>CM068491.1:18905043-20255043 GCA_034769265.1 Remorina albescens
ACAGTTTGGAGAGTATAAAAGAAAATATCTGATTCACCACCACCCCTGATCTCATCTTTTTTAAACTAGTTTATTCTGAAATAAAACTGTTGATATTGGAAGCGTCCAGCCCGCCCCTCCTCCAGGGCTTAAAGAATCAGATATTAGATCAGTTTTTTCTGTATGTAACCCGCTGGGCTAATTGACAAAGGATACACAGATTGATCTCTTGGCAAAGCCTGCTAATCAGTCCGATCGGTCTATCTGTTCTCCCTCTGTTTGTTAAAGGAGAAAAATAGTCAAGTCGGGCTGATACGTGTCTCCACTTACTGTGGTGTCTTTCACTTTTACATTGTGTCTGTTTTGTTCTGCTGATGCGTCTGGACACGTCTTCAGTGATTGCTCCCGGAATCATTGTTTAAGGTTAAGTGAGGCTGACCAGGCCACAGCTCGCTTCTCCAGATTAGCTCTGCTGCTCCCCAAGGCTCTTCTCTTTTGAGCCACAGTTGTTTCGAGGCTATCTCTGCTGCTTTGGTGGCTTGGCAGGCAGCTGGTCTCCTTCTCACTGCTTCGATGCCCAATAACCTGAAGGCTCTGAAAGGGCATCAGTCCCCAAAACCCCTACATCTGATATATAGTGGTAATTTTTTACAATAATTTAACAATAATTAGAAATTAGAAATGTTTGTTGGAAAATGAGAAAATTTCGAGATATGTTTGTTTTGTTTTGTCTGTGAACTTGAGTCATGTGTGGGGGTCATCGGAGGGGAGATGCTGCAAATGTGTAAGAAAGTTGTAGTTTTGTCTGAGTTCAGTCAGTAGCACACATAATCTCAACTTCTCATTGTGTGTTTGTGCGTGCTTTTGTGCTTTTTTGTGGTGCGTAAATGATTGTATAACTGCCGGGTAGAAAATGACCCCTAGGACAATCTTTGTACCCTTTTTGTATACAGCTGTCATGGAAATATGAACAAAGGCATTGTTTCACTTTTTCTAATGTTTGGCTCACTGGAGGAAAAGTCATCAAATGTCAAGATGAAAAAAGATGATTTGGGGGTTTTCTGTGCTGTTAAACATGGTCTCGGGTCATTTTTGACCCATAAGACAACTCGAGGGTTAATATGAGTTATTGACTCATTCTCATACATGCTGTGGTTTTACCAAGGCTGTTACTGTTATCCTGGAGCAGTGTCTTCCTCTTGCCACTCTATTGCTGCCAAACATCCAGTTTGCTGAAAGTTTAGAAATCAGTGTTTCTATTAAAAAAAATTAAAAATTATTTCAATTAAAAACTATGCCCCAATTGCTATATATTGCTTTTGTCTGAACCATCTCTTGCAAAGTCGGTGCATGTAGCTTTCAATCCCAGAGTTTCTGAGTTTCCAAAGGAAACTCTGGGATCAGCGCCAACAGCTCACTGGTTCGTTTCATCATTAACAGCAGAGCAGTCAGCTGGTCACTACACTTTCATTGGGTAGTTAACAAGTTAACACCCATTCAGAGACAGACAGTAAATTGACAGTTTATGTAAAACTTGCTTATTACCACAGACTGGCTGGAAAAATAACAGGTCAAGTACAGGACCAGGAGCATAAAGCAACTTTGTTTCTGGCACCTTCTGAATGTATGTGAGTGTTAATAAATAAAGAACGTCAGGTGTGTCCTTATCATATTTGGAATCAACTGGAATGAGCGGTTTTTACAGCAAAGTCAGAACTGTATGTATATTATTTTTTTAGGTCCTAAACTCCCCCAAGAGACAGTAACACAGAGTAGTTTGCTGATTTGTGGTTGTGATTTTTTACATAAGTAAAGAAATAAAGCAACTCTTGTGTGAAGGCCACATGTGGTCCCTGTGGGTTTCCTGCAGGTGCTCTGGTTTCCTTCCACGTACAATTCATGTTTCTCTTTGCAGTGACAGCAAACATATCATGTACAATATTTTTTTTCTTTTTTTTTTTTTTCCCACGGATGCTTTTGTGTGTAATTTCATAGAGAATTTATAGTTTAAGAAAATGGAAAATGCTTCAGCGTTATCTGGCATCAAACCTGCAGTTGTGTTGTATTTTTCTCTTAAACACAGACCACATAAGATAAACATTCTTGCAAATCAAAGATGTCATCTTACATTGCCTTTCAATAAAAACATTTAATTTCCTCAAAGTCTTGAGTGTCTTATATCATCTATTCTAAGTAAGTGTGATAGTCTGTATCATCCCAAGATTTTTTTTTTTTAAGTCTTGTAAGTTACATCTACAATGGAAATTTTGCTGAATAATCCTCTCTCACTGAAATAAGTTGAAATACATTCAAAACAGGAATAAGGAAATTTTTTTTTTTTTTTTTTTTACTCTTTGAGGTGGAAACAAGCTAGCCTGGTGGGGAAAACTGCATCAGATCTCAGTGGATGTAACAGAAGTCTGTTATTCTGAGCAAACTGGCCCTTTCTCTATGACAACACATGACCAGACAAAATGTTTTCTCAGGTGGCCGTACATGGACACCACTTTGCATTCGTATTCAAAACTGAACAGACCAACAGAAGATCAATACAAATGGAAAATGATATTAATTGCAGACACAAAAATTTTATAAGTTAGGCCACTGGTGCGCCTAGTGTGGGCTTTTCCAAATGGGCAACGGCACGGTACAATACAGGGTGGACTGAGAAGTACTGATGATTTATAGCAACAGAAGCAGAAGTAACTGAGTGCAGCAGATCTACATCTGAACATGATCTGGGGGTGTTTGGCCTGCTTTGGAATTGAACACCCGACCTAAATTCAATTCCACCCTGATGCACCCTGTGCTACCTTTTGTTTCCCTCATCTGGGACAGGATAACCACCACAAACACAAATCAATGATTTGCCACAACTAATTGACCAACAAGGAGACATGACCCCTCGTGTAGACCTTCCTCCACAGTCACATGACCTTAGTGTCATTTTTGAAGGCAAATGTCTCCTTCATTTCCGAGAGCACTGAGGGCTCCTTGGGTGGAGTCTTCGTTGCCCGACCTTTCCCAAGATTCATTGCACAGCAGAAATCACTATAATATGGCAACTGAAAATGAGGACAAAGAGTAGGATTACACATTGAAATGTCTGCCTTGTTCAACAGGTAATGTTACAAAACAACAAAAAACTCATGTGTTGTGAGATTACTAGGCAACAGGGGTGATGCTTTCTGATACAACAAAAAAGGGTGGGCCAGACTGGCTCATTTAGGTATATCACATCTACAAAAGGGGTGCTTGTGGTGGACCGTGTCCCCTGAAGGATGCAGCCCTTGAAATGGCACACATTTAATGCCAGATCTTTCTGTTTTAACAGGATGGTCCCCGGGAGTCCATACAGACAAAGTGTATGCAGATGTTTTAAAAAAAGTAATGCACAAACCAAATACAGTGAATTCAAATTATCATGGAATCTGAATACATAGGAATATAAGGAGGGAGGAAAAAATATGATGGGCTGCCACCTCTGACACGTGCACAAGATGTGAATTTACACACACCACTGAAACTTAATCAATCACTCTGCTGGAAGTGTGAGCATAGATGTTCACCATACTGTGTGAGGGAGCTTGGTTAAAGCAGTTTGCAGGCAGTTATTGCCCCATTAAGTATACACACACAGAGATACACACACACGCAGAACCTAGACACACATGCACAACATCCACACTGTGCAAACGAGTGATAAGAACAATGGCTCTTGAGGAGTAAGCCTGCAGATGAAAAGACAAATGAGCAACAAACAGAAGATTTTAGTGTCTTTGAGTAAAGTCTTTTTATCCAAGGATGCAGTCTCTCAAGCAGACCCCAAACATGCCTAAGGTAGTTGTTCGTTTGTGCAGTAAAATGGTTTTATAGCTCTCAAATGTGCAGACGTAAGAAATAACATGACAGACAAACATGCTATCAGTGCAAACACAAAGAGATACCACCAGCTCAATTTGCTTTTGTTCCATTTTACCTCCACAAAAGTGGAAAAAATGAAAGAACTGGATGCACACCTTTGAGGTCATAATGTTTCTTTTGTTTTTTGTTTTTTTTTTGCACGTTTTTTCCAACAAAGTTTGCTCGTGTGAAAGTGGAGAGCTGTTTGACATAATATTTATGCTACTTCTTATTTACTTGAAAGCTTGAAAGAAAGTGAAAGAGAAAAAGGGAGCACAGAGATGACATTCAAGAAGGGTCATGAGCCATATTCATCCCATCACCCCCCTGACACTGTGAGTACCTGCTATCTACTTTAGCCTGCTGAGCCACCATTACAATCATGAGAGATATTTCTGCATATGTATGTGTGTGTTTGTGTGTTTGTCTGTGTGTGTGTCTGTGTGTGTACTGAGGTGTGATGAGTTGTATTTTTAGTGGGCCTGAGGCTCATTGCACAGTGTTACTCAGGCTTTCGCTCCTGTTAGCAGTGTGCACAAATAACTGATGAGAGCTACATCATGGAGATGTTTGTGTGTCTGTTTGAGTGTGTGTGTGTGTGTGTGTGTGTGTGTGTGGTGTGTGTGTGTGTGTGTGTGTGTGTGTGTATACATGTTAGACTCTACTGAAGTTCATTAAAGTACAATTCATCCTGGTGGTTCACTTAGTCATGATCTTTTTTCTTTTCTCTGCTGAAATATAAAAACAATAATGTCAAAAAGAATTCAGACTTGCATGATGTTCAGATATTCATCCTGTACTGAGGGAATTTTGCCCCTGTGCAGAATGACTGTGGATGATGTCTGAGGTAATGAAAGGGAGAGTAACACAAGATTGATCGCCATAAAACCCAAAAGAGGTTTTGATAACCTTACAGTCCTACAAGTTGAACAGTGTGCATGGAAGGAATAAATAGTACAAACTGTAGAATTCTATCATGTCACCTAAGACAGAAATGTGGAAAATGGAAAAGTGTTTTAGTAGCCCTGATGTGGTGACACAAGATAATTTCGCTGAAAAGGTGTCCCTGCTACTTATCTTACTTTGGAGTTAAATACCTAGAAACCTCATGGCGACAATAAAACAGCGCTAACACCACGAGGAAAACCACAAGTTGGTACTTTAGCTTGTTTATAGACTGTTTTACAGAGTCATACACATAGATTCTGCCATAGAATAATTGTCTTTGAAGAAAATTCTCTGGGTTGAAATATTAATAAAATATAAACTTCCGTTTTCCCCGTCGGGCATCAAATCAGTACAATCATCTCTTTTATGTCCACAAAAATATATATATTTTTTAAATCCCTTGCTTTCTTGTCCCTGTTAAATACATCTACACCGATGCTGTCTAACTCAGTCACGTCTGCATGACTGTAGCTTTCAGCCAGGAGAAGATGTCATCAGGTGGTGTCCAACTTTCACGGGGCGTTTCGACCCTGAACCACAATGCCCTCCAGTTGTCGGGTTGACAGTGGTGGACGGTCACAGCCCATCTCCTCCTGGCCCCCAGCTCAACTCCTCCCTCTTATTCCAGAGCCAACAAGACGCTCTTTCTGCTGCCTCCCCTAACCTACGGACAGCTGCCTTCCTTTCCCTTCCTGCTATTCCCAGAGCTGTGAGTGTCTTCCACACAGACTGTGCCGGCAAACCCCTACACCCGACCTTAACTGGGAATAGCGAGGTCTGCCACCCTTTGACCCTGCACTGTTCGACAAAGGTCCTGATGGTTTTCCTCTCATCTCCTGTCTTCCCACAGGACCGTCAGTTCAATCAGGATGATCTTCCTTGCCTCCTCAGACCATAAGACCGCATCCATCCTGAGCGGTGTTTGCACAACCTGGGGGAAGAGTAGTCTCCTTCCCAGGTCCACCCTCATCCCCCAGGATTGTGCTGCTTGGAGGAGGCTCTTTTTGGTCTTCTTTGGGGCTGGTGGTTTCTCTCCTTCTCTGATGAACTGTATGGATGATGTTGGTCTCCTCTTGGTCTGATGCTTTTTCTGTCTCTCCCGCTCCAAGATGTCTGCCAGCACACAGAGAACCTTGTCATGGCGCCATCTGTATCTTCCCTGGCTGAGAGCTGTCTTGCATCCTGCCAGTATGTGTGCCATTGTTCCTCTCCCTCCACCTACACAGTGGGTCCTCCCTCATTCCCCATCTGTGGAGGTTTGTTGGTGATGGAAGGGTGTCATACACTGAGCAGAGCAGGAAAGAGATCCAAAAGGGCTCCAGTCTCCAGTCTCCAGATTTCAGGCCATTTGATCTTGTGCTTCGGCAGGTCCCACTTTGTCCAGGCTCGTTGTGATCCAAGTTCAACGGCCCTAGACCTGCACCTTTCTTCCTCCAGGTGTCGGACCTTGGATTGGATCATGTCCCTCCTCTGCCTTGGGTCTGCTTTTCTCTAATAACTTTTTATAATTCATGACAAAACATTTTAATTTCCCTCAGATTCTCGTTTGTCTACTCTGCAATAAAACTTACAAAAATATTTGAATATTAAATTTTTTAATTAATCCAGCGGATCTCCAATGTTAAGGTTCCCATGTTACGCCTTTACTGTCTTTGATTTGAAGATATATATATTTGATTTAAGAATCAAAAAACCTAAGTAGTAGTAGATCATCTCATCACTCAAGTTTCTTTCCAGTGGTCTAGCAACAACAAAGCTTAGGTAGGCTGAGCTCTCAAGGCAAATGCTGATGGCAGTATCTGCTTTGATGCTACACCACAAAGTCCCAGAAGTCCTGTCAGCTGGTTTTAAGACTAACTTTCTGAATCCAGGCTTTGAGCATTTCTCTGCTGACGGAAACCTTTGACACTTTCAGTGTATTAATGTTGAACCTACACCTGATTCATGATCAAAGAAGACAGGAAACTGTCAATAGGAGACCTTTAAATGGTCATATTAGTGATGGCTCAAATCCCACACACTTAAGTAAAGAGGCATAAAGTGCTATCTGAGTAGTACTATGTACATATAATGTACCCCAATACAAAAAAATAACTGTCAACCTGTGTTTTAAAGTTGCCAAGCAATTCTGAAGTCAGACAATAAACAGGTATCAAGCATAAATTTAATCAAACAGAACATGCTGGCATTTTTCTCATATTCTACATTAGAAACTGACATTTTTTTTAATTATTTTTTTTGTGTGTGTGTGTGTGTGTTATGTCATTTAGTTTTAAAGTTTGCTTCAGAACCTCAAAACTGTTAAGGAGATGAGGTGGTGGTCATGAGCTCTGGCTGAAATACCTAAGATCAAGTTTGTCCTAGTCTCGTGCTCAGGTGGGGCACTGCATAGCAAGCAGTCTGGGATAGATATGTTATTGTTTTTTGTTTTGTTTGTTTGTTTGTTTTACGACAAATCCAACATGCAAATCCAATAAAGTGGAAGAGTAGAAAATATTGGATGTATAACTGATATTGTGGACTACTTACTATAAAATATTCCCAAATACTATTTTTGATTATGGTAAAAAATAGCATTAAGTGGACCAGTTTTCAATTAGCATTGCAGATGGGGAGATTCACTTTGTAAATGAGATGGATAGTTACTTGAGCATTTTTTAACTTGCTAAAAATAACTGCGGTACGCTGACAACAAGTAATTAAGAGAAAAAGATAATACACACATTTTAAAAAACAAACTCATTATCGTGAGTGCCTATTTTCAGCAACATCATCCTCCCCTCATCGCAGTGGGATCTATTTGTGAAAACTTGAAGAGGCAACTGGGGATACGTTTTCAGAAAGATTTGTCAGTTTCATTCGGGATGTTCTTGACTTTGACTTTGAATAATTCGTAACATTATTGATGATACAGTGTCATCCCCGTCGCAACAGCAGCTTCACTAAAAGTCCCAGCTGAAGGTCCACAAGGGATGGTCTCAATGTCAGGAAATGAAAATGGGAATAATTCATGCCAAGGCTCTCCATCACACAAGTGGGAGGGATGAATAAACCAGTGCACTGAGCCTGACTCACCTACAGCCAAGGACGAGGCCTCAAACTCCTGGAGCTGCAGCAGGCGTCACCCTCATCCTGTTTTACACTCACAGCTAATAACTTCTACATTGTTAAAGAGTTTCTGCTCCCTCCTCCGCTCAACCTCCACACCTACATGTGAGTTATTTGAGTTTTACTTTGCTTCAAATTTTAAAGTCCATAAAATGGGAGGTTCATTCACTATATCACATTCTGTAGTGTGCATTAAGACTTCAGACATAAAGAGTCATTGTAATTTTGCATTAGCACTGACAAGTGTGGAGTCAATTGGTAACTGTACCACTGATAAAATATGATGAATTGCGTCATGTCAAATGGACACTCTTCATAGTTCATTCATTCATTCTTCTACTGCTTATCCATTTCCAGATTGCAAGGTTGCTGGAGCCAATCCCAGCTCACTCTGGGCAAGGGTGGGGTACACCCTGGATAGGTCACCAATCCATCACAGGGCCAACACACAGAGACAGACAGAGACCAACAACCACTCACACTCACACTCAGACCTACGGACAATTTAGAGTCACCAATTAACCCAAACATGATGTCTTTGGGCGGTGGGAGGAAACCCACTCAAGCACAGGGAGAACATGTATACTCCACAGAGAAAGGCCCCAGGCTTGGGAATCGAACCCACAAACTTCTTGTTGTGGGGCAGCAGCGCTTCCGTGTTCCGTGTTTCCTCCATTCATCAGCCATTTTTGAAGCCCTATATACTACAAATGTAGACGCTCAAATTTTTAAATATGTTAGGCTATGCAGTATTTTACACTGCCTTACTTTCAGCTAGTTTTCCAAATCTTTTAAATATGTATTTGTGAAACTTTTGACCTCACAACTACGCACCAAGTCTTTACACCACCAATGTGTAGCGCTACCAATCTGGAAAACTAGAGGCTCGACTTGGGACAACCCTTCAGTCTTATGCCTGTAAGCTGTATACCTGTAACAATATACTTACTTATTATCTGAAAAAGGAAAAAAAAAACACCTGAAAAAGTAAATAAAAAAAAATGGGCATCTTTATGAATAAATAAATTTAATATATTCATATACATATATGGGTAGACATACAGCATTTATAATTGTATATTTGGGCTGGACTGCAAATTAAAATTTTAGGTGTTTCCAACCTTATTAGTTGAAAATGCATCTATTTATAAGGTGAGTAAAAATGAATGATCCAAACGATTCAGTTAACTCCAGAAATGAAATTTAAAAATAAATTGATTCTTAAGGCCAAAATGAAAACCCAATATTGAAGACTACAGGTTTTATATAGACGCACGTAGTTTTCACTTGATGTGAGACATCAGCTCAGGACTGTGTGGGCATGTACCTCTGCTCCATTGACAGCCCCTGCCTCTGCTGTGTACAGGGTCACTTAAGGTGTCCTGTCATGGATAAAGGTTTCGCCATCTTTTTTCCAATTCATCTCTATTTGTCTTTTGTGTGTCTGGCTGTGTGTTGCTATGTGTATACATGTGAGGCAAGTGATGACAACAGCAGAGAGGTCACTTGGGAGTGTTTGCATCAATTGGCCGATAAAACGCTCAGTAATTTTATGTTACCCAACTTAGATAGCACATTTTGCCGGCGTGAAGATCAGAGCGTTATCTGTAATGAACAGGCATTAAAAGACCTTTGAATGATGGAGACTACCATATCACAAAAACACACCTCCCTCCATCCCTTTGCTCCACACAACACACACCTCCCTGCACCAAAGTAGGACACCCGTTGGTGAAATTGCATAAACAAAACCAAAGCTGGGAGAAACCTTGCAGCATCATAAGCAGGACACCAATAGATTTCCTTTGGAGAGTAAGTAGCTGGTCGCCCTTCAATGTCGCATTTTAAGCATGTAATCAAGTCCAGAATAATTGAATACGTGGCAAGCATGCTGATATAGGAGAGGAGAGTTGGAAAGGAGAGAAGATTAACCAAAGGAGAGAAGATAGGAAAACAGAGAAGTATATAGAGAACCAGAATCAAGGGACAAGGGGACAAGAAGAAAGGGGTAGATGACAAAGAAAGTAAGGAGAAGGCAAAGAAAACCTGAGATACCTGAGACATTGGAGGACAAGAAACAATAGATGGGAAGGGGGTAAGGAGAGTAGGCAAAAAAGGTATCAGTGAAGGACAGAGAACTGACAGAGGAAAACGAGAGAGAAGAAGAAGAAAAGAGAGGAAGGGGCAGAAGGGCAGAGAGGAAACCGAGAGCTGAAAAGCTGATGTGGAAAGGAGACAATAGCTGCAAATGGGGAGGCAAGAGAGAAGGAACAAAGACTAGTGAAAGAAAAGAAGGAGAGGGAGGAGACAGACGGGAGAGGACCAGATATTCTGCCCAACATCTCCAGCTCTGCATTTTGGATAATGAAGAGGAGCAGGTGGGCGAATGGATTCTGTCACAGTCTGCAAGACATGAGGACACTGGCAGTCTGTGTGTATGTTGTTTGAGACAGAGAGAGGGAGTGTGCGTGTCTGTGTATAAACGCACTAACAAACACGCCACAATGTAGCATGCCAACAGATCTGCCATCATAAAGACATCACTAACTCTGAGGATGGAGCCTTGTGTGTGTGTGTGTGTGTGTGTGTTCCACTTTATCCTCTTTAGACAGGCTCAGGGAGCGGACTACAAAGGTCTAGGCAATTATCTCCCAAACAGAGTATAGCTACAAAACTCCACCACACAGTGAGAGAGAAGAGAGAGAGGCTGAGATACACAGAGGAAATGTCTAGTAACAATTTTGGCAAAAATGTTGGTTTGACATGTCTGTATTTTTATTTCCTTTTTTTCATAATACATAGTGTGTATCCAAACATCCCAGCGTATGAGCCGTACACATTCCGCAGCAGGTGCCCACAATTTGGAACACCAAGGAAGTGGAGGAAGAGACAGATGAAGCAAAGTCAAGCTCTGACAACCAGCCAAAGGAAGGCGGAGAGAGAGCGAGAGATAGAGGGAAAGAGAAGGAGAACAAGTGAAAAGTGAGGATCAGAATTCCCCGGCTATCACAGAGTTTGATAGATTTTTTTGTAGTTATTCATCTTCAGTCTTATTGCCACCCAGCTGGCAGGAGTGACCACCCTGGCCTCGTACTGCCAAAGGGAGACAACACTCAAATCAACCTCGTACATGAAATCTAAAGGTGGAAATGAAACAGCTGCTTTCACTGTTGTGGCATGCACACTGAAACCGCTGTTTGTTTAGCTCATATCCTAAGCTATAAGCACTGGTTGGAGTTTTCTGCTGGAGGATTTGTCCCCAGAAGTACGCTCACATACAGATTTGGGCCTTGACTGAAAATGTGTCAGACCAATTTAGCCTGCCAACTGGAATACACTGTGCCTGAGTGGCTGCAGTTCAGTTCTGTACTGGATGAAGAAAGTTATGTATTCAACTTTCTGCTTTGTAAAAATTCCGTAATTTTGCTTGAAGCCAGTATTATATTGTGCTCATATCAATGAAGCTGTAGTCTGTCTTTGTCAGATAAATGGCCAGAGGATGGAAAACCTTGCTTCTTTTGAAATTTTGCTATTATCCTCCCACTATGTCTCTGTCTTTCTTCTTCTTTTTTGTTCACCTTTTTTTTAGGTCTTTCCTGGTAACTCCGTCTGCCTCCTTCTCTCTCCTACCACCATTTCTCTTTTTGTCTCAGTCTGCCCACAGAGGCAGCAGATTAAGAGCTGGCCTCCATGGATGGAACGGGAACATGCTGCACAGTGTATCTCTTCACTGCCTCGCCGTCCTTCCATCCCGTTTCCCTCAATCAAGCTCTCATCTTTTTTTTTCTCCGTCTTTCTCTCTCTCTCTCACACACACACACATACAGACTCTCTTCCTCGCTCTGTCTAACTCTCTCTCAAGTGTTCCCAATGCACACTCTCCAACAAAATTCACACACTCTCAGCCGGCAAATGAGGAGCTGTGTTTTGACTATTCACAAACTCCAAAGCTGAACTAAAAGCTCCTGTGTGACAAAAGAACAGGGAAATGTGTGAAGGACAAACTGCTCCCAGTTGGGGAAAAAAAAAAAAACAGCTAATTTATTTTGGAACATGAACAAAACTGCATCATTTATTATAACCACAATGAACCATTCAAACGGCTCAGTCTGTAAAATAGTCAAATGATTGCCCTTGCTCAATCATAAAAGTAATAAGGTTCTCGTGAGTGTGTGAGGCTGCCTTTGTTAATTCTGTTCCCATGCAGTCTTGGCTTTGGAAATGAGCCTCCCACACAGGCATTAATACAGGCCAGTTCACCTTGTCAGTCACCTCCTGCCTCAAAAGAGGAGGCCCAGATAAAGACTGAGCAAATCTGGGTTTTAAAAAGGTAAATCTTTTAGACCTGTGTGATATTTCACTGCACTATATTTCCGGTATGCTTCATTTTGTGCATACTCTCACATGTAACTCTATTATAATTTGACGCCATATAAATACATTTGATTTCATTTGATTTTTAATGTGCAGAATCACCAGCTAATTGCTTTATCAGTGTGTTCAGTTTAAACATGAAACTTGAGAAGTATTTCGATAACAAAAACTATGGAAAATGAACAGTATGAACTAGGGATGGCCGATAATATCGGCGGACCGATATTATCGGCCCGATATTAGCATAATTATGTAATATCTGTGAGAATTGTTATCGGTATTTCCTCCGATAATGAAAACCCGATAACGCGATGCCTGGGTTTCGCCAAATACGCTAGAATCGCTTGTGGGGTCCCGAGATGTTTACCGACGCGTGATTGATGACCTAATCAAACCGCACCTGGAGGCACCGTGTGGCTAGTCGTGGCTAACAAGCTTGCTCACTTGTTGCTACACAAAATGTCTGTGGTCTGGAATTTTTTTTAAACAAAAATGTAATTTGCAATGAATGCAAGGCGCTTGTTAAGTGAGGGGGAGAGAGGACTTCGTCCTTCAACACTTCAAATTTAATCGCTCACATCAGGAAGAACCATCCCGGGGTACACGGAGCGTTAGCAGGGCTGATTGAGCCCAGTTTATATTTTCAGTGACTGTATTAGCCCATGTAATGGGCTCAGGACTGAGTCTGTCTATATATGTGCACTTTTGTTTTCTTTGTTTGCACATTACCTCATTCCTAAAGTGTTGTTTGTACCTGATAGAAATGAGCAGTTTTCAATATATTAGGCTGTCCTACACCACATGTTATTTTTGTTTACTTTAAATGCTGCACAAAGTTGTACAGGACAGGTACAGTGTTGTTTACAATTTGTGAAGAAGTCAGATTTGTCCTAGTCGTAATAGGCATTGTCAGGATGATCTCAGGAAGAGCTGTTGTTTGAGACAAAATGTTAAAAATAAATAATGCACTTTTCCATAACTTAAGTTGAAATAGTGTTCTTATTTTGTACAGACAGCGTTAATTTGTGGAATGCCTCTAGTGGGGCATCACAATAAAAGTAGGTAATGTGTTAATTCCACGACAGGAGATGTGTGATGTGACCTAAAAATAGTTTGGGGGAAAAACAGCTGCATATATCGGTATCGGTTGATATTGGAAATCGGAAATTCAGTGTTTGGACAATATCGGCATATCGGATATCGGCAAAAAGTTAATATCGGACATCCTTAGTATGAACATTGGCCAAAAGCTTTCGCATAAGGGTCCAAACTTAAAGTCTGTTTATTGGACTTTTGGGGAACTACTGCCTATAAACATAATAATAAAGCTTCTCATGTCTACAGAGCGAGCTGCTAAAAATCTAACAAACTGACAAAGTGGCGTCCCTTGAAGCAGCTTTGGTTGAGTATGAAGACTACAAGTTAAAAAAAAAAAGAAAGAAACTGGAGGTATGTGCTCTACTTAGTAGTCCTCTGTGCAATAGGCTTAGTACCAGTGGTTTGTCGTTCAATTGCATTGTGGGCGATATATATACATTGTAATATGTTTGCAATAAAATAGACAATCCCAACCTTTATTTAAAGTACCCATTGTGAGTATGCCAATAGAAGTGGGTGCAAAATTGGTTTGGTATTTGCCTCTCTTTCATTTCGCTGCATATCCCAAAGCTTTATGGCTCATGAACTCAAGTTCATGAGTTTATTCAGTTCTCAGATGAAAAAGGAAAATATCTACAAGAATATCAGAGAATAAATTAGTTATTCCTAAATCAGTGAGTATCCAAGCACGTAGATGAGATACACCGTGCTGGTCACAGATTGCTCTACTTAGCCGTAGATAAAAAAGACTGTAAAAACCTGAAGAACTGAAGGAAGGTGAGCTTAAAAATCCATTTGTCCGATGTTGTTGTCACGATATGGCGCAGTTTATGAATAAACTCGTGCAGCGATCCTGCTGTTGTCACTGGTAAAGTGACAACAGCAGGATCTTTCTGACAGCATCCCAGCAAACACAGAAAGGTTATGTCAGAAAGAAGAGCAGGGTAAAGCCGTATAGAAACCAGAGCAGTGAGGCTCCAAGATCCACAATATGTGAACGAGCTCATGCTGCTATTATAGACTGATTTTGTTTATAGTTGTAGATAATGTCAGCCTTTTGGAGGATTAGGTTATAGATTTTGGACAACACTGTACAATCCCAAAGATAAGTAACTTTTAAAACTTTAAAACCCCTCAGATTTTCTTTTCAGGATGGGATTTTTCAAAGGGAATTTACACGAATGACCTCAGCATTTTTAGATCCCTGACTATGACCCTGGATTTGCTCACTGGAAAACAAGACAAGCTTTTTCTACAGCATGTTTTCCCCCTGGGCCAAGTTTTCAGTTTTTCCTGTTTTTTTTTTTTTGTTTGTTTGTTTGTTTGTTTGTTTGTTTACAAAGGATATTGGTGACTTCAGGTCAATCTACGATTTGGGAAGAGCTCGAATCAAGATCTGTCGAGCTGCGACCAAGTCCCAGCAAGTCAAGGAGAGCCAACCCCACCCCAGTTATTCCTCCAGTGCTGTCAGAATGCAGATCAGCAGCTAGTGTGTGGAGCTGGATTGTGACCTGGAGGAATGAGGTCAATACTCCCACAGCACACCACTTCTCACCAGCACCAGGATTAATAAATTATAGGGAAGTGATGAAAGAGAATTTGGAGAAGCTGAAAGACTACAATTTGTGACTCATTGTAATACCTTGGGTTGAAATGCTTACTTATCTAAAGAATCCTCCTAGACCCAACGTACGAATGTTACCCAGGGATCCCAGCGTGGATTCAGGAATTTTCCGTGCCAGAGTTCGTGTTTCACAGGATTAATGGCACACTGATTTTGTAACTTAAATGTGGCAAGTTGATCTATGTCTACATATGACTGAAATGTAATGTGACACGACAGATTTGCACCTGAAGGCAACACGCAGCTGCAATCAAGAGATGACCCGCTGTAGCTGCGACGGACAGGAGATGAACAACATTTGGGGGGGGCGAGGCCAAGACCTGCACCTGAAGCATAGCAGCCTGTGTTCGTTCAGCTCTACAACAGCAGCCTGGGTGATAACGGGGCCCCAGGAAGAGCCCACATTACAGACATCAGCTGGAGCAGCACAAGGCGGAGGACCCAGAGAGCGGTGCGTTGGCTGAGTGAGGGGGGAGCCAACAACAGCGGTAGAGGGCTGGTGTTCCGACGTGCCCCTCTTGTCAGAGAAGTACCCTTTCCCCTCTCTCTACATCTATGTGGCGGCCATTACTTTCTCCACCTCCATTGGTCATCTTTTAGTCTTTTAGTCCATTTTAAATGGACCTTTACCTATTTTTTTTATACACCCAGAGTCGGCCAGTCCATAGTCCCGACAATCCCAGGATATAGAACTGGCCGTATCTTTGGCCATATCTTTGGTTGACTATTACATGCTGTACTTTAATCCTAATCCCTCATGGGACTTTAATCGTGTGTTTGAGTGTGTAGTGTGGAAAGTTGTTGTGGGGCAGTGATGTGGCCTGGCTGATGCAATAGTTGTCTAACTGACCGAGACTCATAGTGTTTATTCACTGCCTGTTCTTGTCCCCCCCAAGGAGCCCCTGGACAAAGGGAGTGGGACCAGCGCACACAGACTGACAAGGACGTTTTTGAGGACTGTAAATAAATGTGTTAAACTCACCTTTGGTCTCATGAATAACTCTGCTCAAAACCCTGATGCCAAAGAACCTGAGTCTGTTCCAGAGTCCTAGGCTCTGACCTGAAAAAACCTAGGTGGCGTTGTTGGGCAACATTACTAGAAATAGGGCCATGTAACAGTAACATTAATGTATCCCCTATGCTGGTTTTGACCATTCCACACTTTAAGAAGCTTTCCCTTCTCGTCTGTCTTCTCTTCCTCTCTCCATGGGGGTGACTGATAAATAGTCAGCTTTCATGCATGAGGAGGGAATAAGGGATTCCTCTTTCTGTATCAGTGAGGACATAGAAATAAACAGAACACATGGGTGAGAAACACTCAGTGCAACTACTACAAACTGAATCCTAAACAAGATTATACAGAGCATAACTCTAAAACAGTGATGCTCTGAAACGCCACAGACAATGCAGAAGATGGAACCACATTACAAAAACAATTAACAAGCAGACAAAAACATGAGGTCCATTTGCACTTGGAAATACTTATAAATATCCAATGCCTGATGTGATTTTTTTCCCCCTTCAGCTCCATTGTCCCATATACCATTTGAAATTCTTGAAAAACAGTAAATGGAAAAAATGAATCATAATTGGTGCCTTTCCAAATTAACATGAAATAAAAAGAAAATTGTTATAAATTTTGATGGTGCCACACAGCCCTGAAGGGAGATGTCTTCCATGTCTTCTTTGATAAAAAGTCAGGTCTAGGTTCTACGTGAGTAACAAAGTAACAAAAGTCTCAGTCCACAGACTTCTGGGAGTTTGTTATGTCACAACAAAACGGATCTCTGCCCTCAGTTCTCTGAGTCTTGACAAAAACTTTATCACATTTTTATTTGAACACTCTACTGTTTGACTGATCATCAGAGCTCCTGACAGAAGCCTGAGGGAAGAGATCTAACACTACCCTGAGTGTGTTTTGGTTCTCTAAACCACAAATAAAGCTTCTTATGGATATGAACACTTCAAATATAAACACTGGTAAAGTATATAATATTGGACCATTAATTTGAACAGATCTCAATATAAAACAAATGACCCAGCAGGACATATTATGTTGTGTCATTAAACGAGAATTTCTTCTACAAAAGAACATGTCAGTCTTTGTATGGATTTATCACCAACCACTTGTTGCCACTTGCATCTGTGTTTAATCCCTCAAGGGAATAACTGATCAGATGGTTACTTCACTGAATGAATAATGGCCTCATTGAAGAATCCCTGCTGGCTGCTTGCCCTCATCATAGCTTCTGATTAGTAAGTGGGATTTTGGCCACTTTCATCACGATCAGCTGGAAAATCAATTCAATTCAAACTATATTATTATCATTTCAACATTAATCCATGCAATACTGTGAATGGTACTAAAATTCAGAACTTTTAAAGAAAGAATTTATCAAGTTAAAAAAAAAAAAAAAACAGTCAAATTGAGAGAAGAATATATATAGTTCTTATTATACCATGGTCAGCGTGAATACTCTTTTCTGATTGGTTGGCAGGTGTGCGTTAAAACCGTTTAATGCACATGTAGTTCGGCTAAACTTTGTAGGCTAATTGCTCTAAATTCATCCGCGCCTGTAACCATACCAACATTCCGAGCCCAGTTTTATTTTTATTTTATATACGTCATTTTATAAACAATAACCAGACTGTGAAATAATTTTGACCTAAATCAAGCTTAATTTTAACTTTTAATAGCCGACTTTTAGCTTTGTTAAAGCGATTGAGCCACAGTGCTCATCCCGTCCTACTGTGACTACTGTAACTGGTGTGGTTGTAAAAGGGACTAGTTTATTCCTTGTCATGACAATGGTAAGCTCTTGCTTCAAAAGCTTTTGATTTTGAGTGCAAAACTTTCCCCAAAAGTTGGCGAATCCTTTAATTCCTATATTCTTGGAAAATGACCATGGTATAAGCGGGTTAATCCACTCGTAGGTGTGCATTAAACGGTTTTAATGCACACCTACTCGGATCAATCAGAACCTTCATCATGTGTATGAATATGTAGTCGCACACTTGGTGAGGAAGACAACAGTGTCTGCTGCATTGTTCTTACTGTCTGGATGTGAGGGGAAGCTGTCCATCACCTAACTCATGACCAGCAGGCTCCCACTTGAACACTGAGCCAGACCCTGTTCTATCCTCTTCTACTTTATCACTACACTTACAGGACCAGTACAGCGTGTGTGGGTGATGAGACTTGATGTCTGCTTTCACATCTGCGGTAGTGCCAGCAAGCTTATCTGAACTTTAGGTTAAACTACAAGCTGCAATGAAAGGAAGATTGTCGTGTCGTGACACAATGATTTCATCTGTTGTTATAACCCATAACTGAAAACAATGGAGGTTTCATTTGTAGACATTACCTGCAAAGCAGACAACAGAAAAACAATCAATGCTAATATGGATTTTCTTACACAGAGGTTATGAATACAAGCTGTGTCTTAGTTCCCTAACTACTCCCTGTGTAACACACGTGGACAGTGAGGAAGTTAGGGGGAAAGTTAACTGACTTTTTGGCCATCAAGTCTCCAATTTCTGTAATTAAAAAGTGCTGTAGTAGAGTAATGTAGATGCTGAAGTTGCTACCCTCGCGACCCGACCTCGGATAAGCGGATGAAGATGGATGGATGGATGGATGAAAAGTGATGTAATGTTTCACAATAACAGCCTGTATTGTTTAAAGTTTGATTAACATGATTTACACGACTCCATTTAAATGCAATTTAAATAACTTTTTTTTTTGATTCACAGTTGTTTGGCAACTATAAAGTAATCTTGACCTTCAGTTATTTGTGTATTGGGGTACTTTAAACGCACATAATACTAACACAACTGAGCAACGCTTAGTGACCTGTTTACTTTAGTATGAAAAATCATAGCAATGTGCTCATTTAAGATTGCGTGAGTATTTTGTTTGTTTGTTTGTTTGTTTGTTTTTGGGAGCTTCAGAGAAAAAGAAATACAGAAACTACTCGAGCAAATTATGGCCGTTAACACTTCTCCAACCAGAGAGATAAAAAATGAATGTTTCGATCTGGTTATCTTGTTTATGACTATTATAACTAGATTTAAATTTCAAGGTCTCACCATAACGTGATTACATATCCTGTTTGCCTGTAACGGTAACAAAGACCAACAATGGGAAGGTTTGCTTTGTCTATCCCTACATATTGTGGTGTAAGAATGGAGGCTTCGTGCGTAGGCTCAGATGCTGTATTTCATGCACAAATATCACACCATGTTAAAGATGCAGCATCTCTTCCTATATCCTAATTAGGAAGCAAAACCCTATTGACTGGATAATACGACTATGTTAGCTTTTTTTACACTTAAAACAATGTATGGTAATCCAGGATACTTTATTCTGTTTTGTTTTTTTCTGTACAGCTGGATGAACCTTGCTCAAGAGTGTCATAACCAGAGGCAGGAAGTAGATCTATCATAGGGGATCTGCCTTCCTCTGGCCAGGGATTGCTGCTGCTCTTGGGAGTAGACAGCTCATTGCCACATGCAGTTTGGATAAGGGAGATAGACAAGAAGAGGGAGAAAAGAGTGGGGCTGATAAAGATTTGGTCTCACAGAATGTACAAGATGGACTGTAAAGGGGAACTGAAGGGAAAGATAAAGGAGATGGATGGGAGGGGGAAGAAAAGAGACCTTAGAGAAGTGTGAAGAGGGAAATTACAGACAGGGCTTCAAGAATACCGAGAGAGTTATGAGAGCTTAACAGAATACGTAGCCATCTGCATTTCAATTTCCTCCAGCTCACCACTGCGGTGTTGTCACACTTTCTTTCTACTTTTCTCTACTCTCTGTTCCATTACCTTTTTTTTTTAGAAATCCCCATTTGCACCTATCCTTCTATTCCCTTTCTACCTGTCACTCTTCATTTTTGCAATTCATTCTTCAGCCCATGACAATTTGTTTGCTTTTGCGACACAGTGCAGCTTTTAAGCAAAGCAGAGACAAAAGGGGTGTTACTGAGCGGCATCACCTTCATTCAAATGCACATTCAGGCACACAGACATCTACTGTTTCACAGATACTGAATGCATGTTTCCCTACTTAGGTAAAAGAAGCAATAGCGCAATGTAAAAGGGCATTACATTAGATGATCTGTATTCACAATGTTACTCCAGAGAAAAGGGTTTGTCAGCAGGTTCTACAGAATTGTTCCCTTTGGGCCAGTGGTTCAACGTTCCCCTACAGGCCTGTCAGATCAGTGGGTTAACCCTTTATCGACAGACGATTTAACAAGCAGCCCCTGCAGTAGTAACAAAATGCGCTATGTTGGTCCTATTGATGTGGTAGCCTTTCCATTTTGATCACCGCCAATGGGTTTAGTCATGGTTAAATAATGACGATATATGAAGTTATTAAATATGGCTTTAACATGTGCAGCTTTTCCACTTGAAAGAGACTGAACCCTTCTACGCGAGCTGAAACAGGATTCCGCTCGATGATCAAACAGTTGTTTACTTTTTTTCTCTTTTACTTTGCCGGTTTAATTTGACAGTTCCATTTCGTTGCCACTCTTTGTTTGCCATTTCGTTTGCCATTAACAGTTCTGATCAACTTTTGGGAGGTTAACAGTAGCAAGCAGCTGAAAAACCTTTCACCAGAAACATGCAGAAGCCACACACACTAAAATAAACAGCAACAGTTTACACCTATGTGCCATTGCGGCCTAAAAGCATAAATGTGTTACTTTTCTCAATTCTCAAGTATATCGCATGAGATGCAATAAATGATTCCCATGACTGTCTTAACCTCAGCTTAATACTACATATGCACCAGCTAACGTCACTGCAGCCACAGACTAGTTTCGCCTTGCTGATTTTTCCCTCTGTCTCTCTATTTGCGCTTCTTCTCCTTTTAAGTTATAATAATGCTGTGGATTTCATGCTACACGTTGTAGCTCTTACTTCTGTTGGAGCCGTCATCCCTGTGTTAGGGATTTTTGTAACTTTGTCACAGCATTTTTTAAATTTTATTAATTTTATAAATTTTTCTTTTAGATTGCGATGACATGCGATTGGAAACATCAATGCTTAGAGTTGGTCTATCAATAAAAGGAAGGCAGCCTCTTATAAAAGATTTGAAATGCTGTTGTTGTTCCTAGATTCACTAAGCTGAGCTGAGGGTGGAGACAATCCACTGGCTGACTTTTTTAACTATAAAAGCAGATACATAGTTTGACCTATGACAGAGGCAGAGACAAAGTTCCTTTCAATGAGGTTTAGTTGGAGTAATTCATTATTTTTTGTCTGATTGTGTTTGGTTATGTGTCACACTGAATTCCTTGGATCATTCATCTGCTATTTTCCTTGCATTTTGTCTGTTTGTCTCTTGATTCTTGTCCACAGCCGGTCATTTTTCCCCATAAACCCAGTACTATATCGGCCTCCCTCCTTTCCCGAGTCATTTGATTATCAAATGTACGAACCAGTATTGCAATCAGAATTAAATCCATCATTACCATCATTTATGCAAATGGTGTGGCTAAAGTCAAGGAAGGGGGGTGGAGGGGCTGAAACATCTGTAGCCAAGCGGCATTCTTGCTGATCTCCTTTGCAATATTTCACCTTGCAGTAACAGGAATATGAGCAATGTTTCCAAAATTAGAGGTCAAAGTTCAGGGTGAACTTGTCTGGTGGGTGAAGTGAATGTACCTTACTGGTTTTTCTGTATTGCTGTGTATTGCATGCATGTTTCTCACCACAGCTTAGTGCTGTTATTGACTGTCTGTTCCCCTCCTGCTATGTTTGCCCACTGACTAATTACCCATTACCCTGAACTTAAATAGAAAAAACGGCACAACAACAAAATGCCCTGTTGCTTTTGTCTGTTCTGCTTCAAAAATCCACATCTTTTTGCTCAGACGTGACGCTATAATGAGCTCGTGGTTGCTGTGGGATACACCCTTACTGTTTTGTAATGAGCCTCATCTCATAATTCTAATAGATGTAGAGTATACTACAGGCAATTCTGCATCATTTTCAAACACATGGCGTGATGAATTTTTTTCTATGAAACAGTATAGATGTCACAAACATGGAGGGAAGCCATGGAGACACGCATATAATGCAGAGAAATGAAGACTGTGTAATCATGAGCTGAGGAACCCTTTAATCTCTTACTGAAACAGCAACCCCCAGTGGCCAAACCCAGTTGTGCACAGCTAGGACTCCCTCCTTGTCGGAGGCATGATTATTTACTCAGCTTGTGGAATCATTTAGACAGAGAAGAGATGCTAGCTGATGATCTGGACAGGCTACTGGGCAGGGCAGGGCTCGAAGTGACTGTGGAAATGTTTCTTTTTCTTTTTTCTCTGTTTTTCTCAAGTTTATTCTTATCCAAAAATACAAAATTAAAAACCAACGAGATTCTTTTTTTTTTTAATTACTTTTATAACCCCATACACTGTGATTGACTCCCAATCACTGACCAGACATATTTACCCAAGTGCTGGACATTGGACTCTTATTTTATAGCTTTTCTGCTGGTCGAAATTTTGCTTTCTAAGATTATTTGGAAGAGAGTTTTGGGACTGTGGCAAGACGCTTAGTACTCAGATATGATCTCTTCATCTCCACTGTGAATTAAATGCTGAAGTTCAGCTGCAGATTATCAGCTGGCAGCAGTGCCTAGGAGTTCTGCTACACCTGGTTAATGTTGCTGAGAGACTACAAGGAAGCGTCAAATGACCCCCAAAAGAGACTAAAAATGACCACAAAGCGCCATAAACAAGTGCAAACGCATGCGAGTGACTGCAGAGAGTTGAAAAAAGATCGCAAAGAAATGCACAATGAACTCCATAAAAATGCAACATGACCACCGACATGCAAAATGACTGCAGAGAAACACAAACGATTACAGAAAGATGCATAGGACTACCATAAAATGTAAAACAAACACAGTGATATATGAAATTACCACAAAAGTAGCAAAAAGGTGCAGAACGACCATAAAGAGAATGACACCAAATAGGTACTTTGAGTCTCTGAACATGTTGTGGTCATTCTGCATCCCTTTGTGGTCCAGATGTCTTGCTCCTATGTGGAACTTTTGTATATCTCATAATGTGTCCATGAGTATGTATCCGATTATATTATTGTATGTATATTACATAATGTTATTATGATAATATAATTCTTCCCCCTGGATGTAGAATGAGGACTTTTCAATTTGCATCACAGCTGAGAATAGCCACGGACGTCTGGATGAAGATGATCCTCCAGTTAGATGAGTTTCAGTGACCTAATTCCAAATGTGTGTGACTGTGAAGTGTTAGTGTGTAACTGTTGTCATAAGGCCACGTGGATACAATGAGAGCTATGATGAGTGTTGAAGTACCAGTAATTGGTTCCATTTATCCTCTTCAGACCTTTTGGGCATCCACACAAAAGGAAGCATTATTGTACCGGTTCCCATGCACGCACGGTCGCACACAAGCATCTTAGCTGGGGCTATGAGTGCGAGCCAGTGGTGTGGAGCCTCTTCTGGATTTACCTGTGTCTACTGTATTCCACTGTGGCAGATGACTTGGGCCGAGAGATCCCAGACAAAGATTTGAGTATATTTGCAGAGAGCACATTCTTGTTTGAGATCTTTTGTTGTCCTCTACGGTCACCCAATTATTGAGTCAATGTTTTGCGGTCCAAGCATCGTCTTGGCGTGCTTTCCCTTGATGCCCTGAGAGAGGTAAGACTCATGGGCATTTAAACAATAAACTTGTTGTTCTCTTATTCAAAGCTCTTTACTGACATTAACCGAACACTATCTGGCACATGCTATTTGCCAGTGAGACTCACAGGAGCGGGAGCACAATGGATCTGAAAATGGCGATGGCCCAGTGGAAATGGAATTGAATGGTGTAGCACCTGAAAGTGCTAGTGTTATCTTACATCCAATGAACTCAACATCTGATAATGAGATGCCGCTGGTCATGATAATGGATTACATTCTTCCCTTTCCAAGAGCTCACAGCTCCTGTTATTTATCACTTTGACATGAAGGACTTGAGTTGGCTAATCTAAAAAGAAAAACAGTTTGATGCCTTATAGCTCTTGTACTCTTGCTTCCTTAATATACTTAACTGAGCTGAACTTTCGCATCTATCACTTGTGAAATCCATTAAAATTGATTACTTGAGACCTGTATTTTAATTTTCATTTGTAATGTTGTCAAGAATGATCTTGTCTTCTGGAAATTCACCTTAGAGGGGGCCCATTACGCTTTCCTTTTTTTCAGTCGTATATGCTGCATTATGTTAGAGTGTCAGATTGTCATCGCCAGGTTGGTACAGTCTGCTTGTCTATTATCGTAACCAAAGTCCCACCAAAGTCCCATTTTCCCTGAAGCTTATTAACAATTATTATATACATTATCATTTAGATTGTGAATTGTCTGAATTAAATAAGATAGTGAGCACGTAACATGATAATAACCGGAGACATCCTCACTGTAAACGTCGCTACTGCAGATGTTTGTCTTGGACAGTCAAATATTTTAGAACAGACGCGATGTCAAACGTATAGCGATGGATTTAGGAAGCTGTCGTTTTCAATTAAGTTCCAATTATATTCTTTTAATAAGTTTTCATGTATAGTTATTCATTTTTAAGGTAAGACAATGATGTGAAACCCCTCCCCAGGTTCCTGACGTTTGGCCAATCAGAAGAAAGTGACCTTTAAAGGATTCTAGAGTTGCAATTTAGAATTTTATTTCTGTTTTTTTTTTTTTTTCATGCGACAAGAATGAAAATAGCTATGAATGGGTCCCTATTAAAGAATCCAACCAATCATTCAAAGTTAAGCCTTTTAGACTCCTCTGCTCTGTGTTACTTGTTAACAGTCTGATAACTATACCTTGTTCCGACTTACAGAATCGCTGCTTTTAAACAGATTTTTTTGGAAAATACTCTAGAAAAGCTAGAAAACAGAGAAATATTTATAAGAATACTATTCACATCTGTAGGGCATGATATAATAATTGTAATTAGACTACTCTCTCTCTCTCCCTCTCTCAACCCAACCGGTCGAGGCAGATGGCTGCCCCCCCCCGAGCCTGGTTCTGCCCGAGGTTTCTGCCTCTTAAAGGAAGTTTTTCCTTACCACTGTCACCAAGTGCTTGCTCATCGGGGGATCTGTTGGGTCTCTTTAAATAATTTTATAAAGAGTTTGGTCTAGACCTGCTCTATATGTAAAGTGCCTTGATGTAACTTTGTTATGATTTGGCGCTATATAAATAAATCTGATTTGATTTGATTTGATTTGACTGCCTCACAGTTAAATTCCTTATTAATTCAGTGCTGTCTTTTGAACCTTTCAAACTCTCAGTGCCCACTTTCTCAAAACTTTGCAGTGATGCAGCTTTTAAATGAGACTCAAAGTCAGTCTAGTCTAATGTACTGAAAACAAGGATGAAAGTGGACGATAACAAAACCTGCAGTACAGGGTTTGTTATTATCACCGCCGTGTATCACAGTGTGTCCCCAAAGTTTGCACTTGCTTTGTATTTCTGTAGTTATTCAAGCAGAGCATTTTTGAATAAATACTGTACTTGATTGTGTACAGTCTAGGTGGTTTACTAGCGAAAGAAATGCTTCTGACCTGACTTCTAATGTGATGTAACCCGTCATGCCATTAATTGTTCAGCATCTTGATCCCTTTAACCTTCATGAAATTCTTCATGTGTTCGCGTCCAGCTTGCAGGTGTCGTCAATTAATGTATGTGCAGGTTCATTGCATAGGACAAAGAACGGACATTGTGATTGAGCCAGGGTCACCGAACTGGAGCAGGGTTCTGGATCCTGTCCCAGAATACATTAGGGAAAAGGCAGAGAAACACCACACAATGTGTTTAACTTTGGAGAGATAACGCTGTACATCAATTTATATTAAAAGTCTCAATTCTTAAATTTTTTCACCCTCAATCCATATAAATGTTACTTGTCTTGATTTGAAACTGTGTCTCTGCCTGGGTCTTAATGTGAATTATGCTGACATTGACTGCTCTGAATGATTTGAATTCCACATCCTAGGCGCCACAATGTGAAAAAAAAAAAAAAAACCCGGAAAAGAACAACATGGCAGCAGATGAAATATTTGGCCTGATCACATACCCAGCTCGTTGCTTTTAGTGGGAGCCTGCACAACAAATTTGATTAATTCTGCATTTAAGATGTTGCGTGCTTCTCCATGTTGTGAGGCTGACAGCATGAGTGTTAGGGAATTCAACAATCTCCAATGCAATTATGCTGTGCTTTGAGGAGATGTGATGGATTTTGTTCCAGCCCACACTTCCTCATGATGTTTGGGAAGTCACTGAGAGAAGAGACTTCAAATAAAAAACAGATAAAATTTGAGTTAGACAAATAAATAAAAGCTGCCTAGCAGGCTAACTTCAGTGGAAGAAAATAGGTAATAGTTACTGATGGCAGCTTGATGCTGGAGTTTATTTATACTGTTAAGTAAATAACTGTTGATGCTAATGCTGGCTCAATAGCAATCGGGAAAACCTCTGTCCTTCGAGCGGAGCTGATACTCATCGTTCAGCTACTGTGAACCAAATCAGGGCACTTCACGTGAACTGGTAAAAGAAGGAATAAAAACCTAGAGGTCACTAGAGGTCTCTCAATCTAATTAACACCAAAGGGTGGCATTTGGTGATATGAAATTCTTTTTGTCTTCCCTCTCCAACAAATGTGGCTTAAAACTGGATACGTTTTCACAGTCACTGAAAACATTTTAGTGACTGTGAAAGAGTTATCGCAGGCAACCATATATTAGTGACCATTACCATCACTAAAATATAAAATTTTCTTAGATTTGAACATTTCTGGAAGCATTTAGGAAAGTCATATTCACCATTGGGCAGCACGGCGGTGTAGTGGTTAGCGCTGTCGCCCCACAATAAGAAGGTCGCAGGTTCGGTTCCTGGCCTGGGTCCTTTCTGTGCAGAGTTTGCATGTTCTCCCCCTGTCTGCGTGGGTTTTCTCCAGGTACTCTGGTTTCCTCCCACCATCCAAAGACATGCATGTCTAAGTTAACTGTTGACTCTAAATTGTCCATAGGTCTGAATGTGAGTGTGAGTGGTTGTTGGCCCTGTGATGGACTGGCAGCCTGTCCAGGTGTACCCCCACCCCTCACCCTGAACATTGGCTGGGATTGGTTCCAGCACCCAGTGACCTGGAAATGGAAAAGCAGTAGAGGATGGATGGATATTCAACATTGTAATGTGAAAAAATTAAATACCCAGACTCTGCAGTCATTTTCTCTTCACCTTTAAAATGATTTTTCTTCACTGCTGGTGCATATAATTCAGCTGATGGCAGTGACAAATTTCCCTATTTACATAAAAGCGTCAGACATGCCCTCTCTTCTTTTCTTTTGGACAGGTAAAAGTGTTTCTAATTGCTCATGATGAGTTAATGACCATTCTCTCAGTCAGTTGCCCACCTACCTCCTCTGTAGAACAGGTTAACCAGACGTACAGGGAGATCATTATTTCACTGCAAGGCGGCTGATACGTTCATTTTTACTTTATGACCGAGAATGTAACAAAAGTTTTGAGACATATTGACTTAACTAACCTTAGCAAGAATAAGTAAAGAGCTTCTATGCTGATATCAGTTGAACTAATAGCAAAACATTCTGTTTCATACAACAAACAAAAAAGCAGGAATATTATTTCTCATTGTTCCACAATTTTCAGGATCAACAGGCCTTTGTGGTTCTCAAACATGAAACATACGAACATGCCGGTTGTTGCAAGGCCATGTGTGAAGCTCCTGTCACGGAAAATTGATTCATATTCAATCAATTCAAAATGATTACAATAAAGATATTTATTCAAAAAAGATAATTCATAGCAGACAAACTGCTGCAGTTGTAGCTTATGTCGTTAATGGGCTCGGAAAGGGGTCAGGAAATTGAAATGTCACACATATATTGTTCATGTTAATGTATTCGCGTACAGAATATACACACCCGTTTTTACGCTTAAGCTCACACATACAATTCCGAATACATGTGCATTCTCACATTTAATAATCCTTTTATGACATATCCTGCTTTGTTCCCTGGTCACTTCATGTGTTCCTTCTTCTTTTGTAATGATCATTAAGTAGCTCCCTACAAACCATGCAGGCAGGAGCTAACAAGGGAAGCATGTACATGCTGGCTATGAGAGGCAATTAAAAATGTGTTTCTGTGCGTGTGAATGTCTGTGGATGTGTGTTTGTGTGTGTTGGGGGAAGCTTGTGTGAGTCAGTGGCATTGAGGAGACATGCAGAGCCTCGTGTGTGTGTGTATGTGTGTTTTAATAGTACGGTGGGGATATCAGTTCTCTGTTGTTCATACGCACACAAACAGACAGGGAACATGTTTGGTTCAGCGTCACCATGGAAATAAAGAGTGCCGGTCCCACTGGTGGAGAACGTGTTGAGCAGCTGACAGGGAAGACTTGCCTCAGAGTGTGTGAAAGTGACAATTGTGGGTAATGAGCTGAAGCACTCAGAGAAAAAATAACTTGAATATGTAGTTTGAGTACTATGACTGCTTGCTTTCCACTGTTGCACAATCCATCTTTGGAGGATTATTAATACAGTAAACTTTATAAAATGTTCCCCCGAAGGAGATCTGATGGAAACAAGTCAAACATAGCACTATAGAAGTCATTTGTAGGAAAACACACAAGGAAAGGACTGTGACAAAATGGTTTCACCTCTCCTGTTTTCTGTCTGCTACTGTAAACATTTTACAGTGAACTATTTTTTTTTTTTAATTTCATAACTTTTTATTTATTTACATTTCCCATATTTGAAATTTTTACAACCTTTTATTTGTAGTGTTTGTATCCATAATATGATATATTTGTGACTTTTATGATCAAAAAACATCTCAGTGCATTTTTACATCTCCTCTCTCAAGCCTCTCTCTGGAGCATTTGTGACAACAGGTCAGTCAGCCAATCAGAAGAGAGAATCTGAGCCTCTCCTCTGATGAGCTGATTGACTGTTTTCTGAGTCTTGAAATAAAATATAGCAGATTTTAGGTAAACACGCAAGAGAAACCAAATCTTGCAAGGTGGGATGGTGTGTCCACCCAAGCCCAGTTTCATGTGATTTATATTAAAAGAAGTCTTGGACACACGGCGGCATAGTGGTTAGAAGGTCACAGGTTTGATTCCTGGGCCTGGGGCATTTTTGTGTGGAGTTTGCATGTTCTCCCCGTGCTTGCATGGGTTTCCTCCAGGTACTCTGGTTCCTCCCACCGTCCAAAGATGTTTGGGTTAAATGGTGACTCTAAATTGTCCGTAGGTCTGAAAGTGAGTTTGAGTGGTTGTTGGTCTCTGTCTGTCTCTGTGTGTTGGCCCTGGGATGGACTGGTAACCTGTCCAGGTTGTACCCCGCCCTCGCCCAGTGTGAGCTGGGATTGGCTCCAGCACCCCCCATGACACAAAAATGGATAAGCGGTTGAAGACAAATGAAAGAAAAAAGTCTTGGACAACTCACTTTATACAGTATGAGACTTTGATGAAAATATATAAAAGGATACAGTAAATAAACACCACAAACACATTGGGCTTGTTCGGCTAAAACTTCACCTAAATGAAAATGCAACTAGGCTGAAAGCAGAAAACAAAATGCTGAACTTGTCTCCTGTGACAGGATCTACTCTCAAGAGCCAGGTGAAGTTTGCATCGATTTGATTCCCTGTTTTTGTAGCTGAAACAAGGTTAAAAATGACCAAATTATAAAAAAAACTCTGGTATCTTGTTATTCATGTTTTTATTATTTCATGTATACTTGATGTTGGACTAGTTTTTTCCCTAAATAAACATCCACTTCCACCTACACACACACAAACACACTCATGGCAACCTGAAAAATGGAGTTATGTGTGCATAAGATTGCATTGGATAAGACCTTAGAGGCAAACTTAATAACACACACCTGAACTGGCCCCCAGATTATGATGTCACACATTGTTAAATCTTAGAAGTGTTAGTGTGTGTTTGTGTGTGTGCACCCAGGAGCAAAGGTCTTGTTTTCACTGTTGGGATAATGTAAGCACCTCAGAGATACGAGACGTTATTATTGAGTGTGACTTCTTTTCTAATGAGCACAAGTTGAAATCACGAGTGGATTCAGGCAGATCATTAAAGTTTTTCTCTCTGAGGCCTTCAGTGAGTCATTTTAGTCTCACTTTGGGCTTGTTAAAACACAGCAGTAAATTTTAGTGAAGGGACAGGAAAACATCTACCTTTCTGCTGTGAAAGTCAGAACAGTTCACAGCCTGAATGAAGATCTTTATAAAAATCCTTTTTTTTTTTTTTTTTTTTTTGTAAAGTTTAACAAATGAAAAGAGGCAAGATGTTTTTCTTTGAGAACAACAATGCTCAATACATACCCTATATGTAGCACAACTTTTCATCTTAACTTTAGAGTTGTGTCCTCTCTCTTTGTTTTCTCTTGCTTAACCTTTTGAGAGTTTTTCTTTGCCCCACCTGGTTGTGTTACATAGTCCTGATCTAGCTGACTTACCTCCCAGTCTCCATCCATTCTCCCCCACCTGATATGTACCAGATCCTTCTGTCCAGCCTCCCCTGGTTCACTGTAGTGCCGCCCGTTGCTAATCTGGTCCTGCGGAGTCACATCCAACCTTGTGTATCGTCGTCTCTGTAACTGTACTCATCTGCTGGTTCAGTTTCTACTGCATCCCCATCTCAGAACCGTTCGCTGGCAACACCAAGACTTCTTCCGTGTTCACTCCACTACCCAGCAAGCATCAGAGAAGCCAACTTCCTCCTCCACAGGCTCCGATTCAAACCAGGGCTATATGTTCAAGAGTCGATTCCTCTAATCACCTTCCCTAGCCTAAATACTTGTATAGCTATATATTCACCCGCACAGCTCATTATTTACTCTTTGGTAAGATAAACTGTTTGCCTGTCTTCTTCATGTGAAAATGCAAAACACTTCTTGGTAGATCAAAAATAATCCCAGATCTGCACCCCAAAGCATCGCATTTTGAAGAATAATTGACCGAGTGACTATTTTTACATATATAGATCAATATCAACTGATAGCACTCTTTAGTTTCAGTGCAGCAACACCAATTTGAATGTGAAGTTGTCAGGGTTTGAGGGCCATAGCAGGAAAATTCATGCTTCTCTTGACAATAATTTGGTCCTTGGGACAGTAACAAACCCTTCATCACAGATGAAGATGTTTCTCTGTGATCTCAGGAAGTAATAGTCTGAACATGTAGGGCTGTGTGAATCTTAAAACCACTCTGTGTTTAATGGGAAGTTGATGCAGAGAGGCCATTAATGAAAATATATAAGAATAATGTTCCGTTTCAGCGAATACGGTCACAGGTGCAATTTTCAGCTCAGTGAGTGAGCTATGTAATTTGTAATTACAGTACTTCGGTAGTTAATTTGATTGATGGGAAATATGAAAAAAGTGTTCCCATTACACAAAAGTGGGTGAATATTTTCATATTTCTTAGCTGAAATAAGCATGTCCAAACCACAGAAATTTGATTTGATAGAAGAGGACACTTTGGATGTGAAAATTTCCATCGCTTCCAAGCAGCTTTTGCTTGGCTGGGCTCCTGCAACAGTAATGTGCATGTTAAAACCAAGACGTTTGTTTGGTCTAAAAACCATTCTATTGCTGACATTTGGAGACAGTTACAAGATAGCTTGTGCCCCTGTTGGTATCCTTGGGTGTGGAGGCTGGGGTCGGGGAGGAGCACTGTCCCCCATCCTCACAGCAAACAGACACAAAACAAAGGAAAAGCCAGTTTGAAAAGATATGCTTTTAGGGGTGATTTGAAGGTCTGTACAGGGTCTGCATTGACCAATTACTCCTTAATGCCCCCTTTCAAAAGACAGACATGTAAAAGAGATTCAAGACACGATTACCTCACAAACACAAACACACTCTCCCATCATTTTCCTTTGTTGTGCCCCCCCGGGAGAGACCACTTCTAGTCACGCCTGACCAGAGCAACAAATTTGTGATCCTTTGTCCTAAGGATACAAGTAGACCCAAACCATTCCACCAAAACCAGACAGTTTATACATCAAAGGATTTAATAGATTTAAATATACATTTTGATCTAATTCACAGTCAGTAAAGGTACTTTCCACCCAAGTTTGAACCCTCTAGGCTGAAAAACAGTATGACTATGAAATCAGTTCCTGTAGACTCACAGCAGATAAAAACATGTGTACAGGCGAGTACAAAAAACTCTTTCGGGCTCTATAGCTAATTACTTCTTGACAACTGCTCGGGGATACATTTTTACTAAATGACATGTTTTAAATTTATTTAGACTTTGGATTTTCCATAATTGAGGGCAAGTCCCTTGGAGATGAGCATATGTTTCCCACAAACCATCATTGTCCGCATCTCTCCATCCATTTTGGGATGACCGCTACGTGGTTGCTCTCTTTCCCTATCACCACCTCTTCACAGAAACAATAACATGAATCCAGAACCTGTTTGCACATATTGAGAATGGCGATTAATTAATGACAGAGTTATGGAGCTTACATCCAACAAAGTTTATGAATAATGCATCAGCAAGGGAGAGGAAAAAAAAATGATCATGGAGATGAAATCCAAGGAGGAATAGCAAAATACCAATACGCGTGACTTGTTAATGGGTTATTTAGTGGTAAATTATGGACCTTTACAGGCTGACGTAATACTCTTTGATAATTATCTTTTTATCCTGGGGGTTACTGAAACTGTTCTTCTAAGATTTACTGTCTATTCTACTCTTTTGTGTTCAATAAAATTAGAATTTTAACTTAAGGCTGCTTTTTTCTACATTATTATATTGTATTTTATTTGTTCAAGATTCATTTTTTGCAATTTAAAGTTTTGGAGCATCTCATAAGAATTTACATGTTTTTGGCAGTTTTTTTTTTCTGCATTATATCTCTATTTTGCATTAATTATTTAAAGTTTATGGAAATTGCTGGGATTTCAGCAGCAATGACACAAGGCTGAAAAAGTGAATAAATAAAGAAGTCTCAGATGTAATTACTTGGCAGAAGACAAGCAATATGTTTATGAAAAATACACATTGCTAAAAATCAGCTTCTCTAAAGCGCATCCTGTAACTAATCATTTTGTAATAATTGCCCAGTTGTAAACTGCAAAAGCTCAAGATTCCTTTATTGCAAACACTTACCAAATTCATTATTAGAAACAATCTCTGTCCTTATGAAACATTTATAAAAACGTTGACAGTTATACACTTTAGACAGTTAATTACACTATCATGCAATAAACCTGAATGTATTTTTATTGGATCCCTCAGAAAGTCAACCAGAGGAGAGAGACTAAGATCCTCTCTTCTGATTAGCTAGAGAGAACCCTGAAAGAGAAATGAAAAACTAAACTGAGATGGTATTTGGTTTTATACCAAAAATGTGCCTTCTTATGGATAGCAACACTTAAAGCAAATAAATTCCTACCTATCCAACCGATTTTGAAGCAATGAGAGACAGTAACTGTAACAATGGTTTGTTTTGCTCTTCAGTTCAGCAATGCCAGACTTCTTTGGGCCCTTCCCTTCCCACCTCTGCTGCAGTCCCACTCTAAAAAACATGACAGTTTTGAAAAAGCAAAAAATTTCCAACACTGGGTGCCAAGATTAGCAGCCACACTGGAAGCAGTTCCATTTTCAAGAAGATTTTTGCCAACATTGCGTTCATTCAGATTGGATGCTTTTGCGAAGCAACTGTATATTTTAAACCTGCCCACATGTTTTACCACTGACACTTCGACGTATTCTGCACTGTTGGTAGTGAGGTTTGGCATGTTAATGCTGGCTCTTGTCATATTCACCATATCCTCTTTTAAATTATTCCTATTCTTCAGGCCCATGATACAAAAGACATTTATCTGCAGTAACTGGAGAACATAACAAATAAAGTGAGGAGGTATTTACCTACTTTTCGTTTAGTAGGGACGACAGTTTTGACTAAAAACTGATCTGCATAGCAGATTAAGAAACTCCTTTTTCTAGCTTTGGGCAAATTTTATCAGGGTTTCATCCTAACCAGCATTTTACATGTTGAAGATTTTAAGGTAAGCTAAGGAGTCAAGCAGCAACTGTTATCATTTTGGCTTTAAAATGCCCAACTTTAGACATAAATATGTTCACAGCCTGGAACAAAAATAAATTATTTTGATCTGTGTTGTGCATTTTCTATGTTATGACAAATGTATGGGTGGGGCACAGAATTTTGTATATTCACTCAAACTAAAGAGTTTCAATTATTTTAAGGATTTAAGTTCTGCTAATTAAGGAGACGTCACTCTGAGTGGCAGGTGAGTGACTGTAACATTCCCACAAAATGGCACCCACTGAAGCCTCAGTTCCGCACACAACCCACCACTTTCACTATTTTGGGATTAATTGGAAGTTAGCTAGAGTGAGGCCCCGCCAAGATGGTAATGGTGGAGCAGCCCACTCTGAGCTACAAAAACACTTTTCAGAAACCTATGTGTGATGTTGTGGATTCTTAGATCACCTTTATTTGGGTAGTAAAGGTAACACACTAAGTCAAACTCTCGATCGGGAGACTGAATGTTTGCAAATTATAATAATGTGACAGCGGCAGTTGTATACTCCGGGTTCAGCTCTAGTTATAATACAAGACTTTACAAGTCAATGCTGCCCAACCTACAAAGGTCTCCAGCAATCAGAGGAAGTCACACAAACCTCTCTAGATTTAACAGGAACAGCATATCTACACAGGAGCCATTTCATCTGTGTTTTACAGTTCAGTTTCAGTTTCCTGCTCTGTTTGTCTAACAGAACAGGCACACTCCCATTTTAATCAATCCCATTTTCTACCCAAGCTGCACGATGTCTCTCTTAAAGCCACTTCAATTTTGGACCCAAAATGCAGAACACAGGCAAGGAGGCAGTTAAGCGGTTCAAAGGCAATTTTGTTGTTGATTGTGGAGATGTTAGTTGAACGGTTTGAGGCTGCGCTGTCAGTGGAGTGGGACTGGCTGAGGTGGTGGGATTGGCAGAGGCGGAGCTGGCAGTGGGAGCTAAAGAGCATGTTTCAGCAGATATCCAGACATGACAGCAGAACTGGATGCAGCAGGAAACGGCAGGGACTGGAGAGATGAAACTGCTTTGGCAAACAAAGCATTATCAGGATTCAGACGGACATAAGGAAAACGCTGGGAATGACTCAGAATCTGGCTGGAACATTGTCATCTCGTTTGTGGACTGAATGATGGGATGAAAACACTGGTGGGCTTAAATACTGCTGTTGTCTTGTAGAGTTGATTTGATGAGAAACTGTAGCTGCTCAAGTGGCTGGGCAGGAGATGAACAGCAAGTCCTGACAAAGCAGGGACAAACACACATATGCACATGTCAGAAATATAGCAGGCTCACAGTTTGTGAATGCAGTTAGCACTTCATTTATAAAGCCCTGGATGTATTTCCAAACAAAACTTCTGAAATCCGGGTGGCAAAGCACTTTATTTACAAGTGTTTTCTTATTTAGTATTATTAAGGAAATGAATATTTGGTCTGTCTAAGAATTATTTCAATATTCAATACAAATAGAGTCCAGAAAAAGGAAAAAGCATAATCACCATCATCATGATCATGAATTTAATACTTTGTGTTTTACTTGGAGTGTTGGCATTCATAAAAAGAAAGATTAACTTATGGTTTAAAGAACCAAAAACTGTCCAAGTATACTTTTACATCTTAGGCCTCCCTCTGGAGCTCGAGAGTCGTCAGGTCAGGCAAGCGATGTCAGGTAAACACTGAGTCTTTCTTCTGATTGGCTTTCTGAGGGCACCAATAAAAATACACTCACATAATACAAATAACGCAAAGAAACTAAATGCTGAAGAGATGATTAGTAGGTTGAAGTGAGCTGAGTGAAGTCGCTGCTTTGTTATGACATCACAAAGTCCCAGAAGTCCTGACAGATGGGACTTCTGCTGGGCTAAAGAGTCCGCCCCCCGGACTCTTTAGCAATTTTCAAGACCAGGCTTAAAACTTTTCCGTATGACAGAGCTTACAGTTAAAAATTTAAAGTTAATTTACTCTTTAGCTATGCTGCTATAGGCCTAGACTGCTGGGGGGAGCACTGAGCACCTCTCTCTCTCTCTCTCTCTCTCTCTCCCTCTCTTTCTCCCCCTTGCATGCGCCGACATACCAACAACTTGCTTCTCCGAAATCCCTGTTTCTCCCAGTTCCAAACATGTGCACTGCATTCACTAACCATGTTTTCCCGAAGTCTCTGTCTCCCCCAGTTCCTCTCCTCTCTCTCCCCCCTCTCTGTCTCTCTCCCAGTTCCTCTCCTCTCCCTCCCTGTCCTCATCCTGCAGGTGACAATAATATGCATATACCACTGTGAAAAATTGCACTGTGGTATGAAAAATTGCGCCTTGGCATAAAATTGCACGATTCCATTCAATGATTAAATGTTTGCTTTGATTATTGCTATCGCCCTGTTGTAAAAACTGTTCCTGAGTCTGTTTGTTCGAGACTTCAGCGCCCTGAATTTCCTTACCAGAGGGCAGCAGTTCAGGGCAGCAGGTGTCCTAGGTGTACCGTCCCTTATGATGCTGTGTGCCCTATTGCTGTGAAGGGGAGGGGAGAAGGTGTCCAATGATTTTTTGGGCGGTGTTGATAACCCTTTGCAGTGCTTTCTTGTGTGCCATGTTGCAGCTTGAGAACCACACAGAGATGCAGTATGTTAGCACACTCTCAATGGAGCAGCGGTAAAAGACTGTCAAAAACTCTCTCTTCAGGTTATTCCTTCTAAGGATCCTTAGAAAGTGGAGACGCTGTTGGGTCTTCTTCACCACCTCCAGGGTGTTAGAGCTCCACTGGAGGTCTGCATCTATGTGCACACCCAAGTATTTGAAGCTCCGCACCCTCTCCACAGCCTCCCCATTGATGCAGATGGGTTGCAGGACTTATTCCTCCTAAACACTACAACTCAACAATTAGCTCCTTGGTCTTGGAGGTATTGAGGTCCAAGTTGTTCTTTGCCCTCTATGCCGTCTCATTGCCCGAGAAATGAGTCTGCGAACTTGATGACAGCATTGTCCGGGTGGGTGCTGATACAGCACAGAGCCCTGTGGAGAGCCGGAGCTGAGGCTGAGGGCTGTGGAGAGATGTGGACCCTCTCTGGCTCTCCGTACATGGGCAGAGAGAAGGTCTCTGATCCAGCAGCAGGTGAAAGGAAATCCAGTGTCCAACAGATTATCTTCTAATCTGTTCAGGAGTATTGTGTTAAAGGCAGAGCTAAAATCAACAAAGAGCAGCCTAGCATAGTGCCTCCATTGTTCCAGGTGGGATATGGAAGAGTGGAGCATTGAGATGATGGCGTCCTCTGTCCATCTGTTTGCCTTGATTGCAAACTGAAGTAGATCAAATGTGGGTGGGAGGTAGGACATGATGTGACGACAGACCAGTTTCTCAAAACACTTTATTATCACTGGTGTCAGAGCAACTGGTCAGTAGTCATTGAGGCTGCTGATAGTGGTCTTTTTAGGCAGCGGGACGGTAATGGCTGACTTCAGGCATGGTGGGATGATAGACTGGGACAATGATGTGCTGAAGATCTTGGAGAACACACCGGCTAACTGGTCTGCCCCCCCCCCGAGGACCCTTCCGGTCACTCCATCCGCTCCAGCGCCCTTCCTGGGGTTCACTGCCCTCAGTATGGCCCTCACCTTGTGCTCCTGCACTGTGAGGTTGGGGCTGCTGCAGTCCAGTGTTGGAGCTGTGGCTGCCTCTGATCCCTTCACCTCGAAACGTGCGAAGAAGTGGTTCAACTCCTCCGCAAGTCTCCCTCAGCCATCATGGTGTTGCCAGACTTGTAGTGGGTGAGGCACTGGACCTCCTGTCATACTTGTCGCGTGTTGTTGTCCTTGAAGTGATCTTCAATTTTCTTCTTATACGTTTCCTTGGCCCTTCTGATGCTACTTTTCAGGTTAGCTCTAGCTGCGCAGTATTGTGCACCATCTCCAGACCTGAAAGCGACATCCCATTGCCCCAGCAGGACCTAATCCCAAAATCAGAAGATCCTGACGACTGTATGGTGGCATTTCCAGTCAAAAAAACACCCAGCCACGCATACACACAAAACAAACAAAGCACCGAGTGTAGAGAGCTGTAAGCCATTGCGTGTATGCGTGCCGCCATCTTGTGATCTAAATGGTGTACAAGCCATTTGTATGAAAATATAAAATCTCAAAATGAAATATCTCCCTAACTGCCTCTTCATCCCCACTGACCTTGAGGTAAACAGATTTAAACTTTTCGTCTGCATGATGAAAAGTCAATGTCAGATGTATATATATACAAATACCAATGTCACAGGACATTCTATACTCCTATTCACATACATAGTCTATTCTATATGAATAGCATATCAAGAAAATTGCCACATGTATTCAAAAATCTAGCCCCAGGCTTCAGAGATCATTGTCCCAGAAAATTAAGAAAATAATACTGACAAAAAAAACAACAACAACCATTTTAGGTTTCCAGTAGCAGCACCTCGAAATAAATATACTTTGCTTTTGATTTTATAGCTTTCATACCTGTTGCTGCTAACGCTGAACAATAAACAAATCCTTCAACTGCCTCGCTGAGCCGTGAACGGTGGAACTGGACAAGGCTGATATGTTGAGAGTGAGGTTGCAAAATGTAATGTTTTTAAACTTAAAAGTTAAGGTCAACTCCTAAATCCTGCACAGAAGACAAATATAAATGGATGCTGAATGCATGAATCAGTTTTTATACGTACACAAAGAATCACTGCATATTGGCAGAATATCCACAATACTATCTGTAAAGTCTTTGAATACAGCTTCCCTTTTTGTCTGCTGCTGTTTACTGCAGTCACAGATTGTGGCTTTGTTGGCATGGCTTCTCTATTTGTGTGTGCACGGAGATGCTGATCAGTCCCTTTGTGTTTCTCTCCTTTTTCATTGCCTATAAATGAATAATCAATTAGTTTAAGGAGCAGCTACACTCACACAATTGCTCTCCACACTTTTTTTTACAGCATCACTGAGCCAAACAACATTTGATTGAATAAATTATGAATAGATTTGGTGGGAGACAGACACTATATTTTTCAACCTCTCTTTCCCCTCATCTCTTTATTCTGTCTCTCTCCCTGCTTGCCACAACAGTTTTTCCACACAAACAAATATTGACATTTTATCCAGCTCTCGTGAAACTGATTTACAACACAACTGAATCACTGGACACATTACATCCAGAGTTGATGAAGAATTTGTTCTCTTGGCTCAGATCTGTCACTTTTGTCATTTTGTTGAATTTGGTCCATTTTTGTCATGTTTTCTGTTGTCACTGTTTCTTTTCTTTAAAGAAAACTCATGGGTATTTCATCTTCTGCTTAAACATACATATAATGTTAGATCTCACTGTTACTACTGATACAATCTGTCACATTATTATGAACTGGCAAGAAAACCATTTGTAGATATAGAGCTTCCACAACCCCTTCACTCCCACTGTATTCTGTAAGGCTCGGTACTTGGACTATTACAGCTCCTCATCTATATTCTCCCTCTTGGAAACATCATTTACCAAAATGGCCTCAATTTTCAATGCTTTGCCGATGACTCACAACTCACACTGCCAAGCTCACACTGTGGCATGAACAAACCAGACAGCCAATATAAATGATATGAATGTTTGGATGACTTGCAATTAACCTGAACTGAAGCAGGTTAAATCTGGAAGTCCCCAGACACAGTCCTGCTGTCCCCCTTCCAGGTCTTCTCAAGCCTTACTCACTTACTCAATCTCTGATCTCAATCTACCATTCCCTCCCCCCATCACATCCTGCAGAGTGTATGCCAGTGCATAGATAGCGTTTCTTTTAAGTTCCAACTCAAAGCTCACCTGTTTAGATTGGGTTTTGCATGCATTGCTTGTATTGTTTTTTTGGCTTTATGTAATAAATGTTGTTAAGAGTCCATAAAAGACTTTTGATAGAATGTATTGTTATGATGATTATTATTAGTCATTATTATTAGTACACTTTCTCCGGGTACTCTGGTTTCCTCCCAACATCCAAAGACATGCATTCATTTTCATGTTCGTGCTGGAGCCAATCTCAGCTCACACTGGGCGAGGGCAGGGTACACCCTGGGCAGGTCACCAGTCCATTACAGGGCCAACATACAGAGACAGACAGATACAAACAACCCAAAGACATCATGTTTGGGTTAACTGGTGACTCTAAATTGTCCGTAGGTCTGAGTGTGAGTGGTTGTTTGTCTCTGTCTGTCTCTATGTGTTGGCCCTGCAATGGACTGGCGACCTGTCCAGGGTGTACCCGCCCTCACCCAGTGTGAGCTTGGATTGGCTCTATACATCATTTTTGAGTCAAGAAATAAATAGTCTACTTCTTGCTATAATTTTTGTTTCTTTTGATTAGCAGTTCATTAGACTTGCATGAAGATTTCATTGTGTGTCCTTGAGGAACTCTCAGAGGGCTTGCAGCTGAAAAGTTTTGTGCCTGATGTAACTTCAGTGAAGTCTTACCAGATGGAACCGATGCAGCAGTGCCTGTGTGACAGTTGAGACTTTCCATAAATATACGTGCAGAAATCAGAAGGATAGATGAATAGCCAATAATTACAGATACCCCGGCAACTGAATGAGAAAAGCAATTACACAGATGGTAGGTGATAGCTGACTGGAAGAAGAATGAAACAGGTGCATATCCATAAGAAAAAATGGTTGAGCTGAGAAATGTGTTCATTTGAATAACCAAAACGAGCTGTCTGGGTTGCTCACCAAGATCCCCAAAGGCACCCACAGACTAAGAAACAATTATCATCACCCAGGTGCTGCTGCTGCTTGCATAGTAAATACTAAAGTCGCCAAGGATACAGGTCTCAAACTGGCCATGTAGTTCACACTTCTCCTCTGGGTTATTTACAGTTCAGATGTCTGTCCTGTGTGAACACACACTCTCCCAAAGCAGACTTTTAAGCATGTAAGCTAGTTTTCTCAACGAGGGAGGACCGAGGTCAGGTGTAGCGATGAGGGAGTTATCAGCTGTATTTTGGTAATAATGCATTTACATGCAGATGAGCTCATGTCACTCTATAATATCTGCAGGTTCCTTCTAATTGTACAGCAGAGAGGTAATTTTCTTAAAACAGCACAGGGGTTGGCTACCTCGGTTGGAGGAGCTGGAACCCATCAACTGCAGCTCAGCGTGGCAGCTCCCAAATTCATCTTTAGTTTAAAATCACAATACAAGCCAACAATACACATCAGCAATGTTGCTCCCAGCAGAATGCTGTTCCGTCTTCTACCTGCTTGCATTCATTTTGTAAGTCAATGCCCTCTCATGGCAGTGGACTGTTACCGGACTGGACTACCTTGACAAGAGCTAGCTTGACAACCCTATTTCAGCTATATTCATTTTGATGAATATGACCATTTTCTATGTCTTTACAACAGTATTTTTTTTTTTTTTTTTTTGGGACATTTACGCATGGAATAGTGGTGTGTTTGGTTTTCAGGCACTGTGGATGTCAAAGGTCTAAACTGGCCCCAACCATAAATTCCTTTCCAATGGATTTCCTATTCAATGTGGTCCCTTAGATTAGAGATCAGCATAGAGCACAAGAGGTGTCGAGAATTGTTGGTGGCGTGCAACACAATGATTTGTGAAGAAATCATTTGTAAAGAAAGTTTTCAGTGAGGTTCATTTATTTCACCCTGTGCATTTAGGCAAGTATAAACACACTGTTTTCTTTGGAAAAGATTCTTCTGACTCGCACTCGTTAAATACAGTGGCCCTGAAATTTCCTCTGGAGGTCCTGGGTGGTAGAGGAGTGCATGTGAGTAAGGTAAAAAGGGTTTCTATCTATTCAAAAGTATAGAAGTGAAAATAGACTGTGACACCCATTTATCAATCTTGACAGTTTTCCTATCATACTGTCAGTCTGTGAGCCTGACCAAAATCCAGCCACTGCCTCCTTGACCAGTGAGTAGAGCGGTACACAAACAACACACATTCACAAGTACACAAACAGGGCACATGAGGACATAGGCCCCAAGAGATCATTCAAGTGTTGTGAGAGATATACTTGGATTCAGCCTTTGCTCACTGTCGCCATGACAGGAACACTTTAAGACCCTGCAGACTTTGTTGTATCCTCACTTGACTTATCACTTTCAGAAAGTAGAAAAGAGGGGGTGGACTAAACCTTCTGAAACTTTCAGAAATCCGGGAGCAGAAACACCTGTGTTTGACTTAATGCATTATCTGGACTTGGATTTGCCAACACCTCAAATGCCAGAAAAGATCTCTAAGGAACCTGTTACATGGAAAAGCAGGTTTGCCTTTTGTTTTTGTTTTTTACTGTTGTTTCTATGATGGGTTTTTTTGTACTTTTCCATAATTATTTTTAATTTACAACATTGCATGAAGAACGTGAGGTAAATTGTTCAATTTGTAAATGTATTTGCAGATGAAAAAGGAGAATGAAGAGGTTAAACCTCACTTCCATCCCCACACGTGAGGTCCTGAGTTCAGACTCAGCTGATTGTTCCCTCTCTTCTTGCTTTCTGCTATAATACCATGAGCCATGCTGAGGGAAAAGACTGATGTTCCTAACACCAGCCAAACACAGGTGTGCTTTAGTTTTAGCTCTTGTTTCTTTCGATTCTGTCATCAAAATTGATATCATTGAGGAGTAACATAATCACAGAGGACACCCAGCAATCGTTACCTGGTATCTTAGCTGCTTCAATGAACAGACGCAATTCAACATGACCTTGTTGTGGCTCAGTGTCTGACTTTAATGGCAGACATTTAGAGGAAGGTCAAGCCATGGCCTGAAGAAGACTATGATACATTTCCCTTGAGGGCCATGATGTAACTAAATGATACAATTTGGTGCAGTCCAGTCAAACTGGAGATGTAGTACAGAACAAACACCCTAAAGGGAAATATTAAATATAGATGAACAAAAACATATTAGTGGAGATACATTAACAAATAGATATAAGTAAGAAAAAATAAATGAATGAAGGAAGGGGCTCACTAACAGGCAGGCTACTCAGGAGTGGATAACCTGGGTTATTAGGGAACCATAAGTAATGTGTATGAGTACAAATATGCTCAGAAAAGACACTGTTGGGATTTGACTGAATGAGACTGAGTAGGACACAAAAGTTTGGGAACTCTGAACTTGGACAACAGGTGAAATAGGCATGGTTTAACTCAAGTTAAAGCAAGATTACTCAATTCAGAAATTGGTTTTATTTTGTCACCTGGGACAGAATGAAATAATAACCCTAACCCTAACCCGGCTGAAGAAAGTATTGAGAAATTGGATGAGCAATTTCAGATTGAGCGAAAAAGAGCAAAAAGGTTATTCTCAGCATCACTCTCAACAGACCAGCAAAAAATTTGTGGATAGGCAGATTCTCAACCGCAATCTGATGCAAAGCCATAATCTGATTTTGTTTCTGGAACTGGAAGTTCTTTTTTGCTACTTTAATGCTTGTTTCAAATTTCTTTTGCCTGACTATCATCATCACTACTAATGGACCCCTAACCCTAACCCCCACTGGACACGTGAATTATATATGTGATTATTCTATGTAATTCATATTTAAGCTCTAAAGGTGTTTAGAACTGTGATGTCTTATGTTGGCACGGCTTTAACTTCATGCTATTAATGACAATTAATGGCTAGTAAATAATGCACAAAATGAAAAAATAAATAATAATTTGTGTGCTGATTGTGACTGGCCTTCCTAAGTGACAGAGGTCGGTGCAAACCTGCATGTGATACTGACAAGAAACTTCCAGTGGCATTTTAGTGAGACCAGAATGGAGCCTAGCTGGAGCAAATAATTCTGATTGATTTCTGCTAAATATTTTCTCTGTCTTGAAATGTATGAAGGTTTCTAATTTTTGAAAAATGCAGACAGGGAAAGAGTGAATACTGAGAGTGATATAAAAAAAAAAAACATACACTGCTGTCCTACTCCCAATTAGCCAGATACGATGGGTGTTTTTCTTTTTACCCTTTACTGTGAAAAATTGTGACCAATCACCTGCAAAGTATTTATGGGAGTGGAAATGAGGTTTTGTGGAGTGAATGAACAGTAAGTGCAGATGTTTGCTCGCAGCCTCTTTTTCTTCTGCATTCAAAGATAAAATTGATGAGAAATGTAAAGGGACGTTCAAAACCGCAGTCAACAGACACATAACAGCGTCTAACAAAGCAAAGAGAATCTATTATCTCAAGATTTCAAGAAGATCACAGCAGTGGAAGCTTATTAAGATGCATATCTACAAAATAATGTGCATAAATGATGAACCCACATGGGTTCTGTTCTCATAAAGACAGTTTGACTGGTTCAAATTTAAATCATCACACTTCAGAGGTTCGTGAGTAATTACGGTACTGGACTGAAAGTCTTTTTAAAAAAAAATTTATGTGCTATGACTCTTCAAACTAAATCGACTTTCTAGAAATTTGGATTTTTGCATGAGTGAAAGCACATGTTTGATACTGATTAATCTTATACATTTGTTCTTTTTTTTTAGGTAGACTGAAACCTAAAAAAAATAAAGAGAAAAAATCATGATGTGTTTGTTGTTTTTGTTTTCAACCAAAAGTTATCAGACTGAAAAAAATAAAATAAATGGTTAAATTCTAGTGTCTCCTTCCTGAAATAAAAATGAAAGGTGGTCAGGCAGCGTGGCAGTAAACGTTGGAAATTAAGAAATAAAAGCAGAGGGGAATGAAAAGGCGTAAAAAAAAAATTAAAAAAAAAACAATAATAATAATAACATTCATCTTTGGTTTATGGCAAAAAACCAAACTATCTAAAAGTACCCCAGGCTTTATTCAGATCCATCCAGAATAGTAAGGCTCAGGAATTTGATTTTCAAATTATTTTCACACAGTCAACTGAATCGCATCTTCAAGCTGTTCACCTCCTCTTACTTGACTGCTGCAGAAAAACTTCTGGAAGGTTTTAATAGGTCATTCAATGATGAGTGAATCAGTAATGGGCTTCCAAAAAGTTTTGTGCTTTCTCTCCCCACAGTATTAACGATGCATAAATACATTCTTCACAGCTGACATTTTGACTTGTCTCAGGAAAAGCACAAGTGGAACTAATGACATCGGCTATGGCTGTGCTCTGTTTGTGTCGATTTATTTAACAAATCACAGATAAGTGTCAAAGGGCCAGGTCAGAGAGGGAGCATGCAGGGCATCATCCTTAGAGTTAGATGTTGGGTGAGTCAGATATTTTTTAGCCTTTTTTTCTTTTTTTTTTTGTCTTTTCTAGTCAGCATTGAGTCAATAATTGTGTCTTTAATCTTTAAAGTAGAAAGTAGAAGCATTTTGATGTGTAGTTGCCCCTTTGTAGGTCACACCTCTTCCCTTTTCCTCATTGTCTCTTCCGGCAGAGAGCAGTGACAGCTCTTAGTCCTCTGAAGTGCAGCAAAGGGAGGTGTCAGTCCAAATATTATTCTCTGTCGTCACTCTACTTTTGGTAGAGGAAAAAAAAAAATCCCCCAAATCATCTTTATTTTATTTGTTTTGAATAGACCAGACATCACTACCTTGGAAATATAGTTATCTGTTTTAAGTGTAGGCTCTGATCTTGTGTTGAATTTAAGTATTATCCTTTTGACTTTGAAATCTGTTTGTCTCTGGCTTGTCCATTCTCTTCCTTAGGTATCTAGTATTTTATTTAGTTCAGGGTAAGTCAAGGACAGAGATGGGGGGAAAATATCTGGGGTACAAATGCCTTTTTTATCCCTATGGAAAAGCTGGTAACATCATTACTGGAGTTGTATCAGTTTCTCTTGATGGTAAAAATCACTTGATTCATCATTTTCCACACTCTTTTTTTTAAAACAAGAACATCAGACAACTACCACTCTTGATGTTTATACTCACTGAGATTTCATCAGGTCCCATAATTCAACCGTGGGGGAGTCTGTCCAAAGATGGATGCTCTTTTTAAAAGCCACATTAGGAAACGTAAACTGAAGCTGTGAAATTGAAAATCTGACCTGAAACAAATATTGAAGTATAATGGTGGCCAGCTGAAGAACATAGCAAAAAAGGACAAGCTATCAAATAACTACACAAATGCATTCTTAGGCTGTGATCTGCAGCGGACTGTGACTCTCTCAGCACCAGTGCCAGTGGGTAACCTATCACCTCCAATGGTCGAGTTTGCCTTATGTCCAGATTAATTACAGAATACGAGACCAGTCCAATCAAGCCTAATGAAATGATAAAGTATGCGCCAAGCCCTGATTGGACCCTCGAGGTACAGCTGGGCCCCATCAAGCATTCAGGTATAAGATTAAAAACTCAGCTGCGTCCAAGATAATTGTCTGGATGCGGCCCATATCAGTGAGTCCTTCAGAGCAAAGGACCCACTGATTGATGCCTCGCAGAGATCATACCTAAAGGCGTATTCGGGCTTTCATCATCATCAACCGCCAAAGTCTTATAGATCTAATAAGCTTTGGCACTAGAACTGATCATTATGTTCGCAACTGAAAGAAAAAAAACCTTAATTTACTCTCAGAGGGAGGATCAAAGGCACAAGTAAATATTCACATCTGAGAAACTTGAGCCTATGGGTCTTTTATTTTGAAAATATTGACTCTTTTTTTTTTTTCTTTTTTTTTACATTTGTTGAGTTAATCAAATGACCATTTCATCAACAGTCATGAGGATTGTTCTTCTCTTCAGTGAAAATGTATTTTTCCCATTCAGAGGTACAAACCAAAAGACTGAGAAAATGAAAGCTTTTACGTTTGTTTGAGTTTTATGGGTTCAATATCAGTTTGCAAAGGTAGAAAACAATAAAATGGCTCAATCCATGTAGCTGCGGCAACCTCTGTTTTGCCTGCTGGTTCATCCCACAGTGTCATGGCTTACTGCTTCTGACAAAGCTATCACTGCTTGCACTTGAGCTTGCCATGACGATACAAAATGACTGGGGTGGAAAAAAGCCTATCTATCTGTCTTACTTTTAGTTCCACCAGTGAGAACCTTATAGAAATCATTTCTGGACAGACCATACAGGAGAAACACAGGATACCGCTTTCCTCTCTACTGACTTTCTGATCCAAAACTCACTGATGGTCTTTTACAGAGCCAGAGGTCTTCAGCAACTTTATCCAATTTGCTTTGGCTTTAAATCTGGGCCAAGGAAACATCTTACAGTGACCTTTGTTAGTTATTAGTGATGCAGCCAATATTTAGCAGCTAGTATTTCTCAAGGATCACATGACTCCTTCATCGAGCAGCTGAATGGTAAGCAGTGGGTTGTGGGATGAACACAACAGACGGCAAAAGAAGGCTTTGAATCTGAGCTGTATTTCAGGGGGCCTTTGAAATGAGACAGATCTAGTAAGCTTTAATGTGATGCATTCAGCCAAGAAACACACACTTTGGAGAATGCAGCCCCTGAATTGGAAAACAGTGTTTGTCTCATCTGTCCTCCCTCTTTATGTGTGTTGGCTGCGTCTGATATTCACCCAGTCCACTTTCATCTTTTAGCTCCTAGTTTCTTTGTTCTTTATATTTATCTCCTCAGTTTTCCTCCAGTTTTTTTTCTGCCCACCCCAGTTGCTTCACCACCATCTTGTCTTCTATTTTCATTCTGTACTTCCTCCCCTTTCCGTGCTAACTCACCCCTGCCTGTCGCTGTACACATCCACACGAACTCCCTAGACTTCTCAGCCCCTCAACCTGACAGTAAATAGAAAATGACTCACATTGATATCAGTCCTCCTCTATGAGCTGAGAGACTGGGCTGCTCTCGTCTGTACAATTATAGTGTTGAAAGCCTTCACACTGACAAATTGCTTAAGGAGCAAAGAGGAAAAGAAGAAGGAAATCCAATTGAGTGAAATGTGGGAGATGGAGGAGAAAAGGCGAAACACAAATTTGCTCCATAGATGATGTGTATTTGCTTAAACATCCCAGTGTTTCAAATGCTAACTGTCAGAGTTTGCTTGTTGAACTCTTTAAAGTGCCGAGCAGATTCAGGACAACTGTCATGGCTAAGAAGGGACTGACATCCTTTTATCAGGCTTCTCTAAATAATCCTCTGATATTGACTTCTGGTGTCCTCCCAGCAGACATGAGTGACTTGGCAGCAGTAGGTGGCACAGCCCAACAATCCAGTGACAGCTCCAATACTGTTTATTAGTGTCCAGTCAGCCTGCAGGCAATGAGCTAAGAGTCCCTGCGAGATAAGTCACAAAAATCACCTGTTGCAAGGGAGAATTTAACTGTGTTATTTTTCTAAATTGTCCACCTCTCCCTGTGACTACTTTCGCACAGGACATACCAAGAGATGACCAGCCCTTCTGCCAGAGCAGAGCATTGATATTTTAGAAAATTAAATCTAAACCTTTTTTTTTTTTTTTTTAACCCAGCAGTTTCCCTTTGGAAGAGACTGTAGCTAGGGCCCATGAACTAAAGGCCCCCATATTTCACACCCCAGTTTTTCATTTGATGTGTTGATATGCATAACAAGATTTGTGTGCTTTTGAAAACCAAAAGCCAGCTCAGCGTAACTGTACATCTCATCTCTCAGCTTTCTCTCTGGAGCTCGTGTAAGAACAGGTTGGTTAGCCAATCAGAGGAGAGGATTTGTGTCTCTCGTGCGTTTTGAATTGCTGTTTTGTGATTGAGACAAATAAACAAATTTGTGCAAGCTTGGATGGTTGGTCCAAATACTACGACTGAGGGTTGTAAGCGTGCGGGTGGTAGATGTGATCAGCTCCAACCAGGGTTGGCAGTCATGTTGGAGGGAGGATCCTATATAAGGGGCCAAGATTGTGACCAACAAAAAGCTGCATACTCCTCGTCTCCCAACCAGCAGCCCTGAGTCGTGCATCTTCAGTCTAGTTATGTTCATTGCCTTTGTTAAGCCTGTAGGTAACAATAAATATCAACTTATAAAACAGAGATTGTGTGGCTACAACTGCCTGGGACATGGGGAAGATGGATGCCTTTCATGTTATGCCTCAGGAATCCTAGACTGGGTATAGCAAGAGCTTCGACTGGGGCTCAGGGCGGTGAATGTTTTTTTGTAACATCACAAAGTTTCAGAAGTTGGACAGTGTGTTGTAGTGCTCAGTTTCTGAATGCAGACTGTGAGCATTTTTCTGTGGACTCAGATCTTTGATATTTCACTGTATTTATAAAGAACCTGGGCCTTTATGATTCAAAGAAAAATGGACCTACCTTGACACAATGTGGGACCTTTAAAGTATTGTTATCGTTCATATCCAAGGTAATCTTATTGTTATGGTTAGTAATCAAGTGAATTTTCACCCTTTAACTTCAAAGTCGCAAAGCCGAGGCAAACAGTACTGGATAAACAGACAATAGTTAGAAATACGGGACCAAATCGTGTTTGTATTCTCCACCGCTAGTTGACAAACATTCACTTTGATTGCATTTTGATTAATTATGTCACGTTCTCCTTCGAGGTATTGGAGGAAACAGTAGAGAAAATGTTCTCTGAATGTGCATGCATGGATTGAAACAATATTGTCCATTGTGTTGCAGAAAACCGAAGCAGAAAACCACTGATTGACCCAAAAAAAAAAAACGGGGCATCCTTGCATTGCGATGGCTCGGCTAATACACGCAGGAAAGCGGTATCCTGTGTTTCTATGCTCTGTCACCTAGTGATGTCACAATATTCATATTAGATGAGTAAATTTATTCCCTCCATAAACTTTGGTTCTTTCTCAACCTCTTTCTCTTTTACAGTCACCCTTAATCTGAAACAATTTCAAACCAACGCCCTGTTGATCAAATCTAGCACTTGCTTATAAAAACCCTGGCATTTAAAATGTTAGGCACAAGTTTGTGATGGGTCTCCTGCACAAAGTTCTGACACAATACAAGCAGTTCAACCTCCCTACCAGCTCTTTGCTATTTTTAAGCGCAACTTGCTGGAATGCATTAGCTGGTAGGCTTTATTGTCTGAATGACTTGATGAAGTTAAGCAGTTACCCAATTAAAAAAATAAATAAATAAAAAAAAAAAGCTTTTTACATTACATCTTTACCTTTAGATAAAATTAATTTGCGTTTCTGTGTGTTTGTAAGACAGTTTTTATTTTCAAGCCCACCTTGAAACTCCCTTTATTTAATTAGTTTTGTGCCTCTTTCAACAGTTTGTTCAATTGAGCGACATTCCCTTTGCACACTTGGTTCAAATCAGACACAGCAATTGGTATGGTCACATGTTTTGTGGATAAAAAAGACAGTGGGTCTCCTAGTGTTGTTGCACAGTGGTTCCACTGAATCTTAAATTAAATTCAGATGTGGTTATTTTACCAGACCTTCTTTTACAACCCCTCCCAGACGTACACGAAAACCCACAGCTCCACAATCAGCAGCTTGCAGAAGTCGACCACCAGCAGCTTCACAGTGGGACATCTCCATCTTTCTTTTACCTCCTGCCTCAATCTTTTTCTGTCTCTTCATGCCCAGCTCCACTGTCCACCCATAATGCTTAACAGGCTCTGGTTCATGTTTCCATAAGCCCTCAGGGCTGTCTCCCTGAAATCTACATGCTTTTGGACAAACTGGATATAAGCCCCTTGAGCAGTTTTGTGTGTCTGCAATTCTGCAAACGAATTCTGGCAAGGACAAGTTGGAACAGTTTCTAGCTCTTAATGTTTGGCCGTGAGCAGAAATGGTCAAACGTTACAAGCACTGTTCAAAGACAAGCAGGTGATGTTACCTTGTAAGCTGTGTTGCTTATCTGTCTGCTATACAACTGTTATGTGAACCAAAAAAAGGAATGAGTAAATAGTCTTTGGATCTCCTTTGTCCTCACTGCCAAGGCGTAAAACAACAGCCAAACAGTCTTCATTTGCTAACTGAGGATGAGCCGGCTTATCATTGCTAGTAGGATAAAAGTAGTAAACAACCAGGTGTGTTTTTAACTGAATAACAGTTCTTCACTTTGAGTTTATTCAGTTGGATTATTTAGGTTGAACGGAGCCAGGGCATCCCGTAAGGAGAGGCATGAGACCAGGCAAATGCCTCTAGGGCTCCGGACAGGAGATGGATGGAATGAATGGATCCCCACATTATCACATTTTGCAGTGACAATCGCAAACCCTGTTAAATCTCCCACCGGGACAGTATAAACCCCCTTTCTGTTGCCCCTGATGATGTGTGCTGTGGCTGGAACATAACGGTTCCAGAGTTGAGGATCCCCACTGTTAACAAAGCTGCTCTTACCATGAAGTAAACCAATCAAGTATCAGGATGAGACATTTTCGATGTGTTTTAATGCCCAGGAAACAATCTCCTATGGCTTATTGATTCTTTTAGCTTTTTGAGGATTTTTTTTTTTTTTTTTTCACTCATGAAATTCACACCTTGAGTGTGATGCCCTTTTGGTTTAGCTCAAAGGTAAATTCTAAACTATTGTGATTTATCTCACAATTACATCTATCTTTTGTCAAAAGTTCTTCCAGGCATGTTTTAAACTCATCTACTCTAACTTCTTCACAGGAAAATCTGTATCAGACCTTAAGCCCCACCCACCTCCTGTTTGAGAGATCAGACAGTGTCAAGCTGGTCAGAGGAGGAGACATCAGAGAGACTTATCTTTTAGTTTCAGTCAGCAACAGTCAGACCCAGACTTGGAGCTATTTTTAGAGAACAGAGGTATCATAATGGTTAGTGCTGTCAGCATCTTTTACTGTTTCCTCTGCTTGTTAGCTTGTAAATGGCAGTGGCTGACACAATGTTAGTGGCTGTGTTAATGCAAACACTCTCTTGGTACTGATGAGGTTTTGTGTTTGTTTCGCCACACCCCGATCCTCATCAGTTGAAAGAGCTGAACACTCAAAACTAAAACACTGTTATTTAGCAAGCTTTTCTCTGCAGGCATTCAACTAAGACTGCTCATACAGTACATTATAGTCATTTGGCTGTAAAATAACAATATTTTGTTCACCTTACTATGTACCCTTTTTTTCCTTTTTGTTTTTGAAATGTGCCAAACTTGGACTTGGGAAAATAGTCATACTTTACAGTATGTATAACCCATATTTCCTGCACTGCCCTGCTTGGAATGATATGTATGACCAGACTGCCAGTGTCATCGCCAAGTGCTGTTAGTCCATCTGTGATTATTCATAGACATAAGATAAATGTCCACATAAAATGACTCACAAAATGGAGTAGTGACTGCAGCCGCCACTCAGCTTAAATTTGGATTTTAGGACGCAACAGTTTGTCCCAAGTTAACAGCTATTGTCATATTTTTCTTAGCAAGGGCAACCTTTAGATGTCTGTTTATCTCAGACTTCCTCTTGCTCCATCACAGAAAGAAAAACAATGTGTGTACTGTAAGGGGCCTTAAATGTCACATCAGCCAAACAAATGGTGTTACACCAGACCAGTTTAGGGTGGTCCGTGACATGTTGCCCCCTGGGTCTACTTCCATGTACATGTACACGGTGAAGGCTATTCTCTGTGCACACAACGTGTTCATCCTGGCATCTTCCTGGCCTAAACCCTCAGATTTACACAAAGGGCCACGAGTTAATTCCTGAATCAACCTGCAGTCTGAGGCATAACGTAGTCCTTTAACTGAGTCCTAATCTTTTAAGAAGGATCACCATGTGTCTGATAGCGACCTCTTGTGAAGCTGAGCAGTATTCTGATCAGTGATGCTTGAGGCTACAGCTCATGCTGAGACACATTTATACACACACATACACAAAAGCACACACACATGCAAAAGGATATTTCCACCTCCTCAGTCAGAGTTTTGGTTACTAGGCTATTCACTATCAATGCAAAAAAAAAAAAGAACACCACAAATACAGTATATTTCCATTCTATACAGTACACAGTATAATGTGTGATAGTTGCTTATATTATATGTTTATAGGCAGAAGAGCAGAGTGAAATGAATCTTCCACTATCCTCCCTAATTGCCATTTTCCCCCATAGCAGCTCTTGTGCGGGAGCGATGTTTTTATCTTTTATAGCCAGTGAGTCCTGAGTTGATATGTCCCAAAGGTTTCCCTTTTATTAGGCTGATGGGAATCATTATACAGTGACTTTACAGTTGTTTGGTCTATGTTCCTAAGATTTTTCTTTGGGTTTCTTGGCTGTGGCTGGTAAACAAAAAACAAAAACATGCACTATTATGCCATTTGAAATGTTCCAATCTCTGGGGATTGCTCTTGCCATATTAAGAATATTTTACTGGTAAAAGTTGGTTTCACTTTTGGGCAGTCAGTTATGCTCTGATTTGCGGACCAAGCTTTCCTTTAAGGTCATAAGAAGTCTCGATTCTGGTATTATTAAATAATTATGCTGACACGGATGTCTGATGCACCAGGACTAGACCCAAACACATGACTCACAGTCAGTTTCCAGAAAACAAGGCCTTTACTTAGGCGGGTTCGGTACATGGGCAAGCAGTCAGAGGAGGCAATAAGACAAAAAGGGCTAGGCAAAGGCAGAGTCAAAAAAACAGGTCCGAGGTGAAAAACACTAGAAGACAGGAACAGGGAAAATAATGCTGGAACCCTTGCGAAAAAGGCTAAGTCGAACTGGCACAAGGAGCAGGTATCACACAGACTAAATACGCAAGGGGAGTGAGGGTAATAAGACACAGGTGGATGACATTAGGGGATGATGACGAAGACAGGAGCAGGAAGTGGATCTGAAACGAGATGAGAATTAACTACCAAAATAAAACAGGAAGTGCAGAACTAAATGGAAAAAGAAAAGGAAAACATAACCTAATGACAGGATGAGCCAGGATTTTTCCAACCTCAACCAGTGTTGTTTGCAGATGTTATGGGAACTACAAAATAACGCATTGTGAGTACAAAATAAGTATTCATATTTTAAAGGAGCTCTAAACCTACATTCTACATTCTGTATGTAAAGTGCCTTGATGTAACTTTGTTATGATTTGTCACTATACATATAAATCTGATTTGATTTAAACCTTGCTTTTGCTAGATAGTCAAATTTAGCACTCACAGCTGTATATCAGTCTAAACATTATGACCTCGCTTTACCTTTACTCACAAAGAGCTGTCTCTTTTGTGGAAGTTGACCCTCTTGCTTTTGCTTGTATTTCTAGGATTTCTTTTCTAACTGGCAGGCCTGTCTGGTCAGAAGATGTTTTATGACATCTTCTGCTATAAAAGCAATAATGGCTGAAGGGGTTAAAAAGACGTTCAATAAACAGCTCTGAATGCTAATGGTAGCCATGTAGCAATGCCAAAACGTTTATTCCACTTCTTTAAAGTCCCTTTGAAGCATTGTCTGGCTTCACAATTTTCATATGAAAAACTAATGATCATCATGTATTTGTATTACGGTTGCTTACACATCACACAAAGACCCAAACACATGATTACTGTACACCCAGAGACTTTCTGAAATAAGATATTTGATCGTTGATTCTCTCTCCCCACTCACTCTAATGCTCTCTCTTTCCCACACACACACACACACACACACATACCCTTATAAATGACTCCTCTCTTCTGGAGCCATAGATAAGATAGCAAGGTGTGATCAGTGAAACACTTGCTGTTGGACACCATTAAGCCATGATCTTATCACATCACCAAAATCTTGTTGGTGATATCCTGTGGCTTCTTCTCCTTACTCCTTATCTCTGTCTTTAGTTGACTGTAGCGTGTTTGATATAACTGAGGCTGTAGGCGTGTTTTGTCTAGCTGTTGTTAAGGCTGTAGTTACGTCTACGAGATGCAGATTCTATCATTTCGGCAATTTTGTCATGAACTACTGTCCATTTGCCTTCTCTTAAATTAAAATATATCTTCAGCGCATTGTACAGCCTTGGTAGAGGCGAGGTAATGAATACTTGCAGTCTTTCATTTTCAATAAAATAACTTACCATCAAATAGGATTTCACAAGTCATGATCCTGTAGATTGGATTTGACAGCTCTCTAGATTCCATTTTGCACCAAAAATCTTCAGGGAAACAGTTCACTGGAGCATAGTTGTATATTTCACCAATTGCACTTGCAAGAGCTGAAAGTGAATGCAAATCAAGAAGTGGAAAAAAAAGGCAAAAGAAAGGCTTATAAAGGATAAACAACTAAAGTGAATACGCGTCACTTGGAAGAGCTCTTTTACATTACTTCCTGTGTTGTGCTGTTGTTTTTGTTTTTGTTTTTTTTATATAACATAATTGGTCTAAGATAATGCAAATAAATCCACAATAGATAGCAGAAGCCATTATTTTCTTAGGCTAGTTGGATTTTTAGAACATTCACATCCTATTATCTGCTTTTGCACAGTTACACAATTATTGCCATAGTTATTTGCAGTTTAATGTACATTGCAGGCAATGACAATTCACAATGGTCATGCTACATCTTAGTACCTTTACATCTCTTATTGCATTAAGTGATATTTCTGTGTCTCATGATGAGGTCTATGTTCTACAAAGATACTGGAGGATTCGGTTTGTTCTTCAAAATTCCATCGATGAATTTTGTTTTTTCAAAGCACAAACATATCTTCTTATGGATATCAACACTCCCAAATGAAACACTGGAAAAGTGTAAAACACTGAATATTTAAAAGGTCTCTGTTTTGTTATTTTGAGCTGCAGACTTACATGGAAATTCCAAGTTAGTTTTATCTTCCATCACTAAATAAATGCAATGAAACAACTAAACCAAACTAACTAAACTGCAAGACTTTCTCATACCTAATTTATAACTATTTATCCTACCCTAAATGTTTGTTTAGCAAAGCCATTTACATTAGCTATTTTAAGGAAATACCAAACTCAAATAGCACAAAACTGTGCCAAAATGGCCACAAGTTCCTGCAGCTGGTAGTTGCATCTGAATAAACTACTTGACACCTCTCACACTAAGGGTCTGCACTAGGCCCTTTCTGGCTTAGAATAATTTTTTGTTCGGGAGGTTTTAACTAGTGAACAAAATTATCTACACAGTTATGCCCCTTTCCTTTAAAAAGAGACCCAGTGATTCTTACCACTGGGTCTGTCATAATCACTGAATACAGCAGTTTGACATTCATTAAAAACTAAACTACAATAATTTGATTTCCTGTGGACATAGGACACCTTTGAGCAGCTTAGAATACCTGAGTTGCATAGCATACATTAACGTACGGCATATAACAACAGGACATAAAACCTGCAGTTCTACCGGCCATTGTCATCTAACCAGGCCATCACTGTTTAGCACATCGTCACCACCCACTCCCTGTTACAGGGAAGACTCATCATCAGATGACTCATAATGAGAATTTCACAGTCTAATGGCATGGGTGATAAAAAAGAAACATTCACTTGTGGAAATGATAGACTTCTACCCTGAGTGAGTATAAGAGCAGTGGTCTGCTACTCAATGTTAACAACCATCTTAGAGCAATGCAGGAAGACTTCTAATTAGCACCATATGGGGAAAATGAAAGAAGGAAATAATACAGCATGAGAATACTGTTTCAGTTATTATCTGGACCTTATGTTACGTAATGTTGAAATGAAAGCAGGATTAGTGAAAACTCCATGTCCTAATGCTTACCCGTCTATTTTTCCTCTAAATGGGATCATCATTTAAAAGAATGAACATCATGTTGTATTGAAGAAGACTTAAAGCCAAAAACTGAGACCATAAACTCATTAGGAAAACATTTACTGAGCTAATAAATCAATTGAAAGCAGGGCCATTTTAACATAGACTCCAATAAAATCCTACTTTATCTTAAAACCAGTGTATACAACACCTGATGGTCATTAAACATCACTGCAAATTTAGCATTCATTCATTCGTTTTCTACCATTTATCCGTTTCCGGGTCGCGAGGGCTGCTGGAGCCATTCCCAGCTCACATTGGGCGAGGGCCGGGTACACCCTGGTGAGGTTGCCAGTCCATCACAGGCGAATTTAACATCAAATCTGTGAAACCTCTGACTCAGACTCTGAGCAATGAGGAACTCACTATTCCTCATGTTGATGAGCAGCCCTATCAAAAAAAAGGTTTGTTTCATATTGCAGTTATTTTATATAAATTTATACTATGTTATATTTTCCTTGTTGCTGTCAGGAAAGGCTCAAGGAAACCTTGATAATATTGATAACCAAAAATGATCGATATCACGAAAGTGTTCCTGGGTTAAATTGTCAGGTTCATATTTTAACTTCTGCAGCAGCAGAACTTTGTTCCCATCAGATGACAGTCGATAACTATATTTAAATAACTGAATCAACAAACAGAACATTCCGCCACTTAACACCCATCAATGAAATAAAAGGCTGATAAATAATGTGGTCCAGTGTATGATTTTTAATAAAATTGAATACTTTTTGAACATACTCAAGTTCTTTCCTAGCTGCTGTTGTTTACCTTTTTACCTTTTGAATCATTAAATCTGATATCCATTGATGGGGGCCTTTAAAATTTGCCATGCGTGCTCTGAACAGATTCAGAGTTGAGTGAACTGACTCCACTTGTTCAACCTGCTTTTTGGACTGGACCCCTGTAAGCCAATTAGAAGTAAATATTTACTGCAGCTACGGCCCAACGTGACCATGGTGCTGAGGCAGAGTTTGAAAGAGAAAACGTACCGTGATCCCTTGAGTGAAATCCCTCAGGACAAGTAGACATCATCTCTGCATGTTCTTAAAGCCCTCACTCCAGCTAACAGCTAATCTGATATTAAAACTGCCATAAAATCTACACTGTTTTTAGAAGGAGTGTAAACCCATTTATAGTAACCTTATTAAGACTTAATGGGAAATGTTGCCCACATTAGTAGATTGTAAAACATAAACAACATAAATAAGCAGAAGTAAATATAAACGGCAGCCATGGTGTTTGGCCCTTACTGTTTCACTCCCATGAACACACCATATTATTGTGTCTGGCCGCTAATTAGACAATGTTAATACGCTTATTCATCACTATCAGAGGGGCTCACCACAGGCCCCATTACACTGAGCGTGTGTGTGTGTGTGTTAGTATATATGGGCAAAAAGCAAGATGAGGTTGATGACCCCTGTTAGTACACAGCTCACTGTCAGTACGCTTTTAGCTCCTTTCTTCTACTGTAACTGTACACACACAGACACAGCCACACAATCTGTTATTCTTTTTCAAAGGCTGGTTAGAACAGAATGTCAGGTAGTTTTTGTCGTGATGCAGCAGACCAAAGTCGGTCCTTGATTACACTTGAAGGTTCGGGCTGAACTGTGCCTGCGAGGCTGCGTTTGATGCAACAATACTTAGAGGAGAGTAGGGTGAAACACTGATGGGAGACCAATTGAGAGAAGTGAGGTGGAAAGCTGTGTAGCTGATGATACGCCCAAATACTGAGCAGAGAGATTGGATGTGACCGAGGACCAAAAAGTGTCAACCGCTCTGGGGCAAGGAGATAGGAGAACTGTGTGAGTCTCCCTTCTAGATATTTCATTGTGAAGTCCAATTAGTTTTTCTTCTTGGCCAGAGTGGTAGGCAACACAGGACAAGAGGGGGAAAAAAATGTGTGTCTAAATTGATGTTGTATCCATTTGGGTGAGCCTGGCTTTCGTTTTCATTTAAAGGTCCAATGGGCTTGTAACTAAGAAGGTCACCCTTGGTAATCCTCCAGCCCCAGCTGGAAAACTCAGGGCAGAAGTAAATGAGCAATAATATCCTCTCCTTTTAGAAACAGAAAAAGTGTTAACATTAACTGCTGCAGTGAAGCAGCTCAGTTACAAGATGTACAGAAAAGCGGTAAGGTGTGACTGCCCGTACTTACTAAGGCTGCATACACCACTGATTAAAGACTAATGCTCTGAACACTTTTGTTAAAACACTTTTCCTGATGTGCTATTTCTTACAATTAAGAACAAGATAATAAAAATAATGATAATCATAATAATGTGTTTTATTTGTAATGTAAATCAATTGCAAAGTGCTACACTGTAACGAAAAAGGCAATATAAAACAATCAGTCAAACATGGTCAAAATAATCATAGTTCACAGTTTAAAAGTTGTAACGCTTGCTGAACAGGAATGTTTTGAGTTCCTTTTTGAATGTCTCCACAGTCTGTGGAGCCCTCAGACGGTCAGGGAGGGCATTCCATAAATGAGGGGCAGCAGAGCAGAAGGCCATATCCCCCATGGTACAGGACTTATTTCTGGAGGCATGGAGGCGGTAGGTGTTGGTGGAGCGGAGAGATTGTGCTGAGGTTTGTGGGGTGAGTAATTCCTTCAGGAAAGAGGGGGCATTTCCATGGATGCAGTGGTGTGTGAGGAGGGATACATTGTACTCAATCCAAGCAGAGACAGGAAGCCAGTGAAGTGAACAGACAATGAGTGTGATATGTGCATACTTGTGATTTCTCATAAGGGCTGTAGAGGCGCTGTTTTGGACATATTTGAGTCCCCCTACTGGGAATCCCGATGAGCAGTGTGTTGCAGTAATGCAGACAATGGATGGTGTTCCTGTCAATTTACGAAGTTAGTGTTAATCTCGTTCACGCCCTCAACTCGAACGTCTGTGTTACTATGATGAAGGGACGCTCAGGGCAGCAACAGGGGGAAATAGGACAGTAAAGTACATGACACAGTAAACAATCATGATGCACGTCCTTCCACCATCCTTAAGTAGGCCAAGTGGCCTTAGCCATGTACCCATCGATCCACAGCCGTCCTTTTTCTTCCACTTACTGTATCTGGGGTTGGGTCTTAGAGGAGGTGATCATCGAGCTGCTGATTATTCATGTCTGTTACTCTAGTATGAGTCATATTTGGCCTCCAGAAGGTGAATCCAACTGGCTTTCCTTCTCTACATATTAACGAAGTTGAAAGTTCATGAGTGAACAACTGTTGACTGAATCATCTGCAGTTCGGCACAAATACAGTGCGATCATCGAAGGTTTTCAGTCTGCGTGTGAAGACAATGATATAAAGATATTTGAAAAGTTTTACAAGCAGTTAAACTGCAAATACAACTTGATTTATGTTTTTGATTCCAAGACGACAAGCGATATATCATATATATAGCTGCTTCAGTTAGGTGATATATCCTTTGCACTGATTTCTCCCAGCTTCACGAGATGTGTGTGACAGGTTTAAGTATAGCATAGTCTTTTGATGGGCTCAGTGCATCAACTGTATCCTGAAAATAGAAACGATTTTAATCTATTGTGAGAACAAATGAAACTGATTTTAGGTCTTGCTTTAAGCTTGTAATATCAGACTCCAATGTATTAACCAGTTAACCTGCGGGTTGATGAGAGAGACTGTGATTACAGGTATGCCAAGTCAGTCCCTCTGGGATTTAATTAGGTTCTTCTGTGTTTACAAAGACCTCTATTATTTTCTGAACCAGCTTCTTCATCATTCTTCTCTTTTGCAACACTGTAGTGGGAAAATCAAACTATTTTATTTAAGTACCACAACTAATCCCTGAGAGGCAATAGCTTGTATTTATAACAAAAAGTTCACCCACAGTAGGATTTTCTCGAAGGGGATTTATTTTGGAATGCATGTGTAAGGCTTTAGAAAATACTTTTTCTTGTTCCCCTACTTGTTCATTCCTGCTCATGTTTTCCCTTTCCTTCATGTTGAGCATTTGGTCACAGTTCATCTCATGTGTGTGTGTCTCCGGCTGGGCCTTGTCGACCCACTCTGCACCACCCACATACCTCCGATTATCTTTGACTGCCACAAGTGACTCTGCCAGTATAGAATCCCCAGTCTTAGCAGTTCATTTTGCACCACACATTGGTGAGTTTGACTCTTGTACCTTCTCCCTGGATTCTCTTTGTGCCACTACTCACCTCTTCTGATTCAACCAAAAACCCATTAGCCCACAGGAACCCCAAATCAGTGTCATTCATTCCTGTGCTGTTTATTCATATTTCAATATTTTAGAGCAAATAGTTTAAACCTTTGGTGCCTTTCTGCATTAGGGGTCCAGTTTTTGTTGAATCACAACAGTATGGTTTGGGGTCAGGTCTCCAAAAACATGACAGTATTATCTTATTTGACTTATTATGTTTAGTTTTTCTCTGGATTTCCTTAGTGATCTGCTAGCCCGCTGTGATTTCTCCCTGTGACAACTGACCATTATACAACTGTGATTCCCAATAATTACCTGAAAGCAGAGGGGGCATGGCATACGCATCTCATGCATAGTTATTTGAAAATAAATTTATACAGAACATTAAGAAATCACATGGCGAAAAAACATGTAATCTTTTAGTCCTGTTTATAGAGGAGTAGTGAGGCCATTTAGCCTCTTGTGGCTGTGATGAGTATTAAAAAAATATCTATATGTGAACGTGTGAACTTTTTTTTTTTCAGTTCATCCTAAAATAAATGGTACTTTAGTTTGCACTTCAGTACAATGAATCGAGAGATTAAAATTAGACTTTAAGCCGTGAAACCTAAAATTAGACGATATATTTAGTTCTGAAGGTGGAGCTGAATTTTGCATTAAAAAACTGAATAATTAACCAAATGAGGGCAGTGAAACCTCATGTCATTCTTCAACCACCACAAAGCTGCAGAATTAACCAAATGAATTCCTTTCTCTCCACTCTGTGCAGGGATTAGTTGCCAGGTTTCTCGCTTCTTTAGTCACACTTATTACCATCGGAGCTCAGCAGAACATCTCTTATGTCAAAGTTTCTGCGTGGATGTGTGTTCACAGGATGGAAAGATGGGGCTAACGGCCCTTGTTAATGGCCTACTTGTTTGTAACAGGGTGTGTTATTCACAGCCAATGCTTAATTTCCTTCACTACATTTGCACACCTCAGAAATGCTTTTCCAGTGTTCACGCAATTATTTGGTAAGGTCAATCGACCATGACGAGGAAGGGACACACAAAACAGAAACACAGGAGATCATGTTTTTAGGTCCACAGTCTGAATACTTACTCTCACTGCTGAGAACCTTTCTCACCTGTGTCTAGTATTATTCTGAGAGCTGATTTGATGTCTAACAAAGATAGAGAATGTGTGCAATAATATCCAATACCACATAAACCGACTGCTGTTGCTAGATGAGAAGTCAGAGCAATTTATAACAAGATTCAACCTCTGGGGCACCAGAAATCTCTTTCAGCCCAGTCAATAGTTGTTTAGACATTACACTAAAAAGTCATGAATGTCAACCTCATGTTGTAGCAGGAGGGGATTGCTAGTATCAGTAGTGGCCAGTAATGTCTTTTAAAAGTTCATAGCAATCCATCCAAAGATATTCCAGTCAAGTGATGGACTGCCTCTGCATTTATGTTCCAACATCCCAGTCTTTTTTCATGCTTTTCAAGATGAAACTATAAATTTGACCACTCGAATGGGATTTGGATTGACCAGCAAAACCCTCCACTCACTTAAAACTTTGACTCAAGACAATTAGCTGGTACACTTCATTGTTTCAGCATGAATTTGAGGTGTAGTGGGCTGATTGACAGGAGTTATAGTTGATAGAAGAACATTTTTTGTCTTGTAAAATAGTGTAGAATAGTGATTATGGCCCGTGGACATAACTCAGTGGTAGAGTGTAAGCTTTGCATGCGGAGGCCCTGGGTTCAAACCCCAACCACAAGGCAAACCAGTGGTAGGCTTGTTCTGGTCCCAAGTCTTAATAAATAGGGAGGGTTGTGAAAGAAAGGGCATTTGGAGTAAAAACCATCCATCCGACCAAATCTATCATACAAGTACAGAGAGGCAAACCCTACTAGGGAAAAAGCCGAGAGAGTGAAAAAAAAAACAAAATGGTGTAATTATGGTTCTATTCAGTCTTGTCCTCCCGACTTTGTGAGGATATGTGGATTGAGGTCAATTGTCTTCTAAAGCTTTGTATTAGTGCAATTCTCATGCTTGCACAGCCCCGCCCACCAATTTAACTGTCCTCGAATAATTTGTGAACCCCTTTTGAAATTATGCCCTGACCGTGTGTTTCAGCTGCAGCTGGCACAAATATCATGCATACAGGCTAAATTCACATTTCCTTCCGATACATCATATGATGCACCTCATGAGTCAGTCAACAAATTTTAACCGATATGATTCACTCATAACAAATGAGCCACAGTGGCTCAACAACAGATGGAAAACTCCCAATCCACTGATACTGGTGTGATGTGAATAGGGCTGGAATTTCAACACACCAGCTCTGTAAGACAGAATCTATTTTCCTAAACTCCCTTTCACTGCTGCCATAATCTGTGACAGGGTCTGCAACATCCGTGTTGAAGTCTGTATTGATTGGGCATCTCATTCTCCCTTGAATTCAATTCAGTTCCATTTAATTAGCAAAATCATAACACAGATAACTGCTCATGGTGACATGTGAGGACAAGTGGTTTCCTGTATTTTCATATGAAATAATGAATATAAATCAAGGAGTAGCATAAGGACGTCTTGCATGCATTTTCTCCCTCAATCACTGAAGTCATACAATGGCTTTCCCCCGGAACAGGATGAAAAGTTGAGGAAAGATTGTTAAACATGCCAAATACATCAAATTGGAGACAAATTAATGCCTTTGTACACATGAGCCATCGAGATATGTCTTGTCATTTATGTATGTTTAAGATTTTAAAGGCTCAACAAAGGAGATAGTGATGCCAGGATGAACAGAACGTGACAAGAAAAAATGTAAATGTATTTAAGGGACCTTGAACATGGAGCTGTGGGCTGAATGGTGATTTGCAGAGCTTTATTGCCTGCTGACATCCCTCCCACATTACTCCAGGTAAAGTGTGACCTTCCAGTTCTGACGGCATTTGTTACGCTATCCAGACGGAGTCTCTGGGGATGTTGTGGTAATGTTTCAGGCCTCTGGCTCTCTCTGTCAGGGAAGTCTGTCAGTGGTTTTGAATGAGAACTGGGCCGATATGATGGTACAAGAAGGCACAGTCAAGGACAGGTTCGGCCCATTCATTCTGTATTAGAAATACAAAAAATGTCGCCATAGGCAGATCTAAAGGTCTGGAAGGCAAATTAAACGGAGGGACTTCACCTTTTACATCTAAAGTTTACTGAATCACTGTCAGAGATGTTAATGACACACCAGCCCAGCTGACCATTCAGCACCCAGGAAATACTTTTGTGACAGCATCACTATTTCCAAACTGAAGCAAAAGAGTATATTCTATTAGTACGCTGTAAAATTGTAATAATTTCATAGAAGTGGCATGCTTTTACTTTTTCAGCAGCATGACTGTTTCTACCTCCACTGACGCAGCACAAATGACGAATGTATTTTAATTAAACCTTTTTTATTGGCTGTTACCTGGACTGTCTGTGTGATAAGGGCACTTGAGAAAAACTGAAGAGAAAGGGGCAAAAAACTCATTTTGAAGAATGGTTGCTGTCAGAGATTTATACTGTTATATCACTAGATGATTGCTGCTCCTTATGGACTACACTGATATATATAACAACCTTTTTAATGATGCACATTTTTAACCTGGCGCTTATTGGAAAAATTTTCTACATTTACTCATTACTGATATATATTATGACAGGGTGTATCTGCAACAAAATCCTGAATTTGTCTAGATACTGTCTCCTGACCTCATGCCCACTTGAAAAAACATGACCACGTAACAATATGGAAGCCAAATAATACTTCTCAAAGCAGTTTTAACAATTACAATCAAACATTCAGGATTGAAGTGAAAGCAAGGGAATTTCAGTAATTCATTTTTGTTTGAAGATAATTCACCACCACCAGAAACAGAAGGAATGAAATCCTCTCACTTCTTCCAGTTGCCATCAGATTTTGCCATCTGAGATAACAAAAAGTTTCCAAAGTAGCCTGAAAGCAGCATGAAAGCGTGTCATCAGCTGATCGCTGTGATATGCATTACTATGAAAAAAAAACATAAATAAAGCAGTTTTTCCCAACAGTTTTAATGTTTTGTTTATTTTTGAAAATATTTTAAGTTTTATGCAGTTACATGTTTTTACCAACGTTTTGCCGCTTTGCTAATGATTTGTCGGCCCCATTTGAACACTTTCAGGCTTCCAGCCAACAGGTGGGGAAACGCTGACTGAGAGAAAAAGGTCCAACAATTTCCTCTAAAAGCTGGTGTAGTAAAATGATATCATTGCACAGAAATGAAATGAATAAATAAATAAAGTAGTTCAACTTCCTCAGAGCTGCACTTGAGTTGATGTATTTTACTGTACAGTTTGTGCAATCTGCCTGGAGGAAATGTACAAATACATCTGAATTTTAAGCGACCACCAATTTTGTGCATTTAACAGCAATTATATGAGCCTTTTTAATTAAAAATGACTTTTACATCCTCCCGTGTGATAACACTTAGCCTATTCGGGATAGAGTTATATATTATTCTGCCACAACTGCCACTATTGTCAATTGGTAATCCCCTAGCTCCTTCCAGTTATTGTGGCAGCCCCTGAGGAGGTAACCATGGCGACAGTAGAGAGGGAGGGATGTGGAGGGGGAGCAGAATTTGGTAACTGGCAGATTATCAGAAGATACTTAGTGTTACTGTCATTGTATTGTTACTGTTCACAAACACACGGTCCCTCTATCTACAGGGGAAAGAAACTGCAGCAAAATGGAGGAATAGTCACGCTAACTACAACATAGTAAGAGGAGGAAATAGCTCATCATGTGCCTCTCACCCAATCTCCCATAGCGGCTAAGCTGGAGGGTGGCTGCAGACTGCTCAGGGGACAAATCATAACAGCCAGCAGGGATTGTGACACTATGAGGAGAACAGAGCCCTCAGAAAGCTGTGCTCTGACAGAGTGAGAGAAGGAAAGACTGCTTTCCAAAGCTGCTGTACGCAATCAGGATGAGTGTCACTGCAGGTCAGAGATAAAAATATGGACGTCTATTCGCAACTTTTTTTTTTTCGTCAATAACTTGCTTACCGTGAATGGAGAGTTCCCATTTGCTCTGCGTTAAATACAGGCACCAGTAACAGGTTCTGTCGGACTAATTATATAGCACTGTGTTACCGATCCTGACATGAAACATATCCCGTGATGGCCTCTTCAGTGTTTACTTCAGGATCAGCCACAGAGCAGCAATGCAAGAGCAAATCATGAGTCACTACAGGGCACAAATAACTTTTGGATGATTTACTCATCAAAGAGAGATTTTATATGTAAAGAAATTCAATAAATGTTCTCTTTTCAGGCTTTATTCTCCTTGAAACTACTTCTGGTCCAACTCTAGAGAGGACAAAATGACTGCTCTTGCTAAGCATCACAACTGTGGCATTCCGGAGTGCAGGATTTGGTGTCTTTTGGGAGATTTTCCAGTGCAACTGCATCAGATATCTGCATGTACAGGTATCCTCTTGATAGAAAATATATTTTCAAAGCATTTTAACTAACTGCGCTGCCGCTGTGATTGATCAAGGTAGTAACTTAATTCATATTGATACTCATGCCATAGCCAAAATTAAGCATAAAAGCACATGCAAAGAGCATGTCCATTCTGTTTGGGAACTGTTGTATGATAACCCCAAAAATCTCTCATATCCGCAGTGAGCCAAACTTAATGTGATGAAACTAGGACACTGTGGAGGATAATAGCAGTGCCAGAAGGAGGCTATGGAAATGTAGTTCTACATCTCCACTTTCTCTCAGGAGCTCTGGTGACCCAATCAGCCAAGAGAAGACCTGAGCTTCTCTTCTCATTGAGTTGTGTGTTTTGAGCAATCATATAAATCCATAACATATTTCAGGAAAACTCTGAAACCAAATCCTGTAAAAGGTTGGATGGTGGGTCCAGATGGGTGGAGTATGGGGACTGTGGCTGAGAACAGTGCTTTGTTTCGATATCACAGAGTCCCAGAAGTCCTGATGGCTGATTTCTAGTTTCAGTTTCTAGACCTGATTTATGAGAGATGACCACATGAGATGAAAGTCTACATCTCTATTATTTTGGACCTTTAAACCTCATCACCTCAACAACTGTTCTCTCATGGGTGTAATGAAGTCAGACTCTATCCCACACAAGTTATATACCATACACTGTGAGTAATTGTAACAGTTTTGACTCACTGCAGCTAAATTTGCAAGGAACTTAACAATAAGTACTATGTCAGTGAAGGTTGTCTTCTGTACCCTGTAATTTTGATAAACACTCCAGCATTTCTCCAAATGTGAAGTCTGTCCTGTTCTGCCAGTCAAGCTGATAGTTCATTGTGCACGAATCATTTCTCTTACTATTGAGAATGGAGACATGGGCCTCCATAAACACCCACTGCATACTTTTTAACGTGGTAATTGCAAGTGTGCACAATCAATAATTAAAGGAGGCTGTGTGAGAGTGAGAGTCCGGGACTTGCACTCTCGTGCAGATGGCAACATTTTCTGTCCATTGCGGCAATAACTTTGAATCAGCTAACAGGAAGGGGGAAAAGGGGTGGGGTAACACATAACGAGTTCAAAGGGAGCCGTCGCTGGCTGTGGGCCCCCAGGCGTGCAGCACGTTTCATGACAAGATAATGAGAGTTTTACATCAAGGCTGTTATTAATTTACTATTATCAGAAGAGTGTTGATGCTACTGTTGCTTGGGGAAAAGGGACCGTACTTGCAAGTCTGTGGAGAGCAGGGATGCTGTGTTTGGATGTCAAGGTCTTAAGAGGCATTAGATAAAAGTAAGTTCATGTGAGTCAAAAAATGTATGTTTGTACAGGTTTGTACAGGAAGGGTGCTGCACACATAAATAGATACACGCTAAAAATGCTTTTCAGTGCAGACTTTGGTCTCATTCCCTCTCCAGCGGTTCAGACAGTGCAGCAGAGCACAGGGGTCAGCCTTTCTGGATCTTAGATAATTGCAAACCATAAATATGGCCTATCAAAGCAAAGAAAATAACCTTTGACCTTCACTAGATTTAATGTTCAGCCGAGTGGCAACATTGGCACAGAGTCAATGGAGGGAATTGCCAGGGACACACCTTTGTTACCTGGTGGTATGGGTGCGCACTCTCATGCGCACACACATCCAGACACAGGAGCTCACACAATAGATAACAGCCCCTCCAAGAGTCGTGTCTGTCTTTAAGAAGACATTCACAACAACCTTGTTAAACAAGACAGCTCTGAAGATTAGACAAACCTCTACAACCTGCAAAAGGTTACTTATTCTTAAATCCAAACCAAAAAGGCTCGGGGTTTGGGTTTTACGCAGACGGAAAATGCTAAACCAAGGACAAATAAACAAATGAATAGTTTACCCTTAGTAGTGTTAATAATAAAAAAAAAAAAACAACCCCAAAAACAATAGCCCAAAAAGCGAGAACAAAATGAATGAATTGAAATGAATTGAAAATCCAAATTTAATATCCTAGAAGTCATTTTATGGCAACTCAGTGATAGAATCAGTGATAGTGTCAAAACAATGTATTAACTTTGACTGAGCAGTTTTCAGGTATTGAGAAGGAATCTAAAAATGTAGAAAACATAAACAAAACACATCCAATAATGCTAACTGTTTGTTTGAATGTGTGTGCAGCATCATTAATAAGGCAACAAAGTCCATCAGTACAGGCTCCTTAAGGGGTTATATAGAGGGATCAGTGGCTGGGTATCATTTGGGAGGTGGAGAGAACCGTGAGCAATCCAGCTGCTGAACAAAATGCGAAAGCCTGAAACTGTTGACAGTTTGCTGTGACTGTTGGTATTTGTCCCAAAAAGGGGTTACTTATTCCAATTTACTTAAGCCAAATTAGTGTGTTTAAATAATAACTGATGTTTTGTTAATATACTGCATTCTTGAACTCAGACTTATATGTTGCCATATTGGAGATTAAACCTGACTTGATGAAAAGCCTTTGGCAAGTTCCACATTGGTCCGGCCAGACTTACGCTCAAACTAAATTGACAGACACTCAGCGAAGAAGTGAACGTGGTTTTAGGCAAAATGCAATTTAGCTAGACAATGTAATCAGGAAATCCATCTCAGTTACTTCAGTAAATAAGAGGAGACGAAGATGGAAACACACAAGGGCTAAAAGCATTTCAACCACTTACAGTTTGAGCTAATGAAATAAAGAGTGTCTATCAGAAAGCATAAACATATTTTCCACATTACCTTGATGAAGTGCCACTGTGGAAATATATACAGAGTAGCCTTGTCAGTTTGTGTTTGGCATTTCTGAAGAACACAGTGTTGCACATGTCAAATATTATGCAAGCATATTAAGAAAGGAAAAATAACTCTGTCTTTTGTACGAATGGCGATAGCCTGGTAGTTGTCAATTTGTTTCTCTATATCTTCAACTGTTAAATATTAATACCTGCCAGCAAAGCCCAGAAATTTGTCTGAGCTGGGGGGGGGATCCCCCAGCTGACCTGGGAACACCTTCCACAATCCTGCATCTGGAGTAAGCAGCAGGAGAAACGTACATCTGGGATGGATCTGCTCATCCAGCTGTGACTGTGAATGCAAACCAACAAAGAAGACAGATGGAGGAAATTGCACAGAAAACAAAGTCGCACAAGTCCTCGTTGAAGTAAGTTTTTTCAAACTTAGTTAGCTTTGGCATCTATAGCCAAAGCGATGTTCCAGCAGTGTAAGCAATCCCGCTGGCTTTCTATTACTGAGTCTAATGAGACACATGAAATTCCTTCGTGTAACATTGTTGAGCATCAAGCCCATATTGGGGTCTGAAGCTGCATGTTAAGCCTGCGACTAGCTGAAGCTCATTTGGATGAAAAGCGTTGGTGTTCCATGTAACTTCAAAATCTATCACAATGGCCGTTTTCTGCTAACTGTGAATGTGGCTTGCAACTGATCGCGACTCAAGCAATAATGTACCTACTTCAGATATCATACCAGGTTAGATTAAGATCTAGTGGCATGACTGCAGCAAACTTCTCATTCCCATCTCATTTTCAAAAGATCCGACTAATAAGGCACACTGCAGCATGCAGCTTCACAGTCCAGCTCAGTGTGCGGTCACCATCCATCCCAAACACCTTTTTGGGAATTGGCTGCCATTAATAAGTTGCTTCCTCTATCCCCCCAAAAATTTGTATCAACTTTAGATGTAATATCTAGATGACAGAGTTGATGGTTTGCCCATCATTTCTGTTGCCGTGACAACGAATGTTTGGAATTGACAGTGCAGTAACATTTCCCACGGCAGTCTAGATGTAACCAGCACAAGCGAGCACAGGCGTTGTTTACATTTCTTCTTTACTTCATTGATCTTATGTTTTCATCGCACATATATACATGAAATAATCTATAATGTCCCCAGTCTTTAAGCAACTCCGAAGATTTCTCTGAATTCTTATTTAATTCTTTTACTTTCTGCTCAGAAAATACATCTCATCATTACACATCATGTTCCTCAGCAGTGTAGACATTTTGTCATTTTAGGACATTTGCAGAATATATTTAGATTAGATTTTATCATAAAAAAACACAAATGACAGTAGAATATTTTGATAAATGTTTTAAGATAAATTAAAGATTATTTCTGATATCGACAGCTATCATGTATCATGTAGAATGCATCACGTTATTATGTATCAATTTCTAAGAATTCAGAATATTTTATCCTTTTTAGGGAAGCTTTACTTACTAAAGATAAATATAGGACATCCTTAAGGGTCAAAGTCACACAAAGCGTCTAAATGTTCGACTTGGAGAAAGCAAGACATTTAAATAGAGTTAAAGCTAAAAATAGAAATAAATTCATTTAGTACTGAAGTTGGTGCAATATCTTTCTTCTCATTTAATTTCAGAGCTGTTTGCATCTATCATGTGATTTAGTTCTTACTTGTGGTGGCAGTGAGGTAGTGACTCTGGGTGTTAGCTTGACTACCAGTCACTGTACCTTATTATTTCCGTAGGCTTGGCCATGTCCCATTGATGTCAAGACAAATAAATGACTTCTTAACTCAAACTGAGAGAACACCACTCAGTCTGGGATCATTTACGATGCTGCAGGCGCAGACGTGTGTGGAAACTAAACTCCTGCATTAGGTGTTAACAAGCAGCAATAGCAAGAGAACAAAGAAATCACACTGATTTATCATCTGTGTGTAAGATCTGCAGTAAGTTTGAGGCAGGGTATTGTTACAAGATCAGAGCAGCTCTTTTTTGGAACGCCTCATGTAGTTTGTAGTTTGGGTGCATATTGGGAGAGAAAGTGGGCGGCGATGCTGGGGGGGCCTTTAGTTTGAAGTTAATAGCATATTTTGATAAAGATTTTGATGGCAGCATGGCCATGGAGGTCGTGGTGGCCGTTGGGTGTGCAATGATTTTTAGAGAATCACGGCCAGAGGTAGGGTCAAGAATGGTCATGGTCCGCAAAGTCCTCAGGATGTGTTTAAGCAGCAGTCGTCTCATTTCACTCTCTATGAAATAATGAAAAAAGACTCAAATGTGGATATTACAAGATCAGACCATTCTGACCTCTATTACATCTGCAGAATAAAATAACTTTCATATTAATACCATTTCATGGGAATGTGCTTTGTACATTTAGTTCAAGCAGTAAATGTGTGTGCCATCGAGACGTTACCCAGCATCTGCTTTGTAAATGTTTTTAAAATACAAATGGAATCACATTGCAGCACGGCGGCATAGTGGTTAGTGCTGTCGCCCCACAATAAGAAGGTCGCGGGGTCGGTTTCCAGTCTGGGTCCTTTCTGTGTGGAGTTTGCATGTTCTCCCCGCGTCTGCGTGGGTTTCCTCCAGGTACTCCAGTTTCCTCCCACCGTCCAAACACATGCATGTCTAGCTTAACTGGTGACTCTAAATTGTCCGTAGGTCTGAGTGTGAGTGTAAGTGGTTGTTCATCTCTGTTTGTCTTTGTGTGTTGGCCCTGTGATGGACTGGTGGCCTGTCCAGGGTGTACCCTGCCCCTCGCCCGTAACGTTGGCTGGGATTGACTTCCAGCACCACCTGCGACCCGGAAACGGAAAAGCAGTAGAAGATGGATGGTCATAAAAAAAAACCCAACTTGCAAATGTCAGAAGATTTATGATGAAGAATTGTTGATTTACATAAAGGTGGAAAGAGTTTACATCTTCATCAGCCAGTCAGTCTGACTCATCGTTGTTTTTTCTGTATCATTTAGTTAAGCCCTTTGTGATCAGATAATTTCATTTCCAAAAAAACACACCTGCTGCCATATACCCACTAACCTAATGATCTGGGTTATAACGCTGAATGAACTTATAGCATCTCAATATATCATTATATCCCCAATTAAATTTAAGATATATTCAGTAAACATTGCAAAGTTTTCAAAAAACAAAAAAAATACTCATCACTATTCAAAGTTTGATTGTTTAGTCACAAACCAACACAAAATAAATGTTTTTTTGTTTTTTCAGAATTTATTTAAACCTCCCCGAGGCTGTGTTTTTATATCTGTAAGTCACTTAATGTGTGGATGGTTAAATTCTGAGGCCGGCTGAGACGGATGGTTTCAGGCTTAGTCGGCAAAGAAGCAGACACTGGAGATCCAACACGAAGGCTGATGAGTGGATATTCTTGTACTGCATGTTAGATGATATGACTGAAGGCAGGCTGTCAATAAAAATATGGATATATCCAACATAACATTACCCACACATTAACGAAAAGCAGTTTTGTAGCTGGGATTGGGCTGCTCTGCTGTTGCCATCTTGTTGGTGACCACCTAGCTAATACAAAAACAGAAATGGAGGTGGGGGATGGAGTTTGCAAGCAGGACTTGGCTGATTGCCGACTTCATAATTGCAGCAAGTATCTGCTCCAGTTAGCATCGTTAGCACAACAGTGTTTCTTGCATAAAGGCAAACCAGAGGCTTATTTATGTGCAAGATAATTAGATATATAGCAAACTAAACCAGCAAGCCAGGCAGCAGGCAGCCAGAACAGAAACCCAAACCTGCCAATTAGTGTTAAATAACTAATAAAATATATTATTCATATATTATATTGTACATTATTTGATAAATACAGCCAAGAAATCATGTTCAGTGAATTGAAGCTAGCTGACAAAATTTGGGCTCACGATCAGCAGGGGGAGCATTCCAAACACAATTTTAACTTGCGGCTCTGTCTGTTCATATTTCTGAATGTTCCTACAGTAGATACATACATATATATATATATTAGGGATGAGCAAGTACACCACTATCTGTATCCATATCCATATCTGTTCAACCATCTACATTATCTGTATCCGTATTCACACTCGGAAGGGGAGGGACTTAAACCAGAGGGTTTTTTTTTTTATTTTTGACACTTCACCTTTTTCTTTTTTTTGTCGGCATTGTCATAGTTTAGCACCACAGGGTGTCAACATTGTATGAGTTTGATGCAGTTATAGTCTTGCTGCTAAATATTTTATTATTTCAGTGTGTGTATGTGACCATCAACAGCCCTCCCTGAAAGTTAGTTTGTGATCTTTATTGAGTGAAATGACCTTTGTGTGGCAGGGAGGGCAGTGCTACACCTCAGTGAATACAGGGGGGAATAAAGGACAGAGCAGGTGTGGAAGGATGGGGAAGTGAAGCAGGTGGTGCTGGTAGGAACTAGTGGAGTGAAGGATGCTGTACTTTTCCTGTTTCCTCACACAGGATTAAGAGAGTCCAGAGGGTTTCTGTGTAGATCTCTGGAGAGATGGGAGTCCAGGTAGGTGAAGGTGTCCCAAAAGAGACGCCAAGTCAAAGATAGGGTACATAGTGAGAGAATGAAAGAGTAGCTTAGGCAGGATTCATCAACTCTTCATGATGCGCCTCAACACAAGCTGGCAAGTGACACCACACATGCAAGTGGGCATTCCCTAAATATGAGTGAGCCCATCACCAGGGCCCAGAGTTGGGTCAGAGGTCCCGGCTCCCAATGCCCACCACCCTGATGCAGGAGCATGTGAGGTACCAAGCCCTGAGAGCCACCAGAGCCATGTGGTGCACTGCAGTCACCACTGTTCCAGGTGAGCAATGGTGAGCACCACCAAGCAAGCGCATGCCGGAGCGGGGCAGGAGGGCCCCACGCCACGCATCCGCCACCAACTTCACACACCTAGAACCCCACCCCTCATCCCCCAGGCGAGCCAGAGGCACCCCACCGACCGAAGAGACCCACCCGGGAGCCCCTGCAGTTTCCCCCAGGCGGACCCAGGCAAAACGCCCAAAGGGGGAAGGGCTGCAGGGGCGGAGGGCCATGGTGCAGAACCCACACCCCAGATGCACACGGACCAAGGAGACCACAGGAAGAGGAGACCCCTCAAGCACTGGGAGGAGCCCCCGACCCCCTACTCAAGGGAGAGAGGAAGGGGCGAGCCACCACAGACTGGCCAGCGCCGGACCGATAGGGGCCACCAAGGAGCCGTCACGGACCCAGCACCACACAGCGCCAGGAGGCAGAACCCAGCCACAAGGACACGGAATACCACGGGCACCCGACCAAGCTGGCCGCCGAACACAAGTGCCTACCCACCACAGAGGACCAGGCCCCTCGAGCCATGATTAATGAAAATGTCCCGTTTACTGTGCTTCTTCAATCCCTGTCGAGGAAGCATTGCCCTGCACCGTGATCCTGTGACCCTGGAAATGGTGTGGTGCATTAAAATTGGGGGAAAGGAGAGGAAGTTGGGGGGAAGTCAGAGGACTGCAGCACACCTCTGTCCTGCAGCCTACCCCGACGAAGTGCCCCCTGCCTCCGGCCTGAACCGTCCCCCAAGGTGTGGTGCATTGAAATCTTGTGTAGGGTGTATTTGGTGTACCTATCTGTGGTTGTGAGCAGTAATGTAGTGGCAAGTGTGTGTGGTGGGTGGAGCCTGATGTAATATGCGGTTTAGGAGGCAGGCAAGTGAGGGCCCGGTCCCCAGCCGGAGGGCTAGGGGACCCACAGGTGGGGTGGGGGCCCGAGGGAATCTGGAAGTCCCCCAACCGAACCCTGCCCCCAGGCGAAGCACAGCAACAGGGGTGGGACGGCTGCCCCGGCAGCCACAACGAGACAACACTGGCCAGCCATAGATGGGCACCCCCTGCCCCCATCCCCCGGGAGGGTAGGAACACCCCAGGGAGCATGGGAACTCCAACCACTGCAAACCCCCCAGCTCCAGCATGCCGGAGACACAGGACAGGGTTACTGTGACACCAGGAAGGAAGAGTGGCCACCTCCTTCTCACAGCAATCGGCAGCAGAATGGAAATGCCGCCTAAGAGTGGACCCCAGGGCAGCAGGCCCGAGCCCGCATACAGGGGCCAGCCGGACCCCAGGAAGGTCCCCCAAGCCAGGGAGAATCCAGCCCCCCAGGGGAGGGAGCAGGAGGCTGAGGAGGGAGTTGGGCGAAGGGCAGAGGGAGCAGCGGAGGAGAGGAGAGGAAGGGCCGGAGAGCCTGCCAGTCCACACCGAGGTGTTAAAGCGCCAAGTGGGTGACAGTTTCGAAGTGGGTTCTATTTGAAGGTGGAGGGACACCGGTGCGTGATCACTGATTATAATTGGGTGTATACTGGTGTTGATTTTTTGTGCGATAGAGTTTTTTGAGAGGAAAAAGTCAATTCTTGAAAAAGAGTGGTGCACTGGGGAGAAGAAGGTGTGTTCTCTCTTTGTAGGATTTTTGAGTCTCCAGCCATCGCCAAGTCCAAAGTCATCCATATATTCCTTAAGGACTGTGGCTGATTGCGGTTTTTTTAATGTGTGCTGAGTTATGAGATTGACCTATAGAAGGATTCAAGACTGTGTTAAAGAACCTTCCTATGATTGTAGTTGGGGTGACTGATATGTCGGATAATAGTGAGAAAACTTTGTGGAAGAAGGCCGGATCATCATTATTAGGAGCGTAGATAGTCACAATTGTGTATAATTTATTAAAGATTGACGCCTGAATAATGATGTATCGGCCTTCTGGGTCAGTTACCATACTGTTTAAAGTAAATAGTAGTCTCTTATGGACCAAAAAGGAGACTCCTCTTTGTCTACTATTGTAACAGGATGAAAAGATTTGGTTAAAATTTGGGTTTTTCTTCTGAAACTTGTAGGTGGGTTTCCTGATTGAGGAAGATATCTGCTTTTAACTTGGAGATATAGTCCATAATAATTGCCTGCGAGCGAATGCCATGCACATTCCAGTATACTATAGTTAGATGAGACATGGAGAGAGAGAGCATTCAATCACTCTCTGTATGAATGTTGAGAATGGTCTGCATGTGTCTAAGATACCTTCCACTGACTGGTGACAGAAAGTGATTTGAGTGGACTCATGAAATGAATGTTGGAGTGTTGGATTATAAATGTATAAATGTAAATGAATAAATGTGTGTACAGTGGAGTCACAGGCAACGTCATAAAAACTGAACATCAAGACCTGGAAAGGAAACAGCAAAGTTATTTACATGGGCACCACAATGAAAAAAGTTATTGCATAGGGGATATGTGGAGGGGTGAGGGGGTGAGCAAAAGTGAGTGTGGAGGAGAAGGATACATAGATAAAGGGGGAAAGAGGAAAGAGAAGTCTGAGGAGACTGACAAGGTGAGTGACAGGATATGTGCGGTGACATATATTGACATTTTAGTGATTTTTTTTTTATAATGTTTTTTATTGTTACATAATGTTTTTAGAATTCTTCTTAGATTTGATTCGCATGTTTGATTTGGCAAAAGTTTTACGTCGGATGCCCTTCCTGACACAACCCTCTGTATTTATCCGGGCTTGGGACCGGCAAAATAAGGCACTGGCTTGTACCCCCTTGCGGCTACATTAATGTTTTTATAATTGTTTGTTGTATATATATATATATACACATATACACACAACTTATTTAGGTTGATGTATTAATTTTACCTATCCCCTCAGAAGACCCAGGGGGTGATGTTGGCGTCCCGGAACAGCTGACCATCAGTGTAAAGTTTGTCCACAGTTAGTGCATTCCTCTTTCCTCTCTGCTGGTGTTCCTTCATGATCGGGTACAACACTTTCCACCTCTCATTGAGCTCTGTCGGGAATTGGTCATTCATCCCGAAAGAAGTGCCTTTAAGTTTACGTCCTTTGCTCTGAACGAGCACCTTTTGTTGGTAATGCTCGAACTTGGAGATGATGGGACGGGGACGGTTTCCTCCTCGGGCTCGGAATCGGTGGACGCGGTGGAAGGTGATGTTGTTTACCGTCTCCATCGCAAGCTTAAGAGCGGACGACATGAAGCTTTTAATCAGGCCTTCTGTATTGTCCGGGGAGCTCTCGGGGATTCCAGAGAATATTAAATTGTCCTGCATACTCCTGGATTGTATGTCTAGGACAGTCTCTTTAAGTTGTTTATTCACCTCTTTGAACTGGTCTACCTCCGCTGTAATGGAGGAGACGCCAGCTCGGCATTCGGCGTTGTCTCTCTGCAGGTTGTTGATCTGCTGATGTGAGAACTCTAGGCTTGCTTTGAGATCCTTGATCCCCTGGTGTAGTAAGCTGAGCAGATCTAGTTTTTTATTTATGGATTCGAGCACAGAGCCCTCAGTGGTAATGAGATCCTCTGTGTCTGTGGAGGAGTCTGCCTTCTTCCTCTTGGCTGGGTTGTCTTCTCCATGAGGCACCGCTGGTAGTAAGTGTTGATGAAGCTTTCCAGGTCCTCCACTCTGGCGATGTTTTTTAGTATTAAACATTTCGAAAAATTCCGAGTGCTAGTTTCCGTGCAATCCGGGGAATCGGATGATATAATCCAAATAAGGGATTTGATATTATTTATCTGATCTGATCTGATCTAGCAGCACTATGCCACTATGTAACGATTTAAATCTCACTCAGTCTCGCGCGATCTCACATTGCTCTCGCAAAATTGTATTTTTAAGCCTGAAATGGGTTCATCAGAGGTTGCTATATTTATTGTAAGCCTCAATATAGTTTTTATTTACAGCTTAATTTGTATTACACCAAGGTAAGAAGAGCCGGTAAAGAAACAGCGAGAATGAGAAACGCGGGGCGGGCTGCATGCAGCCCTGTCTCGTCACACAAGCACCGCTTCTGTTGCGAATCAAGTTTTTACGCCATAACCCCATAAAGTGGGGCAGATTTGAAATGTTTGGGTTATAAAAAGCTATTTTAAATTGATGATGTAGTAGTGTGGATGTAGCCTAACTTATGCAAGACTTGTTTTTTATCGCTATCAGGTTAAATGATGATCTTACCGGAGGACTCGATCAGGTAGTTGTAAATATCGATGTATGTCACCTTCGGCCTTTCAGTGGGATCATTTCTCCATGAAAATGAAGGCAAACAGAAGGGACAATGAGAAAGACCCACGGATGTGAGTTTTTCATTGTACCATTTTTTCTCCGGTATAGCTAGCGTGTTAAAATACTCATCTGACATGCTGAAATAATGTTTTAAGCTAAGTACTGGACAGTGTATTTTAAATTGTGCCGCCAATTGTTTTCCCCTCCGGTGGGCGTGGCTTTCAGAGTATGACGCGTTGCGCTCTGTCTCTATCAGAGGACGCCCTGAGGAGGATTTTCCTTCAGTCCTAGCATGGATTATTGACTTGTATTACTCGGATGGTACTCGTACTCGTCAAAATTGCTATATCCGTACTGGATACTCGTTTCAGCCGGGTATCTGGCTCAACCCTAATATATATATATATATATATATATATATATGTATGTGTGTGTCTGTATACACCCCTAAGCTGTCTTGTGGGCTGCCTCAAGTGGGCATTACAACTGGGGTTTTAGCATTTTGCTGTTGGTTTTACTTTTCAGCCCAGGAGGTTGCTGCTTGGTGTGGAAACAGACCAGATGGTAGACACGCACAAAAAGGGAGAGGTGGAGAAATGAAGGAGTCAACAAGAAAACACAAGGCAGATCAGGACAAACTCCTGATATAGAGATTTACTGAGTCAAAATTGCTGCTGAAATTACAATTACAGTCACTTTTTTTGTTTCAGTGCAGCTAATGGCTGCATAAAGGCAAAAAGGAATGTAAAATCTTTTTCAGGTTGAGCTGAATAAATTTATGACCTGACTCAGTAAGAATAAAGTGCAATCACAACATGCCAACAACCAAAATGAATTTAAGCCAGCAGAGAAAAAGCAGTCTTATTAAAATGTCACTGCTCTTTGTAGTGAAAATGCTCTTGCCTGAAGCCCCAGCTGTGTTTGGGAGAGCATGAAACCAGTTCATCATCTATGATTGGTGAGACAGTTTACTTGTGTATAGGGAGCATTTGATTCGATGCACTGGAGCAGTCATGCCAAATGCAAAATGTCAGTATCTTTCTTGATGAAGCTTAATTAATTGTGAAAGGGAAAATTACACAATTATCCCAGGATTAATTGTTCAACCCTGAAAGTACACATTACTGATTTGGCAAAAAGGCAGGTACTGAGGAATATGGACTGAAGCAGCACAAACGGGAAGGAGAAGACACTTAGAAACATATAATGTACCTCTGGAGTACTAGTATTGTAAAACTGCTTATTATATAAAACGTTGCTTGTTAAATCCTGCTACACATAAAACAAGAAGAACCCAGAGTGAGAGCTCAGCACAGATCTGGTCCCAGTGGTTTAAGATTAGTTCAGAATAGACAGCTGCACTCAGCTATTGCACCTGTGATGGAGAAGGTGAAGGAGCAGCCCCAGCAGCTCCTCAACGCCAAGGCTAATACAGCCATCTTCACATAGAGGCAGACGTGCTGTCTGGACATTCAGGGGAAATATGGTGTGATTTTATAACTTTGTCATATAGTCATGCAATGATAACAAAACCTCAGTCTACGATTTTCTAAAATTGTAGAAATAATCTTAAAAGAAATCATTATACTCGCAAAGATGTAAAGAAATTGAATTTAATAAATGTAAGTATATGAGGTGACCTTTAACTGTAATAAGAGCATACTTGCATATGCTGTGTTTCATTTGGTCCCTGTAAGGTGGAAACTTAGCAGTAGATAATGAAGATGACTTCTCTCGAATAAATCAATCATGTTCTCAGTTTAGGCACTTTAATATCAGTACTGGGTCAATAATTTTATATAGCACATCCATCCATCCATCTTCAACCGCTTTTCCGTTTGCGGGTGACGGGGGGTGCTGGAGTCAATCCCAGCCCACACTGGGCAACAGGTCACCAGTCGATCACAGGGCCAACACACAGAGACAGAAAGAGACAAACAACCACTCACACTCAGACAATTTAGCGTCACCAATTAACCCAAACATGATGTCTGTGGACGGTGGGAGGAAATCGGAGTACCCGGAGGAAACCCACGCAGGCACCGGGAGGACATGCACACTCCGCACAGAAAGGCCCCATAGCCAAGGAACCGAACCCACAACCTTCTTATTGTGGGGCCACAGCACTAACCACTACGCCACCATGCTGCCCTCATATAGCACATGTGATAATACATTCTAAAAATGTAGAAAGACATTATATCTATAAGTAGTGGGAATCTATGTAAACCACTACACACCCACCCATGTTCATGTGCAATTACAATGTCACAATGGTTAAATTTAGTTTTACATATTTATTTATATATTCTTTTTGTCTGTAATTTTTCTACCTTGTCTAGTTTATTATTGTCTTTCTATTTCCTTCTATCGCATGCTGCTTTAACATGCAGATTTCTCCATTTAGGGACTAATAAAGGACTATTATTTTATCTGCTCTTATATTGTCTCATATAGTACAAGAACTATCATGAGCATAATCATCAGTCAACTTCTCAACTAGTACTTCCCTCTTGAACTATGGTGGGCTTATGTCAACCTAAAAAAGGTGATTCCAGCAGTCAGGGTTTCATATGCCAGTTCAACAATGGAACTTATTCTGTTGGGTGGTAAGATAAACCTAAAACCTCGTCAGAGCAGAGAGGCAGAGTTCAAAGAAAACAGCCACTAAGTCAGCCACTGCAAGTTACAGGCTGACAAATAAATAAAAGGTACGAACTCTGCCAACCATTTTGATATGTCTGCTGGTATCAATGGACTCCTCATCTGAGTCTGGGCCTGACTGAGTTTAAACATGACACTCAGTCTCTCTGATGTTTCCTCCTCTAACCATCTTGATACTCTGATACTCTCAACCTAGAGCCAGTAGGGGGTGGGTGGAGCTTAAGGCCTGATCCTGATTTTTCAAGGATGAAATAAGATGTGCTCATAGCCCTGGTTTAATTTTTTTTTTTTTTTCCTTTTTTAAACTCTTTATATGGGAAATCCAGGTTAAACTAAATGTTTAATGACAGTTCAAAACTTGTCTGGAAAAAACTTTTTCGCACAAAGGCAGCATTCATACTCAATTCAACCCAGATATATTATAGATTGAATTCCTCATCGCATCGACTAAAATGTTAATATATTTGAATGATTCGGTAATCAATATCAGAAGACCTTCCATGTGGATTGCTTTGTAGTATTACGCTTGTGGGTAGTTTATGTTTAATGAGTTGAATTTAAGTTAAGTTTCTGAAAACATTAAAGTACAGAACGTATTACAAAATTCAGCTGCTTGAAACGCACCTGCAGTACAGTGAAAAAAAACAAAACAGCTTGAGTAACTAATAGTTAATGGCGTTAGAGTGCGCACAGCCCACATGATGACATGACATTGGTGTTTCACAAATTCAGCTATTAGACTATATGTCTGAATGTATTATTTCTTAAAGGGACTTAGAAATTATGAGCAATTTGTTCCGATTGTCAAGATCATTAAAGTTAACATGGAGAATCGAAAGAGCACTCTCTTCACCAGCAATACTCCAAATAAATAATTAAACAATGCAGGAATATGAATCCATTACACATTATTACATTATTCATCTCTGTCCCATTTGCCTGAAATTGGCTCTTCAGTGAAGTTTTTTGATGTTTTGCTGTAGGCAAATGTTGTACGCATGAGTTGGGTTTAAGAGAAGAAATACAATGGCACTAAATATGCAGCAGAGATAAGCATCACTTTTGGTTAATTGCACACGGTCCTTGTTGACCATCTGCTTTCTTTCTGGTGTGCCGTTTACCTGTGCCTCAGGCAAGACACCCTGGTGAAGGAGGGTGCTCATCAAAATGACTGACATTGAAACAGAAAGGAAATCCTCATGCAAATAAGCAGGAAATTGCCAGGCGAGGGAACAAAATCATCTCAGAAACAAAAGAAAAAAGTTGAAAAAAGTAGCAAAGTTGATATTTAGACTGATTAATCTCTGCAGGAGAGTCTGGATTCATTTGACCCCTCCTCGGGTAGAAGAGAGTACAGGGTATGATGCCATGCGAGGTAGGGAGCTTTTTCTCATCAGATTTTGATGTGTGGTTGCAGGAAATGAAATTAATACGGTGCATTCCAATTTAAATTCAGGATATTCAGCCATGTCAAAGACAGGTCAGCTTGATTTTCTTGAGTTAGAGGATTAACAAAAACCAGGTGTGCAAATCAAAACTGTTTCTCTATTTTATCAATCTACCACAAACTCTGATCCTCTCTGCCTGACCTCAGTCCTCTTCTGACTCCAATAATCAGCTCATCTGGTCCAGATAGGCAGCAAAGACTGAATGTGTCTTTCTCCACATTCCTCCACCGCAGAACTCCTTTTTACAACAGGGGTTAAATCCAATAGAGCTGCTTTTGAGCTATACAAATTGTTTATCGACACAAACACATAGAAATTAAAGTTAAATTAAAGTTGCTCTCCTTTAGAAAGGGTTTCTTTCACTGATATGAATCACTAAAGTTCACTAAATATTTTAGCTCTCCAACACTGACTTGTTTTTTTTTTCAGTGAAACTGCTTGACAAGATGTAAGAGTCTCCCTGCATTCTGCATGCTGTGAGTCATTCACAAAACTTTAGTGGGATCCAACATTGACCTTTGCAAATAGTGTGTATTCCAGTCAGGAACTAGAAGGCCAGGCATGTTCACAAATGGACAATTGGACATGGGTATATTAAAAAAGGAAGTAAGTCGGAATTGCAGTATCAAATAAATGCAGCATCCTGTCAATTATAACAGAGAGCCAGAGGTATGTGGCGGCACTTTACCTACACTAGGTATGTATGCCCCAACTCCATATCTTCATATCTTAATAATGAGTGACAGTACATGTAGATCACTATCCACAATCGGCTTATATCCTGAATAAACACGTTCAAATGCTCATCCTCTCTCTGGCAGAAGTTCCAGGTAAAACAGGTGCTATTCAAGCCATTTTCCAGAGATCACACCCTGTTGCTACAACACCTAGGGAGTAAATTACAATAATAAAAGCAAACATGCGTCAGGTACTATATGAGACATAAAGCTGTTCTGAGATCAGCTGTAAGGAGAGGTATCACCTCCACTTATTGTTCTAATCAATGTCTAGTTGTGGTTTAAACTGACTTGCCTGGCTTGTCTTGCTTGCTCTGAAAGCATACCACTGCTCCCTATGACTATATACGAGTGTGGCAATAAATAAGTGTATAGAGCCACAAGCTTCTGCAGCATTGTCTCAATGTTAATGTTCCCTCCCTTCCATCCATCAACTCTGATCATAGAGGTACCGGTAATATTGGTTCATTTTTCAACAATCCTGAAGGACAGGAAAAGAAAAGTGAAGTAAAATGGGTGAAAAAAAAAAAATCTAATTTGCTGTCCATTTAATGTAATTGTCTCAATATTTTATTTCTAACGGCGCTGTGTAATAACTCAAGGCTAGAATAATTGGATTGAGGTAATATTTTGATAAAAATCGTTCACATGACTGGCAGTCGTGCAACAGCACCCATAACAAGGAAAGAAACACTGAATAGATGAGAAAGAAAAGGGAAAAAAAGTTCCAAACTAAATTACTTTCAGGGTTCCTTACAATAATGGGAACAAATTAATATAAGAGTGATAAAGCACACCCATGGATAAAAAATTTAACAATTTATACATTCCAGCTCACCACTAATATACATCAGCCAATAATCCACTTTGCAGCATCAGGACCAATGCCCAACCGGTGAAGATCCCACTGCTGCAAGTTTCACCTGAATGATCGATGAGAATGAGTTCTTCTGACTCAGAGAAAAAGCAAAAGTGGAAAAACAAACAAACAAACAAACAAGTAAAAAAATCAAGATTTTACTCCTGAGCCATGGACATGAAAAAAAAAAAAAAACTGCAGCTCACTGCTGTTGGTTCAGTTTTTACTTAACAAACAAACAAAAAACCTTTGCAAATAACTGGCCGTGTGTTTTGCTGCTGAAAACACTGGGGAGCGGAGGCCTGATTTCATCCACGGCAGAGTTTGACTGCATCAGTCTATCACCAACACCATGTTCAACTTTAATCCAAACAGAAAATTATGACTGAGCATATCCCAAAGTTCATGGACTTGTTGCCTAGCTACAGCAGTTCTCTTACATATCTTTCACATACCAGCGTGGAAACATCTCATCCGAAGAAATCACATCTATCAAACACACTCTGGATTATTTTGCTTTTGTTGAAGGGAATTGAATGCAGGGCAGATTTACAGAAAATAGGATAGCATAAAGCCCCTTTGAAAAGCACAAACCGTACCCAAAGCGGTGCACCTGCCATCATTGTCGTGTTTTCTTTAATGACAATTATTGATTGGTTTGGTTTAGGTACTAAAACAGCCGGGCAGGTTCAGAGAAAGATGGTGAATTGGGTTCAGATAGGTTTGTCCTCGATCAAGTGATTACTATTGTCATGGTTACTATATCGTCATCCTGTTTAGCTCTGTTTAACCATCATGGATTAACTGTTTCTTTCATATGGAAATTCCACATTGTTCCCCTGGGAACATATTGCTGCGTGTTGTTGACCCAGCCACTTTGTCGCTCTATAAATTAACGTCACGTTTCTCCTGTCATGGTTACCAAGACTCCTTGATGTCGCCCAGCAACAAAATGTTATACATTATCCTGACAGGTTTTGTTTGGTTTGTTCATTTGTTTTTCATAGGATGGACACAATTTGGCCTCAGCTGCAGGGGAAATGTTCCCGAGTTGTTTAATGAATAAGGTTATGTTATATTTTAATTCTCAGTGCCTTATAAGTTCCTCCTGTAAAATTTCCACGTCCGTGCTTTTTTCTTTTTTTTTGTTGACTCAGGCCCTGGAGTGCTACATAAAAGATTGGTTTAGAAAGCATCATCCTGCCTGCCAGGTGACACGCCAGCGATTCCCGCTGCCCCAGGCCTGAAAACGAGACAGAGAACTGCAAATGAATAGGGTTGAACTAGTTTCCAATGGGCAGGATGATTGTAAAGTGTAAGAATGACAGTAGCAGAGATATTTTATGCCAACATCCACAGCATGAGCTCAGGACCACCTGCATACATCTGGCGTAAACACGTGTGTTTCAGGGTTTTGTTTTTTTGTTTTTTTGTGCATTTACACGTGTCTGCCAGCAACCAATGTCTGCAGCTCAGATCATTCACTCTCTTGCTGGGAATGTAACCAAGCCAGATAAGATATTCACACCATTAGGGAGCTCTCACAAGCCTGTACAATAGGATAGATCATTCATCATCATGCATTTCAGAGAAACAGTTGACTCCATTTTATCTATCCACAGCTCAGCGACCCAGGCTTCGCTGATGTTCTTGTCAAGACAAAAATCAGTATTAATTTAATTTAAATCAAATTCCATCTGTGATCTCTGCTCAAAATCTGCTTAGAGCCGACCTCACGCTGTGCCATATCAAGGCTGGTTTACCCGAAAACAGACTGGGCATGACAGAAAATCAGGATCCTGGCTTGACACTCCCCCGACCCCACCCCTCGGCAGGCGTCTATTCACTGATGTTCGCACAGCATGAAATGGTTAATGGCCCGCGATTCTGTCACTGACGATCACCCCAATGGTCGTATTGCTGCTGATTGAAATGTCAGTGAAGTCTGATGTTTCATCTTCACTGGGGACACCAACATTGGAGAACGCTTTAATGGCAGAATAAAGGCATCTCAATTATCAGCCTGTCCAGCAGCATGACATATAACAGCCAGCCTCCATTGGTCATTAGCAAATACATTTCCAGAGTAGGGACAACACTCATCTCTTAAGTAACTTCCTCTGTCTGCTGCAAGAGGAATGAAGAATAAATCTCTATATCTGTGAATGTGTGTGTGAATAATCAGTTTATCTGGAATTATCTAATGAAGCTTTTGATTTTGGACCAAGTGGAGAGGAAGCAGAATGACAAAGAGCAGAGGCTGTAGTTGAATTTCTATACAAGGATAACGTTTTTTTTTTTTGTCCCTACACAGGAACAGTGCAGGAAATATGGAATCCAGCAGAAGTCTGGTCTGTTGGGTGTCAAGCCAGGGGTTTGCCTGCATTGTCAGGGTTTCAGAGATACTTGTCATATTCCTATGTTTTATTTACTGTCTTCTCTTTCGCTGCTGTTCAATGTTTGTTTCCAGTTTGTCTCCACAGCGTGTCAGAGCATCTGTTTGGAGCGCACCCCTGGCTAGGTGTGGCTAATATAATATCTCCTTCATTCATCTGCACACCTGACCAATTAAATCAGCTGCTACCCGCCTCCTCTGCTGCAGCCACGTCGGACCTGGAAGTGTTGGCTCCCATAAGTACTCGGTCCTGCTCCTGTCCAGCTTTACTACTCACCTGCTACTTGCTGATCCAGCTCCACGCTGTAGACTCCCCCTCTCCCCCACCTCTGCTAAATCACAGCACCGGCCTGAAATGTGGACTTCTCCACTGACCCCCCAGATAGATACTGTGCATTTGATACTTTGCCACGTTCAAACTCCCCTCGTCTCTTTACCAGCCTTCCACAATCTGCCCTTACTCCTGACTCCAAGTGCAGTGCAGTATTCCCACCAGCACCCATGACCCCAGTCTCCAGTCAGCCCCTCCAATTTCTATTCTTGTTAATTCATATTTCATTTTAGTCTTTTGAGCAATAATCTGTTCAAACTATTTCAATGGTGTCTTTTCTGAGTTGTAAATCTTAACATGCACACCATCTAGTTTTTCACTTATTTCAGGGTAATATTTATAGGGATATTTCAATAAGGAGCTGTGCTCAACAACTAAATTTCTGCAGAAAATGTCCAACCCTGGTAAACATATATATATATGTATATGCATTTCTGTGACACCAGGGATCCATAGCTGGTCCGCAATAGAGGTTTGTCCAACTGGTAGTTCCAAAATTGGAGAGATTAGAAAAAAAGACACATTCATGAATAAAACTAAAAAAAGGAATCAACATTCTTAACAGTTACAAGACTTCCATCCAAATCTACCATCATCATAACAAGAAATGGGGAATATCTTCTCGTGAACGGAGTCAGGAGACTTGGAAAATCTATGGCACTGGTCCTGGAACTGCTCAGGCGATAATTCACCTTGTTATGACATGACAGGTTGGTCTTATTTGGCCCCCATTGATGAATTGCAAGTAGACTAAGATATCATCCTAAAAAAAAGACACCACCAAGAATTATTTTTTCCTCTCCTCCATTTAATCCTCGTGTCAGATCGTTATTATCAATAATCAATTTGTGCGCAGCTGTGTCTTCTTCTTCATTAGATGGGATGTTTACCAGAGGGAGAATCATCAAGACCTCTATGTCTCAAGTTGTGATTCAAAACCAGGATGTGTATTTGTGTGTGCGTGTTCATGCCTGTATGTCAAGGGATCTGGGTAAATGTTCTCTGCCGTTAATGTGCTGACGCTGACATTGACAGAATGCTCACATGGCTCTAATATTGATCCCCTAAGCTGTGTAACCTGCTTATGATGAATGAGTCAGTGGCTGGCGGAGGGCCCATCTTTACTCCGTTTGCCATGGGAAGACCTATCTCCATGCAATTAGCATGTTGATGGCATCGCACTGGGCTTATTGCAGTCGCTGCGCGTGCACAGACGGAGTGGCAGTGTGAGAGGGAGAAAGAGTTGACTCTGCTCTGCATTATTCAACAGGATGATTGTGGATGCTGGCAGGGGAGCTGGAGTTATCCTGGCACTGTCTGGCTGATGGGATGCTGCAGCAGCATCCCATCAGCCAGTCACATCATTTCAGTTCTAGCGTGACATGAGAGGCATAAGCTTGTAAAAGTAAGTAAAGTAGCACCCACACCTTTGTGCGTTGCCCATGGCAGTTGTCAGGAGTTGGCCCACATGTACTGTGATATGGCGTTTACATGAGCTAACATCTGTCAGCGGATTCATATATAACATAGATAGATAGAGATAACATAGATTATGAAAATATAAGTAAGCCAACATTATTCAGGTGGTCGATTGCTTATAAAACTGGCGAGGTTTTTTTTTTTTTTTTCCGTGTTCACTAAGGCAGAAGGGCAATTGAATTTTATTGTATGGATTTTCTTGTATATATGACAATAAACATCTTGAATCTTGAATTTTGAGAAACCATTTGAACGTGTAAGTGCTTTATCTAGAGTAATATTGATATCAACTCAACAAAAACTTAGCCCTTACTTGGTTTGTGCCTTAGATAGAAGATGCATGCACACTGAATGAGATGCATTAGTTCATTTAGCAGTCACCGAATTGGCAACAAAGAGAGGAAGACAGAGAGACAGTAAGAGTGAGTCAGAGGGGTGAGTCTGTTTACAAAGCATACAAGTCGCGGGAAGTGCAAAGTCAAGGCTATTATTGAATTGGATTATCTCCCAGTTGGGCCAGATGCTTTTTCACTGACCCTATCGAAAAATCCAACTCAAACATAGAGCATTTTCCACTTGTACAGAAGCTGAAGAGAGGTTTCCCATTGAGAAACCTCTGTCTCTTTTGACTCTGTTTTCCTGCATGTGCAGAGGAGCATCAATATAACGATAAGTCACGACTTTCTCCGTGCAGCGTCTTTAATCAAAGAGGAAGAAAAGAGGTGCATTTTCACTACATGACTGCAATCAATGGATGGCCAGCCCTTAATGAGCTGCAGACAACTGCACAAAACACACACGCAAACACATGCCATTTGAAGCTGCAGCAAGCCTCATTTCTAGGTAAATCAGTTTTTTGGAGCGTAGGTGAGATGCAGCACAGTGGATAGGCTCTTCTGTTGCACAGTCACCTTGGTTTGAATCGTCACGCATAATTCCCTTTCATGTGCCTAAGATTGCAAAAATGATGTTAAACGTGTAACGCACAAAGGAATGTATGGCAGAAACAGTGGCAACTAAAATGCAATTATGTTAAAAAACTAATCTCACTATTAGTAATCTAATGCACTCATTTACTCACAGATGCATGCAGCCAGGGCCAATTTCCTGTTCTTTGTACAATATTCAAAACAGAATAAGATAAAGAGGCACAAATTGTGTTGGCGTTCACAAGTTTGCATACATTAATATCTCTATATGAATACTTTGATCAAATTACTGGTTATATAAATGCTTTGTGTTTCACGGCATCCCAACTTCTAACTGTTTAAAAATCCCAGACTTGTTTACAGGCAGTTGTTTGTGTTCACTGGACATTTTACTGGTCTTTTTTCCTCTCTACTGAACATAAGAAATGAAGGGCAGAACAAAAATAGAGTCAGACATAGACATGCAGAAACTAAACATTTGTGTCAGCGCACCGACAGGCTCAAAGACTTTCGTCTACTTGACAGAAGGTGAAACTCAACTCTCCAAACCCCTGAAAAAAAAAGTCATGATATTAATATAAAATTAATATAAAGTACATATTTTTGTAAACTTTCATACCACAGCCAATGATCAAAGGTGCATCCTGATCAGACATTGATCTTGTAACAGGAGCAGTAAATACAGAAGCTGTCCCTCTATCTCATACATTTTCGAGATTAAATATATGACATCTCCAGTGGGTTGTAAGTCTACCCCAGTTAAACGTGCCCTAGCCTCTGAAGACCTCCAATGGAATCTGCCCGGTGAGGCATCATAACCAGAGGCCTGAACCACCACGACCACGCTCTGCAAGCTCCCTTCGGATGTCAAAGATCCTCATGCTACCTTAGGTTGAGCCCAGATGCTCTGCAAAAGAAACTCATTTCAACAGCCTGTAACCACAGCTTCAGATTTGGTTGGGTTCAGGCACAAAAGATGCGAAAATAAATGCACCCATTATAATACATTTTTTGTTACATTAAGGGACATATTATGGTTTGAGGAAAGATGACAGCTCACTGGAGTGCTCTTGATTTGGAGTTTTGATATATATCTTTATGTTTTATTTTGAAGCAATTTTCCTTGAATGTTTACTATACCTCCTATTTATTTCCCACTTTTGGGATCCTCAGCCAAACCCTAATGTGTCTTTATTACCTTGTATATTCAATTCAATTTATCCTTGTCAGTTTCCTTTCCACTTACATTTCTGTTTCTGTAGTTCACTGTTGGAAGTTTAACCAAGTGCATATTGGATTCCCTGCTGTCTTTTCCTCCTGTTTCGTTCTGATATACTTTCTGCCTGGATTTCTTGAATTTGTATTTCTTGCTCTCCCAGCTTGAATTTATATTCATTTTATGAGTCAGAATATGTTTGTTCTTCTTGGCTGTTTATTAATTCCTTTACCTGAAACCACACTGTGTTAGTTTTCATTTGGGCCCTCAGTACCTTCATTATAATGGTGTTTTTTGTTCCAATGTTTGTCTCATCCATCCACCCAAGCGACCTCCGTCTCCTTTGCCCCTGCCATAGTTGTGCTGAAAAGGAAAGGGCTTTGTTACTTTGAGGTAAACAAGATGTGGGAAACTTACTTATGATCCTATCGTTCCTCTGTTAACAACAGTCTCAGATTAGTGTATTTTCAAAAATAGGGAAAACAAACTGTCAAGCTCAAGCTGCCATTCTCAGATCTGCTTCACATTATGCAAGTACTCTTAGGGACAAGGAGGGGGACCGACTTCTTACCTTCAAACACAGTCAGTAATGTTCATTGTGACACATGAGGATAATAGAAGATGAGATGTCATTGAACTGCTTTTTCTTTCTTGCTATACATAAGGGTATGAAAGGATTGTGTATTTCAATTACTTTGAGTTTTGAGCACATTATTCAAGCCACAGGTGTGGGAATCCTTGAAGAATTCCCCTATTTGGGCTCTATTTACAATATAATTACAATTACACAAAGCTTCACCATTTGCTGGTAGAGGTGCTTGGTATCATGTTATATGTTGTATCTGGAACCTAACAAATAATGTAATTTAGTAGTTACATACATGAATGTGATGGTTTGAAGCAACGGTCTGGGAGCCCACACCTACATTAACCGCTGTGAGGAAAACATGATTTATTCAGTCTGCTCAAGCAAGCAAAACCCTGTCACACACTGCCAAAATGAGTCTGTAACACTGTTTCAGGTTATAAAGCTTTAATTAGGATGGAAAAGAGTGTTTGTTAAAGGTATGGGCATAGAGCTGTTTCCCATATTTAGTGATGTGTCATTGGTGAACAATTCGTTCATTTTGAACTAATCTTTTGTACGACTCAGGAGTAACAAGTCATCTCAGTGAGTGATTCATTCTTTTTTCCCCGGTCCCTCATGCGTACCACAGGCTCAGATTCGTTCACGGTCTTTCTGCCGCACCTTCTCAGTGTAGGTGCGACTGATTCGTTCTTGACTCATAACTACGGGTCTTCGGGTCTTTCATTCATTATTCACGTGGTTACAGCGGTAACATGACCGATGCTGTTATTACCGGTGAGGAGAGCTATCTGATGTTAGCACGATAGCTAACGATAGCTATGTAGCTATGGGATGGATGTTTAATTTGCCTTTCTGTTGGAACGAATTCATACACTACGGGTCTTCAGTGACCAGGTAGGCTAAAGTGAACAGCCATCATAGAATGAGGATTTTTTTAATGATAGTTGGAGCGCTCTCCTACCAGCAAATTAAGTAATCAGTAATTTCAACTTCAGTAGGCTTTGGCCCAAAAGGGTGCTCAATAGTTTAACAAAAGCAAACTTGTGTATTATATGCCAAGTGAAGCAAACCATGTTGCTCTTCAGTGTTTGAAAGCCGTGCTTTTTCAGTCATTACTCAAATGACAGCTGCAGTGCCACACTGGTTCCAATGAACGAAATGAACGAATGACTTGAAAAAAGATTTGTTGATTTTATTGAACGAGATTAAAAGACCTGAGTCAGTAAAAAATTTGAACTTCCCATCACTGCCCATATTTCATCGGAAGTCAGTTCATAAGAGATGTGCACATATCCTGCTGTATAGTAGGATATGTAGCAGTATACCCCACCCTAACCATAAGTGTCTGGTTATGTGTATTAAAGACATCACCCTGGAATGTTAAAGGGCCCTAGTTATGGATTATTAATTTGCTGGGTGCACTGGCCAACATAACACTGTTTGTAATATGGTCTCGACAATTGTGCTCGTTCTCCGTCTATACAGGAGGCTTATTGATTGACCACTGTCATTTCTTCATTAATGAGCCAGTGTGGGATTGTTTTCTATGCTCAATGACGGGTCTAGTGATTAATTCAACTGAAATCACAAACATGGAGGCAAAAAATGGTACTCTTGTTAATCAGTGTCACAGTATTGACCTTCATTTTCACTTAGGTTTTCTCAAATATGGTAGGAAATGGGATTCACTTAAGTTTTGATGATGCCTGATAAGGCTGATGGCTTAGATTATTAGAATTTAGGCAAAACCAAAGCGTTTCGATTGAGTTGATATGAAAAAGGAAGAGACAGCTCGCGTTGCAGGTTGTGAATAGTGTTAATGTTTTTCCTCTTTCGGTGGCAGCCCTGCAAATACAGTTTAGTGTTTATTCACTGCACCGGGAAATCTAACTGTTCTGGTATGCAAATAGTCTCAATGGCTTTCCAGTGTGAAAGGGATGTATGGAAAAAAATAAAATACCAAATTATGCCAACGCAGACAATTTAACAGGGCGCTGAGCTCTCAGATAATCATGGGGAATTTTTCAATTATCACTACAATGCTCTCCCTGAGTGAAGTCTCTACAAACTTATTTACGTAGTTTTTTGTAACCTGGGTAACAAATTGTTTCATAGAAATGATCAAATGGGCGATTATACATACCCACGGGAAGGAAAAAAGGGGATCCTTGAATAAGTGAACGAAATAAAGAAAGAAAATCCATTAATAAAACGCCTCAGGGGAATAAGGCCATTATAACTTTTGTGCACATGTTGCAATAAAACCACTTTCAAATATTCTTTGTACGACGTTTTACATATTTAAGTCGGTACATAAGGTGTCATTAGAGAAAGAAGACGCCAGGACAGGGAGCTTGGTTCCCAAACATAGAGTTCAGTGACTACAGTGAATGTGTGAAAGCTCCTGTAGGGTGTCAGAGATAGATTAAAATGCGTATATGATCATCAATAACTTGACTAAAATTATACAACTCAGCATATTTTTTTTGCTTAGTCTGTGCATAATCGTTGGAATATAATCAGAGTCTCATGCAGATGGATCGACCCAATTTGCATATGTAACATTATCATTGGATTTTCGGTGAGCAGCATGTATATGTAGCCATCAAATGCTACGTATACACAGTGTTGTAGTATTCCTGTAATAACACTGTCTGCAAAAGAAAAAACAAACAAACAAACAAAAAACGAGATGGATTGGTAGTAATTTAATGTCAACCTCCATTAAATGCATTAAGTCTTAAAAGCAGGGGGACGGATGGAAAGTGTACATGACTGGTGACCAGCAGCCTGATCACCTGAAGGATGGCAGACGAAGAGAAAGCTGTGGAAGGGATCAAATGTAGAGAAAGGGCTCAGGCGTGGAATAGATTGTCGGGTAAAACCTCTTATTTACACAGATAGATCAGAGAGCCAATCCTGTGAAGCATTGTAGCAGACTTTAGGCTGAATGTGTCTGTGTTCAAGTTTGTACAACATTGATGTTTCTGACAAGCATTATTGAGTCCATGTGTATGTGTGTGCTGCATTCGACAGTGCTCATCACGTCTAATGTTCGACCACAAAGACATGAAGTGCATGCCAAGCACAAGGACCTGTTCCCTGTAGACTCCCTGAATGTACCGCAGCTACCACGGATCTCAGTTGTATAAGATTGGCGAAAACGTCTGTAGTTGTGCGCAGAGTTGCTTCCCGATCTGAGGCCTCCTTCTATAGGACTCAGCACAACAGTTATCATCCATATATACCGCTTATCCGTTAGGGACACAGAAAGAGAGAGGGCCAAAGCCAATGGGTAAGGAGGGAGGTGGGGGGGTCACCGTGGTGGGGTCACCAGCCCATCACAGAGCTGAGATACAATCCGTCCCCAATTAACCTGAATGTACATGTGTTTGGACTGTGGAAGGAATAGCGGGTGGGAACCCTCGCAGGTACAGGGAGAGGTTTGAACCCCTTCTGGCTGTGAGGCGACAGTGCGAACCACAATCTATGCTAAATAGTAGCAACTTGTTTAGGGTCAGGAAAGGATGGTGGTTGTTGGTCAAATGAAACTCCAGCTCAAAGCATCTTCTTTTTGAGCTCTTTCTTGTGTTACAACAAAGTGGACTGTTTTGCTACAGTGACAATGACTTTGCTCCTGATGGACAAGAGACATAATTTCTTTGCTGCCAGTGGACTCTTATGGGAAATTTTTTGAAAAAGCTAGTTCTGTCTTCTCAATCTGAAATGGCTACAGGTGGTGAAGGTGCTTCAGTAACCTGTACCTCCTGGTGGCTGAGCTGAATGTTTTTGTGGTGTTGATTTTTGCTGTCTCTTTACTCCCCACTCTCCTGGTCCCCGTCGCCTACAGTCAAGATCTATCCTTTATTTGTTATTATTTATTTGGTTTCCTATATTCTGTAAAGTGTCATGTCCGAATTTGTGTTTTGGCCAAAAATAGGGGGGGTTCGATGTAGTTTCAGGCAGCCTGTCTAGAATGGACTTCAAACTGATTATCTATATTTATTTCTATCTGTATCAGTTCATCCACAATTTTTCAATTATTCCCAGAAGGTACAAATTGGGTAAATAAAAAAAAAGTTTAAATTAGAGAAAAGAAATTCGAAAATGCTTTTAACATTAATATATGAAATTATATTAACAAAGCAATTCAATTTTTTTTTTTCTTCTTGAAATGCAGCCAATTGCGGTGACATGCCAGACAGCAGTTTACATTTGTTTGCTATTTCAGACTGATTGTGCACTAAAATATTACATCCACTTTAAATAAAAGTGCATCAACATGGCGAACAACAAAGAAATCAAGCGATCTAAATTCCACACCTGTGTCAAATGCTTGATGCTTTCAAAGTAACTGCGCTCAGAAGGCATTATTAAGTCTTCATATTGCTTTTCCCCTCACATTTTAGAGATTCTTAAGAAAATCATGAGCTGGCGAACTGCTGCCTTGTAAGAATGGTGTGATGTTGCATTATTTTCAGTTCAAGATAAGCAACAAGACCTTCAATGAAAAACCAAGACTTAATAAAGAACAGAGAAACTATTCATGTTGTCTTGTTAAATGTCTGAAAGACTTGAACCAACAGCTTGTTCTGGCATTTGCATCTTCCTCTGTCCCCGTCATCATCAAGCATGCAGTTTAATCGCACATAACACAATAGTACAGTTCTGTTTGTCATTTATTCTGCATTTAAAAACCCTTTGACCAATTTCCTCACACAGATGGCACAGCAAATGCGATCAGGGATATCGACACAACTGTCTCAAACACTTTGCAGCCATTTGTTACCCATATCAGCAATTTTCTTGGCAAACAGCAAATACTCAACCAAACTAGAGGCTTATTGCTTCCTCTTAAAATTCAATAGCTGGTATGAAATTGAATATTCTTAGGAGTCAAATGAACACTTCATATTAGAACTCACGAGCACATCCACTTGCTTATTATGTCTGGTGACGTGAAATACCACTTGTGGAGTAAGACAATCTATCATTAGCGCATTAGTGCAAGTGGAAATTCAAATATTTACATCACTTGCAAAGGGCTGTGGAGGTGAATGTGGCACACATTTGGATTGCAGCAATTAAAAATGAAGGGGTAATTATTCATCTCATACCTTTTGTCCCACCGGCATGCTCTCATGACCATTGTCAGCGAGCCACCTGAAACATCTCCCCATGGCTTTTACACCACTTATTTCCCAGTAACTGCACAGAGGCTGTACAGAATAGATGCACGAAAGTATAGATCAGGCTGCAAATTTGAATATGAATATGAAGTGTGACATCAATGAGTCACTCCTTTGCACGCTTTGACACAAGTCAACAAAACAAATTATGCCCGTATGCATGTGCTGATGTAAAAACAGACACAAGAGAAAGAGGTGAGGGGGAGGGGCTGTAAGCAGGCTGTGCTGAATGATGCAGCGCCTTAAGGATTGCTCAAGAGAAGGATACAAACACACAGACGCGTTTTCTTGATTTTCTTCTGTTGTGTTATTCCAAGCAGGACAGAGAAGCTCTCTTTTTCTCTTTCACTCCACTTTCATTTTCGCTGTCTCACCTCGTGCCTTTTTTTCCATTTCATTTAATTTCATTCTGCTCCACCTCTCTTCTCATTCTCCTGCTGCATTTCCTGACAACACATCACAATGAAAGGACGTTTGACTCCAAGAATCGGCATTTTTTTCTTTCACATTGCGATTAGCTGTCAGCGAAGGACAGCAGTTGTCAAGTGTTTACACATATTTGCACCTTTTTTGTGACAGAATAGAATCACGAGTTTTAATAATGTTATGTGTCAGTTTGCTATGGGGCAGGTGTGTATGGTCTATAACTATGATTGGATCAAAACAAAAGAGAATGCCCATTAACGTCCAAATACTGAACTGAAAAACTGCACCTCCTCAAATGTCCACTTGAAGCTGGCTCCAGAAGTGAGTTAATAACCACAGACTCGCAATTTAATATGAAAAGAAATAGCATACAAGTGTACCTGAGCTTGGTTGTCTAGTTACAATAATAAACACCCAGACTGTACCGAGAACAGCATATCTACCTCTGTCACCATGGCTACTGAAATAGATCATCACAAGTCAGCACTTGGTTAAGTTAAGAAGAAAAAAAGGTGACTTAGTTTTCACCAGACTTTTGCAATAACTCAAGAAATCCAAACATTTAAGTCCACAAAAAAAGTTATATTACGTAAAGTTATGTACGATAAAGTGAAATGAAACAGGGAAAATAGATGAACATGCTAACTAAAACTTATTTAATACTTCAACGAGAAGCCTTTTCTTGTATTAACAGCTTCAGGACACTTCCTGTATGAAGAATAAATGCCCGCACTGCTGTAGTGTGACTTTGGATAATTCATTTAAACGGATTCTTTTAAATCTTGAAGAGTCTGAAGGGCCCTGTTGTGAACTTAATTAGATATAAGTCAAGTAATTGATTGGGCCATTTTCACACCTTGATTTTCTTTCTCAGAAACCAATTGTGAGTTTCGTTTGCTTTATATTTTGGATAGTTGTCCTGCTGGAAGGTCTAACAACTGGATTTCAGCTGGTTTCTTGCCTTGGTGTACAGCTTTTTCTTAGTGTGTTCCATATTTCTTTCCTGTTTCATTCCACTTTATTATAAATAGCTTTATTCGTGGACTTAAATGTTTTGATTTACTTGTATGTCTGGATTCATTGAGTTGATACCAAAGTCTGGTAAAAAAAAATTCATATGAATAGCCTTATTGAATATATATTTACTCAAGATAATGTTGACGTGTCTAATACCTATTTCCCCTACTGCATCGCTGCCACAAAAGTTTCCAGTGCTGCTGGCGATTTGTGATGCAATTTTCTCTGCTTCTTTACCTCACCCCATCTCTAGCTCTTGTTCTAATAGAAATCCATACAGCATGCAGTGGCTGTGCTCTCATTCAAGGTGGTATAACAGGACACAACTACAGGACCTGTATATAGTCATGTCAAAGCAGCTCTGGAGATAACTAGATAGCCAGAATCGCTCACGTCCCTTCCTCCTCTGTGCCCTTCCCCTCTGCGAAATGTAATTCTGTGAAAGAGGAGTGGTTCTTTTCCTGCATCTGGTAATATTACCTTGTCTGCATCATACTCAGACATATTCAACCCCCCCAACCCACCCATCCACTCCACTTGCAGCACAGGGGCAGTAAGTGACGGCAGACTGTTTCACTGGCTGAGCTTTGCGGACTGATACACAGTAGAATTCTCTTTAGTCCGTATTGACTTTGTCTTTACAGCTGTCATGAACTAATTTCATGCTTCGTGTGGCTCTTTTTCTCGAGCGGTCTCTCGCTCGTGGCTGCAGCTCTCAGAAAGTACAGCAAAGGAAAGAGACTGTCTGCTGTTACTGAACCATGGATGTTCCTACGTCTTGTCATCATGCTGGGTTATGGGATTGTGTCACTATGTCTTTTCATGGCTGGGCTATGCACTGAAAAATAACAGTATAAAAGTAGAATAAACAGGACAAAAGCCTGGGATGTAATGGCATTGATTTGTACAGCATCCTTCCATCCAAGAAATACACCAAGTACTTCCATCAGGGGAAACACACAAGTGGAAAATAAAAATATGTTAAAAACAGTGCAGAATGAAAAGTCTTCACATAACGTGAAATGGAATAATAATAAAACCATAACATCAAAACAATGAATGAAATAAATTCACAACTAAATAACTTAAAACTGATGACATTTCTTTTAAAAACTATATTTCCGCTATGCACAACAGCTTTAAGCCGTAACTGACAAAGATTGCATCACCAATTTTCCTGTGGCTGAGAATCTTTGATAAATCAGCAGCAGTTGACCTCAGTGTTCCTGAACCTCTACAGTGCACAAGGGAATTAGCCATATCTTGGTCCTGGGCCATTAAAGCCATTGTAAATTAGGAGGAGGAGCTTAAAATCAATTCTATTTGCAAGACGAAGTCAAAACTGGACTAATGTTCTCTCTCTTCTTGGCTCTGGTTAACATATGAGTTGCAGAGAATGAACTGTCAAATTAAAGATGAATTACAATAATCAAGTCAGTTTGAAATTTAAAAAATTAAAAATGTAAAAAAAAAAAAAAAAAAAAAGTAATATGTTTTTGATGTGAGGTTTAAAGATCAGATCGGAATCTAAGATAACAACAAGATTTGAACTCCAGATTTCCCCAGATTATCATTCCTGTCTAAAGTGCCCAAGTGATAGACAACAGTGAAGCTTCAGTGTAGTAGGGCACAATTCACTATATGTGTGCGTGGCAGCTAACCTGCGGCAGTATCATACATCATTCTTAAATATGTCTAATGCCTCATTTCTCTATCTGTCTACATTGAGCTTGCAGGATGAATATGGGATTTACATATTTCAGATTTATTCCTGACAGCAATGTCAATATAATGCCAGTGGCCCCAAATGCTGCTGCTAAAATAATTAAAATTACATATACACTGCAAAGATTTTTGATAGATTTTTTTTTATTCATTTATGCATCAAATACAGATACAGCATCAACATAGAGATAGACAACTATAGTGGAAGCAGTTCTGTATAATACTGCTGGTGTGATGTGAAAATGCATACAGCTCCTTTGAATGACTTCTGTGTGTAAGAAAGTGCTGTGTATACATTTGCCTTGCATTTCATTGGTTTGGAAACCTTGCAGGAGGAATTAAGAACTAAACCTGTTTTAAGGTGGAGTGCAAGAAGCAAAAAGAAGAGTGCACAGTAAGTGCATGCACTGTGACGCTCAAGAAATAAATGACATTCACTTCACATGAAAACAGACAGAAATAACAAAATGGATAGAAAGGCAGGATGAATGTAACATAAGATGAATAATAAAATCCACTCAATAATTATGAAATGGTAATGATAAAGATTGGAGGAGGGGAAACCAGAGGAAGGATTAAACTACCTCAGTAGGTTATATGAGGATAACTAGAACCTAAACAACACTGCAATTTGAAACACCAAATTAAGAGAAAGCAATGTCTGCAACATTTGTCCTAAAGATCTGGAGCAAGAAGTAGAGATTTTAGGGCCTATGAAACGTATTTTAATAGTGAAAGATTCAGACAGGAGGAGGGGAAGAGCATTAGGTGGGAAAATAGACTGTATATCAAAGTAGACGCAGAGGTTAAGTAAGAGGAGGGCTGGATTACTTGAATTGTCGGTGATGAATACTTTGCAAACAGCTGCCAGAGCCACAGACGGTGGGCTGCCTACTAACACATACAGAGAGAGAGAGAAAGAGCAGGAGAGACCAGGGGAGGACAAGGAGAAAACTAGTTCATGATGGCTGTGACATCATTCACAGTTTCCCAACAATGTAGCTGGACAGCAGCAGGACATCTACAAAAGCACGATTTATACAGAAGCTCTAACAATTTTATTACAACCGTGAATCATTCATGCACAGCTTCCAGCTGTCAGACAGCTCCTCGCTTCATGTGAGGTTAAACACACCATTAGCAGCGACGCTATCAGTCCTAGCACCGAAATGAAAGAGGGAGGAGAACGATCACTAAGCTCATTTGAAGTCAGAAGTTAAATCCAAACTGACTGTGAAGCCACTGGGATCCATTAAGAATCGTGTTTCCAAAGATAAGTTTGTGGGATGGTTACCAGCTTCACGTTATAATAAATGGGTTGACGGAGAAGGGAAACTTCCGACCTCTCTGGTCAGTATAGATACTTTTTCTTTTAGCTATTGAACTGTCAGCAGTGTGTCTAGGTTGCCCTTGACTTGTGCAATACCGTAACTGAGAAATGATGTGGTAGTGTTGGGGTGCTGGTAGCGTAGAGGGTAAAGCATATGCTCCATTAAACAGGAAGCTATAAGGTCTTCGTCAGTGACACTGGTTTGATTCCAGCCGGCATCATTATCTGCTCTTTCTCTCGCCTTTCCTGCCGGACAAAAAATAAATAAATGTAATTATTTTGATGTGTTTGGAGAGGGGCAATACAGCGGCATAGTGGTTAGCGCTGTTCCCTCACAGCAGTAAGGTCATCGGTGCAATCCACCAGCATGGGGCCTTTCTGTGTGGAGTATGAATGTTCTCTCTCGTGGCTTGCATGAGTTTCCTCCAGGTACTCTGGTTTCCTCCCACAGTCCAAAGACATACACGTTTAGGTTGCTTGGTGACCAGTAGTGTAAATACCCGTAGTGTGAGTGTGAGTAGTTGGCCGTCTCTGTATGCCTCTATGTATTGGCCTTGCAATAGATTGGCGACCTGTCTAGGATGCACCTCAACCGGGACATTGACTGGGATTGGCTTTAGTACCCCCCATGACCCTTATGGGTAAGCGGTACAAAATGAGAGAGAGTGACTGAGTGAGTGTTTGCAGAGAGAAGTTTATTTATGAGTGTGATTGAATAACAGAAGCTATTTGGACCAGTTCTGCGTCCATACTTTTTCCCTGTGTTTCCTGTGTTTTCCCCCATCCCAGTTCCACTGATGTCCCTTGTTAACCCCAGAGTCTGTTTGTGCGATGGATTCACTAGCTGTCACAAGCCACTCTGTGCTGTAGAAGGATCTAGTCGTCTCTCCGCTCGTCACCACTTGTTGTTTCGCTCCATGTGGTCTCCTCATTTTTCTCTGCTCCAGTCCCAGCCTTAGTCTCTAATCCTGGATTCTCCTGGTGCGACATCCTCAACATCCTGGACCCTCCCCAACTCAATCCTCGTCAGCTTTTCCCCACCAGAACTGGATTTGCCTCGATTTGTCCTTTTTGCAGATTTGCTTTTTTTTTTAATTCTTTTTTTTGGCAATGTGACTGAGTATTTTCATTTTATTTGTTGTTGTTTATTTGGAAAAGGAACATTTTACCCTTTTCTATTTTGTTATTGTTTTGATTGTAGATGAAGATTTACACATAAATCTACTTGATCAGTTCTCATATTGTAGTAAATAGATGAACAGATGTTCATCATTAACCAGACTGAAATCGTGCATATGGATTAAGTTATCAGCAGACCTGTTTAATAACATCATATTACATGCATATATATACACACACACACACACACACACACACACAAACACACACGCAAAATCCTCAAAATGCCAAATAGGTCTGACATTAAGAAATGTAAAAAGTTTATCTGACAATGACTGTGGGACGTAATGTGTTATATGTGTTATTAAAGTACAGACCAACAAATGAAAATGCAGTGATGGCCTAGAGGAGAAAAACATCATCGTTTTTTTCCTTGAATTTGAATAAATCTCCTGAATCTGTAATGGGAGTTAGGTTCTAAGAAAAGGATGCCAGTACCTGCAAAGTCTCTGCACAGTGGCTCTATCAAAGGTGCTATTGTCCTGTTAGTCCGGTCCACTGACTCCCTTCCAGCGAGCAGCTGCATTACCAAGGCCAACTATTAGCAGCAGGTCCTGTTTGGTCCCACTGTGAAGGAGCTGTGCATGGACAGCTGCAGGGTTGAATGGTGGGGGGTGTTGAGGGTGGAGGGGGGGGTCAAGGCTGGAGCACTGCAGCGAGAGAAGATGTGCAGCCCCCCAGATACGCACTACATGAAATGTTTACACCTCTGGCAGCTCCACATGATGGTGAGATAGTGGTGGGTTGAGGTGGCAGCACAGGCATATTGACTGAGGAGGGGGCAGGTGGAGAGAGAAAGGCCAAGGTCAACAGCCTTGGAGGCGCCAAAGATAGATGGATGGTGTTTCTTCACTATCAGTATGAGTAGAGATTGAAAAGCGAAATTTGAAGAAAAGTTTCCACCTGAGCCAGAGACTGAGGTTTAATGATTACTGGTGAAAAACAACCCAGCTAGTGGTTTTGGATGGTCTAGCCCGTTGCTTGTTGCACGCTTTACCTCACAATCACAGACTGTGTATTAAGATGGATGTAGCATTGTGACTGCCGCCATATTGGCAGTTCCTGATTTCATCTAACTCACTGCTAATTCAAAGAGATGACTGGTTAGAGCCAAGCATACACCTAAATATACTCAATTTAGTATTGTTAGCTTGTGTGGGCGTTTTACTTAAAGGCTTATTATAATAATAATTACTGACTAATTAGCTTACTAACACTAACTGACTAACACCCAAATCTAAAACATTATCACCAATTCAGACAAAAGGAGTGTCTAAGAGCTACAGTAATGTGCTATTATCTAAGCAAATTAAAACTTTCACATTAATATTAATAAACAGGAGGACGTGCATAGCGGGCCATATCATTTTTCCAATATGTACATTAAGAAGAAATTCCCTCATGTTTACGTTGTGAAATTAGCTGAAGTGATGCTGCCACTTGTTCCATTAGGCATGACATTAAGATTTCATAGACTTAAACAGGTGAATTATTAACAATTTCACACCTACAATAAAGATGACATTAGCTGAAGAGAATAAAATGATTTTTTTTGTGCCAGGCTGTAAATATGTTTATATCTGCTAGGAAAATTGAAATTCTTACGTGAGAATCTTAGGAACTGACTCGTATTTGGAACGGCAGGTTTTGCATTTCCTTGAGCGCTGTTTTATTTTTAAGCAGCGGAGGTTGCAGCTTGATCATAAATATTAAGTCTGCAAACCAAATATGATATAATTTATATTTTGTTTTAATCTAGTCATTCATTTGGATCTATTCATCTCTGTGAAATATAAAAACCTGGGTAAACTTAAATTGTTGTTGTCTTTAGTGGTGAATTTAACAAAATGAATGTATATTAAAGATTTATTACTCAAAGAACTTGTGATTTATTGCTGCGTAGAACAAAAAATTCAGTGGTTCCAGATTTTCAATTGAATTGTTGGTAGCAGGCGAGGAGTTTATACCATCTTGAATGGCATCTTGAATACTTAAATCTGACCATATTATGAAACTAAACTTAATTCTGGAGATTAAATGCAGATGATTTTTGAAATAACCCAGCAGCTTTATTTCTATGAGCCTGAGGAGAAATATGTTTTTTAAAATACAGGGAATTAAATTTAATTGTTCACAGAACCGATGTTGACTGAAGCATGAGTGTTTCGAGACACTACATTAATAAGCTAGTGGCAGCAGAAATATTCATCTGAAATTTTTCAGGCAAAAAATGTTGAGCAAATGCGACACTTCTGAGACAACAGGTCAAAAGAAAACACTTCGGCTTTTGTCAACATGAGACACAGTATCAATCACGTTTATTCACCCTTCCAGGGAGCGGGCGGTCATATTGACACACAGAAAACGCCCTCACAGACAAAAAGATCCAGCACATTTCAATTATTCGCTGAGCAGAGCTGCAACACTGAAATATTTAACTCAAGGAGGAGTAAGGTTACTTTTGTCAGAAGTGGTCTTTGTTCTTCCAAACTCAAACTTTTATCTTTCATTTCCAGAGGGTGGACTTTGAAAAGAATATTAACCTCTGGGAGCTAGATGTTTCTCATCGGTTACAATTAATACCTCTCTAAAAGGTCTGGTCAGCTTAGAAAGCTGTTCAGCCCCAAAATGTAAAGGTTAAACCTCTTCAGCTCCAAACTAAATGGCAATTAATTTTTTTTTTTTTTCTATTCTTGCATAGGTATTAAAAAAAGTATTTTTTTGATAAAGTAGCTTTATTTGTTGAAAAGTCAATTTTCCATGACATACATGTGGAAGTTTTCACCAGTTATGCTAATGTTAGCTACATTAGCCATCATATCTCACTTCACACCCTTTTCTGAAAAAAGGCATTAACCATTTTTCACAACACTTGTCTTATATTTCATTGTCAGATGTAGATACCTAAAGAGAAATTTAATATATGGCTGTAAATATTTATGTCCCAATATCCAGAGTGATGATGGCATATATGAGTCTCTTAAAAGGATATACTACGATGACATATAATCTGAGCTGGATGTGTTAAAAGAATTATTTTCGATTTTGGAAAACTGTGGCTTACATTTTGAAATAAGTCATGAAGCACAGTCCTCACACTCTCATCTCATTGCCTAATTGATTTCAGAGTTATATAATAAAAATACAGCAGAAGAAACATGTGGTTCAGTGTTGCTTTGTTGTGACATCACAAAGTTACAGAAGTCCAGACAGCTGGTTTTAAGTTTCAGTTTCTGAACACAGGCAGACATGGAAATGTTTTCTCATACAACACGCTGCCTTAAAAAAAAAAAATATGATGTTGTGTTTCTTGTATTATACTGTGATGTGAATACTGAATGATGAGCTGCATGAATACAGAGCATGTGATGTGCATGTGAAAGGTGGTTAATAATACACTCCTGTCAACATTTTGTGTGAGTAAACTGATTAATCCAGCTCATCTCAAGGTCTCAAGGTTTCTTTATTGTCATTTTTTTTTAAGTATTTCCATACATCGAAAAAATGAAAAGGCATTTCTCACAAGTGCAAAGATGATTAAATACTCATGGATGGGGATGTGGGTGGGTTTGAAAAAGAAAAGGAAATATACACAGATTACACTCAATATGCACAATAGGGACAGCCATATTTCCTTTTATTGTTCCAGCTAACCAGGCGATTGCTTGGTCTGGATTGACGCAGCTTTATGTGCATGTTCCTAAGTGAGATTCAGGAATATTCTGATTTAACTGTGAAATAAAAAAAATTTGGCAGTCACCAAGTTCAATACTTTAAGTGCCAACCAAATATCCATAGCAAGATATTTAAAGAAACCAGTGGTGGTGGGTTCCATTCAAGTGGAACGAGTACAAAAGGGCCTTTGAGCATTTTCCATAGACTCACACTGAACTGACATTTGAAAGAACTGGATTTAGAAACTGGAATATGGATTTTGCAGAAGCATGCCAACATGGGTCTAAAATGGGAGAATTTTCAAGTTTACTGCAAAGTAGAAACCTGAAATTCAGAGCAGGCTCAAACAGCTTCCTTGAAATGCCACTATTATGAGCCCGGGTAGACAGGAGTTGTTGTGAGTATGCAACCACTTTACTGTTATAGAAGAAAGAGGCAGAACTGCAAAGAAATATCAACTTACCATGCAGCATACATGAATACAAAGATAAATCTAAAAGCAAACAGTGTTAGTGTATGTTTTTCTCTCTTGAAGTTGCTAAGTGGAATTGGCCACTACCTGTAATTTCCCTGCTGTGATGTCTCAAAATGTCCTCTGTGAAAATGGCTTGCTCTCTTGAGCCAGAGGTCCTTCCATAGATGGTCCTTCCATAGATAGGAAAAAATCTTAAAATGCTGAGTATAAATTTTGGGTGAACTAAAAAAGCAATCCTGTACAAAATGTGGGCATAGGAATGAGATAACCTCTGAAATTTGAGGCCCTTTGGTCAAGACACTACCAGATAACTGGGTCTGCCTCTTAACCAATGGAGTCTATTTATTTTACTATCCTGTCACACTGTCCAGTAAGTTTCATTAAAATTTCTTCCACTTGAAATGTTTGCATTAGTTTATCATTTTAAACCCAAGAAAACTCTGGGATTTCAATATAACCACTTGTACAATACATGTCCCCGTCAACGGTTGTGGATTAATGTACAGTGGTGCACCAGGGTGGGCCAAGTGTCAACTCACATCTTGGTTTTTTGAAATCAGAGAAAACCATATTAAGAGGGTTAGGGTTAGGGGTGGCGGAGCTGAGGAGGAGTGGATCTAACCTGCTCTGTATTCTACTCTGATTGGGTGGTCACATAGTAGCCATACCTCCTAATATATACCCTCTTTCATGGTCTATTTTCCTCTAAATGGGAGGAAATAAACAGAATGTTGCATTGAAGAGGACTTGAAACTACCGACTACAAGCTTGTTAAGGAAACATTTACTTAGCTATATAAATATATATCATGAAGAGGAGCCGTGGCATTTTCAAATAGACTTCAATACAATCTGACCTCTTTTAATAACTAGTGGAGTCGCCCCCATTTGATAGAATTCATGTTTAAAGCTCTCCAGCACTGGTTTTACATTATTGATCCAGAGACTGTCTACTTTTATAAACAGTCTGTTGGTACAAAGATTATCTTAAAAACTCATTCCAGCGACACAGGTTCAGATTCACCCAATGACCTTTTGCTGTGTGTCATCGCCTCTCTTTCTCCCCTCTGGTGTTGCCATCCCGCTCTCTGCTGTGGCTATCAGAATGAAGGAAGAGCCTGTGATGGTGACTGAGCTCTGTCCCTATTAGCACACAAGCTTTTTCCGTTGCTGGAGGAATGTCTGATGTTAAACAGCACGCTGGGTTTACATGTCTGGGCAATTGATCCGCAGTCAACCCTATGAAACTAAACAGACTACACCACTGATATAACCTCAACTAACATTGATACAGTTTGCTATTCGCATGGAATAAATTTTGTTTTCAGCAGGCCTTTTGAGAATTCTGGCCATTAAACTTTTATTTTGGAAAGCACTATCAGCGTTTCCTTTAACTGTACCAGTAAGACCTCAACAAAGAGACAGATGAATGCAAACCTTGTCACCCCTTCCCCTCTACTATGAATTTGCTTCTCCTTTTCAATTATTTCGTAGAAGGGAGGAAAGAATTCAACTATATGGAATCTGTCCTCTGTCATGTGAGGAAAAGCCGTAGGACAACATTGCTCTGTAGGCTAAAAGCTGTTTTCTCTGAGGAAAAGCTCACAAGTGAGACGCAAAAGCTTTGACTAGAATGAATATGCAATTATCAAAGCAATCAGACATCCACTCTCCTCAGATCTTTCCTGTCTATCTGTCCACTTTAGGCAAAATACCCAAGCCTGAGTAAGAACAGAAGTAAACCATAGCAGAAACCCCTAAAGTTCCGTTTCCTAGCTGCTTGGAGAACGCAAAAACATACTCCCAGGTCAGCTGAAAGGTGTCTGTTCGTTAGTCCTCATTTAGTGTGGTAATCCCACAGGGATGATACCGGGTGCTCCTAATCTTGTTGCATGCAGTGCTGAAGTCAGCAGTGCTGCTAAAGCCTTTTACCTGTGGAGCACCATTATACATGAAAATCATTTACTCTGATGCTATCCTGAGACAGAACGGCTCAATATTTACACCATGAAGATGTCTAGACTTCCGCCTTTTACTGTGGTAATCTCAGATTGGAAGTTGGACCAGCCAAATGAAGTACGAAAGGAAGTGATGGTTCCGCCCAAAAGAAGAGGAATATCTTTGTTGGCCAGTTGTGCACTGTGAGCTATTTTTGATGAATGGGTTCCATCTTGGAGAAAAGGAGTTATTAAAATGCATCTGCAGTTGGATCCTCATCAGGGGCCCAAATCATAAACTGGCTTTGTTGCACACAAAAGAATAGGGGCTCTCTTTTGACCATTGATTTTTTGAGCCTCACTCTTTTTGTAAGGAAAGATCTATAGAATTTTTCCTGTGCTCCTAACCTTTAAGTCAGTAGTTCTTAAAGTGGGATCTGAAGGGGGTTTTGGAGTGTCCCCAGCAAAAAGGCAAATCATTTACTTTCACAATGACATCATGTCTCAGTGTGTTGCCCTTGGGTTTCGACTACTTGTGATGAAACATTTAGAAGAGAAAAATATATTAGATGGGGACAATTCTAATCAAATGAGGTCTGTGTTTGCTTTGTGTCGATTGAAATGGGAAAAATGAAAGTCAGTTCATGTAGGTTTACAAAAATAAAACCTTTGTGGTTAGTCACAGCTTTCTTCTCACCAAAATTAGCTAGATACTGGCAGTAATGCACACAGCATCCAGTCATGGCTGCACTGCCGTTTCCAAATGTCTGTTCTTCATCAGCCAGATTTATATTATACTTTCAAATTGTTTTGCCAACATTTCTGAGGGGTTTTTTTCAGCATAGGTCCTGCTGCTCATTTAGACGGGGAAATAGATACTTCTGGCTTCACCCCTTTGTCCTAATTTCTTCTGTGATCACCCATTTTAACATCACTAAAGATGATCATTAACCTGTACTTTTGTTTATTTTATCTGATGCTGCCGTGATAGTAAGATAATGATTTTATCTGCAGCTCAGCAGTTTGGATCAACAAAGCATAAATGAGCCACAGCCAGATTTCATTCTTGTCCTGTTAGACAAAGAAGCAGGGGATGATGTTGTCAGACGGGCTTCATTATAAGCAGGTGGGGATCCCCCCCCTCTGGTTTACACATCCTACCCTCTGCTGAATTATTTTCATCCTCGGTGGGGACAAAATTTACCCCCCCACTCAAAGTATTTTCACCATTACATCGTAATTATTAACAGCCAAAATACAAAGAGTCTGTGTGCACTCTGGTTGTGTGATTTTGATCCAGCCCCCCCCCTCTGTTTTTTTCACAAATCGCACCATGATTATAAGGGAGTGTGGGTGATCACAGAGCACAGGAGGGGGCTGTCTATTGCTTTAACTTTCTCTGTGTGCGAACATAAAAAGCAAATTAAATGCATCAATGACAATTAATTTCAAGTCAAATTTAAGTAAGTAATATTTGCAGATCGACAAATTGATTTCATTTATTAATTTCAATTCATTTCAGATTTGCTGGAGCAAAAATGTGAAGGCCCATTGAATGAAGATAGAGGAGCCAGTGTGCTGCCACACTGGAGACTGTGCTTACACAAGGTAATATACGCAGAGCATTTTACAGGCCGAGATAATCCGTCTCTTAGCTTCTTCATCCAAATACACCAGGTCACTGGGGGTCACACTGTGCACATCTTCTTTTCAGAGACAGACTTGTGGATCGGATGATAATATTTGTTTTTTTTTTGTTGTTGAATAGCCGATTTAGCTTCACAGCAGTGTAACCACGGGAAATGATCAAGGGAACCCTCGCTCCTTCAGTGTGCTGACTGTGCGAGTCAGTTTGTCGATAAAACTGTTTCTACATGAGCTTTGCATGTGTAAAGACCGCTGCATCGTAATTTCACCTGTATGCGTCAAACCTGTTGCGACTGAGCTGTACACAGCCCTCCACTTCAAATGGTCCAGAGCAGCATGAAATGAAGTGATTATATCAACAAATTTGTGCTTGTGGAGAAGTCAGAAAAAAGGCCTCTTAAGAAGAATGTAGTCAAGTGTGTACGCTCTTCAGCTGTAAGTAAAACAGTCATTACACCTGATCAAAGTGTATCCGGCAGGGGGAGGTGGGGGGTGGGAGTGGGAGGAGAGACGCAAGGATGATGCAAGTACTGCCTTTCATTTGTTTAAGGGACAACAGCAAAGACAAGTGCCTTGTCCTCATTGACGCAGTGGGAGGGAGATGGAGGAGAAAGCAGAGTTAAGCGATCTGCCAAAGGTAGACTTTGCATCCAGGCATCTTAGATTTCAAGGTCCTATACTTTTCTTTATACTTTTCTTCTGTTTAAACTGAAGTTTTTAATCAATAGAAAGATCTATTTCATCCATCCATCCATTCATCTTCTACTGCTTTTCCGTTCGCGGGTTGTGGGGGGTGCTGGAGCCAATCCCAGCCAATGTTCCGGGTGAGGGGCGGGGTACACCCTGGACAGGTCGCCAGTCCATCACAGGGCCAACACACAAAGACAAACAGAGACAAACAACCACTCACACTCACATTCAGACCTACGGACAATTTAGAGTACAAATATGTATTTGTGGTTTGAAATTCAAATTGTATCTCAGACTTCAGGTGAACATTCAGAGCAACCAAATCTTGCTGGATTAGACGGTCCAGATGTGGACTGTTTGGAGCCAGATTGACTGTGCTGGTAGGGGAGATGAGGAAAAAGTGACTGTTTTGTTGTGAACTTATAATATTCTAGTAGTCTTGACAGCTGGTTTTAAGGCTCAGTTTCTGAATGCAGACCGTGACCCTTTCTCTGCGAATGTAAACAAAAAATTGCTATATGTGTCTCAACATCTTACTAATGTTGCGTGAGTCAGTTTTTGCATCAGATGCACGTACTTTTGTGCATCTTCACCGAAATATGTTGGGGAAAAAATGCAAATATGTGACACAGCCATTATTCATCTTCTTTTTATTCCTGTCTTCAAACGACGAATGAGTGCTGTCAGTTTCATCCGTTCTGTCAGAGTCCTGGCAGGAGGGAGGGATGAACAGAAAAAGGAAAGCAAGAAAAGGGCACACAGTGAGACAAAAGCCAGAAAAAGAAGGATGCTGGAGATGTTCAATTAAGCTTCCCTTTATTTCAGGCACCCACTGGTTCGTTAATCTAGTGGAGATAAATATTATACAGCATTGGCTCCATTCATCCTGCAAAATCAATTCCCTTTCCTGTCCTTTCTCCCCTTTTTCTCTCACTTCTCTCTCACTTATTCAGCCAAATAGGAAAAAAAAGTACCCAAGAAAATAAATCGCTGCCTCCATAATAAGTGGTCCTAATGCAGATGAATGGCGCTGGATCTCAGAGCAGTGAAGCCTCTCACCCGTCTGCCACATAGTTTCATTTAGCTCCATAATAAACAGCAAGCCAGACTGAAAGCGGGGCTCCCAGTGCTCCAGTCTTTTAATCAATTTTTTTTTCTCCTTCACTGTTGTCTGGAGCCCAGTCCATTCTTTACTGTAGAGTGGATAAAAATGTGCATGCTCATGTTAAATGTAAGGTTAATAGTTCAATGCAAATTAGAGCTCAAAACTAAACCATTGGCCTGATGCTCTGATCAACATATTGAGGACCCACTAGGCAAGACACTGAACCTAAGTGCATCAATAGGTAAGCAAGCACATTGCCAATGCAGTTATGCCACCATGTGTGCCCTGTGTGCATGTGTGAACAACCTTTAATAATCCTTACATCAGTTGATGTAGATGCCACCCATGTCAGATCTAAGCAAGTATAATTTAATGTGCAAAGCACATTAAGTTGGTCGGCATGTCTATAGTCAGTTCTCGTCATGAGTGTTTAGCGTTATTTAGGAAATCTCCGTAAACTGGAGGCCTATATCACTTTTTCTTTATATGGAGGAAGTGTTTATATTTTAAATATACTGACGTAACATGATTATTCGATTATTATATACAGCTTATATAATTTTGTAAGTCATGCAGTGATATTTGTGAAATGTGCTGCAAGGCTTCTGTGAACAGGCAGTGGCTTTGAATAAATCAAATTTTATTGTCACGTACAGTAAGTTACATAATCATACACAGCCTAATGTGGATCTGACTGCATGTCAAAGAGGAAATTGTGGCTATTCAGAAGTTAATGTTTTGGCATTAACTAAGGCTGATTAGATTTGCCTCCACCCAAGAACAATTTAATTACGATAGTGGGATAGCTAAATAACAATGGCTGGTAAGTTTTAGCAAAAGACTGAGCCTCAAAATAAATCTTAATACGGTGTAGCCATGTTTGATTTCAGTATAGTTATGCTAAACTTCACACCATGGGAGCGCTTTGGGAAGCCTGTTCACTGTGTGGATGTGAGGGTGGATGGAGGTGAGAGGAAGACACAGTTGCACAAACATACAAACACACTCAAGTCTTTAGCTTTTAATAGAGGTGAAAACACACCCAGTAAATATTCCAAGGTCTTAAAGGTGTTTCAAATAACGGAGGCTGAGGTATTTACATTCAATGAGTAACTGGAGCAAAACAGATATCAAAGTTCAGAAAAAGAGTCACACTTCCTATTTCAGGACTTAAGTTCTAAATTTATTCCAAAACAACCTATTTTATCAGCGGCTGCATTTTCTCACTTAAAAAAGAGACCACACCTGGCTCCTTACCATAAGAGCCATGTGTACTTTTCATCTGACAAGATAATGCTTCACCTCAAGGTGAAAATCAGTGGCTTTCATTCAGCTAAAGTCTTGAACGTTCAAAACAGAGACAGCCTCTGAAGATGCCAAGAAAAAAAAACAAAAAACAACATGATAGCATGTTTGTGTCGCCTGCCCTCATATTCTAATGCTCCACAGGACCAGCCCCCCTAAAAGACTCCATCAGACCTCATCATTATTGAGTATAAAAAAATAACTAGTAATAACTATTGAGGACATTGAGCTGTTAAATAAATGATGTTAAACATCCCATTTTGTCTAAAGACAGACCTCCGTGTGGGCTTAGTCTATACTCTATATTAATACAGTGAAAGTATCAAAGGTCTCAGTCCACAAAAAGAATGCTCACAATTTCAGAAACTGAACCTTAAAACCAGCTGTCAGGAATTTTGGGACTTGTGATGTCACAACAAAGTCACAGTCACTGCTATTGGTCACACGGCATAACCCCGCCCATTTTTACCCAACATCCCACCTTGAAGGATGTGAGGAAATCGGAGTATCCGAAGGAAACCCATGCAGGCACGGGGAGAACATGCAAACTCCACACAGAAAGGCCCCAGGCCAACTGAAATCTGCTGTATTTTTATTTGGTCACTCAGAAAACAGCAAGCCAATCAGAAGAGAGGCTCCTCCGATCCTGTTTGTTTCCTAAAAACTACAAATATATTTTCATATGGATGTCAACACTTCAGATAAAATACAGATGTGTTAAATATGGGAACTGTAACAATAGTCAGGACTCCAATTAATTAGAAAGGGAAGCAAATAGCCTTATTATTCTCTTCATTCCTGAAAAGACGGTTGTTTGTTTCTTATTCAGTAGTAGCAGTCTGATTATAGCTGCCGTTCACTGGTGATCACATGTAGCTCATTGCAGTTCCTGAGGTAAATTGATCTTACAGTTTTATGCAAAATGTTTGATCCAAGTTAAGCAGTTAAAAGGCAACTCCGCTGAATACTAACCAAGTGTATTATGAACTTCTGACTTTGATGAAAGTAATTAAATACTCTATCTGTCATTATTCTGACATTTTACACAAAAACTGACGGAACACAGGAAAACTCAGACATGGAGAAAAAAAAGGTTTATGTGTGTTTGCGTGGTTGCAATTGTATCTGTATATACTGCAATATCTATATTTTAATGCTACCATTTTACCTCACTTAATCATAGGCCCATCCATCCATCTTCTAGTGCTTTTCCTTTTGCGGTTGCTGGGGGTGCTGGAGCCAATCCCAGCTCACGTTGGGTGAGGGCGGTCAACACCGTGGACAGGTCACCAGTCCATAGCAGGGCCAACATACAGAGACAGACAGAGACCAACAACCACTCACACTCACACTCAGACCTACAGACAATTTAGAGTCACCGATTAACTCAAACATGCATGTTTTTGGATGGTGGGAGGAAACCGGAGTACCCAGAGGAAACCCACACGGAGAGCGCGGAGAGAACATGTATACTTCACACAGAAAGGCCCCAGGCCGGGAACCGAACCCAAGACTATTCTTATTGTGGGGCAAAAGCGCTAACCACTATGCCGCCATGCTGCTCTAATCATAGGCCCATTCACTTCAATTTCTTTTTTTTTACACTTTGTACTTTGAACATGATTATTCATTTTATTTTTATATCTCATGTATATTATAACTCTTAAGTATGCAATTTTGGTAAAGGAATATATTCTATTTCTATTCTGGAGCCCCTGTAATAAACTAAATTTCCCCTGGGGATTTGCAAGCTGCTGCAAGGCAAAAAAAAAAAAAAAAAACTTCTCTAGGGATCACTTGAGGGTTATCTTATCTCATTTTAATAGTATTTCAACATCAAGGTGACTTGTTTATATCCTCATTACAAGCCAGCAACATGAGCAAACATCTAGTTATTCGTATTGTCACGCTCAAAAAACTTCATAAACTGCAAGAACATGCTGTACCCAGCACAACTTTCTCTTGCATGTCATTTATGTAATGGCATTTTGGTTGATTGTTCAAATTTTAAATTACTTTATGCAAAAATATACTTAACTGTTGGAGCACTGCAGCTGTCATCATGGTTGCAGTATGGTGATGAGTCATAAATTTGCAAAATCTTTGTTTATTAGTCACTTCAGAGAGTTTATCATGTCAGGAAAATAATCATCTTGATCAATGTTTATGTACCACAAGACAAACAAAACAAAGGAAAAAATCATTCATCATACAATGATGTTTGATTAATAGGAAGTTGCAGAACTGCTACAGTTGCAATGAGAAGTTTATATACAATTAAAAAAAAAGACACAAACATTTTTTTTCTCCATGTCTGAAAGTAAAATTGAAGAAATGTCTCCTGTTTTAGGTCAGTTAGGACACCCCGATTTTTCGTATTTGTAAAAGGTCAGAATAATAATAGAGATAATTTTTTGAGACTTTTTAATTACTTTCATCAAAGTCAATCAAAAGAAATTAACCAAGACATCAGGAAAAGAACTGTGAACCTTAAGAAGTTATGTTTTTTTCTAAACTGTGCGTAAACTTCTGGTTGCAACTGTAAGTATTCAGTTATTAGTTATTATTAACATTCCGCGAATTAATAATAACTCTTCGATATGCTGCACCGATGCTTCACATTACAGTGTTGATCAGATAACTATCAGATGGTTGGTATTTCCAAGTTCCAAGTGTCTAAGTGAGAATACAGAGGTTGCTTATCTACTCACCAGTCCACTTTTAGACAACTCGTCCTTTTAACTAACTTTGCTGGAGGAAAAACTAAATCAGACTACAAGGTGAATTTTAGTGGTGGTGATTTTGAAGTCGGGTGACCCTTGTGTAGTTGGTTTATAAACTAGCTGCATGTTTACCTCTGCTGGCTGTATTAAGGCTTCAGACATCACGGAGTAGTTTTTATTGAAGATTATCTTGCTTGTAGGACACCGGGGTAATGTTAACATAAGAGTTCACCTATAAAAATGCCCATCATCCCCGATTTTGTGAGTTCGACCCCATCCCACTCCCAGCAGTTCAATCTGCTGCCAAACACACAGATATTATTCCAGGTTTTGAAAAGGAAATATTTTTAAAATACGAGCAGCAGTGGATTCATGGCTCACGAGGGAAATATGAATGATAGTTAAAGTCCATTTTTGAACATGGAGAAACGGAAAAGTGGAAGGAAGAGCAAGAGAAATTAATATGTAGAATAATAACAAAAAAATGGAACAGAAATTCATCTTTGCTTGGTATCAGTTATTTCATTCATCTGGTGGAGCCAATTTTTTTCAGCAATTTGGCTTTACAGTCTTTCTCATTATTTATCGCCATGATTAGTATTTTAAATTTTAATATTTTTCCTTTTTTTGGTTTGAATGCATTATAAAAGGCACTGAATTCAAATTAGGAATGTTTAGCCCAAATAAACTTGGCTCACCTTCCATTATTAAATAATAAGTTAATTACCTTCTTAAAGAAATTATGTTTTAAACACACTGATATATGAAGCTTCATAAACACATTTTGATTTCACAAAATAGAGGATGAATTACACTGTCTTGTGAAAATAATGTTTTGTTTTGTTGATTGTGATATACATTTGTCACCATATGAAAACAAACAATATTTAATGCACTGGGAAAGTAAAATCATGAAATATGCATTAAAAAAATGGAGCCTTTGTCCAGTATGCAATGTGTATGTTGTCGGTGAGTGTAGCAGCTGCTGGCTGTTGAGCACACCGTGCACTGGTCAGCATGTGTCAGTGGGCTGAGTGCATACTAACACAGCTCTTATACAGCGTACTTAACAGAGCACTCTACTCTGTCTTTGGGGCTTTATCATCTTAGTCAAGCTTACTTTGCACCATACTTTGTTAAACACATGTTCAAATCTAGCCCCTATTTTTAATTCATACACTTAATGACCCAGGAGCTCTGCACATTTAAAATGTTGTAATGTGTCACTGCAGCCAGAGGAGCTGTGCTCAGCAGAGCGGTTGCGTTAAGGCACATTTACTCTGTATGTTCAAGACTTTAAGTCCAGCTAAATTCTAGTCTCCCAGGCCAGGATTCCCTCCATCCAGCTGCATAAAAGTATTATCATGAAAATAATTTCTCTTACAAGGCACAACCAAAACAAAACCAGTAATAATTTGAAAGATTTCTTCTGATCCTGATTTATCATATTAGCAGTAAATAAGAAACAAAAAGCCTCAAAATCTGCCTTGAGATGGTGGGAAAACCACTTTGCCTGCAATTAGGACTGATTTGTGATGCACCTGCTTGCGCACCGTGTCCTGATGGCAGCCTGTGTGTATCACCCTCATTAGCTTTAACATGTCAAAGCAATTCAAAACACAAAGCATGAGGTAAGTTAAAGATTCCTTTTTTTTCTCATTTAAATCTCAATCAAACTCCGCTACAATGGAGCATAAACAACAGAAAACTATACCTGCCATCATGTTAGTGTAAAACATGTAAATGTTGCTCCTTAGGAACCTTGAAGTGAACTGAAAGCATCTTCAGTAAAATGTTGCAACATCGATCCAACATGCATCATAGTTGTGGCACTGCGACAGTTGAAAGCACTAATGAAGCCAAAGGTGTGCGTGTGTGTGATTAAAAGTGCTGTTGATTGAAGAAGGCTACAGTGCATGAGCTAGAAGTCTTTGAAGTGCTGAGGATTGCAGTCAGTGTGGAAATGCAGCTATTGGTAGACCTCGATTTGTCTTTTTCTCTTTCAGTCAAGCCGGCTCTAGATAGAAAAGCAAATTCGGCACCTTTCTTCATGTACACAGTAGCACACACACTTACTCAGTCTTATTACAAAAAGTCACATGCCACATATACTTGCTCGGAGACTCATGCACGACCGCAGACACTCAGGCAGGTGACCTGTGTGACTTGTTGGAATGAGATGACTGCTTCTGACATATCAGTTTGACCCTGGCTTCACCAGGGTTGCTGGTGTCGTGGCGACAAAAGCGTCTATGTGTGTGTGTGTGTGTGTGTGAGTGTGCGTGAGAGTGAGTGTGAGTGTGGTGTCAGGGCTAATGTGGCGTACGGTGACATTCTGATAAATCTCCAGGCGGCCTCCGCTCTGCCCTTTCACAGCTGCTGACTATGTTAATGGAGAGTGGAGATACAGGGTCTGCTGGGTCTCTCTCTCTCCCGTCTCACCCCCCTCTGCAGACACCTACAGTATATGATATTTAAGTCGATGGAGCCTGCAGCCCTACCTGAGGGAGGAAGCCTTTAGTTTAAGAGCACTGTCCTAGAATACAAAAGTGCTGGAGGGCTATTCTTGCACTCTGCCCAAGAGCATCAGCCATGTGGCGTGGAGCGTGGAGCGGGAAACTCACCACAGCTCGTGAGCCAACAGCCTCAGGACAATGTCCAGTAAAAAATGATATCTGCAGAATATTCCATCTGGTCATGCAGCTGAAGCAGAAGTCGACTTAACTCATTTAAAGAAGAGCTAAAAATACTAAAAATGATAAATGCCTCATGTGGTTGTCTCTGGTGCTTCTGAGAAATCAAAGCCGGCACTTCTTACATAATCATTTATGCCTCTCATTTACACCCCTCTCAAACGTGGCTTCAGTGCTCTCATTCTCTTTATTGTTAGCTCACCAGGTCTTTGTTGTTTGTTTGTTTTTCTCTTTTAATTTTATGTTTAGTTTTGATTTACACATATATGAATGCGTAAATGTGTTGCATGAACAGTTGATCTACACTCATCAGTATTGGAATTTCATTCTCATAAAAATCAGCTCTCAGCCAAACAGTTGACAGGAGGTGGCTGTTTGCAGTCGTCAGCTGCCAAACTGTAATCAGGCATTAACAGCTTCACATGCTCAGTTGGCACCACATCTGGGTTAATGATCGTGTAGTCAATCAAAACAGCAGCCTGAGAAAGCTCCACACAGAAGTTTTCTCCTTTCATGTGCGATCATTACTGTCAAGTCACGTAGCTTGTTTCTCTGAAACTTAAACGATGCGTGAAACCTGCTGGGTCCACCGACACTTTATCATAGGTCTGAAGGCTGACTTCAGAATCCTTTGATTCTTCTTTCCATCTTATCACAGTCACTGATTGTCATTTGTCACTGACTGGTTGCCAAATGTCAATGAAGGGAAGAAGGAAGAGACCAGAGAGACAGAGACAAATGTGACCCACAATACATGGTAAGTGCTAAGGTTACTTGTACTCATTTCTTAGCCTGAATGAAATGAAACCATTTGATTGGATGATGACCGCGCCTACATTCAACCATCCCACCACTGCTGGAGGGGCAGGATGAACCCTCTAGGGAGGCTGTGAGAGCCCATTTTTTGTCTGTGCTGCAGGTCATTATGACCATGGAATAGTTTATAAGAGCGGATGAAGCTACCAGGACTACAAAGCCTTAAGCCTTCACTCTATCTGATGAAGATCAGGGGGGCGGCTCCACTGGTTGTGAAAGGAAGTCAAATGGTATTGAAGTCTGTGGGAAAATGTCCTTATTATCTCACCTATTGGCTGTGTATATGTTTTCCTAATGAGTTTATGGTCTCATTCTTGAGTTTTAAGTCTTAATTTTTGGACCATAAAGCAGGGTATGCATTTTGGGGTGTTCCTACTGTGTGACTGACAGACTGAACAGCACAACCGGGATAGAATACAGAGCTGAAGTCTTCACTCCTCCCCAGCTCCAGCTTCTCCTCCAAATATGGTTTCTACTGGTTTCATGAAACTAAGCTAACAACTTCGAATTTACCATCTGCCTATAAACTTGTTCTTATTTCAATCAAACCCATCACATTTCCCTAAACCTAACCAAGCCATGACGGTTATTAAAGTAACCATGGTGGCAAAGGTGCGTGTTTTTTACTTTAACCATGACCATATACCTGCCACTGTAGAGGCAGGAGAAAATCCTATTTTCTCCTGCCATCGGAGGAGTTCCATCGGAGGACTGACAAAAACAACCTGTGTGGTTGTTCAGGTTGCAGACTGGTTGAAGTTGTGTCCTGTTATTTGCTGATGCAGCTAAAGCTTAGTGGAAATCAATAGCTGGAGAGTAAACAACCAATAATTAGAATTAATTATTGATCATTGTTTAACATTTTTTTATAAAGGGTTAGGGTTAGGACATAAGGCACATAGTTGTTCTTTTTGTGTGTGTGTGTGTTGTTTGTTGTTGTTTTGTTGTTTTTTTTTTCGCTACTTTCTTCTCTGGAACCGCAAAGGGATAAAAAATGCAGTGTCTATAAACCACCGATAAAATTATAAGGAGTGATGCTAAATGACCTTCTGTCTTGGGGATTTATCCCTCAGAAAAAACGACGTTGAGCTCAGTGACTTGAATGCGAGGAGAATGCAGAATAGAAATAGTTGGTGCAAAGAAACCTTTAGCAAAGAAGTTTATTCATTGACAGTTAAATTTGGGGAATTCATGGTTGACAATCAATCTAGTTTTTATTTTTACAGAGGATCCTAAAAATCCCCCTTCTCAGACTGAGCTTTACACAGAAACCCATCACTTTTCTTCAGCAAATGATCCCAAAGCACAGCAGAAAATGCCTACAGGGATTTAACCTTAGTGTATATAGATGACCCTTCCAGAGCAAATGGAGGAGAGAGCTGTGGCCTGCAGCAGCCAAACATCCCCCATACCCTGATGTGTCAATAACGGAAACTTGTGTTGACTGGGGTAATTAGTCACTGTGCAGCCCCTGCTGTGGGAGAAGAGGGTAAGAAAGAAACTACAAGGAGATTAGAAGACATGAGAGTTGATGTGAAAAGAGGGAAAGAGCGATGAAGAGGGGAGGTGAAGACGAGAACTGGTGGAAAAGGTGAATAGAAAGGTGAAGAAGCAGTTCCAGAGCGAATGAGAGGTGGATTAGAGAAGAAGCAGAAATAGGGGCATAATGGAAAAGACAAAGAAGGAGAGAAGATGGAGTAAAATGAGATAGCACAACAGATTGAAGTGGGGAGGGGGGCGAGAAGAGAAACAGGCAAAGGTGCAAAGGAGAAGCCAAGTGTATATTGGAGATATGAAAACTGTATCTGAATTCTTGAGGGTTATTCACAATTTGCAGTTGTCATCGCTGTTGTTCGAGCTCTATATGCTCTTGACATTTTTTTGATCTACACCAAAATAGACTTTTTCTCATGAGGCGTTGTGGCCTAGAAAAAAACTCAATTATTTCCTTTCTGTGTGAATGTGTGAGAGCAGTATGATAATGCACAACTTACATCAGGCTGTGTGCCTCTACAGCCTTTTTTGTGTGTGTTGAGAAGCAAACTGCCTTTTTTATGCCTTTTGCATGCTACAAAACTCATGAATGATCACAACTTCTGCGGAAAGCTGATGTGGCACACATGAAGGCACAGTGGAGATGAGAGCGCTCTGTGCAGTGAGCAAATGACAGAGAAACACACAATTGCTTTGTAATTTCCCTGATTCAGAGCCATTTCTGAAAATGACCGAGAAGCATGATACTAAACGCATGTGGTGCAGCAGAGTCAAATACTGAGACAATGAGAAAATGTAAATTGCTACATGATTTTCGTGTTCGTTTTGGTGCATTATATGCTCCAGATTGAACTGACATTGTAATTTCATGGTAAAGCTTCCATACATCAGCTGCTGCTGTGTAAAAGCTCTGAGCACTCCAAAAAGTGACAATAAAGAGGAGAGAAGAAGAATGGATAACGAGCTGGAAATGAAACAACCCAAATGTTCAGGTTACAAGAAACAGAGTATAAAAAGGTACGGCGCTCAGTGGTGATTTACAGCCAGAACTATGTGTAGCTGTTGGTCCTGTGATGATGATTTCCAAATGAGTTTAATGAGCTCTTTTTGTTTACAAACAGGAAGCAAAAGGAGGGGAAAAAAATTTGATGAGTCGAGAGCCCCAAATCTGCAAATGTATGCAACACGTACCATCCGAGCCTTATCAGCCTCTCAGTCATTTAACTGGGTGACCTCAATCGGTTCAAGGTTAAGGCCTAAGGGCGACATTGGGACTGTCCCAAACAGTCTTCTGTCTGTAGCAGCGGGTATGAATTGCAGGTTATAATTCTTTTTTTATAATTAGCTTCACTAATGGCATTTTGTGTGGAACAACTCCCTAACCTGGTAAACCGCAGATATGACATACAAATATCTCCAAAAAATCACACGCCAGGCATGCCGTACCTCAGTTGATATGGACGACAGACTGCAATGAGGGCAGCATACGCCATGGTTGCATAATAAAGGTCTTTACTTGGCTTGATTGAGGAAAATGTGTCCCTGATTAGTATAGTGGAAAACTACATGAACTACCATCTTTAGATGGGAATAAACACCACTCTCCTGTGTCATAATCCTATGTTTTACTGACACGTACATCCATCTAAACCTAATCTTGACGTGGACTTTGGCTGTGTCCACACAGCAGACCCATGTGGCCTAAATCTGTGTGAATGGCACAATTCCCATGGAATCTGGCCTTTTGAAATCCAATATGATCCACTTTCATATGTTGCTCTAAATCCGATACAAATCAGATTTTTTGAGAAGCAACGTCAGTCTAAACAGCCATGCTACCGGTATCTGACTTTTGCCTCACTCTAGATCGTCAGTCGTCGTAATTGTGCGCAGGCGGGAGTTCCAACACAAAAACAAACATGGCACACAGCGGCGACGGAGGTAGTCAGTGGAAGGATAGTGAAATACTCCACCATATTAAACCATAAACGCTACCATCTGTGGCCTCCATGTCTGTTATTCCCGACCTTTTCTTGTTTACTTCAGTAGACAGAATGATGCATGTAACATCTTGTTGTTCTGCGCGTGAGGGTCACATCAGGACCATGACCACTTCACAAAAATGGATCCAGAAAGAAATCCACATTAAGCGCTAAGGCTTGCAGTGTGAACGTAGTCTCTAGCTAAATTATTTTTTGCCTCTGCTCCTGTCACATCACTACAACCACTATAAGTTGCCTAGCAACAAACCCAACTACGAGGTTGTAATAACCCCCTGACGGACGACCTGTGGGCTTGTTTCCTACAGGACACCCCCTGAATTTATGTCCACAGTTGAGACTGAAGTCTTTCTTTAGTGTTATTGCAGCCATCAGTAATCACTGATACCTCTGTTGATGTGAATGTTTTCTCCGGCTCTATATTTACAGGCTGAGTGATATGACACAGCATTATTCACACCAGCTGTGTCTAAACTCCAGCAGATCCTGTCCAGTCTTCATTGTAGTTTACAATTTCACTCTTGTGCTTTAAATAAACACTCCTAAACCTTTCAGTCTGTCTCTTCATGTTTAAACTTGAGCCCCCTCAGTTTGTTCTCTACTGCTAAGTGAAGCTCCTAAGTATGAGAGTCCTGGTTCATTCTCGATGGGAGTCTATTGTGTCTCTTTTTTTTTTTTTTTTTTTTGGCTGGCTATTGTGTAGTTTGTGGGGCAGCTGAGGATGCCGACCTATTTGACAACAGAAACAGAAATCACAATCTAGAATCACAGGACTTATACAAAATTTAAACCCAGGCTTCCTCACAGTGCCCTGGGAGGCCAATGCATCTCAATGATTCATTATGTCTCAAGTAAAATGCTAATAAAATTCTTTTTTTTGGAGAGTATGGATCTTCTACACACATGCTGGTAAAGCTGGAGCTGATAAGTTCCTTAAAATTTAAACACTGATTAAAAATTGGACACTGATTATTATAATGGCTCAAAATTGCTGTATGTGTTAAAAAAAAAAAACTGATGAAAAGAATATAGTTATATGAATAATTGCATGAGTTTCCGATCAAATGAATCAATGCTTCTTTGACAAAAGGGCCCAACCATAGTGCTTTTGCATTTAACTTATATTCAAATAGAAACGAGTACAATAACTTCAGTTTCTGACAAAACTGAAGTTATTGTACTCGGACCTAAGCACCTTAGAGAAACCCTATCTAATCATTTAATCAGTCTGGATGGCATTACTTTGGCTTCCAACTCCACTGTAAGAAAGCTTGGAGTAACCTTTGACCAGGACATGTTCTTTGTCCCTCACATAAAGCAAGTCAGTAGGGCAGCTTTCTTCCACCTGAGAAACATTAGGAAAATCAGAAATATTCTGTCTCAAGAGGATGCAGAAAAACTAGTCCACGCATTCGTAACTTCTAGGCTGGACTACTGTAACTCATTATTATCTGGATGTCCAAACAAATCTCTGAAAGGCCTTCAGTTGATTCAGAATGCTGCTGCACGAATATTAACAGGAACTAGAAAAAGGGATCACATCTCTCCTGTGTTAGCTGCTCTTCATTGGCTGCCGGTAAAATCCAGAATAGAATTTAAAATCCTTCTGTTAACATATAAAGCTCTTACTGGCCAAGCTCCGTCATACCTCAGAGAGCTCATAGTTCCTTACTGTCCTAGTAGGCCACTCCGCTCTCTAGATGGAGGTTTACTTGTGGTTCCTAGAGTCTCCAAGAGTAAATCAGGAGGCAGATCTTTCAGTTATCAGGCTCCTCTTCTATGGAACCAACTTCCAGTATCGATCCGGGGGGCAGACTCTTTAGCAATTTTCAAGACCAGGCTTAAAACTTTTCTGTATGACAGAGCTTATAGTTAAAACGTTTAAGTTCATTTACTCTTTAGCTATGCTGCTACAGGCCTAGACTGCTGGGGGAAAGACTGAGACCCTCTCTCTCTCTCTCCCTCTCCCTTTCCCCTCTCTCTCTCTCTCTCTCTCTCTCTCCCCCTCTCCCTCTTCCCTCTCCCTCTCTCTCTATCCCCCTCTTCCCTCTCCCTCTCTCTCTCCCCCCCTCGCATGCGCCGTCATACCAACAACCTGCTTCTCCGAAATCCCAGTTTCTCTCAGTTCCAAGCATGTGCATTGCATTTACTAACCATGTTTTCCCGAAGTCTCTGTCTCTCCCAGCTCCTCTCCTCTCTCTCCCTGTCCTCATCCTGCAGGTGATGAATCATCACCATCCCATGTTCCTGCAATGCCTGCTGCTCCCAAATCTTCAAGAATTCCATACAGCATCATTCCTATGAACTTCATGCAGCATCATGTTCCTGCCTACACCTGTTTGAATATCCCCTCCTCCTGCTCTCTTTCTCTCCCTACTCTACCCAACTTTGCCCCCCCCTCCCCCCGTGCCTCTCTCTCTCTCTCTCTCCCTCTCTCAACCCAACCGATCGAGGCAGATGGCCGCCTCCCCTGAGCCTGGTTCTGCCCGAGGTTTCTGCCTCTTAAAGGAAGTTTTTCCTTGCCACTGTCGCCGAGTGCTTGCTCATGGGGGGATCTGTTGGGTCTCTTTAAATAATTTTATAAAGAGTTTGGTCTAGACCTGCTCTATATGTAAAGTGCCTTGATGTAACTTTGTTATGATTTGGCGCTATACAAATAAATCTGATTTGATTTGATTTGATTTGAAATGGTGCTCCATGCTAAGGTGGAGCAATTCCTTGACAATAATGTTGCTTAATATCTTATGGATCATTATTATATAGCTGTCAGTGTTTGCATCTGTGTTACAGCAATTGTTAAAAAACCCCACAAATATCTAACTTTAAATCAAGCAGAAGGAGTGTGAAATTGAAACATTTATGGGAAAACTTGATTATTTAGAATTAAACTGACTGTATAAATTACAGGATGAGGGCAAGATTAATCTCTGCTTTGCAACATGACATGAGGGAAACACTAATTGCTGTCGGGGAAATGTCATGCTCATTATCTACAGAAGTGGTGTGTGTGAAGCAAAGATTTTCTCAACATGATTCGTCCCAGTGCAGATGAGACAGCTTGGTGTTATTTCATGCTAAGTGGTTTGGATGGTTGAAAAAAAATGAAATAAAAAAAATCTGTTGGTGCATGATGTCAGCTCTATAGATCAGTTCAGCTTGAACTCATCAATCTGCATGATGTCAAGGGTGTCAATACTGCAACAGCAGCGTGGGCTGTTGGTGAGTTTGTCATCGTCTGATCCATATATGTCTGAGCTGTTCTCTCCCACACATTCATGTGGGAGGCAGTTATGAATGACACCTTTATGCGCTGCAGTTTTTTCTGTCTTTTGAGGGCTACGCAACCAAGTCCATCACTTCTGACTCAGTTCATGTCGGTCCCTGGAAGGATTCACAGGATGCTTTTAGCCGGCATGTCCGTGTGAGAGGATCCCAAGTGCATGTCTCAAGTAAATTCGGTTCCCTTTAAAGCCGCTGCGATTAATATCTGCATGTGAAATATTACCCCCTTTCCTGCTGGCGATTCTCAGCTTCCGTTTGAATATGGTTTAGTTTTAAAATGCATTGAATTCAAATGTTTAACCTATGCTACCCTAAGATGTTGAACTGAGACATTTGGAAACACTGCTGACAGCTGTTTCTGTTCAAAAAATTCCATTCTAAGCCAGTAACATGGCTGCCGGAATCAATGTCAAGACATTCTTCAATCGCCACAAACCAAAAACAAAAACAAGGAGTTCAAGGCCAATAAATCACTAGCTTTGTTATCGTCCACAACTTTTTGGCTTTGATCCACTCTGGCTCCTCTATTCAACCTTTACCTCACCACCAACTTTTTATTTGTTAGTTGTTTCATTTTGTTTTTGTGTGAATTAAACCTGCAGCAGCAAGCATGTTGTGTCGTGTGAATTACAAAGCCCTCAGTCAGAATTACTGATGAACTATTCTAATATGTATTGGGCATAAAAATTTAAAGCAATGGATGACTAAAGCATGGAGGAGTAGAGCTAAAAAAATGGCTGATTAGGTCTATCTAACTGAAATTTTGTAGTCATACTGATGGTGTTTTTTGTACAAATGACAGAGGACATAGCTTAGCATTTATTTCCAACAATCACAAAGAATTGTATGTTATTCTAAACTGTGCTGATGGAATAAGACTAAAAGCATTAACACATTCAGAACTCCTGTTAGGATGAAAGGCTTTGCACAATCAAAATGCAGCCATAATGCGCTGTTATGTTTTTATTTATTGCAGTAGTCTGTTTACATTTGTTCAAATCTCACAACCCAAGCCAACAAAGAAAGCCTGTAACCACAAATTTATTTAACTGATCTTTAAAAAATCATCCACAGGATTCGCCAGGGCTGTGATTTGTAACTTAGTGGGGATATATCTCAGAACCATCTTAGATATACCACCTTATCTGAATTTAAGTTTAAGATAGCCAAAAACCAGAAAGTACCGCTTTTTCTTATATTTGGTAACTCTGCATTTTAATTCAAATGATTAAGCTTTGTGAACATTATTTTAGTGACTCAAGCCTATGGCAAAGACCCTCCAGGTTCCCTAAAAGCCCCATATTCATTTCTATAAATGGTTGGTGACGATCAGAAAAAAAAAAAAACCAACCAAACCAAAAAAATCGACCTTACTACATCAAATTATCTTTCATCAAACTGACCTACCAGTAAAGAAGCTGTAGAGTCTGCTGTGAGGAGGCATGCAGAAATATGCACATAGAAACAATCCACAGAAAAGAGATGTCGGCAGGGGCCCACAACTCTTTTTGGCCCTGGGGCCCCACGGGTGTGCTGATCCCGCAACATGACTTGAGTGAAAAGTAGGTCATTTTTCTCCTTTTTCAGTTTCTTTGTGTAGCACAGGTTGAATTTAACAAGGCAGACGTCTGCCAGCTGACTGGGATGTGAAGAACAAAGGCAGGGGGAGACCAGGGAAGTATGTACATTTCAACAAGCTATGAACCTGCAAAAGTGACACCTAGATAGAGAACAATTTGAGCATCAGCACCCGCTGTGGATGAGGAGAATCATTTTGCAGCTCTGTGGGTTGTTGCTGCTGGGCATCAGTTAAAAGCAGCCGCCTGTATCTCTGCAAAGGTTCAAGAGCCAAGCGCTTTGAAATGCACCAAATGGCCCCAGGCTAGTGGACATTAAGGGGCATTTGATTTGTCTCAGGTGGGATATTGACCACTGAGTTGGTCAAAGGAGCAACACAGTGTTGCCTTTCATCTGTCTACTAACCTTCCTCTACCCCTCTCACTTCCACCACAGAAATGTAAAGAGAGGGAATAAAAACAGACTTTCTTTATGGAGGAGATTGAACATAGAGAGTAATTTTAAAGAGCTGAGCGAAGCTTCTTTATGGGTTTCCTTTTGTTACTTAATACTGATTTTACCTTATGAAAGTTTTGCTCTTTATCTCATATCCATGTTCATAACAAAACATCATTGACCACTAAGTTAAAGATAGCCAATCAATGAACAGCCTCCTCTTGGCTGCTGTCAGAGAAGTCCAGGTCCTGGAGCTCAGTTGTTTCCCAGATAACTCTTTATCTCAGTCTTTTATTAAGGAATCTCTTCACTATTGCAGTCCATACATCAGTCCATACAAGTTGGATGTCCAAAGTTTATATAGTTCCAACGCACCATTACCTTCAAATCCACTGATATTGAGTTCCATTTGTATCTGTTTTGGTCTCCAGTGGCTGATTATTTTCATTTGAACTATCTCTTGTCCATTTTCCTCTACATTGAATAAATGGTATTCAAACATGACTTCCAAATTGCAGGAGACATGTTCACAGTTCTGTCTCCTGTGCAATGTTTCTTGACTTTCAGTTTTGGGTCACATACTTGTTCCTGTAATAAATAATAGATCCTGGTAGCGATGCTCCTACATGATAATTTAATCCAAAGTTCTTCAGTCTGGCCACCTGTGGATTGAGTAAAATGGCTTACTAAATGTATGGTGTATGTAGCATGCTGTTACACTGAAAAAACTACCAACGCTGGAGGAAATGAGGAGATAACATTTAAGGGCAAATAAAAGAATGAAAAAAATTATTGGCAAATGTAAAATGAATGGTCACTGACTTCAGAAGTGGCTTGACTAAGCTAATGTGTCTGTTTTGTATAATTTCCTGTTAGTACGAATCAGGCAACCGAGCTGGCTGCACTCCATTTGGCACGAGCAGGGAAACCCACTTGAATGGTACAGTAGGTCCAGTACCAATTCCAGCTGGATTCAGCCAAAAGAAAAAGTTAAACGTGTGTTTATTGCTCACACAGCTGTTGGTACAAGGGGAAGTTTGTCAGCTTGCCACTAAAGCTGCTGATTAAAGTTGGCAGTGGCTGCCATGTTCAAACCACACACTCTTCCTGTTAGATTTTGAAGCACACCTATACGCTTTTTCCACAACAAACTGAAAAATGGAAAATTGCAAATAACTTAAGTTTTTCATCCAGTTTTCCATTAGAAAAATAGGTGAATATACTGTGAGTGGTGTGTTAAGGCAAAGCACTTTGCAAAGGGCTAAAAGCACAAGAAGTCAAAGATAACTGAATCACAGAGGCACTCTGTACTTTTTTGCAGTGAAAGTTTTTCATGAACTTCCATTTTTAAATACTTCACTTTTCCCAAAACCTGTGGCAAGGGAGGTAAAACCTGCAACAAAGAGGGAAAGGATAAAAAATGATGGAATGTATGGATGGAGAGATGGAGGATGGGGTAATCCTGTTTGCCAACTAATCACTGAGGAAACAAGGTCCAGGGATGCAGAATGGTAGACATAGGAAACTGCACCCTCAGCTCCATCATTTTGTGAGTGTGTGTGTGTTTGTGTGTGTCTGGAAAGGAGGAGTCTGGAGATCCATTACCCATTATCATCCGGGGCTCTTGCGGATTACTGTGGATAAAGTGAGAGAGAGCCGGAGAAAAGGACAGAATAGGGACTTAGCCTGAAATCCTGCAGCTTTTTGCTCTGCTGTCCAGCCTGCCACACAATCGTTTGGCTGACGGCAAAGCTTGGTTAAAGGCAATCCTTCAGGAGGTGTTGTAGCCAAAGGAACTGTAATTGAAAACTTGATTAAAATGCTTAATAAGTAAGTCCCCAGTCCCATGCCATCTCCAAGTCCTGCGTCTAATCCGATCTGTCGTCACACAAAGCAACTACAATGAATTCATGACGCCGACAGTGACATTTGTCAGCAGAAGCAGAGATAGTGTATTATGACTTCTCGCATTCTACACGCAGGGAGGCAATAGTCGGCAACAGGAGGGCCGATACTCAATTATTTATCAAAATAAACAAGCTGTCGTTCCCAAAACCACACATTAGTGCTCCTTACCTGCAGGGCTGATATAAATGAACCAATGAGGTCCCCCATATCTAGCCAACCTACCTGTGTGGGAGCTCTATTGACTGATAAATGCATACATACAGTTGTTATCTTACACAGCATACTTGTTTTCACATCATACCTATATATATATATACACATATACATACACTATACATACACATGCTATGTGACAGAATGGTACGAATCTGAACCCAAATGCACGAATTGCGAGACAAAGTGGCAAATTAATAAATGTTTATTTACAAAGTTCAACTCAAAGTGACTCTTTTAGGAAACAAACTGGTACGAAATGAACAGCAGAAACAGCAACAAAATTACTATAGAATTAGAAACAAAAGGAGCAGGACAATGCTTGGAGGAAACTATACGAGGTATCAGCACAAATCACAAGGCTAAGCTTGAAACAAAAGATCAAAGTATCAACATAAATCAACTAGACAAGGCAAAGGACATGGACTGAACTGTGAGATGGCTTAGTTCTATGGCACGAGACACAATGAACTGGCACAGGACAAAGGGAGATGCAGACTATATATACACAAGGTAACTGAGAACAGGTGAACACAATCAGGGCGGGGAAAGACAACCAGACTGGCACAAGAGGAAGGGCAAGCAAACTGAAACACAAGGAGAGTTAGAAAAAAACAAACAAACAAACAGGAAATGACAAGACAACACTGACACAAGACAACAGCGTGTTTCAGGAGATGACACTATGTTTAAATGTCACCTTTAATGTGTTTTACGCTGAAGCTGAAGAATCCCACATGCTAACTTACGTTGCTTTCACTCTTAAGTACTTTTTTATACTTTTTTGGGCCTAGGTAGTTCATTGGTGATTGGCTATCAAAGCTGAACTATTAACATTAAAAGTATTCATGTGAAATAAAAACTCTGATTAATATCAAGGTTAACCTCGGGACACCACCATAAAAAGTGAAACAATAGCCAAAACACCAATTAAGTCTCAGGAGACACTATTAATTTGGATCTCTGACTAATAAACTTAATAACTACAACCCAATTGCCATATTAAAGTTGAAGGATTTTGACAAGAAGAGGTTGGCAAAATCCATTCGTGGTCAACCTTAAATAGACATGTTGAATCATTATTAATGGTCACAGGAGGTTAAATCTGCTGACTTTGCTCATCAACTGACAAACTGGCTGCATTCCCATGAAAGCCTATAGGTAGTATTTATAAAGTGATACATACATAATGAGACTTCATGTTTTCCTTTAGCCCCACTGTGATTATGAATAAAGTCTATCATTTATTGGAGGGTATAGAATTAAACCTTAATAGCCACTGATGGTTGAATTCCACCTTGGGTTTTTATCTTGCAGCAATCTTATAGATTAAATGATAAATGCATACAAATCTATCAGCTGAACTTTATAAACTTGTTCACTGGTCATTTTAAAGTTGGTATGTTCATCCAATAAATTAGTGTCTGTGATTAAAAAAACAAAAAGACATTTAGCTCAGAGTAAGCCTTGATCCAGTCTCATGAAGTAGCTTTGCCCACTTGCAGCTGTAGACTTGGGGAAAAGTACAAAAAAGAAACAGATGTTGGTTTTGTGTGTGTGTGTGTGTGTGTGTGCAACCAGCAGAAAGCTTTTTTTTTATCCATTTGTGAAATTTGTCATCTCCTCTCCACAGAGTGTGGTCATGCAGGAACAAGTGAATTCAGGAATCCATTCAGGGACACACTACGACACAGTCATACCTATATTATACCCTAATATTGTTTCAGAGTGTGTTTCCCCTTAAATAGCACATCCTTTCCCATCGTACAACATGTCCACATTCCCACCGCATAGGCATCACCCTCAGTGAGCGACAGTCTTCCAGCTGGGCGTATCGGACACAAGGGCATGCGCACACACACAAACAGAATGATTTTTAAACAGCTTACATCAAACCTCAAGATATTCCAAAAACCGGAATATAATTTAAATAAATGAATAAAGTCAGGCCATGTTGTGCTGTGTCACATAAAGCTAAATATTACATTCATATTTCATATGTTAGAGTGTACTTCATTTGTACTTGCTTTTTAAGCTGCTAGAGTGCAAATAGAAAAATGTCTTGACCTTCTGAGCTAATCACTTCACAAATAATTCACTCCTACATTTAAAAAAGGAGAGGGCAGAAAAAATAGCAGGTTTACGGTGTGTGAGGAAGCAAGGTGTGAGGTATGTTGTTGCACTAAAATAGTTAAAGTGTCCGAGGTCATTTGAGAAACAAGTGTTTAGCCTGAAGTTTTTCAGCTTAATTGAGACTTCATTTAGTTTTTCTTGTGATGCAGTTTTGAGTCAAGGCAGCGAGGGGACCCATCTGTCGTGCATCTGTGTTGGCTTATGTTATGAACCATGAAGTGATTTAATATTGTGTAGTGTGTGTTCCTCAGCTCCTAAATAGGATTTGCCAAACCTGTTGTGTCCTGACAATCACAGTAAATTTGATGCAAATTTGTATGTTAGTTATTTCAGACTAAAAAAATGTTTATAGCTTACATTTATATTCCCGACTAAAAAGCTTCAAATTTTTTATAACAATAAGTCTAATGTTACTATGCATTCATTTATAATGAGAACAAGATAATGAAATTAAGTAGAAGACAAGCTGAAGAACTTTAGTGGTGATAAACGAGACAAAAGGTCAAGGCTACATATAATGTATTCTGACTGCTCTTTCTCTGTGTGAAACAGATTTGCTGTTTTCCATAAATAATCCAGAACCTTAACCATGTTCATTCTCATCACCATGACGACATACTGTAGGTATCAAAGTTTGTGGATCAGTTTCACGTAAGGCAAGCCATTTCCATAAACCAGCTAAACGCCTGTTTTGGTGTCTAATCAGGCTGTAACAAAAGAGTGTAGGGATTGATTTGGTCATTTCGGATGGAGAACTATACCTAATTTGTAATAATGAATACAGTGTCAGACTTAAAACACCAGTCTCAACTGTTTTATGTACATGCTCAGGTCTCTTACTGACTTTCACCACTTTTCACTGGCTCTTCCAAAGACTACGAGTTGGAATCATTGTGCTCTGTGAGGCTGGAGTCTACTTTTGCACAGCCGACTGGACTGCTGTCATCCTGAAAAAATACTGCAGCAGCAAACAAAGCATTGTCTGTTGCCAAGTTAACAGCTCTCTCTGTTGTTGTTGGACTCCCTTGAGCTAAATGCTATTGCTAATAACAAATGTCAGCACGGTGGTGCCAAAGGAGAGATGAGGAATTGGTAAAGTTTGCAGTTGTATCGTCTAACATGCTAACACAGCCATAATGACAATGCAAAGATGATGATTTTTTATAATAATAATGCCAGCTATGCTTACGTTAGTGAGCATGGCTGGAAGGTGACGGTGATGGTGGTGCAAATATTGTGGCAGCAACTGTCTTCTCCTTACAGTATTGCAACAGAATCACAGAGGTTACTAATATTTATTCTCTCCCCAGCACCAAATTTAATTTGTGCCAGTCGAGGTAATTAACTTAAGGCTGAAAATGTCAAAATGCCGGTCGCACCACAGAATATCAGCAGATGACCAGTATTAGGGAACCTTGTCATGTGTTGTCAGACAGGACCTTGGAGATATTTCGGTCTGGATGGTGGTGCGCTGACCATCAGGAGGTTGGAGTTATGGATGAGTGAATGTGAAGTAATGAATAAGTCAGTCAGAAATTATGCGAAATCAGCGATGGGCAGGTGCTTGTTTACAATCTTACTACAATCGCACCAACGTAGTGTTCAGTTAGAGTGAAAGATGCTGAGAAAATTTTAGAGAGGTCTTTTTAATCAGGGCAAGGCAATAAAGTTAGTGAGTCCCGCAGCAGCTGAGGCTTACAGCAAATGTACTGGAATGATATACCAAATTAGATTTTGGTTACTCTCTTAAATGCCTTCAGGAGAGGCTCTGGGCAGCACAGAGAAGTGATTCCCGCAAAAGATTAAGATTCCTTTGCCTGTAAAGTGCGGCTCTAAGCAGAATAGACACTTGTAAGAGTGGGAAGGATGGAAAGCTTGACCATAAAAGTCATTTTTCACGTTACAGTTACTCCATTCCAGCTCTTCTGTCTCCTTCATCCATATTCTATTCACCTCCACTTGTGCGTTTCTTGCCTTGTGGTCTCATGTCATTGAGCAGAAATTACTCATTCAGAGAGGCCACATATATTGCAGAACATTATCTATCTATTATCTATCTTTGGAGAGCAGCTTTCATTCAGAGTTTCTCATCACAATAAAGGGTCCCTAGTGTTTTCATTGATTGAGTTGGGCTCAGGTAGTTCATCTAGAAGCACTTTTAATTGGCTATTTCAATCCTTGTTCGACTATTGCCAATTTACCTTTAATTATGATATACTAACTGCTACCTTTGACTGCCCTGAGAAGAGAGAAAGGTATAAAAATTACAGAAGATTGCTGCAGAAAATCGAACTGACTCACTTTCCTGTCTTGTGTAAGATGGTGCCATCAATAAAATTAGCTGCGAGACAGGCATGGGACAGCAAGGCCAGTTGGCGGGTGGATGTGATGAGATTAAGTTACTGGTAGATTGCCAGTCAGTGGGGAACTGGGTCGTCCTCGCCATTACAGGGATTGAGTTATGTTTAGCATTATAATTTAACGGCTAGAATAAAGATAAATGTTTGATGCTGTGAAGAGAAGAAACACACAAGGAGAGGAAGGGAGGGAGTGTCAGAAATAAATTCATGGTATATACCCTTGTGAAAAAAAAATGAGGGCAAAACAGACTTTTTTTTGCAGCGAGTGTGAACAAGTCAACACATTTGTAGTCCACACTTGTCTCCACAGCTCTCCTTCAGATCACACTTTAACCTGCTTTTGATGATTGGATGGTTTAACTGGTTTGAAATTTTCAGAACTAAAGCACATTTTAGCTTGTGTGAAATCTGCTCGACCGAAACACAAAGAGAAAAGTGAAACCTTAAATTTTGGTAACATTAGTGGAAATTGTATGCTGAACAGTTTCTTGGCAAACAAGAGCCAGACATAATGATTGTGTACAGATTCCCACAGTCTTGCCTCCACGCTGGGTTTGCCAGGTTTATTACCATCGTGCTTCTACAGCAGCGGATCTCAAACTTTTGCTGGCAGCACCCTCACCTTTAGATGTAAAAAACGGTTCACACTCCCACTGCCAAACAGTTTATCAGTCATTAACAATGAAATTGAAAGCAACTGATGGAAAAAGATGTTGAATCTTAGATTTGAAGCTTTTTGTTTATTTGTGGTTATTTTCCCGACTTAAATCATATTCATTGCGCTCCTGCAGAGTCTTGATGCCCCCTCTGGTGAGCCCCCTCCTCCAGTTTGATATCATTTTTATTAGTCCAGTCTCTACTGAGACGAGAAGCAAAGCCTTTACACACAAACCACATCTTAAATCTTCACTGCGGTTGAGGATACTGCTAAGGACGTCCTGCTTCAAGGTCTGCTCTTAAGCCCTGACAACCATCCATCCATCCAGGCATCCTCTCCCTGCCATTCAGATTCTGCCATTCCTCACCTATCCATTAGATGTCCTCAGTGTGTCCACCCTATCACCTGGTCAAACTGCATCAGAAAAAGCTGTTCCTCATTGGTCAGCCCAAGTCCCCTCACTGACCATCCAGCATTGACCCCTTTGCAGCACTGTAGAACACAGAATTTCTAAGACGTAACAACATCCAAGTCCCTTTGGTTCTATCTTTCTCCCTGATTGCCTTCTTGTTGACTTCTCATATACATTTGTATTAGAGTCCTCCTTGCTGTGCCAGTTCCTGCGCGAATATCCTCACACTAGCTGTCATTTATTTGTCAACCATTAAGTGCACAAATTGCATTGTTGATGTGGAGTGACCGATTTTATCTGAATTTGTGGGCAACAAATCAGGAACATGAAAACTTAATTTCAGATCAGATAACTTTCAGTTCAGACCAAACAATTTCTCGAAGATTTGGGATGCGATATTAGACAGAGAAATATATATTACATCGCTAATTTATCTTGAGATTGGCTGATTTTAGCTATTTAGTTTCTAAAGCAACTTGTTAAAGAAATTCCTGCTTAAAAAATTAAGGTGTAAATTTGATATTTTATCAACTTATAAGGAGATCAAATCTACAAGAAAGTGGGAGTGAAATGTACTCAGTGTTAATGACAATCAACACTTTTTATTATCTGGCTTCAAAAATTTTATATGCAAAAAAATATAACATGCACAACAGAGTGTTTTTTTATAGGTGAACCAAAATGAGGTGGGGAGTTGGTGCTGGAGGGAAGCGTCATGAGATCTCAGCAGTGCATTTAGACAGCAGTGTGAAGCACTTATTATCAGTGTCTGATTTCACTTCATAAACTTTTCAACACCAACCTCAGGCTAAAATGTCAACTGTATACGATTTAATGGGCACACACAGTTTAAATGAAAATGTTCTCTCTTTTCTCCAGTGCCACCCTGAGGACAGACTTCATATTTCAAGCCCCATGTCTGGTGCATCTCCGATAATATAGGTAGGAAACAGTGGCACTCACCAACATTGTAAAGTAATTTTTGCAGTTTGTGATGCAGAAAGAGAAATTGCAAATTGTCACCAGAAAAAAAAAAAAAAAAGAAGTACCTGCAGAGTCAAATAAGCCCTCAATTGATGATGCTGTGAGCAGGGCAAACAGTGCCATCACAGACGGAATGGGAGGTAAATGAACATAAATGGAATTAATCCACCTCTCAAACTTTGAAACAGTACTTATAATGATCCATTAAACCAGTTGTGCAGATTTTACAAGAAATCTGGTTCCTTCATGATGTACCTCCTGGTTGTGATTTCATAGGTACGTAACAAACCAGGAACAATTTCTATTAGAGCCAGGATCATTTCCTAATTTAACTGCTGAGTAACTATGGGAGATAAGACATGAAAATCAGCTTCAGTCATCAGTTAGATCAGTGGTTCCCATGCTAAAGAATTGCATATATATAATCTTTTTTTAGTATTATTTTACCACTAAATGATCTCTATAATTATTTTTTTTTCTTGTACTTTATAACCAATAACAACTTCAATGTTTACTATTCGCCATGTGTTAAAAAGATCACATCTTTTTAGCAAAAGCAGAAGCTGGAATATCACCACAGATAACTGGTTAGCAAGCAGAAGATTTAAAATGAACAAGATGCTTCATCAAAAAATTAACTAGCCAGGCAGAAAAGAACAATTGAGTTTCACCTCGTTTCAGTTCAAGGCCTGAATGTTTGATCCTTATGAAATCAAGAGGCATTAGCGGGCTTCTGTATTGTTGGCTCTGATGTGGGCTGCCAATATTTTTAAGATTTTCAAGTGGGTTGTCAGCTGGAAAAGGTTGGGAATCACTGAGTTGCATCCTGAGCACATCCATCAGAGATTTAGCAGGGCCTCACAGGTTAGTGGTTATCTTGCACCACGCTGTCTTCACACAGGCACAGAGCAACAATTAACCCACCTCCCACTCAAGCAGAGCAGAGGTAAAAAACAAATGAACCTCCTTCTGCATGCAAGTCAGCCCTTTGATTGTCGGTGGTACTATTTTCTCTATGGGTCATTATCATTCACAGCTGGCTGTGTATGTGTGTGTGTGTGTGTGTGTGTGTGTGTTGACCTTAGCCTGCCTGTTTTCCATCACAAGCATCAGACCGGATTACGATGACCAAACAGTCAATCCCACACTGCCATCTGTAGGTCAGTGAGCAAACACCAGCCTTAGCAGGAAAAGAAAAACACACGTACACATATAACACAGGCCTTACATAAGTGATCCATAAACCAATAGTGTGAGAGGCTGCCTTACAATAAGCAAGCTGAGCTGATGCATGATGTCTCAGCTGGGCCATCCCACCGGGGAAGCGACGCCAACTCGACCCGCCGCGCTGATTTACATGTGACCTACATCGACGTACCAGTTCTGTGCTTCCGACAGAGCGGGGGAGAATGAGAGAGATGGAAAGAAAGAGAGAAACAGAGAAGCTGCCATTTTATGCATCGTCCAATCCTTTTCCCGCCTCAAAACAAGTGCACACACACTAAGACACAAACACACACACACACACACGTACAGAAATTCTGCCTCTCAGAAGCAGTGAACCCAATCCCATCTGTTAAAGGAGGATAAATTCTGGCAGAGGGAATTTATTTGCAGCCAAGATTTATTTACTGGAAACAACTTTGGATTTTCTTTCACTTGCAGTCTGTCTCTTTTTTTCTCATTTCACCAATCCCACCCGCTGTTCCCGCCTCCCACTGCGCGTGTTGTCCTGCAGGTTTCTGTGCTAGCTTGGCCAGGTCAATAGCCGCTAATGAAAGGGGCCCTTATGAAGGTGTCAGCTGCTTTCCCTCACAGGAGCAAGCACCTCTAATTTGAAGTAATGGTTATTGGCTGGGCCATTGATTTATTACGCCAGTGATTAGTGCACTGTATCGGCACCAGCAGAGGAGGGGAGCAGAGGGGAGGGAAGGGAGAAGCAGGGCGGTGGGAAGGAGAGAAAGTGCAAATAGATGGTGGGCAGGAGCAGACGAGGATGGAGGCAGGTCCGGAGTGGATCTGTGTGTTTGATGTGGGCGGGTGATGAGGCGGAAGATTGAGCGTTGAAGCAGGAGCATGTGCAGTTGTGTTTCTAGGAGACACGGAGGGATGCAGACCGCACGCTGGTTCGGCATCATAATTGTCCTGTTTCGTCTCCTGTCATCCCCTCCGATTAAAAAAAGGGCAAATAAAGAGTTTCTGTTTTTTCACGAACCAGCTGAAGTTTGACCATTAGCCAAGCGGTATTGAGTAAAAGTAAAATAATAGAGAACATCTTATGAGTGAAAGTGAACCAGATAACAAGAAGCCTTCTTTATATCTTTTTATTCAATCTTTGAAATTTTGTTTATTGATCCCTCATGTCACAAATGTCAAGTTTGCTTAGCTCCACATTGCTCTTTATTCAGGCTGAGTAAAGAAAAAACAGACTTAAATAGGTAAAAAAAATGAAGCAGAGAAACTCAGGAAGACGGACAGAGCTGGTCCCTCATGACAGACAGGCAACAGATGCTTGATTGTATCAGCCGGATTGGATTCGATTTTCGTCTGATACCAACATTTAATGTCAACGCAAGGGTGTGGAGGTCACGGTGGTGGATCAGCACATGGCTCTTCCAAGCAGGAAACTAGAGTCCTGCTGTCAACGATCATCCCAGTAACAGGGGCTGTGATCTTTCACTAATTTGGCCTGTTTAAGCCAAGCATAGGTACACTGTACAGTTTGTGAACACTGGATATTTTAAGAGTTGACAGTCAGTTGAGCGGCTAAATACCTTAATACTGATCTCGTATTTGTTTTTTGATGAAATCTGAACAGTGTGACCATCTTTGACACAAGGACCCCAGAGTTGAAACACAAATTATGTCAGCTTTAGCAATATACTGCTTTTTTCTCCAGCCTGTGAGGCCCCTTGCACAGGCTCTTCCCCAAGCCCACGAGGCCCATTGCACATTTGACCAATGAGCGGTTCAGTTTTTGACCGCTGATGCACTGCCTTTTCATTTTTTAGCTCCTTCTGACTTTTTTTTTCCAGCGTTTAGTCAATGCCTTCCCACCGCTCACAGCAGATATACTGGAAAATGCCTATCACATTGTATTGGCAGTGAACAACAAAATAATCATGTTGGCTTTGGGGTTTAGAGGTGTTAGGGAATCTCTGAGTTCCAGCTTGTTTCAGACATCTTACTACAGAGTAATGTGGCAACAAGTCTTTCTGAGAAACCCAAGAATGACTTGAACTTCAGGAGATAACGACTCTTCCATAAACTCTTTTCGCGAAAGAAACATCCACTAAAATTACTGCTAATGCTCCCAAGATTGGAGCATTTGTCTTACTAACCATTGTTAGCGGCGTTAGTGTTGCTTTAAACAGCAGTTTGGACACATCTGTATGAAGTTGTGTGGCTGGAACCGCAGCTCCACAGCAGCACTTAGAAGAATAGTTTGTCATTAATTATTGAAGTGCTCACGATTACAGCTCCAGAGGAACAAGGAAGTGATGATACAGCTGGGCAGACAGGTTTCAAGCAATTAAATGGTTTTACAGACTGCACAGGACTTCAGCCCACACTGAGTAGGGATTGGGGAAAGAAACTGTAAGTTTGATCTATTTTTAATGAGCACCATAACCTCAAGTATGTTATCATCAGTTGGTGTGTAACCTGTTTGGTTTTTTGTTAGGTTTTTCTTTTCTTTTTTTTCCGATCCAATAGACCTTAACTGTTTGATTTACTGTCCGCCATCTGTACAGGCTTGTCTATGACTTCTAAACCAGTTTCTTGTTTGTAGTTAAGAGTAGTTTGGCAGGGTTGGCAGGTGCAGATGTACTTTGAAACAGTCATCGTCAGCATCTTTATTTTATCACCGGTAACATATCATCCACTTAAACTGGCAACAGTATACTTCATATTCAGGATGCAACCAGTCCTCTAGCCTGAACAACCACAGAGGCCATTGGTTTCAACCCTCTGACTAGACTACCTCCGTTGTTATGGTTACAGTAATAAACACACACACCTACCTTAATCACCACAGTATAATAATAGATTTTTTTTTTTAAATGGTGATTTGGGTTAGAATGTTTAACATTGACTAGTCATGTGCAACAGACACAACATAAACAGCTACTCTCAATAGAACACTGTATCATACTCATGTGTTTTGTTGACCCATCCATCCACCTAAACCTCCTGCTGACGCTCTAGAACCTGCATCGCTATGATCATAATAACCTGGTGCAACGTGCAATCACAGTTTCCTATCATGATGTCATTAATGATGGCCTCATTTGATCCATTAGTAACTTGACACCTGCATGGACAGCAGGAAGCGAGCAGAGACAGTCACATGGCAAAAATTGTTGTCACATTAACGTCATTCATTCATTCATCCTCAACCGCTTATCCGTTTCCGGTTCGCAGGGTTCTGGAGCCAATCCCAGCTCACACTAGGCGAGGTCACCAGTCCATCACAGGGCCAACATACAGAGACGACCAACCACTCACACTCACACTCAGACCTACAGACAATTTAGAGTCACCAATTAACCCAAACATGATGTCTTTGGACGGTGGGAGGAAACCGGAGTACCCGGAGGAAACCCACACAGGCACGAGGAAAACATGCTCACTCCGCACAGAAAGGCCCCAGGCTGGGAACCGAACCCGCGAACCTGTGGGGCAACAGCGCTAACCACTATGCCGCTGCGCTGCCCCACATTAACTTCATTCGGGTATGAATGAATATGTGTTTATTCATTGATATATCAGTTTTATGAAAATCTTGCAGGTAGAGACTATGACACTATTGATCTGCTGGTCTGATATTATTTGACGGCAGTAATATATGGAAAACTGTCTATAGTGTGCATTATGAGACTATACAAGCAAGTTCTAAATTGGCAGCTTGAAATAATAATTGTAAAGTGCTTTACTTTAGAAAACTGATTTCTACCAGAGTCATGCAAAGGGACCAGATAATTCTCCTTTTCAGCTACAAGCTTGTTTAACAGTGGCACAATTACATTCACATCAGAGCACAGAGCAGTGTGCCTAAACATGTTCCAGAGAGCCATTATAATTAAAAATATAACTAAAACCATCTTTCTAGCAGAACATTTTTCACTGTGACATGTATTGGGTTTGTACTGCTTCCAGGAAGTAATCATAGCCTTGCCCTCCTCAATCCAACACTGACAAAAGCTCTGACCTTCTGCTCCCTGCACCGCTTTTATATAATACCACGCTACTCCATCCAAGTATTGAGTGACAAAAGTTTCGTTTGCTCTAAGCAGCACAGGTGGTGACTGTCTAACAAATTTTCTCCTTGTACAGCAAGTGATCAAGGCTGAGAGTGTTCAGCACTGCTAACCTGTACACCCTGCAGCTGCTGCAGCTTATAGCAGCTCTCGTACTTACCTCGCTGCCCTTGATACTTTAACTGCATTGCCAAACTTCCGCCCTTTATGCTGAAGAATAGCGAGGATAACTCTTGGAAACTTCCCCTGAATTATTCCGATCTCTGATTCACTAACTATCAGGTTTATGGTGCAACATGCTCGAGGAGCCCCTCCCCTCCAGGAAGACAGAGACATGTTCAATATTTTCTGTTACACTGATTGAAACAAAATGCTTCAGAGGCTTGAAGGTGGGTTAGTTGGATTTTTATCAGACTGTTCAGATATTTTGTATAAATAATTAACAATCCTGATCAAAAATCAATAATTTGTTGACTTCTAAGTGACATTGTTAGCATGTTCCAACGCCAATGTGTCTATTTCATAGATTATAGACTACCTATCTGGAGTAAATGTCTACTTTAATAAAGTGAAGTCAATGTCGAAGAGCCTAAAACCTTCATGTGGCTAATAATCATCAGGGGCCAACTCCACTGGCTGTAAAAAGAACTCCTGTTGTATTGAAGTCTATGGGAAAATGTTCCTACTTCTAACCTGACTCATTAGCACAGGAAATTTTTTCCTAATTAGTTTATGGTCTCAGTCTCCTGTTTCAAGCATTCAATACAACATGGTATAATTTTTTTTAAAAGGAAAATAGACTATAAAGCAGGAGCTGCATTGCAGAGGGGCTTCTGCATGAGTCAGAGTCTTTACCACGATTGGCAACCTGCAGGTCAGTGCCACCTTCTCCGGAGAGTGTAGTTTATTCCAGTTTAAAAGAATGGCAACATCCAAATTAGAAATAGCCAGATGTACATTTAAGATATCAAATGTGGTTGGTTAGTCCAAACAGCCCTTGACTAACTGAGAGGAATGCAAAAACCTAGTTAAGAAATCGGTTCAGAAACATGTTATTTAGGGATAATTAAGCCTTTTAATAATGGTACATTAGGAGGCTGTTGTCTCTCCCAATCAAGGTTTTTTATTGGCCTTTTGCTGTTGTACTACAACAGCAGTTGGAATGAAAATCTGCAGGCTTCTGCTTGTTTTGCTGAGCTCATACTACGATCCCAGCATGTGGAAGAAACTCCAAGAGAACATCACAAATGGACGCTCGTGGAAACAAAGCAGCAAAACCACCGAATGGCTCCTTCTTCCCTATTGCCAACATTAACTCTGTTTGAGGCTCAGAGGAGCCATAACAGCTAATATCAAATTGAATAAGGACGAGATGCAACATTTTCCATCACCCCTCTGTTGTGATGTCTGGAGCTTGGATGGGCCGAGAGGGAGACAGAAGCAGGGCTGCAGATGAGGGTCATGCTTTCATTAAAGAGGCTAATGGCGTACAGAGACAAGGAGCTGATATTAGCCACAGGGAAACCTATTAAGAACGGGCTGGAGACAGTCATGATGAGAAGCTGATTACAAAATCACTGAAGGGAAAATGACTTGGGAGATAAGACGAACTGGAGCTCAGAGACTGTAAAAAGAACTAAAGCAGACTGAGAACAAGTCCGCCAACTGAGAAAAGGCTGCCTTCATCTGAAGGTTGTGAGGCTCAAAAACTTCTGTTGTTGCTGTCTTTTTGATTGTTGATGTCAAAACTACTTCACAGATAACAAACAGTCCAGTAAAAAATTTGCCCATAACTCATCTGTTTAAGCAGCTGATCATGGCCCATAGCTACAGTTTATTGTGGTTGGAGAAATGGCAGCCGACGGCCTGTACATGACCCTATCTGAAGGGAGAAACAGACAACATGTTTAGTTTTTTAGGTCGGAAGACTTGTTCGAAACTTTTCATCATCATTTTTGACAGAAAAATTACATATAACAACTTAATAGGTTCCATGTTTTTACTACACAAACCATTTTCCAAAATGTACAATTCCCCTTCAGCTGGCCACACAGATTACAGCAGTGGATGAACGCTCATGCTGACTACACTCTGCAATTGCACTCAGGACTCCCGAAGTAACATAACAATAAGCATCAGACCTAACCATGTCAACTGGTGTGATCCCAACAGTTTGTGTTGCCATTTTGACTTGAGTCAAACTGAGTACAAACTGATGTTAAGTGAAATGACCCCGTTGAGGAGACTGTGACTGGTGTGAATTGTTGAATTTGCTTGCACTGCCTGCAGATAGGTAGATAATATTGAGATCAGGGGTCGCGTTAACCGAATATTTTTCCTTCATTGACTGTTTTTTTTTTTAAACGGTGACGGAAAAATCTGAAGACCAACTGTCATTTTGACAGATTGCCATTCACACCCCTGATCACTTGATGGCGAGTGAGCACATTAATTGGCTCTTGCCTCTCTCGATGCATGACCTCGTTGGCTCCACTCAGAAAAATGTCACGGCAGTTGAGTGTCCGAAGTTTCTTTAAAAAGCCTAATAACAATGACGATAAAAAATGTCAGCTTGTTTGGACTGAATATTAATTAAAAATGAATGAAAATTAAATGCTATTGAATATGTCATTATTATCATTTGAAAAAATTAAAGTGACAACTTAAAATGACAGACAACGAAAAAGTCTAGCGCAACCTCTGACTGAGATAGGAAGAAGTTAGGAAATAGAGATCTTCTGTCATAAACGCTTGTTTTCATTGCATTTGATCTGTACAATATTGTTAACATACCTGCAATAACTGCTGAATAATATGATTTGTCCATTTCAGACTGCATCTTGATTGAGTCGAACATGATCCACTCTGCTGATTCTGTTCATTGATGCATTGCAGTGTATCTGAACCTCTCAAACTGTGTCATATATTCATCAGGAGTCTTTGCTGACAGCAGTGTAAAGTTAACATACACTTTGTTTTATAAACTATAATACTTTACTGTCTAAAATTGAATTGTGATGTCAATAAGAAGATATACATGTTATGAACCATTTCTTTTCCTGGTGTTCTCCTGTGTTTTCCTGTACCCTGCTCTGTGCATGTCTCCAGTCCCCATGCTGCATCGAGCAGTGAGACTCTAATTCTTGCTCAGCAATTTTGCCTGTTGGTTCCTTGATTTATCTGCTGCTTCCTGCAACTCCGGGTCACCCAGTACACATTCAGCCCTTTGTTAGTGTCTCTGATCTGCCAGGCTCCAGTCACTTCAACCTCCCCTTGGACCGCATCATATTCCAAGTTGCGCTGGACTCCTCCACAACAGCATAAACACCATAACTGCACAAACTCAACCTGTCCCTTCACCTCAATCCACCCGTTTTACCATCCTGCATTACCATTGGTTCTGAAGTTAAACTGCTTCAGTTCACCTAACTGTGTGAGTCTGCATTGTGGCTCCAGTGTGGTATATTTTAAAACCACAGTATATTTGTCATTTTAGGAACCAAAATCATCTCAGTGTAGTTTTACATCTCCTGAGTTTTATGAGTCACCTGCCCCCCCCAAAAAAATGTACATATAGCAAATCCCAGGCAAACGCTAAAAGAAAAATATTCCCGCGAGGTTGAATGATGTGGGGCTTGAGCTGTGGCTGAGAATGCTGGCTGTTTAGTTTTAGTATCACAAAGTACCAGACGTTTCTAAATACAGGCTGGGAGCGTTTCTCTGTGGCCTGAAACCTTTGACACTTTCACTGTATTAATATAGAACCTAGACCTGATTTACAAAAAAAAAAACATAGTCCAACCTTATATAACATGGGACCTTTAACCTATCTCTGCTTTTACTTCATCTTGGATGGAGTAAAAGCTATCATTCAAACTCAGATGCGAACTTTAACAAGATGACCAAAGAGAGCCCGAGGAGCTGAGTCTCAGTCTCACTGAAAAGCATCAAGATATCATTCTTTTATAATTCCACAAGACTCCTGTCTCATTCTAGCTATTTCCTTTTGATGATATTGAAGTCTGCGCGGTCAGAAAATAACATCCAAGTCCATGTGGATGTGTTTTTGTGTGCACATCTGTGACAAAGAAAGTCTGTTTGTGTGTGTTTATTTTGCATGAGGCTGAAGTGGAAAGACTCCAGTTTTCCTCTCAGCCCTTCTGTGTGTGGGGCCCCCGGGCCGGTAAATATGTTAGGCCATCTGGCCATCTGTCTGTCTGTCTGGGCAGATGGTTCACCTGAGGGCCAGTTGGAGACTAACCACTGGATCTGCAACATGATTCAATGATATAACTCAACGCCATTCATTTCCAGTTAAACAGAAATTCCTTCATTTTCTTCCCAGTTGAAAACATTCACACTGAAATCTTCGACGGTCTGAATTGCCGCCATGACAACAGTAAAAACATATGAGGTTTGAAGAAAAGTGAATTGTCCATAGAATGTGGTTTAATTAACAACAGAGGCCCAGGTCCTAGAGGAAAATGGGTAATACTCTATTTGCATGGTCTAAAGTTTAATTTAATAGGTGTCCAAAGGCTGTCACACTTGGTCAACCGTCTGTTTACCTTCATTCAGAGCAATAGTCTCTCCAACCCAAGTTATCATCACATTTACAAAATTGTGTCCTGCTGAATATTTTTTAAAAGTGGCCATTTATATATTGCTTCTTTGAAAAGGAGCGTGGCACTCAGAGTCAAGTGTAACATCTGTGTTCATAATAATTTTCAAAGAAAACAATAAACATTTCAGATATTCAGTAAACTCGGTGTCAAGGTGAGTGACGAGATGAAATTGCAGTTTAGCTGACTGCCCATCAACAACTGGCTGGAGCCAATCCCAGCTGACACTGAGCAAGGGTGGAGAGCCCCAGACAGGCCTCATGTCTCTCACATTTCCATTCTCAACCACACTCTCAACCATTTCCATACATGCATTAACACATAAATTTGATGCCAGCTTTTCCTCAGACAGCGGTGACCCTTCAGTGACACTACTAACAGTAATGCAACTTTAGGCATTCAGTATTTATCCTGTAATTGTCACTTATGAGTATAAAATATGTTTGTCTCCTATTAATGTTACTGAATGTCATGGTCTGTCTTACCTCATGTGTAGATGTGCTACAAAAGACATTTCGCATGATCCAAAACTTCTGATTGGTACCTTTGTGAATTCTCTATTGTCATCTCCAAAGAAAATGAAAAGACCAGCGGCTAAGCAACTTTTTCCCACTAACCACCCACCTGAAAATCCCAAATATGTTGGCAGCCCACAGCTGATCCCATAACAATACAGAGGAATATTCTAATAACTGAACATCCAATATTAAAGTGATTAAATGAGGGGAAATGATTTTTTTTTTTTTTTTTTTCATGTGATGTGGGAGAGATTTCTCGTTGATTCACCATCTGTCTCAAACTCTTTCATTTTAATTCTCCCTGGTGCTAACCAGCTACGTATTTTGATGCTGCAGCAGCTGTCATGGATATAATCCTTAAGTGTACAATCAGACCGAGATAACAAACTACACCATGTGGTACAAAAGAGGCATCATCACCTTAAAATGGTGATAGCCTTTGATACGAGAAAAAAGAAAAACAATTCAAGTTTTCAAACTCATTTAAAAACACACACACATATATATATATACAGCTTTTTAGCATCTCAGAAAAATTCTTAAAATCTGGGTTCGTGTTCGTCAAATAGGCACAGACCCTTGCTGCTGCTTCAAACAGCATGAGATAAGTAAAGGCCTGAACCTGGTGGATTGGTGCAGCTGCGGAGGGGTCAGTAAGGAGAACTGTGCGGAAACAAATGATGCATGAAACAAGCAGCTCTAAAGTGAAAGACACCCTTAAAAACAAAGAAGCAGCTATTTACCAGCACCTATCAAAATTTACTGCATCATTAACTCCAATAACATTTAGCTGTTAACAGTTCACTCTTAATTGTGAACAATTTAAAGACAGATATTATATCAAGCTATCATTAGCACTACATATACTGAGGGCCAATGAGTGCACCTTGAGGAACAGCTGATGGCAAAGCCAGTTTTCTGCAGCTAACAGCTGCAATGTGACAACTAACTTGACAGCTGGACACCCGCATGACATTTTATCTATCTGACCCTCGTTCTTGTGAGCAAAATATCAGTTGTTTCCCAAAATGACTTTGGTGGCCAGAGGTCAGAGATCATGGTAAAGGTGACCTGTTATGGTATTTTATATGTAAATGGTTAAAGGTCAAATTCGCTCTGTACAAACACTTATGGTCATTATTGAACAAGGTAACTCAGGAAGGAGAGATGGCCAAGCGTGAGCCTGCAACTCTAGTTCACTTTTTTTGCTTATTTTCCTTTTTTGTCTTAAAATCATGTAGGCGCTGATAAAGCCTTCTACAGAAACCAGGTCTCAATGCAACACTGCCTTCCCCAGGGGCGTTGCACCCATGGGGGATGGGGGTGTTGCGACACCCCCACTTTTACAGCAAGATGATTTCACCCCCCCCCCACTTTTTCCCAAGGTAAAACCGTTTTTGCCCACCTTTGCAGTGCATCAGCATACCCAAATGGAGCGCACCTCAGTTCCCCATACGCTACATGACAAAACATTGGTCAAATTGGATTGATTGAATGGCCATCCAGCCAATCACAGCCCTTGAATCAAAACCGGCCCGGCCACCACCCGGGAAAGTAAACAGTTACATGCTACTCTGAGCTTCTGTCATTCACTGCTGGCTGACAGTGAACAACATCGCTTTTTGTAATACAAGAGAGAGAAGAAGGAGGCAGAGATGCCAAAAAGGAAGAGGCAGCAGAGGATTGACTTCTTTTTCGAGTCAAGTTGTCATGTAAGTGGAGGCAGACAAGGCAGCTTTACACCCCCTCAAACAAATGTTTTGCCCCCTGAAATCAAAGTTTTAGAAGTTGAGAAAGCACATTTTAACAGATTGCCCACCAAATGAATGTATTTCAAGTTGACACATTTAACTACTGCACTGCCGTAAAAGTAAAATCCGCCCCAAAAAGGCACGACGACGATATAAACTTAATCTCATCTCTCAGTCGGCCGAGACGTCCCCGATCCCTCCGGGATGTCACCGGAGGATGCGGTGCTCATGTGCCACCGCTGGAACACCCCCACATTTAAAATCACTGCTCCACCCCTGGCCTTCCCTGTGACTGTGTAATAAAAATTGCCCAACATGGATTTTTAACAATACAAAACAAAGCGTGAGCCTTATCAGATCAATGAGGAACTCATCTTTTATGACTGTGAAATATGATTCCGTCTTTTAAGAGAAGGTTGGATACCCTGGTTATCCCCCTTCTTTAGTCCATCCAGGCCTGGAATTTCGTCATTTTAGGGGCAAGGCCACTTGGCCTTTTGTGTTGTCAATTTTTTGAGGGCACAAAGGCCAAAAGCCAGGGCACCAAGGCCATAAATTAAAACAATGATTTTACGTTCTTTCTTGATCAAGGAAAATGATTGAGGAAATAAAATGAACTAAATAGATGACAAAGAAAACATTTGACTTTTATTTTTAAAAGTACCACTCATGTCAGAGATCTGAAATATTAAATTAAAAGTAAATTTTCAGAACACAAACACTATTACACCAGTGTTTCCCACAAAATTGTAAGAGACTATGGTGGTTGGACCTCAGTCTGACCCTCTAGGGGGGTCTGGTGGCACATTTTTAAGTCAAATGCGTCATTCTGGTTTCACTCTGTACCTCTCCCTCCGTTGTTTGCTCGACATAGTTATTACTGGGGGTAAATAGATAAAAGCAAATGTTAATGTTGGAATGAAGCCAAAAACACTGAGATAAAATCTCTTATGATGGTGATCTGTCCAAGACGGCAGCAGTTACACGTCGGTTAAACAGCAAACAGAAACATAGTAACTAAGCTAACTGCCTAGATTTAAAAAATGGCTATGAGGAGGCAGCACACATCAACCAACTGTAACTTACCCAAGTAGCAACACCAACACCATAAAAACACAAACATTACACATTACGGCAGAAGCAAGAAATAGTAAGGATATCCATGACCTTACGCTTAAAGATCGACAAAGGAAAAACTTGACAGCAAGCTAGTTAGCGTTTGTTACAGGCTATAGTCGGTACTCGGCATGTTAAAAGTAGGTCAACGTTGTAATGATAACGTTACTGTACAGCAATGGGTATTTAACGTTAACTAACGTATATGTTGAAATTCCTGTTATTCGTTTGTTTATTTAGCACACAGCCTTACCTCAGTCCGGCAACTTTTTCCCTCTCTTCAGTGAAGAGTCAACGTCACAGCCTTACGGACGCGGACACAAGTGGGTGGGGGGTGCGTTTGGGGGGCTCGTCTCCTGGTTGGGTGGTGATAGATTGGTGTCAAACTGTCATCATAGCCCGTCCGAGCGGTTCATGCCAGGCTCGAATCAAACCCACCATTGATGATGTATTTTTTTCTCAAAAGACGCTGGTGTTGAAGCCGTGTTGACAGAAAAGAGGCAGACTACAAAATCGCAAAATTAACTGAGGCGGGGCTTCAAGGCCACTGTGGCCTTACGGCAGATATTTTTTTCAAGGGCACAAGGCCAACTTCGTGAAATTCCTGCCCTGAGTCAATCGTATTCTTCTTGTAAAGCATTATCATGACAATATGAAAACATGTGTCCCTTTATGAAGTGAATCTAAAATTCAAATACATTTTAATTTTAGTGTAACAGCATTGCGTTTGGGGAAAGTCTGGCTTGCTCCTTGCAGTCTCAGCCATTTCCACTTCAGTCGAAAGAAGAAAAATAAAATTTGAATAATTTACATTCAGTGTCATGCTAAAAAAATGCTTGGTTACGAGGAGGGGGGGGCAGTACCTGTCCCATGAGGTAACCCAAATGTCCCACATAGCAAACCAGCCTGGAGAAGCATGTTGTGCCACAAATCAGTAAATGTCTCTGACCAGCTTGTGATTTATGTCTAATGTCATCAACCCTCATCTCATCTCGCCATTTCTCCATTAAGTCCTATGAGGCAGAGAAGTCATAAATATAAACCCTAAAACTGTTCCTGAAACTTCTGTTTGGCCTGAACATTCTTTTTTTCTTTGCAGAGGCACATTTGGCGATTATAATGGAAAACTGGGACCATATAGTACATTAAATTAAAAACAGCCTATTCCAACCTAATTTAAACTAAGCTATTGTATCAGTGGATCGCATTTTTGCTCTTGTTTGTTTTATAGCGTTGGCATTTAAAGGGAAAAGGCTGGTTAAGCTGCAACACACTGCAGCATATTGTGGCATTTCGAAATCAGCCTCTACTTTCTGAAAAGAGAGGGCGAAGTCACATTTGTCAGCGACCATATTTGGTTGTGTGTGCACCTTGAACGTGATACCAGATGCTGTTGCTTGCAGACAAATAATCAGTCAATTAGTCACAAAGCTTCAGGTGGTGCAATCATCTGCACATGAGCTCACAGGGCTGCTGATTTACTCATTCAACACATTTCCCTTGCAGAGGGTATAATAACTGCTGCACAACATGCCCTTCAGTTTCCAAACAAATGGCATACAAGCAGAGACACACACACTCTCTGGCTTGTAAATGTGTGATGGAACACAAACACAGACGGACCAAAAAATAAAGGAGCAAGAAATAAATAAATACATTTTAGCTGCAGCTTTTTAAAGTTTAACGAGATTGTGATTTTCATCGGTTATTATTTTGTTCTTTTTTTTTTTTTTTTTTGCATGAGGTTGACTGACAGAGGATATCACACTCACATTGTTAAACAGTAGCGAGCAGCTCCGTTCATCCAGTTTTTCTGTCAGCTTAGTGGAAAAATCAGTACAGCAAAATGAGTTTTTCAGCTGGAGGCACCTGCAAGGGACAGAGGCTCTTATTTACTCCCGCTGACTGAATTTTCTAAGTATTGATTTGTGTGCTGGGATGAAAGAAAGAAAAGAAAAGAAAAGCTAAGGAAAAACCATAGACAGGGGTGAGGCTGGGGGATTTGTAATGGAGAGGGTTGACTACAGAGAAATCCAAACACAGAAATGACATTTTATACTGATGAAGGGGCAGCTCAGCATCTGCCCAAGGCCTGTGGTGTTAAAACTCACACTTCACCCTACACCCAGAATCCACCCACTGAACAGGTTAATGGGTAAATGACACCTGAGCCATCTTTCTCTGCTCATTTTGCATCGTCACTGCATGTGTCGCCCTCTGGTGCTCTGACTCATATGCCAATGCTGCTGCGCTTCGACAGGAGAGGAAAGTGAGAAGACGAGATGGTAAAAATAGCCAATGACCCAAGAGACACTTCATGAAATCATCGAGAGAGGGGGGAGGGTCTGTGCCTGTAAGCTCATTATGTATGTGTTCACATGTAGATGTGACATTTCCGACTGAATCCTAATTTATCTGGTGATGTTCCAGTTTTCACTTCTTTTCATGAGATTGGATAGCAGCTCTTTAAATTGGCTAGAGGTCAGAGGACCTGCATGAACCTGAAAAGCATCAGTAGATGGATTTAAATGTTGTAAATGTCATTTACATTTACAGCAGACATGACCAGTCCTGCGCCAGCCGGACCCTTTGACACCCAAAAGAGAGTCTTCTGAAACCACACCTCTATGGCGGCTGGCGTACCGTAAGTTGTTGACACGCATGACTGTCATGCCTAACTTTTTACTTAATACTTTTTAAACGTCACAAGATTTTTATCCTCATTGCAATAATAACAACTTGGTTAAGATTGAACAGCCATGGATTATAGAAACTGGTTCTTACTTGGGAATGGAACACAGATCTCCTGTGTTTTGTTGACCAATCCATCCACCCAGCTTCCTCCTGAAGTAAACTCCTGTCACTCTGTGAACTACGTCACTGCACTTTTCCCTTTGCTGTTATGATCATTACTACGGCCACTAGATGTCGCCTAGCAACAAAACTTTACTATGGGTTATAATAATCTGATGACAAACGGAACTATGGAGTCATTTTTTTACAGAACAGTCTTGACAGTGCAACGTTAGCATTTATTTGGAATCATGTTTTTGGCTGCCTAATGAATTGAAGTCCCATATTTACTCACTCTTCATTTCTGGAGGTTAAAGACATTTAGTTCATTAGCTGCTTCATGACCCAGTTTAGCCATTTTCTTCAGCAGATATTTGCTGACATCACTGAAGAAAGTAGAGTTGCAAACGGGACAACTTCAGTTTACTCCAAAGATGTTTCCAAACTGTCTAAAAACCTTCCCATTTCTGAATCAGCTCGTACTAACTGAGGAAGGTGTGACACACAGCCGTTCAGTGATGATATCTTCCTCCATTTTCGCCTGAAGAGGGAGTCTGACCCAAGAATATACCAGATTAAAAAATAAATTAACAAATTAATTTAATAAAATCTCAGAATCCTGGGAAATTAATCAAAGGTACACAGGCTCCATTGTTTTGAAAACAAGATATTTTCTTACAATGTGGAATATTAATTGAAGTGCTAAAGGCAAGGGAAAAAAATCACTGCAAACCATAAGGAACAGAAACAATTACATAGAGATATCTGCATGATTTAAAATAGTTATGAATGCTAAACTAAGGGGCGGCACAGCGGCATAGTGGTTAGCGCTGTTGCCTCACAATAAGAAGGTCACGGCTCCAAATCATTCAATTTGGGTCATTAGCTTTTTCCTACATTCGGTTTCTGTATGGAGTTTCCATGTTCTCCTTATGCTTGCGTGGGTTTCCTCCAGGTACTCCGTTTTCCTCCCACCGTCCAAAGACATCATGTTTGGGTTGATTGGTGACCCTAAATTGTCCGTAGGTCTGAGTGTGAGTGTGAGTGGTTGGTTGTCTCTGTATGTTGGCCCTGTGATGGACTGGTGACCTCGCCTAGTGTGAGCTGGGATTGGCTCCAGCACCCCGCGACCCGGAAACGGATAAGCGGTTGAAGATGAATGAATGAATGGATGAATGAATGAATGAATGAATGAATGATAAACTATCGAAACAAATTTCAAACTAATTGCGTGAGCTGAGGCCACTGATGAAGAGGCAGACGAACAGAAGTGTCCAGGGTTCCTACCACTTACCCACCTCGGGTGCAGCACAGCAAATGCAATGTGCACAACATCAAATTGCTGACAGGTGAACCTGAAAGGGGGCACCCAAAGGCCACAACAAAGGACAGGAACCAGGAAGAGACTGAACCAAGGTCAGCAGGGCTTTGTTCACCTGCCCTGAACTCATTCACCTATAGTAGGAGGCATACAGTACGGAGACAACCGGAACACTTGGCGAGCATTACACTTGTTTCTTTTCTGTTGTCTGCAACAAAAATTTGAACATTTGCAAATTAAAATGAGGCTATATCAATAAATCAGCTCTTAATGCCTCCATACTAACTGCTCGCCAGACTTTCTGTTATGACATTCCCTTACAAATTGGTTCATTTTCTGGTTTTATAATCACCTGCGTTTCAGAAAAAAATGGGCTTATGAATGTCAGCAAGCAAAAAGTCTCTCTAAAAATGATATATTACAATTGATATATCTTTTGAAATGAGCCCCTTTTATATCTGAAATAAGGAAATCAAATGAGAAATAGGAATACATTTGCTGCCGATCTGCCTGAAGTTGAAATGGAGATTATTGGGCTTCTATCCAATATTATGATTTGATTTTATGTCGTACTCTTCTTCCTGATCTTTCAGGTCAGTTTTAAGGGTGATGGGACAGAAACGGAGCAAAAATATATCATCACTAGTCTGAACCATACTTTGGAGATATCATAACTGATGGAGAGGAGTCAAATAATTTTCTCCCCGCTCTCATCTCTGTCACTGCCCATCAGCTCGCTCAGTACTTTGAATCTGAGAAGGAACTTAACTAGATCCACTATCTCAACACAGGCACTTTTATGAGCCTCCGTAGCTTTATTCAAATAGCGTTCATTTACAGTCACACAAAGGGGAAAATTAAACCCATAACTCTCTCACACACACTCACATTCACACACGGATGTGCACACTGTGTCATATGGAAGTCAACACGGAAACGAATACACACACAAAAACACATCAACCATAAACTACATACATCACTTGACAAACACGTTGCAACACCGCCACCTTGTAAAATAAAGGAGCCCTCAGGTCAGCATTTTATTATAACGTCATAGTTAGATTTAGTTGATGGGCGACAACTAGCGGTCGTGGTAATGATGACAGCAGGAAAGGCTGCGGTGACTTAGGCTTAGGTGCGCTGCTTCTGATACAGTATGCATGTTTGTTATTGTAACCGTGACAACTGTGTTTCAGTACACCTGCCGCTGTAGGGGCGCCATTTCAGGAGACGCGCCTATAGGTTGTATCAGAAGGGTTGACAAAAACAACCTGAGAGGCTGTAAAACTGAACACGAGAGTTTTGTTGAGATAATATCCAAAATGATCATATGAAATTCAGAGCTAGGAGCTAAGGGCAGATCTCACATCAAACCTGCTTCTTTTTTCCTAAATCCTGGTGAAACAAACCCTGACTTCAGACAGCAGAAGAAACCGGACTGAAAAAAACTACTGTAAGTGATATAAGATGAAGGAGTAAAAGCATCTGATCGTAAAAAATGTCTGTTACTGTGCATTTGGTAATGGTGCCCTTTGTGGCTAAATACATAGGGATGAATATGGGAATCTCTGTCCACGAGAACCACATTATTAGTGTAAAAACGACAACAAAGTTCATCCAGTGAGAAAGTATTCACCACAGCACTTATCCCCCAGTCTGGGTATAGTCCATGTCTTTATCATTGGTAACCATGACAGCTGTAGTTGGCTATAACTGCTGCCATTCAGATGTTTTTACACGAGGTACTGCTGTGAGTCAGTCCTGGTTGAATATAACTTAACCCTCAAAATTGTCTGACAAATTTGTGTTTTCCATTCCAAATAATGAGCCAAACTTCACAAGAAAGAAGTTTTCCACAGCTGACTAACAGGAGGAATTCCTGAGCCCCCCACTTTTTGACAACTGATCTAAGAAGCCTGTTATCATCTTCTGCACCGTTAGCCGCATCGGGCATCCCCAGGAACCAGCGAATGGCTGAGTGAATGAGCAAAAGGTTGCCAGTTGTCTTTTTTCATTTTAATGTTATTACAATTCACAGATGTTTGATGGCATGTGAGTTAGGGGGTTATATCCCTGGTAGCTTGATGTGGAAGACAAAACCCCAGCTGTGATCCAACAAACTAGACTGGAAATTCTCCAGCAGGCGGTGCCAAATATCCCCAGCTGGAGACAACATGCCCAATCTGCATTTGTCATCAAACTTCTGTAAAAAGTTAAACTCCAGAGCCACTGCAGTCGACAAGAAGCCTCAGCAAAAGTCTGGCAAACTCCAAACTTCTTGATCAAGTACAATCAAGACATTTCTTGCTCTGTCTCACTAATGTGGCATTTATTTTCTACTGGTAGCCCTACAGTGTCTTGGATTTGGGTCTTTAGCTTTTTCCTACATTATACAACATTAATTTATTATTTTTAATATGTTTCAAAATGGAAAATCGAATTATTATTAATTTATTAATGATTGTTTGTCATCATTTGTTGAACTATTTCTAAGAATATTAATGTATGGGGGCTGCACTTCTCCAAATTACATGTTCATCTGTACAGAAAGTGCCAGAGTCACCTTTATTTCCCGAGGCAGCTGAGGTCCTTCAACATCTGCCGGACTTTGCTGAGGATGTTTTTATGAATCTGTGGTGGCCAGTGCTGTCCTCTACGCTGTTGCATGCTGAGACAGAAATTTGAGGGTGGTGAATGAAAGACTCAAACTAATCCAAAAAGGCCAGCGATGTTGTGTGGTTGGAGTTTGACTCTCTGACGGTGGTGTCAGAGAGAAGGATGCTGTCAAAGTTAAGCAGCATCTTAGATAATGACTCTCATCAACTCCATGATGTGCTGGTCAGACACCTTCAGCCAAAGACTCATTCCCCCCAAGGTGCACCACAGGAAATCATTTCTGCCTGTAGCCATCGGACTATTCAACTCCCCCCTCTGAGAGTCATTATACAAACTGGACTCAAAGTGCAATAATCAGACTATTTTACTGTGTGAAATATTTGTTACTATTCAAATGTAGCAATTGTTATGTACTCCTGGAATGTGCTCATTATTATTGTAACCTTTGCATGGAACGTGACCTCGAGGGGGAAATGTGCTCTGCACTTCATCATGGCCTTTACAACAGGTATCCGCTGATACTCCAGATAGTAACCCTCTTTGTACTTTGTATATATATCTGCTGAGTGCTTTAAGAAGGGGTCACTCCTCACTCTTTGCTACAGAGTTCTGATCTCTCTTTGACTGAGTGCCTCTTGCTGCAAGGTATGTAATAAACAAAGACCAAAACGGCAAAGTCTCCTAGTGTTATTCTCACCAGAAGAGTTTTACGCTTTTGCCTCCACCACATCTAGAATACGTCTTTCTTTCTTTCTTTTTTTTTGTCTGCATTTGCTCTCATAGTTTAGCACCACGGGGTGTCAACTTTTTATGAGATTGATGCAGTTATAGACTTGCAGCTAAATATTTTATTATTTCAGTGCCTGTATGTGACCATCACCAGCCCTGCCTTTGTTGATCTTTATTGAGTGAAATGACCTTTGTGTGGCAGGGAGGGCAGTGCTACACTTCAGTGAATATAAGGGGGGAATAAAGGACAGAGAAGATGCAGAAGGATGGACAGGGGAAAGGAAGCAGGTGGTGCTGGTAGGAACTGGTGGAGTGAAGGATCCTGTGCTCTTCCTGTTACCTCACTCAGGATTAAGAGAGTCCAGAGGGTTTCTGTGTAGATTTATGGAGAGATGGGAGTCCAGGTAGGTGAAGGTGTCCCAAACGTCTTTCACTTGCTGCTGGATAGAGTGCTGTGTATGATTTTATTTCTGTTATATTTAAATATTTTTCCACACCTTTTAAAAAGTATTTTTTATACATACTTAATATTTTGCACCTTTAAATATACACATTTCCCTACTTCCTGAATGTTGAGTCAGGAGCACCTGCGACAAACAAATTCCCCACGGGGATCAATAAAGTAACTCTGATTGCTTCATCTTCAAACGTTAGATAATGCGTGTGGCGAGGTTAAAAGAATTTAGATTAAGTAAAGTTAAAAGTATGTAGAACCCGACAATGCCACTTAGGTTAAAAGATCCTATGACTCTGTTTAAAAGCGACAAAGGTTCTTACTAAAATCAGGGGTGAGCAGAGTCACATACACACAATAATTAAAATTTAACAGTTTATTCTAAAAGAGTAAGATAACCTTGACACAAAGTCTCTCATTGTGGTGGTGATGGTCAGTCAATCCCTCATCTCCATCTCATTCCCCAAATGGCCCCAGGGCTGAAGACAGGTATCCTTCAGGGTAAAAACAAGGGGGAACAGTCACTCTTTTGTCCATGAGGCTTTCAGGGATACGCTGGTGATGACAGAGGCAGTGCTCTTACAGCTAACCTACAACATGGTTAAAAAAAACAAAAAAAAACAAACAAAAAAAACACCTCAAGCCCACACAGCACACTTTTCGGTATTAAATTCAGTTTACCAAACCCCACCGCACTCTGTCAACCCATGACTGTGTTATATAAAAGCTAAGTTAAAAAAAAAAACCCACGACCAGAAAACCATTGTGGCCCAAAAAATAGCAGGGTGTCTTCTGAATTTGGCCGGGCCAAAGCAATAAGAATTCATTGAAACATCCCAAGTTTAAAAAAAAATCTGCTAGGTCAAAATGGAAGAAAAATGAATAAGGAAGGTACCAGGCACTTCAAATCCCTGGGGGGATGCACTTTTGCCTGACTGTTTTAAGTTTTTGTTTGTTTTTTTGTGCTGGGCTAGTCACTTACATCCAGCTCTTCAACAGCCATCCTGATTTAATGGCCATCCAGCCAATCACAGCTATTTGGCCAACCCACCAGTCCAAGGACTCCAATCTAGGGAAAGTGTTCCTGTTTACTGCTGTGTAAAAAGCAATGAGGTTAAAATACAAGAAAACGTGCAATATTCCATAAAAACTGACCCTGTCACATGTGCATTTAAAAAAAATTTAAAAACACCACCACAAGCAATAATGTCGCAGAACAATTAGGTGTGGAGTCTAACATTCCCATGTTTCACAATTTTCTGGTCATATAAAAACAACCCACGGTGTAGTTTTACTGAGGTTTTCACTTTTAACAAGTTTTGTTCTCTCTGGAGCTCTAACAAGAGCCGATAGATTTGAGTTGTTATTGGCTGTTCTGCGTGACAGGACATCTGCACAGGTGGCCACAGGGAATGGAATGTATCCAACTGTCGTAGCTTTGTAAAACTCAGCAGTAGATGCAAACAGTGATTGTGATGGAGGAAGTTCTGCAATGAGCCAAACGGATGACCAGTTTAATTCAGTCATGAAAACCTAACTACTATACGACTGAATCTCCAACTACTTATTTTAAGATAGCCCACCTGGGAAGGCATTGAATGCACATTTCCTCAACATTTTTCTGGCTTGCTAGTTTGTAGTTCCAGGCTTTGCAAAGAAATGACTGAAATTTGTGACAAAATTCCTGAAGTCCTCATGGCTCCTTTTAAGCTCAGTTGCTGCAATCCTGCATTTTGATACTTTCAGGGTATTTATATAGTACCTTAACCTGCTTCTGAATCAGAAAAGACATGGAAATCTCACCTACAATATGAAACTTTGAAGAGAAAAATCGTCGTTATCTCTCAGTTACCTCTGTAATGATCTCGAACAAAGCCTCCCCTTGCACCATTCAAAGAGCTTTCATGCTCGTGTTTCTGTTCTTCAAAACAAGAAGAAATTGGCACTGAGTTTTTGGCCTATAGTCAGCTTTTGGCAGCAGTGCTCTTTAAAGACACAAACAATGAACTCTTGCTTTTTCTGTCTGCCCCTCTCACATGAAGCCGCGGAGCATATCCCCGCCTCTGACACACATCCCCTCCGGATGATACAGCAGGCTTTCTTTTATGTTGCATGAGTTCCTGCTTCAAATCTTTAGCACAGTGCCAATATGGCACATCAACAGTCAGTGAACCGCCAGGGAACAGTAAGAGTAAGCAGTCATTTATAGATATATGCACCAAATTTGCATATGAAAACTGCTTTTTTTTTTTGTTTGCTTGTTTTTCTTGTAGGCTCTGAGCTCTACTGTTGTGTCTTCCAAATCAAATTTTCAGTTATTTCTTCAATCCTGTTACATATGTGTAATTAAAATCTGCATAGTGTGAGGAAAAGCCCTAGGCCCGAGAACTGAACCCACAACCTTCTTATTGTGGGGCGCTAGCCACTACGCGACAGCGCTAACCACTATGCCGTCGTGTTGCCTTATATATATATACATACATACACACACTGCTCAAAAAAAATAAAGGGAACACTAAAATAACACATCCTAGATCTGAATGAATGAAATATTCTTAATAAATAAATACTTTGTTCTTTATATAGCTGAATGTGCTGACAACAAAATCACACAAAAATTAGCAATGGAAATCAAATTTACTAACCCATGGAGGTCTGGATTTGGAGTCACACTCAAAATTAAAGTGGAAAAACACACGACAGGCTGATCCAACTTTGATGTAATGTCCTTAAAACAAGTCAAAATGAGGCTCAGTAGTGTGTGTGGCCTCGACGTGCCCGTATGACCTCCCTACAATGCCTGGGCATGCTCCTGATGAGGTGGCGGATGGTCTCCTGAGGGATCTCCTCCCAGACCTGGACTAAAGCATCCGCCAACTCCTGGACAGTCTGGAGTGCAACATGGCGTTGGTGGATGGAGCGAGATATGATGTCCCAGATGTGCTCAATTCGATTCAGGTCTGGGGAACGGGCGGGCCAGTCCATAGCATCAATGCCTTCGTCTTGCAGGAACTGCTGACACACTCCAGCCACATGAGGTCTAGCATTGTCTTGCATTAGGAGGAACCCAGGGCCAACCGCACCAGCATATGGTCTCACAATGGGTCTGAGGATCTCATCTCGTTACCTAATGGCAGTCAGGCTACCTCTGGTGAGCACATGGAGGGCTGTGCGGCCCCCCAAAGAAATGCCACCCCACACCATTACTGACCCACTGCCAAACCGGTCATGCTGGAGGATGTTGCAGGCAGCAGAACGTTCTCCACGGCGTCTCCAGACTCTGTCACATCTGTCACATGTGCTCAGTGTGAACCTGCTTTCATCTGTGAAGAGCACAGGGTGCCAGTGGCGAATGTGCCAATCTTGGTGTTCTCTGGCAAATGCCAAACGTCCTGCACGGTGTTGGGCTCTAAGCACAACCCCCACCTGTGGACGTCGGGCCCTCATACCACCCTCATGGAGTCTGTTTCTGACCGTTTGAGCAGACACATGCACATTTGTGGCATGCTGGAGGTCATTTTGCAGGGCTCTGGCAGTGCTCCTCCTGTTCCTCCTTGCACAAAGGCAGAGGTAGCGGTCCTGCTGCTGGGTTGTTGCCCTCCTACGGCCTCCTCCACGTCTCCTGATGTACTGGCCTGTCTCCTGGTAGCGCCTCCATGCTCTGGACACTACGCTGACAGACACATCAAACCTTCTTGCCACAGCTCACATTGATGTGCCATCCTGGATGAGCTGCACTACCTGAGCCACTTGTGTGGGTTGTAGACTCCGTCTCATGCTACCACTAGCGTGAAAGCACCGCCAGCATTCAAAAGTGACCAAAACATCAGCCAGAAAGCATAAGAACTGAGAAGTGGTCTGTGGTCACCACCTACAGAACCACTCCTTTATTGGGGGTGTCTTGCTAATTGCCTATAATTTCCACCTGTTGTCTATTCCATTTGCACAACAGCATGTGAAATTGATTGTCAATCAGTGGTGCTTCCTAAGTGGACAGTTTGATTTCACAGAAGTGTGACTGACTTGGAGTTACATTGTGTTGTTTAAGTGTTCCCTTTTTTTGAGCAGTGTATATATATATGTATGCTCCTTTGCGTCGAAAGGAGCCAGTTGAGCTGGTTTGGGCATCTGGTGAGGATGAGGACACCTGGAAGTGTTCCAGGCACGTCCAGCTGGGAGGAGGCCCCGGGACAGACCGAGGACCAGGTGGAGAGATTATATCTCCACTCTGGCCTGGGAACGCCTCAGGATCCCCCAGTCAGAGCTGGTTGGTGTGGCCGGGGAAAGGTAAGTCTGGGGCTCCCTGTTGAAGCTGTTACCCCTACAACCTGACCCCGGATAAGCGGATGAAGATGGATGGATGGATATATAAAATGGATAAAAGAACAGATATAATAACATTATCATAAAAAATTAGCAAAACTTGAGAATAGACCCCATAACATAAGTCAAAAGCAAAAATGGACATACAATCTGTTGGGCTGGTCAAGATAAAAAAACATGCACAACCTGAAGCATGAAAGGCTACAGAAAACAGATGGGTCTTTAGCAGTGATTTAAAAAGTCCAAGTGTTGGAACAGATATTAAGCAGAATGGTGGATTGTTCCAGAGGTTAGCAACCGCATAATGGGCAGGATATATGAAACAGCAAGTGAACATTCAGTCCTGTCCACTTGATGTTTGGAAGGAAAAAAATGGTCAAGTGTGAGGATGTGAGAGATTTTTACTAGAACCAAACTGTGATTAGAAGATGACTGATCAGAGGATCTCCAAAACTGCAGCTCTGTGGTATGATCCTGGTCTGCAAGAGTCTGGAACTAACAGAAGTGCTCCAAGGAAGGAAACCCATTGAGTTAGTGACTGTTGCTGTTTGGTCCAATCTAAGAGAAGAGCTACAGTACTGTAGCTGAAGTTGCAGAAAAAAAAAGAGGCGCCATAACACACAGCGCATTGCACTTTGTTGTGTTTTTGGCTGCGTAATCGCTGAACAGTCAGCCAACCAACTACAATGGGCATATGAGCATTAGAACTGGACAAAGTAGCTGCTTTGGAGGCTACACAATATAGGCAGGTGATCATAATGTTGGCTAGAGAGTGTATAATTTAATGTGAACATCATACTATGTCCTGCATGGGCTGCAGCAGTTCCCATGGCAGCTATAAATTACTGATGCAAAAAAGTTGCCTGTGAACATCATCCAGTTCAGAAAACTCACTGGAATGGAAGTGGGAAATGAACTGCTCAGCAGCTGCTCATACTGGCATATTATATAGAATTTAAGCAGTAAACAAGTACACAGTCATTAGCAAAGTTACCACCAATTAGGGTGTATACTCATGCAAGTGGAATCCGAGAGAGAAGAAAACAAGAATTAGGAAATAGACAGGAAACAAATAGATGGGAGGTAACTACACTAAGCGACAGGCAAAAATGAATATATACAAAAAGGCACATCGAAAACAGAAATGTTTAATGGGGAAAAAAGGTCTGTAGCTCACAAATATGCTAGCCAACAAGCTGTGGATGCAATAATCAGTGAGACACAAGTTAAACTCACAGGCCTGCTGGTGTTCAGGAAGGGGGAAAGTGTGTAAGAAGACAGGTGGTAAACAAGAGCTCGGTAAGCCGGCAGGGGAACATTTGCATCTTATAAATATTTGATAAATTAATAGTTTCCTCCATCTGGTGTGTGTTCTTGCTGTTGCCTCCTTGCATGGATGTTTTCTTCATTCCTGTGTGTGGAGAAGTCTACATGTTCACTTCTTTTTGACTAAGTGACTGTGGAATGATTCACATTCAGTCGAATCCATTTTGAAAGCAGAGAGAGTGAAAATGGTCTTTCGTTAAAAATTTTCTTTCCCCTTGGTCTTCTCCTCCAAGTGGTGACTCTCTGTCTTCAGTGAATTCATGCACACTGAACAATGGAGGATCAAAGTACTGAGAAATGTATGAAGCTGTCAGTCGACGGTTCTCACTATTCCTAGCATTTCCTCATTCCACCAGCAGACATTTCTGTTACCATAACAGTTTGTTTATTAGTGTGCAAGGTTAGAGGGTACGGGGAGTAGAAAGCCTCTTATTTGGAGCCGCCTGCCGGGCTTCAAATGTTTGATACAACGCAGCTGGAACTGTCGGGCCCACTTTCAACTGCCCCGTACTGTGCTTGTCTCTCCCCTTCCTAAGCAAAGGTTTAGATTTTTGTTTGGATGGAAAAGCCCTTTTTTAACTGACAAGGTAACTTTAGTTGTGTCTTTGCAAGGTGGTGGGTGAATATACATGTTAAACCCTTGTTTACAAAGGCATTTGCATATCAATCCTCCAAATTCTCTTCCAGGTATATCTGTTGCTCCTTTCCCAATCCCAATCTTTTACTATCCCATGTATTCCTTTCCCCCTTTCTGCCCGAAAATCAGATTTGCATATAAATGACTGTTCAGACCTTAGAGCTATGGACTTTATGGATCTTGTGAGTAGCCTTGACTTTACCCAGCATGTGAAAACTGCAATCCACAACCGTGGAAATAAACTGGACTTTATCTTTAGAAAGGGTCTCAATGCTGATGTTTCATCTCTCTTACAGATTCCAGTTTCTGATCACTCAATTGTTTTCATTGTTTCTTCCTGTGCTCCAATTAAATGTCCAGAACCCGATACATGAATTTTGACATCAATGCTGAGTCTATAATGCCTGAGCGTTTACTTAATGCACTGGACTACTGTAATGCTAATTTTGATTCCCTTGACACTTTAATTGACAATCTGAAGAGTGCATTGCTTGATTTGCCTGTCTCTGTGGCTCCTCTCACAACCAGAAAACACACTTGGACTAAATTGGTTTTCAATTGGCACTGGTGCACTCGAACAAGCTTGTGGAAAACTTGAAAATAGGCGGTGTAAAACTAAACAAGAGACTTCTCGTCTTGACTGGGTTGAGAGCTTCAAACGTAAACGTGTGCTTTCAGCTGCTGGGATAGCATACTTCTCTCACCTGATAAACACTAATCAAAATAGTACATGGGTTTTGTTCCATACTGTTGCTAAGCTAACACAGAGGACCCCTACCAATACCTCCTCTTTTAGTGCGAATGAATTTCGGAGCTTCTTCACAAATACAATTGAGTCTATTGGGATAAAGTCAATAGTCCACACCCCTCTGACACCTTTGAAAACTCTGACCATGGGAGGCACTAGGACTTGGACCAGCTGCACTGTCTCACAGTTTGAATTACTTTCCCTTGAGGCCCCTAACAGCTTGGTAACTGCTTCTAAGGCTACAAACTGCACATTATATACTTTACCATCCAAACTCTTCAAGGATCTGTTTCCTGTTTTAAATAGTTGTACTCTCCTCGTAAATGAGTTGCTCTCCTTGGGCTCAGTGCCCTCTGCCTTTAAAACTGCCATTATTAAACCTCTGCATAAGAAACCCAAAATCGGTACATTTATCCCGAACAATTATAGGCCAATTTCCAATCTTCCCTTCCTGTCAAAATTAGTTGAGAGAGCTGTTACTGATCAACTAGCCATTTACCTGAACAACAATAATGTTTACGACAAATTTCTATCTGGTTTTCAGTCCTGTCACTCAACTGAAACTGCTTTGACCAGAGTAGTCAATCACCTATTTATCACTGTTGACTCTGGCTCAACATCACTGCTACTGTTTGTTGACCTGAGTGCAGCTTTTGATACTGTGGACCACAATATACTGTTAAATTGCCTGAAGAGGATTATTTGTCCAGGGGACAGCATTGTCATGGTTTCACTCATACCTATCAAACAGAACCCAACATGTCAGTTACAACAATACGATCTCTCTCTCCGGTGCCCTATACTTTTTTCTATTTAAATGCTTCCACTGGGTGAGATACTTCGGAGATATGGTATTGATTTCCACTGCTATGCGGAGCATGCACAGCTATATGTACCCATAAAACCAAAGGACACGTCTCAAATCACAAATCTAGAAACATGCCTGTTAGAAATAAAAAAAATGGATGAACTTAAATTTCCTATTGCTTGATGCAGATAAAACAGACCTGTTGGTTGTAGGACCAGAAAATCATAGTCAGTGGTGCGAGAACCCGAGCATTACCATTGATGGGTGTACTATTTCAGAAAGTCTAACCCTCAAAATCCTTGGAATAATTTTTGATTCCCATCTTACTTTTCACTCACATATTAAGGCCTTCCCCGAGTCAGCATTTTTTCATCTCAGGAATATTGCCAAGATCCGTCCCATTTAATCTCTATGTGATGCTGAAACTCTAATCCATTATTTCATATCCCCCAGGTTGGATTACTGTGATGTGTTCTCTGGTCTATCTAAATCTGCCACTAGAGGTCTCTAGTTCGTTCAGAGTGCTGCGGCTAGAGTACTGACTAAACAAGGAAATTTGCAAATATACTGTAACACCCGTTCTGGCCTCTCTCCACTGTAGTGCCTGTACAAGCTAGAGCTGATTTCAAGGTACTCCTTCTAACTTTCAAAGCCCTGCATGGACTTTCTCAACCCTGCATAACCAAGCTAATCACACCATATACACCAGCACACCCCTTCTGCTCTCTGGATGCTGATCTCCTGGTCATTCCGCTTGTGAAAAAGACATCAGCTGGCTGTGGAGCATTGCCCTACCATGCCCCTTTTCTTTGGAATGGCCTCCCATCGCATGTTTAAGCAGCTTGTTAGGTACACATTTTTAAGACTTAAGACCTACAGTACCTATTCATTTTATTACAACCTACACTACCTCACCATTCTATCTTTTAATATCCATAGATATTAAAACATTGTTGTTTACTATTACTGTTTGTTTGCTGTATATGTGTCTCATACAGGCCTATTCTAGAGTTTTTATGATCCACTACATTCTTAACATCCCTTTTATTTGATGTTACAATTATGGTAGTTTTAATTTCTGTTTTTATTGTGTTTTTCACTCTCTATGTTTGCCCCATGCAATATTTTAATTTTAAGTGTTTTGAGACCATCCTGCATGGTGATTCTACACCATGCAGTTTCTACACTATTCTACACATGAAGGTCTCATTGATTGATTGACTTAAAATGATCTGCAACTGCTGCATCTTCTTGTATGTGCAGAAAATAAAGCAGCCTCATGATAAAAGAAAAGGGGTAATTAAAATGGGCTAATAGACATGATTAGCTATTTATCAGCTGCAACTGCATTCAAACTTTCCCTGGAGGCACAGTGATCCACCTAAACAGGAAAAGTCTTTGAAACAGGTAGTGCAGTGACTTCCTGAATGCCAATTATCTCCGAATGCTCGGCTTTGTGCAGCTCATCCATGTGAATCATTTGACAACAGAGTAGCCGCTTTCCACGGCTGGCTAATTCGGCACAATACCTGTGAGGGAGGTAGAAAAGGAGCGCTGCAGGGAGAAAGTCATGAGTATTTGAGGAAGGTTAGACTGAGAGGGGAGTGTGTTGCTATCATACACACTATTCATCATCACTTTTATACCACAGTTGCAGAGGGTCTGTGTGAGAATATGTCTGGCTCTGTATTGCTATGTTGTATGTGTGTGTGCAGGTCCACTACATCTAAGTATGTGTTGTGCTTTTGTAAATAATCTGTCCATGTCAAATGAACCAAGAACGACTATAAGTAAATCATAATTACGTTTTCCTGATGAGCGACACCATGACCATGACGATTCCCTACCCCTAACTTGTGGCAAAAGCTCAAGTGTAAAAATTAATATTGGGTGAAAAAAAATCAAAAAATCCGACATCTTGCTTTGGTCTTGTTGCCTTTAGACAGAGCTAAGTTAACTTGAGGAGCAATTAAAAAGCACAGACAGCCCCACATTGGGCACAGCCAACACACAACAAAGCTAAAATAAACAAGACTGCTTCAACGTTTCATGCGATATTGAAAAAAACCTAGCGGTCTGCAAATTTTCCCATCATACTCAATACTCGGTGTGCAGCTAATCTTTTCATGCAGTTCTCAGCAGAAGGCAAGTAATGGAGGTCAAAGTTAAGAACTACAGGCCACCCTTGAACAGAGATGATGTCCCCTAATAGACAGCCATCTAACACAACATAAATACCCTTTTAGCTAAAAAAATTATCCTGAACAATCAAAACAGAAGTCAACATAGCAGGACACAATGCTGAAAAGAAAGGAATAGTAGTAGGAAACAATTACCACACACCCATATTAAAAAAGAATCAAGCGCTACCGATTTCATGCACTTTTTCCAAATTTTGTAATCGTTGATGCAAATAAACGTCCACACAATCTTCAGCAATAACAACTCAACATCGTTTGGCTGTGAAGGTTCCCAATCAACCAGATCATACTGTCTCTTAGGGCTTTGTGAACTAGATTTTCTAGGACATCTCCAATCAAAATCACTTCCTCAGTCCTTACTGAGTGATGGGTTGTCCCAGCTATTTAACTTTTCGTGGAGACGAAGAGCCACACGCTTGATGCTTACACTCCTCTTGGTTACATCTGGTGCGGTGAAAAAAGCACAGCTAAAAACTTTGACGTAGACACCCATTGTCAGTCCCTAACTGGGTCCACTGGATAGTGAGTCGTGAAATCAACATGAATAATATTTTATCAGCATTACCAACCAGGCTGCGTTTGTTAGTAGCTTTTCACCACAGCTAAATTCTACATTCTCTAGCTGCAATCATCATTCTGCAACTAACCACCTGCAGAGTAGAGAATCTGCTTCCTGGTTTCACCGGTTGGCACGTGCGGTGCAGCGAATGTTTTCATAAAATTAAAACTTTTTTATTTTATTTTTTTTTTCTAAAGAAAAACTAAGGCACATGTAACCTGATTCATGGACTGGGTGGGTGTTGAATCTTCAGCAACCTCAGAGATGACCATCTTCCTTCAACATGACTTTGGCCTTCGCCACTGCACTATGCAGATGTCATGGCTTTCAGCTTTAATTCATTAGAAGCATTTTTTATTCATGAAATAAATGTTATCAACTATGTCATATTTAAGCTGTGTAGATTTGTGAATAACATCTCATTAAAGATAAATAAAGGAAGCTCACAGGAGAAGAAATCCAGACAAGAAGCCAAAGACGTGTGGCGCGTGAGAGGACATCTTGGGAAGAAGATAATGGCACTTCTCAGGGTCCATTTAAAGGACTAATCTTTGTTCCTCAAATCAGACATAAAAAGTCAATTCTCTGTGTTAATGAGCTCAATCACTCTTCCTAAAAGCTTCAATAATTCATTTTCTTCCAGAACGTCAGACATCCATAATGAATAACATCCACAGTGAATTATTTACACAGTCATCCTTCGTGGCACAACTTACTGACTGACACTGAGTCACCCAGTGTGTCTGATGATGTGTGTGTGTGTGTGTGCACGTGTGTGCATATATGTGCGTATGTGTGTGAATGTCAGACCAATATTTAGCTTCAAAGTTCGCACCAAACTCAGATGTAGTAGAGTTATCCTGTGTGAAGAAGAACAGTCTCAAGGCTAATTACACTGGTTAGCGTGTACTAGCAGCTCCCCCATCAGCACAAAGCAGGGACATACATACTGGAAAAAATTAGGCCTTGTTAGGAGAAATCGAAACCACTCTTATTTCTGGAAAGGTCAAAATTTTAATGCCAGATACTCAAAAAAAAAACCATTTGCAGAAACAAATATGAAATGGAATTAAATAAAAAGCATTAAGATATCCACATCTGCAGAGCCGAGCATCATAATACTACACAGTCAGAAGCTGTTGCTACAGAAATGCTTTAGTTCCAGTGACTTAAATCTTGGCTGCAGACCACGTTATTGGCCAATTCTGTAAACTTCGCCCCTACAGACTGAGTCAATAAATTTACGTGTCAAAGTTTTCTGCCTTGTATACTGCGTCAGAAAAATTAGAATTCAGAAGCCATGGCATTGAAGGGGCACTTGATTTGGATCTGCTGTCTAGCAGGTAATCTCACAGTTAAACATTCTTGGGGAAATTGTTATGATGAGACAGAGGGTTAGAGGACTGTCGATATTCGATACAGCGTGTCTGACTGTGTGTGTTTGCTTGCAGTCTTGTCCTCCTCTACAGCTGGACAAGAGACTTGGCAAAACTGCGGCTCACAAAGTCAACTCTTTGAGAGTCTCTCAGCTGATCTCAGGGTAAACTATAACAGAAACACGATATGTCTATCGAATGGTGCACATAAACGTAGCTCACATTGTGTTTATTGGAGAAGGAAAAAAAAAAAAGAAAAAAAGCCTGGTCACTAAGCAAGAGTCCTTTGTCACTGGCCTTCCATACCACAAAATCATAGTGAAACAAAATAAGTGTTCTGTGTGTTACTAACCAACAGGCGGCAGAACAGTGTGTTGAAAACCTGCCTTCAGCATTAAGTTCGCAGCAGTCAGCCTCACTGCTGCTGTCCATGAGGAATCTGACTGATTTTCTGCACAAACACCAGCTGAAAGGTAGGAAGATGAGCCACAGACATATGTGCTCTACTGTGCGTTCGTTCCACAGACACACAGACACACACACACACACACAGAGAAAGAGAGAGTTTAATCATCTTTATGAAAACCGGTTCGGTCAGAGACCTTCAGTTGCACAGGGACGTTTTGTCCCTTTTGGCCCTCACCTCTTCAAAGGGCTGCTTGAGGTTTTACACCTTGTTTTAGGATTAATGTTCCGAGCTTTAAATGCACTACAGTAACTACGATGGATCATTTTCACAGAGTCCTGGTGGGGAACAAAGCAGTATGAGTGCACCAGATTTATCACATTTGTCAAGGAACTTTGAGACACTGAATTAAGTGAGCTCTCCTGAGAAATAGGACGATTACAACGTATTGAGGACGCTGTCATCGCAGATTAAGATAAAATGCTGTGGTGTAATTTTCTCAGATGGACGTTTTAAGCTATTAAGGGGCAAAGTATCTTCTTGTGTAAGCCTGAAACTTTCTGAATAAAGAGCAAGTTCCCTGTGAAGTTGGTTCCAGGCATTACTAAATTCCTCTGGTATTTCTGAGGCCAGGAAAGGGAAGGGCTCAGGCACACATAGAGGGGTTGCAGATGCAGCAGTGCTCTGTTCATCTTATCTCTCTGGAACAAACGTGTGCAATCACATTACTCTGATGACAACCTCTACATTGGCTCCTGGTTAGATTTTGAATTCATTTAAAAATTCTATTCTAAGACTTGAAAATGCTTTGCACCCAATTACATTTCAGATCTTTCGTTTTGATATGCAGAAAGGGGCCAGGTGATCACCCCAAGGTGACCCAATGTTTGCGATCAGAGTGCTCACGATCTACACCTCTCTTGGAGCAAATCAGATGCTTTGACTTATCAAGTTCTTCTAAAACTCATTTATTTGTCTCTCTGTATCTCTCTATCCCTAATTATTCTTTCCACATATTTTCTGGCTTCTCTTCACAGTCAGATCCTCTTGCCTAGTGTTTGAATGGAATTGATGCTTTTCTAATCTTTTTGTAAAGCTAAGCCTTCTTGCCTTCTTTCTTTAATCTGGTTTCTCTATGAAATACTCACTCGTGCGCATGTATTTATACTTTTACTGTTATTATTATGATTTCGAATGATGGAAATCTTTTACTGTCCTCATTTATTTCATACTTCTTGTTGCACAGAGTGTGGAAATATAGAATCAAGGAAATGCCCTCAAGCTGAAGTGCCCAAGAACGGAGGGCTGGTGTGTGTCACAGTTGTCAACAATACCTATTGCAAACCTATGTGCAACCATGTAAGTGGTATTTATTCATATGTTAAATTGAAACACAGTTCTGTGCAGACGGGAAAAAAGGATGAGTGGTATGATTTGAGTTTCTTTTCACAGGGTTATGATTTTGGTTTCATAAGGAGGAGTCGCCTGTTTGATGTCTGCAGTGAACAGACAGGATATAAATGGGACACCCAATACATCGGAGGAAACAAATTGGCAGTGTGCAACGGTGAGGCTGTACTTCTTCTTCTTTGCAGTTGCATTAAATAATACAATTGCTCATTTTCAAGGCCAGAGCGTTAACTTCAAATCTACAGAGATCCAGCTAGGTCAAATGTTTGGATTTCGTCAGTGCTGTTTTACTTCCTTTTTATCTCTTAAAATGGCTGTTCATGGCAACTCATATTTCTACAGCTGCATTTTGTGCAGGATATTGAGGTGTGACAGTGAACCTGACTTACATCCCCTCCTTCTTTAGAGGCAGCTCTTCAAATTTCAGGGGCGAACACAGCGTATTTTCCAGAGGGACAGGATTGTCTAACAACCAAGAGCAACAGCCAACTGCATGACACCACCGTCAAAACTTTTACTACTGAGCTGCAGAGTGAAGGCATAGAGGGAGTGTCCGCCTGCCTTGTATGTGGATGACAATGATGTGGAAAAATTTATTAATGGAGTCACACAATGTGAAGGTCCATTTAGATGAATTAAAGTGTTACATATTTACATGTTCCATATCCTGGATGATTTTCTTGTTTTCAGCGTCAGAACAAACCCTTTTCTTCGAAATATCTACCACAGATTTTTACATATATAGTCACTGCAGGGCATAAAGGATGGATTCGCTTGAAATTGTCTGACTTCCGTCCTCATCACTTTACATTTGACTTCATTTTCCTAACAGTCACTCACTATTTATGTGAGTGACTGTTGGGGAAATGATCTTGATGGCAAGATCTGGATGTGAGAAGCAGTTAAAATGAGGTTAACCACTCTGCCAAATAGACTGTTCTGTTCTGCTGTCTGGTGTGCTTTCAGGTTTTTGTTAACACATCCAGACGTAGCTCACAGATGTCAAGGTTAAAAAGTCAAACTGGTAATACATTATCTCATTAGGTGGCCATGACATTTCACTCATTCTATTAGAAATCAGTCTAATCAGAGAGAAATGAGCCACACAATGATCCTCTGGTGAAAGCTGACCAACTGTCTAATCATCAATTACAGAAATAACTCTCCCTGGACTTAGGTGTTGTCAACAATAAATTGTAAAGATACAGATCTGTCATTAGGGGGCAGCAGACAAGATGTTTTGACATGTGCTGAGGCCTTCACTTCTCCATCTGTTTCATCTTTTGAGTATCTGAATCATCCTTAACAATCAAATCCATACCCCGTGAGTTGTACACACTTGATTCTGGGCTGTTTCTTGGGATATCTTAATGCCAAAGCACTTTTCAGGCAGCTGCACAGGATGCTAAAATTGTAGCAAATGTCATGCATCATGGGTGATTTGAAAATGGTTAGGATTTTTAACGGCGGATAAACAAAAGGGCAGTATCTGTTGCAAGATATGCGATATTCGGCCTGAAACGATGAAGATGGGAAACCAGGAAATATTTTCAAGTCACTGTTCCAACATCCCAGTCTACAGAAAGTCGGCTTTTACAATCTGAGAGCACAAAAACCCACTTTAAAACCATAACCACTTTGTGATTTATGTAAATCAATTGTACCCCTGTGCCAAAATTCAGATTTTAAAACTATGTGAATATGTTTCTTTCCTGATAAATTGTATTAAGCACACACTGATAATTATCAATATGAAAATAAATAAATAAATAAATAAATCAGAAAATTTGACCATGCTGTCCAGAAATATGAGCCAGGATTATGATCAACACCAATATTGGACTGAGTGCTGTTGTGGCTGAATAGGAGTAAATATCAAACTCCTTCACATAAAACAGCTTATTAATGCCTACTGCTTTTGAATTTTGTGCACAAGAATGACTTAGTCTACAGGTTTTTTGTGTCAAAATACTTTTGACTATCTAGCATTAACTTATCCAGAGGAGATTTCCCACTTCATCAAGTTACATTTATGTTATTGTACCATCAGTGCTTCAAAGTAAAGTCATCAGAAAATAAAAATCTATTGGTCTTCAACTATTAATTAAAAATAAAGCAGGTGTTTGTCTATGGCTATATACAGTACCAGTCAAAATTTGAAGAGGAATGAAGAGGGAAAGTGTGTCCAATCTTTTGACTGGTACTGTACCTTTCAATGTCATTTCAATATGGAACTCAACCCCTGTTGTAGCAATGTTGCTTTTTTTACACTAGAGGGCAGTATAAAATCATTTTTCAAACACTGCCCAGCTATTCTACCACTGCTGAGCAGATAAACATTTTAGACGTGTTGTTGTTGGTTGTGAATAAATAAATTAAGTGCAAAAAGCAATATTTGCCCTAACAGTGTATTTTTAAAGAGAATAAATAAACATTTTATTTTGATTTCAATTCACTGTATCTCTGCATTTTGCTTTACCTCTTCCAATTAAAAATTGGGTACATAGTCTGGGGTTACTTACACAATACAATCTGCTCTTTTTATGTAACCTCTAAAAGTATATAAACTAAAACAAAAACAAAATTAAAGAACAAACTATCTGAACGTTAACATGAAATTGGTAGATTCACATTGTTATAGCAGATTCAGTTTACAATCTTGCTCTTTCTTCCTTCCTGTCTTTCACTGTTTGTTTTTATCTTTAAACAGACGACAGACTATGCGTGTAGTTGGGTAACCTTCCTGCACTGTCATTGTGCCAAACCTAATGCTGCTCATTCCCTTGGCTGTTCTCCAGTATCTGCAAATAATAAAAAGATAAACTGTACAAAGGCATACATACAACCCACAACAGAAATATGAAAGGGTTTTGAACTTCCTGGCAACATTTCAAAAATGAACAACTATGTGATACACCTTAGTTGTTTTTGGAAGATATTATTTTCCTTTCCTGGTATGACCTGCATTGAATCCAGTCTGATTCTGTAAGGATATGAATGACTGTGTCGTATCTGAGAGAGTTTTTATTAGCCTGCACAAAAGCCTTGCTCAAAACACAGCAACTTACTGACTGCAGGGACTGTATTTCTGAGCTGAGCGCCTCCTGCAGAAGCTCCAGCTCGCCCATTTTAAGCATCTTCAGCTCCTTCCTCAATCTGGTAAACAAATGAAATCAATGTCAGTTACTAAAAATATAATGGGTGAAAACTCGTGAAAGGGATATTTGTAAAGAGGTGCTTCAGCATTTTCACTTATATATACTGAGTTGAAACCTTCTGATGCTCTTCCTGACTTGAGAAAATGAAGTATGTTTCTTTTCAATTGTGTTTTTATCACTACATTAGATGCAACCCTTCTATTGTGTTATATCACTGAGAAAAACAACTACATTTACATTACTGGATGAGACTAAATCCTATTTTCAACATTGGTATTCAAGCTTGCACATAACACATCCAGTCAGAAAAATCACCAGGTGATGACAACACTTGGTTTGCATTTCAGTCTCACATGACTAATTTCATTAATTCAGATGAGTTTCACTGGAAATAGTCACGTTCAGGCAAATAGCTGAGTTGAGAAATTTTGCGTTTCAACAGTGGCCAAACTAGCAGCTAAAAGTGGAGATTAATCTTGTAAGAAACCAGTAATTGTTAGGTTTTGCTGCTGTGAGATATCTAACGGTCATATTAATGATGACAGGGAAAAGTACAGTGACATAATTTAAGGATTGACAAAGTCAACATCAGATGGAGGATGGTGTGGATGTACAGGTCAATGAAACAGAGGAACATGGCACAGGCTATAAGTGTTCGATTTCCATGTGAAAGTACAAGTTTATTTTGGGTATGGTTAACTGTTCCAAGTTAACCATGTTGCCATTATTCTAACCGTGATGGCCATCTAATATTGAGGAAGTACTTTGTACCAATTTCTGCAAACCCTAACCAAGCAATCACTCTTATCATAATGACCAGTGGTACAAGGACAACTTTGGTCCAGTATACCTTCCACTGTAGGGGCGCATATTCAGGAGAAACCCTTACGTGTCATATCAGAGGGTTGAGAAAACCAACCTGTGTTGAATTTAGAAGTAAAGGAGATCAATAGCCAACAATGTCCATTACTGTGTATTTGGTAATACTGTCCCTAGGGGCTTGAGGCTGAAGATATATGGGAGGTCCCAAGGGACAAATTGAAGATGCATTGAACTGATAGCAGTGAGGCAAGTTTAGAATTTTTTCTCTCATTGCAGGCAACCACCCAGAGCAAATCTCAATGGCTGTTAGTCAGTTTTAGGTATGTTGCTACAAAAAAAGGAACAAGGGATGTTATCAATAAAATAACAATGTGCACAAACTGAGAATAGTCACAAGACAGCTTCAACAGTCCGGGTTTAACCTTTAGGGTTGTTACAACTGATGTACAACATGACAACCTTACTATAAAATACATGAAACTGCTGTGACATCTGGATTAAGGCTTTGTTTCTTTAGACAGTTGAGGCAGCAAAGAGGGGCTATCATTATCTCTGACAACAGTCTTAAGATTCAGTCAGTACCTCTGTAATAGTCTCTCCTTCAAAAATGCACTTGAATCCGTTTAAGCTGTGTTTCATAAATAAGGAAATTATACTCAATAAATCAGATAATGGCACAAAAAATCCCCCAGATAGGACAGTTCTGCAATACCCTTGGAAGAAGCAGATGCAGTATCTGAAACTGAAACAGCAGTTCAGTTTGCCACTAGAAAAAACATTGGACCTGGGCCCACACTATTCTTTTTTCTTTTATTGGACGTTAATGTAACAATAAAACTACCAAACTCAAATTGCATTTTCACAGTCTGAAAAACCAACAGCAAGCGTTTGAAACTTTACACTTCCCTGTGAAAACGTACAAATCATATTTTTAAGGTGAGCATAATAAGAGAAGAAGAGTGATGCCTCCAGTAGCAAGACACTGGTTTGGCATTTTGGATCCCGGTGGTCTCTGTAGCTTTTTCTTACATTTCTGCACTGCCACGGCATCTTTAAATGAGCCTTCACAAATAATGTAGCAGTGATACATCGAAAATCCTACACATCAAAAAATAAAACTTGTAAATGATCAGTCCATCAGCATATCAACTGAATATTTCCAGTATCTTTCCAGTGTGACAGGTTGGCTGTCAGTGAAGCCAACTTGTTCTGCACAATGAATACTTTTAAAATGACTGTAGCACTCATTCAAATTGACAAGCATTCAATTCCAACAATCAATAAGTGGAGAGTTTTAATATGTGTTTTAAAGAGTCGCTGTGGCGGATGAAGACAGGATGAATGGCTTCAGTACAGAGGAGGAGGGGGTCTCTCCTCCAAAGCCACATCCTCAGCACTTCCTGGGGCTAATAAGCCTGGAGGTAATGACATACAGAATATGTTTAATGAGGCTGATGGATGAACAGGACATACTACCCACATGCATGATTTAAGGCAAGGCTGTGAGATGGAGGAGGAGAGAGAGAGGGGAGGAAAAAGGCAAGAGCAGATCATGAATGGATAGAGGATGAATAAAGATGAGCAAGCCATACAGCTGTTACAATGAAAACAATAGTTGCCTAGTTCGTACGTAAAATGATTTAGAAATAGTTACAATAAGTAATTGTTCAATTTTTGATTTAAGATCTTACTGTCTGGACATTATCATCTAGATAGTTTTGGTGGGGGGGTGTTAATCACTTCACAACCCTAGTATTGTAGAGAAGGCATTATCCAAAGTGGTGGCATCAGCAATAACAAGGACCGTTCCTTCCTGGAACTCTATTGATTTCCAGTCTTTAATTAGATAAAGGAATACCCTTTGTGGAGAAACTAGGTGGGCCAGAGCTTGACTACCATCATAATGTTTTAATAGAGGAGCGCTTCAATTCATATTCTCCAACTACTTTATATTCTACTGAAAATGCATCTCTTTTGCTGCATTTTCACCACCCACCCACATTACTACAGAGTTTTCAGTCCCTGAAAACAAAGCTGCTGGTCCTGTTTCACTATGAAAACTCTGGGGATGTGGTGGAAAATTTGACAAACCCAGTCAGTGTCTGATTGGCTGTCTTACTAGCAGCTTTGCTTGTTGTTGTGCAGTGAAGTTCTGGATGTTAATGCTACAGCTGTCTTTGCTGTTTCTTTCTTGGAGTATTTGGACAATCTGCCTCGTGTTTACAATGACTTGCACATGCTCAGTGATGTGAATGACCATGTATATGGAGCTAAAATGCTTGTCCTGACAGTGATTGTTTTCAATCTTAATCACCATCTTGACATTAAACCAAACAGTAGGTAATTTAAATAAATCCCTGATTATATTTATTAATCGGTTTGCATTTGATAAGGAATGTGTGAGTGTTCACGATAAAGGTTTAGTCCTTTGTGTTCTGATGTCTTTTTTAACTTAATTACAGGGTCCAGTTTTGTGACAGATTTGATAATTGACATGAGCGTAATAATCTTTTCAGAAGAAACAATGAAGGTTTTTGCTGATGGATGGCAGTTTAGGGAATACTGGTTAGTGCTGTTGCCCCACAGTGAGAAGGCCGTGGGTTCGATTCCCAGGCCTGGGGCCTTTGCATGTTCTCCCTGTGTCTGCATGAGTTTCTGCTGGGTGCTTCAATTTCCTCCCACCATCCAAAGACATGCAAGTTTGGGTTAATTGGTAACTCTAAATTGTACGTAGGTGTAAGAGTGAATATGAGTGGTCGTTTGTGTCTATCTATCTCTATGTGTTATCCCTGTGACGGACTGGTGACCTGTCTTGGGTGTATCCTGCCCTCGCCCAATGTAAACTGGGATTGGCTCCAGCAACCCCCGCGACCTGGAAACGGATAAGGTGTATACGATGAATGACTGATGGAACATTTTTTGAGAAGAACAGGGTTCATACCCTTGTAGGGATTCAGGAAATGGATGTTGAGGAGCACTAGTAATGAAATTCCTCTGTATGTTGAGGGGTTTACACACAGAAGTTAGATTTTCTCCAAATAAAACACCATATATGATTCGCCTAACACCACATGGTATTCACTTGCTGGTAAGTCGCTAGATAAGCAACTGTCAGCCCCTCATTCATTTTCTCTGCATCAATCACATTAGCCTTTCTTTTTTTACACTTGTTGACTGGATGAAATACACTGGAGAGCAAAGCCTTAATTAAGCCAAATGGTCTTAATGGTCTGTTATTTACACTTCGAGAGCTGGACTCCAGCTACGAGGTACAGAGAAAGAGAAGCACAGACAGAAGCTGGGCATATTGGTCCATTCAGCACTTCATGGCATGATTCAGTTTAAGCATTCGTAAAATAACATCTTTTGTCCCTTTTTTAAGTGTATTTATCACTACATGATGACTGCTACTATTAGTGCTACTACTGGGATGAATTTTTATCAGTCATTCTACAAAAATATTTTGGTGGGGAGAAGATAGTGGTTGTTTTTTTTTATATACGCCAGGGTCTGATATCCTTCTCAATACACAACATGCTTAACTTATGCAACATCACAGCTGCTCAACATGAACTATTTAAAATATCAGGAAGCTCAAAGGCAACCTTTGAGAAATAACATGTTTTATGAGCTGCTAAATGGCTCACTGCTGTGTTTACAATTTCTTTTATTCTATTTAGCTCCTTTGCGTTTTATTTGCTTTTATTTCCCCACAGCATGTTGTGTTTACCCTTTCTTGTTTGTCTCATAAGGATTATATTCTGTGACAAAATGTAATTGCAGGTAAATCTTTCACTGCAAACTGTTTCTGTGTGTCTAAATATATAAGCATGCCTCCATATTCAGACAGTTGATGGTACTCACCTAAGACAGGTGCTATCAGTGAGGGGTTTCTGACTGACAAACAGGCTCTCTGCTTTCAGGGACTCTGTCAACGCTTTAGCCACACTAAACTGCTGATCCAGGTCTACGGTCAAAAATCATAAATCGAACACAAAATCACTTCACTCAAAAAAGACAGACACATACTATAGATACATTGTTGAGATGTGCTGGGGTGAAACAATAGGAGGAAACTTGGATTACAAAGTGCACTCCCCCCATCCCTCTCTTCCAACTTGACCACAGGGCCAGGAACTAATATGCTTTATGATTAGCATCTGGACTCAGTATTCAACTGCCTTGGCCTGGTTGAATTTCCAGATTTTGGCCAGATTGACAACAATTACATTTCTATCCCTGATTTCCATCTCCATGGCAAAGACATGATGTTAATAACAAAATGTTAAAGTAATATGTGTGTAAAATGTAAATAAAAAAAGTATTTTTTAGAATTTAAGTGAACATTTGGTATTCACCTATCTGACTGTTATTCAGATCTTGTAGTTCAAGCTGGAGCGCTCTCTTCTCCTCCTGTATGGCACTCATATGACTGTTGCTGCTGCTCATCAGCTCCATCTCTGCTTGCAGAAAGAAAGAATATTGACTGTCTAGATTGAATTCAGGCTGCCTGGCAAAAAACTTTGCTTTTGTAAAGGTGTGAATTAAGCATTTTTGAAATGAACTAGAACTGTACACACAATCTCATAATGGTGCTCCCTTGAGCCTGTAAATACATGGGTTGTACATGGGTGATGGGAGCTATACTCTCAATTTTGCTGAACTAAAGAAAACAGCAAATAAAAGTATAAATTTCATTCAATTTTGAATGCTGCTAGGCCTCGAAAATATATTGTCTTCTATAAAGACACTGAATAGTCCTGACATTTCTTTATATGTAATCAACAGATACGATTTGTTTAATAAACACTGTATGAAGAATTGCCTTAAAATTATCATCGAAACTGAAACACACTAATCTTAACTTGAATTTAATGGGATGTGTATTCTCAAAACTCTTAATTTTTTAACGTCTTACTAGCCAGATGTGTTTGGTTTTGTGTTGCACAGAATTCAGTGGTGAGACTTTACATTATTTAATGCAAGTATGAAGATGGTATGTGAGGACACAAAGCAAAACATGTTTAAAATGTTTACTTCACTTTAGGCATAAAGTTAAACTGTGTTTCAGAAACTCTCTAATTCTTCTCTGTCTAATGTCTATAAACATTCAGGAACAGAAATAACAGTTTAAGTGGACACAAGAGGTGGAGCAGTGGTACATGGGTTTGTACCTCACAACAAGTTCAATAACCCAAGTAAAGAAAGCGTTTCTTTCCAAGTTTGAACCCATTGTCATGGCTTTCATGCAACTGCAGATGTTGCACAACAGACATTAGTTTTTCATTTGAGTGGCGTGGCATTGTGAAAGTTTTAGAGCACGGAGAGACTCACTTTTGTGTTAAGACTCGAAATAGAGAAATGTACTGAACACTGGGAAAAAGGGAAAAATTTAATATATATGCACTCCACCTAGAAAAGTATGACACTATACCACGATGTATGGAGAAAAGTGCATTGTAATTATACACTGTAACACTCAAGATGATCTAATGTTCTTTGTTCTTGTTTTTAAATTTTAAAATGAAAAAAAGGTGTGTGTGTGTGTGTGTGTGAGTGTGAATGATTGTCTCTACATGTTGGCCCTGTGGATAGACTGGTAATCAGCTCAGGATGAACACCACCCTCATTCGACATCAGCTGGGACTGGCTGAAGCCTCTTGCTCCAGTACGAGCAATAGAGATAATAAATGATAACACCTAAGACTGTCATCAATATACACAACCCTCAACTCCAAATCTTATCAACTCTATTATTACAATTTCTCTTCATGCCAGACTATTTTTCATAATTTTCTGGCCTTGCATGCATTTTGAGGAATTTGGGTTTGGTTTTTTTTTTTTTGTTCTTGTTTCAAAAATAATGAACTGTGCTCTTTCTAAAACCTTCCACCTTAGGTTCCTTCCACTTTAGTGTAGTCTGTACAACACCCCCTTATTAATTCAAAAGTTTAATACCTATTCATTCTCAGTTGATTGAATTATGAATCAAATTTCTGAGGTCCGATATAAGTTTTACTTCCATTCTCTACCCACATGCTGTATAATAAATTCTTATCTGATCCTTCCTGAAGTTATACTGACTACTTCTTCGCAGTGTCAGTGATATGCTGTCAACATGTCAGGGATCTTACCCATAATTATAATTCATCTACCTACTACCATCACTTGTTTATCTACCTGTACTCAATAATACCACACAAATTAAATAGTAACTTTGCAATCAGCCATAAGTGCCCCATCTGCATTATCTAACTTCTGTCTCCTGTGACAACAGTACAATAAACAGTGTTTTATCACCTTTATATAATGATTCCACCTCTCTCTCCAGGTCCAGGATCTCTGTGTGTGTTTGGCTCATGAACACTGTTTCTCTGTTCCCTCGAAGACTGAAGTCACTGTTGAACCTTGAGATCTCTTGGAGGAAGTTTTCCTCTTCTTCTTTAGACTCCCTCTTTATCTTGGCCTGGTATGAAAAGGATCATGGTAAATGCTTCTAACAATAATACCACTACAGTTTGTAATGCCACAATGACTTTTGCCATTTGTGATTTATATTACTAACACAATTTTAATAAAAATGTCTTGCTCTAAGAGAGGGGTGATTCACAATCACTTTTGTGCTGCATTTCACTTATTCATGGGTTTGTGTCCTTTCCCACCCCACACTATGGGTGCTCGTTGTGAATGGGATTCTGTGGAAATGTAACGTAACCAGTGGTTGTCTATCTCAAGATAAAACAGCATGCTTTTTGTTAAAGGTCTGTTTCAATATCTGCTTGTGCCTGGGAATATCGAAGAAATATCTTTTAGCAAGAATGACAACCCTTTAATCAAACTGTGTTTGTATGTCAAAAAATGTGGTGGATACCTAAACTTATGGGTGTGTGTCAAATTAACTGAAGTTATTTAACAAATTCAAAAGGTGAAACTCATCCTGGTTTCAGCTCAAGCAGGCAATGTTGAACTGTTGATCAGAACAAAACAAATATAATGTTCAGATTATATAAAAAGATTACTTGATTAATCCAAATATGAAAGAAGAAAAAGTGATCAATTTACTTAGAAAAAAATAGCACAAAAGCTTATAAATACTGATAATGTTGCTATAGTAATGTGTATCTATATAACACATAACCAATATTGTATAATATGTAAATATTGATTCAGGCTTCAACCAACTAGACGTTCCCAGAGATGGCTCTTCTGGAAGAGCAGCTCCTCAATTTGCTTCGACATCTGGCATTCACATTTCTTCATCAGAGCATGCTTCAGCCTCATAACAGACAACTGCTGTGCCTGGAGCGCAAAATAAATGAGCAGGAAGTTAAAACACACAGTCTGACAGACAGAAGGATTCCCGATACTTTACATGTAAGAGAGATGTTACTGATCCCAGAGAAGGAAGAAATGAGAAGTGGTGAAAATTCTAGTATGAAAGGTGGCACAATCATTATGAATTGTATACTGTACAAGGCAAGCTTGTTAGTGACAATTACTGGAAAGCGATGAACTAAAATGACCTGTTATTTGACTATCCTTGATTGAAATTAGGGTTTTCCCTTTAAACATCTCTATTGTGTGTGTGTGTGTGTATATATATATATATATATATACACACACACACACACACACACACTTCGGTTTCAAGTCGTTTACTTCCTATTTTCCATTCCTTCCTTGTAATTGTACTATATATCCCAAAAGGAGAGAAAACTGACAGATAATAATAGAGGTAAATAGATGAAGGTTCCTCTTTTAAAGTTGCCTCAGGCATGATTTTCAATACAGTTTTCAGTCTATTAGTGTAATGAGCGTGTGTGTTGTTTCGCCAGGTTACTTTGACCCGGATAAGTCTCAAGCATGGATATTAGGCAAGATCTGACTGTCATAATGGAATTCCTAAAGGGGATTATATTCATAAAGGGATGTGTTGAAGAACTGCTGGAAATCATTGATGTATCATTGATGTCCTTGGAAATTTTGCATACACAGATGGATTGTGTAAACATAACAATTTACTGGAGAGTTTGGAATTTTGTACCAAATGTTGAATCCTCCATTTGGTGAATGTATACACCTCATACACATACATGTACACGCTCACACACATTCAAGACTATACAACTATGGGGAATTTTCAGTAACTGGGCTTTCATCATCTGTGTTCTTGCTGATGTCATAAAATAAAAGCTTCACCAAAGACTGCAAGGAAACTTTTCCTGACTCCAATGTGTTTATTCTTCACATTACCCAGGCTGTCGAGGCAGAAATTAGTTTATTGCTACTTATATAGCAATGGAAGAGCTCCTGTAGGTTTTCAGGGAGCGCAATCAGGGTCCAGGTTTTTTAAACACAGTAATTATCTTAAGACAGTTCTCATAAACTCTGAAATGTTACATCATGGGGGCTGTAAACACACTGTCCTGTAAACACACCCTGTATACCTGTGAGAGGTAAACAGTTTCAATATTCCACTGTAAGGAGTCAGAAAAGATTCTCATGGTGGTATATTAAATTAGATCTTCTAATTTACCCTTTTGGTTGAATGTCCAACATTACAAGCAAGGAAGGAAATTAGCAATATTTCTGAAAGGTCAACAAGCCTGTCTTTGACATCATATCTCACACATCCTAAAAGGTTTCGATAATGCCATCCGGTGGAAATTAGCCATTGATTTTACATTGGCACATGAAATCGATCCCGTGCAGTGCTGATGAAACAAATGGGAAACATTAAGTGTTTTAAATCATAAAGTAGATCAGTTTGTCAGTATGCCAATATGCACTTCTTTACTTCATGAGTGAATGCCACTTATCCTATATGACAGCTCAAGTTGAAGTGATTACATCTTTTTATTTTACAACAGTTAACTATATATTTATAAAGTGAAAAAAAAACAACGATGATAAATCATGTCTCCACTTTCCAAGGCATATGGAATAGTCAGTCCGATTATAACCTATATTTCTCTCCAAACACCACTGAATATAAATTAATATAACTTATGCAAGGACCCCACATGAACACTAACACAGACACAGAATTCAAAGCAAAACTAAATAATATGCCATAATGAAAATATTTGAGCACCATGCTGTTCATCAGATTATTCTAAATCACCGGTAGTGTAGATTCATAAAGGCAACAGTAACAACTATGGCTTATTTACACTGACTTACTTTGAAACATATTGTTATTGAGGGGAATCCACTGAAACTCCTCAACATCAATTACAACTAGTCTGTTAAATAATATTTGATAAAATGTGTTCGGGGCAGCATGGCGGCGTAGTGATTAGCACTGTCGCGGGTTCGGTTCCCATGACCTGGGGCCTTTCTCTGCCGAGTTTGTCCAAAGGCATGAATGTTTGGGTTAAGTGGTGACTCTAAATTGTGCGTAGGTCTGAGTGTGAGTGGGAGTGGTTGTTTGTCTATGTGAGTTGGCCCTGTGATAGACTGGTAACTGGTGCCCAGAGTGAGCTGGGATTGGTTCCAGCACCCCAGAAGATGGATGGATGGAAAATGTGTTTGCGAGAATAAAGTATTCTAAGCTGGTTAAAAAGTCACTAGAAGTATCAATAATTCAAAAAACAAATGCAGCCTCACCTTTTTATCAAGCTCTTCTCTCGTCTTTTTATACTTTTCATTGGCGCTCTTGATCTTCTCATTGCATCTGATGATGGCTACTTTAACTAAAATAAAGAAAAAGAATAAAATGCTGCAAAATAAGCATATCTGGTTCTTTTCTTATACAAAGTTAATTACCTTGAAGCAAATAAAAAGAAATGTGTCAAGAGATCAAAGTTGATGAAAACTGATCTGCGGGTCAGAAATGGAGAGTTTATCGTTTATGTTGCTAACCTGGCTAGTGGGATTCTAACTATTGTTGGCTAAACTATCTTAATTATCCACCATACCTTCTTTGAATTTCTGTGTTTGTTGAGCCAGTTGTTGTTCGGTCAGAAAGATTTGGTGAAGGAGTGTTTCCAAACTCATTTGGGGTGAACAGCTGATTTAAAAAGTCACAGTGAATCCAGGTAACAGATGTTACTGTGTTTAACCGTGAACTAACAGTTAGCTAGCGGCTGCGCTAACATGCTTCCCGAAAGGAGAAGCTTTGGCCCCGCCCCTCCCACGGCGGCGGACACACCGGTGGGTTTGTTTTTGTTTACTCACTGAAAATAAACACCAACAAAATATGAACGGGAAGCTCTGGTTAAGCTTTGGTGTTAGTTACCAAGGCGCATCTTTTTTTTTTAATTAGTTAAAGATCCGACGAGAAAAAAGCAACTAGACGGAGCTAGCTTTATCTGAAATCATGCTAGCCCTGGTATGTTTTCGGCTGACACACGTTAGCTAGCTTGATTGTTAGTTAGCCCTATTAGTAGTTAGCCTGATGTTACTTAGCCTGACTGTTAGTCTGTAAATTAATCTGATGTTTAATTGACCTCACTGTTAGCTGCCCTGATTGTTAGTTAGCCTCACTGTTAGCCTGGTTGTTAGCCTCGCTTTAGTTGACAGACTTAAAGAAAACTGATTGGCTTAACTTTTTTTTTTTTTCGTTGTCTGCATTTGTTCTCATAGTTTAGCACCACAGGGTGTCAACATTGTATGAGATTGATGCAGTTATAGACTTGCAGCTAAATAATTTTATTATTTCACTGTGTGTATGTGACCATCACCAGCCCTCCCTGGAGGCTAGTTTGTTCATCTTTATTGAGTGAAATGACCTTTGTGTGGCAGGGAGGGCAGTGCTACACTTCAGTGAATATAAGGGGGGAATGAAGGACAGAGAAGATACAGAAAGATGGACAGGGGAAAGGAAGCAGGTGGTGCTGGTAGGAACTAGTGGAGTGAAGGATCCTGTGCTTTTCCTGTTACCTCACTTAGGATTAAGAGAGTCCAGAGGGTTTCTGTGTAGATTTATGGAGAGATGGGAGTCCAGGTAGGTGAAGGTGTCCCGAAAGAGGAGCCAAGTCAAAGATAGGATACATAGGAATTAAAGAGCCGCTCATCCCATTTTAGGTAGGATTCATCAATTCTTAATGATGTGACCCAACACGAGCTGGCAAGTGAAACCACACATGCAAGTGGGCATTCCCTAAATATGAGTGAGACCATCACCACGGCCCACAGTCGGGTCAGACTGATTGGCTTAACTGTATGCTGTTAATTTTATGTTTCTTTATGCCTTACATGAGTGTTAATCAACTGCAGTAACCTACAGAGCACTTTGATTCATCACCGTGTTGAACTTGTATTAAGTACAGTATCCGCACTCTCTGCCTGCTTTACAGTAATCCACCAAGACATGCTGCCTACATTTGTCACACATTTCCCTGACTTTGAGCAATTTCGTTGTTTCACCACCGGAACAGAGAAAGCTTCTGATCTTGTGCCATGAAACACATTACAGCATGAGAAGTTAAATGCCCTGAGGACTACATCATTCTGACATTCATTTTCAAAATTAATATCACATATTGATTGTGGCTTTTCATAAATCACCAGACAGAGCCTCCCCTTCTGACTGGCAAGATTCCCTTTGGAGACTTTACAACAGCTAAGTCATCGAATTGTAAGCAGACAAATACCCCAGATACTTACCTGAATCTGTCTCTCATTTGTATCCTTTGTCTTTCTCTCCCTTTTCCAGTTGTGTTCTCTGTACAGAAAAAAAAAGCTCTGAAAATTGGCCCTTGGCATTTCTATTTAAGCAAAATTGAAAGTCATTTTGAAAAGTGTCTATATCTTGTGGGATTAATTCACTGTACCAATTTAACAACTACTTCCTCTTCAATAAGGGGTAATTCGTTAATGTTTAAAGTTGCTATTTCATCCCATCTCTGACTGCACCTGCTCTCTTAATTCTACAGCATATGTGTGTGTGTATGGGCTGATTTACTGTGATAGATGCCAGCATCCTTGATTGATTCAGTCCAGTATTTAATGCAGAGAGAGGTTCATTGATGTAGTCTGGTCCCATGTTTTTAGCCAAGTGGATTAGCCTCTGAATAGACTATATGGGTAATCAATGAGCCATAGGCAGAGTTATAAATCAAATGATGCATCATCCCTGTTATAATCATGTATAATCATTTTCTTTCACAATATATTGATTAAGCTTAGTGGTTTAAAATGAGATGCTTATATTTATTTTGAATCTTAAGATCAACTATTTTATGGGTTGTGATCATCTTTTTACAGTGATCTTTAAGTCCACCAATAGATGGCGACAGTGACACGGTGTCCACGTCCCTCTGTGTGGACTGAAGGCAGGCTTTAGTTGACAGGCACCATATCAAGATACTTTATTCAAGCCTTGAAGTGTGTCAGTATCACACACTTAAGCAAACAAGTCTCTTCACAGTTAAATCATACATCTCGTGTTCCAATGGGATTAACATTAAAGGAAACTGGGAGGAGCAACCCGCACATGCTTGAGATGTTATGAATAGGCTGTGATCATGGGAGTAACGTGCGGCTGAAATATGCAATCTCATTTTGTCGCCAAAGTTTAGATGACTGCTAAAAAAGCTCCATATAAGCCGCTCCACAGGTTGCTATTATTAATCATAGCCATACAAATGCACTTAAGTAATGCTCTTTGCCATCTCTCCCTGTCAGCTCAGCTATACTGAAATGTAAACCCAGTCCACACTCATCCAGGGTTAATTGTGCTGGTTTCATTTTATAAAAGCAGCCATCTGTGGTTATGTAGACCGAGCTTTATGTATTTTAATGAACTACAAAAGAGATTATATTTCTTTTTTTTTCTTTTCAACTTAACCAGAGTATGTGAGATAGGAAGTTTATGAATATTAAACACAACAAAAAACAAAAACAATAAAAGCAACACTATAATAACCCTAAAGAGATATCCAGTTAGTGTGCAAGTCATGAAAATGACCATCACACTGCTATTCCTGGATTTACATCTCCGGTCCTGTTGAGTGAGTGTAACGAATTAAGAGCAAATCATTTCCTGTCTGTTTTTGTCGTAGTATTGTTGTCACTTAAGTGGGGTGAGTCGTCTGCGATAAGAAGGGCTTATAGCTTTGTAAATGTATGATAAGATTACTGTACTTTCATACGGGAGGGAAGCTGGCACTCTCATCCTGCTGAATGCGCCAGACAGCGGTGTGGCTCCAGTTGGCTGTGTGCGCTCAGACGCACAGACGCGAACATCCCAGCGGCTGGAGTTGGAGGGACACCCGCTCGGTTTCGCCTCCACCGCTTCGCTGATCCGTCTTTGTGTCCCGGCGACAAGAAGGTCACCCGCACTGGAAGGAGAGAAACAAGCGCTCCTTTTCTTTATATAAATACACATATATACATAGAGAGAGTCAGAGAAACTGCAGAATCAGGACTGGACACTTTGGAAGGCGGGGGGGGGGGGGGGGGGGAGAGACAATATCTCGCATGAAGCGAGCCGGATCTGTTGTGTATACAGCGGAGCGCACACTGCTACGTCTTTTCAATGGATTTCCAAACAGTGGAAGTACCCTGGGAATTAAACTACTAATAAGTTGCTTTTTGGTCGCAATCTTTCTTCTGAAACCGGCATATGTTTCGCACTGAGAGGAAGACGATGATACTCGCAGTGGTGTATGTCCTGCTGCCTCTTTTAGGTAAGTTTGACTTGCTTTACTACCACCGGCCGTCTTCCCTTTCTGATTTCTCCCCGGGGTGAATACAGTGTTTTACTGGCTTTAATAAAAGGGTCGAGTCCGGCGGAGGCTACGGCTGCTCACCGGGTATATATGAGTGTATGAAGTGGACGTACGGACGCCACTGTACAGTCCAAACTGTACCAAACCGAAAGTCAGCCAAGAGATAACAATAGTGCGCTTGAGAGCAAGTTTTCTTTTTCTTTCTTTCTTTTATAATGTTTGCTTTTCATTATTCAAGTTATACGATTTTATCGGTCTAATGAAACTGGCACGGAACTACATCGGACCGATAATAAAAGCTCATCTCTGATAGTTTAATCCCCTGAACGCAACCTGGAAACTGCTCCACATTTGGCTGTTTGGGCAAAGTGAGCAGAGAGAGAATCATAGACATGTATTATTATTTCATTTATTTTCGCGATTTCTAATGAAAATCAACTTGTGTTCTCAGATGTGTTGTGTTACGCCGAGGAGAACCTGCGTGCTGGGGCCAGCCGGCTGGACTGTGTGAGAGCCAGCGAGCAGTGTCTGAGGGAGCAGGCGTGCAGCACCAAGTACCGCACCATGAGGCAGTGCGCGGCCGGCGGCAAGGAGACCAACTTCAGCATGGTGGCCGGCCTGGAGGCCAAGGACGAGTGCCGGAGCGCCATGGATGCGCTCAAGCAGAGCCCGCTCTATAACTGCCGGTGTAAAAGGGGCATGAAGAAAGAGAAGAACTGCCTGCGCATCTACTGGGGGATCTATCAGGCGTTACAAGGTTGGTTCAAGGGATTTTAGGCAGATCCAGATCATGTGTTTACCTCTGTAGAGAGTGGACTTGTTTGAGGGGAGACCCCCCCCCCCAAAGTCCCCACAGGGTCTTTTTTTGAGCAGGACTGTTACATTTAGGGAACACTAGGCAGCTATATTTCAGTTGAAATGGACGTTTCTCACAGGTTTTCAAGTTTGCCCTGTGAGGGGGTGAGATGATTAGTTGTGCCAGCTCCTCCTGCTGTATTCTATAGGCTACTGAGGGGAGCGGCATCAGTGCTCACCCATCCTCCCTCCCCCTCCAGCCTCCCAACTTCTGCTAGCACAAACACAAAAACTCAAAAAGTAGCACACAGCTCTGCATTTATAAACAGCCCAATGCACATCACACGCAATCACGCAGCTTAAAATTAAAATTTGATACGTAACTCGGTTTACAGCCATGGTCCTGCATAGAGGAGGCACTTTTTGACCTCTTAAATCACTTCCCTTAAAAGTAATGGAGCGTAAAGCTCCTCAATGCTGACAGTACCATTTTAAAGTTGATCTTGGTATTGGGGGGGGGGGATACGAGTCCCTAAACTGCATCCAGCCCATCGCCACCAAGTCAACCTCCAGTTGTGCAGCACAGTTGACCAACCTGCCTAATCAAGCGTGTGGCTGTGTGCCAGCATGGATATCGACTGACCCAAATAACCCATGTCACATGCAGACCAATGTGAGGGGTGAGAGAAGATAAACAAAAAAGAATCTTTGTTTCTATCTATCTATCCATCTATCTATCTGTCTATCTATCTATCCATCCGTCTATCTATAACATGTGGTTATCTTCCTCATAGGTAATGATTTCTTGGAAGATTCTCCATATGAACCTGTCAACAGTCGTCTCTCTGACATTTTCCGCCTGGCTCCCATCATGGGTAAGAGCAAGGAAGCTTTCACTCCATCCATTTGTATCTTTTTTTTTTTTTTTGTTTGTTCGTTTGTTTCATTGGTCACCTGTCTCAGTTGAGATACGATTAAGCTCCAAGCCGTGTATGCTCTCACCAAAGGTTATCTGTATGTCGAGTATTTATCCTCCCTCATCCTCTCTGCTATCTGTCTTTCTCTGCCCTTGTTCTTTTCCCAGCAATACTGCATGCTGGCTGGAAGTGACCTTGCACGGGGAGCTATAGTTGAGTCTCATCAAGCAGTGGATAAATGCTCCGGATGTAGACAGAGGGCTCTGTGTTTCTGGTGCATTTTGTGGTTGGTTCTGAACAGCTTTCCTTTTGTGGCTGTTTGAATCCACTTGTTGAAAAGAGTTTTAGTGAGTGAGCTCTCTGAGTTTTGTGGGAGAGCATGACAGGCATTTTTCTGTTCAGATCCACGTGTGGAAGCGATGCTGCCCCAAGCCTCTAGATGGCGGTGTTATTCCCTTCATCACAGCCGTTGTGATACTCAGGCCCCATGGTTGAGGCTGCTGTTGGCATTTGAGAGGCTGACTTATGTATGTGGTGCAGTCATGTAACTACTCACATTGTCATTATCACACTGCAGGTGAAGAGGTGTCAAATCAACCGGACACTCTGTCTCCACATCTTCAAATAAAAAGGCTGATATTTTGACCCCTTTTGATGGGGCCTTTTGTTCCTGTTGCCTTTTTCATTTTAATCCCTCAATAAGGTGATTTGCCCTAAACCAGCCTGTACAGTACTGAGACATCAATATGTGGGTGGTGAAACACAGTTAAGCAAAGTCTTTGACTGTGTGTTGTCTTCATGACCAGAAACACCATTTGTGAATCCACAATTTTTACCCTCTCTCTTGTTACTCTAAGTTGAGAATTTTCAGAGGACCTAATGCTGAGCATGTCACACTATATTGCACTATATATCTTAAGCCATTAATTTGCCAACCAGTCTCAGCAGGGAGAAGACACCGATGAGTCTCCAGGAGTGGTAACTGACAGATTTATTGTGTCATTCTTGTAGTGAAGACAGGCAGCTCTTATTTAATGTCCAAATGCCTCCTTATGTTGATCGACAGCTTTGCGTGTACATATTTAACAACAGGAGAGATTAAACATCATTCAATTGTTAAAATAAAGTTAGGAGTGAGGGGATGGTTATCCTCATTTTTAACTAAAATGTACGTTCTTTTTTTCTTTTGTTTCCTCTTTTAATTCATTGTTTATCAGAAAAAATGTCAAAATGAGTGAAAACAATGTCTGACAGTCCATGGTGAAGTCTTAAAAATGGTCTGGTTTGACCATCAGTCCAAAATCTAAATGTATTTTATAGAAAAACAAACAATAGGAAAAAACCCCTCCGAGTTCTTGTTCCACCACAGGTCTCTGTTCAAGTTATTGGACTGCATATACAAAGATATCCCCCTCTAAGCTATCAGTTCTGTTAGCTGCAAAAAAGCTGTGAAACAGTTTGTTGGTTGCTTTGATTCATTAAGGCCGAGTCAATCCAGAACCAGAGGATGCAAAGTGGGTTGTTTTGAGCATTTCTAACGGCAAGGTAGCCATTTGTCCTTGTAGCACAGCAGTAGCACCATTGCAATAGACGGATACATGAGGGAGCTTGAGTATGTGTTCACAGCATGCCCCAGAACTTTCAGAAGTACGGGTCTTTGTTGGAAACACAGGACGTGATTTCAGCTGACTGAGCTGCAGAGGTCAACACTGTGGGTGGCTAAGTATGCAGAGGTATGGAAACAACTAGAAACCACAGAATCTGCATCTCCACCTGCTGGACCTCTGAACTGCAAAAGTTCAGCTGTCCCCAGATCGTTGCATTGACTTCTCTGACACTGTTAGGGTCAACATGTGCCTGTGAGCGGATAATTCTCCGAACCCTGAGTGCATCTTAAAGTGACTTACTGGGAATGAGGGTATTGTAATAATGTATATGACAGAACTGAGGGATCCTGCAGAAAGGGATTAAGGAAGAAGTAGAATAGCTTCCTAGCATTAGAAAAAATCCCAGAACATGAGCAGAGGGTGGAGGCTGCAGGGGTCAGGGTTAATCAGTGAATGGCAGGGTATGGCAAAGAGGATGGGGGGTAAACAGAGAACATGAGATCATTCTGCCTCCTCTGGCATTTCTGTGGGAAAGGCCAAGGTAACAGGAAAAGGACAAAGGCAGAAATGATTGGAGGTTAGTGTGTTTTTGATCAGTCTGACCGCTCTGTGTCTTTCACTCTTTAGGTCTATCCCGATGAGGTACGGGTTAGGGTAGAACAAGAAATGTACAAAAAAGGCCACACAAACATACATCATTTTAAAATGGGGCCAAAAAAAACCAAAACAATCTACATATTGTTATGTTATGCAAATTTAGGTCCTGTTTCACACAGAACTTATATTTAAAGTAGGTGTGTTATTAGAGAGCAGTGGCCAATTAGTTTCTTCTTACTCTCTTTCTATATTCCTCTGAACATTTTCTAGTTTTTCAATTCTTATCAACTGCACATTTCTTCTAAACATGTCTTATGTACCTTGGATTTCACACTGAAAGATAAAATGTTATCGATAGGCTTTGATTCTAGTTCATAGCAGAAATTTATAAATTATATATTGAAGTTTTCACACAACTGGCTGCGAAGCACTTGGGATTCAGGTCAGCATGTTGTGTCTGTGATCTGGTTGTCTGGGTAAGGCAAATGACTCCAGTGATCCAGACTACAGGAACAATAGCCCACTGTGGTGGTCTTGTAGTTCCATATTCGACCCTATGACATTAATGTCAAGTGACACCCATACATGTAGAGCACAGATGCACAGATACTCAACGCGCACACCCCTGTGCCCTGAACACCTGTTCCCAATGGCACGTCCATAGTTGTCAGTTTGATTTCATTAGAGAGACATGTAGGCTTGGCTGAACAGGATACATTTACTATTACAGGATTTACTGAAAATCATTAAATGCATCACCAGTTGTTAGTTACCATGAATCTCTGAAAGGGGATAATTCATTCTTTACTAAACATTTACACAGATTAGATAAAAGAGATAAAAACCTGAAATGAGAAAACTTAGATGACCAACTCAATCTGATTTAGTTTTGTGGAAGTGAAATATCACATTCTAGCAAATAGATGCACACACACCACCCAGCACTGCCAGTGCATTAATTTAGCCTTACCTGGGGCAGATTCCCTTTACCTCTGGGCCTGAGTCCAGTGAGTCACAGTCAAGTGTGAGCATCTCACTTCTCTGCACCAAAAAAACAGCAGCTGCTGTTGCAGTGAATCAGCAGACTCCAATGGTTAGTTCCTCAGTGGATTAGTGTGAGATATAAACCTCACAATAATCTGTGCAAAACGACTTTATATACTGTAGCCAAATGCTGGTAGCACAATTGTTTGAATGTCTTATTTTGATATTTGATCTGAAGGTTTAGGAGGAATAAGGTGGTGGCTGAGGCCTGTATTTGTGGAGAGAAAGGCAGCACTGTTGTGCCTTTAAGAATGTGAGCTTGCTGTAGTTTTGTCAGTGAACTCCAAATATATTATACAGTTAGTGTCATCTTCTGTTTTTCGTGGTCCATCATGTATGTCATGATAACCACATACTTGCTGTTGGAAAGTTGTAGACCCAGCCAGTCTGACTGTGTAGATGATGTCTACTGTCCTTTCTTTCCAAACGTGCATCACACATAGACCAACTAATGGGAACTTTGGATTTTTCCACTTAGGGCCACAGTTAATCATTATAAATTTCCTTCCTTAATACAAACAAGAATTATATGCGGGGCGGGGGGATAAATAAAAAAGTCATATTATGATTATCTTGGCTATTTCGGTGTTAGTCAGCTGGAATGATTTTTAATTTTGCCTTCCCTAAAAAAAACCATTTGATTTAAAAATTCTGACATATAAGCTTTTTATTTTATGTCAAAGGAACATGATTGTGGACCTGGGCTTCTTTATTGCAGCACACTATATTTCATGTTTGTTATGACACAATTTATCTTTATCGAAAAAAAAAAAATGCAGCTTTATTTATTTGGATATAGCCGTTATTCAGATTGCAATATGAATAATATTTCATAGTAACTGGGAAAACTCTTTTTAAAAGTTGCATATTCATTTCTTTAATGGCAGCTTTAAATGAGAAACCTTGAACGTGAACTGTGCGCAGATCCCTACATCTTCTACCGCTTCTCCGTTTCGCGGGAAGTGCTGGAGCCAATCCCAGCTCACACTGGGCGAGGGCGGGCTACACCCTGGACAGGTCACCAGTCCATCACAGGGCCAACACACAGAGACAGACAGAGACAAACAACCACTCACACTTCGACCTACGGACAATTTAGAGTCACCAATTAACCTAAACATGATGTCTTTGGACGGTGGGAGGAAACCGGAGTACCCGGAGGAAACCCACACAGACACAGGGAAAATATGCAAACTCCGCACAGAAAGGCCCCAGGCCGGGAACCGAACCCGCGACCTTCTTATCGTTGGGCAACAGCGCTAACTACTATGCAGCCGTGCTGCCCAGACTGTGCACAGATAGTAAATTAAAACATATGGATATAAAATAGCATGTGCTTTTTCGTGTTTGCCATTCCATTTTAACGCAGGCTGTTTATTGCTTTCCTAAAAATCCTCCTCCAACAAAATATCCCTGTGTTAACTCCCTTTATCTTTTTCTGTCTGTAGGGCTCAGTGAGTTCTGCTGGTCTCCTTATTTGTGGAAAATGTGTGTTAGGGTTCGTACAACATGCATGACATACACAGACACAGGCAAGTGGGACACAAATAACTTAATATATTTTTGCTACATGTGTTGATGCATGCATAAACTCTCTATGCCAGCTTGAAAACCAGCAAACAAAAATTAGACATCACACTGAGGAGAAAAACAATAATTTTTCACCATCCCACATGATTTCATGCAAGCTTAGAGGAAGGAGAGAGCAGAGTTTAGATGAAATGGCATCCTTTCTCTTAACCAGTCGCCCATGTTTATGAGTTAGTGATCCATGCAGGAAAGAGCCACACAGAAACAGAGAGCATTATTCTCAGATTCAAGTCGATTTAGAATTACTGCCACATCATTTGGCCTTGGCCGCTGGAAAATCAAAGCGGTGTAGGAAATGGGTGAATGCACCGCCTGGCCAGTTTTGTGTCTATGTAATCGGCTCATGGTACCTTTTTGATCCTTTCGAAACATTTTTCTCCGAAGGTTATTCGTCTTCCCTTCTCTACATCGACTTCTTGTTCTTTTCCACCTTTGCATCATCTTGTTTTTAACATTTTGAATATCCAAGATGCATTACTTGCCAGGCTCTCTTGATCATCGGGACCTCTCATTTTTAATCCCTGCAGAAAAAGAAAGCACAGCAGAAGTATGATGCACTGCATCCGAGGAGTGGGTGACATGAATCAGTTTGGCACACTGTTCCAAAGATTAGTGTGCACCCCGATTGCTCTATTTGCAGATAAAACTGGATGAGCCAATTGTCGTTTAGGGTCGTGCAAGTACAATGAGAGGTAATTGAACAGGGGTCACAAAAGTGACAGGAACCATAATTGACAGTCTGGGTGGTAGCCAAAAATAACTTGACGTAAATACAGCAGCTGTGTCTGTCAAATGACAGAGTGAGTGGATGAAAATGGATAAAAACATCACAGATTCCAGGAGGTGCGACCTATACACAAAGATGAGCTTGCACTATCATTTTCACTCTGGCCCGCAGATTAACCTTTTACAGTTGTTTGCCAGTTTTAAAGCTATAAAATAGCAATTGAGGTGGGCAGTACTTTTCTGAAACTACTGTTTGTACCATGAAACTTTATCACAAACACCATAGTATGATGGATTTTTTGTATTTTTCTAAACCTTTCCTGCTCTCTTTCTTCCCCTCACCTTGCATTTGAAGGACATCTGTAACTAACTTTTTTTTTTTTTTTACCTCCAGTCTGTGCATGTTTCACTTTTTTTTTTTTTTTACAGACAGCTATGCTGCAATCAGAAACTCTGTTCCCTGGCTTGTAATGAATTTTCCTCCTCATGGCTGTGTATTGATGTCTGTTTTGCTTAAACTCTCTCCTTAAGCTCTGTCCTCCTCCCATTTGGCTGCTGCTGCATCTCTCTGGATATCACCCACTCACAATTCCATAAGCCCCAATACGCCAAAGCTCAATATTGTGTCTGTTCCATGTGTCAACACTTCAAACACATCTTGTCCTCCTCCCTCCCACTACTTTGGAGCGCAGTCGCAGTAATATATATATATACATATATATATATGCATGTGTCGCAAGTATGAAAACATCTGTACGAACGTGGCCCCATCTGTCAAGCCAAGGCAAGTGCTTTCCAATATCCCTGTGCTGACATGCAGGCTTGAGAGGCTGTCAGCACCAATCAACCATTGGCTACAGAGGAAGTCACTCTCATCATGAACTGCCAATGCTCAGAGATAAGAGTGTCTGCTGCTATCTCTTTCCCCTCTTATGTTTGTGTGTATGTCTGCGTGTGTGCGTCTGTTCATGTGAATGCGAGATTGAGTCAGCGAGGGAATGCAGAAGATTGCAGAGGTAGAAACATCATTCATCGGTGTGTATATTTTGGAGAAAGAGACTTTCCTGGCTGGTCTCTTAACTTTATTCTTATGCCTTTATTTATCCAGAGTTGGTTGACTGAGCACACTTTTTCTTCTGTCGTTCCATGGCTGCAGTTATTTGGTCAGATGTATTTGTTGTGGGAAGTTGTTGTGGATATAAACCCTGCCTTCACCGTTTACTGCCAAGCAGATTTTGTGTTTATCCTACTAAAGTTGATAAAGGAATCAGTGTATCTTTACTGTTTATTCAACTTATCAGAAGGGTCGGAAGTGACTGGAGTTGAGAGAAAGCTGTGAAATATGACAAATCTGTTCTTCTAGGAATAAAAATGCAACTGATGATGTCATGAGTTTCCTGGTTGCGTTTTGTTTTTTTTGGCATCACAGTCATCCCTTCACCAGTTTACCCTTCAGTGTCATTTCCCAGAAACCTACTCTTTCATCTCATTAAGCGAAATGATTCAGTTCCCTGAAGCTCATTTCATTGAAGCTTCATCATTAAAAGCCATGCTTCTCTTTTTCTGCATGTCAGACACAGACAAGATATGCAGTTCTACCTGCAGTCTGACTCACAGCAATATTAATGTTGAATTTAAATTTGATGTTTTTCCAGACAGTTTTAACCAGATTGCTTTCCTTTTTCATACAATTTGTGACATGCAAATTCATTCCTCCGCTTCAGCCTGAGTGTGAGCTAGTTTCAACAACATAAGATATGAAATACTCCTTCCCATTTAAAAAACCTACCTACAAACGATTTTCTCACATAATCTGTAAAGTTTGGGGGAAAAAAACAATCAAGCCAAAAAAAACAATTTAGACACAAAATATCAACTTTTTGCAATGTTAGCTGTCAGGTGGCCATGTCCATGCCTCTGAAAAGCATTTTAGCAAGATTTTTCAGGTATCAGCCTTGGACAAAACAAATCCTTCCTATTCATTCAATCTGTCAGTCCACAGCTCACATTTCATTCATGCTATTTCCTCTAAAACATAGCCCAGAGGACATTTTTATGACTCAAGTCTATTTTCGTACATTTTACATATATAAAAGTGACTGCGTAAGGAATTTTGAATCTTGCCAAAACGCAGGTGGCCCACACTGAATGTAGTGCCTCAGCAGAGTGAGCACTAATGTGCTGCTGAATCCATATATATAGTGTAGATAAGTTGCAAGGACAGAAATGCATCAGCCCAACACTTTGGTCCAGAACACAATATCTGAAAAAGGTCTTGCGTGAACAAGCTAAACATGGTATAAGGTTATTATCAGATTATTAAATAGGTAATTATTTGAATATTTGCATAGTAATCTTAAAGCTTGAATGCAGTTGAGTCATGATAAACTTTCCTCTTTATGTGTCACACTTTTTTTTTCAGTTGCTTCTTTTAATTATTTCTTCTTTACCTGTAGGAAAGGCAGCTACATTGCCTTTGAGTGTTGTGTTTTGTGACTGTATTTTACCCCCTCCCTCCATTTTTCTGTTGTCCAAGTCCAAACCTACTGTTTGTCATATCCCCTGTAGATTTCACCCTCCCATCCCCTGAGCAGGGGTTTGTTATCTTAAAGACTCCCAAATCCACTGCCGACATCCCTGTCCCAGTGCCTTGTCTCATATGGAGCCTAATCAATACAGGGCTGTGTTAGATTTGGAATTTGAAGCTGTGTCTACAAGAATCTATTGATTTCCATCTTCTTACTGTGTTCCCTTCTTCTTTTTTGCGCAAGCTCTTCCGTTCAGGCTGGGATCAAAAGATTTTATCCTTCAGCAAGGATTGAGGTGTACAGTTCCAGACTGATGCCACTCCTGTGTCCTGACAGAAGGACACAGCCTGTTGGGGATTTGTGTTTTCACTGACCTTGTCTCATATCTGTACAGTTGATTTTCAGCATAGAACGTGGAGTAATGTGAACTATCCAGAGATTGTAAGTGATGTATGAAGAATACTGTTAGTTACATTTAAAGAGCGTGACATTATTTTGGAGAATATTCTAATCCATTGTGGAAGAAAGATTATTCTGAGTCAGTGGTAGCTGTCATCTTTCATTGTAAAGCTGTATTGTATTATGCAGTAGGGAGTGAACCTAGATCAGATTTAATCTGTATCCTTAAACCAACTAACAAAGAACATTTTTATATTCCATGTCTCACTGTTTTACTATTTGCTCATATATTTCCTCATTCCAAGCAGAAAATTCTCCTTCCCATCACAGTTACATGTCAGCTGGCCATTTAATACACCACAGTGTTTCAAAAATGACTGATCCAGCTGTGGGCCATTGGCAGAATAATTCCAACAGCAGCCATATAATCAGGTTGCCAGTCCAATCACTGGCCGGCACTCCGTTGGCCAAGGAAAGCATTTAGTTAAAGGTGACCAGATTTGAATCCCTCTGAGAGGTCTTTGATTGGATGTGAAGTGGAGGGGGTTATTCATCATTGTTAATAAATCCAGTTGACAGCTTAAATCAGCGGGAGCGAGCATGTGCCAGGTATGCCTCCCACTGTTGCTTTATGCTGCATGCAAATATGGACAATTAACTTTTCACATACACAGTTGCAGACCCCCACACGGGCAGTTATACATGAATATGTGCACACGAGCAGTTGGGAACTCACAGGCAAATATTGGAGAGCAGAAATAATATATAGTAAAGTATAGTATAGTATAATATAGTATAGTATATTGAAATTCCTGTCAAAATACTGTATGCTGTAATATAAATCTTTTTTGTTTTTGTGGTGTGCAAAAACACCACAAACCCAGCTTTACCCCAAAAAGTCCATATGTCCATGTGGTCTTTGACCATAGATCAGGTCTAGGTTCTATATTACTACAGTGAACTCGACAGAGAAACATCTTCTATTAAAAAACTGAGTCTCAAAACCAGCTATCAGGAATTCTGGGAGTCCCAACAAACCTTCCCTCAGCCTTCAGCCATGCCACAAGCCCCACCTACTTGGAATTATCATCCAAACTTGAAGGATTTTTTCTGTCTGAGTGTTTACCAGAAATCTGCTATATTTTCATTTGATCACTCAGAAAGCAGCCTTCCAGAGGAGAGACTCACATCTTCCCTTCTGACTGTCTCACTCACCTGTTCTTAACTATTGTATCTACATTAAAAGTTTTTCCCTTTTCCCCAAGCACAGTCCAGTTTCTAGACCTCTGAGCATCTTTTGACCTGCTAATCCCCATAGATTTGCTTTTAAATCTGCCTCACCTTGTTTGCACACTTTATTGTGCTGACTCAACTTTTTCATATGCATTTAAATATGGCTAATAACTACATTGGAATCAACAATGAAGAGAGAATTGTTTTAGTACAGCCTTGTTACTTTCAACACGTTATAATAATGTGTTTTGCTTGGCTGGCTGAGACCGTGGCCGACCAGTGGCAGGTGCGTCAGAGTGGCGGCCTTGTGCTAAACTGCTGCTCTAAGCCCTCAACTGCACACAGTCAACCCACAGGATTAACTTCCCTCCGCTCCGAATGTCAGGGCTTTTGTCGTGTCTTAATAGAATTTCATACTCTTTCAAAGCAAACCGGACTGGCTGAGCTGCACTCTGTCTTTCTCTCACACAAGTGGATTTGTAGAGTTATGCTTCTTCCGCTGTGTTAGAAAGTGTTAAAATCTCACATTCTTACTCCAAGTCTCTAGAACTCTTTAGACCTCTTTAGACCTCTTTTGTCCAAGACTTGTTGTACTGTAGATATTGTGTAAATCCAAAAAAGAGACATTTACAGGTCAGACTTGAACAGGGATACTATTAACAACAGCATTAGTTTTTGTATTTACTTCTTTTTACCTCCTTATGGACTTGGAGGTAACATCACACTCCACTGTGCCAACCAACGCTGTTCATTCAACACATCAAATTAATTTTGTCATTCGGCTCAAATAGTGTCCAGCAATGTGAAGCCATATTTGCTAATTCACACAAGTTAAGGGGCTGTTTTTTTTGCCCTTTCAAATAAATAGAAAAAATCACTTAAAGACTTGCTATCGTGATGATGTATTAATTACTTATTCTGTCAGGCCGAGTCTGTTTGTTGTTGCAAAAATCATCCAAGTCTTGATTATGTAGTGATGTAGTTGTTGGATGTATCCTTAGTACATTGTAACTTCCATTGTAAACGGTTATTGATGCATGAAAATGTGGTTTAAGAGAGTGTGATAATCAAGCAAAGTTTGCCATTGGTCTTGCTTCTTATGTTTTTGGGAAACTTGACCTCTTTTCCGGTCCCTAAGGATTTTTTTTTTGCAGGAATCGAGTGCTTCTTAGTGGCACCATAGCAATGTAAATTTCCTTTTCCCGCCTAACACCCTTTGAAGGTCCCAACTGGTCGATTGGAATTTACACTCTGTCCTGTGTAAGCATGTTTGTCAATAGCCACAGTGTGTCCGATTAAAGCAGTGTCTCCGATGAACAAACTCTTCTCTATGGAGGATAACAGCTTTATTGCTCTCTCTGTTTCTCTTCTCCATTTGTGTCTCTTCTGATCACAGAACAGCAGCATCCCTGAAAAGCAAACATAGCCCTTAACACACATGCACAAATACACCAACCAAGAGCATGCACCCACACATAGTCACTCACGCAAACACACACGGACACACATACACACACACATGCAAGACTGCATGCATCCCTGGCACCCAGAGACACACACACACACACACACAGCATCCAGCTGAGTTCTTGTTCTGTGCCAGTCTTTGCTCTCAGAGATGTTAAATGAGGGCATTGATACATAAATTTGCATTTGTTTCATCCACAGCCGTCCTCCAAACTAAAAATCTATAACTGCGTGCCCCCAATTTGCCAGGCAACTCCAGATGCTTCTATTCTGGGCTTATTTCATGTGAGTCGAGTATGGTGTTCGATCAATGCGGTTGTGTGTAGACTTTCTTCACACATAAGTGGGCTAAGCAGCAATCCCTCACCACGCCAAATGTGCAGTTTGTCAATGGGTAATCCATGGAAACACTGCCCAAACTGGTCTTAGCAGCTGTGCTTTTTATTTGTACTTCCAGCTCACACACACACACACAGTTTGAGCTAAAGGGAAAGTACAGAAAAGAGCAGTGGTGTGAAACAATGTTAGTGGTGGAGCTCATGCTGATCTGCCAAGCAGGTGATCTGGACCAGTTGTTACTTTCTTGATTGTCATCTGTCTGCTGCAGATAAGAAATATACTCCCTCAGCGATGTTACAGACAAAAGCTCCTCTTTCCTGGTCTCTTCTGTTGCATCCTGAACTTATCCTACACTTCCTCCTTTTAATAAACTCATTAGAAACCTTACTCCTGTGTGCTCCTGCCTTTACCTTTGTCCAACCTGGAAAACACCCAGTATGTGACTCTTTCAGCTGAATGATCTGACGGCTGTCTTTCCGGTTCTTGTTTTATCTCTCCCCCTTTTGACCTGTGAGTATCATTTGGAGTCTTGACCTCCCTGTGAACCTTTGTGAACCCCTGATGATCCCTGATGGCTGTTGCTTGGTGGTCCTGAATGAAGCGCATCTCTTACAGAGAGTGGGGAACCTTGGAGCGGCTCGGCAACTTCAGCTCCAGGCAGGGGGGGTGCCCAGGGTAGAGAGCCTGCTCTGGGCAGAGGGAGCCCCTTCTCTACAGAACTTCAGGATCCCAGTAGGAACAGGAGAGCTCATCCCAATTGGGCCATACTGGGTAATGAGTTTTGTGTCCGTGTATTTAATCTTGCATCTTCTCTTTACATAAAGTCAGACATGTTCCAGGTCTTCACATTTCTCTAATTCCCTAACAGCTGGTTGATGTTGATCTTATGACATCATATGAATTTTTGCCTTTATAACTTTACAACTTCCAAAAGGCATCACAGTCATTTTCATATCTATCAATAGTAATGTGACACATACTGTAGAAGTAGCTGAATGTGAGCATGAGTGCACTCTGGCTCTGCTTTGTGGTTCATCAAAAATCATCTCTTTATACCAACAAACCTACACGTTTTGGACTGTTTCCTGCAGCTAGTTTAGATTGCATCCCTACAACTGATGAAGCAGACCACATCTGAACTGCAGCAAAACTAAAACTGTTAACTTTGATTTGTAGTTTACAGTATGTCAGTTTAGTTTATGGGGTTCAAAATAATGGTGCAATAGTTTGAGACTAGTTTAGCACAGCTGCTCTAAAGGTGCATGTGGCTGAGATTACTATAACTGTAAAGTTCACACTGACTTTCCCCTCCCTGGTATCAGATTAAACTAGTTATAGATTTCGGGTTCCTGCAGGACACATCTGAGAGAGGTGTCAGTGGGATGGCCTTTCTGTCCGTTTGACTGCTTAGTCAGCTGTGTCAGGGAGGGCTCACATGTACTTCTGAAGGGTTTCTACAGCAGATGTGCTCTCTTTTGAAAAACCCTGGAGAAGATATGGAGGAATGGAGTGGGAAGGCAGAGAGAGACAGAAGAGTGGGGGTGAAGTGGAAGAAGAAGAGGATATGTCATATTTTGATATTCCCACTGTGGCATTTTGGCTTATGAATTTCCATTTTAGAGGGCAGTCAATGTCTGTGACTGCTACATTAGTTTTATGGCCGAAAACAGCTTATTGCCAACTGTGATTGGGCACAGGAAATATTTCATTTTGCATCACAGCCTGCTGAAAAGTTAACTTGCTTGTGCTTGTGAATGAATTTGGTCGTTAGTTTGCAATTCATTGCATAATTTCAATTTCTGTGCACATAACCAGCCAGTGTGCACACACACACACACACACACACAGGCAAGTTGTATTCCAATAGAGTCTTCAAAGCTGCAAACATGTGACTGTCAAGTAAAAAAAGAGCCAGCAGGTCATCTGTCAGCTGGTTATCATAGTGTTGTAGTCTATTAAGTAACAAAATCCAAGTCTGGAGGAGGTTGGAGTTCAACGAAACACAGGATTATGATCCTGTAGATTGGTGTTTGAGCTCTTTGTGAAAATTTGATGATGGTGTTGTTTTTATAACCATGACAACAAAGATAGCCTAATGTCGAGGAAGTACAGTACTTATCGTAACCCAAACCACCATCTTTTTCTAAACTTAACCAAAGAATATAAGTTTCTAAACCTAAGGAAGCTCCTCCACACTCCCATGGGTCAGATCATCAGGGGGTTGCAAAAGATGACCCATGTAGTTGTTCAGGTTAGTAGAGGTTACCAAAGATATTAGGGTTTCTGAAATACGCACAGAACACAATCACACTCACACATATCTATGTATATATGCACATATAATCTATATGTATGCACATAAAATGGCACAACATGTTTGCAAACACAACTGATGAAAGTAAACTTAAAAGTGCATGTTCACTGGCAACCACACACATTTTCTGCTGCAAGTCTTGCTGAAGGGAGGATTACATCAACAGGGCTGTGAGGTTGAATCATGCGACTGCTGTGTGTTCTGACTAACACCTGAGGGGCAGCACGCATGGTCTCTTGATTTCATTAGGAATATTTCCATACACCTGCTTTTTAATGCACATTTTCACTTTGGGAAGTAAACACTTGAATGGAAATGAGAGTGAATAGAGTAAAGAATAAAAGTTTTAATGTTTTAGGGGGTAAAAGTCGGTCTTATCGCAGAAGAAAGGATGTGATAGAGGGTAATGGAATATTTAAATAAACAGTACCTGTTTCTACTTCTTTACTATTTACTTTACCCTACTTCTCTTTACCTTTACTGTTACATACTCCCACTGTGCAAAAAAAAAAGAAAAGAAAAATCTGGATAAAATAGCAACATCTGAGAGCCCAGGGCTGTCTGATACTGTTGCTCTTTTATTCAGATTTTTTTTTTCTCCATAACTCAGTTTGAGCTTGGAAAATAACCTTTGTTATATAAAAATAAGACATTGTAGGTGAGAAGCTGCAATGAAATACCGTTATGCACCAGAATGAAATCTTGTTTACTCAGCCACTGGTCATGCTGATATGAAGATATCCTCCAAAAAGAAAGTACAGGGTCATATGTGTGTAGATAATGTATTTTTTTTTTTTCTTTTTTCTTTTGAAGTCATTGGTGCTTGACATATAAAGGTCAGCATATATTTAGGATGATAAATGTAGATGTTTGCTCCCTCACTGTGTAGTGCAGCTGGAGTATTTTGTGATGATCACAGATGCTCCATCCTTCTCTTTATATACTTTTATTTTGACAGACTGTCTCAGGGAGACATTTATGGAAAGGTTGAGATGTCACTGCCACTCTCTGCATGTCACGCCTAAATGTTCCTGCTAGAGTCTGGGGTGTGTGGGTTTGTGTGTGAGTGTGCATGGGTATGTGTGTGCTTCTCGGAGAAAGAGAGAGAAAGTCGGTATTTGAGTGTGTCCTCAGGGATGCTGGTGTTCAGATTAATTAAAAACTTCAATCCCTCTGTTCTCTGACAGGAATACGGATGCCGCCCGGGGCTTAACTGTAAATACTGTTTCTCCAAAATTGTCATTTCAAAAGATTAAGCGTTCCAGGTAATAATTGCTGTTTAGGGCGCCACAGTGAGGATTTGAAAATAGGAAATAAATGGACTTTATGAACTGCTCTTTACTAACATTTATGAGTATCACTTGTTTCAGCTGTAAAGCAGAGGCTCAATGTGTTTAAGTCAAACGGTTGGTTTCATTGCATTATTTTTATTGTAATAATAGTTTTCTGACTTTTTTCTTGATTTAAAGGTCCCACATATATACTTTCTGGTGTTTTATTTGAAGTGTTGAGGGGAGATATATTTTTGGTTTTAAGGGCCAAAAACAACTTGTGTTATAGTTTTTCATCTCCTTACTCAGGCTTCTCTCTGGAGCTCTAGTTAAAACAGATAAGTCAGCCAATCACAAGAGGGGACCTGAAGCTATCTGAGGCTGTTTTCTGAGTGTTCCAATATTTATATAGTGGATTTCAGGTAAACACTCACAAAAATCAGATCTTTATAAGTTGGATGATAGGTCCAGGTGGGCAGGGTTCATGGCATGGCTGAGGTCAGTGACTGTTTTGTCCCAGAAGTCCTGAAAGCTGGTGTTAAGGCTCAGTTTCTGAATATAAACAGTTAGCATTTCTTTGTGGACTGAGATCTTTGATACTTTCACTGTAGTAATGCAGAACATAGACCTGATTTATAATCAAACAACGCATGGACATCTACCTCTATACTATATGGAAAACTCCACTGGCCAAACTATGTAAACTCTTCCTCCGCAAACAGATGGCACATCATTAAAATATAGAGTTCTGGTTTGAGTACTACACCCAGAAGCCAAGATTGACAGGGATCTTCAATTCCACAAAGACCAAATACCATGGGACTTAATTTCATAAAATAGAAAGAGCAAACATACACGTTGCCACAGGAAAACCAGCTGGGAATGTTACCCACGAGAGACCATCAGTTCTACCATAAAACATCAAAGATTGTGATTGAAGAAGATGTGGCACAAGAGTCAGGCTGTTTTTACATCGCATTAAAGCATGTGGATTAAATTAGAGCTCTTCGGTGAGTGTATTCTGGTGAAAGACCCCCTGACACACAATTCACCTATTTTTTTTTTTTTTTAAATTGTAACAAAAATAACAATTAAATTGTTTAACTTTTAGACCAATGTGTTAAGCTGCAATCACCATCATATTTTCTTCTCTGAATTTCACTTATGGAGAGCAGCTCTGTGTAACAAGAAAAGCAGACCCACTGGAGAACAACTTCACTCTGGGCTCTTTGTTTTTCGGGCAGGGTTTTTTCAAAATTCTTTCTAAAGCCAAGACTATATCAGCTTTTCAGTGCAGGATGTGAAATGTTTTCTTTTGTGAGAAAACACTTTAGAAAAAGTGGTTTAGTTCTGCAGTTCTGAGGCTGACAGCTTAAGAGAACAGCCATTGCAAGCGAAAAAAGGGAGAGGGCTTCAAGTCATGGTTGTATTTTTTACAGTAGTCACAAAGAATCAATGTAGAGTCGTATGTTGCTGCAATTAATAACTTTGAAGAGGGAATGTTATTTTATACGTAATGTACCAAGGTAATGTTTTCATCATGGTACCAGGTCTTTGAACTGGAGATGGATAATAACTTAAATTTCGGAATATACAATATAATACAGCAATACTTCCCACGATATTGATGTTTTTAATCAAAAGATTTATTTGTTTTTATTTTATTTTGTTATTTTCTATTTTGGAGTGTGGTACAGTCTTTCCTGCTGTTGAATATGACTATCATTTGACAGTTTTGTGACAAATAAAGCAAATCACTTACACCTGAAACATAAAATACCATACATTACCATAATTAAGAAAAACAGGTGAAACTTTAATTTTAATGTGCAAATGATATAATGTCTCCAAACATAGCAACATAATACCTAATAATACTGATAATTCTGGATTTTGGTATTTCAACACTAAAGACATGTACACATCAAAATATTTTGACTCCCCTCTAAATCTACATTTCCGAAACTCTTAATTTAGCCTACTTTTCCACATTGATCTTGCTCTTGGCAGCGTAGTTAGTTTTTGGGCGACAAATAATAAATAATAAATAGGAAATGCAGGGACAGAAAGCAGGGCTTTGTGCCATGTGACAGTCGTCCCTAACCACGATTTTATCAGGTCGGCCCTTCCAGAAAATTGAAACCTCTTTCAGCTGGTATCAGAGTATTATACTCTGAAGTGGGGTTGTTGAAGTCAGATTTCAGTTACGGCACATTTTCCATGATTATAGTAATTCTTTACCAAACAGATGTCACATTTGTTTTCAGAGGTTGAACTTAAAAGTGCAGTTGAAGGAGACACGTTGTCAGATCAGCTCCAGCTACAGTTGCCGCGATGATGATTCTCTGTACCACCCGGAATACGCTGTCTTCATCTCGTAGCCTCATCAAGCTCAGCAGATTTGGCCACTGGCCCGGTGATTTTGGGATGAGCTGTTATCATAAAATGAGCAAGACTAAAATCTCTTAATGAGTCATGACTGTCTGAGAAAGAGCTTATTTTAAATCAGCATTCTTAGTCAGAGGGGCTTATGTGGGCCCACGCCCAGAGCTTTTACACTTTCATTTCTTTTCTGGAGAATTTGCACAATTCTTAAAGCATTTATGTGAAATACTGATGATTCAATAGAAACAGATCTGAGAGGTCAATCTATTATTTAGATCTGTAACAGTTTAAATAAGCATTTTTAGAGAAAACTGATGCACCCCATAAAATATTACCTAACCTGCATGAAATAAGCATGACGTGAGAGATGCATTAATGAAAAAAACACAGTTGTTAAAATATTTAACATGAAGGTCCCCGACTATCATTCACACAGTGACAAAAATAATTTCCTGGTGTGAAGCATACAGGGCGGGTCACTGGTAGAGTCACAAAGCCCAAAGTCATTCAATTACAGTGAAGTAGTTAGTATATAATTCATGAGAGTGACATATGTATTTCAACTGAGGAGGCACCACAGGTTTTCATCAAACTGTTTGACTACACCTAGACTGGGTGATTTCGATAATATTCATGATGTCATAATTCTCTTAAAAAGCAAACTGGGTGATTCTTCATTTTATAGGTCTGTAATTTCCTGTTAAGAATTCTGTTCCTGTGTCAAAATGACTGAGGATGATGAGGATGCTAAGCCCAAGAAAATACAAACATTGTGCTTAATATTGTGCTGAATGTGGCCCTGACTGATACATATTCAGGTTGCTCTCTGAATTTACATGTACATTTCTTCCTCTGAATTTTTTTGTCAGTTCTTTTCATGGAAATTATAGGAAACCATAGAATTACAAAACCCCAAAACATTAAAGTCTAAAAAAAAAATCCACTCCTGCTGATATAACTTCAACATTAGCAAGTGTTATTCTTTCAAGATTTAGAAATAGAAGCAGTTATTAATAATTTACTCTTTAACATGAACAAATCACATTAACATTAATAATAAAGAGTGCTTATATTAGGTGTGGTGAACAGATTGTGTGAGACAGATTTTGAATATGATAGAAAACTGTAACAGTGACATTAATCACATACATGTCAGTTCTGTATGGGAATATCTTGTTGTATATCTTGTATCTGTAAAAAATATATTGCACTTAAATCTAGTCAATGTGGACCTGAGTGCCCAGCCTCAAGCAAAAAAAAGCCATTTAATTACAATAGGGTAAAGTTAAGTTGATGTGGAAATTAAAGAGCAATAATGGGGCAGCATCCAGAGCTGCAGGAGGAAAAATAAGACAAAAAACAGTTAAAAGAATACATGTTTAAAGAGGTTAAACAAACCAACAAACCCAGACACTTCATTAGGCAAATCTACAAAACAAGGCAGGGTCAGTAATATGACTTTATAATTTTCTATTTACTCAAGACTCAGTTCTGATGCTCACTCACCTCCTCCTGTTTAAGTTGTTGAAGCAGAGCGCCACAGCTCACTGAGTGTGGCATGAACCCCAAAGGACACTGTGGCAGGTGACTCACCGGACATGAGTGAGATACCCACCTATATCCCCCACAGGTTACTGGCACCGAGACAAAAACACCTCAAAGAATGTCACACTGAGTGTTTGCGTGTTTGCCTTCACTTTCAGATTTCAAAGTTACACACTCGTGCACAGCGCACACATCCTAAAAGGCATGATAATTACAGAGAGAGTATTCCAGGAGGGCTTGAAATAAAACATAGAAAGAGCCCCATATGAATCAGAGCTGGCATACGGTGCCACCTTAAGGGGATGTGAGCGATATGTGTGTGCACATGTGTCAGCACTGCTGTTATTCATAGATTGAAAGAAGGCAGTCAACAGTGAAGCTGACTGACCCAGGGTCAAATCACTTCAGCACGTGAGGACAACTTGAGTGACTTTGATGTGTCGGACACCTGGATTGTGTTATTTTGAAATAAAAAAGAGAGAACGATTAAAACGCTGATTTGCTTTGATGGAGATTCAGATGAAAAAAGAGCCAGTAAAAGAGGCAGAGGCAGAAGCCTGCTGTCCCTGTTGTGTCTCTCTTTGTGTCTGTGTCCATCATGTGATAGCACCGCTGTGATTGCTCACAACTTGTACTTCATCCATTATTCACAGCTTCACATTGACTGAGAGAGGGGGACTTATCACCACCCAGCCAGAGGGACAGAGAGGTGAGAGGGACATAATGTGCAGTTGGACCAGCAAGAGGGCCAGATGCACTAATGTGCAAAGTGTGTGTGCGTATGCGCAGGTATCAATGTGTGTTCGAACTGAGTTGTGCATCCTGCTGAGAGCCAGGTGTCCTAATGTTGTGATTCACAGTACTCTGCTGTTTGGCTTGTGGATCATATCTGTTTAAATCACACACAGAAAACACAGGCACAATGTTGCCTCTGCTCCCTTTTCTGGACGGAAAAATGAGCAGGAGTGTTGCCTTCCCACTGCTGCCAGTATGCAGTGATTGTGGGAAGCCTGCGGTAGCCCAGACCCTGGTGCACAGTTTGGTGTGGCACCACAGAGTTTTTTTTTTCACTCTGCACATAATGCTCCTGAGGACAAGCTGAGGGGAGACTTGGCTAAAGGGGGAGAAGTTTTTGGCAGTAAGCAGTGACATTTTATCAATTACTAAACAGTGTATGCTGCAGGAATTGCAGTACACACCACTGCTACATTAGTAAAATCACATTCATATTGTATTGCCATTGTCTGTATTCATAAGAAGCCAGCAGAGAGGAAAGCTGTTCCACTAAAACATGTTAGTGGAACAATAGTCATATAATGAGCTGTAAGAGTTCACTTATATATAAATAATGTCATATAATGTTATATAAAGCCTTGTTCCTGTAGCCCGTTAAGCTGGACATTTTCTATAGTGAACTGGATAATACCTGTGCACACAGAGTTGGTGCAGATCTGTTCAACTGATACTAGGTAGAGAGACAGCACCTCACCTGCACTGGCTACCAGTCAAGCACCAAACTGAGTTCAAATTGAGCATGTTTTTATGGCTTTTTTGAGCTCCTCTGCCCATTTTCCACCCAAAGATCTCTTACATCCCCAGACCAGCTTCCTCTAATGGTTCCCTGGACAAGGATACAGTAAGGGGAAAGTGAGATGGAGCTTTGGAACTGTTCAGTAACTTTTTAAAGCTGAACTCAAGACTCACATTTTCTCTGGCTTTTAACAGACCCCTAAAGTTTTGTCTTTCACTTTTAGCCTCTCTGTTTTATGTTATATTGTCTGTATCTGCAAATGGGATACTTAAGTAATCTCAAACGCAATCTTCTTGCTTTTAGCTGTTACCATCTAATAATATTTCCTTGTATTTTTTATTTTTTTATTTTTACTGCTCTTAGGTAAACTCTGGTTGCGTTAAACTTGCTTTAGAAATAAACCTAATTTCATTTGATACATAGAGGTGTGACCGTAAAATTCTACTTCAGAAACAACTCTATTCTATAATCAGCTTCAAAGAGATTATAGAGTGGAGTCTTAACGCCTTACATTTGAATACAGTTCAGCCTTCACCACAACAGATGTTGTGTCTTTTAACACAAGGAGCTCTGGGCTTTTAAAATGGCCACACAGATAAATAACTGAAATCAATTATTTCACCTCATTTGTCCAGCGATGACAATGCAGAATGTTTCAATGAACAATCGTTGAAATGTACCATATGTGATATCATGCAAAAGAGCCAAGCAATAATCTGATACAGTATCTACCATGTACTGCCCCATTCTGGGCCCTAAGAAGGACTCCATCTGGTCTTTGATCAGCTACTCATGGACCTTCTCTTTGAAACCATGACTGCCCAAATCCCATTCAGGTCACTGTTGTTTGCCTTCATAGTGACTGTACCCATTTACTTCAGCTCCTTCTCCAACTGTGTTCCTCCTGGGAGTGTTGTCCTGCTCTGCCCTGGCAGCACACAGGACCACCTCTGCGCTTCCCTGACAGTGTAACAAATTACCGTCTGCTATGAGGGCAGGGCTGTACCTCTTTATTTTAAAGAAAGCACATCTCCTTGAGCAACACCCTTCTCCTAAGACTTCTGACACCCTGTTAAAATACACAGTATTCATATTCGTACCTGTGCCTCTGAGCAGGCAAAAGGACCCTTTACCTTCAACCAGCAACTGTCTCCAGTGTGCTCCTTTTTTTTTTTCAAATGTTGTTGGAGGAGCGACGCAAAGTTTTTGGCATGGGTTCCTCCAGACCAGAGACTGCTCGGGAACTCCTAGGGTTGTGGCAGGGGGACCGCAGATTTTTCTATAGACTTCCGCACCAAAGCCAGCCTCTGCAGTTGGAATTCTGCTGCCCAGGTGGAGCCTTCCTCTGTGGTCATGATGACTACGTGAAGGATGAGCTGGTTTCCCATGATTTGCCTTTGACACTGGACGGTGTCATCAAGCTGGCCACCCGGATCATTCCCCGCATTCAGGCTTGTTGACAGGAGAGATGTCGGTTCCTTTCATCGCCAGCCCACCGTCCAGTGCAGAGGGGGTGTAAGCAGCCCAACTCCTACGCCAGGACACCAGCCAGAGGAACCTGAACTAATGCAGTTAGGCCATGCTTCCCTATCTCCAAAGGAACGAGAGCGCTGCAGATGAAACAATCATTGCATATACTGTGCGGGGGTTGGCCACTTCAAGTTCAGCTGCCTAGCAAAAGCCAAGGCTCACCAGTAGTCTGGGGAATACTACTGAGCCCAACTGCCATGCAAAGCCTCCATCATCAGAGACCTTTGCTTCAAGCCCGGTTGCTCCTTCCTGGCGGTCCTCGTCCCCTGGTTACCCTCGTAGAGTCTGGTGCTGATGCCTGCATCATGGCATCACGGTTGGGGGTTTGGTTCAGCAGCTGTGGATCAAGCGAGTTCCTCTGCCCAATCTGGTTCCTGCTCGAGCTCCTGGGTGAGATCACACACCAGACCTGTTATAGTTCACTCCTGGTTTTCCCCCTTACCTCTCCTAATCAAGATCATCAGACTCACCTGTTCCTCCCAGCTGACTCTAATCACACATCCTCCTCTTAACCAGCTCCTCCACGCTCACTCTTTGCCAGATTGTCGTCACATCGTGCACTACTCTCCAGCACTCTTTTCTGGATGGAGTTCCTTGTACCTGACCTGCCTTCTGTCTTTGGACTTTGCATCTGCCCGCTCCCTGCCTGCCTGCAGCCTGCCTGGACTCCCTCCCCAGTGACTCCTGCCCCATTCAGAACTTGGACTGTGCTCGCCAACCAGGCTTTTTGATTGTCATCTGTTTGGACTCTTGGACGTTGTCAATAAAGTTCTGAACTGTTCCAGTCTAGGTTTTTTGCTGTTTCTGGGTCCGTTCTCACACCCGTTACAAGACCACCCTGGTTCCCATGGTCCTGTCTGGAAATCACCATAAGAAGATCCAGTTGCACATCCTGAACTCCCCGTTTCAGCCCCACATCTTGGGGTACTCCTGGCTCTGTCAACACAACCCCAGCATCAACTGGGAGACTGGATCCATCTATGAGTGGGGTCCTTCCTGTCACCTCCACTGCCTGAAGTATTCCCACTTGCCACTCCACTCACCACCTCCGAACTTTTCTCTGGACATCTCAGAGGTACCCCCAGAGTACCCTCACCTCTGCCAAATCTTTATCAAGGCCAAAGTCACATGATTGCCCCCTCATTGGCCATATGACTGCACCATTGACCTCCTGTCTGGCACTTCTCCACCCAAGGGGCGCCTGTACTCCCTGTCCGCCCTGGAAAGGAAGGCCATGGAGACGTACATCAGTGACTTCCTGGCAGCAAGTGTTATCTGCCCCTCTTCCTCACCTGCAGGAGTAGGCTTCTTTTTTGTTGAGATGAGACTGTAAGACCAAAGGGTCCTGAACAACATCACAGTAAACAACCAGTATCCCTTGCTTATCACATCTACTGCTTTCAGACTGCTCCAGGGTCCACTGTTTTTACCAAGCTTGACCTTCGCAATGCCTACCATCTGGTCTGCATTAGAGAAATGGAAGACGGCCTTCAGCACACCATCTAGGCACTACGAATACCAGGTGATGCCATTTGGACTGTCAAATGCGCCCTGCTGTCTTCCAAGCCATGATCAACAATGTATTCCAGGACTTGCTCAACATCTATGCTTTCTGTTTATCTCCACGATATTCTTATCTGCTCCAGCGCCACCTTGACAACTCCCTGTATGTTGCAGAGAAGTTCAAGTTCCATATCCTGTGTCATTTGTCATTTCTTGGTTACATCATGGCGAAAGGAAGACCTACCCAAAGTCTCAGCTGTAACCTCCTGGATGCACGTGCCAGATTGCTGTGGGGCAGACAGCTCTGTGAATGGGGAAAGTGGAATGTAAATGTAAATGAATGTAATTTATGTAAATATTGGGCACTGAGACCCAGAGTGTGGTCGCCGTGCTGTATGAAACTTCAGCATTCAGCATATACTGTTTGGAGTCATTATTTGGTTTGGTTTGGGGCTGGAGACCCAGCTCTATGTTGACATGTAAATGTCATAACAACAAATTTATTTATTTATTTATTTTTTTAAGCTGTGTCATGTGTGCGTGGTCCTGTGATATGCATCTTATCCAGGTTTTTAATGTGCTGGTGCTGAGCTTATTAGGACTCATTTTCAAACCACTTAGCAATTAGTGTTGGACAAAGTCCTGGGCCAGGTTTGTAATTTTGTGGTTTTCTTTGCAGTGATGAGATTTCACCAGTGAGGTTTCACCTCAACCACATGACATTAACAAATGTCACACCATGTTGGAGCAGACAGCTCCTTCAGTGGTCTGAGATGAGTGTGGGAAAAGATACTGAACTTTGAGCAACACAGATGGTTTCCTGAAATTTGGGCCTTTTTGTATATTATGGTTAAACCTGTGGGATATGTTTGCTGACAGACTAGATGAGTAGTGGGAAGAGGAAAAACGACACTGGCTTGTCACATTTCCTCCTGTACATGACGAAGTAATGCTGATTTGTGTGCGTAGGTGTGTTTATGCATGCGTCCTTGCAGCCATATTAATGAGTGTGTGTGTGTGTGTGTGAGAGCTGTGTGCATCAGTGTGTGTAAGTGTGAGTTTGTGTCTCTGCCAGTGACTTTTGGTATTGCCCTACAGTGTGTTTCACAGGAAATACAAGTTATAGAGTTTTTAAGAGAGTTAAAGTCAGAGTTGGATTTGCTGTGCAGCTTTGTGTATGGAGGTATAAGAGAGAGATGGTGTGTGTGTGTGTGTGTGTGTTACTGAAAGAGACAGACAGAGCAAGCCAGTGAGCGTAGGCTGTGTGCTTAAACTTGAGAGATTTACATGCAAAACGCTGGTGCTCCTGCATCTTAACTTGGGGAGGTGAAGGTTGAAATGTACTCAGTGCAAATGCGCTTACGACTGGCGAGGAAACCAATTTCATTTACAAGTGGGAACTCAAAGTAATGTATTCCTACACTCTACCACACTCCATCTTAAGATGTTTGACTTGTTTTCCTGACTGGAGATTTATACCCCAGAATAACCAGGCCACGTTAATTCACCCACAGCAGTTTGGCTGATGCGCTTTCAGACAGAATTAGCCACCCGCTTTCATACTTACTAATAAGTTTAGTGGAGCCCCTCTGTGAAAGCTCAGCTGATGAAACTGTTTTTTCTTGCTAATATTTCCATTGAGGTAAACCATTTCAGTCTGGCATGAACCAGAGGGCTCCAGCATGTGAAATACTCTCCTCCTCAGGGCTTCCGTGCAATTATGAAGATAAGAGGAGAGGGGGGTGGGGGGTGCAACTGCAGTGGTTAAATGAATGTGAAAGTATACATTAATGCACTGGTTCATTTGTTGAGCAAGAGTGAATTTGATCCAGATGGAGTCTGAGGTCATTTATGCAATTTTTGCCTTACTTTCACAAGGGAACAGAACTCTTTAATTTCCTAACTTTCGAGCTCCTTAAAATTTGAGTGGTTTACTGTGGATGAAAGTGGTGACTTGAAAATTTAGAACAAGTGGATGTGAAACCTAAAAAAAAAAATGGAGAATATATGCTGTCCATTCTCCTCATGGTTATATGAAGTAGTTTAAGAACAACGTTATCAACTAAGCCATAGTTCCCTTTGCATAATATTGCGTATTAAAGAGACAAAAAAATCCAAATATTTAACAGGGCCTGAAGATATATTGTAGTTTGTGTTTAAATTATAAAACAACAAAGAGATTTATCTTCCTGAAATGCATTCTTGTGAGACTAATGTAGGACATATTTTATTTTCTGACAGATATTCAATTATTTATCTGCTTTTCCAGATTCACTGGAGGTCTGCAAGTTTCCTTTTAATTCATCAAATGATGCACAGCCATTATTTTTATGCAGAAATCCAGACATGGCCTTTTTCTATTTGGTGTGAGGATTTTTTATCAGGCTGATTAAACGCTGAACCAAAAAAAATGAAAATATAGGGTTAATATGAAATATATTAAATGTCCCATATTTTACATTACTGTGTTTAATCGGAAGTGTTGCCATACATTGGAAGATACATTTGTGATTTTAAGAACTAAATACCATCTCAGTGTAGTTTTTCATCCCCTCCCGCAGGCCTCTCTGGAGCTATAGTTGCAAAATATAAGTGCGTCAATCGCTGAAAGGATCTGAGTCTGTCTTGTGTTTGGCTGATGTTTTTTTGTGTGTGTGTGTGTGTGTCTGAAGTGAAGTGAGTGAAGTAAAAAAAATGCAAATTTCAGGTAACCACTCAGAGAAACCAAATCTTCCAAGTTTGGATGGTTAAATGGTTGGTCCTGATCTGAGGGCGGCAACTGTTTTCTTGTTCCATCATGACTTAACATGTAAAACACACTGCTGCTGTTTTAAAATACTGCAGCGGTAAAGCGTCCTCATTCTCCTGAACAACCTCCATTTTGCTGGTTTTTATTTGAGCTGCTGAGGTCAAACGTGCAGATGAGCAGCACACAGTACTCACCTGAGTCATACTTATGTGTAATTGTATGCAACTACACATAACTTATTTGTTTTCTAATGATTTTGTGGCTCAATTTCAAAACTTGTCCTGTTTTGTGTTCCACTTTGTTTCATTTTGTAAATTTTTTTTTGCCCTCCCCTGTCTTTTTCTTCTTTCTTCTTTCTTCCTATAATCTCTGCTCTTTCAGTCCTTTTTTTTATCACCCTTTGCTCTGCTGACCCGCCCACACACACACACACACACACAAACGCAAACGCAAACACACAATCCCCCTCTCTCCTCCTCTCTGCTTTGTGCCATGTTGTAGCAGGGATTATGTGCTCAGGCTGCCAGTTATGCTCGGCTCGCCTGCACTCCACTTGCATGCCTATGGTGTATTTACACAAGGAATTGAATAAGTTGGACGAAGGCCTGAAACTATTTCTTATTACCATTAGACTCCGGGAGGGTAATGAATAAACGGATTTGGTTGTCAAATAGGTGTTACGAGGACCTGTGTGGATTCACCTTTTGCAAACTGGGTTAGGAGGAAATGTCTTTTTCTTATTATATATATTTGTATATATTTTTTTATGTTGATTCTGACCAATAGTTTCAATGTCAATCCACTTTTCTTTTTTTTTCATTTATGACTCAAAACCCAATTCACCTGTAATAAGACACCAGTTGATAAATAGACCGTGTAACTCTTCTCGCTTTGTCTTTAGGGACTTGGTATGGAAAGACTTAATTTCTCAACCATAAATCATAAAGCAGAGAACAGATGTGGCTTATGACCTGGCCTGTCCTGTCCTGGTAGTGGCTGCAGCTAATCTCATTGTCCACATAGAGGATCACATAGCAGCTCAAGTAGCACACAGATGTAGGTGAAGTTAATTCCAATAAGTCAGCGTGAAGTCTCACACGAGCAATTCATTTGTGTTGTCCGGACTTTGAGCATCGTGAGACTTTACTCAAGTGGTCAAAGCAGCTGTTGCGGATGTCAATTTTTCTGTCCATATGAGTGAGAGACGTATGTCCCTATGTGGAGCACACCAGCCTGACCATACTTTGACTGGTCTTTTAAAAAAGATACCCATTGTGTTCACTGCAGACACAGTAGATCAAATATTTTTAACAGACTTGGATATCCACAAAGATAAATAGCAGCTGCAAGTTATAGGGATTGAATTCACCACTGGCTGATATGTGCAGAGGAAGCTGTAAAGATTTCTGTGCAGGATTGAGTTCAGAACAACATCAGTTTTCATTATCTGTTGGTCAGAAGAGTATCTATGCTTCACAGATTTATTTAAGCTTTTAAATATGTTTAGTGTGGTTTTCACAGTATTTATCTGTATTGATGTGTGTCTGCACTGGCGCCAGCCAGAGCTGGAGGCATATTGTTTTTGGGTTGTCTATCCGTCCCATTCTTGTGTATATGATATCTCAGGAAAGCATTGAAGGAACCTCCTAAAATTTGGCACAAATGTCCACGTTACGGTCACAGTGACCTACCAAAATGTGTTTTTTGGCCCTGTGAGCACTTTCTCAGCAAGTCCTTGATGAAAACATTTGAAATTTGTTACAAACATTCAAAACAGATTGAAGAATGAACCAGTAGGAACCAACAGGAATAGCAGTCAAAGTTCAAGGTAAGTATGACCTTTAAAAACACCAGCCATCTTGATAAATGACTCATATTTAGCATGCCCTTCTTCTACCACTTTGCTGGTGTGACCCAGGATCATAGGTCAGTCTCTGGACTGTCCAGCTGTACTTAAGCCATGTTAGCAAAGTCTCTGCAAGGGAAATGTATCTGTCTGTATTTAATTCATTATGTTGTTACTTAAACCACTCTCCAGCTCATATCCTCGAATGGCCTTTTCTGTTGTTGTGAGGTAAATGAGAAAACAAGGCAGTTGTTAAGCACCAATAATGTGACATCTGCAGAGGTCATGCTGTTTTTAGATTGCACCATGTGGAATATGGAAAACAGACAAAATAATATAGCTGCAGCTATATAATAAGCACACTTCATTATATATTTACAATGCAGTAATTGCAAACACAAAGGAATGAGCACACACACAAACACTGTTGCAGCATTGAGCTGCAGCAAAATGAAACTTTTTTTTTTTATCACATGGATATACATGTATAATAAAAAAATCTATTACAGAGGAAGCATGTAGGCAGACAACAGTGGGCATTAATCCTGAAGTGTCAGCATCTAAATAAAGGCTGTTAAAGCATAGAGAGAGAAAGGGGAGAGAGAAGGGTGAGAGAAGCAGTGTCCACCATGACCCCCCCCCCCACCCTCCTGCTGTTCCAATTATTGACCGTTCTGGTTGGTCTTGGAGAGAGGGAAGCCTATTAGAGAAGCTCTCAGCAGGGAGGCTTTGACAACATCAGTGAGTTTTCATGCATCTGTTTTATAAAAATTTTTAAATATGCACACAAAACTCTACGCAAAAAAAAAAAAGAATAAAATAAAGAAGATTGTCTTTAATGCAACTGAGTTTCAAAGATAGTGTATTATGAATGAGAAGATGTGATTAGGATTGGTGATGAATAATGATGACAAATTTTCTTGACTTACAGGTCAGCAGATGTACGGCTACAATGTGTCCATTTCGCATGAAGGCTCACGGTGTAGCATATGGTGCCATATTGTATATGAGCAGAGACGTGGAGCAAATTCATGAATTAATAAAACTAACTTAGGCACAATATTGAAAGGAAGGGGGGAAAGAGAAATATATAATGAAACAAATACATATTTACGTTGCCCTCTTCAGAGCTTTAGAAAAAAGGAATATGGATGGAAACACTGATTAGAATTTTTGTTTGCATTGAAGAATAAAATGACAGTAATAAGTGTTGATTATATTTTGTAGTGAACTGTTTGATGGGCAAACTGCATTGTCAGCTTTTTTTTTTTTTTTTTTGCAGATTGGCATGAATGATACTCATATTACATCTTTTTATACATATACCATATGGAATACGCAGCTGTGATTTATGTTCTTTTGTTGACTCATTGCTTAATTTGAAACATCCCAATTCAGGATGACTCCCCAGGTGACACATATAAAGGTCGGAAAGCTTTCATGGATTCTAAATTAATGTCCACTTCCCTGTAAGCACACCGAGTTGAGCAGCCATCCTATACACAAAAGCTGTAGTCAGTCGGTCAAGACACAGAGATTGCTCCATTGTAATGAATATGCAGATTTCAGAACTTTCTTGAAAAGGGGAACATGATGATTACAGCCTTTGGTAAAGCTTATCCCAGTGGGAGATGGCAAGAGTAAGCTGTGGCAGGACAATTCATCCAATAAAAGCTCTTGTTGCTTTTTAGCTGAATTGTGATACTGGTGTAGATATTGAAATTGAGAGGATTGTGTCTGTGAAATGAAGTTAAAAGCAGCAGATTGAGGCTGATAGTGTGTTATTGCTTTGTTGCTTGCCTCTTGCCAGAGTAATCTGTTTGGGCGCTGACACTTGATCTAATCAGCTGCCTGATAGAGGAGTACATTTTACATCTATGAGGGTAAATTAGTGTGGATCATCAAGGAAAATTTGCAATCTGAGGGGTAGATTCATACACAACACAAACAAACATGGGTTCACACACACATAAATGTACACAGGAACCCAAATGCACAATCACTTGCACACAGACCTCTTTCAAAATGCCAATTTAAAGTGGAATTGCTGCATATCTGCCCACAGGCTCTGTGGCAGAAATCATTTATGTACATTACACCTGCTGCCAGTAACAAATGAGATTCTCAGCACTTTTAGACCTTCCATGCTTTAAAGGAAGGGCTGAAAAGCAATATTATTGAGACTGCGATATGGTCAAGTGCATTGGCTAAGGTGCAGGAGCTGCAAGTTTTTTGATAGTGATAAAGTGTCTCAAAACTCATAAAGCACTGTGTTGCTGCATAGATGTGTAAGAGAATGTGCTTGTTTGGTGCCGAACCCAGCAAAAATCATATCATCATGTTCATCTTTTCCATTCTCACAAATCATAATTTCATATTCATATGTATTCAAAAATGATATTACAAACTGTGTGTATATATATACCTATTATTAATATTATTGGGGTTTTTTTTTTGGGGGGGGGGGGGGGGTTACTATCATTCCTTATTTACCTTATTTAAAAAAGCTGTGGACAATTAAAAGTTCCATCTCCATTTTTTGACATCACAAAGTCCCAGAGGTCTTGATAGTTGGTTTTAAGATTCAGTGTCTGAATGCAGACTGGGAGCGTTTCTCTGTTGACTGAGGCCTTTGATACTTTCACTGTATTAATATAAAACCCAGAACTCCTTCATAATCAATGAAGACATGGAGATCAACCTTTATACAATATGACACTTTTATCCAATTCCTTTTCACTGTCTTTATTCCACTGTGCACACAAGATCATTATTGCATTGAAATCATTTAAAAGCTGTTGGATTTCTAGTGTAATAATATATTTCCCAGCTTTGATTTAGATGCTGAAACATAATTTTATTTGCGTATCAATGCTGCTGGAAATATCAAGCCTTTCAAATTCCCTTCGGACTGGACTGGTTAAACTCGACTGAGATCCTATTACATTCTTTAGAGTAATACAATTGTTGTCATGTACAGTATCTAGTAACTGACAACTGCTTTTGGGAAGGATTCAGTTTACCAGCACCCTTCTGATCACTGATAAGCCTTGACATTGATTAATTACTATTCATTAAGTTGAGCAAGACAGTTGTCCCTGTATGAAATGCAGTTCCTATATTTTCCACCGATAGTGAACCCATGGTCATTAATCATTCATTGATAATGCTGTGAAATCCTACCAGAATTAGCATTTGTCCTTCTTCCTGTAGAGCAGAAGACTAATGTCACGGACGTCACCATGTCAGCACTTCTGGATGTTACCTTGATGGAAAAATTAACGGCAGCGTTCTACATTTGATATTCCATTCATCACCAATATTGTGTTGTCAGGCAAAGTCATAATTTTATTCATTTTCACTGCGTTGTATTTTTGAACAGATTTAGAACAGGAAAGGGTGACAAGGAAGGATAGATGAAGGCAACAGCACAGTATAATGAAATTTCACCTCTTCTAATGGATTCGAAGAAACTAAGCCAAATAATATAGACGCCTCCTGGGAAGAGGTTGTCTCGCATTATTCTCTGCAGGTAATTGCCTTATGTTCTTGTTCTGATTTTAAGTCATACTCTGATTGATTTAGTTGACACTGATAGGTGATGCAACTTTGGCATTTAGTTCCACTTTAGTCCCTGAGGGAGCTTCTTACATTCTTACTTTTGACATTTGGATAAATTTATTTAACCTAATTTGATAAACCAAGAAAACTGAGTTTTTCATCTTTGACAAGTGCCGGGCACACAGATTATGTTTACAAGTCCAAATATTCTTTTCACACAATTAGTTCAACTAAGCATCTGAATTCTGAACTGTCAAATACATAGTTTTTTGTTGTTGTTGTTTTTGTTTGTTTTGTTTATCTACTTCCCACCATCCTCTTTTCTCTTCTTCTCAGCTTCTACAGCAAATTGTTCAGTGACAGAAGAGCTACACCAGTTTGCTCTTGAGAGCTAAAACACTCTCGAGTATCTCATGCTTATATCTGATTTGTCATCTCCTCAGTAAATACCTTACATCTCTCACTCCCACCTTAATTTTATCCCATCTCCTATATCTGCCCCCCTCAACTTGCTTCAATCGACTCTTATCGTTAAGCAGAAATAGATTCTTTCCGCCTTTCCCCTCAGCTCTTATTTCTTGCACTTGTCTGTCATACAAAGTCATTTGAGGGTCAGAGCAGGACTTTAACATGCTTTCTTTGAACTAATTGCACTGTTTAAGTGACTTTTATAAGCCTATCTCTGGGAAGCACTGAAAAGAAGCCTTGGTTACAAATAACTCTTTGCGTCTAGCTTGTTTTGTTGCTTCAATGACCCGGGGTGCCAGGGATTATCCTAATAAAGACACTTTCACACTATGCTGCAGTTGTTGCTACCGAGGCACCATGGATACAGGTCTCACAGTTGCTGTGTACACAGCACACAGTTCCCCTGTTGTGAATTGTAACGTCCCTTCTTTTCAAGAGACTGAATACATTGCAGAAGTTGGAACAATGTAAAGGCTGCATGCCAATAAGGAGATAATAGTAGATGCCCTGCTATGTGTTGGTTGCAGCTCTTGCATGTTATTCATCACTGGTGGCAAAAAGGAAAATTATTTGGATACATTTCCATTGAAGGTACTTTAGGGTTGCATTGCCCATTGTCCTGCATATGTTAAACATAAATATCCAAATACAAACTCAAACCTGGCACTGAGATCTTGATATTGAACTGGGTCACAGCAAGTCTGTCCCATGTTTTCATTATTTTTGCCTCTGAGTCTTTGTTGTGCTGGTAGTAAGCTCTGTTGTGTATCCCATATATATCTAACCTGAGTTTGTAATGATGGCAATGTCTATGTGAGAAATCCAAGTCTGAATTTCTTTTCAAGTTGGACTGCACTTTTTGTTGGACCAATTACCTCTTTCATTCAGAAGGAGCGTTTGTTTGGGTCTGAGGTGCTGGTGGTCTAATGCAACAGTAGCCACCGATAGTTGATTACATATTGCATCTTTTCATTTTGAGTGTAGTTGCACAAGATTCAAGTCAAAGAAGAAATTCAATTGCAACAGAAAATACATTTTTCTGAATCTGAATCTCTGACTCTTGGTTTTAATACTTACCTGCCCGACTGAGCTGAAAGCCAACTCTAACTGTAGTCTGCTGACTCTCTGTTGGTGTTTTTAGCTGCCACATTACCATCAATACTGGTGCCATTGAGGTTGTACTTGTTGGAATATTTGTGGTCTAGGAAAGGATGGCGTATTACTTGGCCGCAATTTAAGGAGTCAATCTTCAGATGCAACCTCTGGACATGGCACCTGAATGGGAAATGGCTTAAGGGCTTTACCTAAAACACATTAGGGAAGACCATGCTGAAATTCTTATTTCAGACGATTCACTATCGGTATCATTCTCTGTTTTATTACCCAAAATTGACTTACAACTTGACGTTTATTTATTAACAGGCCTTTGGCAGTATAAAAATCATTTAGTAGCACATTTCTTCTCCTCCTTCTTTTCTCTCCTTCTCTTTTCAATTCCCCCAACATCTTAATTCCTCTCCTTTTCTCCCTGTACCTCCTCGCTACTTTTTTTTTTTCACCTCACATAGCCCACCTTTCTTCGCCCCCTCTCACCCTCAAGCTCTGATTCAGTCCTATCTGAGCATTGATTTTCCAAAGAGCTATCGAAGTTGTCAAGGCCAGGCAGAAGTGCTCTTGCCAGGCACAAGTTATGAACGTTATTAAAAAGATACTTTGGGAAGGAGGGCGCCTAGAATAGAATGAGTGATGCATTTATATATATATATATATATATATATGTTTTTCTTGTAGCTCTGACTTTGTATCCATAAACTGTTGGAGATTCAGCCAATAATCAGCTTCCTTATCAGTTAAAACGCGTACAAATCTTGGAAACTCTTTTGTTCCGGTGGGTTCTCCTCATTTACGAGTGTGTGAAGGGGGAACATCCCTCTCCGTTTTCCTCTGGAGGCAGAGTCAGGGCTGATGGATTAAATATCAGGGCTGCCAGTAATGAGCCTCGGGCTGCAGTCAAAGTCTATATGCATTCAAAAGAGCAGGACTGCACAGGACTGAACTTCATCTCTCTCAATATGGAGAGCTTCAGTCACAGGAGTGGTGGCTGTGTATTTGTGATGTGTTGTGATGTACCGTACGTGTGTGTGTGTTTGTGCAGGCCGTAGCTAAGCTGTGTAGTCATTCACCCTCCCAGCCATTTTGCCTGCTAAGCCCCTGTATTCATCTAATGCTGTTTACATCCAGCTAGGTCAGGCCTTCCCTGCTCAGCACTGCAGCTCACCAACAGGCCAGATAAACTCCTGCGAACCCCCTTATATACACACACACACACGCACATAGTTACAGTTGTTGCTTTCATTACCATTGCCGTCAGCTTCTCCTGGTTTGTATTCCTCCAGTGTGATTTGTTCAGCAATTTCACATGCTAAACAGTGGACACAGGATGTCAGGGAAGGATCCTTTTGTCCAGAACTAAATGACTAGGTGATCCAAACCTGTAGAAACACTGAATAAAGCATCTCACTTAAAAAATCTGAGATTCACCATTGCAGATCAGCAGAGACAGAATATCATTGATCAACCTTGATCAAAACATCCTACAACTAAAAACCTATATCCAGTTCAAATAAAAAGCTGAAAAGTGTCAAAAATTGCACATGGTATAAAACTGGATGACACTGAAAGGTCAGCAAATGAAACGTATCATGACTTTCTCTAGTTCTGAGAATTACTAGAAACATTTTGAATATTCACTCAACAACACGTATAACATAGGTCATGTTATTTTGAAACATTTTGATATCGGGAAATGACACCATAGTTTTAACGGAGAAAACGTATGTGTTACTTTTTTAAGTATTTGGAGTAACAAAAGCCACAGTTGATTTGTTGAGTCTTGTTACACGAAGAAGTGGGGGCAGGAAAATCAATTTGAAAATGATGGGGGCTTGTTCCAGCTCGTCAAATGTGAGTATTCACATTTGATAACATCATTACCACTTTGTGTGTAAAATACACATATCCACCTCACAGAAAAAAGAAAGGGGAAAAAAAAAGAAGTGAGTTGGTTCCCTTTGTTCCAAAAGGCAAAGAGAAGCCTTGCTCTTATTGCACCGCCTCTAAATGCATGAGGCAACATTCAAAAGGCAAACCGTCATAAAAGTTCAGTTTGCTGAACACCAGTCAATGTTAACTCCATTTAGGAGAAACAACAGAAGTTAAAGCTGCAGAGCTAAAAACAACATAATCTTCTATTATTTGTCTTCTTGCAGAGGTGGCATCGCTTATTGGTTGGGGGGAAAAAGAAAAAGAAATTGAAGCGCTTTCACAAAAACATCAAGAGCTTTCAAAGAGAGGTTTGAAAAATGCAGTTGAAAGGAATATAGAGGATAAGGAAGCACATTTGGAAGTATCTGTATGGTCTTTGTTCTCGCTTGAATACTACTGGTATGATAATGCTCAGCGCTACAGTGGAATACTTTTTTGAAATCTGTGATAACTAAGCAGCTTGGGTATTAGGATTTATTTCAAAGTGGCCTGCCAGCCCTGCATTTAAAGAGTACTCGGTAGCATTAGCCAGTATACTCATGGTCCTTGTCTCTCTTATACACATCCACGCTCAAACAATTTGCCCACCAAAACACAAGGTTGAAACTCTAACACATTGCAAAACTATCTTTAGCAGCAAAAGGATATATTTGCTTTGCTTCTGTTCCACTTAGCTATACTATTCAATATCAGCTGAAATTTTAGCCTTTTTTCTGTTTGTTTTTTTCTTAGTACTAATGCAGACATATTTATAGTCTAATGCTCGGGGGATACATGCACAGCCTCTGGCAATGGTAAAACAGCAAATGTACATTTTCATAGCTTATTAGGCATTGATTTTCCCCCAGATTTAGAGACGTTGTAACACTAAGCAGTAGAGAATTGGAAATGTGTCTCAGTATGCAGTTTTCAGCTGGCTACAGAAAGCTGGAGAGAGTCAAGGCTATGGCCAGGGCATATGCAGCACAAGGACACACACACACACACACACACACACACTTTGCTGCAGTGTATCTGCTATTACACAAGCATATACTTTGAAAAACTCAGGAAGCAGCATGGCCAGAATCAAACAGGGACAGAAAGGAAGATATAGATATATAGAGAGCAAGAAAGGGGTGGATGTTTCTTTAAAGAAAAAAAAAGAAAAAATCCCATCTAATCAGCATATTAGCAGCCTCTCCAATTAGCTCTCCTTATTATTCCAATCTGTCAGATGGAAGGGAGCACAGCAGAGAGAAATCAAACATCCCCAGGCCAAGCACATTTAACATATCCTCTCAGGATGGCAGACAGGCAGGCAGGCAGGCAGGCAGGCAGGCAAGCGGGCGGACTGGGAAATTAAACAGGAAGATTTCCAGAGAGAAACATGCTGGCTGAATTCTACACCTGCAGCTATCATACAGTGCAATGGAAATTTGACAGAAACGGTTTGGTGTGTGCTTGTTTTATCTCCCCTCCCTAAATGCTGTAAAAAATATCCACACACTGGAAGATGGCCAAGGAAGTAATGGAGTCTGAGAGGCTGATTTTTTTTTTTTTTCTTCTCCTTCTCCAGTCCACTTGGAGTGCACTTGGGTGGGATGACTTGCATTTGTCTGAAGGAAACTATCAAAAATGATAAGGATGCACTTTGTTCACAGCCAGGGCTGTGGTCCACTTTTCAACTGTGCTTGGATGGCTCCTTTACCTGCCTTTGCCAGCCATTAAAAGTACCAAAAAAAAAGTGTCATGTCCTACTGTGGTTTGAAAGATTACCTTTTTTTTCCCTGTTACAATACATTCAGCTGTATTATAAAAAATGAAAAATGGCTGGCAGAGGCTGTTTCAGCAGAGGTGGAGGATAATTGCAGCTTAGATGCAGAGGAGGGATTTGTTTCAATAGCTACGACTGTAATTATACAGCTCCCTCTAAATCTTAGGATTTTGTACTTTTTAAAAAGCCCTTGAAAACATTTTCTATAAATTGAAATAAGTAAATGTTTGGGTCTGAAAAATCAAAATCCCATTCATTAATGACCTTCAAAATAGACTTAGTATAGTGTAAAATGGGTCATAATGCACAATAGGGAATGTGGCTCTCTTATTTGATTAGCATGGGAGAATAGCTCACGTTGTCCACACGCAGTTACAGCTGAATGCACAATGTAGCCTTACATTTTCACTTTTTACAGAAAATCTTTTTTCCTTGAGATTCATCAACTGGGTGCTGAAATATCAACTCTCTTAAATCACCTACTGCACCATTAAATATAAAACATATTTTGACATGAAAATGAAGTAGCAGATCTCTTCTTTTACTCCTGAGGTTTAAAGATCCCTTATAGTATAAAGATAGATGTCCATTCATTCATTCATCTTCTACCAGTTAACCGTTTCTGGGGCACGGGGTGCTGGAGCCAATCCCAGCTCTCATTGGGTGAGGGCGGGGTACAGCCTGGACAGGTCGCCAGTCCATCACAGGGCCAACATACAGAGACCAACAACCACTCACACTCAGACCTACAGACAATTTAGAGTCACCAGTTAACCCAAACATGATGTCTTTGGATGGTGGGATGAAACCGGAGTACCCGGAGGAAACCCACGCAGGCAAGGGGAGGACATGCAAACTCCACACAGAAAGGCCACAGGCCAGGGAACCAAACCTGCGAACCAAACCTTAATATAGTATCAAAGGTCTGTATTTGGGTACTGAGTGCTGTCAGAATTTGTGTGGCTCTGTGATGTCACAACAGCAGTCATGGCCCAAACCCAGCCCACGAGGACCCTCCATGTGTTTTCTTAGTGTTTATAAAAAAATCTGCCATATTTGTATTTGATCTTTCAGACAGTCAGCCAATCATGATTATCTGACTGACCTGTTGTTGTTCGATCTCCAGAGAGAACGAGATGTACATCCTAACAAAATGACACTGGTGTTGTTCTTCACTCTTCATATCATGAGGATCCCAGCAACTTATAGAAGTAACATTTCCATGTTACTTTTATACATAACATACAAATATACATCCTGTATATTTCTCAGTGTTTATAATAGGGAGTCGGGTGATAACACATTCACAGCATTGTGACATTTGTTTCTTTGTGCTAGTGAGATGTTAAGTGAGTTTTTGCTAATTATGTGAAGTTGTCTATTGGAAATGTGCTAGGTCGTATAATAAGTGCAAAATAATATATTAATGCATTTGCTAATAATGCAGAAAGTGTCCTGAAATGGGAACGCTTGAATTGCCTGAGGTTCACCATCTAGAATCTAAAAGGGGGCGGGAGTGTTTTTTTTGGTCCTCACTGCTCAGTATTAGTGTCTACGCTATATTTGAAGCATGTGCAGCTGGTTGACCCAGATCTGTGGATATGTTTTGCAAGGTCAAAGCGTGTCTACTGTGTTCGCCAGTCAATAACCTGTGAAAATGGTGCTAGTTAGTTATAGCCTGGAGGATAAAAATGGCATCATTGTTAGAAATGTTTGCCAGAATTCAGAGCAGAGAAGAGAAAAAAAAATAAGTACTGTAAATCAGTAAAATACAACTTTTCACTTCTTTGTAAAGTTTCTCTCCTTCTCTGTCTTCCCCTTCCATCTCAAAGTCTTTTAACTTGAGATTTATTCCATTTGTCCATTTATTTGCATTTGTCTCCAATAAATATTATTTCCGAGTGTCTGCACCACAATATCAACCTCATTGAATAATAAATTACCCTCTCTGTGAAATGCCTTCAGGTTAATAGACATCCAATGAATAAATAACAGGAAAACTCAACACCGAGTTAGGAAACTGGATATTTTTAATTATTATTTTAGGCCAAATGAAAGAATGCTTTTGTGTGCTCAAATTGCAGTTGAGTGCACTAGTTGCCTCAGATTTTAATTAATGCACTGGGGTCTTTAATATGGATGTCGGTTGAGCCATATTGTGCTGGCAGCAGTTAAAAGAGAATTAATTCTCCGCACCGACAATATCTCCTTTAATTGAATAAATAAAGCTGTTTCTTGCTCAAATAGATAATTTTTTTTCAAAGAGTTAGAATTTGAGCCAATCTCAATAGCAAAAAGGTAAGTTTGATTAGCATTCTTGCATGAATAGCTTCAAGAGCAATTGATATAATAGAGTGCCATGTTTCTGTTAATATATTACTTTATATCTTACTCTGTTCGTTAAGAAACAGGGAACATTAATGTTCCTGTGTCTCTCTTTCATGTTCTCCTTTGTACTACGAGTCTACTCTCTTTGCTCTTTGTGCTACTGTGTCTTTCTCAGTCCTGACACCGTGGCCCACTGGTAGGTGAAAAAGCCATCATCACTTCCAGTCAGTTTTTCTCTCTTCAGTTACTCGAGTTCGCCAGAGAGCACCTCCATTGTTCCCCTCAGCCATAGTGTTCACATGGCCACTCAAACACATAAAAAAACCTAGCAGGTTATATAGTCAGCTGCTTCTTCCATTTGCTCTGCTTCAAACGCCAGCTGCCTGGACACTGTCGCCGCTCTCAGAGGAAACATATATAGAAAGAGAAGGAAGAGTCGATGGAGTTCCACCATTTGGACAAATTGAAATCATATTTCACATCTACAACCCATGTCAGGAGATGTTATGTCTGAGAAACAAGAGCAGCTCTCAATTTACAAATGGTCAGGGGAAACATATTATTTAAGTGCTACCCGGTGCTGCAGAAGAGCAATGATAAGTCAGGTGTTTTAGCAACGTCCAAGAGCGCTACAGCTTGTCACATTTCATTTAGACCATCACTTATGTCGAAACTTTCCCAGCCACTGGTGTTACATACAAGTGTGCATTTTTTTTTTTTGTATCATCTCCTGACATGCAGCAGTTGATCAGACACAAGAAAGATGTAAATATTAGTCTCTACCTCTACACGGGAAAACATGCATGGTGATTTCTTTAATGTTTATTACTTGCAGACTCCATAGAGAAAGAATGAGCCGATTGCCTGGTTTAACAACAGTAAGAAGAGATTTGGAAAGTGGTGGTCGATCTGCACAACTTTGCAACCCTTTGCATTTGTAGGCGTGTAGGGAACCTTACCAGTAAAATCCTTCGTTCATCCTCATTGTGCCATAAACATGAGCAATGAACAAGTTTGAATTTGAAAATTGGCGTAGTTATCATTCTTATACTGTAGTAAGTTTTATTCTAATTCTTTTGAAAGATTAGAAGACGAACCAATAGTAGTACCAATAAGGAAGCAGATAAGCTGTAATTTACTGCATGCACACTCAGCATGAGAACATTTGCCCTGTTTGATGGAGCCCGCATACAAGGGTGACTGAGGTTATCCAGGAAGATAGCCAACTCATAAAATAGGAACTGTATATGCATGATTAAGGGTTTGTGTATTTATGGCAAGATGTAGCGTACAGAATGTATGTGTAAGTTTACTGTAAGCTGTTCTGATTTTATTCCTCTCTCTAGTAGGAAAAAAATGTCATAAGAAGAAATTTAGTGAGAGTAATCATCCCATCCACGAGTGCTTTAAGTGTTTGAGTAAATGACCTATAGAGTATTCAGGTGAGGACTTCAAGTGAGACCTAGTTTTTCCTCAGCTCTTGTTTCTGCACTCATTCCACCAACGTGCTGTCCCATGCTGGGCAAAGAACAAAACACGGAGCAGCTAAATCAACGGTTGTTCGGTTCGTTCAGTCCTGGTCATAGGCCTTTGGGTTTGGTAGGATAATCTCTGAGCCTCCCATGAAAGAAAATAAATCCAGTTCCCCCAAGGAAGCAGACAGACAGATCATTTCCTTTGCCCACAGGTCCACAGGGGCCATAGCTCAAAGACATGGCTAAAAGGATAGAGAAATAGATTGGCCAGCAGCTTGAACACCTGATGAATGACTGCTCAAGCAAAACAACATGGGACCTTTGCTTTCTCTCCTGCTGGAGCCCTAGTTCTCCTCTCACTGTTTATCTTCTCTATCATCTTTTACAACTTGGGAACATTCACCCCTTTTCACTGAGGTGGAAAGAGTCTGACATCTGGAGTGCGTCAAGAAGATGAAGGGTTTTGGTCTGGACCCTGACAGAGGCAACGGGTTCCTCTGCCGATAAGTCAGGTTACGAGTAAAAGTAAACATGTAGCGGAGGGAAGCAGCATCTCTAGCCGAATCCGAAAGAAACCTTCGTTAGTTTCAGGACGCAGGTAAAAATGAGGAGCTCACTTTAAAGTGTTTACCTCTAAGGGCCCCTAAAAGGTACGTGTACAGTATGGGTGCGTAATGTTTCACATGTCTTTGTTATTGTTCCGCTTTATTCATTTCACAACATTCATATGTGGGCGGGGGGGCCACTAGAGCGGGGGGTTTTATTTAGCAAGTTTTCTTTAATTTTCCTAATCACTTTGATTAGGCTTTAAACTTAGTGTTTTTTTTTTTCCATCCTCATCTGCCACAATAATGAAAGAAAAAAAAAATCTAAATCTTCCAAAAAAAAAAAAAAAATGAAAAATACAGGAACATTCTTTGTTAGAGTGTCTTCAATCTGTCTTCCTTTGGTAGAGAGCTGCATTAAACTGGCTTTTTGTCAATTTGGACATATAGACTACAAACAATATTTATGCTGCAGTGCATGGAGGATGGCTTTTTTCTCTTAACTGACAAAAACCCTCCATACCATCGGGGCAACCACAGTTATCTGGAGTGTTTCAGGGAAGTCAAAGGTCACGGGGCGTTCATGGCACGGTCGTTTCTCGATAAGGGTCGTTTGACACAGTGTTATTCAAACACTGTCAGTGGACGAGGTTGTGTGACCATAGCTGATGGATGAAGCGGAAAGTTTTACAACATGGACCGTAAGTTTGTGTGTGTATGCGCTGCTCCCTCATTTGTGTGTGTCGCAGATAGGGATCTACAGCGTGACGGTGTCCGGGCGCATGTAGACAGTTAGATCTGTGGAGTGTCACTCGCTGCTCTGTGGCCTCCTACATCATAACAGTTGTCTAACTAATGGACAGGAGAGATGTCTCTTTCAGTGACACAAAACTAATAAGTGGAGTCTCTGACTGATGTAGGTAACCTTGCTTACTGCTTTTAAATAAAACACATTCCATACAGGCAAGGCCACCTTTATTGATTTTGCTTTCTTTCTTTAACTTTCATCTCTCTTGAGTTGTTAAAGCTACCAAAGCTTTTAAAGGATTCTACTCTTATCGTCGCAGCTAAGAACAAAACCCCTTTTAGTTATAATGGCATTGTTTTGGACTGAAACCTTGAAGTGGTAACAGCAACAAGAAGAAGCCTGTTTGATCCACCCAAAACTAACCGGAAACATTAACTGACTATAGCTATCCCAGTTCATAGAGACACTACCTGTTTAACTCTCACTGACTGTGCTATTCAGCAATGAAGCAGCATTACTAATATCCATCCATTTGTTATCTCTGTCGCTGATCTTTATAAGGTTATGGGCGGAATGATGGGTACATTTCAGCTGACATTAGGTGAAGACAGACGACATCCTGGACAAGTTGCCACTCTATCAAAGGGCCATCACACAGCAACCATTCACACTCACTTAAAGTTGCCAGTTAACATAAATGTATATGTCCTGATGTCTGAGTACAGTGCAAAGTCAGAGTACCCAGAGAGAACTCACACAGGCACGGGGAGAACATGCAACTCCTCACTGAAAGGCCTTGGGCTTGAACCCAGAACCTTCTTGCTAACTCCCAGTGAAAAGAGCAAATAACAGAACAGCAATAAACCCTTTGCGAGTGTTCCACCTTAGTTGTCAGCCAATAACAAACTCCTGGTGGGCTTCGGCTCCCACCCGACTCAATAAACACCCTTGTTATGGCCTTGTTGTGGGATGTAGTCAGTAGGTGTTGTTGTTTTCCATGTAACCCAAGGGAGGTGTATAACACCTGCATTTGATGGTCTTCCTGCAGAACTAGCAGAAAGTTTCCAGATGTTATGAGTCCCATTTTCTGCCTGTTGAGCAATAACCTGATGGATTAGGGTCTTTTGCAGTGCAAATTGTGGTTGTTAAATGTTACATCCGGAAGCACCTTAAAGTAGAAAAACCAAACAACTATCCGGAAGTTTTACAACTTAACTGCTCACTTGAAACTTTACAGGATGCAATCAAAAATATTTAATGCATTTGAGAGGGAAAGGATCAGTGAACTGCTTCTCCTGTTAGCTGCTCCATGATGCAGCTGGACATTTGGGTTGGAGAGTCAGATATTAGTCTCTCCATCACCTACGCTACACACTGTGGATTTATGAAACTCCTACCATCTGGAGTCTTTCCATCCCTCCCTCATTGTGTCCCTGCAGTGTAGTCCCCTACAAGTTATTTTGAAATGAGCACAACAGCTTAAAATGAAAATAACAAATCAGTCAGCGCACGAAAAGTTGGAAAAAGTATGAGAAATATGCATGAAAAGGCTACGTAGAGCTTACAGGGCCTTAAAAACTTTAATTTGTTTGTGAAATAATGCAATGGAAAGTAAGGTTGCTGTGTCAGTGGCTGTGGGTGGGTGTCTATTGTACATCTGCCTTCAGTTCAGCTCTAAGTCATGCAAAAAAGTTTTCTGCTGTGAAGGAAGTTTTTTTTTTTCTTCTCATTTTTCTCTTTCAAGTTTTCCTCCTTTACTTTTTCTTATTGGGATTCGATGCTCTCTGTCACGAGGTTGACTTAATTAATTTCTGCCAAAGTTTTTAATTGCATGAACCTTGTACTGTTTCCTAAAAAACTAATTTTAACTACTAAATTACAACTTTTTGTGGATGCATTTTCTGAAATTCAAAAACTGGAAAAATTACCCACAAAGAAGTTTAGCATTTTTTGAGAAACTATTTAAATTTTGAACAAAACTATGCCCTGTAATTTAACACACTGTATAGTAAATGCCCCATACCGCATAAAGGTAGTTGTCTATTTCTTCTTTGATTATAAATCAGCTCTCAGTTCTATATTAATACAATGAATGTATCAAAGGTCTCAGTCTACAGAGAAATGATCACAGCCTGTAATCAGAAAATGAGTGTTAAAATCAGCTGTGAGAACTTCTGGGACTTTGTGATGTCACTGTAAGTCATGGTCCAATCAGAGAAGAGGCTAACCTTTTGCTACTAGAGCTCTAAAGAAAAGAGAGGAGATGTAAAACTTAAAACCAGAAATATATCTTCTTATAGAAATCAATACTTAAAAAACAAAGGGAGACTGTGAAATATAGGACCTTTAAAAGTTAACTTGAAGCTCCATCTGTTGACCTTCACTACAAAACATTAATAATTTTATTTTTTATTTTTTGTGTGTTTTTGGTTGCATTGAAAATGTTGGACACTTGCTAGCATCTTGTTTTCGCCCCTCCCTGCCTAAACGCTGAGGTCAAAATATATTAGGCTTCTGAGCCAAAGCAGGGAAGGATTACTCAAATCATGTTGCTCAGACGTTTTCCTCTGATTCATCAAAACTTTTTCATGGCAGCAGAAGACATGACTTGGCTCTTTTTAGAGGCTGAGTAGTATTCAATATGATAAGTACTCTAAATTGAATATAACATTAAATTGGCAGAAGGGCCTTTACTTGTCATTACAGAACTGCCAACTCTAACCAACATTTATAAAAAAAAAAGGATAATAAAATAAAAAATAATTAATTAATGTCTTAACTGAATGTGTTTCCGAAGTCGCTGCAAAAGACAAAAATTTGTGAAGATGTAGTCTTGAAGTCATTTTGTGTGAATGTGGTTTCTATGCTGTGCTGACAAAGTTAGATTTACAGTGTTTATCTTTGGGTGTACTAATGTGTGTGTGTTAGGCGATGCGTGTCTCAGTAACTCAATCAATTATTAATTGTTTCTGTAATGGGCCCAGAACTTCTGGAAGGGCTCCGTGTGTCCCCGATTAATACAGACACAGCATTCGATACAGGTCTTCTCATCAACATACTGGCATAGGAAGGAGTCAGACAGGAAACAGGAGAGGATCTGCTACACAATCATAGAAAGATGAGGGTGTGTGTGTGTGTGTGTGTGTGTGTGTGTGTGTGTGTGTGTGTGTGTGTGTGTGTGTGTGTGTGTGTGTGTGTGTGTGTGTGTGTGTGTGTGTGTGTGTGTGTGTGTGGGCGGGGGGGGGGGGTTCAAGAGAAGTGAAAACTGGCAAGAGCAACTAGCTGTGGAGCAGTTCGCAAGAGAGACACAGGGAGACAAACAGAAAGAGAGACTTAAAAAGGCAGGGAGTGACAGCGTGAAAAGGAATGAATTAACAACCGGCAGAGGTGATGGCTCCATCGGCGCTTCTTCAGGCGTGCTTTCGGTAATGGAGTGGGCTTGACTGTGTTGAGCCCTGCTTAATAGTCTCCAGTGCTGTTCCGAAGGTCCTGATTAGTGCGCACCGTGGAGATTGACTCTGGATAAAGTGTATGTTGATGAATACAAATCTGAAACATGGCCTCGGCCACAGTGGGATTTGTTGAGTGAGTGAATCTAGTGGGCAGGTAATCAGACTGTTGCAAGCTTGTAGGTGGTCTCTCAGCAGAGCGCATGATGCATGCTGAGATGTTCAGACATTAGATTTCCTTTCCTGGGAAACGTGGTCAATCACTGCTGATTCCTTGTGCGTTCCATTAAGAACACCCTCATGGTCAGCAGCACAGTCTTTACTGAATTTATCACATGCACACAAACAGTCTGCAAGGGCGGGGGGGGTGGCTGAGATGAAATGTTGATGTATTTGTTAAACACCTTAGTCAGAGTTGTAAGGCTATTTAAATATACATGAGAAGCAGCTGCAGCCACTCGGCTGTTAGTATGAACCAGAGATTGCTCTTCCCTCAAGAAGTCTGGTGCTTTCTCTTCCATTCTGTCTCCACCTGTCTCTGTCCAACACCAGCCCAGTCTCTCTGTCCCTCTCTGCGTCTTGTTGTCACTGTCTCCAGCAGTCAGGTGAAACCAATGCATCACTGCCAGCAGTTGTCTGTTGGAGCCAATGCCCTTACACAATAAAACTTAGAGAGGCATACAGCAGCACTTTCCAGTCTCTTAACTTAGAGACCCACAGGCATTGTCTCTTACCTCGTCATAGGCTGCATTTGTATTTCACCATTTTATCTAAAGAGTTGTGCAGATGTTGCGTTTGCAGTTTTCTTCAGTTTGGTAAATTCTAAGGAAAATGTGGAGAAAATGCCAATGAACCGAAAATGGTTGGATTGCAACTGTGCTTCAATCTGCTTGACCAGCATATACATCCAAAAGACAGCCTGGATAATTAAAAGACCCCCTCTCACACACGTCATTATTTCATGTGACGTTTTAGTGACAGACCTCAGCACTGACAAGGCTTGTCAGCATGGAGAACCAGAGTTACCATTACAACAACAATACTAATACTCAACTAATGCTGCTGGCCACTGCCAGTTACAAACTAACACACAACAAATAAAATATGCTGATTCTGATACGTTTGCTAGTCTCTGATTCTGGTCCCTCAAAGCAGGTGGTGGATGGGGCCTAAGGTCTGATCCGGATTTATCAGCAAGGTACTATGAGTACATAAACCAACAGCCCAAAATGAGATGACAGAAGCTATTACTTGTGTTTTGAAAATATCTCATATTGCCAAGATTGGACAGACATTTGGCCCGCAGCCCTTCATGTTATCCAGGGTCACTATGCATTCGGTGACATGGCCACAGGGTTTTGACTTTTACCTGATGTGTTGAATATTCAGTGTGTGAATGTTAGGCCTTAGTGAAGGTTGGATTGGAAAACTGTGATGCTTCTCCCCAAGATTTTTCACTACAATTCACTGAGTCTTTGGTGCTGATTAGAATCTAATGACCTTTCCCAGGGTTAAATTTTAACCTCTGTTTCTTCCTTTTCCACATCCTTCCTTCCTTCTAATCTTCTCTTTTAACTCCAGCTTTTATTGTCTTTGCATACTTCAAACAATGATGAAGTCACCGCTGCTGAACGCTTTGGGTGTAATGAGTGAGTGCGTGCTGTCTATTAGAGCAGATTAGTTCATGTTGCCCCCGAGGCTCATCCAGCCCGGAGCTAATGTCCTGTGTTTATCTCCTGAACATGACCACAGGCAGACGGGGGAGCTCCCCCTACCCAGCACATCATGTATCATCTACCAGCCACCCTCAGCCTCATTTGTAATAAGTTTCTCCAAACAAAAGCTAAATAAAAACACATACAGTGTACTCCACAATATCCGGAGCTCAGCAAGAATGACAAACCTCAAATTATCTTTGTTTATCTGAAAGACTTATTTTTCAGTAGACCGTCTGTGTACTAATAATTAATGTGTTCTGCTTGTTTGGGTTTAATCTAACAACCATGTTGGGCTTTTATTTTTTTGTTGGTCTTCCGTGACAGGGCTGGACATTTTAGGACTTTTGGAAGAAAGTGCAATACAAATACGCATCATTAAATCCCTGATACAATTACAATTTTATTACTACTGCGTGAGCAAAGTCATTCTCTGTGTATTTGCTTTTAGTTAATGATAAAACAAACTGACAATTCCTATTCCCAGCTTGATTTAAGACACTCCCTGAATCGAGAGGCAATATCACATCATATTGATATTGCCATAACTGCTCTAACATGCTGTTTCCATTTTCTAATGACCAACACTAGACATATGAAACATCCCTTTACTCTGTTGCTTTACCAAGCGGTAAATAAAAACACCCATTGTTTCAAGTGACAGCACCTTAGGTGGGGCATCAGCCAGCGGTTACCATCGCATGATGCAATCAGCCAAGCCGATCAATGTTATTGATCATGTGAGGAATATGAGATTGATCTGTCAGCGAGGGGAAACAAAGCCAAATGGCTGTTGAATGTAATAAAAGTTTGTGTCACGAAAACTGCAACAGTGATTTTTGATCTAGTTTTCCCTTTTTAATAAAGCTCAATTACAAGTGGATACTCTTATACAAGTGGCGGGTCAGCAACACCGTGATTCGCTGCTCCGACTTCCAGTGATCCAATTGTGCAAGGAAGTAGCACACAGGAATGTGTTCGGGTGATTTGTTTCTCATCATCTCACTACGCAGTGCCACCGACACACGGGTCAATCCGCCACGCAGGATGATAGATTCTTTCATTCCTGAGATGTCAAGAGATATGGACGTGTGTGTGTGTGTGTGAGAGAGAGAGAGAGAGATTGTGTTTTATGCATTAGCAGATAAAACATCCCTCCTGTCCCGTGTAACCTCTGCTGTAATGGTTCTGTAATGAATATCCATAAACCACAGACGAGCATCTGGACAACACTCAGCAACCAAACAAGCACAGGCACACACAAACACACACAGACACACTCATGTAAACATAAAAATTTTGGTCACTGTTTGCTCGCGCAAGTGTGCAAACATGCACAGTCATAAACACACACAAACACACGCAAACACAGGTTTGGCTGCGCACAAATAGGAACACACTCAAACACACACACACACACAATGACAATTCCAAAGCTCCAGGAGCAAATTTACATTTTGCTATAAAGAGAGTGACGTTCACATATACACACACCTCTCTCCCTTTTCAGTCACAAAGAAAACACAGTGTGGCTTTAGATAACAAACCCTGAATTTGGAAAAGAGGATAAATAAACCTTTGGCAATGTTTACTGTCGCAGCGAACACTAGCTCGGAGGGATTCATGACCAAATCAGCCTATCTAAAGGCACTGCATGATCAGATAGATACGGCTATGAAGTGGCATGGAAAAAAATATTGCTTTAAAAGAGAATGTATGTCTTACTAAATTACTAAATTGGTAAATTTCACTTACCTGAAAAACATGACTCCAGTCAGTACAATTCAGCTTTTTATTCCAATATTTAATGTAATCTGGCTGATGTTTGAAAACTGTAACTAGATCTGTGTAACTGAGCAAAGTGACACAGTTTGCTTACTGAGCCTTCAATGCAAATTATTGGGCTGGTTCTATCTCAACAGGATAAGAGGAAGTGATAGGTAAATGGATACCATAGCTTACCATGGTAAGTTATGGTATCTTGCCCCCAAGTCCTGTCATGTCAGTTTTAATTGTCTTTTTGTTGCAGTATTGGACTGAAAACTGGGTAAAATAGGGTATGAGGCTGGATATTTGCTTCCATATCCAGCTTTTCACTTAATGCATTCAACAAGATATGACTGGCTCATATTTGAGACATTTACAATAATAATAATAAATAAATAAATATATATATATCAAATTGGGTTTAAAGGCAAAGTAAAAATAACACGACTATATAAGAAAAGCCCAAGTAACTCTTCACCCAACGGTATGTTAGATGAAGAACATTGTAAACTTTGTGAAGCTTTTTTTTTTCATCCACTATATGTCAATTTTACTCTCACTCTGTTGTGATGGATGGGAAATGCTCAGAGACCTTGGTTCACTCGGCAGGCTCCTTTATGAAATAAGTAGAAGCTCTGTGTTTTAGCAGGCACTGTGAGGGCAAATGGATGGCCAACGCGGTGGAGGCCATGGTTTATTCGAGTGCTTTCTATTTGGATTTATTGAAAGGTACAGGAAGGAGTTGTTTGGAAAAAGCAACAACAAGGAGAGAAAATGAGAGATCCAGAAACTAAAAGTAAATAAATGAAAGAGAGAAAAAACTTCGCTATGAAAGGAGATTTTGAGATTTGTATTATTATTATTATTATTATTATTATTATTGAATGCCTTCAGATCTAGCAAAGCAAAACAAGACTCTGGGAAAACCATATTTATTGTTTCGTTTTGTTTTGATTTTTGTGGCAACTCCTCTACTGGTTTGAAATGAGACAGAATCCACAGTCAATGTAATTAGACCATGTCTGAACACACTGACCCGTTGTTCTCATGTTGCCTAATAATGAGCATGCAGGGGAAGTCATTGGTCAGTAAATGAGCCTGGGGTCGCCTGTCAAGTCATTAAGTAATCATTAACTAATCTCATTTAATCATGACCTCATCACACACACATACCCCCCCCTTTCATCGCATAACACCCCCACGCATCCTACAGGACCAGTGTTGTGGGGAAATTGTTTAACTGACGTTAGAGGCACAAATAAGCACTGACTGTGTACGGTGGGGGAATTATGAATTCTCTGTGCTCTTTGCTACATGAAACATCCTGTTTAGTACACAGTATGGGGTAAAATGAGATCCATTTCCAGACGTGTGTTTTCCAGAACTAAAAACCATCTCAGTGTAGTTTTCCATCTCCTTTCTTGAGCTTCTGTCTGAAGCTCCAGTGACAGCAGGTCAGTCAGCCAGTTAGGGGAGAGGATCAGTGGCTGACCCTTTTATGACTGATCCAATAAAATAACAACAGATTTTGGGCAAACACAGATAAAAGTGGTCTGGTGGGGCGGGGCTTGGTGCATGTCTGAAGGCGGTGACTGCTTTGTTGTGACATCACAAAGTCCTGACAGCATTTCTCTGTGGACTAAGAAATTTGATACTTCCACTGTATTAATATAGAACATGTCCCTGATTTATAAAAGACCACATGAAGGTCAACCTTTAGACTATATGGGACCTTGACCTTGATTTAATGATTTTGCATAGTAAAAGTGGTTCCTTTAGAAGAATGATACAGCAATTGAAATGCCATGCTAAAAATGTTTTGTTTCAGCCGTCCGGTAAGAAAATAATTTTCATGAAGAGGATTTTTTTTTTTTTTTTACATTGTTACATTTAAAGTAATGCATAGATTTAAAAAGCTTGAGGTGTATTACCGCAGAGCAATCACCAGAAATGATGTATAATTTATGATGATGGATTAGTTGTTTCATACAGGTCCCTACATGTTAGCACTCTGAAATGAAAGCACACCAGTGCCTGTCACAAATGAGAGATAAACATTCATACGTCAAAAAAAAAAACAAAAAAAACCTGCTTTGTTTTAGGAAATGATCACTTATGTAGTTTGTAATGAGGGAGTAGTTATATTGAGTGTGCCTTTATATAACATACAAAAGCACACTTGTTACAATATGCTTTGGATCGGTTTTGGAACCGGGGATGTTATCTAAAATAGTAGAATATGACCTGATGATAATTCCTTTCCCGATAGTTAGAAATTGTTTCAGCGCTGCCCTCTCTTATTAAGGCCTTTGTTACAATTCAGATCCACTGTGAAAGAAAGATAATGACTCTCCCTCTCCCTTGACTATTTCTCTTTGTTTTATCATCACATTGTTCTCCCTTCTCCCACTTTGCTTTTCTTCCCCAAACACCACTTTTCCTTGGAACCTCTGTTTCAATTCTGTCCCATTCTCCCTGTTGTGCTTGGCCTTTCTTTCTCCTTCCTTTCCTCTTCTCATCTCAACCTCCTTTGTCAGCAGTCTGGATGGTGTCTGCAGCGCTCAGTTCTCTTTTTTTCCCTTATAAGGCAGCTTTCATACACTATCTTGCCATCCCACCCTTCCCCAGCCTCATCTCAATCCCTCCCACTGTTTTTCCACTCTCAACCTGCCAGCAGAGGTAGAGGAGTTCTCATCCATCTTCAAGCCGGACTTTGACATGTCTGGATGTTAAATTAAAAACATATAGCTGAAAAGAAGTGGGTTGTATGCACCTAAAGTGTCCTAGACGCGGTTTAGAAAATGAACATCATCCATCAAAAGCTTCCTGCATCTCTGCAAAAGCTTGTGGACAAGCGAGCACAGTATGACATTGGCCATCTTTACAGCCAATTATAAGGCACGAGGTGATGGTTGTTTTCTTCTCAGGCAAAATACTTGTGTACACGCATCCACCCGCATTTGTACACAGGAATATACACGCAAGAACACAGAAAAAGCATACACCAAGAAAGAAACGTCTGGGGTTAGATGTTTGCCACTGAGATCGCCTGACTCTGAACCATCCAAGAAGGGATGATACTCCCCAGCTTGTGAGTGTGTGTGTAAACAGAAAAACAGTGTTTGATTGTTGCCCATTCATTTGTCATTATGTCAAAACAGACGTGCTAGATGGAATATGTCCACATAGGCAGTATATTTTGGGAGGAGCTCTACCACAAGTTTGTAGCTCAAAGCCATTTTATTTGGAGCTTGGTGATCTGAAGGGATTTTAACATTTTCTGTTTCATTTCTATTAATCACATTTGTTTTCAGGTTAATTGGTGACTCTAAATAGTCCGTAGGTCTGAGTGTGAGTGTGAGTGGTTGTTGGTCTCTGTCTGTCTCTATGTGTTGGCCCTGTGATGGACTGGTGACCTGTGTTAATTTCTTGTGCCATTAAAAAACTCAGACGCACATCTTCTGATCAAAAGATTTAGATTTATTTGGTATTTTAGTCTATACACGGTGGTTGTGTTTTCCATTTTAGTATCCTGTTAATCATATTGTGACCCTGCAAACTTTTTTTGAAGCATGGCCCCATTTTATAGATTAAAAACCACTGTATTGGACCATTGTGGGCAATGCTGCAAGTCAATGAGACAAGGATGTTTTCTTCTGGAAGAATATTGGATTTTTATATAAGTCTCATTCATTATAAAGACATGGCTTTATTTTTCAGGCACTGCAGTTGCTCATTTAGCAAAAAGCCACCATCCCTTAGCAAATAAAACACATCTTGTCAGAACCCGAACCAAGAAAAGGACACAACAATGCACGACACAGACGGGGAGAATAAAAGTTCAAATCAAACCAGGTCAGTACACAGAAGAGCAGTCAGATCAGGCAGAAGTATCCGAAAACGTGAAGCAAAGGGGCAAAAACCGGAACGAGCAAAAATCCAAAAACCACAAGAGCAAACTATGAGACAAATGCTGGAACGTGCCAACAAAGGTACAACGAATTGGCACAGGACATAGGGAGGACACAAGGTATAATACATGAAGGAAGGAGGCATGATGAGACACAGCTGGGGACAAATAATCAGGGAGCAGGTGTGCACAGGACGGGGAAGGGACGAGACACAATGAGTGAATGAAACAACAGATAACTTAACTAAGGAGTGGACATGACACATCTCAGGTGATGTATTTATAAACAGTATATCCCGATAATGTTCTTACTTACTTTATATTGTCTGACTGTTTCCTGAAGGATCTAAAAAAATATAGCAAACTTCATGAAAAGCAACAGAAACCAAATCCTCCAAGATTGGATGGTGGCTCCAGGTGGGCGGAGCTTGCAGGATGGCTGAGGACAGTGACTTTGTTGTGACATCACAAAGTCCCAGAAGTCCTGACAGCTGGTTTTAAAACTCAGTTTGTGAATACGGACGGAGACATCAGATACTTCCAGTGTATTGATATGGAATCTAGATAGACCTGATGCAGAATCAAAGAACACATGCACATCTACCTTCATGCAATAAGGGCCCTTTAATATCACAGAATGCATAGTATTAGTCATACCGTATTAGTATCATGTCTCACCACATGTGATTGAATGAATTATTTATTAACATGCTCCACTTTTTATGGAAGATCCACCAACTTCAAAGGCCAACACAATAATCTTCCCACAAGGCACCTTTTTTCAGAGAGAGAAGCTGATTTTCAGCAGTGCACTGCTTCACACCTTCATGTTTTTTCATAGTTTTCATCCTGATTTGGGTGGTTGTTTGTGACTAATGATTGAGAATGATTAAAGGATTTGTACTACTTTAAATAAAAAAAAAAACAACAACAGTGTAAATAGAATAATTACATTTGACAAGTAAAATGATACCGAAAGATGATCTCAGTGTTGAAAGTTGTGATGTAGCTCTGTTGCGAGGTGCCCTTTGACCCTGTCAGAAAAAATCAAATACTGTCTGAATACAAAGATTGACAGAAGCTTGGAGAGATGATTGGCAGCTGACAGATGAAAAAACCTATCCAAATGCAACTTGTCAGAGAACTCTGGACAACAGATCAGACTCCTGAGGTCGACATACTACAAAATCAAACTTTATTTTGTTCAAGGTGTAGGCAGATTGGATTTTGCTCTGTTATGCTCTGTCGAATAAGATAACTTTTCATTGACTTGTAATAAATCATGCAGCACAGGTTGAACTACGTGTATGCAAAGCTCATAGGGATTCAGTCTTGTTCTGGGACACATCAGAAGTCCTGTGTTTGTCTCCCTCTCTCTTAGACACTCAACTGTTCCCAGTCAAGTAAATTTTATCTCCCAGTCCATCGTCATTATAGTATCTGTCTGCATCCTTTAAGATGAACCAATAAATTATTACCTATTTCTTATTCAGTTTAAGATAGTCCTGTCAAACTGAAAAATTGAAAAGAGCTTGCAGTTAGTTGTCAAGTCTGACTGCTACTAATCCAGTGATCTGTTCATCCTGAATACGAAGTGACAGTCTCCCTCTTTTTTTCTACTCGCTACTGCTATCTGACCAGGGTGCCATTCTTCAGTATTGATCTGAAAGTCCCGGGCTGCCAGACTAGTTTCAGGATCTACTACTTCCAGATGTAAAGGAAAAGCGGGACAGTTTTCACCCTGATTTAGTTTTTGTAAAAGAAAGACTGCTAAAAGCAGCAAAGCTGGAGTGTTATTGTTATCAAACTGAGAGTGAATGATTGATTGGATTGATGGGGAATGTGTTGATGTTTTTATTGATGAGCTTTTGGGGCAAAATAAAAAAGAATTTCAATTTCTGCTTTCCATTCAACATAAATATTAAAGTTCCAAATAGTATTAAGGTAGACCATGTGGTCTGATTTTAAATCAGGTTCCATATTAATACTGTGATTGTATTAAAGCGCAGTCTCCACCCTCAGCCACACCCCTAAGACTGGACTCGTCATCGACTTTGCAGGATTTGGTTTCTCTGAGTTCTGGCTACACCAGCCTGTTTTTACTAGAGCTCCAAAGAGAAGCCAGAGAGAGGAGGTATAAAACTAGACTGAGATGATGTTTGGTTCTTAAAAGCACAGATGTAACATCCTATGGATATTAACACTTTAAGTAAAATGCTGAAAAACTGTAAACAATGGGACATTTAACAGTGTCAATTGTTTAAATGGAGCTTTGTCACTTTTCTTTGTCTTCAGTTTTTCTTGCTATCTCTTTGTCCCTCTGTTCACTTCTCTCTCTCAAACACCTGAAAGGGCACCAGCAGGACTAATTAGGGACTAACAGTAACTGCCCCACACCCCTCCACCCGGCTTCATGCCGTTCTTGGCTGCATAACACATTCATTGGCACATCGTTTCCACTATTGTAAATCAATCTGACAGACTCGGGGGTAAGCTGCTGAATGCATTTATGCGCCATGTGCTTGTGTCGCAACTTGTACTCACACAGGAGTAAACAGGCTATCCAGTTGTTAGATGTCCACATCCATCTCCACAGTGGACTGTTTGATGTTCAGAGAGGGACCACAGGTGGGGGGGTGGGGGTGGGGAGAGGCAGAAGGGCTGGGAGATATTGGAGGCTTGGGAGGAGAGCCTGGTGATATGAGCTGAGGACCAGAGGTAGGAGACTGTGTAGACAATGTGTGTGGCAGGATATATTAAACAGAAGGAAATGGCCAGTAAGGGTATTGTCCAGATATGAGGTTGGCAGCTGGGGTAAAGTGATTAGATGACACATTAGCTTTGAGGTACAGAGGGCTGGAAGCCACAGCGCGTGACATTAAGATAATAGTTCAGATTTGGCACATTGAAGACAAAAGTTTTAGTTGTATAACATTAAAATTCTGTTTTGGAGCATAAGTGAAAGCGGAATGATATTTGTCCTGCTGCCAGGTGAACACTGAACTCGGTCGCTGCCACCTGGGCCAGACAGCAAGCTGTGATCGGTCAGGGTCCAGTGTATTGTCTGCCATGGCTCTCAACCAAGTCAGAGGAAGATTTCACGCCTGAACAATGACTATGATCATATGATCTGACACGGTCTTAAAAGGCAACAATAGTTGTTGCAATAATTATTAGCTCATCCAAGATTAAAAAACGTACCCCCTGTCGTAGACGTAGATGTAAACAATAAATGTTTTAAATAGTTATCAGGTTATTTTAAAAAGAGCTACATGATTACTTCGGATAATCCAGATAGCTCACAGTCAACAGTTTCCATGCGTTTATTATGCCATCGGTTGGAAATGAATTTTCAGTGAGAACTATTATCACTGAGGTCCGGTAATATCCTAAATAACCAGGACGTTGTTACAGGAAGACATTGCTGTTAAAGCTTGGCAGCACTGTAGAAGAAATTATAATTTATTCATTACACTCTTTGTGCCTGAAGTGGCACTGATAGGGGAATATAGGCTGAAAAACAATTAGGACACATTTCAAATATGCAGAGGAGAATACATACACAGCATAAAGCCGGTACCAACGGAGGGCAGTGTTCTTAAGAGGCGCTCTGAGAGGACAGATAAGGTGCAGCTCCCTAGTGTCTGTTAAAGAAAGTCCAGATTGGATCAAACCAATGCTCACCCTGGTGAGGAATCCTGTTGTTGGCTTGGGTACTTGACCAAGGCCAACAATTGGTAATGTCCTCTCAGCATCACTGCGATGTAGATGCTTCAGATGCTTATTCAGGATGTATGGTCTCTTAAATCCTTTAATGGTACAATGAAATGTTTTTGTGATTAGCCTGACTGATTTGGTGATGGAGGCAGCAAGGTGGCATAGTGGTTAGCTCTGTTACCCCGCAACAAGAAGGTTGCAGTTTGTTCTGGAGCTTTACTGTGTGGAGTTTGCATGTTCTCCCCATGCTTACATGAGTTTCTTCTGGGTACTCCAGTTTCCTACCAGTCCAAAGACATGCATGCCTGGGGTTAATTGGTGGCTCTAAATTGCTCATAGATCCGAGTGGTTGTTCGTCTTTGTCTGTCTATATGTGTTGGGCCTGCGATGGATTGGCGACCTGTCCAGGGTGTACTGATAAGTGGTGGAAGATGAATGAATGAATGAATGATTTGGTGAAGGGCAGCATAGTGGTTAGCGCTCTTGCCTCACAGTGGAGCTCTAGAAAGAAGAGGAGGATAGGAATTTTACTCTGATAACTCAATCTATTTTCTTTCTCCATCCATTTACAAACTATTTTGGATGGTTTCCCTCTGCGATGATAATTGTTAGTTCGATATGTGAGAGTAAATTGTGTGTTTGCAGCAGGTGACTTGTGGTCAAAGGCTTAAAGCCAGAGGAATGGAGATGTGTCCCAGGGGTGGGCCCTGCAGGAGCAGAGAGCAGTTAGGGGGCAGTGTACTGTACAATGCTGTACTGGAATGTGTTTGTGGAGATATTAAAGAGCCATAGATCTCTGCAGTAGCCCCACAGGGCCTCCTCTTACTGGCTGATCTCCACATTGGCAGACAGGTTTTAAAACAGGCCTCGCTGAAGATTCATCAGTGTGGAAAGCCAAGGTAATTCTCCCCCTCCCTCCTTCCTTCCTTCCCTTCTCCTTTTCCACTCCCTCTCTCCCCTCCTTTTTCATTCCACCCTATCAATTTCAAACTGTTGAAAATGCCACAGTGTTTCAAACACTGCATACATGAAGTCACATCTATCACAACTCTGTTTGGCTCTTTGCTGGCTTCAAATCACAGCAGGAATAAAATGCTTTAATGACACTTTGACAGCACATGTTTTGCTCATACTCCCCAACGCCTGTCCCACTAGTGTGGGAACTAATTACCTAATGATCAAGAAAGCCAATTTTAGTGTCAGTCATTTCAGCTCATCTTAGTGTATCCAGAGGTATATGTCAGGCAGGGACTCAAGGCAGGACTCAGATGCAGAGATCTTGTGAACAACAGGCTTTGTTGGTAACACCGGTGACCTCAGAACTGAGTGACAAAACAATGGCTATGAAATCACTAGTCCTAACCTGACTCACGGGGAAGGCACTATGTCCTTACGTAAAAAGAGGAAACAAAAAAGTAAATAAATAAATAAATAAAATAAATCACTGCAGGAGGAGGAAAAAAGGCTATACTCAAAAAGGAAAAGGCTAACACAAAATGCTCTGTGAGGAGGAAAACCTGACCTAGTGAAAAATAAACTAAAAAATAAACAACTCACGCCACAAGTCGGAGGATGTAAGGTTATCTATGAAACTTATTACTCAAATCAAAATCACTCATAAAGAGGAAAACAATCAGCTATGAAATTTAACTGAGGCAAGGATCTAGACTGAGATACAAAAATTACAAACAGAAAATCACTCCTCTCAAATTACAGACAGCTTACGTGAAATTTCACTGTGGCTGTGGGCATGGATAAGGGCTTGGGTGCTGGTCATAGGACAAATACACTCTGGCACAAGACAATGGGAACACAGACTATTTAACCACATGGAGGGAAATGGGGAACAGGTGGAGATAATCGGTAATCAGGGTAGACGCACAGGTGACACATGAGGAAGGGCAAGTGCTCTGAAACGAGAGGAGAGTTAGACTTTCAAAATAAAACGGGAAATGACGGGACAAAACAAAACCAGGACAAGACAACCTCACCACGGTGTGACAGTATATACAGATACCCTGCCAATTGTAAAGCCTCCTGCTTGGCCAGCTTGCTTGCTCACTTTCTAGCAGGTGGGCTGCATTTTTCTGTTGTTTGTTTATGTTGCTGGCAGGTTAAATGTTGGCATGTAGCCTGTGTCTGCAGTGTTGATGTCCGCAAGAAGCTATTTTTGTGGTTTTACAAGCAAAAAATATCTGTGTAGTTTTACATCAACTCTCTCGGGCTTCTCTTTGGAGCAGATTGTTGAGCCAATCAAAGAAGAGGTTATTAGACTGTCTTCTGAGTTTAAAAAAAATATATATATATATATATATATATATGGCAGATTTCTGGTACACACTCAGAGAAACCAAATCCTCAAAAGTTGGATGATGGGTTAAGGTGGGCTGAGCTTTGGGTTGTTGCGCAAGGCGGTGACTGCTTTTTTGGGACATAAATTTACGGAAGTCCTGACAGCTGGTTTTAAGGCTCAGTTTCTGAATAAAGGCTCTGAGCATTTATCTTTGGACTGAGACCTTTGATACTTTCACTGGACCTACTAAACCTGATTTATAATCCAAGTACACATGGAAATCTACCTTTTGATTATGCAGGGCTTTTAAGCAGGAGTTGACACAAAAATTTGGGTTAGGGTTTTGTTTAGCATTGAGTTTGAGAGCAGGAACGGATTCAGAGTAAAGGAATCACTGGAGAGAAATTTTGCTGGGATTCGAGCCAGCAACGGTGCATGAAGCTCCAGAGGTGTTGAAGTGAACCACTCTGCTACAAAGAGCAGAGAGCTGATAGTCTGTCGATATTACAAGGTAGACCAGAGGGGTTCAGAAAGGAATAAGTTTGGGATATAAGGGGCAACATAAGGCAAAAAGTAGGAAACTTTTTTTTTTTTTTAACCTACATATAAAATTTGCCTCAGGGTTGTATTTCATCAGTTCCAACACTCATAATCCCAGGTTTGAGGATAAGTAATTTGGGCCAAAAGCAAGATTTAAAGCAAGAAAATAAGTTTCATGTATGAAATTGGAAGAGATGATGAGGTACTGAAAGCATATAATATATTCAGGTTAAGCACTCCTGTCAAGACCTGTCTTGGTGAGGGAAGGAAATGAGGTGAAGGGTTTTGTTGGTGGAGGAAGTGGTATAATAGTGCAATGGGACGTGAGGTAAGGAGACTCTAAACGGAGAACAGCTAATGGGAAACAGAAATAATTGTCTTTGGCAGAATTTTATTGGAAAGTGTGCCAATAAAGCTCAATAAATCCAATGGATTTGGAAGAAAAAATCTCGTATAGTTGACGAGGGCTAATAGAAGGAGATATAGATGAAATGGAAAGGAAAGGAAAATAAAGACTGCACTACATTGTTCAATTACTAGGAACTGTGAGTTATGGTATTTGCTGCACACTGTACCATGTGGCTTTATTGCACTGGAACTGCATTGGGAGGAAGTGGGAGATTATTAAACACAGAAAAAGAGAGGGAAAGCCAACAGATACAGAAAAGCATAGAAAGAACGGGGTGGAAAGTTTAAAAAGGAAAGGCAGCGAAGAGGAAGTAGAAAAAACCTCGAGGCTCTCCCTTCTCTTCTCCTCTCTCAGCCCTCCACTCTCTCCATTTCTGCTTGTCTTGCACTTTCAAGCGTAGAGCCCATTAAAGCGGATGGCAGTGTAACTCGCCACTGATAATCGACAGAGGGAGGGAGAGAGCAGATTCGTGGAGAAGAGACCCCAGGCCTTGTTTATTACATTACATTCTTCTATTGAATCCGACTGTGCTGTAATTTCTCAAAGTGGCGAGGAGGTGCAAGCAAAGTAATTTACACAATGAACAATCAAGACGTGTGTCAACAGGGGCACCGTGAATTTGGTTATAAAATATCTGAGGGTAGGTGAAATGTTATTTCCATGTTTTCAAATCAGGGCACATACTAATACATACAACTAAACCAAGTGCGCAGGGTCAACGATGTTCATATTTGGACTAATATGAGTGAGATGAACTAATGGTTAGCTTTTTGGCTTTCCAAGTTGATTTATGTTTAATAATGATTGGACAAAAAAAAGGCAGGTCTGTGCTTCAGGAAGCCTGTCAGATGAACACCTTACTTTATGTTGAATTTAATTACAAAACAAAACTAAATCATCTCAAATGGATAAAGTCACATCCAAGAATTTTATTATAATAAAACATGTCATTAAATGCTACTACACATTTGTATCAAGAAACTGTTGTATTGTAAATGCATTCAGTGGAAAGATTTTTAATTTAACTTAACCTCAGTGTTCAGACGATCTGTGTACTTGATTGGTAGCAGTCTGAAATCCCCAAAACATTAAAATCATATTAACTGTATATATTTGAAAAGCTGAAACCACAGATTTGTTGTTATTGAAGGACTTAATCGATTATTGAAAAGAAAACATTTAGTTTTTACTGGTAATCAACTAATTAGCTCATTTTGTAGGACTGCTATAATTCTGTGTTCAGTATCTGTAATTTGAGATGCCAGCATGTAAGACAACTTAATTTAGAGACCTTCTGTTTAGCCATGTATCATTTCACTGTGTGTAATGTAGTTGCCCCCACCCCACCGTGTAAGCGTGCTGTTCTGTAATCCGCCTGCTGCCTCGACACCAAGACAAATCTCTCTACATTTTTTTTTATTGTTCTTAGCAAACAAAGAGGCTCCATGTTGTAGTTTGTCACCCAGTGGCGCTTCATGCAGCCGCTGCTTCCACCGCTGCAGCGCAAACAAACACACTTGTCAAGTGGCCTACGATTGGCTGGATGAGGTGTAGTAATGTGTTCTGTCAGATTTATGTAAAAAAAAGAGCGAAAAAAAAAAACAAAAACAAAAACAAAAAACACAATGACAAACACTACTGGGACAATGGTATGACATTGTATTCCAAATGGCTAAGACAAGGACAATCACATACACGGCAACTATAGGAAAGCTGGTGGCAAGGACAATAGCATGGTCAAATCGATGACATGGACAAACTAACTGTGGAGACATGCAGAAAGGCATCGTGGCATCACTGTGTACAAGTTTTATCTTTCCTATTTCATGCCTCTTTGAGCATTTTCTATTTCTTTTTTTTTTTACTGTCACACTTGCACTTTTGATGATCTTAATCGAAAGCAAGATATCTTAAAATACCATTAATATTTGCTGTACGATGTTCCTGAACCCCAGAGGATTACTGTACCTTTTCATAGTTGCGTCCCTCAGTTCTTGCTTTAGATGACCAGCCCAGCCTTGGTTTAGTTTGCAAAGGAATGCTATTTGCAAGCATTTTATCCACACATCTATGTTCCCAAAAGCTTATTTTCTATTAATCAGACTGTATACACTGTACTCTCTGGATGCCATATTAAATATGTTACATACAGTGGCAAAAACTTACCATGGACCCATGTCAATGTTTTCATCAGATGAGTGTTAGACATGATGAACTCCACCATGGACATTCAATACAAGTCAAGTCCGCTCTTGGCCTCTTCATTGATCTGCTGTAACTCAACGTCAACTCAATTCTTAGCATCCAATGTCAATAATTGCGCAAAAGTACATTCTCTCACGGAAAAGCAGCGCCCAGTACACAGACTAGAATAACGTGAGTCCAGCGGATAATAAAGTTACACTACAATGCCATCGTGTCAGCAGCTTTTCGGAGAAGCCAATTTTTTGATCATTCACAAAGCTTGGCATGATATAATTTTTGTGACACAGATTGTGGGAGTTTTGAACAGAAATTGAAATGTCACTGAAGGCCATTAAATGACTCCAATTCTCTCCATAGAAGAAATAATGGGCAGATGGCAGAGGGGAAGAGAGGCACAGGAAGAAACAAGAGACATGAGAGCCACAAGAGAGAAGTCCAGAGATGGATGATGATGAGAGAGAAAGAGGAAGGGAGGTAATGAGTGGAGAACATCCAGAAACTGCATGGATACGGACATGACAGAGAAGCTCAGAGAGCAAAACAGAAAAGGGGGATTTTTTTTTTTTTGTGCGTAGGAAAGTCCGGAGAAGTCTCAGAGAGAGAGTGAAGGGGTGGAAAGAGAAAACGGCAGAAGATTGGGACAGGGACTAAAGGAGTCGTGTAGGGGGGAGTGCAGAGGCGGGTGGGGTCAGGATTCGACCCCGTGGCATCCCATGGTAATTGAAATTAGGTGGGGGGGGTTGGAAGGGCAGTGGGACTGGAGGAAGCAGGCGACATGATAATCAATTTGAGGCAGAATCGGAAACATGAGCCACTCGGGGGGCTTCGTTCCCCCTACCAGGCCTCCAGATGGCCCCGGCCCCCACCCTGTGTGGGCCCTGCCAGAGTACACTATGTGTGTGTGTGTATTTGAGAGACAATGCCATCTGCCAGGAGTGCAAGGGGAGTTCAGCAGATGTATTTGCTGACACTAGAGGCGCAGGAGGGTATTAAAGTATACTATATGCATTATTGAGTGTGTGTGTCTGTGAGAATGGGGACCCCGACCATGCTGTTAATGGGGAGGAGAGATGGCGAAAGCAAAGCGTTCGCAACACACGCTCCCACTTTGCGATGATGATTGTTTGTCCTACTTGGTGATGTTTTATGTTATATGTTATGTTATAAGTTACGGATATCTGGAATAAGAGCCCGTTTATGTGAAAGCTGTACTATTGTCATCACCGTCAGACAGGTACCTTGTTACACAAGGGAGTTTGTCTCCATCTTTACTCTATAGGGTTTTTTTGCCAACAGCAGTTGTGTTGCATTTGCCTTTGCTCTCTCTGAGTTTCTGTTATGTCATCAGGTGATGTTGTGTATATTGTACATTGGCGCTAAAGATCTCCTGACTTTTCAGGAATCTATAGCAAATTTATTTCCTTTTTGCAACTAATGTAGCAATTTCTTTAGGATACACCCTGTGTCTTTACAGGTTACTTTAGCCCATTGCACTCCCCCACCCCCAACCTTTGTCCTAAATTCTTATTCTTATTTTCTAATATATATGGTATTATTGCTTCATAATTCTTATGTGGGTGATATGTGGGTTGCGTATCGGTTATTATATGTGGGTTCTATGTAGGTTGTGTATTTCTTCATTAAGCTACTGGATGCCTCAAATTTCCTTTCAGGTTAGTAAAGTATCTGTCTATCTATGTTTCTATCTATCTATCTACCCCACTGCCACATATCATATTTGTATGTAAACAGCTGTTAGACATCCCCTCCACCTACTCACCTTTGTGTGCTGCCTACAAGAATACTGACATGAAGGAGCGTCTAACTTTCTTCCTGAAAAGTAATTTTACAAATAATTAAAGATGAAATCACAACACAGTCTTGTGGGGTGTAATAAATTATAATGTAATATGAAAGTACACAAAGGAGAAGAGAAGAAAACATAAAGGAACGTACATGATCCAGCCATAAAGTTTTTTGACCTAGTTTTCTTCTATAGTAGATAAATTAAGCTTCACAAAGCCATAGGCTGTAGATGACGGCATAACTCGCTGAAACTTGCAAACTGACAAACCTCATCAAGAAACAAATAACCAAAGTTGGATTTTACAAGCCTCTGACATATTTCTCACATGAGGTGTATCCAGAATATATCAGAAAAGCTTGTTGTCTGCTGAATGGCAGCAGCACAGTGAGCGATATGTTCATCTGGGTGAAAGAAAGAAAAGAAAATGTATTGTTTGAGTGAAGGAGGCCGTCGATCACCAACAGTTGAGCGGTTCTGGTATGGTGTATGTAAGGCTGGTGGCAGCTCAGATGAGGCTTTTATGTTGTAGAAAAACTCCTGATATAAAAAGAACGTATAGGCCAAGTGCTCAATCTGTCAAATGTGAGTTCAGTCTCAGGATTCTTACAGTATAAAGGAATCTGTCCTTCTGGCACTTAGGATAAAAAAATATATTAAAAGCTTTGGCGTAATGTTTTAAATGCCAACTGGTTTTGACACTAAAGGGGCTTCAAAACTCTTCATATGTATTAATCCGACAACACAAGCAGTGACTGCAGTTCCTCCCTCTTCTTCCTTTGGCTCCTTACTTTAACATGCCTCTTGTGATCTGTTGTTTTCTTTGGATACATATTTTAGCGATAACTAAGACTGAAAGAGGATGAAACTATGCCCATATCAATCTCAGTCTGAATGAAAAGTTGAGGGTGAGGCCCCCATACTTCACAGCCTAACCCAAGGGCTCTTCTTCCCCATCCATTATTGATCAAATCCTTTCAAATAAGGCGAATGACACCAAAAAGAGTCAAACTCATCGTTGGTCTGCCCAGGGGAGAAACTGTAGGGTTAACCGAGAGGAATCTCTCAGTTTGAGGCAATCAAAAGAACAAAAGTGTAAAGTTCATGTGTCTGATCCCACTGCGCACTGATCTAGGGAGAGGAGACAGACACAGTGTGGATGATGGAAGAGAAGTGAAGCTTTTCAGTTGGTTGATATCCTATGGCCGTTTGATTAAATTATCTATTCAGCATCTTTTTGCTTATTATTTGTGGGAGACACTTGAAAACGGCTGTTTTGGTTAAAGTGCTGTATGAAATAAACCAGTTGTTGTTAACACGAATTGCACAAATTGTCAGACATTTAGTTGTTTAAAGGAACATCTCTGTCCATGCCTTTCATTTCTTCTCATTATTTGAATATTTTCCTGAAATTCTCATCAAATGATTTCCCTCTCCCATAAAACACATATGAATAATGAAGGGATTTGCAGCACTTGTGTGCCTGTGTCTGCGCAAGTGTGTTTCTGCGGACTATCATGTGTACTGAAACAAACCGTCCCCCTCTAAAGCCTCATCAACACTACCATGCAGCTGTCATTACAAAAGACTGGCGTTGAAATGTTGTTATGATGGTGATTTAAGTGGATTAACTTTTTAGCCTCAGCAATTTCTTGTAAATCTCTCATGCCAAAATGACAGGCTACAGCACAGCTTTGAGACAAATTATGCTTAAATGTAGTATGAATAACGTGGGGAACAAAATCTGTAAATGAATATGGAGGCGCATCAATAACTAACCATTCAAGAGCGATGCTCCCATGTCTGTAATAATTTCCCCTTCCCTGCAACTGCATGCAATGATAACCTCAAGTCAAAACTAAAAAATTGATCATGTTATATTCAGACATTTATTAATGGAATTGACTTGAGTGCTGTATTACATGCGAATATTGTACTTTTGATACATCTACATTTTTCTAAAGAGAGTGCAGTCAGCTGTGTGAAAAGTGCTTTAATTTGAAAATGCAAAAAGCTGGCTTTTTTTGATCTGCTCAGGTTGAACTTGTCCTGATAGTGACTGCGTTGTATAAAGGTGAGCCAGAGGATTCCTCAGCTGAGGCCAGATCTCTAATCTTGTTTTTGAAATTTTGAAGTAGAGTTATTTTATTTTAGGAGTTTGACAAATCTCAACCACTGCCTTTAACAAAAGGAAACGACAATAACTGTCCTAACTTGATTCTTTTGTGTTTATATGGCAATTTGGGTTCGTTGGTTCTGTAAATTAAGTTCTCCAGTACAGTAAAATTTTCCTGAAAAACTTTTATTGGAGCATTTGACCGGGAGGATCTATACATTGACTGTGCACTTTGCCCGCCTCTGTTTAGTCGAACACAATATTATTTCATTATCTAACAGACATAAAACATCATTTTAACTGGTACAGAAAATCTATCTTCATTTACGGCACAAACTCCAGTTTGAATAGAGCAGGAGCTGTAATTTTTGACTTAATTGTCATCCAGAGGACAAAAAAAAAGCTTTAACTGCACATTTTTAATGCGGTGTACTTAAATGCAGTACAGCAGCGTACTTGCATCGGGGCCGTTTTATTTTGAATGCTCATGAGATGTTGTGCTCCACTCTGACATTTGGAGGCTATGAGTCAGCCAGCAGCAGCCTTTCTCTGGGCCTGCTGGAGGTTTTGGAAAGCATTCATCATCAAGCTCCCCTCCTCTCTGGTAGAACAAACAAAACTGTCTCTGTCGACAATTAATACATCATAAGCCCATCAACCCATACCCCTCCCCTCGTTTTTTGTGTCCATTTTAATATCCAGCCGTCTTTTCCCTCCTCCCCGCCTTGATTCGTAGAATCTCATTAATACAGTTTGCCCTGCACAACACAATCCTCCATCAGCTGATTGGGTTCGGTGACTTGACATGGTTTCTGTCCAACTCATCAATTCACCCCACCCCACACTAGAAAAGGGGAGGGGCTGTTTTTGCTCCATTTTAATAGAAAACAAACAGAAGGGGAAGAAATCTATGAAAATCTTAATTAATAGGGGGACAGGAGAATCTTGCCAATTAGTCCAGCCTGACAGATGAGCATGATACTACACTAGAGTGTTTGATGACTACAGTGTTTACACTCAGAAACTTTCACCACATAAAGACTACGTAGACAAGGGTCCTGTGATCCTCATTAACATATATACATGCATAAACTTACAATCCACTGATACATTGCAGACTGACTTAAAAAGACACATTTGTATCAGCATGCACATCCAAAGATACAGGCAATAGAGCGCGTTGCCCTGGTCACCAGCCAGTTTTGAGAAAACTTTTGCCTTTTTCGCTCCCTCACTTTATTTCTGAATACTGTTGTGGAAACACTGCAGCCTGCAGAGTTGAGTTGCTCTTGTTTTGTGATGATTTGATCATGCGTTTTCTTCTCTGTGTGGTGTGTGGATTCCCACTGATACCGGATTTGTTTATTGCTATTTAAGAGTTTAAAAAAAAAAAAAAACAGTTTGATATTTATTCTCTAAATGAACACATAGCACAAATAGTTATCTTTAGCAAAGTGTGGCCCCACGGGTGAGTTATCTGCTCAGGCTCCAGAATCTTGAGAGGGCTTAAAAGTTATCATAATTATCAACAGGCTGTAATTTATTAGATTCATTGATTTGTTGGTGAATTATGCCAGTACACTTTCTGCTAAGGCAACCCTCCATTAGGTATGACTTATATTGTACACTAGTATCAGTCTGTTTGACTGTTTGTAAAGAAGTTGTGAACCAATTTCAGTGAATCAACAAGGTTTACTTAATTGGTTTTTCTAAAGCTTTCAGCTACATTGGGTTTTGCCAGTTTTCATGCAAGTGCTTCTGGTAATGGTTAAGCTGCAAAGGACCCAAATCCCAATTCTTGGATATGGTTGGTGCAGCTCAAGGATTATTCAACAGCAAAGGGGAAAAACACAAAATCTTATTTAAAAGAGAGAAGCAAGGTCAGTGAGGGGAAGCAAGACATCCAAACACTGTCAAAGACAACAAGGAGTCCTGAGGCTAAATACAAATATCAGGAGCAGGTGGAAGGCAGAGGTGTAATACCTTTGGGCCTTGGCAGAAAATCATAAAGAGGGGACAAAGACAGGAAGTAAACAGACCATGAGACAAACAGAGGAGGTAATATCAAAGTAAAACAGGATTTGAACAAAGAAAAAAAAATCATGAAGTTTCCTCAAAACGTCATTTGAGGAACAGGTAAGTTCCTCAACAGATAAGTTTTGCTCTTATAACATAACCTCAGTCACATCACACATTTAATGATATCTCAAAGACCTAATCATAGCATATGCCTTTACTTTGCATCTTCTTTCTCCTTTTCGTGATAATAATTTCACCTAAACATGCCATTTGAAACATTTTAAGTTGTGGCCCTTTTGTTAATTGTGCAGTTATGTATTTATTTATATTTAGTCTTTACTTAATCAGGACATTTCATTCAGATTAATATCTCCATTTCAAGAGCAACATAAAGCATAATCAACAACAAGGACAAAGACAATACACAATACAGAAACTTTGAAAAAAAAAAAAAACTTTCTGATTGGTCTCAAAATACATTGAGGAATCTGAAAGTCTGCTCTGTGGGCAGTTTGCAATTCGTTGCATTTAAATTGAACACCAATGCAAACGTGATGAATATTGAGGGATTATCCACCATGACCTACCGCATCTTTGTGACGCAAGTTAAATATTCTTTTTTTAGAAGTATTATTTTGCCTACCTCCTCCTCTTCTTCAGGTGAACCTGCAGTGGCCAGAGAGAACAACTGCCTGAATGCCGCCAAGGCCTGCAACCTGAATGACACATGTAAGAAGTACCGCTCATCCTATATCAGCCCCTGCACCAGCCGTGTCTCCACCGCCGAAGTCTGCAATAAAAGGAAGTGTCACAAGGCCCTGCGGCAGTTCTTTGACAAGGCAAGGCACATCTGACACCAGATCATCAAAAAAACAAACAAACAAACAAAGAACAACCCACTGGAGGTTTTCCAAACAACTGATATGTGATAAAAGATGAATGTCCTAAGAATGATTCTGGAGTGGATAAGTCAGATGGGTTGTCAGAATGACAGTAATTAGTCATGCAGGCCTTTTTGCTCTGGCTCTTCTTTTCCCAGCACTGAGCTTTGACATTTATTCAGTAATCAAACACAAAATATGTTTTCACTGTCAGTGCCATATCGTAAAAAATGATGTGAAACATCACAATTGTAAGCCGACTCCCATGATTTCTCGTGGGAATAGTTTTAGTGGGACCACTTCGGCTACGCAACAATATGAATAAATGCAAAACTACAAAGGACTTGTGGCATTGTAAATATGAACATGGAGTGTAATTTGTTTTTTTCTTTTCACAACACAGTCCTCTTCTGTGTGTGAGCAGCCTTAAGCTTTGGGTTTCTGAGTGTTGGGGATAAAACTATGATGACATTCCTCTGTTGCAGCCTAACTATCTGCTGTTACAGCAGTGTTACCATCTACAGTGTCATTCAGCATTAACTTCAGAAATTACTGAAGTGGTTATTCTATTTAGCGAATGTTGTAATAGACATGGGAGCAAACTGAGTCGTTTTAAGATAATAATCTATCAAATTCTGCCTGTTGCTTTAACAAGAAGGACTATGTTCCTGGTACTTCTCTGTTTTCAAGAATAATGGCAGGTCTTAACATCAATATTTGGAGATTTTGTCTATTTACACATCACTTTCCCTCTCAAAACATCTACTAATACCCTTATTTCGTAAGCAGAGGGAAAACAAGTGATTGTAAATTATTGCTAGTCAGTGGAATATGAAATGACTGGGTAAAAAAAGCATATTTGGTTTCAGTTGAATTATAAATCTTGGTGAACATTACAGTAAGTATAATAATTTACAATGAAAGCCAAATGATTAAAGCTCTCACAGGGTTTTTACTTAATGTTTCTCTATCTGCTTAGAAGCTGAGAAGTGAAGGTTGAATTGGAAGTGTTTCATCTAACGCTGATACTGACTCTCAACTACGGCCAAACAAATAAATTAAATACATTTCCCATAACAGATTTCACCATTTTGTTGAATGAGGGTTAGGGTTAGGGTTATAGCTGGCAATATCACCAGTCACACACTTTAAAAGGCCATAATCATATACTATGTGTATTTGTGTTTTACATGTATGTTTCATTCTTAAAAGGTTATATTTCTAAGTGCAGCAGGTTTAGACAATTCAAAATCAGAAAGAATCGGGAGGTAGCATGAGCAACACTATGATTGGTGATTAACAAAGAAAACTACATCTGCACAACTTCAAACCTCATCAACAAAATATCCAAAGTGGGAATGTATCTGAAAGTACAGCAAGTAGCCTGAAGATGAAGCCGTAAAAGGGATAAAAATGAAGGTAATCAAGATGACTTCACTTCTCTAACGAATGTGAATTTTTTGCCAAACAGGTTCCACCAAAGCACAGCTACGGTATGCTGTTCTGCTCATGTCCACCGAGCGACCAGACGGCTTGCTTTGAACGCAGGCGTCAGACCATCGTCCCCGTCTGCTCATACGAAGAAAAACAGAAACCCAACTGTCTTGAACTACAAGCTTCTTGCAAGACCAACTACATCTGCAGGTAGGGAACAAGAGAACCTAAAATGTATTTATTATTTTTCAGAAGTATATCGGGGTGAGGCAGTGCAGCAGAAAGGTGGTTAGCACTGTTACCCCACAGCGAGAGAGTCATGGGTCATCTTCCCAGGCCTGGGGCCTTTCTGTGTGGAGTTCTTCTTCCTGTGCCTGTTTGGGTTTCTTCCGGGCATTCTAGTTTACTACGAAAATCCAAAGACATGCACATTTAGGTTAATTAGTGGCTTTAAATTGCCCGTGAGTGTGAGTGTCAATGGTTGTGTATCTCTGTCACTACATGCCGGTCATGCCGATAGACTAGTGACCTGTCCGGGTTAAACCTAGCTCCAGCAACCCCCCCCCCCCCCCCCCCCCGCAACCCTGACGGATAAAAATATGAAAATGTCAGGTCTTTTTATACCTTTATTAGAAAGTGAATTAGTCCATGTAGGAATGGGGAATGGAGGCCTCTGACAAGATATGAGGATGCAAGGTGTTCATGACTGATACAAACCTGTCAATCACAACATTCTCGGAACCTCCCCGTATTAAAGTTAAAGTACAGACTGTAACACTGCATCAAAACACATTCAGCAGCCAGAAAAATGCAAAGTTCTTGCATTTTCTTTTGCCACTGCCACCTTCCTTTGTGTTAACTGTGTTATTTGTATTGTTACAAGATGGAAGAACAAGTTGTTTCTGCTGTCAAAAGCTTTCGTAAAGTCCAAAATCCCAGCTCAAAGGATTGCTCTGGTCATTTATGATGATGTTGCTTTGACTGACATAGATTCCCCTGGAGACTGACTCTAACTTTATCCTTGTAGGACCCTGAATCTTAACGTTAAAGTCGATTGGAACATTAAAACTTCATAGTTTACCTTTTTTGGGACAAGCAAGTCACGACAATGTCACTGTGTCCACATCGTGATTAAAATGTACACACAAACACAAATGTAAACACACCCCATGGAAACCTTCTAACATTGTGTAGTCACCACAGTTACCAATAAATTGTCTGCCTTCACGCCTGGAGTCAGATACACACATACACACACCTACATACACATAAACACAAAATGCGCAGTAAAGCTGCAGAGCTCCTGCATTTATAGTTGGAAAAGAGCAATTCCATGATGGACATCTGACATCAGCCTTACAGGAGTGTGTATGCGTGTCAGCATGTGTGCAGTCTCTTTGTGCCTACAGCCAGCAGTTTTGTGGCTCTTTGGGATTAAAAGGAAGCATTAGGCATCATAAATGAGCACCATTTGGCTCGTGGCCTCAGGTCTCCATCCTTCTTCTTGTGTCCACTTGACAGCAGACAGCAAGACAACAGTAAATTCATCCAACAAGTATCTGTCCTTCCTTCCATCTCTGTCGTTTTTTGTTTTCTTTTTTCCTTTCTTTCTTGCTGTGGTGTTCTCTATCCGTCAGACATACGGTCAGGGCTCAACAACAGGTCTCGCTGCAGGGCTGCTTCCTCCCAGTCCATTTGTCAGCTTGCACAGATAGATTAAAGCCATGCATTCTCACAAGTTCCCTCGCCATATGTCAGGTGCAATATACTTGATGCTGCTGACAACTCTGGCTACACACTGCTCTGCACCAAATTGGCGTGATTAGATAGATCAAACTGTCAGTGTATATTGAGAGTGCATGTGTTTCAATGCATGTTTGAAACTGTCTCCTGGTAGGAGCGTGTAACTGTCTCATTCACACAACCATAAAAATCTGTTCCCCTGAAGGAGGCAAAACACAAAAGTGTGTTTTTAAGAACAAGTTGCACACTGGAGGAACATGCTTATGAGCTGGAAAATCCTTTATTTCTGTATTCATTGTTATTATTATTACTTTTATATTTTTTCTTATTCAAATTGAATTTGACTTATTTGCAGCTGAGATCAGGGGTTGTACCATTTAACAGTGGAAGCACGAGCTGTTAGACAATCACTCATGTTGTAAATAATTAACAGTATACCTTTAAATGTTTTCATCCAAATAACACATTTTATTTAGTTTGACAACAAACCAAAAGCCAATATGAGGAACCTAGCAGAATCAGCATGGTAACATCTGACCATCTGGTTGAACTTTATTATTTACTTTAAAATCACGTGACATTTCCAGTACACTCAGTTTTTTTTAGATATTTAGAGGCTTTAAAAGGAACGGAAGCCAAAATAAGATATATATATATATATATATATAAATATATGTGTATTGTAACAAAGACATTAGGGTGCAGAGATGACATTAACAGGTTTCCCTTTGTGTCAAAGAGCTGGTGCTTCACGTGCAATCTCCCTTCAACTGGTGGATTTCTTGGGAATCCAAACTCCAATTTCAATTTCACATGCGACTGCTCCTGTGTAAACAAACATTTGTGGGGACAGTAAATGAAACAGAACAGACCTAGTGGAGAATTGCTTTTAGCCTCATTCACTCCAGGATAGAGAACAGCCGCAGCATACGTAAGCGGGTCATCTTACTCCGCTGAAGGCAGCCATTGTGACGACTAATTACATTGAGAGAAATGACTTCCAGCATGCACTCATTTGGATCAGGCATTTTTGCCACATATTCTAGTCCCACTGGCCATCTGAGTTCCTCATTTAAAATCCGTTGGAGCTGTAATCATGTTTGGCTGTAGAATGATTTTATGTGTGTGTGTATTGCAGGTCACGACTGGCAGACTTCTTTGTCAACTGCCAACCTGAGCCCCGCTCGCTGTCGGGCTGTCTAAAGGAGAACTATGCTGACTGTCTCCTCGCTTACTCTGGGCTGATTGGTGAGTTCACATGGACACTTGAACGTTATTGGACAGCCTTATCTTGGCATTAAGTCAAAGTCTGTTGTTACTTTTCTTTAATGACTTCTTTACACGATAATTCAGTTTTAATTATTTTTTTGTTTGCTTATTTCTGTTAACATTGCACCAAACAAAGTTACGTTAGGTCAGTGCTTGAATTAGTTGAGTACTGGAAGGAAAACTGGTGGAAGTGACCTTGTATCTGTCTGGACTGCCTATGATCAAATCTAGATCTTATAACCACAGCATATTCTGAAAAAAATCAACATCACATAAGTTAAAGGAAAAAAAACTTCCTCCATCTGGGATCCACAACAGTATACTGTAGTCTTTATTAACTTTAACTCCTGAACATAGCAGTGCTTTATCAGAGACAGGTTTCCAACTCCCTCTGTTTGAAGGTTACAATTGGCCATTTGCTCCCAATTACTGTGTTGAAGTTACTGAATTATGTTAATGGTAACTCCACAATTTCTGAAAGTGTTTCAAATTAAAAGCCCCCCAGCGTTCCAGGAAGCAGAAACTTTTATTGCTGTGCTGCAGAGACTTATTGTCTCAATTCCTGTTCCTGGTGTTCACGTTATTTATAATATCCTTTCAGAGTTTATAGCATTTACTGATGACTGTTCTCTCTCCTCCCTTTTCTCTTGTTCTTTCTGATCAGATGTTTTGCTATTCCACTGCCGAACCCTAACCCTGTATTAATAATGATACATTTATTAAAAAAAAGTTGCTATCCCTTAACAGAGGCTCATAGTAAAGTAAAATAAAGTGACCCTCCGCTTACCTGCAGATCCTGAGCAGCCTGGAAACAAAAGCAGCTCAGTAGACTTTTAACGAGAGCTTCCAGTCAACATCCTTACGCAGTCCAATCATGGACCAAGTTTATGCACATTTCTGAAAAGAAGTCTCTAAATCTAGAGACATTATGCTAAGTTATTAAAACTGAGAACTGCAAACACCTTTCAAATAGAACTTCTTTGAGCCAGAAACTCCAATACAAGTTAGTCAGTCGGTCAGTCAGTCAGTTTGGGACAGTCAAAAACAGTTTTCTCAGACTCAAAGAAAGGTTTGAGAGCAGTTTATCATCTTAGAATAATTGAAATCTAGCTGCTGCCAAGAGAGTCCATATGCTGGAGTGCAAATCACACCAAGGCAACACAAGGACTGTACTTAGGAAAGCAAATGCAGAGATTTGGAAATGCTGAAACAGCACAATGAGTCTGACCATATAACAAACGAGCAGTCAGATGATCTGATGAGTTATTGACAGGCAAACTGAAAGTTGAGCTCTGCAAGTGAAATAGGTCGAAGCCGGAGATGGGACTGTAACCAGCAATGGATATTTTCACTCATAGTTTGATCATTTGTCTTCTTTTTCTCTTAAGAAGTTTGTCTAAAATGGAGATTTATTTCCAACCAGTCTGATTGTCCAACTCAGCAGTTAACTCGATGGTCTACAGTGGCTGATTGAAACGATGAACAACTCCATGAAACCATTATGTCATCACCACAACAGTGAGCCTGTCAAGAATCAGTCCTCAGTAGTCGCAAAAACCAGACCACACAGAAACACACTGTCCTCACAGCGCCAATTCATTCTGCCTTCTGCAAAACAAAAAGGCCTATTTTGGAGCGCAGCCAGCATGAGGGAACAATCCACGGGGGAGTAAGAAATCACTGACTGAAGCTATTTGCTTTCCCTCACTGAGAGCCTATTCTTCACCGCGGCTTCTCTGCATTCTGCTTCCAAGAGAAGCTCTACCACACCACACCACTCCTTTGCATGGGGGAAGAGGAAATAAATGCAGCAATGATTTAACTCTGTTCTTGTGACATACTGTACAGAAGGAGGATACTAACCTACTCTTTAAGTGTTTAAATATTCTTTTTGGTTTTTTTTTACCCTCAGAATCAGTAGCATATTGGGGCGCTCTTGACAATAACAATTCCAGTGAGAATTCTTGTTTTGTAGATCACATTTCTTGCTTAAACTAGAATGCACAAATTCAAAACTGCATTTATGTTCACCCGCTGCAGGTACGGTGATGACTCCCAACTACCTGCGCTCGCCCAAAATCAGTGTGTCCCCCTACTGCGACTGCAGCAACAGCGGCAACAACAAGGACGAGTGTGACAAGTTCACAGAGTTCTTCACGGAGAACACCTGCCTCCGTGAGTTATCCCTCTGACCAGCTGTTGTCTATTTTCTTCTGCTCTTCTGTTGGGGCTCAGGCTTATCTGTTCTTCTGAATCTTAGTTCTTTTCTATTTCCATCCTCTCCACTCAGCAGGGCCTCTTCCTGTTCTGCTCTTTTATCCTCTCTTTTTATTCCTAGTCTCTCCTTCTCTCGGTCTCTCCCCCTCTCACCAAATATATCCCATTGCTATGCTTGCATTGTTATCCCTCTGCATTATAGAGAAACCAGTCATACTGCGCCACAGTGTTTGAACAGAATGTGTGCACATGGCTAAAAGCTGTAGCAAAACTCCAGCTTTCAAATCATTGACAGAATGCGTCTCAAACCTCTTACACAACGACCGTAATGAACCACCCCCTCCTCGAACACACACATTTAAACACACCTATTTCAAGCCAAGATTAGTATGTTGCAGGCCATTTCTATTGAGCTGTGGTGATGAGAGCCACATTGATTGTGTGTTTCTGTGTAATCAGAGCTAATTCTGCCCCCTCTATTTTGATGGTATGTTCTGTTATTCAGTCCGATCCTCTACAGCACAGTTTAAGTATAATGTGATTCTTCATTGATTCTTGTATGGAGGTCAGAACACAGGGTCACACACAGAGCATCTCTCTGAAGGACACCTAAGCTGGATGAATGAGCGCAGATCCTGTTAAAAGTATGGTGTCTGAGATTCAAGATGGCAACAGTTTCAGCCTGAGCCTCACTGACCTTCTTTTTAATCAGGTATTTTTCAGAACTCAAAATATGCGTCGGCTGGAAAGGGGCACCTTGAGAAATGAAAGCGATCCTGCAATGCTTTGCCCTTTTATAAAAAGTAGGTCTGAGGGTCAGTTAAAGGGCTAAATGAAATTTAATCTAAATTGAAATATTATTAACCCTATAATGCCGTGCGTATCATATTTGATACATACATTTAAGAGACCATCCCCTTGGCAAAGTAAAGGAAAAAGAGATTGAAAAAGGAAGCTGTTTGGAAAAAAATAAAGATGCAGATGTTACAGATGACCAGGGAGAAAAGTTTTGTTATTGCCTGAATGGGGTGTAATGCCCAATGTAACATATAAGATATAAACAAAAAGGCAAATTTTTATTTTTTTTTTTTACATTTTGTTAAAGGGCTAAATAAAGACTTCAGATAAAAAAAATTGAATTTTCTGTTCAATATTTCTCTGGTCAGGCATTATAAGGCTACATTACGATATGGCCAAACCCAAATCACAGGAGCTGCACATTTTTCTGATATAGGTGAAATGTGTCACAACATGGTTGTTTGTAATGCTACAGAGAGGCCCCAACCTATAGACACACACACACACACACAAATATATATGTCAAGAGAGAGAAAGAAAAAGAGTTTTTTTTTTTCCTTCAGTTAAAATTACCTGACACTGTATGATTTTACTTCTAAGTCTAAAGACAAGCTCCCTGACTAACAATACGAAGGTATGGCTCCAAACAAAATACACTGTTGTATAAACATATTGAGGCTGTAAAGGTGGACTGGTATCTGTATTCATTTCCATGTTACAAGCTAAAGATTTGATAGCAATTGGCCACTTTTAAGAACTCAGGGCTGGGATATTTACTTTTATTTCATGAAGAACATGTAAAATATGTCAATTCATTTCAGTCATCTTACCAAAACTGCATAAAAAACCCCTCAGACTTGAGGATGAGGGAAACTGAAGTGCTAACATGCTAACTCAAGTTGGAACGACATCGTCAAAGGCGTCTTTGAGAGGCATCGTAGTCCAGAATCAGACAGCCTCTGTGCTGGAATTCAAATGTAATAAGCAGTTTTCAAACTGGATTCAGATTCATTAAAATAATGTGCAGTGTGGTGCTGATCTGAAAACCAGCCAATGTTTTCTGGCTCTGTGATAAGCTTAGGCCATAACTGAGCTCTTCAGTTTACTGGCATCCCATCATGTATTCCTCTCGACGACCACACGCTGACTGTCAAGTTAACTCGCTGGTGCATCAGGCTAATGGGTTGTTCTATTGATGAAGGAAGCTATTACATAACACTTATTAAGCATTCGGTTGGTCAGTGTGCTCCTAAGCAGGCTTATGCTCCAGAAAGGTGCCGGGTCAAAATAACGAGCCATAATCACAGTAAGAGTTGAACATGAGCAAAGTGGGTGGTTTGATTGTCTTCTCCCAGTTTCCAGATGAGAAAACACATACATAATGCAGCCTCATTTTCACCAACTCTTCTCTCTTTCATTATCTCATTTGTCTTCTCCTCTTCTATTTTTTTCCCCTTGCTTCCCCTTGTTTTCTTTTCTCCGCTATCCCTTTACAGGTCAATGTTGATCAGCCGTAGATAATAAAGGCTGCTATTGTGCATGTGTGTGAGTGTTTAAGTGTTCATTTTTATGTGCTTGTTAGTAAGTCTGCATGTGTGTGTGTTTGTGTGTGTATGCAAGAATTGCCTTCCATTCTGCATGTTCACACAATTTTACACTTGTGTGTGTGTCAGTATGAGATTTAGGAGATCAAAGTGGTTGAATGTGTACGTAAAAGGATCTCTTCTCTCTATATGTGTGGTGTTTGCTTTTAGTCACTGCATGGGGCTGGCTTTTCATAATTAGTCTTTTGCCCAGTCTTAATTCTCTGCTTCCTTATGTCACCATTACGACTCCTTTCACTTGTTCTCCTCCTGCTCGCTTCTTTCCGCTCATCCCATCCCTTTGCCCCCATCTCCCTTTTCATGGCCCCCTCCCCGTCCCGTCCCCCTCACTTCTTTGTACTCATTAAGCTGGCTCAGCAGTAAGAGGAACTGACAACTCTGAAGATCCTGACACATGCTGTCTACAGGGTCATGACTAGAGAGTATCTACAAGAGCGAAAGAAAAGAATAGACAGAAAGAGAGAGTGTGGAAAGACAGAGAAAGAGAGATAGAGGACTTTATGTTCTTGTAGATATCTTGTTGTTTGAGGATATGATGGCTGGCTCAGGCTGTAGATGGGCACTTATTTGCAGCAGCATCATCTTATGCTGCCAACTACTCTGCTTCTTGCCCCTTCTCCCATCTTCAGAAGCGATGTCATATGTCAACCTAAAGTTTTCAGTGGATAATTATAGGGAGTTATCTTGTGACCCCTCAGAGCCCCCACCACCCCCCAGGTTTGAATCCACCATCATTCTCGTGTTACAGTAAACGTTGTACATGTAATGTGAGATAAAGTGGTCATGTAGGCATCTGTAAGAGGCTAACTGCTAATGTTAAGACAGATATCTGCTGCAGCTGGTCAATGATATCATGCTTTCAAACACACAATGATTTTTGCGTTTGTGTTATGTTGGTGTTTTTGTATGATGATGTTTGGCTTAGTGCTTTAAGGAAATGTGTATCGGTGTTTGACCTCTCGTAACGGGGTCTTTTGAGGACCAAGTTTTAGAATTCTACAAATGGTTCTAGATTTTGGAGAGGCATGACAATTTTGATTTTGTACTGGATTTGAGTTTGCTGTTGTTTCTGAGAACCCGGAATTTCAGTCCCCACCAGAAGCTCAGCAAACAACTTCAGGTCTACCCATTAGCATTCAACTTTCATGTCCACAGTTCATATAGTTATTATTTGTTGATAGTACTGAGCTAATAGGATTTCAAATGTGTTGATATCATCAATTCTGGGAAGAGATGATGCAGCTCCCAGAGGACCAATCAGTGAGCTGCACATTGGAGCTCAAGTAGCTTTAATGAGACATTTAAATACCTGCTCAAGAATTTTAAGGTGCTTGCTGCCATCAGATTTTTTTTTCTTTTTGGTCTTGTGGTGGGACTTTCCTCAAAACACATACTGTGATCTGACAGGTTCTTTTCTCAGTTTGTGGATAGATTCAGGATGGATTGCAGGTAAAGGATTTGGCATACTTGTCAATCAGAGGGTTTAGTGTTAGGATTTCGTACAGGTTAAAGGTCCCCTACTTTACTCTCTGTCTGTTATATTTGATGTGTTGGTACCCTTCGGAAGATATGTTTGTAGTTTTGAAGGCTAAAATCCACCTCAGTGGAGTTTTACATCTCCTCTCTCAGGCTTCTCCCCAGAGCTCTAGTAACAAACAGGTCGGTCAGCCAATCAGAGGAGAGTATTTGAGCTTTTCATCTGATTGGCTCTGTGTTTTCGGAGCGATCCGAAACAAATACAGGACATTTTAGATTAACACAAAGAGAAACCTTTGTGTGTAATGTGTTTAGGTGAGTCCAAGTTGGCCTGGCTTGGTTTTGCTGGGACAACACAAAGTCCCAGATGTCCTGACAGCTGGAAGGTTATGTCTTTCTAAAGGATGTGAAGATTTCTCTGTGGACTGAGACCTTTGATACTTTCACAGCATTAATACAGAGCCTAGACCTGATTTACAATCAAATAACCAACTGAGATCTACACTTATACAATATGGGAGCTTTATAGTACAAGTGCAAGTGTGGGTTGTGTGATTTGGGGAGATATAGCCCCAACACACTGTTTTTATCTTGTATACTATGCTGCACTTGTCCAGTCTGCAGTGGCTATGAAACATTTTTATGTATCCTGATTAAACAGTAGCAGAAGCAGAGGATCTTCTGTGTGTTTAGCTTTGTTACCCAAATGAACTCAAAGATAAGTGCTGTGCCCTCAAAGTAATATGCTCCCTTCTAGAAGTTTAATCTATGAAAACAAAAACAAAAAAATATGCAAAAACAGCACATTTACCTCAAACAGAGATCCCCTCTGTCTTCAGCTTTGACAGCTCGAGTCTGTTCAGTGTAAATAATCATTGTCACCAAACTGTTGGTGTTTTAACTCTAGCTGCTGTAGCTGCACAATTCCAGCCTCAATGATAAATTATTAATACTATGCATATTCAGGCAGACACACACAAGATTTTGTCATTTCTTTTATCATTTCTTAATCTCCAAACTTAAAACTGTGATTGCAGTGTTTCTGTTACCGCTTACTAAGCCTTCCCAATTAAAATTCCACCTCCCCAAGGGATTCAGTCAATTATAAACAACCAAGAGGACAATAAATGAAAAAAGAAGTGTCAGACAGGCCCCAGATAAGTGTTTAGATAATATTTTATTCTGAATTCACGATAGCAATCTCCTGAATAGGAATCATCAAAGCACGGAGTCTTGTATGGCCTCATGAGGCTTAATTTCAGATGCAACCTATTTAACTCAAATGGCCACTATGCTGTGGGTGTCTAATTCGGCCTTAGAGGAGGAGACAGAGGCGCAAGGACAAAGCCGATCAACATTTACAATACATTCATCAGGCTTCTGCCCCGTCTGGGCACAAAACCACCAGCTAAGCAATTACATGCTCACAGACATAAGCAAAAGATTAAATATGCACATGTACAATTGCGAGAAAAAGTCGCACATGTAAGGGCTGCAGGATATTGACAATATTTTTTTTATTTTGTGCTGAATAATGCATCTCAGGCACATAGAAACAACTTTTTATACATTTTAAAATGTTTTGAATTACAGTTAGTTTTCAAACCAGGTTATATGGGCTTTCCTAATCCCCAACACACACACAATCTGAACCAACTGACTCCTTCATATTATACACAAGTATTAATGCTGCATCTCAAATGAGATACAGTCAGCACTGTCACATGTAGTACACTATGTTACTGTAGACTTACGTGGAGTGCATGAAGCGCGTGAGTGCAGTGTGGTCCCAAATCATACTCATCAGAAATGACACTCAAATTATTAGACCATGATACTCCCCTCCTTTGCTGGCTTTTTTGCTGACTTGACTTGAATATGAATGTCTTATTTTCCGTGTGTCACAGTCGTGCCCTTCTTAAAAAACATTACTGGTCCCTCCCGTTTTGCTACATAGCCAAGATGGCAAACACTGAATGTGAGAAGTGTATATATTTTAGCACTTAACTTTAGTCGTTTTTTTCCAATATGCCATTCAGGTACTTACTGTGTTTTTCTGCCTGTTGCCACACTTGTGTGAGCAATAGTAAGTGTCAGTATGAAGTATTGCAAATTGAGATACAGCATATGAATTCTCTTTGGTCTTTTTTTTTTTTTTTTTTTTTTTCTCCCACAACAGTTTCACAACCGTATTGACCTTTATAACTCTATGGACTCAAACATTTAATCAAACATAAAAATCCACTTGTAAAGCTTTGCTGACGTCCAATCTAGAACTTGTGTCGTGTAAGTTTTCAAAAAGCAAACAAAGCAGTTCAGCTCTGGGGACCACGATTGTTTCCAAACTTCGCGACTTCTCTTGGGGTTTAGTAGCACAGTGGCTCGGGGCATTACTGTCACCAACTGGTATGGAGGTGCAGATCAATGCGTGAGCATTTAAAGAGACTTTTGGGTCGTTTGCACTCAGATGAGGTCACTTGAGTAAAACAGATGGAATGAAGGACAGTCCAGCTGTATTTAGTTCAAGATTAATAGTCCCGTTTATTGAATGTACAGAGTGGAACTAACTCAGAGGTTCATTCTAGGTCAGGGGGTGTTCAAACAGAAGCCAGTTCAACAGGGGGGAGCCAAGGAGAGACAGGAGGGTCAGACACTCTGAGCAGCATGTGTTAAAACGTGTCCCCAGACACAAGTGAGCACCGTAACATCCATGCTAATATCCTAATGTCTTGTCCTTGACAGCTCGGTGGTCAGCTGTCAAAGGCGGACTTAATATCTTTCTCAGAGAAATTTACATCATTCGGATGTCTCTCTGAGCTGAAATCAGATGATGCGCGGCTGAGGACACTGAAAGTAATTCTGTCCCGCTGAGGTACCAAGTGCACTCCGACAGTATCCGCGATCCTCTTGCAGAAGGAAATATATAGAAACATATCAGCAGGAATCAAGAGAAGTGGCTGGCTCTTGAGAAAAGAGCATGAGGAGTCAAGGGCACGTCACTGACAAGAGATATACCATCATCCTTCACAACTCTCAGTATCTGAAGGATGAATATTGCCCGTTGTGCTGCAGATACCCCGTTGGCCTCGCAATGCAACTGTAGGGCAATAGGATGGTGCAGTGTAGAGGTTTGCTGACTTGAGACTGCGAACACCCAAAGAGATTTGCAACATAACTTGTATTTAGGAAACACAAATGCAAACCAACACTACAGCAAGAAAAAAATGTTATCACTTGATTCTCTTGGTTCAAATGACTCTTCCTGTTCTCATGTAGATACTTTCAGTAGCAGCATTCTAAGCACACATTCAAATTATATACATATGTAAATGATTTCAAAACACCAGTCCTTTTTGTGATGCACCTTTTAATAAATGCTTATAGTTTATTAGTGGGAAGCTTTCAAGCTCTGAAGAGGATGTGTACGGACAGAAAAGACTGATGCTGTTCTTGTGCTAAGGACAGTTTGCTTTGATGAACTTTATTTTATTGTGGGACAGCTAAATTACAGTTTGTTTTCCTCAGCTTTTATTTTGAATACCACCTACATCTGACAAGTGGAATGGCTCAATTTGTGGGTTTTGTTTTATATCAAAGAATCTCTGAAGGTCTCTGGGGAAGCATTTTAAAGGTTATTATAATGATAGTTATAATATTCTAATAACATATTATTGCAATATTATAACAACAGCAATTATCATTATTATTGTTGCTGGTGTTGTTGTTAATATTTTATAATAATTATTAGGGATGTCCGATATTAACTTTTTGCCGATATCCGATATGCCGATATTGTCCAAACACTTAATTTCCGATTTCCGATATCAACCAATACCGATATAAATACAGCCGTTTTTCCCCCAAACTATTTTTAGTTCACATCACATGTCTCCTGTCGTGGAATTAACACATTACCCTACTTTTATTGTGATGCCCCACTAGAGGCATTCCACAACTTAACATTGTCTGTCCAAAATAAGAACACTATTTCAACTTAAGTTATGGAAAAGTGCCATATTTATTTTTAACATTTTGTCTCAAACAACAGCTCTTCCTGAGATCATCCTGACAATGCCTATTACGACTAGGACAAATCTGACTTCTTCACAAATTGTAAACAACACTGTACCTGTCCTGTACAACTTTGTGCAGCATTTAAAGTAAACAAAAATAACATGTGGTGTAGGACAGCCTAATATATTGAAAACTGCTCATTTCTATGAGGTACAAACAACACTTTAGGAATGTGGTAATGTGCGACGCTTTCGCTCTTAGGTGTTCTTTGTTGTATTTCAGTTTTTTTTCTGTTAACTCTTTGAGCAACATCTGCTTTGTTTTTTCCAGCGCGTTCTTTCCTAGTTGTTTTGCATTACTTTGCTGCACAAACGCTCCGTGTACCTCGGGATGGTTCTTCCTGATGTGAGCGATTAAATTTGAAGTGTTGAAGGAAGAAGTCTTGTCTCCCCCTCGCTTAACAAGCACCTTGCATTCATTGCAAATTGCATTTTTGTTATCCGCAGGTGAAACTTTAAAAAATTCCAGACCACGGACATTTTGTGTAGCAACAAGTGAGCAAGCTTGTTAGCCACGACTAGCCACACGGTGTTGTTGTTATTTTGCCTCCAGGTGCGGTTTGATGAGGTCATCAATCGTGCACCGGTAAACATTTCGGGACCCCACAAGCGATTCCAGCGTATTTGGTGAAACCCACGCATTGCGTTATCGGGTTTTCATTATCGGAGGAAAAACCGATAACAATTCTCACCGATATTACATAATTATGCTAATATCGGTCCGATAATATTGGTTGGCCGATATTATCAGACATCCCTAATTATTACTTTTATATTCACATTCATATCATGCAATGCACAAACTTTGTCAAAGCATAACACTGAAAGACGGGACATCATTTGGACACAATCATATTTCTTTGAATTTTTCTGTGGGGTCAAAGAGCGACGATGCAGATCACCTCAGTTTGTCTTCATCACAGTATCAGGGTCATAATTTGCTGTTGGAAGGCAGAATATCATCATGTCCACAAGCAATCTCTCTAAAGCTCAGCTTTCCTCTGATGTGTGCGGGCATGTGTTCATGTGTGTGTGCGTGTGTTTTTACATCAAAGCGATAGAAGGCTATTAATAGGGCCACTAATGGACTCTAATGGTAAATAGCTACATCAGCGCTTGGGTTTTTGACTGTGTGGTGAATTTATAATGGAACCAAGTGATAACAAAACCTAAGTACCTTCTAACTCACCTTTAATTGTGGTTTAGGCTGATGCAATAGAAGGCTTTATTTTAAGACAGGGACTAGCAAGCTTGTGATTAATGATGAGATCTAGTTCACGGACAAAGAGACCAGTGAGGAATTACCATGCAATATTTCTGGTGCTGCAAATTGGTGCTTTACTACCTCAGCTTACCTCAAAGTCAGATTCCCCAAGAGATGCTTGGAGCTTCCATAATCATTAGAATATCACAGAATTCAGCATTTAAAACATTCTTTTGAAAGTAGTAGTTTCTATTCGAAGAAAAACACGTCATACAGACATATGCATTAAAAACTATTCAATAAATTAGGATCAGCTTCAAGCAATTAAATAAACAAACATATTGTTCTATTGTAGTTTTCTGGTAAATAAAAAATCCAACTTCATTTGCTCTTTAATTTCCTAAGAACATTACACGGTATCACCAGTGTCGAATCGCAAACATCTCATTCAGTTGTCATTTTAGCAAAACAAGAAAATGCAAATGGGGTTTTACTAAGAAGAACATTTTAGAAAAAAATAAATAAATGAAAATAAACATTGGAACAGCAGGAGAGAAATGATTGCAAACTGCACGTATTGACACGTGTGAACTGAGGCTGAACCGATGCACGGCAGCTGTGTTTGTGCTTTATGTTCCAGCAGTAAGACATCGAGCACTCCAGTGTGTCGGATGTGCTGCTTAAACGTCCTCTCAGGTTTGACAATCTGACTTTGAGCTCATTAACTTCCCACATACTCAATTTCCCCTCATCGTCGTTTCCTTTCTGAAGTGAAGCCACATTTTCAGACATTAGCCATGCCTGCTAGCTCATTTTTAATTGCACTATATATACTTAGACAGGTGGGGCTGTATTGGCTGCGCAGGGTTGTGATCAACAACCCCATCCATGGTATTTGTCACAGATGCTTCCCATTATATAATGATTTACTTATTTCTAGACCTCGTTCATCGTCCACCATCATCCTCCCAGTCAATTGGGTCTCTTGGTTAATAGCTTCTATGTCCCACCTTTGCTTTGTAGGGAATGCCATCCAGGCTTTTGGAAATGGAACGGATGTGGGAGTGTGGCAGCCGATGTCCCCCGTCCAGACCACCACCTCCACCACCACTCCCTACCAGAGGAAACGCGAACATAACCCCAACACCATCGACAACCACATCAACACGGACCCTGGAATCTACCATTTCTGTGGCAGCCTACAGGTGACATACACACACACACACACAGCCTCCAGCCAGTTTTGGATTCAGAGGGCGACTACACTCACAGTTTCAAGTGTTTCAGCTACTCTGAGACAAATCTGATCCCATGACATGCAAACATCTCAGAACCTTTTTTTTTTTGTAGAAAGAAAGATTTTACAAATGGCTCAAGTTTCAGAGTTGCCAATTCTCTTCATATGAGCTGCTGATCTTTCAACCTTTTCCTATCAGTCGCAATATCCATAGATCTACAGTGTCTATTTATCTACTGCTGCTGCGCTCTGACTGACAGTCTGTTTGTCTTTTTTCTTTTCTTTTTTTTTCCACATACCTCGCTGCTTCTTCATCCTCCGGTTCACTTTCAATCTTTTTTTTTTTACACTCTGGTAGGCTCGATTTGTTTATCTAGTATTGTCACAACATAAAATATGTCAAGATAAAGCCGTGAAAATGCTAAAAAATAATGTGAAAGTTGTCCTTATTGTAAGTGCTATGTGCTAAACTTTTCAAAAGCATGGATAGAAAACAAATTATAATTATTAATCAGATGGTGGAAAAGTTAGGAGCCAAATCGCAAATATTTTCCTTTGGAGCTGAGACCAAAACTGAGCTTAGAGTGTGCAGGAAAGCAGCTCTTTGCTCTGTGAGCATAATAGGACAAGACTTTTCACCTTGTAAAACAAACCTACAGGTCGTCTGTCTGGAGGGTATTATGATCTCATAGTTATGTTTTGTTGCTAGGCCACATTTAGTTGGTGTAGTAATGATGACAGGAGCGAAAGGTTTAAGCGCAGTGACGTAGTTTTAAAGCGACAAAGTCCAGGTCAGGAAGAGGCTGAGGTAGATACAGGCGTCAACAAAAAGGAATATTATACAGTAGATCAGTGTTCGATTCCCATGTGAAAGTAGCAGGTTATGTTGTTTCTATTTCCACTGACCATTCAACAAAAACTTGAGTGTCAGGCACACTGACTGTGTATTTCTTCAGCAGCTCCTGCTCTACGGGAACAACAATTACGTATTTAATGAAACAGAGGCTTTACTTGTTGCAATCCTGAACACGGGGGATGGGCCCTTGGGTCAGGCAGGAGGTGAAGATAACACTGTCATTACAGTACCAGCAGAGCGATGAGAGAGACTTGGAGATCCATTTCATCTTCAATAACACTCCAATCCAATGCAGCACCATAAAATCACTGAAGCTGTTAATTGTTTACACACAGAGAGAAAATCCTCTTGTAATTTCAAGATAAAATCCACCTTAATCTTTGTTTTTATAAACGACCATCTTAACTGTAATCACTGTTTCTGTTGATATTGTTCAAGAAGGCCAATATATTCACAAGCATCAAACATTACTTCCTTTCAGACAGATGAGTGTCTATACTGTTGCATTAAACCTCTATTCTGCAACAGTTTGAACACAAAAACTTATACGTACTGCCTACCTACCTTCCTTCAATCAAAACCAGTTTTCACCTTCTGGCATGTCATAATTGATTATGTACTTATTTTCTACTTGGGGGAAATAATGCAAGCAGCAAATATTGAAAAATTACCAGCTTGAAAAATTGTTTGGGATTGTTATATGTATTGACAACTGCTCATTTACACATCCAGCTACACAAAGCTACACCAGCATCAACCGGGAGTTTTCAGTCATGTAAGAGAAATATGTTTTGGTTTCTGTTGACTCCTGAAGAAACTGCTGGCTCTTCAGCTGCCAAACACTGCAACATTCACCGTCTAGTTACAATCCTAGTGATGGACCTGTCAGAGCTTTGACAGTGAAATCAGCTTGTCTGCCACTGGAGGCAGGGTTAATTAAGAGGTGTAAGTGTAAAGTTGCAGTACAAAAAAATAAATAAATAATTAAACAAGCTGAAAGGGTCTGAAATGCTGGGAGGAGCTCTGTAATTATTTGCTTTGGGTTTGACACTTTTGGCTGTTTTTATATAACTTTATTTAATCAGGAATGTGGAGAGAGACCAGAAATACAGGAGAGTAAAGGGGGAAAAGACTTGAATGAAAGGGTCTGGAAGGGCTGGAGTCAAGATGAGACTTCCCATTCGGTGCAGACCCTGACCACCCGGCCATCAGGACATCCTGCATCTGTCCCCTCACATTACAGCCAGCATTAGGTGATACATTGTTAGCCATAAAAATTGATGCAGCTTTAAAGTTGGAGCTTGGGTCTAAAATCACTGTTAATTGGGTCATGACTGGAACCAGACTAAATCAAACAAAATGATATAAATTTATAAGCTTATTGCAATAAAAAGGTTTCTGTTCATTTGATATATCACATGATATATCATAGATATATCACCAAGAACTAATATTTGGTTCTTGCCAGATTTGAATTACATATTTTGACTTTAACTAAATGTCCATAACTGTTTTCAGCAAAACAAGTCTTACATTTAATTGTACTGCCCCACTGAGACAAACACACATATATTCTAAGTATGAGCAGGCATACAGACCTGACAGTTTAGTTCAGACAGTAAGTGCACATATTCACTGACACACACTCACACACACACACACAGTTTCCAGTTATAATGAGCTCTGGTGGTGTACCGGTGCATGTGTGCTGTTACATTGCTCTGATAGCACGTCAAGTACAAGTTAATGAGAGGGTTGTTGTTAAAACACTTTTCTAGTGTGTATGTATGTGTGTATAGTTACTCAATGTGTTGGAATGTGTTTGTATGCATGTATGTGTGTGCAATTGTGTGTGTGTGTGTGTGTGTGTGTGTGTGTGTAGAAAGTACGTTCGCATCAAGACAGGCTGTGCTGTTGTAATGACACACTCTGGGGACAGCCCTGTCAGAAGACTCACTCCACTCTGCTCATTGATCTCTCTCTTTCAGATCCATTCACTCAGACACACACACACACACACACACACACAGAAACCAGAATAATAACCATTAACCAGTAACGCAATGGCGACCCATGAACATGTACAACAGTGCATTTACCTCAGCTCGAAAGAGTCAAAGAGGGGGAAAGAAGAAAAGAAGGTGGCCCAGCTTAAAGCTCCTTAGCTGCTGGTGAGGTTTGTGTGCCTCTTACTTTGCCCTTGTCAATGTTCACAAATGGAGTTTGACTCTTTTGTGAAATGTTCTGACAAAAGGCTTTTGACTGCACGCTTCAAAATAAATTAGAAACTTGCAGCTCTCCTTTTCGTCTTCCTTCCTTATACTCCAGAGTGTAGCTTCAGCTCTTCTCTTCGTGGTTTCTTACTCTCTTTAATTTCTCTGCTCTGTTGCCTTTGTGTCACTACCAGTGTTACAAAGTGCAAAGAGGCCGTCTCCTCCTCCTAAGTTTTTAGAGGAAATTAAAACACTACAAGGACTACTTTCAAGTGTCATCAGAGCAGGGCCATCAGCAGAGCCAACACAGATAAAGCACATACAGCACACTCATGAGAAAATGCAGACACATACCTGCATACACATAAGCCCTCGGTTTGCAAACCCCAAGGCCCAATCATCTTGTTCTTATGAATATAGTTGACTCCAAAAGCTGGCAGAAAGTGCCCCAGACAAATATGGAAATCTACCACATGCTAATGTGACTTTTCAGAACAGGCAGGTATTAGGCAAATTTAAAACACCACATATATTTGAATTTATTGGCATCCAAATCTTGTTGAATTGGAAATAAGCATCGCTTTGTTTCTTATTAAAGGACGAGTAATGTGAATATTAATATGCTTACAGGCAAAACTTCCACCCTAAATACCATGGAGGTCAAAGGATTCTGTGTGGTGTGGTGCTCACAGGATTGAGAGACAGATACTTTCAAAAGCATTTCAATGGAAAATTAATCTTATGAGGGTACGAGCTGGACACTTTTTTTTTTCCACATAAACCAAAGATTCTTTCCCACAAGTAGTTTTTGTATGTGATTTAATATGAAAGGGCTGATGTTAGAATCAAATCTATGAATTGACAACAGGGGGCTGTCAGAATCAGATGCTTGAAAGTGAAAGGAGAAAATATTGGTCAAGGTTTATGATAGAGAAAAGAAAGAAAGATGGCCAATCAGCATACACACAGGTTTTTGTTCCTGCCTGCAGGTGAACTGCGGCAGCTGACACATATACATACAGAGGATTGGGGATAAAAAGTTTAACAATGCATTATGGGCAACTCAGGGATATTGTCATGTTGTAAACAGCAGTTTAGTGTCTACAGCTGATCCAACAGGGCACATACCTGGAGTTTGTGACCACGTCAATTTAAAATAATCCGGAACACACAGTCTGACACATTTGTGCTCGTGCCTCTGCCAACTATGACGGTGAGGTAATTAGTGCACTTGGACTCTGGATCCAAATATTCACGAGAAAAAAAAGACCCCCATGATTACTCCTCAAAAGAACGACCATAACTCATGAACAGATGAAGACAGAAACCTCAAATCCCCTCTCAAAAATTAAGCCTTTAAACCTTACTTCAGGTGGACAAGAGTTCTTCATTCTCCCTTGTAAACTGCTGAGTTTGTTAGGCTTTGGGTTTTTACTTGTCCTTTAGTGGAGACATTATGAAAACTAAAACCAGTGGAATGGCAGATGGAGCCTACTTTCTGAATGGAATCTAGGCTCCAATACTCACATTCGTATAATTTCAACTTCCGGCTAATTTGATCCGAAACACACATCCTTGCCTTCAGGAGCTCAGTCTTAAGCAGCAAAAATTATCATTGTCTTCTCTCAGTGTTTCCGTGACGTAAAAATGTTGAACACCTTTAATTTGTCAAAGCAATAGCCCTAAACACAGATGGGACCCTCATCATGAAGCAAGACTTGTGTTTTGTCATCATCTTTCTCAGGCATCTTATATTTTTTGCTGCCACGCTAGAAATTCTCTGCTTGTTTCTCAGTTTGGGTCTTTTACAGGAGCTTGCAAACGCACCATGATTTATGGACATAATTCCACATGAGCTTTGGCTTTTTTTTTTTTTTTTTTTCTGTGCTAAAGTGTAATAACAGAATACTGTTTCTCAGTTTCTGTATTACCATGCCAGCTACATTCTGTACATCCCTACTTTTAGTCTGGATTCATGATACTGTATCTGTAGCCATTTATTATTTTGTCACACATAGAGCCTGAGCTCACACACACATAAATAGCCTTAAGCCAAAGTTGGAGTTGCATTCAATTATAACATCCACCCTGAATACAGAAAAGTATGCAGGTCATCTTTTTTGTCAGCCAACCTATAAGTTTGCATCATCTTCGTTTCCTAGGCAACAGGATTTTGAATGTGTCGGTGTCAGTAGAAGCAAAAGCGTATGGACACTCACCCCTCTTACTTTACGCAGTTATAATATAGTTACGCAGTTTTATTTTTATATATGTCCGGTATATAGACATATACTTACTGAAAGGACCAAGATGGTGGGGCGCTGATTACAGTGCCTGCATAGGAAATCAGCACATCAGCTCTCCATACAATCAGCACAAATTCTAATCACTTCTGTTTAGAAATGTCCCTGAAGTGTGCAGACACAGGGATAAGAATGATTATCAATGTGATGTGTCATCGACTGGACAAATGTTGCATTTATTTGCACATTTATAATAATTTTTCTGCTCATGATGTGATTGTTCCCACAAGTACGTGGTTATAGTTAGGGCTGTCCAGAGTAACCTCTAAGTATGCTTCATGCTGTTATTGCTGTTGTTGCTGTGTGTTTGGCCCCTGGTTTGATATGTGAGTTGATATGTAAAAATGTGTTTTACATGATTCAATTTTTCTTTAATATTAAAGTTACAGCTCTCTATAATCTCTAAAAATTACTCTTTATTTAATCTGAAAGGATTAAATAAATCACACTGTACTCTGCTAGTGCAAAACGAACAGTACTGTTATCTTTGCAGGTAGAAAGAAAATGGTTGGGGCTTTAGTGCATCTATTTTTAATGCAATGGATTTTGTGTTGTGTTACAGGGCAACAATCAAGTTTTTCACTGTAACCTTGATCTTTTCTTACTTTTTTCTGTCGCTTGGCCTTGAACCAAAAACCTAAAGTTAAAGTTTTTTGTGACAGCCTCCAGTGACCATGTCGCAGGCTGCTTTCATCTCTTCATTGCAAAGAAAAGTTGTATGAAGAGTTTGGTCTAGACCTGCTCTATATGTAAAGTGCCTTGATGTAACTTTGTTATGATTTGGCGCTTTACAAATAAATCTGATTTCATTTGATTTGATTTGGTCAGGGCGCACAGAGCTTCAGCTAAAAGAATGAAATTCACATTCCACTTTCTTCTTCTTTGACAACTCGGGACAGTATCCCAGGGATTTACTATAGCTCTATGATGTGCTAATCTAGAATTTACTGTCCTATAATGTACTCATCTGTACCGTAAAATTCATGTCCAGCTTGGTATCAATGTAACGAGGCAGAAAGAGGTGGAGGACGAGGAGCGGGATGCCGAAGGCCAGACTTTATGTTCTGTCGTTGACTTGTTATTAAAGTTTTCCTCTTTATTAACCATAATCATCTTACCTGGTCTGTACCTCAGTGTATAATCATTGATTTGCCATAACCACCATCTTTCCTTAACCTTCTCTTATCCATAGAGCTGGAGAGATTTAAAAACACTGACAGTGGATATTGAAAAAAATCATTACCAATTATGTTTTACCAAGCTGCTAATGTGTTTCACTGTTTTCCCACTGCGCTTGTGTTTGAGGGAACAAATAATCAATGTGAATGGTGGAGGGGAACTTTATTCCCCTGCCACCAGCCAGTCTGACTCACTTCCAAAGATAGTCTAGTTTTTTGTCTTTTAACGATGAAGGTCTTGTGTGTCACTGAGAAAGTTTATATGAAATGTTAAACTCAGAGGTCGAGAGTCACATCTTTCCAAACTTTAATTGGGTAGTTTAAGTTGAAACGCACAGACCTTAACCGCATCACATCCCCAACCCCCGCACATGTTGTCATGTTAATAATCCATTATTAATGCTCAGTACACTGAGAAGTAATCAAAGCATCAGTAGTTGATGCCATCCAACTTTCTGTTCCACACATGGAGAGAGAGTGTGTGTGAGTGTGTGTGTGTGTGTGTGTGTGTGTGTATGTGTGATTGTGAGAAAGAGAGAGGAAAATCCCAGACAGTGTGGGACAATCACTGAATGATAAATCGAAGATGAAATTGGAGTCTGGTTCAGGCGGTCCCTCTGCTCTCAGCTTCTCTCTTCGTCTTGTTGAGTGTAAATATCAGTGGCTTTAAACATTTTACGGGCTTGTGCATAAATTCTCCAAGGTTATTGGAGTGTTTTCCAGTTCAGTGTCCTACCTGCTCTCATGATCGGATCAGTACAGAGCTCTCATAAATATACATACTGGATGTGAGGAGGATTTGAAGTGTTGCCCTTGCGTTGTGTTAACCTGCCAGAATGTTTTCAGTCTAACTAGCTCAACTTAATTATAGAAAATCATCTACTACAAATCTCTCTAAGCCCAATTAACATATACTCTGTAAGATCTGAGTTACAGTCTTGAACTGTGAACAATCCTCATTATTTTATTTCTGATTTATGGACTTTTTTTTTTTTTTTCAGTTCGGTTTCAAATTCTTTGTGTTTTTCTGTTGCAGGCTCAGAAACTGAAGTCAAATTCAACTGTTGATGGCGTCTTATGTGTGGTAAGCTTGCTTTCAGTTGCATAACAAATTGCATTCAGTGAAGGATCAGATTTAAATGAAGGCGCTGCAAATAAAAACAAACATACATAGAAAGCTATGTTCTGATCAATTTTAAAAAACGCTACATGGCAGTGACAGTTAAAGCTGAATCTGTGAGGCAATGCTGCATTTTCTGACCACCACTGGCTGCAATAGGAGTCAAAACTCCTATTAGTGTATGATGTCTTTAACTTTGGAATAATATCACAGTCTCTAAACTCCTGCTAAACAACTCATCCTTCTCCAGTTTATCTCAGGAAGCATTTTTATATAAGAACAAAAACAAATTGCTCATGTTAATCACATCATTACAGACACTAATCCAACCTTGCCGTTGGAAGTCTCTGACCTACCTCTGACAGTGATAGCCACGGCAATCCCTCCTGCCTCCTTTGTAAACTCCTGCTCTTTGTAGTTTTTTTGGGGCTCAAATGAGATTGTTACTTATCTGGTGGCTTTTAAAGTTCACTGTAAATGTCATTGTACAATTATAAGGCACTGTTGTGCACTGGAGTGACATTTAATAGAAGCAAGGGCAGGTCTCGGGGAGATGACCCAGCTGCTAGCTTGCAGCTTTATTAGCAAGCTGCAGACCGATATTGAGGCCCTCCATTTGCTTTGCTATGCATGGTGGCACGTGCAAATGGACACACCACACACACACACACACAAATGGACTTTTTAGGTTTCCATTGTGGCATTTTATCTATTAAAACAACCTTTTGATTGTTTTACTTTGTTACACCAGATGAATATATTTATAGGGTATTTAAAATATGATATTATTGAACTAAACAGCCTAATATCTTCACAGATATCACATCTCACACTTGCATGAATTAAACTGCAACCTTAGGTGACGGTGTGTCCCAGCAGGTATAAGACGTCCACACTGGTAAACATCATCATCAGGTCGTGTGATCCAGAAATAAAGAGCCAAAACCCAGAAAAATTACAGCGACTCTTTGTTTAAAGTGCTTGGCAGTGTTTGATGCTATTGTTGTTTCAAGTTCATCATCATTTATCAAACTGTCATGAAAAAGGGCCCTGTGCTCCGGACACGATCCAGACACACTGGCAACAAGTGCTTCATGAAACTTTGTTAAACCACAATCTGGACATTCAGACCAGTTGAAGCAGTTTTCTCAGTGGAAACGCATTTTCAGGACGATTGTTCAGCCTTGAGAACGAGGGGATGGATGGAATACGAGCAGTTTGATAAGCTCACAGGCTTATTGTTTTTTTCCCCATAAACTATATAGTGTAAAATTTTAGATTAAGTATAAATATATACATTTATATTTAATATTACATGAATCCCAGTGCCTGTTATTGCTTACTTTTTCAAGTGTTACACTGCATTTTAAAATTAGAAAGTTGCTGATGATCTTTGAAACAAGGCGTCCTTTTGTTAAATCCATGACTGGGTGATAAAACCTAATTTTACTCATTTTACACCAAAAACATCCGCCATCAGCAGATCATTCATGTAATTTTTTACATTACATGACATACAGACGGCTGAGCTTCCCTCCTATAAGAGGTGGAGCCTCAGAGTCAGACACTGTGAGCTGTAATTGCGTGTTTTTACATCAGTGTGATCAAAGCCACAGCTGATTAAATGCTAGTGGTGGCTTTCCCTTTTGCAAACAAAGGCAGATGTGTCCAGCTGAACGGCTTACTAAATCATATCATGCTAACCTTTATATGTAGTGACGCAAAAATAAATAAACATTTTTTTTAAACAGTTGATAAAAGAAAAGTATCATGAGAAGTCTAACAAGAAAAAGTGAGTTTTTAGTCCTTCTCACTAATCTCCCTCTCTCTTTCTCTCTGTACCTATCTCTCTCTCTCAGGACCCTCAGATAGACAGTCCAAGTACATCTAATGCCATCCCGAGAAACTCGGCTGTCTCCAGACGGCCTGCAGGCCTGGCGTATCTGCTGCCCTCTCTGCTCTGGCTGTGTTACTGCATCCTGCCGGCGGCCTTCTCGCTGAGCGACTTGTAGCCGCGCTGCTTCACAGCGACACATTACAACTGACTGACAAACACACATTTGTATAGAAGAATAAGCAAAATAAGAAGTTACACGCTTTCTTCTCAGTAATACCTGTTTTACTTTTATTTCCTTATGGAATCTGTCTTGATTTTGGTTCACATTTAGATTTTTTTTTTTTTTTTTTTTTAATGAAATTTTGGAGAGCTTTGATCTTTTAAAGATTGTTTTTTCATTTTGTTTCTTTTGCACTGCAGCTCTGTGCTAAAACGGTGATCAACGATACATGTTAACTTGGTTTGGCTGTGTGTTTTGGGTTAGTTGAAAAAGAAAAAAAAAAGGATTTAAAGCTTTCGTGTTGCTCACTTGGGCAGAAATGGCAAAACACCCGAGGACTACATTCCAACAAACCACAGCTGGTGGCTCTTGGAAAGGTTCACAAAGTGTAAATTAACATTGATTTTCAGAGTCGTCCGAGCAGTTTTCATCTGCGTCTGTTTGTGTGTTGAGGCTATAGGTGGGATCTTTCGCTTTAAAAGTCACAGTCAGTTCAGTAACAGCTACATTTTATCACATGGGCAGCTTTTTAGATGTTACTCAGTCTCCTCTGTGGTTTGTGTATGTTTTGATAATCATGTGATCTGGTATTTAATTTTTTTTTTACCTGAAAATTTACCTGACAAGAAAAAAAAAAAAAAAAAACGTCACTCAAGAGCCTTTTTTTTCCTTCAGAAAAGTTACAAGCATCTGTTTCCAAATGGTCAACACTGTAGCTCATACTGAACACACACTGCCGCTGGCAAAAGCACACAAGCAAAGACCCACAAACACACACCGCACACTTTCACACATTCAGACAAAAACACACAGGAACACACACGGTCCCAGCTTCTTCTCCTTTTATTTGTGCTGACAGAGTGACATTGGGAGATCACAGTACAGTAGGAGACGTGCTGATGTGGATGTCAGCGTCCACTCCACTCTTTGGTGATTGTACATACTTGTAACTCTTAGAAGTCCGAGCCATGTTCAGTGTTTCTCTGTGGAAGGCGACAGAGAAGCTGCTGCAGTTTCACGTGAGCGTTACTGTTTAAAAGTTGAGTTTTGATGTGCTTTGCTGCACTGCATCCACAAAATCAGAACAGAGCTGAGGAAATGTAAAAAAAAAAAAAAAGCTTATTGTTGTAGAGTGTATTCCATTGTAGCTCTCACCTCCGTCGCTCTGAGACTCCACACCATCTTCATCTGTCAGGTCAGTGTTGCCACATATTGCATCAGTTGTGAAACTGTCCACATGCGTTTGGGAGCGCTCACTTTAAATTGACCACTTGCTGACTTCCACAAGCCCCCACATTTGTCGTAGCATAGCACCTACCTAGATTACCATCACCCTTGATGCTGCTGGTAATTCTCAGAACTAATGCACTCATTACTATCCAATAAATGACTTTTTTTGCGTTGACTGGAAAATTCTTCAGCTTAATTTGTATTATTTCGACTGACATTGACAGCTTGTACTGCGGCTAGAAAAACATCTAGCACGTAATAATCCATGCAAACTGGAGAGCTATTGAGAGACAGTGTTGTTAGTATTTAACGGATATAATGAAAATTTTACATTATTTAACTTTTATTTTGTCCAAATGTTACCCCATTTAAAGCTACAATAAGCAACTTCTCCTCATTAAAATGTCCAAAAAATTGATAGAGCTATGTTATATATTTTATCGAGCTGTATTTTTACAGTATCCCCAATGTTACATTTCATTTTCAAACCTGGGGAAGTCTGTCTTTAATCAAGGTAATGGTTTAGTCATGTTGTCTGCCATGCCTGTAATATTGACTTTTTTTTTGGGCTGTAAGTGTACATTTTTAATAGAACATCCTGCGAGAAGTCTTGCGTCTCCCGGCCAGCGTTGCTCAAACACTGATTCTTAACATGAAACTGATTTATTCATTGTTTCTACCAGTTTTCAAGCAACTCCCTATATCAGGCACTACTTCAAAAAACTACACCAAACTGTTTTACCCTTGTTTGGATTGACACACCCCCTAGTGGGAGAAGTTACGAACTGTTCCTTTAAATGTTTGAGTTTGAGAACAAACCAAATAATACCTTCAAATCCAACTGTCTGTAGCAGCGCCTGTGACTGAAAGCTAAGGATGCTAACATAAGCAGCCAGCAGCAGAGCATTAATACAGTCCTTAACCAATTCCATCTATTTGCATATTTAGCATGCTGTGCTACCTCGTGTACTAGCTCGTGCATGCCAGTGCAGTTCGACAGTCCTGCTGCTCATAGTTACAGTTGCTGAGCTACAATTGGACAGTAGGTATTTAGGGGTGGGGTTTAACAAATGGTCAATTATTTCTTTTTTTCCTTTTTTTTTTTTTTTAAATTCCAGCAGACGTGACGTGTGTTTATGTACTGTACTTAAATCCTCCAAGCATTAATATCTGCTCCTAAATTTTTTTTTAAGCTACCACAGCACTGCAACCAACGCAATCCAACAAACGGCCGTCGTATATACATGAGGATCTGTTGTCATCACCTTCTTAGATTGAGGTGATGGTTTGTTTTTTTTTTACCCCATCTTCTCCTTTTTTTGGCACCAGTTCTGGATGTTTGTGTTCATCACTGCTGCGTGATCAACAGGTTACTTTATCCTTTGACACGTGGACACCGATCAAGAGCATTAACCACACGCTGCTTGGGTTTCTGTAGTTTCTCAGAACATGATTAATGTATACTAGAACCTAAATGTTATTTACTGAGCATAAACATGGTATATGCACTGTATGTACTTGGCTGAAACTATAAATTGGACAAAATAAATGTCTAATGATATTCTGTTCCAGAGCATTGTGAGCTATTTTGACATCCTGATACAACATAGAGTAAACCAGAATATTGTTTTTTATAACAACTTATGTGTATATTTCACCCAGTATGTACATGATTATGGAATGTTATTGCATAAAGGATATCAATGTAACTCTCCTACTGTAGTTCTATACAACTGTATTTCCTCAGCATATTGTTTTGTACCATGGCCTCATTTATGACATTGCTTCAGTATAGTATTTTTTTTTTTTTTTTCGGGCTAAGATTTGAACTTATTTTTCTATCTTTTACTAATTTTTACAGCGTAGATGAGTTGAATTGAATGAGATGGACCAGCCACAGATTGACAGTTGTTTCTGAGTATTGTACCTGTGCTGTTACAGTAATTTCTTTGGTTTTACTGCTGAAATAATTATGGTGACAGTCACAAGAAGCTGAGCAAGAGAGAAAATTGTCATTGCATGGTGACTGTGAAGGAAAAAAATCAAATGTTTAAAGACAAATATATCCTATGCCATAACATTTGAAGACTTTTTTATGGTATATTTTAGCAGAGGTTGGGGTTACGTACCACAGATTGAATGTGTGCGGTTTGGATTGAGAGCTGAAGAGAAATGTCATGAGTTACTGCAGGACAAAAATCTGCGACTGATCACATTTCTCAGAATGAAATGTTGTCTGATGGTTTTATATTTGAATCCCAGAGTCATATCTGGAACACGAGACAGAGCAAAGACTAAAGAGGTTGTTCGCTGCTTCATCTGTCTCTGAAGAAGCCTCGAAATTGGGGGCTGTTTCCTCCTGATGTTTAAGAGCCCACAAAAAAAGTATAGATGGTGAATATGTTTGCCGTCCATCTCCATTCCATCTGCTTTTGTGGGGATGCAGGCTCCCTCAGCTATCAGCAGGCATCATTAACTCCTTAGCTTGTGAAAATGTAAAATCTATTGTACAAAAGTTATAATTAAAAACTGTTAAATCACCCACACTGTTTGTAAATGGTGTCATTCAATTGAGCAACAATGTAGAAACCAGCAGACATTGGGAATGGCTGGGCTGTGAGGAAGTCTGAGTGAAGCTGAGAGGCTGATATGACCTCAGGTGACCAAGACAAAGGACACATGAAGAACGCATTCGAGGAGCTTTTAAGAACTTTGGACCAACAAAACCGTTGTATCTAGCATGACGAAAGGGTGAAAGAAAGGTAAACTAGAAACAAATAGATCCAGAACAAACCTCCAGACTGGACGTGAATGTCTTCCATAGCTGGCTAATGAGTCAGTTTATTATCAATTGAAAATTATTACTTAATTACTTCTTAATGGTGCCCAGCTCTGAAAATAGTTTGAAAATCTTCTTCCATCATTTTTAAATAAGATATTAGAAAGATTTCAAAGCCTGGGAACCTTTAACAATTAAATTGTTTTATTTTTGCAACTGTCTGAGGAGTTGTTGTATTTCATTGAAAAAGTCAATACCAATTTGGTGAAATGAGCTGAAAACAAAAAAATAAATAAATGAATAAAATAAAACAAGCCTAAATAAATATCTTCTTTTTTTCCCCAAACATTTCAAGATGTACATTTCATTAATTCAGTGAACTAAAAAGTTGTAGAACAGCAGAAATCAATGCTCACCCAGTTTGTGAAACTTCACTTTATAAAATAACAAGAAAATGGAGGGAAGTAGAATGTGTTAAATTTGTTAAACCAACCCCAGATGGTTTACCACCACTGCAAGAAAACACCAGACCAAAACACTGTAAAATATGAAAGCACACTTAGTTAAACCCAGTGACAGAGAGAAGAGGGATGATTGTGATGAGTTCAATGATCCGATGGTTTTTATTATGTTTTTAATCAAATCAAATCAGATTGATTTATATAGCGTCAATCATAACATAGTTACATCAAGGCACTTTACATATAGAGCAGGTCTAGACCAAACTCTTTATAAAATTATTTAAAGAGACCCAACAGATCCCCTGATGAGCAAGCACTTGGCGACAGTGGCAAGGAAAAACTTCCTTTAAGAGGCAGAAACCTCGGGCAGAACCAGGCTCAGGGGGGGGGGGCCATCTGCCTCGACCGGTTGGGGGAAGAGAGAGAGATAATATAATGATCCTAAATGTTTTGCTGCCAACAGCTGCATGATGACACAGGGAAGCAGCCAGAGACGGATTTTTATGTAACATAAAGAACTCAGCTTTATGTAAAATACAGTGTAATCAAACAGTTCCATGTTTAGTTCTTCTTCACTGGGTATTTGTGACGTATCAGCGCAGACCTGCTAGAGGTATAACACAAATTTACACTGAGCAGCACTTTTTAGTCAGTGTTACTGATAGTTGGCTGATAGCTCTGGTTCGGGTTCCTGTGATAAACTGATAATAAAAGAGGACATTCATTCTGTGACTGAAAGGAGAAACCGGAGCTGAAGAGCCTTAACCTGCTCTACATCTAATGACAACCAGGAGGTGACTCCACTGGTTGTAAAAATAGATTTCTATGTGAAAATGTTCCCATTTCTATCTTGATATAGTAGCTCAGTAAATGTTTTCCTAATGACTTTATGGTCTCAGTGTCTAGTTTCAAGTTTCAATACAACATGATGGTCATTTCATGTTGACATTTTTGTGAAACATGGATATTAGCTTGTCAGCAATCACTTCTGCTGCAACCTGGCATTTAGAGGCAAACAGACCATATAGCGTGGAATGAATTAGGGAGTGTGATCCATGTCAACAACACTGAGTCAAAAACGACACATGACCGTACATATTATAACATGGAAAGAGTCAGTGACAGCAAAACAGATGGATGTGCACGCTGTGGTCGTCCTGCATTTGCTCTACATGTGCAGCTGACAGAGCAGGGCAGATTGTGTGTTTCAGCTGCTGTTGTGTTTGTTTTGTTCACAGGTGATGACTGAGTAAGATGTTTGGGGATGTTTGATTTCTGTACCTTATCAGTTCTTGTTCCGCTGCTGTGTCATGATTGAACGGCGCAAATTTTGTCATTTGTCTGGATAAGTGCAAGTTGTTTATTTTTATTTGGGAGCTTGTTGTACTCACAGCCTGCAGAGTTTATTCACAGAACCTGAATTTCAATTAGATTTAAACCCATGGATATTGTTGTTGTTGATCTGCTGGTGGTTTTAGTTTCTATTTTTTTTTTTTTTTGGAAAATATTGACATTTCTGGTGACAATATAAAGGCCAGAATTAGCTGAGCTTATTGTTTTTCCTTTATAAGAAGTTGCACAAAATGTCTCACAGTTTGTCATGTCTTAAGAAATGTTTTAATACCTTAGAGAGGCTTACAATCAAGTGACAACTGCCGAGGTAACAGTGTTAATTCTGCTCTGTGATACAAAGTGTGCGCAAAACAACGTTGCTGTTCTTAAGAAAGGAAGAGCTGAATAGAAGTGAGAACTCAAACAGCCAAACGCCAAGCTGCGGCTCCTATTTCTGGCTCAGTGTGTGAGGAGAAGTGGCGCTGATAGTCTCTGACATAGAGAACATCCACTGAGGCAGTTCTGACATAATGAATAAAACATTCATGTAAAGCAGAAAAGGGTGATGGGAAAAATGGCCTGACGTTTGCACATCATCGTCATTAAATGCCAGAAAATGAATCTGACATTTGACTACACTAAATAAGTCGTAATTTTCCATTATATTCCAACGCAGCCATTAGACTGACTGCACATCCTCCAGCCTTAATACAGTGCACCATACATAATAACAGTGATTGCAATATAAGCACATCTGCCAAGAATGTAGTTCATTTGGGGAAGTGGCCATAAATATCACTTGTTGCAACAAAGTCTGAGTCACTGTTCTTTATGAGTATTTTACTTTTTGACATTTTATAAGATCTATTATAGACAAACTAATGTGGTATGTCTATATGTATATAATATTTGATTAAACATTTGCTCTGTTAAGTGTTTTTTTGGTTGTATTATGTTTTAAAGAATGCACTCATTTTATTTTTCAAACAATCAACTACTTACATGGTCAGAGAGGAGACCTCAATTCAAACGTCAATAAATGAAAGTTATACTATTATTATTATTCTAACATTATTTCATACACAATGGAGAATCTGTGAAACAATGTCTCATAGTAAACTGAAAATAAATGCAAGTAAATGTCATTTATTCAAAAACTCATCATCACATATCATAACAACCAGATAAAAGATTATGCATTAACTGCTCAGGGGCTAAAATGAGATAGTCCCAGTCAGAGCTCATCCTGACTGATGTTACAGTGGCCTGTGCTGCCGACAAGCTCAGTGTGGTATTTGAAGATAACGAATACCACTGTTGAGCTGAATCTCAGGAATGGATCTCAAAGAACTACACTTCCCAGAGTGCACCAGCAGCAGCAACGCAGCTGCTGGTCATCTGACCAGTCATTATCACTGATTTAGAGCACCTGAGAAGGAATGGAGGTGCTCAGTCATTCAGACAAACAATCTTCCGAGAGAGGAAGCTCCAAGTCCACTCATAGATTCAGTCCAAAGATGCCAACGGTCGGTGAAATGTTTTATTCACTTTCATGGTGTTTGCAATTCTGGTTAATATTGTATTGATTGGTTAAGGACCACATTGCAGAATTGACTTCATTGGCTTTGTGTTGAATGAGTTTGTGCTAAGATAATATTTCATTTTGAGTATGAAAAATTAAAAGTATGAGATACGAAAGGAAAATACACAGTTAAATGCTAAAACTCCACTAAAAATTCATGAATTTTGATTTTTCTTTATTCCATTTAAAAGGCTTAAGTAGTTAATTCATTTAAAATGTCTAATTAAAATGTAAACTTTTTTTCTGTCTTTAAAGGTTTACAACCTAATTTGCTGAACAGCACAATAAACTGACAAAGCCAAAGAAAATAAAAGTGATTGAGTTGGAAATTTGAGTTGTCCTCGTGTCCTTTGGAAGTTGAACAAGATGAGGACTCTTTTGCTTATTATACAATCGTGTGCCAGACAATCACACATAAAGTAGAATAACGTAATTATGTTATAAAAGATTACACTATAATGTGAGATTTAGCTATATTCCTGTAAAAATGCTGGACTATATTAAGTTAGAGATATAATGGAAAAGTACAGATCTGGTCTGGAAACTTTTGTTTGCACGAATGTTTTAGTGTTAAAAAGCTAAATTGACCTATGTTCATTAAGGATGCAGTGACCAGTACTTTATAATATTAGTACTGTAATCTCTTATTTTGATGTCCCCCTGGGTATCTTCACTTGTTTTGTTTGAACAGCATTATTCAGTCTATTACATTAAGACTGTGCAGAGCAGCCATGGAGGACAGTGGTAAACATGAGGTTTGCAATAAGTGGCTGAGGCTGAATAATTATGTATTAGGTGCCTGAGGTGGGATTACATAAGACAAGAAAGCATTACATTAGGTTGAAAAGTAACCTACAGAAAAGGCACTGTGACCTAACATTTATTCAACAGCCAGACAGCCATACATTTTCTTTCTCTGGGATAATTGTTCAGAAATTAAGGTGATTCATTAGTCATTAAAGTGCTGTTTTCTTCCTGTGGAACGGCATCGGTGGATATGAAAACCATGGGCCGATATGAAAGCTGTAGAGCAAAGTCATGTAATTTGTGGTTTTTGTACAGAAATAATGGACTGAATTCAGAGCCAAGATGGATGGTGGTTGGTTACACCTGGAAATGGCATCATTCTTGAAATTGATGTGCATGGGCATTTACGTCTCTGCTCAAATTTCCCTCCTGACCAAGTCACTTTTGTTTGGAATTGACTCCTTGAGTTCTCCATTTTTCATGACTTAAGGAATATTCTTGCAGATTTCTAAAGGCAATCTGTGTATATCATACACAAAGGCGATTCAATGTGCTTTACATATTTACAGAGAACATGGAGAGAAATGTACGAACAGTGACATGCATAAAATCAAAGTCAGAAAATCAAAAATGACAAACAATATGCAGCACTTTGGGTAAGTTAAGGGAAGTACAGTGCAGGTTTTATGCATTAGCACGTGAGAAAATAAATGTTTTTAACCTGGATTTAACGGTATGGACATTTGGTGCTGATTTACAGTAACCTCCACTGGAAGTTTGTTCCCCTTTTTTGCAGCAGCTAAAAGCTGCTTCTCCATGTTAGTCAGAACTCTGGTCTGGACTAGTTGACCTGAGTCCATGGATCTAAGAGTCCTGCTAGGTTTATATTCTCTAAACACATCAAAGATGTATTCTGGTTCCCAACCATTCTGTTATTTGTAAATTAGGAGCAGGGTTTTAAAATCTACTCTGTAACTGACTGGGAACCAGTGTAAAGATTGAAAACTGGTGTAATGTGCTCCGATCTCTTTGTTCTGGTTGAAACTCTAGCAGCAGAGTTCTGGATGAGCTGCAGCTGTTAAATGCTTCTTTTGGGTAGTCCGATCAGAATACCATTACAGTTATCAAGTCTGCTGGAGATGAACCCATGGATGAGCTTTTCTTGGTCTTTTTGGGCAACAAAACATTTAATTCTGTTGACGTTTTTGAGTTGGTAAAAAGCTGTGTTGACAGCTTTGATGTGGCTGTTGAAAATCGGATCTGAGTCAATTAACACAGCAAGGTTACGAACTTGGTCTGTGGTGTTTAGAGATCGAGACTCGAGACACTTCCCTAATGCTGAGTTTTATCCTTATTTAATTGAAGAAAATTCTGGTTCATCCGGTTGTTTATTAGCTCCAGACAGTGACACAGTGAGTCTCATGGGCTGCTGCCAACTGTGACAGAGCCATTTAAGTTGTGTTAAGATGTGTTGTCATCTGCATAGCTGTGATAATTGATATTAAAGTTCTGTAACATTTGACCCAGAGGGAGCATATACAGATTGAACAGAAGGGGTCCAAGAACTGACCTCTGGGGGATTCCACAAGTCATACCCACTTGTTCAGATTCATAGCTGCCAATCATAAAAAAATTACTCCAACCTTCTAAATAAGATCTGAATCAATTAAGGACCGCTCCAGAAAGTCCAACCCAATTTTTCAACCTGTGCAGCAGGATTCTGTGATCTACACTAAGCACGTTTACATGCACAGTTAAACCGAGCTATGGTTATAGCTCAATAAAGCCATCTCATCGGACTTCTGTCCTTGTCCAGTATACATGCACAGGAGTGAAATCGATTTATTTGTTGAAATCATGTCGCCTCCGCTACGATAGGTGGCGATATGCACTCTTTCGGCTTGTGGGTAATGGGCCACTACCAATTGATCTATGACATCACAGACCACAACAGAGGTGGAAAGAAAAAGACCAGTGAGCTAGCAAGTTAGCGACTCAGAGGTAACTTGGCACGATGATGGACAACCACCTTGTAAATTTGTAAACTTCGCCATGTTAGCTGGCTGCTTTTGTGTGACCTCCTACGTTTGCATTTACTTTTTAAATCCCGTTCGACTTCCGGGTCATAGCTTGGCGCGAAACTTAAGCACATGCGCAGATCACCTCCTCCGGTTCCAGTCCGACTGTCCGTATACATGCAGCAGTAGATCGACTTTCAATCGCATTATCTGGGTGTGTTAGTCCGACAATTATAAACTCGATTTCAGTCGAGCTAACGTGTTTACATGTACTTTAAAAGTCCAGTTTTGGTTGGACTAAAGCAATAATTTGTTTTTTTTTAGGTGTAAACGTGCTTAGTGCTGTGGTGAGGTTAGAAGCCTGATTGAAATTTATCAAGATCACGGCTTTTGTTCAAAAAGTCAGATTAAATACAATTTTCTCAATAACCTTGGATATAAAAGAAGTTTGAAACAGGTCAATAGTTGTTTATTATAGAGGCATCTAGAGTCCTATTTTTTTAAGGGTGTCTTAATGGCAGCTACTGTATCTTTAGTGACTTGGGAAAAATACCTGATATCACTGAGCTATTTATTTGTAGGAGATCAGTTTCTACTGAGCTAAAAATAGTTTTTAAAATGTGAGATGGAATAATGTCCAGCATGTTGCGTATGTTGTTAATTTCAAATTCTGAACTGTTCCTTCTAGGATTTTTAAATCAATCAGATTAAATTGTGACATAACAGTTGAGTTATTCCCAGGTTTTAGACACAGATTAGTTTCTCAGTTTGACTGTGTGGCAATAATGTTTAGTCTAATGGCAGATTTTTTGACTGAAAAGGTTGGCAAATTTATTTCATTTCTCAGTGGAGAGGAGTTGTGTGCTTATCTGTTTTGGAGGGTTTTTAAGTTTATCAGCCATTCAAACAGAGTGTGATAATTGTTGACGTTCTTGTTAATCATGTCAGATAAATGTGACGGTCTGGTTTTGCAGAGCTCATTGTTATAGTTACACAGGCTCTGTTTGTACAGCTCATAGTGAATTTGAAGTTTCGGTATCCTCCATTTGCACTCAGCTTTCCCGCCTTCTCTTTTCAGGTTTGTAACCATAGTGGTGTTTCTCCATGGTGTTTTCTGTTGGGTCAAAATGTTCTTGATTTTGAACAGTGCAACAGCATCCATTACATCCAGGATTTTTGAGTTGAAATGATCCAAGAGTCCGTCAACTGACTCTGCACTCATTGTTGGTGATGTAGCTATGGCCTCGACAAACAGAACACTTGTTCTCTCATTAATGTACCTTTTCTTAACAGAAAAGGGTTTTGTTTTTGTTTTGTTTTTTTTAACATTCTGAGTGATCAGTAAATCAAACAAAACACAGAAATGGTCAGACAAGGCCAGATCAGTAACCACAGCAGAGGAAATGTCAACAACTTTAGAAATAACCAGGTCCAGAATGTGGCCTCGATCGTGTGTTGGCTCTTGAACATGTTGGACCAGACCACGTGTGTCTAATACAGAAGAATGTCCTTTGGCCATCAATCTTATTATCTATGTTAATGTTGAAATCCCCAGCTAATACAAAGTAGTGAAAATCAGTGGAAATATCTGACAGTAAATCAGCGAATTCATCATTGAATTCATGCATGGTATCTTGGAGATCTGAAAATGATAAATTGATTTTTGGGAGCACCCTTTAAAGCAAATCCACTTTCTTATTCTGTTTTTTAATGAAGCCTTGGGTTGCCTTATTTATTTTTGTTGCCAGATACAGACAAGGTTATCATTTCCACTGGGAATTTGTAGAACTCCTAACTTCGTACTCTGTTGCAAACAAACAGTCTTAAAAAATATTTCAATCAAATTGATTTCTATTTGAAACAGGTTGAAACATGGTTACTATAAAAGCTATTTATAAACATTGCTATTCGCGGGTGTTAGCATTTATTTACAGCTCTAGAGTACGCACTGCAAGTTCAGCATCAAAATTCATCCCTATATGTCCCAAGATCTGTCTCCAGTGGTGGAAAGCAAAATCAATGTTTGTTCTAGCTCTGAAGTGAACATGTCAACCTGCCTCACAACCTATCCAATTCTTCACCGCAGCCTATATTGGTTTGTTAGCTGCTAGTTCCAAGCTTCCAAGTGTGTGATGTGATCATTGTCCGGTTTGGGTTTTTTTTAACCAGAAAATAACATTTCAGGATAAGAGGATGGAGCGGAGGAAGGAATGGGAGGTGGATCTGACCTGCTCTGTACTCTCTTTATTGGGTAGTACAGAGTACACTATAGCCACACCGCCATTGCAGCCCTTGCTTTGTGGTCTATTTTTTTTTTTTTTAATGGGACCATCATTTAAATAAATGAACATGTATTGAATATTTCAAACTAGGGACGGAGACCATAAACTCATTAGGAAAACATTTACTTAGCTAGGAAGTCAAGTGAGAAGTAAGGACATTTTCACATAGACTTCAATACCATTTGACTTTTTTCTTCTTTTTTTTTTTTTTTTTTTACAGCAAGTGGAGTTGCTCCTGATGGTCTTAGGTAGAATGAAAACAAAAGGGTTTTTTAGCGCTGGCTTAAATTTTCGGAGCTAGAGTCCACATCCTACTGCTAGATGGCTGAACAATAACAATCGGTGGCAGAGAAAACTTACAAGACTTCCTCAAACTATCAACTGGTATCAATATTTTAAATTTATTGTTCATGTAGTTTTATAAAGTTTTTGGATCAAGTAACATTAAATAATTTGGCCCAAATTTAGAGGGATACCAACTGTTTCTCAGATACATATTTATTCAAAATGCAGATTTACTAAACTGGATCAGTATCCCAGTTTTGCAGACCAGGATTTAGATTTTTTTTTTTTGCCTCAAGACACAATCAAGTCTTTAACTTTCCAGGCAACGGTCCAAACACTCTCTCTGTGAATGTTACAAAAATAATTATTCTTAAGTCACAACCTCATTAGGGAGAAACACTTTTGTGCCACTTCTACCTTCAGTGTGATTGTACTCTCTCTAGGGGGAACAGTCCGATGGGGATTTGTAGTTATAATTTAACAACCTGAGCACCTTGACTTCAGTATCAACCTTCTTTAGCACCAGGGATACAAAAGATTAATTACCCAAATAGCATTGAACCAAAGTCCTCATTGGAATTGACCCTCATCCTGCAGTCTCATCTGCTCACACTCATAACAAGCCTCCTGATATTATTATTATTTTTTTTTTTTTTTTAATAGTTTATCAATACAAAGCTCTATTCATTAATGGACAGTTTGTAAGAAGAGGTCATAAAACTTCAAATAAACACGTTGGGTCTCCTGACACCAACATGAATCAGTATCTATTAATGCATCATGGGGGAATCCCTGCACCGCAGTAAACTCCTGTGTGGCCAATTCGTGTCACAATGACAAATAGGTTATGAATAATAATAAATGTGTTTGTCGTAATCATATTTGGTTCTTTACAATCATAGTTTAATTAGGCAGGATGTCTACAACTCTAATGACTAAAATTATTTTTCTCATCTATTCTCTGGTAAAGAAAGTAACAGGGAGATAGTAAGTCAAAGTCAAAGTCAACTTTATTGTCAATTCTTCTGTACATGCAAGATACACAGAGGAAATCGAAATTACTTTTGCTCTTTTCTCCCCTACGGTGTAACATAGAACCAAAGAAAATATGGTGGAGAATATAGAAGAGCAGAGAAAAAAAAAAAGAGGAAAAAAAAGTACAAAATGAATTAAATATAGAAGTTAGAAATTAAAAATCTAGACTGTACAATAACGTATAAATAACATACCCAAGCAGCCAGAAATATTGTAATTTGGGATATAGACAATGCTGTGCAGGGAGTGAAGAGGAAATGAGCAATTTGTGCATATTATATGCATAATATTATTTGTACATAAAGACCTCATTGAGGTCAGATGAGCCGTGGCAATGTTTCAGAAACAGCTGTGTCCACTGCAATAGCAATAGCAGTTCTCATAAAGTGGCTGGTGCCAGCATGGTGAGTCTTTGGTGTGTGTGTGTGTGTGGTACCGGGGGGGTGTTGAGTCCTTCGTCAGTGGGGGAGTGCTGGTAAGGAGTTCAGCTTCCTAACAGCCTGATGGATAAAGCGGTTTCCCAGTCTGGTAGAGCTGGCCCGTAGACTCCGTTACCTTCTCCCAGATGGCAGGAGACTGAACAGGGGGCGGGAGGGGTGAGTGGGGTCCGTGGCAATGGTGACAGCTTTCCAAGTGAGCCAGGTGCTGTACAGGTCTCTGAGGGAGGGGAGTGGGACACGGATGATCCAGCTGGCTGCGTTCACTGTCTGCTACAGGGTCTTCGTATTGCTGGCAGTGCAGCTGCCGTACCAGACAGTTATGCAACTCGTCAGGATGCTTTCTGTGGTGTAGAAGTAGAAAGTGGTCATAATGGTGGCCGGTGCACTTGCTCTCATCAGTTTGCGGAGGAAGTAGAGCCTCTGATGAGCCTTTCTTACCAGTGATGTGGTGCTGGCCATCCAGGAGAGGTAATCGGAGATGTGCAGTCCCAGGAATTTGGTGCTGCTGACCTTCTCTACGGCGGAGCCGTTGATGGTCAGTGGGGGATGCTGCGCAGGGCCCCTCCTGAAGTCGATGACCATCTCCTTCATCTTTTCCACATTGAGCAGAAGGTTGTTATTTCCACACCAGCTGGCCAGGAGGCTCACCTCCTTCCTGTAGTTGGCCTCATTGTCATTGCTGATGAGACCCACTATGGTATCGTCTGCAAACTTTATGAGGTGGTTGGTGCTGAACCTGGTTGTACAGTAGTGGGTCAGCAAGGTGAAGAGAAGGGGACTCAGCACACATCCCTGGGGGGCTCCTGTACTCAGCATGGTGGTACTAGAGGTGTTGGAGCCGACCCTGACTGTTTGGGGTCTCTCTGTGAGTAAGTCCAGCAGCCAGTCGCAGATGGAGGTGCTGAGTCTGAGCCCAGTCAGTCTATGGATGAGTTGCTGGGGGATGATGGTGTGGAACGCTGAGCTGAAGTCTATGAACAGCATTCTCACATACAATCCCTTGTGGTCCAGGTGAGTGAGGGCAGGGTGGAGAGCAGATGAAATCGCATCATTGGTGGAGCAATTTGACCGATATGCAAATTGAAGAGGGTCAAGCTGAGGGGGGCGGACGGACTTGATGCGCTTCATGACCAGTTGCTCGAAGCACTTCATGATGACGGATATCAGTGTAACCGGGCGGTAGATGTCCGCGAGGACGTCTTTAATTTGTTGTGCTCATAGAAAAATATTCTTACAGATTACATTAAAGGTAAAATTACCAGCATAAACACTTACGACTTAAACATGAAGAACCAGGTGAGTAATATTTAGAATTTTCTTTTTTTCAACGCATCAATAAAACAAAAAATAAATAAATAAAAAATATTGATAGTCAGTCTCTCACCACTTTCTCACTCCTCTCATCAGTGGCTGGTTCCCAGAGAATACACAGATCTTGAGAAAGTATTCACACATATATAGTTTCCTTTTGAAAAAGCCACAATCATTTTTCAACAAATGCGGACATTGAAGTTTAAGTCAAGCGATACTCAGAGTTTTTTGTTGCAGTATAATTTGAGGCTCCCTTTGAGGATTTGAAGTATGTATTTAGGATTGAGTCAAAATAAACAACAGTGTGTGTGTTAAAGGGTACAAAAGAATATTTACCCTGGTGTGTTGTACGGACTTGTCCCTTTTACAGATGCAACCCAAAGTGGTATGAAATACACTGGGAACACACTCATTCAGTTTGAATTGCTTTATTTTTCACTTCAGTGACAGCTAGTCTTATTAGGGAAGATTTTTTAGAATATGTAATAAGAACAAAATAAAGATCAAATCTTTATTGAAATGTTTTAACCAAAAGGGTTTTAAAAGCTTTGAATAAATCCCAGAGCAACACTGAAGTATAAATAACTGGAGTAAGAAGGTGCACGGATTCAGTGTGGCACAAAATGTTTCCTCCTGAATGGAAAAATGTTTCTGTGACAAAGCAGGAAGCAGTTCGACTAATTGGTCAGCTCACCCCACTCCCCCCACGGTCATCCTGAGGTCTCTATGGTTACCGCTCACATAATCATGTTGATGAAGTGCGTCAGTAGCTTCACTCCTTCCCTTTCATTCTCCAATGCCTTTGCGCTTTGCTGAGAGGAGGAAAAAAGGGCCCTTTCTTGGCGGAGAAGGTGACTTATGACAAAGCAGTGCATGCTAGGATTGAGTAGAGCACAATGTTGACAGGGACAGACATTCCACGCAGTGTCACAAAGCCTGGCTGACTGGTCAGTGGTTTGGTTGGATGTGTGTGTCAGCAGTGTGCTTTGTAGTCCTTTGTCGGCCCCCGGCTGAGTTGGTCACTTGTGCTCAGACCATCGCGCAAATTACACGCCACAATTGGCCTGTAATGGCATAAAGATTGAGGTCTGGATGGGGCATCAATCACAAGGACATGGCTCAGCTGACCCTGAGTCCTCAACCAGAGGGAGGTGAGAGAGGGAGGGGCAGGGGGGGGGCAAAAGCGAGAGAGAGAGTGCGAATGAGAATGCAGAAAGGGCAAGAGAGACGGAGAGATAGTGTGAGCAGACAGGAGAGAATGGGAGAACAAAGAGGATAAGGCAGAGAGACAGTGAGACATGGGGGATGAGGAAGTAATCATTTTTATTACTGAACAGTCCAAAATGCCCCAACACAAAGTGTGTGTGTCTGTCCATCTGCTTTGACATTACTGGGACCTAAAAACTCAGACTTGGCTGAGGTAGCATGGGGCTGATTTTGCTGATTGAATTGAGGATTCATTCCTGGCTAAACATCGTACTTATGTCTGGAATTTTAGCTTGAACCTGCCAGGTTATAAATATCAGTCATTCTTCTTTCTGCTGAATGGCATCACTGTGAAAACTTCAAGATAAAAATTTAATAAAGAGGACATGAACTCAAGGGCCGTACAAATTTGCATTTATGTGCAGCTGTGGGAGCTTATTCTTGACCATTTTATCTGAAAATGGAAAATATTCCCTCATTTCGAAACTATGCAGAGTTGAAATTAAATTTCTCATTTCCTTTTGTATTGAAATGTGGAAGTTTGTCAGTTTCTTATTCATTAGACAGGTGAAAATTTGATTAAAAATCAATGAAGCATCAATGCATTTTAATTTAATAGTTTTCTATTCTTAGAGGAACTTTGGTGCATAATTAGCAACTCGTTTGGGGTTGTTACCTTTTTTTTGTCACTTTTTCCCTTTCTGCTACTTCATGGCTTGAAGCACCGTGAAAACTGTTTATATCAAGACAGAACTCTGGCTCATTTTGTTTGGTTTGTTTTATTTAGTAACACGGTGATGTAGTGGTAATTGAAATTGCTGTCCAGACACCACTGACCAGATTCTGGGTATTTTTCCACCTTATTGATTGTTAATGTTTGTGTAGTTTGTATGTTGAACTAAATAAAGGAGTTCCAAATATAATGTAACCTTTAAAGGAAGAAGCGAATGCCTTTTTGTCACATTTCATTGTATTCCTTTTTCTTACTACAGTTTATTTTGGAACTGATTCTTGGTTTAGTTGCTGAGTGTGTTGCTACATTGTTTTAATCATTGTAAAGTGTATGTATTGATAATTTTTAGGTTTTTACAGAAGTGTGTGCATCAGAGCTGCCATAAATCATTCAACCACCAAGTGTGTATCAAAATGGACACAGACCCCAGGGCTGACCTGTATAACTGTTCTGTCCAAAAAGCTCTTTTTTACAACCATTGGTGGGTTAGACGGATGGAGTGAGAACAGGAGCAGGAGGAAAGAAGATCCCATAACAATGCAAACAAAAAATAGAGCGGTAAATAGTGATTGAAACCTGATAGCAAAAAGTGTGCCAAGTAAATATTAGCAACAATGTAGAGATTAGTGGTGTGTAATGATTACTAATGGTACCTACTGCAGCAGCAGGTACTGAGCGGCAACATGGAGCAGAGATGATTCAGCACCTGTAGGACGGGGACAGGAGGGACACAACACAGACTACAGGAAGAAACAAAGTTAGAAGCATGTAATGTAATGTACATGCATGGGGGAGAGAGAGAAAGAGCCACAGAGAGAGATGGGGGGAGAGAAGGGAGAGAAAGCGATGCATTCCCCAGCAGTATAGGCCTATAGCTACAGAAACAGTGATTATACTTTAACTTTTTAAGTGCAGGCTTTCTCATAAAAGAAGTTTTTAAGCCTGATCTTAAAGCTGTGACAGAGTCCACCTCCCGGACTGATACTGGGAGTTGGTTCCATAGAAGAGGAGCCTGATAGCTGAAAGATCTGCCTGCTGATTTATTCTCTGAGACTCCAGGAACCACAAGTGAACCTTCATCCAGAGAGAGAAGTGACCTCCTGGGACAATAAGGAACTATGAGCTCTCTGAGATATGATGGAGCTTGATCATTAAGAGCTTTGTACATTAGGAGAGAGATTTTGAATGTGTTTAGATATTATTTAAAATATTGAAATCAATTCTTAATTAATTGAGGGTGGGTGCCTTTTGTTTCTTTACTTCCTTCTTTCTTTGTTTCTTTCTCTGTTCTATAAATTTTCTGTGCTCATTATTATGCTTCTTACGTTGAGCTGAAAAACAGACCACTCTTTTACCTTCACAACTGGTTTAAAAAACATTAGATCAGGATAAAAGGGAAAGTGCACCACTTCCTGCTGCCTCTGACGTGCAGGTATTGAGCAGAGTGTAGATGCCAGCAGCCCACTTAATGCTAAACACTGCAGTCTTTTATCTTGGGGGGGAAAAAAAAATAGAGAGAACTAAGAGCGTAAAAAGGAGCACTTATCTCCTCTTGGTCACTAATGGTGGTGACAGCAGCTGCATTGACCTCATGTAATGTTCAGAGGCCTTACAAGTTTCAAACTTGTAGACAAACACGGTGTGATAATAGTCTGGAATTAGAAAGAGTTACAATTTATTCGTATACTTTTAAAAACCTGTGGCTGAGCACGGAAATCTAACAAAATTAAAGGTAATGGATTGTGTTTTAACAGAGGGTTTGTTTCATTTGGACCATTTCATCAGAAATCATCATCGTTGGTTAGGAGAAGATAGGGTATTTTAAGGTAAAAGAAGCCATATGCAAATGATTACTGGCATGAAAGAATTGTTTACCCAGGTTATTATTTACAGCTACATCATCGAGTATGAAGGATTCTGAAATGCGGCCAGACCACAGAGAGCTGCAGCCACTGGATCCTCTGCTGCCGTTCCCTGGAAAGATTATATGTCTGCGTTTTCTTCTGGTTTCGAGTTCCTCATTTGCATAGAAGTGTCTAATTCTTGAAGATGTTCAGATCCCAGACAACAATCCTCATGAATAAGATCATAATTTGCGGATCATTTCAAAGCAAACAGTAGCCATTTGTTAGAGAAGCAATCTAAATATAAAAAGACAGTTTATTTTATGGGCATATCTATGAACTGCATCTGTATGTGATACCACATTTATAAACAAAGCCCCACTGCCATCTTCACCACATATAACAGCATAAATATGTTTGCACATAATGGCAGAGACCTCCGAGACACAACCACAAGAGATCCACTGAAAGTGATATAGTTACACCTGTGTTTGACAGGACAGCAGGTCTGCTGCTAGAGATAGCTTGATGTTTTCACCTGAGAATGGTGGTTATCATCAGGGGAACCCGGACATGCTCAGTAAAATCAAAAGCAAGAGTTGTATAATCTCTTATGTCCGTGTGATGTGGCTGAAGATTTGTCATGGCCGCTGTGGATGATTTGTTGTTTGTTTTGCAATTAGCGTGTCGGTGTCCACAATCTTTATTTTATGTTGCTTTTTTTATTTGCTTGATCGATTTCTTGTACAAGTTTGTGTTTCTGAAGTGTGAATTCACTTGTGAACATTTGAATTACTGGTCTTTATAGTCAATTCTTTGCTTTGTCTCAGAGGTCACATATTTTCTTTTGTTTTTATCATAGGTGTTGATCTCCATAAGCAGATATATTTGTGCTTTCAAGAACCTAAAGCCGTCTCAGTGTATTTTTACAGCTCCTCTCTCAGGCTTCTCTCTGGAGATCTAGGAATAGCAGGTCAGTCAGCCAATCAGCGGAGAGGATCTGATCCTTTCTTCTGGTTGGCTGAATATATTCTGTGTGTTTGAATAGAAATAAAACTGATTTCAGTGAAAGACTCAGCAAATCAAATCCTGCAGGGTTGCTTGTGGTTGAGGGTTGGGGGCATGGCTGAGGTGACTAAGTCCTGACAGCTAGTTTTAAGGCTCAGTTTCCTAATTCAGACTGTGATCATTAGTCTGTGGACTGACACCTTTGATATTTTCACTGTATTAATATAATACCTAGACCTGATTAAAAAAAAAAAAAAAAAGTCCATAACTGTGGTTTGTTGTGCGCGAATAACTGGAGAAGAGGAGGGTTATTGTCTTTTCTCCGATGTTAGTATTCAGTATGTGTTGATGTGAGGTGCAAAGACATGAGACATTAATTAGGTAGATATAAGCAGACACACTTCATTATATCCACATCTGTATTAAAAGGTGTTTCTTACTTTTTGTCCTTCGTATTTACAGACATGAAGAGGGCAGAATATAAAAAAAGACTGACAAATACTATGAAGTCCTGTCTGATGGATGCTGAGGATATTTTGGTCATGTGGCCACTAAAGACCAAACACTCTCGCTGAAGTCCTTCCACTAGACATATTAGAGTTTTCCAGAAAAAGGAAACATCAAAGGGTTGCTGTGGAAACTGGAGAGGATACCTACCACACATTTCACTCATCATAAGTTGCTGGTTTGTGCCGTTGCAACCTCTAGATGAGCTGGCTCCTCTTTGTCAAGAAGTATTTGTAGCCTGACGCCTGTATTACTGTGACTGCGTAGCCTTTTTTTGGAATCAGTATTGTAAATAACGTTAACCCATGTGTCCATTCAGGTTTCTAATCCAGTCTTTATGTGACTATCAGCAGTGTTGGATGGCAGAGTCTATGGTGTTGGCTGTCAGCTCACCCTATTGACATCCTGAGAAGGTTGATCAATACACTGCCACACAAACCAGATGTAAGAATACACACAATCTATTGGTTACAATTACCATACGAAGAAGCATCAAAACGTTTTTATTGTAAATGCTCATATGGACAAAAACAGTGAGGTGAGCTGCCCTTTGTTAATAGAAGTCTCAACAACAAACTGGTGTAAAATTATATGGAGTCAAAAACAATCAGACTTAATATTTAGACAATACATGTGCATAAAGACGTGACTCTACTGTGTATTTGCACTTGATGAAAAGTGACAACGACATCAAATCAAGTTTTGGTAAAAGGAAAGACTTGACATCACTTGAAACTTGCTATAATACACATAAAATATGGTGTTTGCTATGTAAATAAATCATAAGATATGGACGTGAGGAGACACTGTGGGAAGAAGCACAGAAACAGGATACTGCACAGACCTGCTCGATAGCATCAATGATTAATCATTGTGTTAAAAAAAAAAGCCTTATTGCATTTGTAAACTTGCAAAATCATTTTTAACTGTAATTTGCATAATTAATAAATATTATATAATATATGCAATAGAAAAGTTTGTGTATCACAAATAAACAGGCATGAAATTTACTGGAGGTCATGAGGAAAGATGTATTCTGTAGCTTCACAGTCATAAATGAATCAATAGGCATATGAATACCATCAGTAGTATGTGTTTGATACTGCCCATAGGGTTACATTACAGCCCAGAATAAACATTATATTTGGATGTTCAGTTGCATATTCTTATCCCTCATAGGGTCCTAATGTACTGGTAAAGCAGTTCACTTGTAGTGCATATACAGATGTGTCAAAGGCCCACAACTACACACAATGGAAATTTCCATTACAGAGGACCTGAGCAGATATCAAAATGTAGAACCCCAGATGTCGGTGCAGGGAAGAAACAAAAATCAAATATATTTCATAAGTCACATGTTTTAATAGTTACATCTAAAGACCTCTGTAGTCAGATGCAGTTCTTCAATGCCTTGACGACAGTAGTCTCTAAAATTCCCGGAGACGTTCTCCTGAAGCAAACCTTTGTTCCAGATCATCAGTCATTCCAGTGCTTTGAATTGATCGATTGAGGTCCAAGTCCGAGTGGGTTTGTTTGATTTTGGCTCAGTATCTTCCACTAGAGCTCAAAGCCATTTCATTTGGTTTATTGGTCAAAAACAAGTGTTGTTTTCTCTGTGTGGCAGACCACATGACGAACAGACAAACATGCCGCAGGAGACATAGAGCCACATGGCATGTGAGCAGAGAAGTCTGCCAGCTCTCCATGTGAAGTTAGGATGGAGAAATTAGTTGTCCAATTGTTGTTTTCCTTGCCCCTCAGACCAACATTATATACACAGAGGACTAAACGAGCATACTGATGAGTAGGTTTTCCATTCATTCAAATGAAGAAAGGGACCACAAGCTTCACTTTCCCAGTTTTGGATGCCTTTTGAGGCAGTGCATTCTTCCCTTCTTCCATCCATCCCTTTCTACTTCAAGTCCACTTTAAGATCAAAGATCATCAAAACTCACTTTTTGCAGACTTTGAGTTTTGTTAACAGTGTTTCCTCGTATATAGAGCCAGTGAAAATAATCTCCAGTAAAATCCCCTGGGGGTTCGTGGATATGTGGTCATCTTAAGGAGGGCGTCCATTTCATACGCAGGTCCCTTGATGGTGCATGGTGTGTTTGCGGTGCTTCAGACCAAGGCCTCGTTCCTTGAGATCTGCCACCCGCTGCTGTGATGTGTCCACCAGCGCACTGGCGATAGCAATACCTAAAAGCCCAGAGAGGAAAGAAAGTAAATAAAGAAATACGTGGCACACAGCTTGAGGAGAATTGTTTCATTTTGACAGGAGGTGACCTGTAGTGGTGACACATTGGTGCCTCCATTGGGGGGTAGGTGTGACTTAACTATGCTTTATGAGTGATTCCCTGTATATCTTTTTTCAAGTAAAGATTAATTTCTTGTCAATTTCACTGGCAAGGGAGAAAAAAAGAATCAACCACTAATGACATTTATATAATATGAAAAAGTAACTGCTTGGAGGAATATTGAGATCTACAAGGATCTTTTGTTTTTTCTGTACACATTCAAGAAATAAACAACATAATGTTTGGCACTAAGCTTGGTAAGCCCTATGCCAAACAAGTTGACAAAGTGCTGATTAAGTCAATTCTTCTATGTTTTGTAATATGCCAGGATTGTAAATCTGGTCTGCCAGTAGACATATGTTCACATCGAACAGAAGCGCTACAGCTGGGAGGAGGAGGAGGGTGATTCAAGTGTCCAAGAAACATTTTTTTGTCCACACAAAAAGAATTCTGTGTTTAGAAGGATTAGAAGGTATAAAAGGAAACAATCAATGGCAACAACATACATGTTTTACCACTGGTTACTAATGGAAAAGGCTAATAAGACAAAGGACGAATGGGACATTGGTAACTGTTATGTTTCCATCATTACTCAATGGTGGCAACACTGAAACTGGTATTTAGGAACTATATGACCAATGACACAGGTGTTTAGGTCCCTCTCTCTGGGCAGAGATGATGTCGGTCTCTGTTTGTGTAATTATCTGAGTCCAAGTCACCAAGTACAAGGTCCTGTACTGCAATTATAAAAGACATCGAATCCACAAGCTAAACTTTGCAGAACATGGACAAAATACTGCTCATATTCATTCATTCATTTGGTGCATAATTTTGTGGATATGTATATTTTTTACTACTTTACTTCTCTTTTTCCCTAAATCCATAGAAAGTAAAAAGTTAAGTCTAGAAAATGATTTAAAATGGACTTCCAAAGGAAATCCAACAAACATAAAGATAACCATATTTAATCAAAAGTTGGACTCACAGTTATTGTGTGAAAAACACTGTCAAATGTGGTTTGGGAAGTATGACACATCTTGCAGAGCTATGATTAAGGGACAAGTGAACAGTCACTGTCGGTGTGCGACAGGTGAAGACAGATCGTCCTACTGGCAGGCACAACGTCCACAAAACAATTTCCTCTTCCCAGCCTATGATGTTTGGCTTCAGCATGAGACAAGGAGGCTAACGTTGAAGTCACTGAAGAGATTCTCCAGCCTTCCTATCTCTTCTTCTTTCCTTCTTCTCTGTCTGCCTCCCACCAGCGTTCAGCAGGATGCCACAACTCTCTCAAAACAACTACAGCATCTTATGTCCTGACTTGCCACAGCAGGGCCTAAAGAGAGAAAGAGAGTGGGCCACTTGGATGAAAGCGCCTGACGCCTTACAGCACTGCGTTACCTTGGCAGTAGCTGCTGGTGTTAATGTGGATTTAGAGACGTGGCAGTTCTTGTGAGTGCAGCAAGTCCTGTCTTTCCCTACCAACAATCGTGGGCCTGACAATGCTTGGCCATTACAGCGAGAGCTCAGTCTGCCAGTACGCAGGAGCCAAATAAACAAAACAGGAAAACAGCAGAGGGAATCCGCTGCGGTTTTGAGATGATTTGGATGCAGGATGTTTTCAGCATTTCACACTCAAGTGATTCTGAGAATTTTGCGTGGAAAGGGGAAAGCCGATTACACAGTTCCTCATTGTGTGCTTGTGTGACTCTGCAGGTTCATGTGTGCGACTGTGTGCATCTGTGGAAATATCGCAGGTGGGTACATGCACCTGTGCACGTACATAATTTGCAAAGTTCTGACACAGCAAGCCGCACAGGCGGATGCGGAAGCCAGAAGAAGCAACATGTGCTCTCTTCATTCAGAATGATGGCGGGAGGGCGAATTGGATGGAGTCACCTGGTCTGTTAGAATGTGGATCATTATGGCTGCGTTTGCTTCCATTTGGCTGTGGTTTTACAGGTGTGTGTGTGTGTGTGTGTGTGTGTGTTTTGGCTGCCACAAAGCCCAGATTTGACTTTCTGTCGCTCTTTATGGCTTGCTCCAAATGCCGGTAGTTCTCTTTTGCATATTCTAACTATAGTTCAAGTTCTACCAGCTGCCACTTTACTTTCACAAGGTCATGTCCTGATTTATCAAAATAAGAAAATTGCTCTGGAGTTTAGCAACACAAGAGCGTTTTATATTTTACAATCAAAAGACAACTGTTGGTTGATATTCCAAAGTTTGATGGGGTTGGAGATTCAAATCCTGTATTAAAAAATCTTGGCTGTAACCTTTCATGTGTCACTAAGAATTAAAAATACTTTTCTTTATGGAAAATGTGCTTTTAAGGAAGTAGTTTTTTTTGTCAAAATAATTTTCAGTAGGAACTTTGTTTTAGATATCGGTGATGTCGTGTGTATGTGTAAGCTTGGTTTGCATAATTAAAACATTAAATGTAAAAAGCCAAAAACTTGTGGTTAAATCCCCCTCACTGAAAAAAAGTTAAGGAGATGACTGGCAAGAGACAGATCTGGAAAGGAAACAACATTTCAGACATAATTCAGCTTAATCCTCTGTGATCAGACAGACAGCTGTCTGAAACCTGATTCCTTTTTTTGGGAGGCCTCCAGGGCACAGCCGGAGCTGCAGTAATGTCACTATACATTTCACATCCCTACATCATCTCAGCAAGACCTTAAACGGCTGTCTGAAAGGGGTGTGCATCCATTATACTTCACATCCATGCAAACCTGTCTACGTGGAATCGAACACCGGCCACATCCAGTTTTAGTGAAGGCTGCACAGACACTGGGAAAGTTAGAGGAAAGAAAGATATTAATTGATTTTTCCAATGTAACATCTGAATTTTTTATTTTTTTTTTCATCAAAAAAAGCTTTCACCTTTGACAAATTGCCATCATAATTGTGTAGATTTTCTCAGGTGATTGCACACATCTCCATTTGCAAAATTAAATTGGTCAAAAGTAATCAAATTATGCTGCAGGTGAGTGCAAGTGTTCATTTACTGCTGTGGCAACTGGGCGCGTTAATGTGATTGTTTTGTCAGGTGGGTTGACGCATCATTTAACCTGCTCAAACACTCACACCAAGCTCCCCCCACCCAACCCCATCCCACCCCATGGACTAATGGGGTCATTAGCAGGAGACTAAATTCCCCAGGAACACATATCAGCACAGGTCTGATGTGGAAACTGGGACAGAATTGGCAAAAAAAAAAACCCCATCTCTAGCAGGAGGAGCCTGCCCGCCTGCTAACCTGATGACAGCCCTCACAACTGGGCCCACCTCTGCTTCCAAACATCAAAGTGTGATTTCTGAGTTTGTGCTCGCCCTCAGTGAAGGTGCAGGGGTTGGCAGCCTGCTCAGGATCCGGTATAACAGTAACCAGAAGACACGGCATCTGTTCCATCAACCCGAGGAAAAAAAATGTAAAATAAAAAAATCTAAGTCAGTCAAAGAGCAACACGTTGATATTGAAATATTTAAGCATATGCAAGGAACTGCTTTCAGCTTTTACAAGCCCAGCCAACATGACACACAAATATGACTGCTTTGATGTAACGCATTCAGGTTTGATCCTGACTAACTAGGATGCCTTTCATTAATAGAACATGGCAGTGTTTGGAGAGGAACCTTTTTTTTATCCTTGTTTGAAGAATTTGGGTTCAAAAACATCTCCAAATTACTTGAAACACATATTAAAATATTTCTGAACTATATTTGATGAAGAGCACAACAAAAGGAAAGAAGTATAATGCCAGAAAGTTTGGCAGCTACATCATTTGAAAGACACTGACAATACAAAAATCCTCGGCAGGGCCTTGATCATTCATTCATTTTAAATTGTTCTGTTAATCATTGTATCCCCCTCTTGGTTTTTCCTTGTAAAGTTTTGAAGATGTCATAACCAAGCACAACCTGAGCCAATTATATCTGTCACTCAAATGGAAAGTAGCTCACAAAACAAGAAGAAACAAAAAGTAACATTGATTTTTTTTTTTTCATCTTGTTTTGTAGATGTACTAGAAAAAAATTTAATCCATAATAACCCATGAAAACGTCATCACAAAAAGGTATATACATTTTTGGGCTCTGTAGCTCTGTAGTTTAAATCTTTATACGACAAATTGTTATATAATGAACTCATATTAACCTCTCCTCAGAAAAATACAGCACTGATCCTGTTTGGCTTGGCTGTACATGAAACTGTTGGTAGGCCTCTGAATGAGACACTGATTAGCTGTGACATCACCTCCTGGAGCCAATAGGAGTGCCTGCTGAAGAGACGTAACTCAAGATGTCACTATCAAAGATGGTGGATGAGAAATGATGCATAAATGCACACACATAAAGTGACAATGGACCAATCCAAGATGATTCTGGGCTTGTTAGTCATCAGAAACATTCTGTCTCCAGCTCAAACCATCATGGAGCAATAAGGCTGTGAAGACGATGCATATATGCATCTATGGGTTTAATATGGGATGATAAAAGCATTTTGCTGTCTCATTTTTGAACAATCTACATCAAATGGCAAGAAAAACTGAGGTCAGAATGATAGAGAAGATACAGTGACATTGTACAATCAAACCCTCATGTCCACATAATAAATACATGAGTTGTCAGGGAGTAAATGCCACTGAGTGTGATTCTTAGAGTAAAAACAGACAGAAAGGTGGACTGCTGGTTGGTAGGAGAGTTCCATTCCAGCAGGGTGGATGGTTTCAAAGACAAAGGATCAAAGTATCGGAGATCCATTCTGGGTCAATGGAGCTGAGTTTCTGAGCTTTGCTCTTCGATTCCTGTCAAGCAGCTATCCAGTCAGACACTCAGAGGGAGACAGTGGGACACAGGGGGGTGAAAAGGTTGGAACAGAGAGTGGAAGAAAAAGACAGAACTGCTAGAGCTAAGCTCACAGGGCAGTGGTGGCAGTCTGAGTCCACATCTGGTCCTTACAGAAACCTCAGGCAACAGTCCAGCATTTGGAAGAGTAAGATTTCCAATGGAAATAAGCCAGCAGTTAAATGAGGAGGTCCGTGGGCCTTGAGCACATCTAAGAAGTGTTTATGTTTGGTTTTGTTTTTCACCATTTTTTCCACTTTTTAAGCTGAGTTAGTTTCAGGACACTGTAAAGTGAAGGCTGTTCCGACATTGCTACTCCAGCTGCTATTGAAGATTAGTCATTTTAGAAGACGTCAAAGTTCTGCAGTTTCTTTGTGAATCGCTGTCACAGTTTAGGCCTGATTGTGATTTGACTGATTTGAAAGTTTATTTTGAACGTAAAACAGAAAAAAAAAAAGAAGAAAACAACAACAACATAAAATGGTAAAACTACTAAATATTCATGTTCAAGAATGAGTGGGAAGAAGTCAAAACGTATCTAATCCCACCCCGTCTCCCTGCACCCATGATTTACATATCTTTCCCGCTTTCTTTAAAATACTAAAAGCAATACTACTACTACTACTACTACTACTACTACTACTACTAATAATAATAATAATAGTAATGATAATGATAATGATAATAATAACAAACGTAATATATGAGAAATAAACACCTATATTAGTAGAAAAACACAAATACAAAAGGACTCAAAAATAACAAGGAGGCAGTCTCTAAGAGTGGCCTGGATGTATTTTTTTCACTAGGCTAAGAATGTGGCCTCGTGTGGTCCAGACCACCTCTGAATGTGGTGTGAGTGATGGTATCTCCTCAGTGTATCTCAGGTGTATCCACACCTGCACTCAGTCCATTTGTGGTCGGATCACCTGAGATGGATGCTAATAGCAGGTCTGACCAATCTGTGTTTAGAAACTGAAGCATTATCAAGATAAAAGAGTTATGTGGGCTGTTAGAGCAAAATGAGCACAGCTGTACACAGACACCAGTCTAATTATGACCAAATCTCTCACAACCTTTCTGACCTCAAAGCCTCAAAGTGCTTGGTCAGGACTGGGAGAGAACAGGGAGGAGGAATAGAGGGGAAGGAGCGTGCAGAGAGAATAAGAAGGCAATAAAGACAGAAGAGTTAAGCTTGAGGATGTAAAACATTCAAATGAAAGTGTTATCTCCGTGATCTACACAGAGAGGGAAATATTTCAATAATATGTTTCTGTGCAGCAACAACCTACAACGTCTCTGCTTGACCATCAGCCGGATGCATGTCCTCTTCCCTCTGTCACTCTGGGAAAACACCACAAGGTGCAGCAGACTGGAGGGATTATGTTTACATTCCAATTCCCCTCAGTCGCTTTAAAAGAAACCAGAGGAGTGGATTATCCGAAGCATAACCACTTGATGACTTATCGCCTCGGCCTTAATGAGGCATTATGCAAATCCGGTTCTGTGGGGGAGGGTGGGGCCATCGCTGCGGACCCTCACCACCCACAGCACTTGTTTAACAACTGCTTCAATCACTTATCGCCTGCTCTCCTCTCTCTACTGTACGTCTCCTGATGCATCCTCAACTTTCTACCCTTTTCGCTCCCCTCTTGTCTTTTTAAAGAATTTGTCATAATTCGTAGCCTTTTAATACGTCCTTTCTCCTTCACTGCTCTATTTTTACTCTCAAAGACTTTCACCATCTTACAGTACCTGTATTTCCCCCCCTTCTTTTCCCCTCCCTCTGTCAGATATTACTGGGTCTATCTCTGGTGCTGCATAGGCAGATTAGTGCAGGAAACGGCGGCTGTGCCTTGGTCTCTATTGACCCACTCTCTAAGCTTCATAGAGAGAGAGAAAGAGAGTAAGGCTGAGCGTAAAGTGAAGCCCACAGTGCATCTCTTTCCCTCCAACCTCAATAGCACCGCTGCACCAAACGGAGCCCGGTAAATCCAATAATAGCACTGATTGAGGCCCATATTATATGAAACAATTGCAACTGTAGGAGGCAGAGCATGAAGATGTAAAGCTGACAGGAGGAAGATGAAGTGAAACAGAGCCTGATGGAAACCAAAATAAAACATCTCCCCCTCCAGCCCCCATCCATCTTTCCCTCTCTCCATTTCACCAGGCTCCACTGTCAAGTCTTTTTCTCTTCTTCCGTCCATCATGTCGGGCCACTGTGACTTTGAATCACTCAAACAGTCACTCTGCAGCCAAGCGGTTCCACTCCTGTGTGAGTTGATCTCTGAGACAGGCATCATGTGCAAGTCGTCCACTGCAATTTGGCGGACAACGGCTGTCAGCCACTCTAAGAGCGGTGAGTCGCCTCTGCTCACTCTTAGTTTGAGAATTTCTGGTTGAATTTTTCGTTCCTTTAAAAAAAACAACAACATTTTGATTTGATTGTAAACACAAACAATCTCCATGTGTGCTTGTACATGGGAGTGTTTTCTGTTTCGTTGGCTCAGATGAAGAAAAAACTACACAAGAGTTTAGTGACCTTTGGCTTGTAATCTCATTAGATTAAAGGTATTGTTTTAGAGGATAATATACATGCATAAGACGTAGTGATAGCATCACTCAAAACTTTTTACTTTCATGCCTAAAGCACAAAGCTCTGCAGAAGAAGGTTGAATGGTGTCCATATTCAGGGACACCTCATTGGTTTGTTTTTCTTCACCTCCATGATCCTTCATCAGTCTATCAGTGATGATAAAGGTCCTTCTGGTGGATCCAGAGTCTTTCCAAGGCAATATGGGATGTAATATCCCTTTGGTATTGTCCAAGTTTGACTCCCAGCTCCCACTCTTACATACCTGAAAAAACTTTTAAAAGGGGGCATCTGCAACACTTGTCAGAGCTACTACTCTTGGCTCCTTTAGACACTCCGAGGTCCTTCTGTTTGTCTCACTTTCCTGTTTCTAAGGGTGGCAATCTTTGGCGTAATTTATGTGTTTGTGATCTTAGGTGAGAGTCCTTGTATCAACATGTCAAGTCCAGACCACCATGTTACTGCTGAATCCTCCTGATGTTCTTGCCCTCTATCATAGTTTACCAGGCCAAAAATGCCAAAATACCTGCCATTGGTAGAAATGATCACTCAAAGAATGAGTATCAACCTGCAATGACCTGACCTCTGCCATTGGTATCTCACATGGACAGTAGTTATGGGTGCTTTGATGCATCTATGTTGGTGGCAATTTTAATGGATAGATTTCACACAATTCCACTTCCTTGATCTGAGATCAGAGCTGAGAACAAAGGGTAACAGAAATTCTGCTGCTCCTGTGGCTTTTATTTCTTCTGTTTTGAACATGGGGTGTTCTTCCCACTTCAATATAAAGGGTCAGCTAACGGTAAAACCTCAAGGGAGCGGAGCAAAGAGGAAAAGGAGAAAAACAAAGAGTGGAAAGAGGAGACGGTGTGAGGGAGGGTGAGCTAAAATAAGCTTGCTCATTGAGGATTCCTCTTGAAGTGTCTCCCACTGAGGGTGGGCGGAGCTAGCCTGCAGTGACTTCATGTTCATACATTCATAACATCAATGGAGGGCTGCTGTCTGACCCTACCCACAGAGTCTCCCTGGGGAGCAGAAGGTGGGAGGATGGAAGGAGCGAGAGACCATGGACGGACGATAGGTGGGCGATTTTTTTAATTTAATATTTGTCCTAGACTTTTATGTGCTCATTGGTGTTTTTGAAGCTGTATCCCATGTGTTTACGTGCTTGGATAGACATAATTTCTTGAGCAGTGTGAACATGACAGACTCCTTGATCACCACGCAAATACCCACACAAGCATCGACTTCAGGCTTCAAACACCAGTAATGAGAGTTATTTCACTGAATTGATGAGAAACTGGACGTCCCCTGGGGAGCAGCCTGACTAGAACTGATGAGCCTCTTATTGGCCCTAATTTCCTGAAATTTAGTCTGCTTCTGGTCTGATGAGCTAATTTTCAAAACATCAGTTAGAGTAAGGTAGTAAGGAAAAAAACAAAACAAAACCTGCTGTGAGACAATAGTAAATTTAAATGTGTTCCAACGGTTGAAATTCTCATTAGAATCTACCTCTTTTGTTTTGTTTTGTTACTCTAAATTGCATGGCTCGACTGCTGCCAATCATCAGCAGTATCAGATGCGGAATATTAAGTAATGATGGGAGTTCTGCTCCATCTTAAGTGTGAAAATGGGTACAAATTGGTGTTATTTAGGAAGTCTCTCTTTGACTGTCCGTGTTTTTGCAACTCTTTCTGTGTCTTTTCCTTGAAGAAAAGATTCAAAACCAGTGCGGCCAGACAAAAAAGACAGAGAGCAGCCTGTGTGTCATACTCATGATTTAGTAATAGATGTAAAAAGAAATTGAACTCTGCTTTGTGGTTGTTTGCCTCCATTAAGCAGACAAGCTGCAGGAAATACGCTCACCATCTCCTTTTCCTGAGTTAGTGTCAAATAATGACTAGAGGTGTCTTTGCAGAACATTATGATGTAATAATGAAGTTGGCCTTTGACCTTTTCAATAAAAAATCATTACATTTTATCCATATAAATATTTGAAATAAATTGATTGACAATTAGTGTATGAATTTGACCTCTGACCTGTGGACACGTGATTCTGTTCAGTTCATCTCCAGGCCAAATGAATGTTTGTGCAGAACATCCCTCAGGGTGGTATAATAAGATACGATAATATATATTGAGAAACAGTAAGCAGAATGTTTACAAGACCTTTGATCATCAAAAGCAGTTTGTCCCATAAAATTTGAGTTTTGTCAAAATGGCACCGGGCTATCACATTTGTTACACTGGGATGAACCCAAAAACACTGTAAGAAATGTTTCATCTCTTGGCCCAGGGTCAACTCTGAAGTTTTTCTATGGTGTAACTTAAAGACCCTCAAACAGACATGGTTTGGGTCTCACATTTAACTCTAATCCGTGTCACACACTTGAGACACGATAGAGTAGTACCAAAATGAATATAATGTAAACTTTGCTGTCTCTTCTTTCCTTTTTACCAGGACAAAAATTTTACAAAAAACTTTACAAAAGACCCACAAAAACCGCAAAGTGCTTCTGTCTACTAATTATGCGTCTCTTATGTCTGTGCATCATTCTTCCCCAGAGGTTTTGTCTTGTCATCTACTTAATATAACAAAGGAGGAGTACAAGCAGTCAAATGATTACACTGGTTTGAACACACAACTAACTGTATAAACATCTGACAGGGATGTGCGAACACACCTGAAATGTTCATGATGAAAAATATATTTATGCTTGCAATAATTTTTTATTCTAATGTAACATTTTTATACCACTTTTCCATTGATTTAGGGGTGTGTGTAAAATTGAATAATGATAATAACGAAAATAGCGATCATGTTGAGATGGTATCAGTATGCAGCAGTCAGTACTTCATGATTATATGAATATAACACATACAAACGCACAGGACCTGTCCAGACAGACAAATAGTAATTGTTCCTGCCATAGTAGGATTTCCAGGTCCATATTTTGCTGTGATGACGCACATGGACTCACAAGGTGAAAACAATATCCAACACTACAGTGTGTAGCTGGTGATACCATCACTCCTGCTCCCAAGACGTTGCACCATTAATATACGTTCTCAGAGTTTATATGTTCCAGCAGTAAATACCAATCTTTCTAGGAAAGCCTTCAGATGTCGCGCCCCGTCTGGAATTATTATCTGTGGAGCAGACTGAAACCTGAACTGCTAAAACCAAACCAACTGATCAGCTCAAGAACATGAACTCTCTGTACGCACGAGGGTATCATTTTCTTTCTTCTTTTTTTTACCTGCTTGTGTATCTGAAATAATATTCAGATGCATTTGTCGCTGTATCCATTGTCTCAGTGAATACCACCAAGGCTCAGTCCTTTAGTTCTGGATTCAAGTCTTGCCCTTTGCTGTACATCCTCCCCTCTCTGAATGTTGGTCATATAAACAGTTGTTTTCTTGCCATATGAATCCATACAGATACACAAGTATCTCTGCCATTGATATTTCTTTATTTTATTTTCTGTATCCAGGTCTCAGTTGTAAATAAGATCTTGATGACAATGTGACTTCATGATTAAATAAAATTGCATAAAATAAATTATTAATAACAGGAAAGGTATCCAAAACTATGACAATAGCTTTCACTTAGAAAATGTATCTTTAACCAGGCCTCCTGTAGACTGTGGTCCACAAGGTGCAATATCATTGATCAAGTTCAATGGAATGGTCTGTGGAGGTTTACTTTATCACAGCCTTATTTTCACACTGTTTCCTGGACCTCCATCTGTTCCTAATGCACTTGTTACCACTAAAGTCACTTTTTATTTTAAATCCTCATAAGTTCCTCTGGTGGCAGCTTTCTCTTTTATCATTTACCCAGTTACTCCCCCCCACCCTGACACCTTTCATTCCTTTTTACCCCCCTCTGTTAGGCTACGCTGCCATATTTTGGGGGTTTCAATATAAAGCTCCCTCTAGCTCCAGAATAATACTTTCTTGCAGAGTGCTTCGTTTTACGTCTGCTGGGCTTATTTCCCCTATCAGGTACACCCTGTGTAAGTTTTTGCTTCCTGCCTGGAGGAACAGAAGCTCCTAACACCTGCTCCAGTTACATACAGCCTGCTTTAAAAGCACCAAAACTACCAACAGACAAACTGACAGCAGTCTCAAAAAAACAACAACAACAAAAAAAAGCTGCAGGGGTGATAGGAAAACAGAAAGAGAGAAAGTTCTGAGTGGGGGAGGGGGGGGGGGGGGGTAAAAGTGTTTGTGTGAGTGAGCAGAGTATGAGTCAACCAAGGTGAAAGATGAGCTGCAGGGAGAAAAGATTGGCCTAGTGCTGACACTGCATAATGCTCCAGGCCTCAGTCAGGTCTGTGAGGAAGTGCTGCTGCCTTTTCAGCCTCATGGCAGTTGGCCGCAGCCACCGGGGGATATTGTGTGTCGTCCGTCTATGGCAGCAACATGAGCTCAGACTGTGGAAAATCAGGATGTCTCATTGAGGGGAACAACTGATCTGACAGTAAGTGTGGGAGGGAAACCAGCCAGGTCTGACCACATCAGACCTTCTTTACAGAGGTGCCATGTGTCAAGTGCTTTTCTGAATAATACATTATATGAGCATGGATAACAGGCCGCACATTGTGAATGTTGCTCATCTGTAAAAGCTACCTTTATTTTTCTGCATCCTGGATTTACATTCACAGCATCCTGTCTAATCCACACAAACTATGGTTGTACTGGTGGGGAAGAGATGTGAGCAGTGAGGATACCATTTGTGAGAATAGTATCATAGTGACAGTCGCCTAATTGTCATACTTGTTGTTGTGCTGGGTATTTATTGCCAGTGTGTTAGTTTGATTTGACGCTGAGTAAATATGCACGTTTGCTTCATTGCATTTTTTTCCTACATATTGTTTCAGTGATGGTCCAGCTCATGTGATTAAAGGAATTATAAAATACACCAACTGTTCCTATCTCTTGATGCGAAATCCGCTCTTTCATGCTTAATTAACTACAAACTAAAGGAAAAAAAAGTTCAGTAGAACTTCCTCCTTTATCACACATGCATGAGCGTTAACCACAATACATCACAATACATACTGTGGCTGTAGTCCACACGTATCAAACCTCTTTTGGATTAGCAGGGAGTTAAGAGTCAGACATCAGGATGTTTACGGGGAAGGTGCTCACACTTATCTTTAAAATGACTCTTCATAAACCTGTGAGTGACATCATGGAAGCTACATCTGTCTTTATTTACAGTCTATTGAACATGTTTATTCAAATCTAGCCAATAAAATATTATTACGTCAGTTAAATGTATCTGTGGAAAAAATAGCCCAGATTGCATGAAGATAAGTTTCAACCTGCACGTCACCAAATGTTTGTTTCCACATTGATGCATCCTCTGGAAGCTTGTGTCTAAAATCCTTTCCTGGCAACAACATATTGTTCAACAACAGAGCAAACAGACTCTACAAAACCAGACGTCAGATGTTTACTTCAGTGTTTGTATGACTCAGTGAATTTGATGATTACTCATGCAAGCAGTGAACTGAACATTATGCGCCTGCTTTTGCCAGAGTTGGACACAGACCTACAGTACTGAATTCAAAGAAAAAGGGGCTCAACATATTACCTTTAACAGCCTTCTGCAACAGATTTCTAATGATGACAGCTTGGAAACATCAAGACTCTTGATGAAGCCTCAGATGCCATCACATTTAAAGTGTGTTTACGAGGCTTTGTTCAAACTGTCAGAGCCGATTTTACATGATGGCCGACGGGAAGTTGCCACCGGGAACACAAGAAGCACCAACTGCTACATCTGGAGTCTTTTCCAACATCGCTGCAAATGGTGCAGACTGTTTGTTTATGAGTCGTGGGATTTCATGACTCAGAAAGCAAACAGTTTACGACAGCAGTGACAATCAAAGGAAAGTGGAGAAATCACCAGTCAAGGAGTTGATATTTGTTACACTTAATTAAAAAATGTCACGAGAGCTGTGTCTGACAGTTGGAGATAAATACCATCTGCTGATGGTAGCAGTTAATACAGCCGGTTGTTATGGACAGCCTGTCTAATATTTGCAGTATAAAATATAATTTGCCAATGAAATTCATTATATTGTGCATCATGTTACAGAAAAATACGTGCCAAACTTAGAAAGAGCATAACAATGACCGACTTAAGACGAACTAGAAGGTGGTGCCAACAAAACCCAACAGGGTAGGGAAGGAACCATTGGACACATTGACGTCACTGTCCTTGCCTTGAGCAAGTAGCCCTCAAATTCTGACGTAACAATTAAAAAGAAACATTTTGTGTATGTTGTTTTCTTGTCTTGTGTGTGTACTTGTGTGGGTCATACCGGACTGTCCAGGTGGAGGTATACCAGAAGGGACTCTGGGCAGGTACAGCAGCACTGTGAGGACCCCTGCTCTGTTCCCCCAACATGGCTCCATGGCTATGGGCTTTGGTGCCACCTGCGTATAGATAAACAAATACATACATGAACACAGACTGGAGGGAAAATTAGAAAAAAGATTTTGCAGTAAAAAAAAGGTCAGTTAGTTAGTCGATATCTAGGTATATCTTTTATGTGCATTTAGGAAGCTAAGAGAGCAGCAGTCTAGACCATTTGTAGCACTCAGTCAGAGCTTGGGCTGCACTGCCCAGATGCCCGCTGCCACCTCCCCCAGGATCAAAGCTCCCAGCTCGTGGAGTTCCACCTGCCGCTTAGCTGATTTGGTAGAGATAGGGGATCATTTTGTCTGTGAAGGCAGGGAAGAGTGCAAACAAAAACTTCAGTGACAGATGCCAGCTCTCCAGTTCCCTCATGTGTGCTACATTCTGAAAGTGTTCCACGCCTCTGTTGTTTTTATTTCAGAAAAACACCCTTCTGGTGATGAGGATGAGCATCAACCTGTACTGATAATGATGAACCAAAAACTAAATTTATTTAAAAGAAAGAAACTTTAAATATCACATGGAAGGAAATATGCAGAACCTAAAATCATCACTTTACTGCCTTGCCACCCCTGGCAGGGATTATAGCCTCTAGTCTTCTTGGGGATGATACCACAACAAGCTTTGAACTTGGCCACAATTTGAGGTTTTTCTGCAGTTTTCCCTGTAGATCCTCTGAGGCTTTGTCAGGTTGACTGGGGAGGGAGGTGGGTCATTGGACAGACAGTCAGGTCTTTCCTGAGATTGTTGAATGGGTTTAAATCAGGGCTCAGGCCGTGCCCCTTGAGGACATTCACAGAGTTGTTCCTAAGCCCCCCCTTTGTTGTATTTGCTATGTTCTTAAGGCTAATGCTTTACGCTGTCGCCGATGCGAGTGTCCCATGCTACTGTGAGCATTCATGCTTGCTCCTGTGAACCTTCGCTGTAGAAATCCTATCTCTGAGCTCCACAGGCAGCTCCTTCCACTACAGGTCTTCATTTTAGTGCTGATGTGTGTTGTTGGCTGTGAAATCTTCTACAAAAACATATATTTTTTCATATCACATCCAAATCAGCTGAAGGGTTGGGATCCAATCAAGGTGCTGAAACATAAAAGTAAAAAAAGGCCCAAATGCTTCCTTTAATGCCCTTCATGTTGTTAATTATCACTCAGTTACAGATTATCTCATGCGTCTTTTTTGCACCTTGCTCCTCCCATCCATCATATCAGCAGCCAATAAAACCCCCAATGAAGGCAGGCCTGCATTTTAACAAATAGATTGCCGGCCAATAGATTACTAAAATGAAACAGTTTGTTTTATGTTTAATTATTTAAAATATCTTGATTAATTCGAAAAATGCAAAACCGAACTAACCATGCTCATGTACAGTACCACAGAGACTCCTTGTCTATAATGAGTCTTGCTCTATGTATCACATAATCTAACGGCTGGGATAATGTTTCCCTACATCTGAGTACACAAAGAGAAGAGTCATCAAGCTATTGATCAGGTTTGACCCTTAGACCTTACCATACCACAGAGGTCACAGAGATGGGCCTTGTTTATTACTGTGGTCTGTGTGGGGCACACACATACACACCTAGTATATATTTGAAAATATAAATGTATATATACATTTTCTTCCATCTCTCTGACTGATTCCTTCTCTCTTCCCTCTGATCCATCCTCATGCCTCTAAATGATTAACAAACCTGTCACTTCATGTGACAACTGTGAGTCTCAAATGACACTTGTACTTTGGGAATTTGCTGTTGTTGTTACTAACCAGAAGAACGGCTACGTGAATAGTATAAACAGCACAACTGTTTGTGCAGCTGTTACTGTGTTGTTGTTTTTGTTGTTGTTGTTGTTGTTGTTTTTTTCATTTGGCGTCATTAATATTTAATCTTAGCACTTCTCCCACCATTGCGTGTCTGATGTTAAACATAAATCGCATCGACACAATCTCCTGGATGTCATGTTTATATGCATTATGTTTATGTATCCTTCTATTGGCCCCATTTATATTCCAGGAATTGCTTTTTTATTCCACAGATAAGTTGTAGGATGGTGATCGTGGTGGATCAACAAAATGACCGTGTTGTCGGCAAAAAATCTAAAAAAAAAAATAAAAAAATCAAACATCAGTCACTGATACTTAATGGTAAGGTAATTTTGGCTGGTCCTCAATTTTTCCCACCTTATAATGCGAGTTTGAAGTTAAAGAGTTGGTTTTATATTTAGGGTTAGAATTAAGCTTTGGTTAGTGTCAGGGATAGGAATTTGGTTGTGATGTTAGGGCTGAGGGTAAAGGTCTACGAAATGGGTTAGGTTTAGGGTTATGGTGAAAAGCATCTTCATAAAGACAGAATTGCAAAGGTGTGTGTATTTTAGTTCCTCTTTTCTCATGCTTGCAAAGCTTTTACTAGGATTTTGAGTTTGTTTGCATGTGTGAGGTTTATTTGAATTTGCCATATTAGTAAATAAATAATGAGTCCTTCACAATAGAACTATTATTTATGTCATACTTGATCTAAAGACTGTACACAGACGTGCCTTTTTTTCCACTGCTGTGAGTTTTGATTTTGAGCTTTCCATTTGCTTCCTTTTTCTAATTCCTTCGGAAAAAATAAGGACACTGAAAGCTTCTTAAGTACAAGTGAACTCTGACCTGTCAGAAATTAGGAAAGGAGGAAGGAGATGATTAACTCTCAACCAAAACGAACACACACAAATAATTACGCTTGACTGACTGTAACCAGAATGTCCCAAATGACAACCCCCCCCAAAAAGTTTTTGGTGCCATAAAATACAAAATAACAAAATAAATTTAAGGCACAAAGTCTTGACTATAATGTGTGCAATATTGATTTTCGCTTACTCATTTATTTACTTCCTCATGGCTTATCTTTTAAACAGGGAATATGGTTTCAAAAACAACAGTGATGTATGTGTGCACGTGTGTGTGTTTGTGTGGATATACAACCCACTGGCTCCTTTGATCTAAGAAGCACATGAATGGGTATTGTCACTTCCTGCCATGTTTACATTACATCATGTTTTATGAGATGCTGTCTCCTCTTAGACAGTCACTGTAAGATCTGTAATGGGACATAAAAATTCATTCATAGGTAAAGCGCCTGTCACATGCTGCCCTTTAGGTACACAACATTCATAATAAACTGAACATTAAGTTGAAGAAAACACTAGCCAGCAAATGTTATTAAAAATGCATTTTTTCCATTAACTGCCTAGAAAAAAAAATCTTCCTGATCTTTAATATTACCATAAACATGAAAAGATTCAAGCGCCTGAGGAGAAATTTAATGAAAATAACATGAGAAAAAAAAAAAAAATCGTTTGGAGAAAACTGACTGATTGCTTTAGAGCTTAACTAAATTAATATTTACCAAATCTGATTAAGTTAAAGTCAAAGTCATAAGAAGATTTATCTGAATACCAGATCAGATGTGACTTGTCATCATATACAGAACTAACTTTTGTGCATCCTTGTCCTATTTAATGCACTCATACTTGCATCTTCTCTCTCCTACAGCAGGACTGGGCTCTACACTGATTTGGGAAATGTGGCCAGCAGGTCACATCACATTTACAAAGCCAGTCAGTTAACCGTCTTAACCCCACAGAAGTATAAACACTTCCAGGTATCACTTCATATTTAGAGCTTTATTGCTCCACAATGAGCTGGAGCTATTTTTTGCCCCTTAAACGAGAGAATCAGCTCTGTCCAAAAAGCCCTGATTTGCTGTGCGTTTCACTCCTCCAACTCCTTTTGGTGAACTCTCAGATCAAGTCAGGAAAGATTTGGCTCTGACCCTGTGACTGTGTGTTTACCCATCAATACTCATCCGCTGTCTTTGGCTAGTGCCTAGATTCACATCTCTGTATTGGACACTCTTATTGGCTCCAGTGGGTGATGTCACAGTCAATCACTGCCTCATTCAAAGGCTTGCCGTTCACACAGAAGCCATCGTGTAAACTACATACATACATACATAGAATTAACTCATCATAACTTTTCTGCAGCATCAAGTTCTCACACCAGAACCATGAGTGTGACATACTGGTGTATCAGTGAGCAGCTACATCAGCAGGCCACCCCACACGTATCACACACTGGCTAAGAGCAGACAGATTAGCTAAATGACCAATATCACAGTTATAGCAGAGAAGTTTTTATGAGTGTGTGTGTGTGTGTGTGTGTGACCGTGTGAGTGCTCAGGATGTGCGTGTACTTGCATCTTAGAGTATTGTGTCTGTGCCAGCATATACTGGGTGAGAGTAAATGATGAAACTGAGCCAAGGTAATGTGACAACACTAAGAACTCTCTCTGGCTCCTTTCTTAAACTAATCACAATAAGTGTGTGTGTGTGTCTGAGTGAACAAGAGGGAACGGGAGGGAGGGAGAGATTATAAAGAAGTGAGATGGAGGATAAGGTAGAGATAAACAGAGAGAAGGGAAGAAGTGAGGGGGGGGGGGCACATTCAGTCAGCATGGACGGTCAGGTGGGTGGAGTCCAGGTGGCCATTTGAGTCAACAGTAAAATGCTGCTGAGCTGTCAGTCCAGTATAAAAGCTTTCTCAGCTGGCAGCTGCTAAGTAGAGCTGAGGAGAACAGAGGTTCTGACCTGACAGAGCGAGAGAGAGATGGAGCGAGAGATCATAGTCTCTCGCTCATTTTATTTATATTTTAAATATCAAGTGCCACTTAAACCCAGACAACAGTTTTCGCTGACTGTGTGCAATGTAGAAATTGGCTCCTTGGCAATACTAAGCAATTTCAGTAGTTGGTTCTATAGAGGATCGCTGGAAATCATCCAGAAAGCTTGTTGTTTCACCCTGCAGTTTTATAATGGTTTGGTGCCACATCACTTACATCTTTTTATGGCTGAAATATGGTCTGAGTTACATAAAGATCACATGGCCGGGCCTATAGACTTACAGTATAGCCAGAACTACAGTAAGTAAAGGTGTTGACTCTCAAAGAGAGGAGCTGAATGGAAGGTTTGGTTAAGATACTGGAGATACTGGATCATCAGTTTCACATCAGGAGGCAACCTCAACAAGATGCTGCTGCTCTGACTGCATCACATCCTCTCTACAAGTCTGTCAGCTGATATTTGACATTAATGGGAACTATCTGAGTGCTTCCACGCGATTGGCTGATTGTATAGTCGCATGAGCGAGGTGCTGTTCCCGATAAAGTGTGTACACTGTGTATGTATGTTTGCATCCTGTTTTCTACACAGAGTCCTCTGAGGCTCGGCTCGTCTCAGGAGAGGGCTACAAAAAATGTTTTGAAGTGTTGACGGTTTCCGAGAGGCAGGGCAGAGTAAGTCGCTAAGAAGTGGGTCGGTAATCAGTGGGTAAGACTGTATTGAAGTCTGTAGGAAAATTACCCTACCTCTCACTTGATTTATTAGCTCAGTAAATGCTGATAAGTTTATGGTCTCAGTTTCTAGTTTCAAGTCTTCAATACAACATGATGTTTTGTTTTGTTTTTGAAATAATGGTCCTGTCATGGTTTATGTTTTTGCTTGCTGTTTTGTTTGGCCTGTCCTGTTGCTCTCTGTGCTCCTGCTCCCCCTGCCCCTCCTCCCTGGGTTTTTTCCCAGTGGGCATTCTGCTCTCCTCCTCCCATGGCTGACGAGGCACACCTGCCTGCATTACTGGCAATCAATCCACGATATATCCCCTCCTCAGACTTCTCTTCAGTGCCAGAGTATCCTGCCTGTTCGCTGAACTCTCCCAGGTCTCTCGTGACTGTTGATTGTGTGTTTTCTCTGTTTTCGTTCAGGTTATGCGGTGTGCCTCAGTCAGACTCGTCTCTACCTCGCCCTTGGCTCTTCTTGTGATTCAGATTTTGATTCAGACTTGTTTGTTTCTGCCTCGCTTTTAGTTCTCTCCTTCTGTTGTTTGTTAGGTTTTTAGAGTCTCCGTTTCCTCCTTTGGTTGTACTTTGTGTATGGTTACCGGAATCTACATGGACTATTTCTGTTGGGCTTTGTTAGCTGTAAACAAAGACTTTGTATTACCTTTTTCTGCATCAGGGTCCTCTTTTGTGATTCATGACAGGACTGACTAAAGGGGAAAATAGACCATAAAGCAAGGTATGCATTAGGAGGTGTGGCTGCTGTGTGATCACAGACTGTACAACCCAATCAGGATATTGTAAAGAGCAGGTCAGATCCAGACCCCACCCCCCCACCACAGCTCCACCTTCTCCTCCAAATATGGCTTCTACTGGTTTCAAAACAGCAGCTCAGAAACCATCACATTCAAAATATCACTGAGAGACGAGGCTTGAGCCAGGCTGAACAACTGAGGGAGAGAGGTGACAATTCCCTGAAGATGGGACAAACTATTAGCAGCTTCATGTTTTATTTTGCTAAGCGATTGGATTTTATTAGTTTCCGAGATTGAAGTGACGCAATAATTACAATATACAATAAATAAGTTAAATTTATTTCAGACTGCATTGACTCTACTCCTAATAATTCTAGAGAGTAGCAAACGAATCATGGTCGTGTGTGTGTGTGTGTGTGTGTGTGTGTGTGTGAATAATGTGAAGGGTGAATCTACCCCCGAGTTAGTTGTTTGCATCAATATGTGTCTCACGTAGAGGAGAATATCATGTGATACAAACTTGCCAATAACAAAGGGAAAGATTTAGTTTATTTTAACAGTAAGGAAACCAAAAGGCCAAGGAAAACCAGACAAAGTCATTTTACTTTACAGCTTCATTTGAGTTCATAAATCTATCTGTTTGCTTTTCTCCTTTCATTCATCAGAAATATACAGAAAAAAGGTGGAAAACTCCAAGACGTACTGGATAAGAGAGGCCATTCAGCAAAGTGTCAGTCTTGCTTCTTTATTATGCCCTCTCTTCACAGTGTCCTTCCTCCTCTCCCACATTTTTTCCCATCCACATCTTTGCTTTTTTTCTCTTGTACTCACTTCACAAAAACAGTTGTTGCAACACTCGTCCCGTTTTTGTCCCTGGGATGAACAAAGTGGTCATTGAGCAGTGTTTTATGGGTGTGGGGTAGTGCTGCAGCAAAATGATAGATGAATTATCTGAGGCCAGAGGAAACTGAGCCAAAATCTTATGTTCCTCCCGGTAGCTACTATTTTATTTATTTAGTTTTAGATTTTTTTTTTTTTTTGTCTGAAGCTTTAACAGCTTTCACTGAGCCTCTGCCCTGAATTTTTAATTTCTATTCCATTTATCCAAATAAACAAGTCAGTAACTGCTGGTAGGCAAGCAAAGCATGAAAACACTCTACTCTGAGACAAAGACAGACAGGAGAGAAAGACAAGTCATAATTTTTTTTTTCAAATTGCAACTGAGCAAACACTGTACATGGAAAGAAATCACAATTACCATATTTCAAAATGTGTTCATTTCTAATTATTTGAAGGTCCCATTTTCAACTCTTCCACTTTAGAAGTTGAATTATTAATATCCATAGGAAACATGAAGGTTGTTTTGTCTCTGTGGGTGAGCTTTATTGTTGACATGTGACCTGTCAAGGGTTGCATTGTCATTATTGTTAATGCCACATCATAGTTGTGGCTTTAACAATAAAAAGTCATTCAGGACACACAAACCAACCCATTCAGCTGAAGCACCTCCAATATTACTGCCTGTCAATGGCACTCTTGTTTTTCTTTCCAGGTGACTGGCCTCAGTGATGGGCCTTTGAGTTTGGAGAATTAGATTACGTTAACAGGTTATTGCCTCATGAAATTCAGACGCAGGAAACATATCGTAGCATGGGGCCAGTGAGCTCTCAGCCCCCCCCCCAAAAAAAAAATCAGGAAGAGGAACATCACTATTTATGGGTTTTCCATCGTTAAACATTTTTTAAGCATAATGTTTTTATGCAGAACTCTAAGTCAATTATTTTTGTTTCTAGTGGAATTATGAATGTGCATCATGTTGCATTCAGCTGTGAGCTATCATGAAGACCTGACACAAATCTGTCCGTCAAAAGACTTAATGCCAAACTTCTTGTGGATTCCCCTACAAAGTTTTAGTGAGTACAACACGGGTAATGAGCAACTTTGTACATAATATGAGCAGTTATGATATTTTACAATTCACGAGTTTGTAAAGCCTTCTTTTTTTTGTAAACCATTTGCCTCAATTTTTATTGCTGTATTTGGTGAATTTAGAATCTAAATGTTAACATCAATAAAATGTGAAAATAAAGAAGGCCCCTAAGTAGCAGATTGTAGAGAGTATGAATTACCAAATATATTTAGTTTTTTACAGTGTGTGTGGTTGTTATAAACCTGATGAAAAAAGGCCAAAAGAAATTTGATGCAAAGTCTCTGATGAAATAAGAGAGAGGACAGGGGAAAGGGAAGAACATGGGATCCCAATGCAGAAGGAGAGAATAAAGAGGTAGATTCAACAAAAGTCACATCAGGAAGGACATCGACAGCAGGACTGGTATGCTGGTTATTTAGTGTTTGCTTTGGGAAATGTTTGGTGAGGTCACACCCTGACCGTTTTTTTTTTAAAGCAAGAAGGTCTAAATCGTAGATTTAACTGCACCAGTAAAACAAAAAAAAATTACCTTTTTGGAATGAACAGATCCAGAAAAGACAAATTAAAATACATTTGTTTCTGATTTTGGTCTATCTGAGTCTTTGAGGGCAATCCATGAGCCTGTCAGAAAACACATCAGTTAAGACAACTTGAAAAAGCCCCAAATCCAGTTTCTCTCAGAGGAACTGTAAATGTAACTAAATTACAGTACGGTGAAGTAGAACATCTTCAGAATTCAATGTGAATCTGGAACAAGGCTCACGTCTGAAAGTCATGTCCACGATTACTTGAAACAAAAAATTTCCCGAGGTTGTTTTTATGATGAACTGACCGAGCAAGGTACCAAGTGCAGTACCAATTATCTCACAGTGCAATTTAACAATGTGGTTGAAGGTCAGAGGATAAATGTACACGGGAAAATATATGACGGTGTGAAGAAGCATTTGTGAAATCACTTCAGTCTAAATTCTCTGCTTTCCTCTGCAGCACTCTTCCCTCATTGTCCCTGACGATCTTCGCTGTCAGGCCTCTCCGTCCTCCCCATCAATCCCATCACTCGCTTCACGTCTTCCTCCTAATGAGCCCTCTCTCTCTCTCTTTCTTCCTCTCTTTCTCTGTTGCTCTACATATCGGTCTCATTTGCTCTCGCTGTTTTTGTATGTCACAAACACTTTCTCACTCTCTCAAGATGACATTATCAATCCAAACAGTTGATAACTTCTTCCAGCCTGAGTGTGCATTGCTGTAGGCAAAGACTTGATGATTCATTGGTTGGAAGGTCCCAAGGCATGAAAGGTAAAACTGGGTTAAACTTGGCTGAGAAGTTTTTTCGATACCTGGTTGACCTGTAACTGTGTTATTTCAATGACAACAGTATATATCTGTGTTTAACCTCACAGTAGAAATAAAGTGTTTCAAATCCTGATAAAACAACAATTACATTAAAGGTCTCATATAGTATAAAACCACAATCCAAGCCCATGTCTTTTTATATATGAATCAAGTCTAGGTTCTGTATTCATCCATAGTATTACAAAGAAACACTCAGTCTGTATTCAGAATCCTTAACCAGAGCCTTAAAACCAGCTCTCAGGACTTTGGGACTTTGTGATGTCACAACAAAACAATCACCGCCCTCAGCCATGGCCCGAGCCCCACCTACCTGGATCTAACTTTTCAGGATATGGTAATATATACTTATATTTTCTGAAAAATACATGTATCTGTACGAATACACATATTATTCAGAAAACATTCAGCCAAGCAGAAGAGATCCTCTCTTCTCACTGGCTCACTGACCTGTGAGCTCCAGAGAAAAGGCTGACGATGGAGATGTAAAACCACACTGAGATGGTTTTTGGCTCTTAAACCAACAAATATATTTAGTTTGTTTGTTGTTTTATTATATCTTATCAATATAAAAACTTCAAATAAAATCCCGGAGAATGGTAGAGTATGGACCTTTAGACCTGAAAGGAACCTTATTGAGTTTGTATTTAACCCAGAAAAAGTGAGGAAGAATACGTACAAAAACATTGCACTGAAAGTGTAAAGCTACAACAAAATGCTTTTCAACAGAGAAAAACAGCCACAAGAAGTTTGATATCAGGTGAACTTCTTAAAGTAATTTTTGTCTTATCTTTGTTCAGTAACAAAGCCTCAGGCACAATCTCAGTATGCAGCAGGATCTTTGTTACGCTGATTGCCTGGGTGTTACACTCTTAATTCTTCCCTGCTCAGAGTAAAGAAGTGATGTATAAACTGATATGTGGGTTTTGTCTTCATACAGTTTTATCGAAACTAAATCTACCATTGAATTAAGATCCTACTTGATAAAGTTATAAAGTTATGTACCTATGACTTCAACATGAATTCTGATATCATCTCTTTCGAAGTGGTTGACTTATGTCTGTATTGTGGATGACCTTGCATTAAACTGCTGGTTGACTTGGGTCAGTGTTCAAAATCACGCCTTCCCCCTTTTTGTTACTGGGCTACTTGACTCCTCCTTAGTTAAGCCAAGGCCCCTTTTTGAGACTATAGAGAGCTGATTGGCCTTAGTCCCTGGTCCCAGGGTGGTGCCCCGTAATAAATTTGTATTAAACTGAATTCGTTTGGCCAATCATAGCTCTCTCTTTGTGAGCACAAAATTCACGGCATATTTGATAAGCGGTAACCCAACAAATGTGCCCCATGTAAATTGTAGCTGAACAGTACAGATTAAAAACATGTTGAAGACATTATTTCCCAGGGGAAAGCAAACACCTCATACTTATTTCAGGAAACCACTGTTCCTTGCTCTCTCGCTCTCCTGCTCATCATCACCATTGGCATTTAAAGTGGCTTTAAAATGACAAAAAGGGCTCAGTGATGAATTGTGGGGCTTTGAACATACAGCTAACTCCATTGACCTTTCTGTGAAATACATGTCAAAGCCATGTACACATACACACACAAGTGCTGCATCACTCTCTGACCCCTGAGGTGTGGAGAGTGCCCCCCTGTTGTGCCCTCCTTAGCTGATTAGACTGGCCATGCATGTCAGCCCCCGCAGGGCAGAAAATTGTCGTGTCCAATCCTCTCTCCATCCAAAACCTCTTTTTCCATTTCCTCCCCGCTCTCTGTCTGACTGTATCTGTCGCCATGCTCCACAGGGAGTCTGCTGGATTGAGAGGAAATGGTGCTGATCAGGGAATGAGTCAGAGTGTATGCGTGCATGTGTGTACATGTGTATGTGCGTGTGTGTGTGTCTCTATAATGCAACATAGTTTACCATTTCTGAATTTAAACATTTTTCATTATATATCTGCAACATGTACCATGCAGTCATAAAATATTCTGAGTATTTCACTTCTTTCACATTTTGTTGAATTGCAGCTTTGTGCTAAAATCACCATTGACAATACCCATTAATAATTCTTGTGGTATTGTATATGCATGCTTCTCCGCCACAATGAAGCCTCTTGACCTTCTTCATTACAGGGAAAACCTTTTTCACTCTCAAATTGAATCCTCTATGAAAACGTTGGATAAACAGGGAGCTGCTCTCTATGTTCATAGGGCTGTGCTGCAAACGCTTCCTTCTTATCTCTGCTCTCTGGTTACATTTAAACACAGCATTTAACTAACCATGTCAGGTCACAGGACTTTTTAACTTTAGCTGTATCACATGTTCACACTGAACAAAATATGAAGTTAGACTCCGTTAATTATTTCACTGGAACGTTTTGTAAAATTCTACTTCTGTATTTATATTCACACTTTTACATGCTTTTCTTAAACGTGATAATGTATATATGACAGAATTTTCTGTGTGCCAATGTCTGTGCCTGCCAGTGCCTATTTATGTGTAATTTCATACACGGTTCTCTAAAAGAATTTCTCATTTAGATAAATTAGGTGAAAAAACTTTAAGATCACTTTACTAAAAAAATAAATAAATAAAAAAAAAAAGAGAGAAATTGACATTAGTATTCACACCAGTGACTCAGTCTTTATTTGAAGCACTATTGGCAGCGATAATAGCCCGTAGTCTTCCTGGGGAAGATACAACAACACACCTGGATATGGGGATTTTCAGCTGTTCTACTGTGCAGATCCTCTCAGGTTTTGTCAGGTTGGACGGGGGACAGTTTCAGGTCTCTCCTTAGAGGTTGGATTGGGTTTAGGTCAATGCCACCCTAGGATATTTACAAAATGACTCCTAAACCACGTATATGTTGTGTTGTCTGTATTCCTGTCATAGCATTCGGCAGCCCTGCACTTCATTAATGATATCTTGGTACTTTCTTCAACCCATCATCATTTATAAAAAAAAAAAAAAATCTGCACTTTGAAATGTTCTTACCTTATTAATGACTAGTACATCATTCTGCTTCCTCTCTCTCTCTCTTTGTCTTTGTCTTTGTTAAAAACATATTGAATAAAGACTAATTATGGGACAGTAGAGCTAACTAGGACTTCAGGATCTGGTCTCTTTCAAAGTTTTATGCGGACTTGTTCCACATCAGGTTTGTACGTATGAACACTTGTAATTATTTTTTTCCTGAAGTAGGCTGAGGATGAAGATGTTTACTTATGACAAGCTGTGTGTTTATCCAAAATTAGACACACTTTTACTGCAATGCTGACAGCTGCTGCTTTATTTCTGAATAAAACCCAGTTCATAGAGACCATCTGTAAAAGTATAGAGCCTGTTTTATAGAGATGAGCTCATACTTTTGATTAAAACCAAAGCTGCACGTGTGCAAACTCTCTAACCGAGAACCCATGCCGTGCACTCACAACCACTGACCTTTAGATTGGCTGAAGTAAAAAGCGTGTGCTTCCCTTGTTGTTGGGGTGTTTACAATGGAGCCATTTTCCTATCAAAAGTTAAATACGTGGGGCACCCCCCGCGACCCAGAAATGGATAAGCAGTAGATAAAATGAATGAATGTACGAATGAGATAAACAAGTGAGAAAGTATAATTTTCCTTTTGGATTGTGCTGATGGGAGGGGGTGGTGGGGTGGAGCAAATGATGGGTTTGAGGTGTTTCTAAGAAAAGAGAATGATCCTTTTGAGTTTTAGGAGTGAGAGGAGATTTCCCAGCACATAGTGGTTTCTTATCCTCTAATCAGAGATCCAACGGCAGATACGACATGCCTTCTCCCTTCTCTTCTCCTCCTCCTTCACTTTCCATAAAGTGTTGTGCCTCCCGTCTCACAAACTGTTTGTTGTCATCTACAAGTGGTAAACAAGTAAACACTTTGTAGTCTCTGTGACAGCCTCTAGCAGAGTGAAGCAAAAGGAGGAAAAGATAAGATGAAGTGGGGAGAGACGAGAATGGAAAAGGAATGGAAACAAGGAAACAAGTCGAGGAAGGTAAAGAGTGGTAAGAGGCTAGAGGGGGCAGAGTAGAGGATTGAAGAAGAGAAACAACGGCGAAACAAAAACATGAAAAGACACAAAGAGTTAACAGGAGATGAGAGAAAATGAGAGGGAACAATAAGGAAAGGGGACTAAAAAGTAGAGGAGAGAAGGAGAGATGAGTGGAATGAGGAAAGAGAAGAGGGAATGAAAGAAAAAAGGACAGGTAAAGAACTTTGGAAACGAGATGAAAGAGATATGTTACCACTTGTAGAGGACACGAAAAGCAATTCAAGGAAATATCAGAGAAGAAATGATTAAGGGGTAAAAGGAGTTGAGAAGAAAAATATGTAGAAGAAAGGAGAGACAGAAAGAAGGAAATGACAGGAATGAAGCTGAAGGAGATAAGTAGATGAGAGCAGAAGAAGAGGAGATGTAAGATGGGAACAAAGAGCTGGGAGGACGAAAACAGGATGAGACATGGAACAGAAGAAGAAAGGAGGAGGGGGAAACAAATAGGAAAGGGTGAAGGAAAGGATGTAAGGAGAAAGGGCATGAAGAGAAATGAGAAAAAGTGGTGGAGTAAAGAAGAGATGAAAGAAAAGGTGAGGAAACATGCAGGAGAGGAGACTGGAGGAGAAGAGGTGAGTGGAATAGAAAAGAAACGAATAAAGACATTAGGAAGACAGGAGGAAACAATTGAAGGAAGTTACAGAGAAGAAAGAAATCCTGAAAGGGGAGGAGAAGAGAAGAAAGATAGGTAGAAGAAAGGTGAGACGGAGGAAAGGAAATGATGGGAGTGAAATAGCAGAAAAAAAGAGATGTGAGACGCTGAGGGATGGCATCGTAAAGAGGAAGGAGGGAACGGGAATTGGGGAGGGGTTAGAAATGAAAGAGATGAGCAGTGAGGAGGAGACAGTCGAAGGAATGAAACGAAGAAAGATGTGCAGAGCAAAGCTGCCGAGACAAGATGGAAGGAGGAGAAGAAAACAGGAGGGCTGGGGGCAGGAGAGGGAGAGAGTATACAGAGGCGAGGGAGGAGGGGGGGCGAAGAGGACAGGGCTGGAATCAGGAGAAGAAATGAGGAATGATACACACACTCTTTAGGCTCTAAGCTGCACCCCTGGGAGTCAGTGGCGTGGAGCTACACTCCCTGTTGGTGGGAAACCAGTCGGCTGCTTGTCAAGTGAGCAGCTCACTGCTGTTTGAAGGCTCCCAGAGTGCAATTGAGATTGAGTGTCATGTTGAATCAGCCTTTTGCTCCCTGAGTCTGGATGCATCATTACAGCAAATTATTTACAATTTTCATCTATTAGTGTGTTAATCTGTGTATAGATCGTCCTGCCTCACACATTCACACGCACACCATCTGCCTTCCTGCTAACTGCTACTCTCCATCTTATCCTTTTATCTCCTTTCATCCTCTCAGTCCTCCTGTATATTGTGTCTGTCTGAATCACTCTCTTTTATTGCCCCTCTCATCTCACACATTTTGGCTTGTTGGGTGAGGGAAGAGCCACTGGTTGCAAATTATAGTTTTTCTACGGCCGTGACAATAAACCAAACAAATCGAATCACCAATTAAGCAAATCTCTTATTGTCTTTAATTTACTCTCACTGCACTTTTCCAAAAATACACAAATCACACATAATTAAACTGAAGAGAGGAATAATAATCTATCAGGCTATAGTCCATTCAAAGGATAATGTCATTAAGCGAGCGAAACTGAAAAAAAAAAAAAAAATAGTAAGGCTGCACAAATGTAAAGCGATGTCTTATGTAGTAATGTTATCAATACATTTATTCCTAGAAAGACAGACTGAAACTGAGGTAAGGTATATTTAAAATCTTCATTTTAAACTTCAATTTAAAATGAACACGTTGTGCATCGTTGTCCTCATGTCTTCATGCAGATCCAACTCAAGACTGCCCTCATTAAAATTCAAAAACAGATAAACAGGATCCCTGTCATCTGTTGTTTGTTCAGACAGACAGTCTAACCCGTGTTTAGAATAATCCTGGTGATAACTTCAACCACAGAGCTGACAAGGTCATCATGATCAGAAACACTTGTTTGTTTTGAGGAGAAATGACAAGTCCTGTCTTCCTCAACATACTGATGCTGGCTGCACTCCACCTTTCACTCCTCTACTGCTTTCCACAGCTACACATTTTGGTTTCAGTATGGGAGAACTGGTCCACATATCCGCGTGCTTCAATTTACCCACACCCTGTATTAAAGATGGAACGTAACCTCCATGACATCAGCTGCAGGTTTCTGAGGAACAATGTCCAAGGTAAGAGCGAGCTGCTCCGCTGTTGCCACCTTGGCAGCACCCGTCTCCCTGCTAGTCCAAAAATGAGCAAAAAGGTGGGATGTGTGTGAAGATGAAAAATTGGAGCACGAAGGTTTGTGTCAAGTATATGCTAACCTTCCTGTCACTCAACGAGGTCACACCCTCATTGACACAGAAGTTCAAATAAAATCAAATCAGACTTATTTGTATAGCGCCAAATCGTAACAAAGTTACATCAAGGCACTTTAAATACAGAGCAGGTGTAGACCAAACTCTATAAAATGATTTAAGGAGACCCAACAGATCCCCCCCATGAGCAAGCACTTGGCGACAGTGGCAAGGAAAAACTTCCTTTAAGAGGCAGAAACCTCGGGCAGAACCAGGCTCAGGGGGGTTAATAAAACATAAAGAGGTGGGTTCACTTGGAAAACAGATACTTTGAAAAAGTAAAATAACAATAGAGGGCAAAAGCAGCTTTTCGTACAAGGCTGTAAACATGTTTATTTCTGCTGTTCAATTGGACATTTTAACATGGGGGTCATTTGGGATTGACTCAAGGTTGGAGCCGCCCAGTTTTTACTGGCTTCATTTTCTATTCATTTTTTTTGTTTGTTTGTCAGAAAAGGCAGAGACATTGCCGAAGTTTTATTTCTGTCTCAAATTCTTTTGCTCCTCATCTCACCTCTTATCCTTATTCATTGCATTCACCGCTCATGGACTTAACTGCGTCACGTGTCTATCAAGTGCACATGAACATTTAATTAAAAGAAGCGTATGAGAGGATTACCAGTGTCTATGGAGACAGTGAGAGTGACTTTTACCCCTGGATTCCATTCTGCCTCTTTTTCCTTTTCTTCTACGCTCAGGCCTCTCCCTCTCTCTCTCTTCTTTATCATTTCTCTGAACTTGTTTATTTCTTGTATCTTTCATTTCCTCTTCCAGTCCTCAGAGCAGGACAGGGGGTCATATCTTCATTTTTACACACCTGCATATTAAGCACATTGTGCAAAACACAGGGATGTTGGGCTGTGTGTGCGTGTATATGTGAGTCGGCAGTTGCGTCAGATTTCCATTTTAATCAGCACACCAGTGAGCGAACAATCCTATTACTGCAAGGGGAGGACAGAGGGGCCACTTCACAACCTTTTCCTGTCTCCTTCTCTCCCTCCATCCCTCGTTCCATCCATCTCTTTCCGCGACGACAAATTAATCATCTCTTTAATGCCTCATGAAAGACAAACTTTTTTTTCTGCCTCTTCTTAATTTGGGAGGTGGAGCATGTCTGTCATTCCCCCTCCTCCCCCTTTTCCAGACACACACACACACACACACACATTTTCTTTGTCCTCTTCACTTCTCCTTTCACTATTAGTGGTGGAAAGATGAATGTGTTTTCCGTCTGCCAAGGATATGTAGTTGCATCCATAGGGGAGAATATACACACAAATATGCACCTGGTTGCACACACGGTCTCACACAAACACACACACACACATACACACCGAGACGTGCACATGAACCCACATAACAATGCTGCAAAGGCCATCATCATTCCTGAAAATGTTTTTTTTTTTTTTTTTTCAAATCCAGTATTGATGGACTGCAGGGGAGGAGGGGTGGAGATATTGATCAAGGAGAAAAGAGGAGAACGGAGAAACACACTCATCATTAAGGGAGCCGGGAGAAAAGGCTGTATGCTGAGAAAATGGCCTAATGAGAAAGAATACGGCTGCTGGGTACCACAGTGTAGCCTGATTCCTCACCTCTGAGCCACCACCTTCAACAATCCAATGAGACCGGGTGGGATCGGCATTGTTATACATGACTGGGAGATATTGTGCATAGTTAAAACCTCAATCAGCATTAAACAGCAGACCAAATAGCGACTTCATGTCTTTTTTTGCTGGTACTACTCTCTGCACAAAGACATTCAGCCTCTAAGCCAGACCAATACCTGGCAGCGGTCTGGTTTAGAGGCTGTGACAGCAAATGGAGGCTGAAGCACTTTTTCATTCTTCACACAAAAATTGGTGTAGAAATAATAGTTGTCTCCATTTCAGGTTCATCATAGGACATTGGACATTTTAGTCTAGCATTTAGCTCACACACCCTCAAACTTACACAAAAGTAAGATGCTGAATTCGACCTTTTGGAAGAGTTTGAAACCCATGATAAAAACAACCCAATGTGATTTCTTTGTGTTACTAATGGATGACATTGCTGAAGCCGGGAGCTTCTTCGTGTTGAGAACCTCACTTTGTAGATTTCATTTAAAGCTTACCTTCTCTTCATAGGTGCTCAGTCTAAGTGGAAGTTAACTGTGAAATCTTTGCTATGGATACAGGTAAGGAGATGAAATAAGATCCAGGAGGCCCAGTTGAAGCAATATATCTATTAGTTTGACACCACAGCAGATACCAAAACACTGAAAATCACATTACATCCATCTTCTACCGCTTTTCCGTTTCCGGGTTACGGGGGTGCTGGAGCCAATCCCAGCCAACGTTCCGTGCGAGGTGTGGGGTACACCCTGGACAGGTCGCCAGTCCATCACAGGGCCAACATACAGAGACAGACAAACACTCACGCTCGCATTCAGACCTACAGACACTTTAGAGTCACCAGTTAACCTAGACATGCATGTCTTTGGACAGTGGGAGGAAACCGGAGTACCCAGAGTAAACCCACTCAGACACGGGGAGAAAATGCAAACTCCGCACAGAAAGGACCCAAGCCGGGAACCAAACCCGCAACCTTCTTATTGCAGGGCAACAGCGCTAACCACTACGTCGCCGTGCTTCCCATATTACAACATTAGAAAAATAGTTTTCTTTGCATCAACTCATTCATCATTGTTCAATTGTGATTTTGGCAGTTAAGGTAGACAGTGTCAAACTCACAGTGTGTTAAAAGACACATTTTTATCTTAAAAATTACCCAGGAGGGCAAATGTGGAAGGTGTTTGTTAAACTTTTCCTACCAAGAAAAGCCAAGGAAAAAAAAAAACAACAAAAAACAGACCATATATGTCCCCGACCTAACAAGGCTAGTACTTCACAGAAGAAGTCCTAACTGAGATGTAAAAAGAGAAGAATGTAAAATCAGGCAATGACATGCAGCCAAGAGTCTAGCTGGCTGGGTCTCAATGCAAACATTGATGTGCACTGTAACCACTGGAGTATTTGATCTCCAAGTTTTAAACACAGCCGACCCTTGCACTTACTCGAGACATTGAAACTCGACCATTTGAACATTGGCCTGATATCATGTGTCGCGGTGACCACAGAACTTAACACTTGGTTGTTGTGTCTGTTTTTTCTGAAGTTTTATTTAATTGAATGAATCCATGATCTTTTGTCCTGCCCTTGTTTGACAGCTGATTGGCTGGTAACTGGTGACTTCTAGTAGCAGAGCAGTCTAACAGTTGGCTCCATCTACATTTCCTTTTAAATGCCTTTCTAATCATTTTTGACAGGTGTATTTTCAGAGGAAAACGGCTTTCATTCAACCTGTTATTTCTTCAGAGGTGTGCAGTTTCCATCAGAGACAGTGCGTCCTGTGGTGAGTAAAAATATGGTCTGACAGGCTAAATTAACAGCGGACTGGACTTTGTTGCACTGTTGACTCGGTCTTCTGAGTTTTGTGGGAACCTGACCTAAAAACGCTTCAGCCAGCTCGATGGCGGCCCTGGAGTACTTGTTTGAGAGTTTAATGGGCGAATCCTGGCGAAATGCAATTCAGCATAAAGGACAGAGCCTTTCTGTTCACAAGCCTTCTGTGTGAGTCCAAAGGGAAATACAGTACACTTTACAACACTCTCTCACAGCCAGGTTTGTTTCGGAGCTAAGTCAACTCTTGCTGTCTGTCAATTTTCTTCTTCTACTATCCCTATAGTAAAAACATCAGTGTTGAAGTTCACAATTAATTGTTTGTCACATCCTAGTGTTGTATTTGATTTACTGTATGTCTTTAATTGTCCCTATCATTCTTTATCTTCCAGCTGTGCTCTCTTTCCAACTCACAAATCTTATCACCACATCAAAACAAGACTATAAAAATATTAACAGGCAAACAAGCAAAAAAACAACAACAGCAACAGCATTTGATATAGTAATGCAATGATTTGAGGCATACATACTTCAAGCTGTAGCATTCTAATCACTTTTGTCTGACCTGATCTGTGATGATCAGTATGGCATGTCGTGTCAATCTCCAGACAGGAAATTTACTTGTAAGCATCTCTGTACTTCCTGTTCACCAGATAATTTAGACATGCGAGCACATTTATCAAGAGTAACAGTAGATGGTTTAAAAAACTACTCTTGACTTCTGTGTCCTCACAGTCTGCGATGCATGGATGAAGAATGCCGCCTTCAACAAAACGCTTTACTGCAGAGAAGCATAAATGATGTTCCACAATTGTAACTCGCTTTGGATCAAAGCATCTGCCGAAAAAATAAATGTATTGTTTAGGTAATGTTAGCAAACAGCAGTCCACAGTCTGGAAGCTAAATGACCAGGGTCCACCATGGTTCATGGTGGCAGAGGGTCATCCCCTCCTTCCAGTCCATGTACTGGAGTAAGTATACGAGTGTAAGAGCTCTATATGTGTATATGTGAGTGGTGTAATATTGTTGGTGAACAATATTGTGTGTGAATGTGTCTTACATGTAAAGCACAATGAGTTGCCGATAAGACAGGAAAAGGCCTGAACAAGCAGTTCACTTACCATTTACCATCAAAAGCTAGTAAAACCAGGGGATTCTTAACTGCAGGCTTGCCAATAACGCTATCAGAGTGACTATTTTTCTGCCCTTATCTGACTGTGACTCCACCTTCCACTCAAACTTTACTCCTGATACTTTACACTACTTGTAATTGGAAGAGGTTATCAGAGCTGAAGACAGAGCTCAGGCTGAGCTTTCAGTGAAACATAAACAAATGTCATCGCAATCCCTCTACCAACCGCCCACCAACCTTGTTCATCATATATTTCTTCCTAAATATTTCTTTCGAATTCAGAGACACCCCATCATCTGTGGGCTTCTACATCTCCTCAGCTCTACCCGCGTCACTGACAACCTAACACACACTTAAACTCAGACGACTGAACACACATTCACCTTGATTCTGTTTTCACCACACATTTTTCCTGCTTATTTCTGTACGGAGCAGGAATTGATGCCAGGAGAGCATCTCATTCTCTCTCACTCTCTACACAAACACTCACAAACTGGTTGAGAGTCTGGGACATAATGGGTGTGCCTGCTTGGTCAGCTGAACCTGAAACTGGCACTTAACTCCATGAAACTGAGGGGAAAAGAGAGGAAGGAGGTGAGGGAGGGCGGTGGTGGAAACAAGGAGGAAAAACAGGAGACAAGGATTGAGGATTTGTGAGAGAAAGTGAGCTAAAGTTTCAGTAAAGGGAGAAGAAAACAAAAAGATGGACAAACCAGGAGGAAGGGAAGGCCACAGCAAAGCAAGTGCCGGGTTTAGGTTAAAAAAGGAAAAAAAAAAAAGACAGTAGTGGAGCAACAACAATGGGCTGGGATTTGTAAGAAAACAAATTGCTCTCATGATATGTGACTGACCAATCACAGCGTGTAGTAATTGTGCGTTGCAAATCCTCTCCCAGCTCCAGGTCATCAGAAACTCTGTCCTCACAGGCTCAAGGGCTCCCTGTTGCTTTTAGAATTGATTTTAAGATTGTTTTGATTACTTCAGAAAACCCAGACAGGCCTCGCCACAAGGGAACTATCCCAGAGCTGGATTAGTACATAAAGGTGACCAGCAGCCAGGGCTCCTGGAATCTCGTCTTTAATTCATTCATTCATCCATCTTCTACTGCTTATCCGTTTCTGAGTCGCAGCTCACATTCGTCGAGGGCGGGGTACACCCTGGACAGGTCGCCAGTCACTCGCAGGGCCAACAAACAGAGACAGACAGAGACAAACAACCACTCACACTCACACTCAGACCTACGGACAATTTAGAGTCACCAATTAACCCAAACATGATGTCTGTGGATGGTGGGAGGAAACCAGAGTACCCGGAGGAAACCCACGCAGGCACAGGGAGAACATGCAAACTCCACACGGTAGGCCCCAGGCTGGGAACCGGATCTGCGACCTTCTTATTGTGGGGCAACAGCGCTAACTACTATGCCGCCGTACTGCCCCTCGTCTTAAATCTCACTGCTAAAAACCTACTTTAAAAAAATATATCAATGTGGTGATTCTTTTTTTTATCTATTAAATTGAATGCGTCCAATATTTGCTGTCTTTGTATTTTAAATGTACTGTATATCCTATAAAGCACTAAAACATACCAGCTACAGAAAGGATTTTCACATTTAAATGGAAGGAATAAATTCAATTAAATTCAATTAAAACCATTAACAAAAGTTGGGGATGCCGGCTTTGATGTGTTTTCATAATGTACATCGATGAACGCAGGATTTGACCATGAAGACATCTTCATAAAAAGTCAAAGGAAATAGAAAGGTTTTATTTGACACAACAAAACTCAAAATTTGGGTATTTTCATAAAAAAAAAAAAAAACCAACCAACCAACCAAACAGTTTGTTTTTTGGAAAAGCATGTTAATTTTGCAGGAGAGAAGAAAAACAGAAAAACTGGAATGGTGGTATATTAAACAGCCAATAGTTTCCTTAAAGAAGCAAAAAGTGAGTCTGATAGTAAATCTCTAACAAGTACTATCTCAAATATTTGAAGTGGACATATTGTTTCTATTTCAATAGTTTCTATTGTTTCTAGGTGGGACACTGTCTGGACTGAGCAATAAAAACAGTGAGGGGGCTGTAAAGAGCCCCGAACATCTGAAACACTGTGATACCAGCACTACTCTGGATGGTGTCAGTTGGGGAAAATATAGGGCGTAACTAAAGATCCTGGGTTTTATGACATTTGGTCAAAGATCAAATGACACATGTTTGCTGGCTGTGAAAAATGCAGAGGGTACATTTGGTGTAACTCGGTAGGAAAAAGGCAGGATGTTCTTTAAGGCTAAGAAGAAAAATGTGTCTCTGATTGCTAAAGGTTGTTTAACTGAAAAAAACTGAAGACATACACCAACTTGTAAATGTTTTTATTGCTGTACAGCAGGTGTATTTTCTTCTCAGAAAGGCCTATTGCTTCAAGGTAACTCCTCCAGCACAGAGGGAGGGAGCAAGAGGAATAACAGTGCATCTCCTTGTCTTTGGGTGCCTTTCTTCTTTTCAAAAGTGGTGGAGAAAAAAGTGGCTGAATTCAAATACATATCGTATTTATATCTACATGGGGTGGTCTGATGGAACTCAGAAAATGAATCTGGATATACCCCTCTGCTAGGTTTCATACGGCACAGAATTTACTGACATAAATAGATATCCCAATAAATTAAATGTGCTGACAGTCTGCGAGAGGTGAGATGATCCATTTTCTTCCATACTGTCTACTACTATTATGTATTGCATCACTTTAATGAAATGCATGTATTGAAAAATGTTTACTCCTACGACCTCATTATCCCCGTAAAGTGGGTGCAAAACTGCTTCCAATGCAGGCTGAAGACGGTATGTTCTCTTTATAGCTTTCCTGGAGGCCAAACTCTGAAAACTGAACTGTCTAAGAAAAGCACTGAACAACAAAACTTAGTGTCAATAGCTAGATAAAAGAAAATTAGATGCCATGGAGGTACAGCGTTATTTCACTAACATAAGAACTGCGTTCACAGACATTTAAACTAGCTGCGTGGTAAGTTACCATGGGATTCATGATGGAAAATAAAAGATTATCACCAGTAAATGTAACTTAAACCTACAGACAATGCCAAAACAAGAGTATACAGGGCCAACTCTGCCAGAAATTACATTTACATAGAATTAATTTTTATATTTTGGTTAATTGTATATTGGATACTAATTGCCACTAGATTATGTTTTCTATTAAATGCCCCACTGTCTAGAGTCTAAATGTTATTTTAAAACGCTAAGACATTTTAATACCAAGTGAGGATTTGTAAATATTTTGTCATTACTTACTTAGTTACAGATTAAAGTCACAAAGATCTTTTTAGAGGTCTTTCTAATCTAAACAGTTATAGGTCATATTCAGTGTAAATATTTCCATTTCTTAGATTATAGATCAGTTCTAGGCTCTAATTAAATAAAGTAAAAATATCAATGGTCTCAGTCCACAGTCTGTATTCAGGAGCTGGGCCTGAAAACCAGTTGTCAGGACTTCTGGGACTTTGTGATTTAACAACAAGACCCGGAGGGTAAAATGAACAGGAGAAGGAAGGTTATAGAAACTTTACTTTCAAATTCCTATTTTGTTGGGCTTGCTACAGTGATCTCAGCCTCTAAGAGCAGGATCTGCTTATCGCAATGTTTCATCTGGGCCAGGTCGACGTGACTGAGTACTTACCATATTTGCAATGAATTACTTAACTAATATCACTTCAATGATTCAACTGCTAGTTGGAGAAAAAAAACTGAAGAATACAGAAAAACTCTTGGTATTTTTCGGACTGTATGTCAAGAGATGATTTTGTACTCCTGCACTCCTACTTTTTCCCGCAGATTTATACCTCACAGAGAGAGGGAGAGGTAGCAGAGCCGGGGAAAGATAAACGGGGATAATGACACAGAGAAAGACGGATAGTTGAGGACAGTCAGTATGTTTGCTCAGCTGAGGCTGCTGCAGGTGTTTCTCCTCCAGTCAGTGAAATAATGTGTGGTGGCCTGGACACTTTCTTTAATAATGCCTAATGATAAAAGGAAGACAAAAAAAAAAAAAAAAGCCTTTTTCTTAAAGTGCAAACAGTGCATGAAGACCGATGTGTTTGTTTTAGCCTTGTTAGTGTTGACAGAGGTGTGAGTTACTGAATTAATAACGTTGTGTGAGAGTGAGCGTGTGTGAGTCTGCTACAGCGCCTTCCAACCGTGAGATACACAAAAAGAGCCACAGGTTCTTGCAAAGTAAAGCAAAATGGTGTGCAGGCGATTGTCCATTATGAATGCAAATGAGTGTGTGTTTGCTGTACCCTTCCCCATTTCTTCTCTGCGTGATGGACGCTTTTGTGTTATCTGATCAGCCCTGCAGTCATATGTGTGTGTGCGCGCGTGTGCGTGTGCTGTGTGTGAACCAGTGTTTAGCTGTAGATTTTTTTTACCAAACATGCATTACTCCCAGGTGTCATAAATATTCTTTATCTGCCTCTTCCCTCTTCATTCCCCCGTCATCCATCCCTCCCTCCCCCCTCATCCACCAGCCTTCCTTCCTGAGGCATATTAAAATCCCTGCAATTGAAGAATAAATACGGTGCATTAAAAACAAAAGATGTGATATGGATTCATTCTTTTTGCTTTAAATAGAATTATGAAAATGGTAGACCACCGTTAATAAGCGCCAAGGTGGGAGCTGCTCCTCGCAGGCGGAGGCGTGCAGATGCCAGTTGCTGCGGGCTCATCAGCTTTACGACATAACGGCAGCACTTCATGGAGGCAGTGGAAACATCGATTTATGCTGATGACTGTGCCTGCGTTCTGTAATGCAGCAATGACACACTGTAAAGCTCCGACGAAGCTAGAAAGTGGAAAGAGGAGGCCTTCAGCTGCAAAGCACGCTCATATACTCTGTGATCTAGTGGCTTTTACTGCCATTTAACACAGGAGGGCTGTGGTTAGTTAGACAGAAGAACGAGACGGTGCACTATCACACGCACATCACTATTCAAAACAAATCCACAGTATATTTATACTTCAGGAGTGACTGTGACCACACAAATGGAGATTTCATGTGATTTCAGTAAAAGTCTTAATAGGTTATAAGGAATAAAAAAAATTTGCATAAACTATGGGGAAAATAGAGTTAATTTGTTTTACAAAAACAATAGGTGTGAGAGATAAAGTCTCAATAGTTGCCAGAGAGATACCAAAATAAAATGAGTAAATAAAACCCAATAACTGATAAAATCTCTTCTCATTCTAAGAATGTTTTAGTGAACAAACAAATCCCTTTATCCTTACGATGAGGCACATCAGTAAAGCTTCTGAGCAGTAGAAGGTTTTGCTGTACTTGTTGTAAGTATTACAGACTCTGTCTTAAATGAAATGCAGGAGATTGTATTTAAAAGTAAAGAAAAAATGGCATTTAGCCATGCAAAGGTTCTTAGGAGAGGACGCGCTCATGGAAAAGATCCTTGAAGACAGTGAGAGATGTTCCTGCTCTGATCAGATTCTGGAGCTCATTCCACCATCTGGGAACCACGAATGAGAACTGCTCTGAAAGCGAATTCCTCCTTGCAAGGATGTTAATGCTGGACTGCATTCTACGGAGGAATGCAGCGGTCGAGCAGGGCTGTTCGATAGAGTTCAAGTAGAGTTCAAGCCCAGAAACCAGTCTGAAGACAAACAGTAGTGAGAATATGATTCAGGTGATCATTGGTAGCCAGTGTAGGTCAGTGATGTGCTCATTTGGGCTGATTGAAGACCAGACAGGCATCTGACTTCTGAAAGTTCTGAATGGCCAATGTTATACAGAAACTGTTATCTTTCTATTTCTTATCTATAAAATATATGACCCCTTTCAAGAGGCACGGTACAAATAATAACTATGGCAAAGAAAAGGTCCAAAACGAAGTTATCAGGGGTTCTCAAAGTTCTTTACATCCAGGATGCTAAAGCCGACACTATTTAGCCCATTGACACCTCTTAGAGAACCGTCGCACAAAAAGCCATTATATAAAGTATTATAAAAATGGCATACAGCTTTCTCTCACTAATGGGTGGAATTTGACTTTTTTTTTTTGTCCTGGAAACAGATCATTCAGAAAAATTTGGGTAAGACTGCGCACAGCAGCTGTGACACATAGCTAGTTTGACTAGCCCAATGCACTCACCTGGCCTTATGGACACTTCTTCCTCCCAGCACTGACACAACTCTGCCTGGAGGGTTTTTTTTTTTTTCTTTTTCTTTCCTTTGTTTGAAGCGTATAATTGCATGTGTTTTGAGGACAGAAAAAAATGTTGTTTCCAGCTGTGACACATGCAGCTTGCATCATTACCGACGATTAACCAAGCCCAGACACCTCACCGTGCCATGTGATAGGATATAATAGATGGCTTTTGTTCCATGAGTTCTTTTAACTTCCTGCCCTCAGAGGACAAAAAAGACATTTTTGAGGAAAGTCTTTATGTGTCCCGAGGAATCTAAGCACACCGCACGTCCAGATGAATTTATACATGACAATGTGATGGATCCTAAAAGACTTGTGGTTTGAACAAAGATGCTGGGGACTGTAGTATCTGAGGGAAAGCTCAAGAAAAGAAACTCTGAGGACGGTTTCATCCCTTATTCTGCAAATTGAGGCAGTGTGTACACATATGGCAAAACAATGAGGTAACAGACGACATCAATCATATTCTGACTGGTTAGTATGGTCCACAGTCTATATGTGTATAACCTGCCAGAAAATCACTTTCACATTTTATCTGCTTAAGACACATAAAAAGAAAACAAAATCAAGCATTTCTAATGCGTTGGGTTTCATTTTAAATTGATTTACAAAGCTCTGATTTATTTGGGGGAAGCACAGCGACGTAGTGGTTAGCGCTGTTGCCCCCCAATAAGAAGGTCGTGGGTTTGGTTCCCAGCCTGGGGCCTTTCTGTGTGGAGTTTGCATGTTCTCCCCGTGTTTGCACATGCATATTTGGGTTAATTGGTGACTCTAAATTGTCCGTAGGTCTGAGTGTGAGTGTGAGTGGTTGTTTGTCTCTGTCTGTCTCTGTGTGTTGGCCCTGCGATGGACTGGCGACCTGTCCAGGGTGTACCCCGCCCTCGCCCAATGTGAGCTGGAATTGGCTCCAGCATTCCCCAAAACGGAAATGGATAAAGTAGTTTAGGATGAATGAATGCTTTATTTGGATGTTTTGACTTACCTGTATTGAAAAGCACTATAGAAATAAAGTAATATTATTAGAGATGCTGTGTTTATATCATATTAAATTACATGATACTAAATTGTCCTTTAAAAATAACCCCATAGGTCATCTGTAGGCAAAAGTATAAGCCGTAGTTTGGTTTTGTTGGTAGGTGACATCTAGCCGTCATAGTAATGATGACAGGAGCAAAGGGAAAAGCATGGTGACGTAATTTATAGAGAGACAAAGTCCACATCAGGAGGAGGTTAGGGTGGATGGGCAACAAAACACAGGATACAGGATATGACAGAGGAGATCGGTGTTGGATTCCCATGTGAAAGCAGCAGTTTATGTTGTTTCTATTATCCACAGCTATCCAACAAAGTTAACCACGTTGTTATTATTGTAAATGTGACAAAAAAGATCACCCAATGTTAAGGAAATACTTATTTTGATCTAAATCACCACTTAAACCCAGCCAAGCCATGACTATAACGATAATAACTATGGCAACAGATGTAGGCATGTTGCTATTTGTACAGTCCCTGTACAACTAGTGTTCATTCTGCCTGGTATCACAGGGTTTGTGTTGCTGTAGCTCAGGGTGAATGTCGAGTATACGCATCTATCTGTCTCAAGACACGGTGGCATAATGGTTAGTACTGTTGGGGCCTTTCTGTGCAGAGTTTGCATGTTCTCCCCGTGCCTGCGTGGGTTTCCTCCAGGTACTCCGGTATTCTTGTTGATTGGTGACTCTGTATGTATGTCTGAGTGTGAATTCGAATGGTTGTTTGTCTTCGTATGTGTTCTGTGTTTGCCCTGCAATGGACTGGCAAGGGTCCAGGGTGTACCCCACCCTCACCTGGAATGTTGGCTGGGATTGTCTTCAGTACCCCCCGTAACCCGAAAATGGATAAGGTATAGAAAATTAGTGAGCGAGAGAAAATACTGCAGGTACATATGGAAGGCAGGCCAAGCCAAATAAATGTGTCACACAAGTGCAACTTCTGTCCGTAATATTTATCATATTTCTAAACCTAATAAACATCAGGTTGATTCTATTCAATATCATTTTATCTAATATAGAGCTACAAATAAAAACACTGTTAAGTTTCAAATAGTTTGTTAGTTTTGACCTTTAATTTTTGACTCTAAGATGAGAGGTCCTAGTCTCATTGGCTCATTAACACCAGTCGGTGTGGTCTGGGCTCTGCTCACTCCGACCGCCTTCATCTCACTCTCATTTCCTTTCCTCCCTGTCATAAAATTTGCACCACCTACTTTGCACCTGACTGCACTGGGTCCAGCTCAGGTTTCCCTCCTGCAGACCCAATAACCATGATATGCTCCAGCTTTGGTTTACAGAGTCCACTGAGTCTGAGTCAGCTGCAAAACCATTCACCTTAAATCAGTCCTTTCTTGTTTTGCTTGATTATTATTAAAATATTAAAAATTAAAAATAATTAATATTAAAATATTAAAATTTGAAATATAAATACAAATGCACAAAATTAAAAAGCACAACAGCTACTTTATATGTATTGATCCTCAGTAAATTTGTACTGCTCCCTTTTCCATGCAATTAGGTGTCCTGATTCATACACCTTCCCATTTTAAGTGTGTAAACCAAATCAATGGAAACAACAGGTGTTGTGTTCAGCCCTCTCTGAGTAAACATGGTGTGCAATGGGAGGATGATGACTCTATTTATTTAACCATACTCTGTTGCTCTGCATAACTGTGATGACATAAAATAGCGGGGCAGCATGGAAATGTTCCCTTTCCCCCATTCATTACACAATTATTCTAAGCTGCATGCTCGACTATGAACCAGATGTTGTGTGATTAACCTCGGTGTAAAGATAACGTTCTGCCCCATTGTCTCTAACCTTCAAGAATGAAATGGAAACCAGGCCGAGGTTCAGACAAGGGGAGATACTCCCAAGGTTTGCGCAAGCACGTGAGCTAAGTCGAGCTGAGCTAAGTCAAACCCAGTCAAACCCGAGCTGAGACTGATTACGCCTGGTGGCAGATATCCCTCCACACAACAGTACCTGCAGCCTTCAGCTCCAGCTGTGTGAGGAGATGAAACCTCAAACGGGAGATGAGATATGCAGAGGTGGATGTGATCCTAGCAAACAGCAGGGGAGGCAGTCTTTTGAATTTTAAAATGTCACAGTATATTATTTTTCTATTACAGAATACAGAGATGAAATCAAAGTAAATTGATCTGGCGCTGCATAAAAGAGTTTATTTGATTCAGATGCCTTTCTGCACTGGCACACAGTTACAGGACCAGCATACATTTTGTTTTAGTACATTATTAACTTTGAATTTCATGTTGGGAAATGTTTCGAATCCTCTGCTGTCTCTTTATTTAGCTGGATCTCAGATGGTCTGAGAGCTCAGCAGTGTCTCTGTTTGTTTTTGTGCAGTTTGATGAATGAGTCCCACTGTTCTCTCAGCTTCTGCTCCGACTGGTTGACCTCTTGTACACAGCAAATCTCCAGCAACATCTGTCACTTGGCTCCACTGTGGCTTTGGGGAGGGATGACTGAGGTGGCTCAGCGGTAAGAGCTGATTTCCCAAGATGCATTGCTACCACACTAATATGTTGAAATCAGTTATATCAAGGCAAAGGTCAGTTCAAATTAACATGTTATCATTTGGCATAAGTTTCAGGACCACGCTGTGTTACAGTGTGGTCCTGAGACTTAACACATCAGGGTGATTTATTGAGGCGCACAGGAAAAGTGTGAGGAAATGTTGTCTCCATAATTATATAAACAGAAAGTTAATCTTTCTGCTGCACTGCCTAAAATGACTCCAGGTTGGTTTAAACGTGGCTTTTACACCTATTCACCTGTTTATGTAAATGACTGGTTAGACACATGCTATTATCCCATCCTCCTCCACTCCAAGTTCACCATCACCACTATTTAAAAAACCACCATCCCCCTCCCTTGGGAGAAGGGAGTATCATATTTGGCAGTTTCACTTTCACTGCAAGTGCCCATGTCATTTGCTGTATAATCTCTAAGGGACTGACGTGAGCAGGTCTGGATGCATCTCTCGAGGCCCCACACTCCAACAGTACTTACGTAATCTCTGGAGGACCCTTCAGGGCCGATGGGTGAAGGTGAGGTGCCAGCATTGCAGACAAAGCTGGGCTCTCAGGACTGGCTATTGAAACCAGGTGCATCCTCTCTCCCACTGCCCTCCATTTTTTTGACGTCGTCACTTCCCTGAGGTGTCACGTGGAAGTTGCCGAGCAGACAGATTTCATGTGGTTTCTACACCTGCTTGGCAGATGTTGGCAGTTTATTGTCATGTCCAGTTTCTGCAGACCTTCTGGTGACTCCAGAACTACCAGAAGAAACTTGTTGACCCATGTGAGTGTGTGTCACATGCTTTCCATCAAATAGTTTGAACCAGCAATGACTCGCACCAACAATGGAGGATCAGCTGGAATTCAGATTATTACTATTTTTTTGACTGACGTGAACACTGATGATACAGTGTTGTCCGTTTAGCTTGAGGATTTTTGTGTGTTTAGTTTGTAGATGTGCTGAATAAATTTCATTCAACAACACTCATCTGAGGTGGCCGGTCTGCACCCGCTGGGGCTCTGTGTGTTTGTTAACATCTAATCAGGAAACAAGGGCACAGACGCTGCTATTTTGTCTGAACTGACAAGGGTCGATGTTGACCTGGCTGTGCCCTGCGCTGCTGGATGACTCTGCATGTTCCCAGCAAACCAGATAATGTCAAATTGTCTGTATGAACTTCTGCCACTGTGATCAATCACAGCTACAACAGACCTGAATAAGAGAGAAATAATAGTCTTCTTTTCTGCAATGCAGCTCAGAAGATTTTACCTTTTTAATGCCAAAAATTATAACAAGATTCTATTTGACATCTCTGGAATTATGCACTTCCTTCCAAGAATCTGTGGTGGGGCAGCATTGGTCCATTGACACTGTTGGTTCGTCCTTGATTATTCTCATATTTAGATTTTTATTTATTTATTTACTATTTTTTTTGATGGACTCTTTAAGGTAGAATGACTTTTGCTCTGACCATGGTGATTAGAAACATGGACTTTGTTGCTGCACTCCAATCCGGCTACATCCACACTATGTCCACGTGGTGTTTTTATTGTAAAATGCATCTCTGCATAATGTAGGCACACCTGGCTCCCCCGTCTTGCATACCAGTGGTAAAGTCAAGTGTTACCGACCTTGTTGTTATTGCTGGCAGCTGTTCGCAGTGAAGATGTGCATGTTAATGCTACAACTGTCTCTGCTGTTCATTTGTTGTATCTTGTGCAACTAATCAGCTGAGTTAATTAAGAGTGGATGAGCTCATGTTTACGTCTGTTCGCATATGCCCACTCTACGTGTATTTATGCATGTTCAGTTGTTGTCATGTAGATGCAATCTGCTTTTGATACTGCTAAAAACCTAAAATGCTTTTTTTTAAACTTCTGAGAGGAAGATTTTTTAGTCCAGATGAGTTAAAAAACAGGCAGCACGGTGGCATAATGGTTAGTTCTGTTGGGGCCTTTCTGTGCAGAGTTTGCATGTTCTCCTCATGCTTGCGTGGGTTTCCTCCAGGTACTCTGGTTTCCTCCCACTGTCCAAAGACATCATGTTTAGGTTGATTGGTGACTCTAAATTGTCTGTAGGTCTGAGGGAGTGTGAGTGGGTGTTGGTCTCTGTCTGTCTCTATGTGTTGGCCCTGTGATGGACTGGCGACCTGTCCAGGATGACCCTGCCCTCACCCAATGTGGTTCTGGATTGGCTCCACCACCCCCCATGACCCGGAAATGGATAAGCGGTAGAAGATGAACGTATGAATGAGTTAAAACACCTATGTAGTTGTCGCACATGATCACATTTAGATAAGTTACTTGAAATTTTTTCAAAACCCAGTGAGTGTCACTTGTTGCACTACCACTTTACAAAGTCAGCATCTTGTTGTGGATCCACACAATCACCAAGAGAAATGCCACAGCTGCAACCAATGCAGGAAGTCAGTTATGGATAATGAACACACTGTCCGTTGTGATTATTTTTTGTGTTGTTTTTTTTCCCCCCACAATTTCTATTATGTGTTTATGTGTCTAAGTTTATCCCTGTGTCCATTCGTGTTTGTCTTTTTGCTGACCGTTAGTAGCTCCTCCTGGTCTCCGCCCACCTCCAGCACCACAGCAACCGAAGCGAAGGGGCGACTGGCCATCTGCTGTCGCTCTCTCATCAGCTGCTACAAAGGGAGACAGAAAAATAACAATAATTTAGACTGTTATTTTGGGTAAACATGACCAACTACACTTTATTATTCATGCACATCTCTGTACCATTCGTCACTGGGAAGCTCTGCCTGGACCAATGGCAACTTAACAGTAGCTCCTGCTCTCCCTTACAGCCATCTGGGTTTAGATTAAACCCTTTGACCACAAACATGCAGATCATATGGCTGCTTTTTTCTAACTCGGAACCATGTGTGACCAAGGGAAAGTAAAGGGAAAGTAAAATAATGGCAGAAGAAAAATGGGATTAAGGAGAAAGAAAAGGAAACAGTAAATGGTAAATTATGAAAAAAGACAGAGAGGTCAGGACAGCTAGGGGAGATAAAGAAAGGGATGGGAGGAGGGGGTGGATGGGGAAAAGTGGGGAGCAGAGATCAAAGCAGTGTAGTTGATAGATGTGCAGGGGGTAGGAGAAGAGGAGCTGGGGGGGGAGTTGGCAGGTGGTGGAGGGACGGAGGGGCGTTAGATGGGAGTCATAAGGGAGGAGGAGTAAGGAGGGCAAACTTCATTAACGAGGAAATGTCAGATGAACAAAGGCAGACAGCACAGCCTTTATCAGAATGAGGTCCAAACACCCTGGCTGAGAACACAAACACAAAGATACAACACATAAAACACAGAGGGACATGCACAGATGTTCTCACCACACAAAGTAAAACATTCTTTGCACACCAACACCAGCGGAGACAAGCACACACACCATGTGTATGAGTATTGTGTTCTCATCCACCCGCCGCTCTCCATCAAAAGCCCTTTTTCCCCAGCTTTTTCCACTTCACTACAGTCACGTTAATGGGGTTATGTTTCTACATTTTGCTTGGGGGGTGGCCACCTGTTTCACGCCCAAAAACTCATTTCAGGCGCCTAATGCGCCAAGCTCTAATCACCAGTATGGTGCTTGTTGTTTGCCTGGTGTAGCCTTCACCACAGCAACACACACATACACACACAAACAATTCTGACTGGTGAAACAAATCAGACAGAGGTCAAATCTGGGCTCCAGATTGTGACACTTACAGGGAATAAACACTTAAATCCGTTTACAGCCAGGGATTGTTTTGCCACAAAGATGAATAACATAAAAAATTATGTTGATTCAGAGTGGGAAAATCCAGCTACTACAACCGCCAAGAAAGTGAGAGAGAAAATAGAGGTAAGAGGAACAATACTGTAGTAAACCTAGGCAACACTAGTGGAGAAGTAGTCAAAGATGCATCATGATGTATCATCATGTTCCCGTGTCTCCTGTCACACTCTTCTGCCAACTGCGCCCGATAACTTATTAAGAATGCCATAGCACAAGGATGGTGAGAGGAATCGAAGGCAATGTCAGAGTTTGAAGTTGAGAGAAAGAAACACAAACAATCGGGCACAGCTGACAAAAAAGAAAAAAGAAAAATGGGGAGCACAAAGCAGCAATGTTTTCAGAAGGAAAGCAGAAACAGAGGAACAACAAGTTGATAGGAACAAAAAAGAAGGAAGGAAGCAAGGCCTGGATAGAGAAAAAGAAGGGAGCTACTGCTAAATGTCAATGGCCTCCACAGTCCCTAAAGCGCAGCACCTCCCGTGCCTCTGTGTCGGCTCCTGTTGCTGAGAAAAGGCTGCACGCTGACATTAACTAGATGTCAGGTGCTGGGCTAGGGCGCCGCCGGCTGCTTGCTTGCCGGTGTCAGGCTCTTTAAGCATGAATGAATACTACACCTGTAGCTTCATGAGCACAGTCAGGGCGCTCCGGCGGCAGCAACTGTTTTGCCGGTACGCTGCCGCGCCGGCTAATGTGATGTCTTCTCTTGTTAGCTGTCACAGCCATGCTAACGCCGCTCAGATGACAGCGCCTGCTTGCTAGCATCGCTGTTAGCCTCCTGCTGGTGTCAGCTTGGATTTGTGAAAGTCGAGGTGAGGCGGTGTGGGCAACAGGAAGTCTGTGCTCTCTGAGCTGTAAATGATCGTTTTACACTTTAAGAGGTGCTTCAGGTTATATTTTGGTGAAGTGCACTTACAAAGACATGATCATTTAGTGTATCTAAAAGTGTCTTTTCAACTTTTACAGCCAATAAAATAGCGCTCAAGGACACGTGTTAAACAACACACAACGACAAACAGAGACGAAAAACCACTCACACTCAGACCTACGGACAATTTAGAGTCACCAGTTAACCTAGACATGCATGTCTTTGGACGTTGGGAGGAAACCGGAGTACCTGGAGGAAACCACGCAACCTTCTTATTGTGGGGCGACAGCGCTAACCACTACGCTGCCGTGCTGCTCGTTTTTGAGAGATGTCTCTATTTTTTGGTAATTAGACATGAATCTCAATTCTGCACTATATGCAAAAAAACTGGCACTTTAACTGTCATGTGACAGGTTTTTTTTCTTCTTCTTCTTTTTTTCTTTTTACTTTCCAGTTTTGCTACACTGTCGTCACCTCGGCAGTCATTGATTCTCATAGCAAATCAAAAGAGGAGTAGGGGCCTGGTATGTGAAGTATGTGGCAAAGATTAAGAGGAACTTTAAGCCTTATAATAATTTATGGATTAATTAGAATTTTGTACGGGGCTGTAAAGCTGTTTATTTGTGCTATAAAGTTGGACAGTTTAACACGGGAGTCACTGGCTTAAATTTTAAGACCCTTAGTGCAACCATACTTCTTATCTACAAGGATTTATGATAGTTTAACAACATTAACAATGATGCCTTCGACTACCTCAATGTGGTCATTTCAAGCTTTTCTGAGTACCTCTGTTGCTAAATCCCCTGACAAAAAATTTAAATGAAAGCAAACATGAGTTAGAAACACTATGTTTATTTCTCACAGCCCATCTGAACATGACTGCAGTTAGCTTTGGTTATGCCTAAAGTGCAGAATTCATATATAGTCTGTATTTACTGTTTGGCTGCCTCTATGTGTCAGTTTGTCTCATATGAGGTGTTCTGGCATCTCTTTCTTCCCTGAAGCCATTGTTCCTGTGTTACTGAGATCAGAAAAACTGTTGAAGGTGAGTGAGGTCATATGTCTGTCTGTATGTGTGTGTGCGCGTGTGTGTTGTGATTTGATAAATCAGTCTCGACAGCAGAATTATGCTTGGACATAAAACGTCAAAGTAATATTCAGAACTGGGTTAACTTTCAGAGGCTAGTTACTATGCAAGTGTGTGCATGTCTGTGTGCGTGTGTGTTAAATGTATATATCACATTTATTTTTTTGTTTTTCCGATAGGCATGCATATGCACATGATCACTGGTGTAATTGGACCATTGGCGTGTTTGTATTCATACACCTGTTGTGTATTTAATGCCCCCTTTGACAAGTCCTTGAGTGGGCAACAAGGACACGGCAGTGGCCATCGTCTCTGCATGTCAGGGCTGTAAATCAGCCATAAAAAGGCTAATTAACTCTGCTGTGCTGTAAACAAGTGGTGCCACACTAGAAAGTACCAACTGGATGACAAAAGGAGGGATGGTGGAGATACAGCCGTGTGTGTGTATGTGTGCATGTTAGAGGAAAAAAAAGTAATGTCTACTTTTTTTGGTTTCAAACATTTTTAGCCAGATGCCTGCAATTCAAACGGAATCACGAAAAGCCACAAAGTTAACATTCTCTGCGAGGATTTGTCCACACTTTCGCTCCATATTGAATGTGTCTGTGTTTATCTTGCCTCGAGGGGAGGCACGACATCCAAACATCCATCCATTCATCCGTCCAGCCATCTCAGATGGACAGACAGACGGGGGAAAAAAAAAAAAAAAAAAAAAACAGCCAGGAGAAAAATGAGAGTGTGGCAACAATGGAGCCAATCACATGGCAAATTATCTTTCACAGAAAGCAGCTCTACCAAAGTAGCACCTGCGAGCTCAAATTGCCAGTACTGTTAGACGGAGTGGAAATATCTGTGTAATGTGCTGTTTGCTGAGTGTGGATGCACTCCTGTGCAAATAACGGGTTTCACAACACGAAGTGGCTCAATTCTACTGTGGCTACAATTAAACTCCACATCGTCTCTATGAAAGCAAAAATATGGCAACATGTCTGTGAACCTGTACGTGTGCCTGTGTGTAGGCTCGTTTGCTTTGTTGATTGTTGTGCAGGAACATATATTTTGTTGTAATATCTGGAATAGCATGTGTGTGTCATTTTTTTATATACATATTTCTTTTCATGACATACTCTACTCATCAAGCCACATAGTTTGTGTATTTGTCAAGTCCCTCAGTTTCCATTTAAGGGAAATCTTAGTATCACAGCCTGTTCTTCCAATAGTTTGATGAAGAATGTTTCCTGCCTCAACATGACAGTGCTCCATAGACAACATCAAGTCCATAAAGAAAAGGGTTTTGGGTGTGAAAGAACCTGACTGGCACGCAAAGATACTTGACTTCAAGCCCATTCAACGGTGGGCCAGAGCTTATCATCAGAGCTGAACAGAAATGCTCTTATGGCTGAATGGAGACAAATCAGAAGAGCGGAGGCTGCGATAACAGCAGATTACTGCCCTGGTTTAGGTTTAGGAAGCACATGTTCAGTCATAGTTTACACACACATATCCACATATAGTGGTCATGTAGCGCAATGAATATCCTTAGTATGTTATTCATACCAAATGGTGCATTACGAAGTGCTCCAATTAAAAAGAAAAAAGCTAATTAAGGGTGTGGAGAAGAATGGCAACTTCTGCAAGGTATAACATAGGGGTGTCAAACGCATAATAACAAATAAATAAACCTGAAAGTGTTTACATTTAATGATCCTAATCCTAATAATCATCCGTTTACAAAAACTCAAAAATAGAGCATTTCACTCTAAAAACAACTTGTCAACAGTGATTTTGATCTGACATACATTTCCACATCTATTATCAACCCTCGTCAGTCCTAACCACACCATACAAACTGGTGGGGGCTATTAAGCAAGAAGCCAACTCACTGACTTGTAAATGTATAAACTTTATACATAAAATCATTCATAGAACTTGGGTGCAATGGTGCTCTACCAAACCACAGTATTTTATAGCAAAGCTGTTTACTGGCATTATAATGCACAATCTTCAGTGTCTTTAAATATTACAACAGTAAGTACTCATTTCCACAAGACCGTTTGCATCAAAATGCAAAAGTGTCTGAAGCAGCATTTTATCTCGTTTAATTTGTTCCTGAAACTTGGCATCCTTTAGCCTTCACAAGTGCATCAATATCAGTTGTCAGATCCTGAGTAGCAGCCAACTTCAGAATGTCATTTAAGTGCTTGTGTGGAAGCCTTGAGCGCTACCTTGGTTATTTCGCGTTCATTACAGAGAAAATGTATTCACAAAGGTAAGTAGTGCCAAACATGCACAAAACCTTTACAGCCAACGCTGTTAATTTGGGGTATCCTGGCAATAGATACTGATAAAATGTGTCCAGTCCTCCTTAAGCAAATTTGTTCTTCAAATCTGAATTACACTGCAGGCCAAGCTGGGTATCGACAGGCAAATCAGACGCCCAACTGAATGGTGAGAGAAAAACTGCAAAATTAGTCTCAAGACGACCAAAGAAATGAAACTCCGCAATGCCGAAATCTTGTCTTTGTACCGATTCATGTCAGCATAAACTCCTGTTGCTCGCACATCTCTTAGACGAGGAAAATGAGCTGGGTCGCCGCTTGACAGCTGTCTCCCACCAAGCCAGCTTCTACTTGAACGCCCATATGCCATCATAATACTGGGTGACAACTTTTTTGCAACCTTGCAACATTTTCTTCAGATTATTCAAATGCTCTGTAATATCCACCATAAATGGCAGGTCCTGCAACCATTCTGGGGATAGAAATTCCATCACTGGTTTTCCTTCTTTCTCCATGAACAGTCTGATTTCCTTTCGTAGTTCAAAGAAACGCTTCAGCACGGCACCTCGGCTCAACCACAACCTCTGTATGGTATGGCAGTTCATGGGTAATGTCTTTACTGCGAAGACTGTCAAACTGTTGGTGATTCAGACCTCTGGCTTGGATGAAGTTAACAGTTCAAACAACCACCTCCATTGGGCAATTACGCATAACGACTTGCAACACATTGCCTCCTGGTGCAAAATACAGTGAAATGTCCAAAAATGATTTCCTCTGTTTGTGGCTTGTACAGCCCAGCTCCAGTCCACTCCTACCCAGTCCAGCACTCCAAAGAGAGAGCTAAAAACGGCATCTGCTGTTGTAGTGACTGTCATAGGCACCAAATCTAGGAACTCCTCGTCTTTCTGGGACGTCAAGTCCACCTCCACAGGCAGGATTGAAGCTATAACAATCCACTATTTGAAGATGACTTTGAGACAAACCCACTGTGCAGTGAAGCATATGAAATGCCAGTTTGTGAGCTACATTATCAGCGCAACAACAATATAACATTGCAGAGCATAACACCGAGTTGGGCTTATCTTTGAGCATTGATCAATGGTTTCACAATATTTTCCTACTATTTACTCAATGGTCCGTAACTAATCAAACACAAAATCAGGTTGCGCGATCTTGAAAGATTGCATTTGTTATGGCAATAAGAAAAACAAAAAGTACATTTCCATCACAGAGAAACACAGAGGCTACAAGACACAAACATCTCATCAGTGGTAGGAATCAGAAAGTCAGGATTGTAAATTTTGTTAGCAGCACAGAGACGAGTCACAGAGATTAAAATGTACCCAAGTGATAGAGAACTCAATGATCTGCTCATGATCCAAAACAAACTCATCAGTGAAGCACACAAGAGAGAGGTGGTGTCACAGCCTGGGCATGACATAATCACTGATCCTTGCTGATAACTCATGATGGAGACTGCAAGATACATTCAGAAACGTTTTATTTGGCAGTTAACACCGACATTGACCCAAAACACACTGCCAACACAGCTAAGGGCTTCATCTGGGGAGAAACTGGAAGGGTTTGTACCGGCCAAGGCAATAAGTGAGCATCTATTCTACCTCGTGACGAGGAAACTGGAGGGAGAAACCCCTGAAAACAAAAAAAAAAAAAACTGAAAGAGGCTACCGTAAAGGGCTAAAAAGAAGTATCACAGATAACAAACAGTTAGATGATGTCAGAAAGTTGCACGCTTGAATTTAATTCACTTGTAAATGGATATCATGTTGTTTTTTAACAGAATTAGATTCAAGTGCTTATATAATGTAAGCCAAACTCTTGAACTCTTACTGCTCCTCCGTCGGTCTTGCCATTGCGGTAGTTTTGGAGGAAACTACCGCAATGGCCGTTACTGGGGAAATGCAGAATACAGAAGTTAAACAGGCAAACAGAATTTGCTGATGTGAAACTTCTGAACAACACATTTCCGATCCGACAGTGCTGCCACTGTTTCCCCTGTAGATGCAATGCACCATCAGCACCCATGTTTCTCCAGTCCATCTGTAAACCTAACTAGATGGTTTAATCAATGCCACAGACGGCTGCAGGTTAAGGCCTGATTAATGTTTTAATCAGAGATACGAGAGAAACACCCGTTTCTGGACACGACTTATAACTCTTACCAGCTGTTTCCCAAATCTACAGACAGCCAGAGTTTCACAGTATTTTTCAACAGAGGTACTACCACTAATGTCAGCGTTTAATAATGTATAAAGTCAGCATGACATGGCTTCATCATTCACCACTGATTTTTTTCAAAGAAGATGTCCCCACTGGCCTTGTTGGGATTGGTGTCTACTTGGTACCTGCGTTTCCTACTGAAGCGTATTAAAACTGTATAAGGTGTCTGCGGGGTGACTTCAGTATAAGTGCAGAAGAAGCAGATGAAAAGGGTGACTGTGACGGTAGATTTTACACTTGAACACCAAAAGAAAAAGCCATTATCTGGTTTTAATGTAAAATTTGGCTAACCGTTATGTAACTCTGCAAAACGACTCTCTTTTCAGTGTCGATAGAGCAGGACAGAGCGATTCATCCCTTATATATTGATAATTATAGTCTTAGTTTTATGTTTCTCAATTTTTGGAGAGAACGGTTCATGTTCATAACATACAGCGTCTCCTATGAAACCAAGAGTCATGCCTAGAAGGGGAGTCTGTCTTGAGATTAAGTATCAGCCCTCTGTGATGTCGCATACATTATGTTAAAGTGTCAAGTTTGTAAATTGGTCAACCGCCATATTGGTTTTTTTGAAGCCAAATTTGCTCATTCATACCCTACTTTTATGGTTTATTTTGCTCTAAATGAGACAATCATTTAAAACTTGAACTTCATGTTGTAGTGAAATCTTGAAGCTAAAGCTTGAGACCATAAACCCATTAGGAAAACTTAATCAAATCAAAATCAAAATCAAATCAAATCAAATCAGATTTATTTGTATAGCGCCAAATCATAACAAAGTTACATCAAGGCACTTTACATATAGAGCAGGTCTAGACCAAACTCTTTATAATGAGGTAATAATTCAAGTTAAAGGTAGTGCTATTTTGCCATAGACTTCAATAGAATCGGACTCATTTTACAACCACTGGAGCCGCCCCTTGATGGTCATTAGATAAAATGCAGGTTTAAGGCTCTTCAGCATTGGCTCCACTTTATAAACCCAAAGTCTACAACCAAGGTTTCAGTAAGACCGGTAGTCTGGTTTGGATATGGGTTATGGAGGGTCCAGCATTGTCAGAGATCTAACCATCAAACTTAGCAAGATGTGGTTTCTTGGCGTGTTTACCTAAAATCTTGTACGTTTTTCATTGGCTCATTCAGAGACTCAGCCTGCCAATAGACTGACTGAATCCGAAGAGTGGAGATGTAAAACTTAATCGATGCAGTTGTTGGTTCTTAAAACCACATATATATCTTCTTATGGTATATCAAGACTTCAAATAAACACCAGAAAATTCTTAATTATGGGACCTTTAAGTTTATTTTCTTCCAATTTTATCACATAACTACACTGAAAGTAAGTTGTGGATAGATTTTAAGAACAATGGCAGCACTGCTATTTTATTGGGTCTACCATAGACTTTAACACACCTGCTTTTATTTTGTTGCAAGTAATAAAGGCAAGTGGCTAAAATGAATTTTCTCTCAGACATCATCAGGACCCCAATATATAGGAACTCCGCAACTTACTCTGTCTCTCCCCACTATACCACAAGAGGGAAATTAATTTCAATAAAGCAACTTTCTATATATTCGTACTAATACACACACTCACAAAGATGCAAGGGCATGAGTGCATAGTTTCAAGAAAAAAAAGATACAAAGAGATGCACACAGCATGTTACTTTCAAAGGAGAGTGTTATTGGACCTCAATGATAGGGATCTACACAAACAATAACATGCAAACACATTCATTCACAGAAGCATAATTGATACTGATAAGTGTTCAATTATTCCCGCATTATGTGGCTTTTGAAGCTCAGGGCTGTGACTAGAGACAGATAGGATTTGCAGTGTTGCCTCTCAGCATAAAATATCATATAAGCCATTTAAATAACAATGAATCCGTCCAGGCACAGTGTCCGCAGAGACGTCGCTGCTCTGATTGTTTGATACAATGCAGTTGCTTTACAAAGAACAGACACACACGGGTGTACTCATGGATTTACATCATAAAAACGCCTGGAAAAAAATGCCAATTTTGTCTCTTGGATGTTTGCAAACAAACAGGTGTGAGCTGAGAGAGATGAATTGACACTGACAATCACACACATTTCTCTGCCTCTTGAATTTGTATGCCAGTGGGACCAAATTTGAGAGGCGATAACAAATCTCATTTCCGCCATGTTTGCCAAGTTTCCAGACGCCATTTGTCTCCTGGCTGAATGTGGTGAGCGGGATCTGACTAGAGTAAACAAAAGCAGAGATATCCTTGTCTGATAGAACCCACCACTCCAAGCTAACTTCCTATGCACCATCCGACAGACAAAGCACTTGCGAGTCGTGCTCAGTTGTGGCCGCGGGACAAAGCCTTTAATGTGCAGTTCGAGATGAACGAATATCCCTAGAATCTATCTGTGGACAGGCTAAGATGCTGAGTCACCATTGGAATAGTGCAGTGTTTCTCAAATAGTGGGGCGCGATGACATGCCAGTGACCAGGGGAAACAGGCTTGAGCTAATAACTTTTTCATTGCCACACCAAAGCAATGTGTATTTGCACACCTGCTAACAGGGTATAAAATTAACTTTTTGACCTACCTGCCGGCAGACAGTGGCAGGTAAGGTGTGCATACTTACCAGCCAATATATATTTTTACCGGCCACAAAATTTTTCACAACATAAGGTTAGTAAAATAGTACGAAAATCTGTTAATTGCCCATCAATTGATTTTTAGTAAGGAAGTATATTAAAGACTGTTTTCTGAAGCTGTTATTAGAAATGTCATTTTTGTTTTAAATCTCATGCCATACAGTATGTGTAAACCACAATGTGCACACAACATGCGCACTTAAGTGCATTCATATACATTCTCTGATGGCTTCAATGTCATTACTGTCAACTGTAATCTCACCTGTTTCAGACAAGTTAAATGTTAAATGATTTCATGTGACATACCGCAATGTGTCGCCGCGTACTTGATAATCGCTTTTGTCTCTCCGATCGATCTCTGACTGACTGACTGACTGACTGACTGAATGAATGATTGTACACAGATAACCCAACGTTACATTTTCAAATGTTGAGTGACGGTGGACAGCCAGGGACAAATTCCAAATTTAAAACGCAATGACACAAGTTGTAGTTATTGTGTGTTTTACTGTGTACAACAGTAATCATTTATTAGTGAAGCAAGCATGAGGCACATTTTATCAGCCGGTCAATGGCGAGTAAGCCTAATTATTTTATCCGCCAAAACATATTTTTACCGACATTTGGCGAGTGGTGGGTGCTAATTTTAAACCCTGCCTGCTAGAGTAGGTGGCTGTGGCGCTTTCATGTGGCGTGCCATTAAACAGTGGGAGATGAAGAAAGACTGGTGTGGTATTGTGTCTAAAAACTCTGGCAGCAGACACCATGTAGCCAAATAAATTAAGGTGGCACTTACAGATATTACACCCCAATCACGCTGATAAGCCACTTGAGTTTTGCCATTATTCTTGTGAAAGACTTCATCATTTCGATTCACCCCTTACAAACCGGATATATCAGAAACCTTTTGGGTAGGGAGCGGGTCAATTTTGGTCCACCCCAAGAATTCCCTCAATTTTGAACCACAGATTTATTTAGAATGATTAAATAGCCTATCTGACTATAATAAATGCAGGATTACTCTTTAAAATATGTTCCAGAGAGCAGGCAGAGTGTATTTTTTTAGGTTTTGCTAAATTCGTTTTTGGAGTCAAACAGCTATTACACTATATCATGTCTTATTTTACATAAGAAATGAAAACATAACAGCCATAGTGACTTAAATACGTTTTATTGAAAATGAAAATTTAATGAATGTTCTGGAACAGTTGGAATTCTCAAAATAACTATTTATAACCATTGCAACCATTAAATGCTGCTCTCACTGCTGTATCATAAAATTCAAAACTTTAACACTATTTAACACAAAACACAACATAAAAAAAGAAAGTCTCTCAACACTCTCAGTCTTTCAAACTAGTTTCTGCATTCAAATCAGGGGTAGGAGCCCCCACAACAACCACCCTGACAAATCAAAATGTTTCAAATCTGCTATTTTGTAGATTATTTTGCTACATTGAAGGTGCTGATATTGTGTCTGTGTCAAGGCACCCTCTGGCCTCTGGATGACTTCTGTTCCTTGTGTGCCCCCTCTATGATCACTGCTATGCTGTTTTACAATTACACTGTTTCATGATCCTGCCATGTACCTTCAAAGACTAGCAGGTGTCTGTCTCTATGGCAACTTGGTCAAATGTGGAGGGACACAGAGAAGTGTCAGGGGGGCCTTGACAGTGTCAAGGCCATAGAAGAAGAGCGTCACAGTTTCAGGATTCCGTAAAAACCACCATTATCATTGATTTGACACACACTGGAGGAGCTAAAATCCATCTGCATAGGTACGGGTCAAATTTGACCCAGATCAGACTCAGTGTGCAAAAATTTGTAGCACCTGTACAAAAGTATAAAATTGTAAAAAATCACTTTTGGGTACTTTGGGTCACTTTAGGAAAGGTCAGCAAATTTCAGGCTAAAACAATGATTTTTAGGGCATTTTTCCTGCTGTCAAATGTCAAAAACGGGTAAAATTTGACCCGTATGGTCTGTAAGGGTAAAAAAATCAGGCCAATTCATTTTATTAATTTAGTTTCTGTAGGTTGAATTGTTTTGTTTGCACACAGCATAAAAACTGTACGCGACCCGGAAACGGATAAGCGGTTGAAGCTGAATGAATGAATTAATAAAAACTGTAGGTAAATCAATCATGTAGGTCATAGAGCCGACTTGCTGTGGTGACGCCGAACAGGGAAAAAAGCCAAAAGGGGAATGAAAGAAAGAAAAAAAGAAAAAAAAAAAGGTTTAAGTGTTTTATTTATTGTGCTTCTGAGGTAACGATGCTGATAAACTGTATTTATTATTATTTATTAATTTCAGGGGGGCCGCAAAAGTTTTATTGCAGCCTTGACATACAATTAAACATTTAAAAGAATGTCTAAGTTGAAGATCATTACCTTGTTCCCAATATCTGCTTCACGTACTTTCAGTGAAACAGGTTTTATTGACCTAAGTGTGATTATAAACCAGTTCATGTTCAGGTCTGGATTCAGAGAACTCCACCCTCAACAGTCCTTAAGCTAGATCGACTACCCAAACTCCAAAATTTGGTTTTACTGAAATCTGCTGTATTTTTATTTGGTCCCCCAGAAGAACAATCCTGAGAAAGATTTGGGGCTTCTCTTTTGATTAGCTAACCAATACATTGTAACCTAAGAGAGATGTAAAACTTGCACAGAGATGGTTTTTGGCTCTAAAAACAAATATATCATCTTGTGCATTTCAACAATTCAATTAAAACTGTGGAATAGAGTTGAATATGGGACCCTCAAAACAATCAGTCATACCACTGGCTTTAGCTTCACAGTTTTGGTGTGGGCTGATATAAAAATTTCCAAAACTCCAGGAAGCCTTTGTTTCCATTAATTTAATGTAGAGAACAAAAAGCATGTGACATTGTCTTGAAACTTGAGTTACTGTGAACGCCAAGCCTGCATTGATGTTTGTCTGTGTTACAGTATCACAAATTAAAATATGTCAACAAAATTCTTGACTTCAAAGGTTCACACTACATTAATAATAAAGGTATAAAACCCAAATTAAAGCAGGTTTTACTTATTACTGGCTGAAATCACAGGAAGTACATAGCCATAAAATCTAAAACACAGGCTGCAGTCTACAGAACAGTCAGCTTTGACGTAAGGTGTATGTAATTTGTAGCAAATTGGCTGAAACTCGCAAAGCCACTGGCCCTTCGAGGTCTGGACACAGCAGTGGTAAGTGATTGGAGAGGTGCTTATATGCTGCAGGACTCTTGAGGAGCGGGCTTATCAAGGTTAGAATGAGGGGAGACGTCACTGAGGGTATAGCAAAACGCACAAACAACTCAAAATCACAAGGTGCATCCGAAACTAATTTGGGTAGAAAACTGTGTTTAAAACAAGCCCTAAATCCAGCTTTTCACCAGATGGAGGCAGGATGTACAACTAGAGCCCGAGAGAGGCAGACACACTGAATACAGCTGAACATTTCTGACACATCCAGGCCTGGTGCTGGAATAAATCTCCATTGCTGTAGAGAGCTAATTAGAGAAGACCAGAGGGACAAACAGAAAAGGTTTATAGATCGCGTGGTTTGTAGCAGTTACTCCGAACCAGGCAGACACACATACTTGTATTATGACCGATAAGTCCCATTCACAGCTAAATACCTGGCAATCACTCAGATCACACAGAAAAAAGATGACACCCAGAGAAAAATATTCCAAATGAAGGAGAAAAAAATATTGGCTAAATCATTTTTGGCTGTTTGTGGAAACTGTGAAATGCGTATGTAAAGTGCGATGACACAAAAACTTTCAGAAATGATTCTGAGCATCCGAGGAACACAGTTTTCTTTCTGCCAGTACAAGAAAATGACTTTTTTTTTTTACCCTATCTTCTGAAACAGAATCATAAGAATGAAACACAATAAAAGTACAATGTCTAACAGTAGATGCAAGGGTTGTAATTAGTCTCTTAAAATATTTATTAGGGGTTTGGACAATACGCAATAAACCTATGCCATTGCCTTTAAAAGCCAGGGGCTCTTGCACTGTGGTGGCTTGTTGTTGTTGTCGGTGCAATGTTTGTGGCCACACATCACATATTGTGAGTCCAATCGTGCCACATGCTCAATGCACCACAAGGGGCAAAAAGGGGCTCAGAGAATCAAAGTGAAATAACACTGATTCCTGAACAGGTTACACAATCCAGTCTCAAGATAGCACCACTCAACACCTTATCATAAGACCAATTTCTCAGAGGTGCATTTGCTATTTAGACATGGAGGTACTAGCTTGGAAAGTCAACTGTGCTAGTCTGAGACTTGCAAAGAAACTTTTACAATTACTGGCAGGTGTCAGACCGGACCATAAATGCGCTTTCAATCCAATACTCATGTTGAGCTTAGGAAAGACTACAATGAGAAATAACTCTTTCACTGGGTGTAAGGAACTTCAAAATATCTGAACCTATCCTTTAAGACTAATAAAAAGCAAGACCATCACAAGAAAGAACAGTTGCACACACATGTAGAGAAGTCGAATTGGATTTATTCAAATTTGAATCTTCTGTGTGGTTATTCACAGACTAAACATTCACGCAAAATGGAGATGGAGGTGTCTCAGAGCTTTGTTTAAGTGTCAGGCCACAATAAACAGACTCATGAAATGCCTCCCTCTGGAAGAAAGGAGAGTGAAGGGGGGAAAGAGGTGAAAATATATGGGAAGTTAGAGAAAGAGAGGGAGATAGAAACAGCGAGAGTACCATAAACAAACAGAGGGAGGGAGGGAGAGATGGAAGGCGAGAGAGTATAGCCATTATATATATATCATAAAGACTGAGGGTGGGAGAATTTGAATGAGGGAGAAAGACTTGAAGATGCATAGAGAAAGAGAAGGAGAGAGAGACAGGGGTGGAAGAAGGGAGTATAATATAGTGAAAAGACAACAGAAAAGAGAGAGCATTTGAATGGGGAGAAAGACATAAAGATACAGAGAGGGGAGAAAGAGAGGGCACTGGAAGGAGAGAGCAAGAGACACAAAGATACAGTGGGAAACAGAGAGAGACGGCGAGAGAAGGAAAGAACGGAAAGTGGGCCGTTTTAAAGGGTCATCCATTATACCCTATCACATTAGCCCTCATCATTGGCCTGCTCAGACAGCCCTCATCCATCCCCATTCTCCACAGGCCAACACACACCCATTGCAGACAAGCAGAGGCCTCTGGGGAAAACTGGGCTGTTTGTGTTCTCTGCTTGTCTCTCTAGAGCGTTTCCTCATGACTGATAAAAGTCCAACAGCTGGAGCTAATCTGCTCTACCTGGAACATCCACTTCTCAAATTACACTCAGAACTTTGATACATCCGAACAAAACGACGCGTGTGCAGCATATTGTAGTCCTGGTCCCCCAAAGGAGTGCTCTGGACCAGGTAGAACCAGGAGCTGACTCACAGCCACTTTCTTTTTAAATTGGCAACACATGAAGGCAAGTCTGGAAAAGTCATACATTTTATATATGGTATCTATTACTGCTACTTTAAACACTTTTTCCTAATTCAGTAAAAAAAAAAAAAAAAAGGGGCAAAATGACACTTAAGGAAATTCTCTCCTCTTTACTTTAGTGTGTGTGAACTCAACCTGACCGTGAGCACTAGATGGCATTACACAATGCAGCCAGTACAGTAGATGTTGTCCCTTACAGTGAGTTAGTATCTGAAAGTAGCACAAGTTATAACTAAATTTTCCTTCATCGTCACAATAAATACAGACTCCCTGGTTGAATAGAGATACCTACAGTATGCAATTTTTTCTTTTTTTTTTTTTTTAAATATATTTGGAAGCACGTAAAAGCTCTATGTGTAACTTCTGTCATATCAAGCCCTTCTGTGTGTGTAGAGGTTTGTGTGCATGAAATGTCTGAAGTGTAGAAAACTGTACATGGTTTTTATTACCTTGAAATCCTGATTTATAAAACTGAAACAACCGTACATCCTGTTGACCACACACACACACACACACACACACACATACACACACACACACACATGCAGATTACACGATGAGTACACTAATCTGAAACCTTGCCAGGCCTCAGTCACAGACTATGCAAACATACCGTATACACACACTGCCCTTTTCTCTTTTTGTTGCTTCTCTCTCATTTTCTCTCCCTCCCTCATACACACACAAACAGACACACACTCAAACACACAGTCCTATGGTTTCTTTGGGAACAGTGTTTATCCTGTCCATTTAGTCCATTTAGCCGTGTGTCCCATTAGCATCAACCTCCCATCTGTCTACCCCGGGCCCCAGAGAGCCTCTAGTGTGCGTGTCAGCCTGTGTGACTTATTGTAGGAGTGTGTAACTATGCTTGCGTTATGCGCACAATAACTACTGTGTATGTGTGAATATGCGTAAATTATGTGTTTCTCTCGTCGCCAAACCTTCCCCTCCACAAACTAATCAAATATCAGATTAACGTTCATCAATTCCCACCTGCACCAGAGATGCTGCGCATTATCATTATCTCTGACCTCTCTGGTTGGCTGGCTGGCACCAGTCCTATCCACCAATTACATCCCACAGCTGATGGGCCAGCTGATTGCCACTTCCTGCACCTCCCCCTATTAGATTGCGTTGAGGAACTGACCCCAGACAGTATAGGTCAGCCGAGGTCGTCAACCCTGGGGCCAAGGAGAAGGTCTCTGATTGGGCGTAAGTGAGCTGACAAGCACACAGGCAAACCTTCCTTAATGAGATCATTACATCTTCATAATGTGGTAATGTGAGGAGATGTTTAATCATTCTGAGCCTAATTCACTGTCAAACATGATTTTAGTCACTTTGAAAGAACCTTATAGCTCATGAAAGAGACTGAACGCAGGTAGAAACAACTGTGTGAGTGGCGTCTTTCAAAGTCTTTATTTGAGGTTTGTTTTTGTTTTTTTTTTCCTCAAATGTTGATAGGGCAGCCCGGCGGCACAGTGGTTAGCGCTGTCACCCCACAATAAGAAGGTCGCTGATTTCCTCTGATCTGATCACTGATTTCAAACCTATAAAAAACTCAAGATTTACTTAGGTTTTTATGAAATCTTTGCCTTGATCTTAAGTAAATGATTTAAGTCAGACATTAATCTCACTTTCAGTCATACGAGGTTCAGTTCCCAGCCTGGGTCCTTTCTGTGTGGAGTTTGCATTCTTCTCGTGTCTCCCCGTGTCTGCGTCCAAAGACACGCATGTCTAGATTGTCCGTAGGTCTGAATGCGAGCGTGAGTGGTTGTTTGTCTCTGTCTGTCTCTGTGTGTTGGCCCTGTGACGGACTGGCGTGTACCCCGCCCTCGCCCCGGAACGTTGGCACCCCCCACGAAGGGAAACGGAAAAGCGCTAGAAGATGGATGGGATGGATACCCACAGGAAGATACATTTGTGGTTTTAACTTCTCCTCTCAGTAATAACAAGTTAGTGAACCAATGAAAAGAGAGGATCTAAGTCTCAAATTACTGTTCACAGATCTGTATCACCCCACGGCTGGCAAGTAACATTGAAAGAAAAACACACGAGATAGCTATAGCAATAGAAGCCTCAGCTAAAAAAAAAGGGGGGGCTTGACATCACAAAGTCCTAGAGGTCCTAGAGGTGGTTTTAAGGCTCATTTTCTGAATATAGACTGTCAGTATTTCTCTGTGGACTGAGACCTTTAATAATTTCACTGTATTAATATAGAACCTAGACCTGATCTAAGGTCAGAGACCACATGGAGGTCTACCTTTAGATTATATGAGACTTTTAAGTAATTTAAAAGTGCTTTAGAGAAGGACAAAGGTCTTGTGTAGACGGCGTTAGGAAACCAGTGTGTTTTTGTTGTTTGTTTAACCTGGTTCCAGCAGAACCACAAAATGTCAAACTCTCTTGCTGTATGTACTATTGTTACAAGTGTGTTCAGATACAACATGAAAACAATAACATTAGCGTTCTATTTGCATTCATTTCCGCGATAAAAAGCTGACCCACATATGCCATGACTTTCACCAGGGTGTGTATGTCAAACACGCACACCTGATTTCCTCTGATCTGATCACTGATTTCAAACCTATAAAAAACTCCAGATTTACTTTGATTTTTATGAAATCTTTGCCTTGATCTTAAATCAATGTTTTAAGTCAGACATTGATCTCACTTTCAGTCATACGAGTTCCTCTTTTATTCTTTAGCTGGAAACTAAACATCTGTCTGTGTTCTGATAGTTGAGCTTCATACTCAGGCATTTTGGGAGACACAAATACTGGCTGTTTTTAATTTCGCTTTGCAAACACTGAACAATCATTCAAAACATTACTGCTTTGATTACTCTTCTAGAATTGTCTTATTGATTTGTTGCATCATAGAATATCCATCATTAAATACAGCATGATGCTTCAGAGTGCAAAAGCCTGTATAACCAACTAAAGCTGTTTTTGGACAAAAATGAGCTGCAATATTTAAACCAACTGCTCAATAAACCCCAATGTCCATTTTTGTGACCTGTTAATACTCAAGAGACAACTTAGTTTATCACATATTAAACTGTCACAGTTTTTTTAGGGTGATGGAACTATCCCTGTGTGAACGCTGTGTGGTTAATTTTGCTGATTTGTGGTTAGACTATGGTGTTTTTAAGTGGGTAATGTTTACTTTGTTTTGAAGAGCATTGAAGTTTATGGCACAACTACACCAACTTCCAAGGAGGAGAGAGAAATGAAAAATAAAAAAAAAAAGTTAAGACTAAGAAGCCTATGGGGCTTCTTCACAGATGGTTTGGACCCATGGTTTATGTGGTTTCAGGCCAATCACTGTTCGGGAAAGAAAATAAAGGACTTGGGTGCCACACTATGTTGAGTTCATGGGCTGAAAAACTGCACAGAGTGAAGTCTGAAATAACAACATTAATTCAAAATATATCATCATATGTCATACATCATGCTGAAGTATTTCTACATTCACTTTGGTGAAGCCAGAAAGTTTAAGTTGGGTCTTTTATTTTGAAATGTACGCATTTATAACTTCAGGTTGGCTGCAGATGTGCATTTATTTGGTGAGACAGTCATAGAAGAGAAATAAGCTAGTAGGTGACATGACCGCCATATGCCATCATTAACAGAACTGATCAGGCGGTTGACGGTTAGACTGCTCCTCTTCAACAGTTGTGCAAAGATGGTGGATGTTGGCAGGAAGTGGAAAATTCTGTCGTACATTTAAACCTTGGTCAAACCCAGGGCTGACGTGATTTTTGTGATCTGATCGTGAAATATATATGGTTTGTTTTCACCTTTCTTTCTATGTGTGTGTCTGTGCGTGTGTGTGAGAGAGAGAGAAGGAGGGAGAGAGAAAGAGGGAAAGAGGCCTTCTTTCCTCGGAAAAGAGGGACATAGCTGCTGTATGCACATCTACGGTGAAATCAGCTTTCACCCATTTAAAATTGAAAAATACTTATTTTTCACGATGAGACTGGCAGGACGTACCAGTCTCAAAATTTGTCACTTTCTGTTTTTACATTCATTTCATTATTTGTTTCATCACTGTCTCTTTTCCATCTCTGTCTCTCTCTCCTTTTTTGTCTGTCCCTCCATCCTTCTGTCTTAGTGCCAGTGGAGACCGTGTGTAAAGCTGCAGAGCCCAGCACTACTCTCCACAACAAGGCCCCATCTCATTAACAATGGCCTCAGCTCGCCAATATATACAACTCATCAACTGTGTGTGTGTGTGTGTGTCTAAACTAACACTGTTTGTGCATGACAGAAGAGTCAGCAAATTCAGTTCAGCCTCATCTCAAGATCTTTTTAACAAGGAGCTGGTCAATCAATGTCTGATCAATATCTATCTAGATCTCGCAAAATCAAAAGTGTGTGTGTGTGTGTGTGTGTGTGTGTGTGTGTGTCACACTGACTAATTTAGACATCTAGGCACAGAGCTGATCCTGTTGGGCCCCCTCTTGGTGCACTGTGCCAGCTGTGGAAATGAAAAACAGAGGCGTCTATGGCTGAGCTATCACGGTCCAAGAGGGAAAGCTGGCAGGGAAGAAGAAGTCAATGTTGTTGGGATAAACAAATATTCTTAGAGTGAAAGAGTGAGAGGTAGAGTGATGGTGCAATTGAAAGGAATGAGAGGGAGAAGAGAATTCAAAAGCAGACTGAGAGAAGCCAACAGTTTTGCCAATAAACAAGCCAGCACAGCACTATTGCAGATTGCCATAGAGCTTAAGTATACAGGAAAAAGGCATTCAAGACTCGGCCCCGTTAGGCCAATGCAACAAGAGCTGATCCTGCATCTGTGTAGGTGTGTGTTCTCTATACAAATGTGTGGGTGTGGAAATGTGCCACAGAGAAAGCGCTTTCACATCCACGTGGTAGGAAGTGTGAAACTCTTCATTTGTTTATTGTTTTTTTTTTGTTGGTGTTGTTGTTGTCGTTGCTCATGCAAATGTTGCTGAAATTCCGGTTCATCTTAACAGTGCTGCTGGGGGCTGAGGCCAAGTTCCAAGACAGAATAGACCATCCAAGTACTAATTGGATTTTAATTTTGGGTGAGCCAAAATAATTTTTGACCGAGACAAGTTAATACTTCAGTCTAATGATAGTTTATTAGTCTAAAATAGAATGAGTGATATGCTGCAGTGGAGAGCAACTAGATCCATTTAACGTGTAAATTATTAATTACACATGACCGTTGCTTTCGATTTATGATTCTGAATGGTCAACACTTATGTCACCTACATATGATAGGTGTATGTACATGTTTGTTTTTTCCTTTATAGGAATGGAAATATTGAAGTCTTTATTGTGTCTCTTCAACATTCATTTCACTAATTAAAAATAAAAGTGGTTTAATGGTACAAAGCTGCACCTGATATAAAATAACATCCATCCATTTTCTACTGCTTTTCCGTTTCCAGGTCACGAGGTGCTGGAGCCAATCCTAGCCAACATTCTGGGAAAGGGGTGCGGTATACCCTGGACAGGTTGCCAGTCCATCACAGGGCCGACACACAAAGACAGACAGAAATGAGCAACCACTCACACATTCAGACCTACAGACAATTTAGAGTCACCAGTTAACCTAAACATGATGTCTTTGGACGGTGGGAGGAAACCAGAGTACCTGGAGGAAACCCATGCAGACACGGGGAGAACATGTAAACTCCACACAGAAAGGACCCAGGCTGGGAACTGAACCCGCAAACTTCTTATTGTGGGGCAACAGCAGTTACCACTACGCTGCCGTGCTACCTTTTTCATGGACAACAATCTTAAATGTCTTAGTATTTTATTTAGTCAAAGGATTGCTAAAATCCAATCTTTTTCCACTGAGTGGACTCCTTGTTTCATAAATCCTGACTCCACTAAGCTCTTCGTTCATTCATCCATCTTCTACCGCTTTTCCGTTTCCAGGTCACGGGGGGTGCTGGAGCCAATCCCAGCTCATACTGGGTGAGGGCGGGGTACACCCTGGACAGGCCGCCAGTCCATCACAGGGCCAACACACAAAGACAAACAGAGACAAACAACCACTCACACTCAGACCTACGGACAATTTAAAGTCACCAGTTAACCTAGACATGCATGTCTTTGGACGGTGGGAGGAAACCGGAGTACCCAGAGGAAACCCACGCAGGCACGGGGAGAACATGCAAACTCTGCACAGGAAGGGCCCAGGCTGGGAACCGAACCCGCGACCTTCTTATTGTGGGGCGACAGCGCTAAACACTACGCCGCCGTGCAGCCCAAAATAACATCCAGTAATTAAAATAAAATTAAAATAAAACAACCAGTGGTGAACCTAGGATATGATACCCCCCTCCAATCAGCATTCATCATTATATAATTACATTTTCTTATTTGCAGATTTGGTCACTTTTTTTATACATAGCCTAAAGTACTGAAAGCCTTGTATCACTGTTTGAAATTGTTATGCTTTGAACATGTGTTTAATTGTAGAGTTACATATATATATGTATATATATATATATATATATATATATATATATAATCGTGTCAAACCTCTAACTTATATTTGTTATGTTTATTATTTAGTTTTTTTTTGCCACATTTCCTTCAACAATTAAGCTGCTATGGTCTTTAATTAATTTTACATGATTATTTAACCACTCTTGTCATTAGTATAATTATTATTATCAGTAATATATGTTTATGCAAGTTTATTTTTTGTACTTGACAGCATGATTGATGCCTCCTACAAGATCTTTGCAAGTGAAATAAAGGTTGAAAGCATCTCAGTAAGTGTCTGCACATCAGGTGTCCTCATGCATTCCCCCCGTGTTCATTTAGCCTGTGTCTCTCTGTGTGCGTGTATTTATGTGTGCATGCAGCAGTGTGCGATGCATGTATTGTTGTAATTTGTTGCCCTGCAGGTTTGAACAGCGCCTCATTATCTGGGCAGATTCGTATCTTCCATCCCTCAGGGCCTTAACAATCACAAAATCATCGATTCGCTCTGCTTCCCAAAACAATGGACGGTGAATAGAAGAATGATTGAATTGATTTCCAGCGTGCCTGGTTTAGCTGCTCATAAAATGTGTTTAATGGTTGTGTTAGAATCTGTGGTGTTTATTCCCTTTCCCAGATTTACTTTTCTAATCCTTTTCTTAGGATACAGCGTCACCCTGGTTTTGTTTTACTGATAGAACCTCATATCTCCCCCCAATGGAGGGAACCATGTTTTCATGATCTCAAAAAATCAACAGTATTGAACTGTTGATATTTTGTGTTTCGCCAATGTTGGGATGCAATACAATATTAAACCCTAACCTATAAATACTTGAGAACATAGAGTGAGCACACAACAGAAAGGACGAAGGTAAATCAGAGAGGTTGTGAGATGAAAACATCTTTGTACTTTAACACACCCTTCATAATGTAATGTAATGTAAAAATCTGAAAAAGTAACTGTGTGGTTATGCAACCTGTGAAGTGAGTATAGACATTAGGAGATCACAGGCCCATCAAAATCATTCATCTTCAACCGCTTTATCCATTTCCAGGTCATGGGGGGTGCTGGAGCCAATCCCAGCCATCCGGGCGAGAGTGGGGTCCCCCTGGACAGCCAGTCCATAACACAGAGACAGACAGAGATAAACAACAACTCAGACCTAGTGACAATTTAGAGTCACCCATTAACCCAAACATGATGTCTTTGGATGGTGGGAGGAAACCCACGCAGGCACAGGGAGAATGTGCAAAGTCCACACAGAAAGGACCGAGGCGGGGAACCGAACCCACTACCTTCTTATTGTGGGGCAACAGCACTAACCACTATGCTGCCACGCTGAGGATAAAAATCAATCCTCTTATATTAAAAATAACTAATCCTCCAGCCACCCCAGCGACCAGGAAAAAAAAAGCGGTAGAAGATGGATGGAAAGATGGATGGATGGATAATCCTCCAGCCACAGAGATGTGGCGCTTTTATTTTTTTTCCCACAGGATCATTTTAATCAACCAGATGCACGTCATGTGATTATCAACTGTCTCAATTAGCAACTAAGGATAGACGTGGCCTGTTGGGTTTCTTCAGACATCATATTCAGATGCTGTAAAGCACTTCATTGCTGTAAATGTGATAAAGAAACTACATAAAACTAGGGGCTGATTCAGAAAAGCTTCTGTGTAAAAAAAAAAAAAGCTGAATAAATTGTAAAGTTTGTAATGCTTCTGAAATTGATGTCGGCCCTCAGAGGCTCCTTCGTCGAGACTTTTTGGTACTGGGAGCAATTAAAAGACTTGGGAAAACTTTGAAAGGTGGATCTGAAGAACTACAAACAACATCATTTGAAACCAATGCTTAAAAAATGGAAGACATCAATGAAATATTTCTTTAGTATTGGAAGGACAAAGTCAGAGGACAGCAACAAAGAGGCTCAATTTCACAAGATAAGGAGCTCAGTTTACAAAATTCCGTAAATTAATTGAAACAAAAGCCGAACGGTAAACAAATGGACATCCTTGCTTTCTCTTCTCTTAGTCCTCCGTGCTGAAGGTGGAGGCTTTGGTGGTCAAAAGTCAAAGGTCACTGCGATACCTTCCTGGCCATCAGAGCCAGTTCAGACCTCCATGGGGTCCTAGGCAAAATTCTGCTAAGGGGCCCTCCTAACTGACTTCCAAAAATTTTCAGCAGTCGCACCTGACACCCCGGTGCTTCCACTTATACCCCTTTTAAACATATTGCACCGTCGCAATCTGTCCGTGCTTGTGGTAGTGAAAAACCTAAGCATAGCACCTGTAAAATATAGATCATAGTACACTACTATTAATTCAGCTCAATCAAATTGGCTGTACTTGTTTTACTTTCATATATTTCAAATGTAGATAATTATTTATATTATTATTTATTTAGCAAAATTGTCATAATATTTCATGAGTTTTATTTATTCCCTAAGACATCTGCATTTATATTTGCCTGCTGGCTATCCAAGCAAACGAAAATCGATCTTAGTCAATATTTATCCATTACTTTCCATTTTGTATAAGTACAGTTGTGACTACACTACAACTAAAATTATAGAAGCAAGCAAGATGCAGATAAACAGAGACCGGGGTTCACCGCCCTGTTTATGTAGGTCAAACACAGACTAGTCCCTCCCACTCTCCCACTCGCAGAGGAGAGTTACCTGACTGCAGTTCATTATCATGCTGTTTCTTCCTCCTTTTTTATTCCCCAAGGGATAACTTCGCTTCATCGCGGTTAAACGCTGATGCAGTGGACACATGTGCAACGGACGGTCACGTCGTCACGTTTTAGTTTTTTTTCACGGGGCTTCTAATAGTTTGCGGGGCCCTACACAACGTGCGTAGTGTGTGTATTGGGTGAACCGGTACTGCTGGCCATAACTCTTTGACTTAAATAAAGTTTATAAGGATACAATGAAGTTAATGCAGATTTAAACCCCAAAAAGTCAAAGGTCAACTTCACTGCGACATCATGATGTTCTGTAAAAACACCTGGTGACTATGGTAACTATTCCATACCATGTGACCCTGTTGTCTGTGGCTTGGCTGGTTGGCGGAGGTGAGACTGCAATTCAATGCAGTTTAAAAAAAAAAAAACTTCTCCTTGTTGTGATCTCTACAAGGTGAGCCACATATATGGTACTTTTTTGGTCTTATCAGTGGCTCAGAGAGCCTTACATTCACACATACACTCATACATTCTTCTTTCGAGTTTTCCTATGCATACTGTGCTTTTCTAAGATTAAGAGACAAACCACTCCTCCTGACCCACAGACACCGAGCATCTATAAATTAGAATATTGTTTATCATGGGTAATCTATGATTGTGATTGTGTGGATGGGAATGTATGTTACCTTTTGATATCTGTAAGGTATATGAGCTCCTTAAATAGGGTCAAATTTTTCATAAAAAGAGTGATATGTAATATAATTAAATATTGGATGTATTCTATTCAGATCCTTACACATTCATAAAAAAACTGACAAGGCAGGACATACTTCCTGAGTAAAAGAAGGGACAGAGAATGCACACAACATTCAGAGCAGCATGTGAAGGCAAAGCACACTGTTAAGCCACTGAAACAAAGCTTTATTCCCCCAACAAGCCCTTTAAGGGGTAACGTGTGAGTGCAGACTCCAGCAAGATGCCACAAGTCAAACAGAGGTAAAGGCTCTCAGCCTGGATGTGACAAGCCAAAGTCCCTGACAAGGCAGGAAGAAAAAGCAAAGAAAACCAGCGAGAGGGGAGATGATAGATTCATGCTGCGATAAGGCAGCGCCATTCCACATTGCACAGAGTTCAAACAGGAAAAAAATCCTCTGTGTCTTGAAAGGGGGAGGAAATAAATGAGGAAAAGGAGGAGGAAAATGGAATAGCACCAGAGTAGAAGCTCTAAATTTGCCTGGGTGCAAACGGGGTGGGGGGAGGTGTTTGATGAAAGGGGAGGTGCAGTGAAGAGATGGAGATGGAGATGGAGATACGTATGCTGCCTGAACCGTGGATAAACAGAGAGATATAAAGAGCTGCGAGAAGACAAAACAATGTGGCTAGAAAGCTCAAAGAGAAACTGTCCAGAGGATGAGAAGGAGGAAGCTAGAGCAGAATCAGAATGTGCATAGGACAAACAGTTTAACTACAGGGAGACAATGAAGTCACTGAAGGCGGCCATATTCTCAGACTCTTTGGACAAACCATAGTTTTGATATGTAAATGTTTTGGCAGCTCAAAGATGGGGATGATTAGAGTTTATAATCTACAGCAGCATGATGAAACAATCTGCGGTTACACTGTTTTTGTGACGTGTATTTTGGTTTCAGGTGTATTTTCGAATTAGGTCCCTATTATGTCTGAAGCCATAAGCTGCAGCTCACCACCTATACGAGCATAGAGACCACGTCAGGTCTCTGTGCTCGTACAGGAAATAAAAACATGGATTTTATGCTATTTAACTATAATAAATAACCATAATGCATACAGGACTAATGCGCCTCCATTCATCTCACTCAAAGCCTGGCATTAACTAATATCAGCCCATTGTTCTAACTCCCTCTTCAACATCTTACCATTGCAGTATGAAAAATAGCCCGTTTTCTTAACTCATGCTTCCCCGAACTTTATCATCAAGGCCTTTTATTGTAACTCAGAATGAAAGAAACCCTTAAAAAAAAATCTGTTATTAAGGGAATTCATTTCAAGAGAAAGACTACCGCTTCGTTTATTTGTTCAAGCCCTTGAAACGGTAACACATTTCCTTTAACAGTTGTGAATCACTATTCAAATTGAAGACTGGAACTGATATGAGCTTTTATATATTTCACGAAGATGGCACCACGAGGTTGGCAGCCTGTTGCAGCAGCTCCTGCTCACCGTTAAGCTTTTTTCCTCTTTTAGTTTTTCTTATTTATTGTTCTTGCTCTTGTTTTTTTCGTGTGCTGTTTTCTAATATCGTGTGCACTATGGAGACTAAGGTCGCTGTGCTTTTGGTGGCCTTTCTGCTGGTTTTTATGCTGTTTTCGACCGTGTTTGGCAACCCTGCGCACAGCCAGGGGTATATTGTTTATGGTAGGGATCAGCTGTTAGTGCTGTGTAACCCCGTGGTGCTGACCGAGAGACCCGATGTCCACTGCGACCTGAGGAGGAGAAGGAGACGGGGCACCATGCCGGAGCAGAGCGTTGTGCTAGGAGACAATACACACCTGTACTCCCGTCCATCATTATGGGAAATGTAAGATCTCTCCCTAACAAGATGGATGAGTTAGCGGCACTGACCTGACACCAGAGGGAGTACCAGGAGAGCACCACGGTCAGCCATGATGCTGACTTGACGGTGGAAAGTGGTAAGAGGAAAGGAGGATGGCTGGCAGTGCTTATTAATGAGAAATGGTTTAACTCTGGGCACCTCACCATTAAAGAACAGATCTGCTGTAAGGACATTGAGCTGCTAGTGGTTGGCATGAGGCCTCACTATCTGCCGAGGGAACTCACACATGCTATTATCATAGCTGTGTATGTTCCCCCCTCTTTTAATGCTGATGCGGCCTGCGATGTCCTTCATTCTGTTACAAGCAGGCTGCAGACACAGCACCCTCAGGCCCTGCTCCTTATCTCTGCGGACTTTAATCATGCTTCTCCTTCCTCCACACTGCCCACATTCACCCAGTATGTGACATGCCACACCAGAGACAATAAAACACTGGACTTGTTTTAGGCATACAGCTCATCACCTATCACAACCTGGTTCATCTCCTGCCTCTTTTGCACAGACAACCAACTGTCACCCGCACTGTGAAGAAGTGGTCCAACGAAGCTTATGAGGCTCTGAAGGACTGCGTCGACACAACAGTTTGGGAGGAACTCTAGGATCCTCATGGGGAGGACATCGACAGCCTCACGAGCTGTATCACAGACTACATAAACTTTTGTGTGGAAAACACTGTACCCACCAGGACCGTGAAACGTTGCTACAGGAGGAAGATGGAGGATCAGCTGCAGCAGAGCAACATAAGTGGAGTTTAGAGAGGCCTTAAAACCATCTCCAGCCATGGGGAACCCAACTCCCAGGCTGGGGGGGGCAACAGTGGGTGAATGATCTGAACTCATTCAACAGATTTGAGCAGACATCTGCCCCTTCCCCAGTCCAGTCATCACTGCTGCAACCCCCCTCGCTGAAACCTCCAGTATGCTACCCCATCCCCCCACTCAGCTCACAGCCACCCCCCACTGCTCTTCCTATTTGCACAACACTCCCACCCACCACCACATAGCCCCCCTGCTCCAACCTGTTCCTCACAACACACCAGGTGAGGAACCAGCTCCGGAAGATAAAGGCAAAGAAGGAGGAGGGTCCTGATGGCATCAGCTCCAGGCTCCTGAACTCCTGTGCAGACCAACTGTGCGGGATAGTTGAGCACATCTTCAACCTGAGCCTGAAGCTGGGGAGAGTGCCACAGCTGTGGAAAACATCCTGCGTGCCCAAGACTCCACACCCCAAGGACCTCAGCAGCTACAGACCCGTGGCACTAACATTCCACCTGATGAAGACCCTGGAGAGGCTGGTCCTTGTCCATCTCCATCTCCTGGTGGGCCCGTTGATGGACCCACTACAGTTTGCCTATCAGTGCAGCATCGGGGTGGATGATGCCATCATCTTCCTCCTGCACAGAGCTCTTTCACAGGAGCACTGTGAGGATCATGTTTTTTGATTTCTCCAGTGCTTTCAACACAATACAACCTGTGCTCCTGAGGGACAAGCTGGAGCACACAGGAGTGGACCAGCACCTCACAACCTGGATCCTGGACTACCTCACAAACCGTCCACAGTATGTGAAGGCTGGGGACTGTGTGTCTGATACAGTTGTCTGCAGTACGGGGGCCCCGCAGGGAATGGTCTTGGCTCCATTCCTCTCCACCCCCTACACTGCAGACTTCACACACAACACACCCACCTGTCACCTGCAGGAGTTCTCTGACGATTGTTTGACTGCACTGGAAAACTCCTTCACCGACAGACTCCGTGACCCCAAGTGTGTGAAGTAGCGATATTGCAGGTCCTTCCTCCCAGCAGCTGTGAGGCTATATAACCAGCCCTAACCCCCCCACATACCCCCAACCTGGACAATCCTACACAATGCACCTTAACGTCCAACACTGTTTCATGAACACTACCAATTATACATTCAATTTCTATTATGTGCAATAACAATTTCATCTCTGGTATATTAATCAGTACCAACATTTATCTTGTAGATAATGTCACGATTATTATTATTTTTTTTTATATATATATTATGGTTATTGTTTTTAGTACTTATTATTTATTGTACATATTCTTCTTTTTATTCTGTTCTTCTATTCACAAATGGACACACTTGCTGCTGGAACAATGCAAATTTCCCCAAATAAAGGACAAATAAAGGAATATCTTATCTCTCAACAGCACCCTCTCATTCATACTGCACATTAAAAACATGACCCAGGCTGCATTCTTCCACCTCTGCAAAATCTCCAGACTCCACCCATCACTGTCCCAATCCAGCACTGAAATCCTGGTTCACTCATTTGTCACATCCCGAATAGACTACTGCAATGCCGTTCTAACCAGCTTCCCCACCAGACTCATCAACAGACTGCAAATCATCCAGAACTCTGCCGCCCGGATCATCACCCGCATCAAATCCACTAACCACATCACCCCTGTTCTCATCTCACTCCACTTGCTCCCTGTACAATACCAAATTCATTACAAGAATCTCCTTCTCACCTACAAAGCTCTCCACAATCTGGCCCCCACTTACCTGTATGACCTTCTCTAGGAATACACTCCCCCCCCCGCACCCTCCGCCCAACCTCCGCTGGAGTCCTCTCCGCTCCAACCCCATGCCTCGGCACCATGGGCGCCCGAGCCTTCAGGTGCTCAGCACCCAGACTCTGGAGCTCCCTCCCCCCACACATACAACAGTCAGACTCCATCTCACTATTCAAATCACAACTCAAAACTCATCTGTTCAAACTAGCTTATTCACTATAACTCAACTTTTGCCTTGCACTACCCTCCCACAAAACAAAATATCGTCTTTACCTCATTGTTTTGAATATGTTTTATTGTGTCCCATTCTTTGTTTATCTTTTCCTTGCCACTGTCGCCAAGTGCTTGCTCATGGGGGATCTGTTGGGTCTCTTTGGATAGTTTTGTGGGCTCTGCTCTGTGTGTGGGGTGTCTTGATGTGACTTTGTTGTGATTTGGCGCTGTGTGGGCAAATCTGTTTTGATTTGATTTTTATTTAATATGCTTGTACTCTCTGTCAGGCGACCTTGGGTGACCTGAAAGGCGCCATATAAATAAAATGTATTATTATTATTATTATTATTATTATTATTGTATGAGGGCATGTTTTAAATGGCTTCCTTCAAACCAGAGCACAATGGTCCCCTTATAAAATGACCCAAACTACCACTTTAGGATATGTTTTTCAGTGATTATGTTTACAGGAAATCAACCACACCACCTCACGTACACAAACACCATGTGTGCCGTATTTCAATCATTCAGACCTCATTTGTCCATTGACAAAAGCGAACGTCTTCCACTGCTTTAATAGGATAATTGCCTCTGTCTATATGTATTGGCTGGTTAATAAGCAACGAGTGGGGGAAATATTCTTCAGGCCTTCAGGCCATATTGGTAATCTGACTCTACAAACACAGTCCTACCTGCCTTTCATTGTGAAAGACAGCTCTCCCTCTTTTTGTGATTGGAAAAGTTAACACAGGAAGTCCGAGCAATCTGTGTGATTGGGTAATCGACCGATGGAGAGCTGTTGTCTCAGGAAGAGGGTTTGCTCTTGGTTTTGATTGGCTCTGGAGAAGTGGGTCCCTCTCGAGCAGCAGCTGTGTCTCTCTCTGAGTGGATGAGAGCAGATGCCAGCTCTCCACTCAGCAGCAATCACCTTCGCTCTTCTCCGCCTCTCTCATTAGTGCACACAGCCAAATTCGCACATGTATATGCATTTACATATATAAGTATGATCTGACATCTACAATGATGAAACAAGTCCTCATGCCGCATAACAAACTAGTTAGATGTCAGTAAACTAAATCATCACAACAAAAATGGCTCCAGTTGTCTTCCATATAACTAGGGCTGCAGTAACTGATCCATATTTATATAACTACTGGAACAAATGACAGTGTAATGTGAAAGGTGTTATCATCTACTCCGTCTAACTGCTGAGCTCTGGTGCTCATAGACTTGGCTTTACTGTGTATTTCACTGCTGTTTAATCTGAACAGCAGCTGTCTTCAGTTTAAAGCACTGATTGGTGGAAACATTTAGCAGCTAAAGAGTCACATATTTAGGTGTGTATAAATTGGCAAAGGCCAAAGTTAATAGCAGATTAAATACTAGAAGTGGCCAACCAAATGAAAATTGCAACTTTAAGTTTGGGTTATCTGATGTGAGGCTGTGAGACTTATTTATAGTCAGAGTGTTAACTTTACGTTCAGATCAGTGCACTCCCAGTTTAGAGAAGCCTCAGATGCTGAATGATGCGCTGTTGTGGAGAAGAACATCTGTATACTACTAATATAGTATTAATAATACGTCCACACAGAGCTAAGCTTAAGTGCTTGTGCTCATGGGTATGGTCGTTCCACGGGAAAGGGTCTTTAATGACAATAAAATTCATTCATTCATTCATCTTCAACTGTTTATCCGTTTCTGGGTCGCATGGCAATAAAATATTTTAAATAAAACTTATTAGCATATTATCTTCTTTCTTTGGGTTTTTACACAGATAACATCATTTTTTTTTGGTGTCCCTTGTCCGCAGCATCATTGCTCATCTTTGCTGCTGCTCCAAAGTGGAGCTGATGTGAATCTACTGCAGGCAAAACTGTGATGATGGATAAGAAGCTCACACAACGCCAGGTTTCAGTAATTAAAAGTAAACGGTTAAGGCCGAGGAGAGAAGCGCTTGAACGTTAAAGAAAAACAACACAGGATATACTCTACAGCAAGTTTTGTTGTCACTGTGGATGAACTCTTTCTTCCTCTGACTTACACAAATACAAATGGTAGCAGTATTTAATTTGTAACAAACCCCACTCTGCTACCCGGGCACAGTGAATATGGAGGATTCTCACATCCTGACTCCAAGAGATATGGAGCAGTCACTCCCTTCAGCCCCTCAGACTCTTCTGCCACTGTTTACGGCCTGTCTGCTCTGTCTGGCTGCCAGCGAGGGGTGGGAATTTGCAGCGCCAAGTGTCCGTCACAGCTCACCACCCCCCGTAGCTTGTTACAAGACAGATAATGAAGCATGGGTCACAAACCACGCCTCTTCAGTCTCGCCTCGTTGCACCTAGTGAGTCGTTTAACAATGAAAGGAACCAGGCAGTCGCATATACCTCCTCCCCGCATATGCAGTGGCTACGAGCGCACACACAAACAGCAACCTACACACTAACACACTTATGGTCTAGTGCTCACATCCAAAAGCTCATTCAGCTAATAGCTGGCATGACAGACTGGTGGCCATGGCACAGTCATGGAGCGGAGCAGAGATGTAATGAGAGGTCATAAGATTTCCATTAAAGAGCTGGGTGGTCCTATACATTCAACACTACTTAAACAGGTACTGAGTCTTTAAGTTTCACTTTCACTGCTGCTTATAAAATTTTTATTGGTAGAACTTCCAGTGAATTTGCTTGACAACGGCAGGATGGAGTGCTGAAATTGTGGCGGTGCTGTTCCCTTAAAGGAGCTATTGGGAAACGTTCCTGCTGCATGTTAATGTTAGCTAATGCTAACATTAGCATGTGTTAATTTAGTTACGCACCAAAATTCATTCTTTTACTCGCCAAGAGCTGTCCAACATTAACTCTCATTTTTACTTTTTCTCTTCTAAATAAGTTGACATGCTTAACAGTTAAACCCGATCTGGACAGACAGCCTTATCACTTACTGCACTGAAACAGAAAGCAGCTCAGAAGACTTTAGATGATAGCCTCTTGTAGTGTAGTGATTGCTGAAGTTCTCAGTTGACCATTGTCACTCCCATCTATGTTGAGAAACCATTGAATGCTTACAAAATGTCCCTAAAACAAACGCTGATTGCCATTTTTGAATAATTTCATTCATTGTGATTATTTTGTTATGCCCAAAAATATAAGGATTAACACCTGTGCTATTACAGGACTTACAACTGACAGACGTCTTTTGGTTTTGAAAAAAAGGTGTGTGTACATCTATACATATTTCTTCTTCATACTTCTACAGTCATTACCTATCTGGGTTTGGAATGGCATGAACATCCATTCACCCAACAGTTTCCACCTGCTCTGCACAGTTGAGTCGATATTCTCACAAGCCAACACCAAACGGAGAGCTGCCAAGTGTACGCTAATGTGCCAGTTGAAGAAGACAGATTGAAAACAGGCCAAATATATTGTGATATGTCAGGAGCAATCCTCAGTTATATTTAATAATGAATTTACATTCATTATCAGGCCATGAACAAAGCGGTATCTTTTCCATGACCATAACCAAAGTGCTTTTGTTGCCTCAGCCACAGACAGGAATTTAGATGTGAACTCCACTCTCCGTTGGGACAGCCATGTGCTTTGTATGCCAACTACTGGATCCACCCCAACTACCTCCTGCTGATCAGAAATGTTTTCTATGAACATGATCCAGACAGCAATTATCTTTCCCTCCACAGTGTAACTGGAGACACAATTCTGAAAAGCAGAGATGCAATTTCTCAGACACAAGGTTGACCTGATGAGCCAATGAAATATTAGAGTTTGTCTGGAGCCTCTCAGCCCCCTGCTGCTAAATAACACCTCTTATCGTAATTAGCAAGGAGAAATTATAACCATAAGACCATAAACCATAGGTATTCTGATTTCTCATGTACTTTCCTTGTATGTGTCTACAGAACAGTAGTGTAGTGGACATTTCTTCTTTCTACCAATCCCTGTTTATCTCCTGTGTGCTTTCCCTTGTCGGTACGTATAAATCTCATTGAATCTCATAGTGTTCGTTGAGAGACCATGAATTTCCACTTCCCAAGCTGGAAACAGTTAAGCGGTAATAGATGAATGAATTGATGAACTGCACCATTGACATTAGACCAGGCTTTTATATGTCTAATGTGCAATCACTTGATCCTACCTAAAGATACGCTAACAGTACACCCCATTTAAAGAACTTGGGCTCTGCACAGAACAGCACCTGCATTGTCTGAAACAACTGAAATGCTTCTGTGTTTGGCACAGTTTTGATGTTTTACTGCACATTCTACTCCAAAGTTCTGTCTCAGTCCTTTGTTGTTAAATAGTTTGAGAAGTCTTAATCTCGGAGTTCTGCATGAGTCAGATCACATGAGCAGTTTCCCTCTCGGGGAAAAGATTAGGCTTGTCCAGCTCCACCACCCTCTTCTAATCACCTCTAATCTTCAGTCATGTCTGTTTCTCATCACTCCGTGTAGCCGTCATTTTTCTCATTGTGCTTGGCAGGATGAAAATGTAATTAAGAGTTAGTAAAACAGAGAGAGAGCGAGGGACAGAGACGGTGTCGGTCCTTAGTCAAAGCCCCTGACAAAAGTCTGAGGTCTGTTATTCCAATAAATCCTGTAGCATCCATGATGAGCTTCATTGATGCCTTCATGAGTAAACACAAGATTTTACTAAACTTATAAAAGATGGAACAGCAAATTAAATACAGCACAAAAGAGTTTGAAATACATTATTGTATTTTTTAAATTGCATGCAAATAATCCACCAGTCATTGCAAGTTCAACTTGTCTAACTATATTGAGCTCATTTAAAACAAACAAACAAAAAAAATACTTCATAAGAGTCTGTGTCAAACTTTTAAAACCTGGTTTAAAATCTAATTTCTGCTATCACAGTCTTCACATTCACTTTTATAATAATGATAAGAACAATGTCAAACTTACCCTGAATAATCTTTTGGATATTAAATTCCATCATTTCTGTGTGGCAGACTGGATCCTGAAAGCCCTGATGGCTAAAATGTTAATAAGCTAGCTAATAAAAGGAGAGGAACAGTATTTAGGCTGTCATGGCTGGCTTCTCAGCTGCAGGGGCTCTGTTATTTGTTTTGAAGCACTAATAATGGCTGCGCAGACTTATAATTATGAACTTAGTGAGGTGAGGAAATTACTAGAGATGAATAGACAGCAGGGGACCAGATTGTTGGAAGGCACATATCAGAGTCTTTTCCTGACTCACTCCGAATGAGGGGAGGTGGAAATGGATGAGCTTCACCCAAAAACAAGGTATTCATCACTAACAACAACAAAAAAAAACTTGATGATAATTTAGAGGAAAACTATACAAAAAGAGTACATCTGTCTTCAGAGCGGTTTAACTTTTATCCTGATCAAATTTGGAAAGAGTGAATTAAGATAATAGACCGAAATGGAGCAAAATAGTAAGGACAGAACCAGAAATCATTTATTCATCCTTGGAGGGATGTACTACTATTGGGAAGCCTTTCTTCTAATGGTTAAGGAGTTGTAAAGTCTGATGGCAGTGGGAATAAATGATTTTTTTTTTTTTTTTGTATCTTTCAATCCTGCATTGTAGATGGATTAAATCATTTTAATAAATAAATAAATGAAAAATAAATAATGATTATAAAAGAAAATATTATTGGATCACATTTTCTGTATTTTCTGGTAAAGGAGCCACAACATTATGGCCAAGTAGGCAGGTTGATGATTATGTGAAGTCAAGAAACATCTTGATCAGTCAGATCAGGTTGATAAGTCAGTTATAGGACACTGTTGAATGAGGCACGTATTAAGTCTATATAAAATGTTACGTCAAAAACAATTTTAATTTATTTTGAAATGGAGTTCTGTTTTCCATCTGCATGCCTCTGAACTACCAAAGTGACTTCAATGCGTGCAGTATATGTGTACCCTTTCCCTGTGTTTTACTTGAGGTGGCTGGTGGGTGCAGGTGGGCGGGGCTTCGGGTGTGGCTGAGGGTAGGGGATTCGCTCATTGTGACGTCACAATGAGCAAGTCACAAAGTTTGAGAAGTCATGACAGCTGGTTTTAAGGGTCATTTCTGATAGCAGGCTGCAAACGTTTATAAAATGTAATGACTAAATTAATGACTGGTCCAGTCAAAACCTGATTTTACCACTACTTAATCTCTTGACAATGTTTATATTGCTGCAAAATGAGGACAAAAAAAAATCCTGGTCTCAATGTGATTTGGGAAGCCCCATAATTTTGATTAAATTTAGGCTAATTAGTAAATGTAATGTGATTCCTTTCTCAGAGCTTGTAGCAACATCCATGCTGCTGTTCTGAGCTGTGAGCAAACTGTATAAATGAGCAATGTGGATATGAGCGGCGAAGAATATATGTCGGGAAAAAAAAGAAACAGATATAGCACAAATCTACCAGTCAAATTAGAAATTACACTACAGTTAAAAGAATTTAGAGCGTTAAAGAAACCGGAAGCTTTTCACCTACAGGAAGAAAGTTGTGAACACAAGGAGACAAATACTGGCCATGTCTAACTCGCTGTTAGAACTTTTACAAAAAATCCAACTTTAAGTTATATAACATACAGTGTATCCCACTGCAAACACAATCAGTATTTCACCTATAAATGAAATGATATACCAGGGCTTACTTACTTCATAGTAACAAACTACTGAACTTAACAGTTTTTTTTACATCTTTCTGTGTATTAAAAAAAAAAAAGAGCTGCCAGAATAGAAGATCAAATAAATTGCATTTCCTTTTGGGAGCGAAAACCATGGTACAAAAACAGAGCACATCATGCGTGTCAGTGAAGTCTCAGGCCAATTAGTGCGGAGTTCTGGCATCGCAGAGGAGGTTCCCAGCCGATGCAGTCAGAGGAGAACAACTCTGGCTCCCGCAAGATTTCAACGCCACGTGATGTGGTGACGTGGCAAAAAAATCGCATAAAAAACATTATACTTTGATATATCTGATGCCTGTACACAAACTGATGGTGTGATATAGAGGAAATAAATCTCCACCATGTGCAAGTGTTTATCATGCAAATGCATGAAAGTTATACTACAAAAAAACTGCATTGTGGCTCAACTTAACAGTGGTGGCGATGAGACCACCCACGCCCACTCCCTCCTTCCTCTCCCTCTTCCCTCTCTCTAACTGACCACCAGCTCTGAATACACTTCTTTCCCACCTGCTTTACTCCCTCCATCTTTTCTCTTTGCTCTCCTCCATGGAGTCTAACAGATGGCAGCATGGGAGAATTTCCCAAGGTGCCGTGGGAGGTGTTTCTCTACAAGTGTTTGTGTATAAGCTGTGAATGTGTGCTTATGATCTTGGACCGTTATTTACGTCTGCAGCGTGCTAGGGACAGCTGGTGCTTCCCGTGCCTCCTGTCCATCAGCCAACCATGATGTGGCTCTGCTGTGACCCCGAAATACGGAGGGGTCAGGAGTCTACGTGCATCTGTGTGTCAGTCGGAGCTGGCTTTGATTTTTAGCTGGATAAACAGTGTGGGCAGGTGTTTCAGTGAATTTCCCAGGAAAGAATAATGAATAGTTTACAAATGAAAAACCCCTATACATCATCTTCAGCTACGAACAACAGAGGTTGGGGGGGGGTAAGTTTTTAAAGGTTTTCAGCAACAGTGCAAATACAAACAGTGTAAGAAAAAGCTGTGCCAAATCTCTGCTGTTTCCATTTAAAATGTTTCCCATAGTGTTCACTTACAGTGTTGGATTATGACTGATATGCACGCAGAGACTCATTTAGATGAGTAGGGTTTAACTCAGGTTATTTTCTGTAGCCACCATTTGCCAACGTTCCTTAAATGCCTTGCATGCATGGTACTGAACACCTAAGTTCCTGCAGTGCACGCAATTCAGTCAGTCGTGCAGGAAAATATGAGGCTGAAGAGTGAAATCAGATGCTCTGATGTTAGATTTACCTGAGCTGAAGTGGACTGAGTAAACACTATCTCGAGGAAAGGCTGATTCAAGTCTTGTTAGCCAAAGAAAAAACCTGCTCCAGCCTCCTGTCTGACACTAATGTCTTTACAACAGAATAGCAGGATGGACCCTACTATTGCATTGAAAGATATTCCAGTTTTTGTGTTTAGCACTGTTGCATCACACTCTGGTTCGCGCTTTGAACCCCCGGCCTGGGCCCTTTCTGTGTTTAGTTCGCATGTTCTTCCAGGTCCAAAAACATGGAGGATCATTGGCAACTCTACATTTTCCTGTAAGCGTGTGTGGTTATTTGTCTTAATATGTAATCCCTGTGATAGACTGGTGACTCGTCCAAGGTCTACCTTCCTAATGTCGACCCTAACGGACAAGCAGTATACTTTAGGTAGTGACGTATAGATGGATGAGTAATGAATTGATGGACAAATGGATAAAGTTGAATGCATGCACTGACGATTAGAGCCAATTCTTAACTGGAATGCTTCCATCCATATTTACAAAGCTGTCATAAAAAAATAAAAATGATTAACTTTTCTCCCATTAAAACCATGAAATAATGCAACAGTGACTTAACCAACTATCAGTATTTATGAGTAGGCTCATGTGTTGATACACACTCAAGCGCTGATTTACTCTGGAAACCAGACTACAAAACACTGTCCTGTTAAAGCTGTAAGTTTACTTCCATTACTTACACACAAACAACACGCACACACACACACACACACACACACACAAATGATGCCTATAGAGAGCTGAATGTACTGGAGAAACAGCAGGTAACCAATTACAGTGACTAGTTTAATACACTGGTTAATGCAATGACAGCTACTTAGTTCAATAGAGAGTTCAATCTGACAAACTCTGTGTTGTTCCAGAAAGTCATCTCAAAACAAGACGGAAACAAACAGGAAGTAGCAACAATAAGCTAAGCTTTAACAAACTAAATACTGATACTTAAAAAAAAAAGAAGAAAAAGACTGTATATGCACAGTATATTCTTTATATAGTCATGTCCAATGCAGTGGATACTGGGTTTGGGAAAGATCACGCTTTGTGTTCATATAAATTGTCCTTTTTATAATAACCACCATTTGTTTTATAGTTATTGTTAAAAGAACAACTGTAAAACGATGATCCTCCATGTCAAATTCAGCAATTTTTCAGAGCCATAATCCATAACACAAGCACCAACAGCTCAATAAGCACGTCATGTTACTTTACGTATTTGCTTTTCACCAACAACAATGATGATTAATGCAAAAATATTCAGTATAAATTACTGCAATGCCTCAATGTAGAGCTGATTTTCTTTTTGTGGGAAAGACAATCTCAAGATATTAAATGTACCAATGTTAAGGGCAATAACAATAAAACAAAATTCAAACCAGACAAGACCTGACCAGAATAATGACAAACTCAGACATCAGAAACACCACTGTCCTGAGAGGGAACACCCTTATAACACTGACAGTGTTAGCATAAGGTACAAGATGTCTGCAGGTAGAAAGCTTACATTCACTTTCTCATTGATCTCACTGGCTTTTATTCACAGATTCTAAAGATTCTTCAAGTTCATAGCATAGCTGGGAGAGATATAAAAGCGAGAGATGTTGACGAAGGTATGCTGTCTCTTGATACACATTTGCAGAAATAAAAAAACTGAGAAAGAAAAATTAAATCAACTGTGTAGAATCCATAATTACATTACAAGCTATATGATAATTTAAGAAAGAGAGGCTGTTTTCAAAAGAAAAAGTATGTAGAGATTGAAGCAAGAAAACAAACAGCAAATGTGAAGCCTTCATGACTGAAAGGTCAGCCTTCAGCACCCGGCAGTTAATGATGTCAGATTATATCCACAGAAATGCTGTTGACAGTAACCACAACAATAGTTAAGAGTCTAATGAGACCGTTTCCCATCTTAGATTCTTCCTGTGGATGTGTGAGTGAGTGTGTGTTACTGACCAGTAATTCCCAACGACAGCTTCATTAAAAGTAAGATTATTGCAGTTTAACGAGAGGCGGTCCCTTGTTAACAAACAGGTCACACCAGAGAAAGAGAAAGAGAGTAAGAAGAAGAAAGACGCTGACACACGAGGTGCGTTAAATTGTTTTATTAGTAGGGGGGAAGTGCTTATTTCAAACAGGCAGTCCACTTATTTTGGTCTTCTCCATCTTTATTCTTGTGATAACAGTTGGATAATGTCTCCCGTGGAGCTGGAGGAACTTAGTCAAGCCTGAGGGAACAGCATAGGCTCTTCTTAATGCCACAATTTTGTGCAAATGCAAGTCTAAATTTGTACATTTTACAAATCCCCAACAGATTTGTTAGTTTATCTCACAGGTCATCCTCACCCTAAAATGTAAACCCATCTATAAAAGGATCTACTGTTTGAATGTTACAACTACTCGTGTTAACTATTTCTCGAGTACCGCAGGAAAATAAGATCTTATCATGTCCCAGAATCGATCACCAACCTCTGGGGCTGAAAGAAGAATCCACCACTGTAGCAATGATGGGCAGACCGATAGAGTAAGTCCCCATAGACTTCCATGGTAAAAAGTCAAATTTAACAGCAGAAATAAACATTAGTTTTAGTTTTAGTTTTTGTTCAGGGCTTGCCCGCTCTGAGCTTCAACAACACATTTCAGTGACCTAAACCTTCATTTACAGTCCATGCATAAAACCTACTTTCGCAATATTTTTATAACTGCTATATGTTGTCATGATGTGTATGTAGTTTATCTTTCAATTTCATATCAAGTTATTTTAACGTGTATGTTAAGAGCCGAAGTTCTTCATTACGTCCAACTGAAGTCTGTTCTCTGTATCAAAACAGTCAAACTGGATCAATTTTTGGAGTTGAGAATGAGCCTTTTTTGGAATAATGAACCTTTGCTTGGGAATAAAGGCTTTATTCCAGGGTCTGAATATTACAACAGGGTGAGAAAACCATGTCAACTTTGAGGGAATTTTTTCCCTTTAAAGCTCATTTTAAGAGGATGATGAATCTCTTTCACCACTTTGAACAGGCTGAAAAACAACGCACCATTGCAGTGCTGGGAAACCTTTTTTTTTTGTTGCTGTTGTTGTTTTATTCCTACGATGATATATATCTTTTAAAGAATTTAAAAAGTACTCAGACTATATTGACCGATAATGTAAACTTTCTTCTTCCGAAAGCAGGCTGAAGCTGTTTCAGCGTCTCATTAATCTCACTGGCAGGTAACTTGTTTACACCTCTCTCTATCACACAGTTACTCTCTCTGCATTTATGTCTTTTACTCTCTCTGTCATCATCTCACCATTCTGACAACTTTCTCCTCCTCTTCCCTCTCATCTCTTTGCCTTGTATCATTTTATTTTGACCAGTTTGATTTTTTTAGGCTTGGAAAATGAAATAAATATTTCTAATGACTGGACTTCAGAGATTTGGATTCATACTGGAAAATTCTGTGTCCTGTTTTTAATGTGCAGAGGAAAAATTTGTAGCTTCATCTTTCTTTTTGCTTGCTTCCTTTTATTACCTCTTCTTGCTTGCTTTTGCTTTATTGTTTCCACATTAGTGTAACATTTGTATCGATGTATCTCCTCCACCCTTTAACCTCAGTTTCTTTTCTGCATTTCTTCTTTCCTCACCTTATACGAAAACAGAAACGTCCCCTAAACTGATGAGCTGACATGTTTTCCTGTTTTCCGCTGTGTATTTTCATGTCAGAAAAACAACATCTGACCGCACACTGTTTTTTGGTGTTTCCGTTTTGACGCAGATAAATGGAGGGAATCGTATCATGAAGTAATGGAAATATAAGCTGTGGCACTCATACGCAACATTTGCTTGATCTTTCATTCTCTTAACTGTTCTGTCCTCTCCATTTTCTGACTCCCTCTCCCTGTCTCATGTTAAACATCGAGGAAAAAGTTTGAACAGTTCAACTTCAGAGAGAGAGGAGGGAGCAGGAAGAGCATTTGTGTTTTAATGAAGACAACAGGGCTCTATGCATCATTAAGTCCCACATAATTAAAGGAAGAAGAAACTCAAGTGTTTGATTAAAAGAGCTTTCGTCAGAAAGCAGATACAGTTACATTGACAAACACACACAGACATGTACGCACAAATAAATAGACTCCCAAATAAATACACAAACACAGCATACTGACAAATGCTGTCTTCCCTTTTTTGAGCTAATGATGCAAAAAGCGATGGATGAGGGCGGTTTAACTTGAACAGAAAAACACACACACACAGGCTTGTGTCCCGATGGGGGGTTAATGTCATCTCAGTCTGGTTGATTGTAGTGGCTTTTCGCCCCTGGAGACTTTTCCAGGGGCTCTTTATCTGCTCTTCATCTCCACATGCAGGCAGAATCCCCCATATTAAAACACCCACCCACACACTCACACAAACACACACACACAAGCACAGTGGGACTATCCAGACAAAGTCAGAAACCAGAAAAAAAAAAAAAAAACCATTAAGGATCTCCAGTTTTTCTAAATGCCCTTCGAGGCACAGAGGGGAGAAAGCTTCTGTGGTGGTAATTCTAATTTCCCAGCATCCTCCATCTGAAGAGAGTGGAGAGAAGTGAGAGCAGAGAGCCGGTCTGACGTCTCTCACCTGTTTCCCTCTCTACTGCACAACCATAATTACCTTCACGGAAAATCAAAGAGAGTTATTTGCACTCTAATAGCCTGCAGAAGCTGTTTGCTCCAACCAGCAAAAACTTGTTTGAGCCTAAACAAGGAATATTTGGGTTTTAAGAGTGACAATCACATCTTTTGAAATATTTACCTCTCAAATCTTTCTTGACCAAACCAAGCCTGCTCTTTTTCATCCTGCTCACTGTGATGGCTCATACTATTATGAACCGACATACATTGAAGTCATCTTGGGGGCAGGAAAAGTGCCCAGAGCCAGATCATTTTGAGTGATTATCCCAAATTGTATTTTTTTGAAGGTGATTTATACTCATAGTGACACTAAACAAAACTAATTGTCTTAAATGTTTTCACCTGAGTGATTGACTTCATTGAACTCTGGTCCAACACACAAGCACACATTTTTATTCATCTTCCGGTATAAAACAGTTTGAACCTTTGTAAACTTTGAATGTGTCTGCAAAGCTTTGATTTACTGACAAACAAAGTCAGTTTATTGTGTGTTTATTGTTTACTGACAGGGGTCAATTCACATTAATTAGCACTAACGTTGCATAAACATTAATTAACTATGAGGCTAATATGCACACAATCTACTTTATTACTATGTCAAGCCATTCACAGTACAGCTACTTGTGTGTAGATGTGTAACTTTGTTACTGAAATATTAAATGAACAATACATTAATCCAGAATCATTTTCCTGCTGACAATAGAATGGGATAGATGGACAACAACTGCCAATTCATCTCCTGATTTATGGTCTATTTTCCTCTAAAAGGGACCAAAAAAAAAAAAAAAAAATTAAAAGTGTGTTGTACTTAAGACTAGAAACTAGAGACTGACACCATTAAGTCATTCGGAAAATGAGCTAGTAAATCAAACATGACCTAAGGACATATTCCTGTAGACTTCAATACAATCTGACCTACTATTACATCCAGTGGAGTCACTCCGTGATGATCCTTAGATAGAATACAGGTTTAAGTCTTTTCAACATTGGCTTTAGCTTTACAAAACCAGAGTCCTTTTCAATTTTAATATCCTGTCTGTGGTTGCCCAGTGAGGATATTGTAACTGTCTTCACTGTTTCAGGTTGCCTGGGAATCAAATCAATTCAGACAGACTTGAGGTTTACGTCTACAGAATTCTCAAATATCAGTCATTTTAGTTTAAATAGTCTAAAATATCTCCCCCCTCTATTTAAGCCCTCAGTGGAATCTTTTTCCGCCATATTAAACCATTCACACATATTCGATTAAGAATCATTAATTTGCCAAACTGCATTCCCACTTAAGCCATCAGAGGGTTTTAAAATCATGGCCAATTACCCTCGCCACCACAGCACTCTGCCTACATTACTGAACCAATCACTCAGAGGGAGAGAGAGGACCTGTCGCAGTACAGCTGAGAAGGGGACAAAGTGAAGACTGCGCACTCCGGTAAGATCTGTCCATAAAGTTGACTACTCAGGTACATTTTTTTAAACATTTTGAGAAGAAAACAGATTGTGCTGCACAGAAAAGCATTTGACAGCAGATTGAGCATAGATGTGGATGGTCTACGATGTCAGGTTTCACTTCCTGTAGCCGAGCAGGAAACTGTGGGTCCAACCCTGTGGACAGTTAGAGATTAGAAAAATGGAGCCTGGTCTGTTGAATCTGGATTTCTATTGAAGCAGTGCAGATGGTAGGATGAGGATTTGGCATAATATATCTAAGAGCCTAATCTGCCTTGGGTCCAAACTGGTGGTGAAAAGTTGTGGGAAAAGTTTTGTTGGCACAATTAGGGTCCAATAATACCAGTTAATTATAGTTTGGATGCCAAAGACTATCTGAGTGTTGCTGCTGACCATGTTCACCCTTTTCCAGCCACAGCTCAACATCTTCCAAGGGCTACAGGTTTCATACAAGGACAATGATTTTAGTGAACTTCAGTGGCCTCACAGGCTCCAGATCTGAATCCAATAGAAAATCTTTGGGATGTTGTAGAACAGGAGACTGGCAGCTTGAATGTACATCTGACAAATCTGCAGATAGTTTCCAATAGTTTCCAAGGATAGTTTCCAATAGTTCATGTATTCATTTCACAAACAACTGTGGCTGATTTTTCTTTACTCACTTCATTGGTGGGTTTAACCCAGGGACAAATTTTGTTACTTAATTGCTGTGATCACAGCTGAGCCTATGTTTAAATAAAGTTATGTAGACTGTGTGTTAAGCGTAGAGCAGGTATCTCCACAATGACAACGTCTTGCCTCTCCTACTCTCATTAGCAGTGTTTTAACAGCACTGACAGCTAACTGACCTTACGGCTGACAAACCATGTTTGCGTGTCCAACATCTGTCCAGATGAGGAGTTAAGAAACAACTACTTGCCAGTCTAATTACTTTCCAATCCAAAGACCCAAATATGAACACAAATAGAGTGACAGTCACCTGTGGGATGCTTCCTCTTTACTACAATAAGCTAGAGTATTTTTGATTTGAACTAGAAGGGCTGAGAAGCATGGCGGCATAGTGATTAGTGCTGTTGCCTCACAGTCAGAAGGTCATGGGTTCAGTTCCCTGCCTGGGGCCTTTCTGTGTGGAGTTTGCATGTTCTCCCCATGTCTGCGTGGGTTTCCTCCCACTGTCCAAAGACATCATGTTTGGGTTAATTGGTGACTCTAAATTGTCCGTAGGTCTGAGTGTGAGTGATTGTTGGTCTCTGTCTGTCTCTGTGTGATGGACTGGTGAACTGTCCAGGGTGTACCCCACCCTCATCCAGAGTGAGCTGGGAATGGCTCCAGCACCCCTTGTGACCCAGAAACGGGTAAGTTGCAGAAGATGAATGTGATATGAGTAGAAGGGATGCACTTTATATATGAAAAGAACACCAATCACTAAGTTTTATATTGCTTTACAAAGTTTACAAAGTCTGAATTTTTCTTAAAATCTTTGATTTCCATCTCACATATGTTTCATTGTGGTAAATATATACAATAGAAGGAGTTTTATTTTCCTCGTCTTCAATCGTGTGTCAGAGTTTCACAGAGAAGTAATTGATACAGCTCTTTTTCTGACATGCTTTTAAATGCTGCTCTGTGATTTCTACCTGTTGTCTGCTCATCAGAGGAGGTAAAAAGTACATTTGATGATAGAAAGAAGCGGCTCTTTGATCAGAGAGTCTCTGATTAGAAGCAGCAATTGTCTTACTGGCAGTTTGAAGTGGAATCACTAAGGCTGCCTTTATGTGGAGAGTGTGAGTGCGTTTTGTTGCCAGGTTTCCGGTTGTCAAAGAGTGGCTGTTGTCTAAGAGTAAAGCAAGACTCAATGTAGCTGAGTTGGTAAATTCTGCATTACTGTGTTCAAATCATTATGATACAACTGAAACTGTGTAGCTGAAATATGTTACAGTTACAGGTGCTGTAAGGAACAACTTTCCGTTTGTAGCCATCCGTCCATCCGTCCCTCTGGACATCAGACCTCCTCACTTTGTCCCTACAGCTGAGTTCAGTCACCCTGCAGAGGAAACTTCTTCCAGTTGTCTCCATCCACCATCTCTTTGTAACTACGAAAGTTCATGACTTTAGGTGGGGGGTTAACAAAGACTGACTGTAAACCAAGAGCTTTGCCTTATGGTTCACATCCCTCTTTACCACGCTGGCTCCAATTTCCTCCTCCATCCTCTCCTCACACATGAACGAGACCTCCAAGATACTTAAACTCATCTTCACATAGAGCTGAAACTCCATCCCAAGCAGAAGTGAGCAATTCAACATTTTCCATGGCATCAGACTCGAAGGTGCTGACCTCATCTCCACTGCTTCGCACTCAGCTGCAAACTGCAAAAGTGCAGGTTGAAGGTCCCGGTCTGATGACGCCAACAGTGCCGCATCGTCTGCGGATAACAGTGATGGCGTTCTGAGGCTGAGGTTTAAATCCATATTTGTTATATAGTGAGGTTGATGTGTTTGAGATAAAATGGTGAAGTTGCCACAGACTTCAGCTGCAGGTAACAGTCCCTCCCAGCTTTTTTTGTGGCATTCGTTTTCCACAGAAACTGGTTTCAGTCTGATCAGTGTTTATGTGTTTATGGAGAGTGAGCCCTTCCAGCTTCCAAACAGTGATTTGACTGAATAATTCCTCCTCTCACGTCGACTTGTTAATCAGAAAAATCACCTTCTGGACTCTGGCTGATGTCATTACTGTTAGCTTTTCATAATGTGACTGCCCACGGCAATAACATGTTTTGTATTTGAAATACTTGACATTCACAAGTACTTTTTGATTCCCTTCTATTTATCTCCACACACACAAATATATTTACACACAGACAAAGATCGAGAAAATTGCTTTTATATGACAACATGGCAGGTGCACAGGCTGCAGATTAAATCACACTTTTGTCTATGCGGCCAAGTGTTACAGCCTCGTAATATGCAAACACACAAACAGATGATGGGGTAAACCCTGAGGATAAAGCTTTGGTTCAGATATTGAACTATAATAAATACCCGGTCTCAGATACCATTCATATGTGTATCTTGCTCCCGTGTGTGTTTTTGAGTGAGGATATATGCCTCTGACTACAAAGTGCCTTTTATAACAAAAGGAAGCTCCAGCCGGGCTGAAAAAATGCAAATATCTCTTCAGTCCTCCCCAAGGAAGCCTCGGAGGAAGCCTCGTCAACACAGACAGCAGACTGAGTAACAATAGAAAGAAATTACACCTCATTCAGTGGCTCTCTGACCGGGTCACACAGTGCTTGGTGCAATGTTTAGTCTCGCAGGCGCATAGTTGAAATACTATCAATGAATTCCACGAGACCTTCAGATGAACCGAGAGTGATATAATTTGATTTTGAGCGTAGTTTATACACACTGAGATTTCTACAGTGCTCTATTTGACAACAATGACTTTAAAAAAATATATGTTGTTTGCTATTTGTAATAAAAATGAAACATTGTCTTGAACAAATTGCAGACAGGGGGCTTACAATCCTGTCTACAAAGCACACATTGACATGCGCTTCATACTAGTGAGAATTGTCATTGACTCACTGAATTATTCCCTAAACACAATGCGCACAATGAAAGAACATCCCCACGGGAGTCACTCTAATCTTAAATTGCTCCTCACAAAGATTGCAATACAAGCACCCACAATCCACCTACGTACACACATCCATCACCTGGAAAAGCTGTTTTTGAGACAATTTGCAAGTTTTTGTGCGCTTACAATTGTCTTACACTTTTACAGAGGTTTGTTATAAACAGTTATGCAACCATTTGAAACAGAAGATCTGACATGCGGTTGTGGATCATTAACACATCAATGTGTTTTTTTTTTTCTATTCTGTTTCCTGCTGTGTGTCTGTTGTATGTGATGGTCTATTGCAGAACAGGAAATTATTGCATACTGTGACAAATGTCCATGCTTGGTGCTCATATAGGTTCACACGCTGGATTTGGACCACCTGCCATACTGCAGTCTTCAGGACTTCAGGAAATTATGTCTCAGTTGTCGTGGAGATGATTGGTTATTTAACACAAAGCGGAGGGACATTTCTTACAGATGCAACTTAAAGCTAAAAAAAGAAAAAAAAATCACTTTATTATATTTAACTCTCATGTTATTAATGGGGAAATATTTACTAACGCTTTCAATTTAGATTTAACCTTTCATTAGATTACATTATCCTCAATCGACATTATTGTTCCTCTTGTTTTTCACTTTGATAATATAGAATAATACAGGTATAAATTCTGTTCCCAAGCAGCTTAACTCACTCAAATCAGTGAAACATTTTGTTCAGACTTTACATCGATGCAAACTACCCTCTCTGAGGACAGATGTCATGAAATATCTGAGTTCCCTGATACTCAGCCTGATTCCTGTTCAGGTATGTTAAATGATCTTTGGTGGAGTTTTAAATCTCAACTGAACAAATCAACAGCACAACTTCCACTCCTGCATGAATTTCTTTTTGTGAGCAGCTAATTGGACTGAGATTGTTCTGCACTCAGAGAATTAGGTGTCTCCATGTTCGGTTTTTTACATTGTTGTGTTTAGTTCATTAGGTTTTAAACAAATCTGACCGAGGGAGCCAGCTTTGTGTAATGAGCACATATTTTAAATTGTGCTCAACCGAAAAAGTCAAGATTATTTCTGTATTTACAAAGAAGAATCAAATGTTATTTAAACACTTAAATGAAACAATAAAGCTCCAGCTTTTGGTTTGCAACTGCGCACGTTCCATCTTTAAGAAGGCAACAATCACCGCTGATATCAGGCATCAGATAAAGCAAGGTTGCAGCCGCAGAGCTTCTATCATTTTCATTTTGACCCCCATGTTAAGGGGTTAAAGCAAACATGCCGCCTGTGTGACATCTTGGATTGAAAGGTTAGGGGGTTGGACGTCTCACCTATTCTTTCGTGTGGCCTCCCAGCAAAAACAGCAAGAGAAAAGACTGCCTCTTTGATGTCTTTTGATGTCATACATACTATGACACAGTCATGAAAAAATAACAACATTTTAAAATATTTTAGCAGCTGCATGTGGAGAAATCAGCATTTTAGAGATATTTTCTGTCAAAAATAAATCAGAACATTTGTAATGAAGAGAAATTCACCATTGAAAAAGCCTCCAAAGCAGATTGGAGAGACTAACACAGCCTGAATACGCAAACACAACACTGAAAAAAAAACAACAACAACAACAACAACAACACAAAACTGATGCAGTACTTAGTTGGGCTTTTTTTTTTTGTTGTTGTTGTTGTTTTAAGTGTTGATTTTCATTTATTCATTTTTGTGCTGAGTGGAAAGCTCACCCAGTTCAATGTGTTTTAACCACAACCATAAACAGGGGTGTTTTGATGTGAAATCTAACATATCAAAACATTGAAAAGGCATTTTATATTGTGAAGAAATATATGTGATCTGCATCCATACCAGATAATTACAAAATTTAGCAGCATTAACAGAATTATAACTTTCTACTCACTAAACTCACTAAAATCAAATGCATGCTGAACTTTGTGTTTTTTCAATTAAATGTGCCACGTAAATATTATCACTCACTCACCCATTTTCTACCACTTATCTGAATGGGTCATGTGGGGTGCTGGAGAACCCACAACCTTCTTGCTGTGAGGCAACAGCGGTGCTGCCCTACATAAACAGTATTTACCAATATATCAAATGTTCAGGCATGTTTGTCAGATTTTCATTTGTGGGCCCACCTAGTCTGCAATCATTTTAAAATCCACATTTAAACTTAACATAGACATATTTCACACCCTTGATCCAAAATTTACAGTTCTTCTGCAGAAGCGTGCGTTTGTGTGTTTTTGTGTGTGTGTGTGTGTGTGCCTGTAGTTTATGAAAAGCTTCTTAGAGCAAGATTAGGATCATCATTGTCCACTGGTATGATAAAACAAAGATTATGTTAGTAAAAACATATGTTTAGCAGCACATCCCAGAACTGTCACACCCACACTGGCCCTGAATGCAGGGATGGAGTTCCAAAGACTCTGGGCTCCACAGCATTTCTGCAATTTAAAATCACAACACCATTCAGTGCTTTAGCTTTGATTCACACAAGATTTGGAGCACAATGTCAACTATGATGACACAATCATGCAGTCATGGAATTTTTAATGCGAGGGATGATTCGCAGCAAGACAGGTGCTGTTTGTGCAAATCGGGGAAATAGAATTGGGTCTCAGTTATGTCGTGAAAAACGCTGACTTGAGTCATTGGTAAATATTTTACTAGTGATGATTTTTAAAACCTCTTTATAATGTAAATAAAAAACAGAATGCTCTGATTTGCAAATCTCATAAACCAATTTATTTATTTCTCTGTTGTTTGGTTTTGTTTAGTTTTTTTCAATGATAAATGTTTCAACTGACAAAATGTATTTTATTAAGAGGAAAAAATTGAGTAACTTTGAATTTCAGGTCAGCAACACATCTCAAAAATGTTGGAATGGGGGCAACAAAAGGCTGGAAAGGTAAGTCATGATAAAAAGAAATAGCTGCAAAAACATTTTGCAACAGGTCACCATATGATTGGGTATAAAAAGAGCATATCAGGAAGGCAGAGTCTTTCTGAAGTAAAGTTGGGCAGAGGTTCATCTGCAAAAAACTGTCTTAAAATTGTGGAACAATTTCAGAATATTTCTCAATGTAAAATTGCAAGGACTTTGAATATCTCATCATCTACAGTTCATAATATTACTGAGAGATTCAGATAATCCGGGGGAAAAAAAAGCTCATTTAATATGGACTGAGGCTAAGTGAAATTTGTTCTGTAGTCAGACAAGTCTAAATTTTAAATTATTTTTGGAAACCATGGACACTATGTCCCTCAGACTAAAGAGGAGAAGAACCATCTGCCTTGTTATCAGACCCCCAGTGCCACTACCATCAAATTTAAAATGAGCTATATATAATATTTTTCTGAAATTGTTAAGTTTCTCAGTGTTTCACACATTTAATATCTTGTGTAAGTTCAACTGTGAAAAATACATGGTTCATGATTTTCATTTTACACAGCGTTCCTACATTTTTTTGCATTTGTGTTGTAATACAGGCAACAATAGGGCTGTGATTAAGGTATAAAATTATATTTTTGAATGCCCTGTCGTCTGGAACATCCCCAACTGACTGACTGACTGACTAACCATATTTCCACCATATTTCTGGTGCAAACTGTTTCTGTTAATGCGGTGATGCTAACTTAGCAGCACCTAACATTGCCTCTAGATTTAAAGGCAGACAAACTGGGTATAAACCTGGTCCATAACTGGACTGTGTATGGAAGATGATTGGGGACTGACAGTCTACCAACCTGCTTTCATTCCTCTGGACCCGCTGGGAAGCAGAGGATCCTGGCCATAACTGTTCAGTTTTGGAGATGAGGTAAATAAAACCTATATCCAAGAGAGAGGCTGTAATCAAAAAGAAAACATTCTGTCTCATAACTTTCTCCTCACGGATCCTTCAAAAATAAATACAGTTCTAAAATTTGGATTTGACCGCTAGCATTCCAGACATACACTCAGATCTGACTTGGTTTTCTTTAAAATTGCATAAAAAAACTTGACCCTCCATATCTTTTGACTTCCATCTTGCACAGTGTCTCCAACCCACTCCATGACGTGCTTGCCAAACACAGGAGCTTGTCAGTCACGCACTCATCCCACCAAGGTGCACCATTGAGTGTCACATGAAAACGCCCCTGCTAGTGGCCATCCAACTCTATAACTCTGCGAAAAACATTGTCAATTAATAAAAATAACTACTGTACAATACCCTGTATCACTGCTGCACCTGACAAAAAGTTAATTCTGATCTGTATATTGCGCTGTTTATATTTTGATATTTCCCCTTAATCTTTATTGACTCATTGTCCATTCACTTTGTATATATTTTATCTATTTTATTTGTCCATTCTCACTATATCATAACTCTTTAAGTATTCCTATATTTCTATTAATATGTCTTTGTTCTATTCTGTAATGCTAAAAAAAAATAATAATAATTTTGCCTTGGGGGTTAATACATTATTTAGGATTCAAATATAAAAAATTTACTGTAACTGCCCCAGAATTCAAACGTTCCTAATCAGGCTTGAATTTCAGAAAGTAAACACACAAAACACATAGACAGAGTTATTCTAATATTAGTTGCCTGTCTGTGTGGGCATAAAAACACAGAAGAACTAACATTCAGCAGAGTGAAGGTCCAGGAGTCAAATGGCAGGTTCAGAGGTGGAGTTATTAACAAAAGAAAGACCGTCCCCTCGCAGCTCAAGTCAGCATCGGCCATCAGTCACAACGACAACCAGGGGCTAATTTCTAGGACAGCAGCAGAAACAAAGAGCCAGGCCAAGTAGAGTGAGAGAGAGGGAGAAAGAGAGAGAGAGCGAGGCAGCTAAAGTTGCAGAGGAAGGAGGGAATGGAGAGAGATATATTATCATAGATGGCTGGCCCGCGGCACTTTCTGGTAAAAATCCTTAACAGAACAGACAGACAAACACAACTGTATAAAGCCATCTCATCCACCATATGGCTCCAGGGAAATGTCCTTGCTGCACACCTAAAAACAAGCCCCCCCTCCCCCTGCTGAAATTCCTCTGTGAACACAGCCACCTTCAAGCTAATCTGGATCCCTGATGGTGTCGGTGGTCACCTGGGCTGCACTGATAGCGCTGCAGCGTCATTAACATTTACTGTGTCTCATGTTTTTTAAGTCTGATTCTGAGCTACAGGATAAAGTGACTTCCAAGGAGGAGACAGTTTTCATCACTGCTGACTGTTTGTCATAAAAAGAACTGCATATATTAACTGCATTGATGTCAGAGGCCACTGAAAAAGCCATGAATAAATAAATACGTGACAGGTAACCATGGAGTGGAGGGTGTTCAGCAAACAATGTCAGGGGTTGGTTTTGTTGAAAATTTTGAATTATACATACTTTTTTCTGATTTGGTATAACTACGTCCTGTCAGTCAAAACAGCCATGTCCTACTTTATGCATAACTTTAAGCCTTGATAAAATGTAAAAGGATGATGTCTGTACAGTTGTCATTAGGGAGGAAATTGGCTGTAGAGACCAGGCAACATACCAGGCAGCACACATTCATTTCTGCTGTGAAGTTGGACATTTCAACATGGAAGTCTATGGGGACTGACTTACTGTGGGATTCAGACTCTAATGGTCTGTGGAGGACCAGTTATCCGCAGTTCATTGTAGATTCCATTAATCAAACCTAAAGGTTGTTGCTTTAGTATCCTGCATGTTCGTTGTCATATTTGAAAGTACAAAATCACCAGAAACTGTCCCTGTTGTGAATTAACTAGACTCTCTTGCTTTAGACTGAAGTAAATCATTTCTTTTTTTCTTTCTTCTAGCTAAATGCCTGGATAAGCACATTTCTCTGCCTTACTTCACCTGTAATTATCTACCAAATGATGATTGTCATGTTTCCAGGTAAATGTTTGGTTGGTCACATGGAAGTTTTTCACAGGTTGAAATGGTTCACATTGAATGTCAGTTATATTATCAACCTAAACCACAAGGAAAGTGGCTTAAGTGAAAGATCAATAAGACATAAAATTGCAGTATCAATATAAAATGTAACTGTTGGTCTCAAAGCCTACAGCACAGCTCTCGGTTCTGTGACACCAAATGCTAACATGTTAATGCAGCTAAAGGCTGCACGGGTCTTCTTATCTCCAGACTGTTAAGGGGAAGCTCTGCGATGGACTGGCGCCTGTCCAGGGTGTACCCCGCCCTCGCCCAGTGTGAGCTGGGATTGGCTCCAGCACCACCCGCGAACCAGAAACAGATAAATGGTAGAAGATGAATGAATGATTGAATGAATGAATATTAAGGGGAAGAAACAAAGAGAATGATGCATCAAGATTTGCAGTGTTCTACCATTCAACTCGTGACAGTCAATTTTACCGAGATGTGAAGAAAACCAAGTACCAGATCTTTTGCTGAACAGTGAGCTCCCTATAAAAGCATTTTTAAAAGAGGTCAGACAATTCCCCAACATCTGAAAGGTGAAAACGTCAGGATGGTGTTCTGTTTTCCAGAGTGTTGACAGGCTTCAGAGAGTACAGGAGACATAGGCAGAGTGATCCACCACCCCACAGCTACAGTCCGTACTTTAAAACCTCTCACGCACTACTGAGAGAGGACCAGAGGGGAACTAAAACCAACACTAGCTATATCGGTGTGTCCACCATGACTCAGTGATAAATGACTAAAAACTAGTTCTTACAAGGTCTCCTTTAACTGGACTTAGAGCCCAGACAAAAGAGAAAGTTTCTCTCCACTAATTTAGAAAAAATGAATAACTGGGAGGACACAAAGCCAATAACGAGTATCCAGACCCACAGGCAGAACCTCCAGAACCTGATTTAAAATATCTGTGCAGAAATGTCAGTTGTTAATTGTATGAGGGCAAATCACAACAAAAGTTACATCAGTGCACACTACCAATAGAGCAGATCTAGAGTGAATTCTGTTTAACTTTGATGGCAGAGGCCCAACAAATCTCACAGTGGCCAAGCACTTGGTGAGAGTGTGGAGGGAAAAGCTTCTTTAAAGAGGCAGGAGCCCCCAAGAGAAGCCAACGCTGGGGAGGGGGGTTGAATGTGTGTAGTTTTAGTTCGAAATCTGAAATGGGTGGCAGCGCGGCGCGGTGTCATAGTGGTTAGTGCTGTTGCTCGACAACAAGAAGTTTGCAGGTTCGGTTCCCAGGCCTGAGGCCTTTCTGTGTAGAGTTTGCATGTTCTCCTCGTGCCTTTGCGGGTTTCCTCCCACCGTCCAAACATGTGCATTTTAAGGTTAATTTGTGACTCTAAATTGTCCGTAGGTGTGACTGTGAGTGGTTGTTGGTCTCTGTCTGTCTCTGTGTGTTGGCCCTGTGATGGGCTGGCGACCTGTCCAGTGTGTACCCCGTCTTCGCCCAGAGTGAGCTGGGATTGGCTCCACCCGTGACCCGGAAACGGAAAAGCGGTAGAAGATGAATGAATATGTAAGGGGCAGTTATTGAGTTTCATCAAGCTTGCATTAGCATGTTTTCTTTTATTTTTCAAGAGATTTAACTTGAAGTGAAACTCTAAGATATACAGTTTGCAGCTTGTCCATGTAACTGCAGTGAGGACCAGCCTCTGTGGTTGGAGGGTGGAGAACAGGCACCAATGTGTGTTTGTGTGTGTTCCTGTCGTGTCCGTTTGATTCCCTTACACAGTGGGTGTCCACAGACACCCAGCCATGACTGACAGCATTAAACCTTTTCTACTAATCTGCCACCTTGGTTAATACCAGCTAAGTAAGACACACAAACATAGTGTGGAGCACAGAGACACACACAGATGTGATTTGGCATTCACTGGTCCAGACAGGCAAATCTGTCCAACTGCAGATTGTAGTATGTGGTAGCCAAGGACTGAACAATCAGAGCAGAACATCACCTCTGCAGAGCTTTGGAAACCTAACGTTGTACCAGATTTAATAAAAGAAAAGAAAAGCTTTTGTTCCCAAAACAAAAAGCTGCTGAAAGCCTATAATCACAATGTCAGCTTCATTCTGAAATTTTGTTTGCTTTTTCTATCCAATACTGCCTATTTATTGTCTTAATCAATGGCTTCTGGTTCTGTGACTCCATAATTGTGACAAAATCTTGTCATTAAAATTAACTTAAGTACCTCTGCTCATCAGCCAGCAGCTGAAATTAGACTGTAACAGACCCCAGGAAACTATTTACAGCAGAATAATTAGCCTCACAAGCCAGCATATTGGATACAGTGGAGCACTGACATGTCCTAAACAACCAAAACAGCCTTAAAACTTAAAATTTAATCAACTGCTCCTCATTATGCTGCAAATTCTCACCCTCCTGTAATTCTGAGTGAAGTATCGCTGAATGTAATTCCTTAAATGAGTGTAAGGGAATAATGACACAATATGTTAATTGCCTCATGCAAGAGAAGTGCAGGCATCTAATTTGAGAAAATGAATTTGAGAGTAGGACAGCACAGCAGCATAGTGGTTAGGGCTATTGCCTTACAACAAGAAGGTCTCGGGTTCAGTTCCCAGGCCTGGGTCCTTTCTGTGCAGAGTCAGCATGTTTTCCCCGTGTCTGCGTGGGTTTACCTGGAGGAAACCCACGCAGGTACTCCAGGTTTCTTCCCACCATCCAAAGACATCATGTTTGGGTTAACTGGTGACTCTAAATTGTCTGTAGGTCTGAGTGTGAGTGGTTGTTGGTCTCTGTGTGTTGGCCCTGTGATGGACTGGCGACCTGTCCAGGCTGTACCCTGCCCTTGCCCAGTGTGAGCTGGGATTGGCTCCAGCACCCCCCTGTGACCCAGAAACGAATACAATAAGTGGTAGAAGATGAATGAATAAATGAATTTAAGAGTTTGGGTGGTCGCTGTAATTGTGAAGACGGCAGAAGTCAGGAATCGATGTCAGCCTACAGGAGAGGCCTCAAACACATCAACGTAATCTGCTCATCTACATAGAGAGAGAGGCCCGTCTGAGTCTCTCTGAGGCTGAAGCTGGCTCTGCTGCAAATTACCAAAAAGCCTTTGGGACAACTTATTGACGAGGAAGTGTGACAACATCTGTCTGAGATGTGAATTTTAGAAGAATGCTTCAGCGAGTGGGTGAGTAAGAAAATTGAGAAAAACAAGGTTTTATAGAGAGACAGATGGATGGGAAAGCTTTACTGTGTTTATCGTTAGTGATGCAGCAGCTAAGAAGTACATTGGAGCCACTGACTAAGTGTTGCCCATGGAGTCAAATGACTCATTATTAAATATTCGCGGTATTGTCTTAAAATTCAATGTTATCCCGCAACAACCCTATATTTTTATGTACCACAGATTTCTTTTGCATCATACAGAAATTGTTGTTTTTCTCTTTATTATTATAAGATTATAAAATAACTACATCTAAAGTGGAGATATTTCAAAATCAAGTGTCTTATTGTGAAATGTATCTTTTTCTGTGTATCAGGGTTTGTTTGTTTTTTTTCTTTGTACTGAAGTGAAGAAATGACAGTCCGATCAGATTCAAATAGTCATATATTACATAATTTGTGAACCGGCATGAAGGGAGGTGCAAAATAAACCTGAACCCTGAACAGTACAGAGAGAGAAAGGACCTGATCCATAACTCCACAATGAGAAAATCAGGGTAGATGAGCTTCCAAAAGCTATTTCCCATATTTGTTCACATTTTATGGAGGAAATTTGTATTCAATAAAATATTAACCACATCAGAGAAATTTAAAAAGTGAGCTAGATCACAGGGAGACTGGAGCCAGCTGACACCGAGCAAGGTTGAGTCACCATCACATCTCAGGGCTGATGTATACAGACTAACAACCATTCAAAGCCTCAGGCAATTTAGAACCAGAACCTGGGCTACCCAGAGGGAACATGGAGAACAAATATTTGTAAAACATGAAGCGTGTGCCTTAACAATCTGCATCATTCAATTTGAAAGACCCTTGGGTTCTGAAGTCGTGTTGTACATGCTCCCAATACAGAGAAGCTCCAATTACAGCAACATATCTATCCATCTTCTACCACTTTTCTGTTTCTGGGTCATGGCGGGTGCTGGAGCCAATCCCAGCCAATGTTCTGGGTGAGAGTGGGGTACACCCTGGACAGATTGACCGTCCATAACAGGGCCAACACAGTCACACTCGCATTCAGACATATGGACCTACAAGGAAACCGGAGTACCCGTGCCTCCGGGTACTCCGGTTACTCCACACAGAAAGGGGAACCGAACCCGCAACCTTCTTATTGTGGGGCGATAGCACTAACCACTACGCTGCCGTGCTGCCCTACAGCAACATATATAGAACATAATAGAAGTCACCACTGTAGTGGCTGTAGCCTTAAAGTTTAGTAATGTAAATGCTCAGGGTCCACTATAAAATTACTTTAATATATTAAAAAGGTGCTGCTTTGCTTTGCATTGCTTGAAGGGTCTGAAAAGTTACATTTAAACTTTTAATTAGTCAGTTGATTTGACAGAGTTAAGGTGGGAGAGGACGGAGTGATGAAAAATGGATCCGAAGAAGTCAACAGGGAGGGATATCAACCTTGTCCTTCTGGCTCACGGTCTTTCTATAGCAGCTTTTCATTTGTCTTTTCAATTATTTAATCAGTCGTGAGACGATATATAGCTCTCTCTCTCACCCCCAACCGACACACAAACACGCACAGTCTTCAGAGGGGCAACCCTATTAGGGAAAACCACAGACATCTTGTTGAGCCTGTCTCTACGCATCAGCATTAGAATTTCAAAGTAGCTTCTGATTGTTTGATTTCATATCTAAAAATGATTGTTGGTAAAAAAAAGTATGATAAAAAATGTAATTAACATAAATATGTGGTTCTATTAATACCCAATTTTTGTCTTTAGTTTTGTGGCTGGTTGTGATCCATAATTAACAGTAAGAGATCCCATTTTCACCTTCTGCCGTGGTTCCCCACAGGAGAGCCAAGCAGCTTCACACTACATGCTGAATAGAAGCATGTGGTGTCTTCTCGAAGATTACAACCTGACAGAATTTATGCACATATATTTATATTATCATGGTTTAACACATATAAGCCTTTCATTTTCAATTTGGAAGCAGATCTGGTTGCTCAGTTGACACATGACAGAACCTGTTTCCACACCTCTGAATTATCCACATCAGCCTTGTAACCCTGTTGCACACATTCTGTGTGTGAACATCATATCTTGGATGAAATGTTATCTCATTAATGGGTGCACAGAAAACTCTAAAAACTGAGCCACCCCAGTTTCTTTGTTGACTGAATTGACTGAAAAGTAAAACGCTGTCTGATAATTAGAGCAATTAAAGTGTGACTTAAAGGTTTAATTCAGTTAACATAAAAAAATTAAATCTGAAATCTTGAATCTGAAAATTCTCCTGCCAACGTAAGGAATTCAGTTTTCTGAAAATAAGTCTTACTTTCTTTGTATCCAGTTTATATGTGTGTTAAACCACAGCAAATATTGGGGGGGGCTGCTCCTTCAGTTGAGGTGGTTAAATTACCTGGTCAGGGTGAAACCTCAGTGCCTTCTGAGGAGTCTTCCCAAAACATCCAACTGGTAGGATGCTCTGAGGTAAACCCACAACATGCTGGAGAGATCATATACTATATTTCATCTAGCCTGTTAGGTTACCTAATATATGCTTTATATAAATTTAATGCATGTTATGCATGTCTAATGTTCAATGCTTGATATAGGTTATAACCAATATTAATGGCTTCATCCAGTTTTCAGTCCACCAATGCAGGCTGAACATACCCCTCCCTCGTTACTTCGCATCTCCTCCGACCACCGCAGACACTCTTGGAGAACAACCCCAGCTCCCTCCCCGACGCATGTGTTTAACTTTAATAATATTTTGAATGGTTTAACATATTCAACTCCTCAAATACATCACTACTGTTTACAATATGTTGATTCTAGGAAATATAAAACACACAGTGCAGCTCAGTAGCTGTATGAAGAAGACTCTCACACAATCTGACTGGTAATAACTGCTCCAGTATATTACAAAAATGATACCAATATGAAGAGATAAATCCCATTGTATTGACCAGCTTTTCCCCTAAAGGCCCCAAGGTACCTGACAACACCAGTTTATCACCATTATAATCAGGCCAGCACTAAATATATCAACACAAGAGGATGATAAAAAGGTTGCCTACAGCGTCATTGATTAGCATTGTTAATTTCTCAGGCAAGAGAAGCTGTGGCTGAGTGAAGAGGCCATTGACAAAGTTCTGTTAACAGGCTTTTTATCTCTGTATCTGTCTGTGTTCCTTCTGTCCTTGTTTATTTGCCACCTTAAATGTTAGAATGGTAGATGGAGTTATGCGTTAACAAAAAGCTCCACTTATCTCCTGAAGGACAATACCATAGAGAATTTTACATATGAGAAAGCTACAGATTTTATCGTCACTGTGAAATGGGAGAAAACAGCCTAATGTGTGATCTCTATGGTTAAGGTAAATTTTAGGAAAAGCCTATGTTTTTGGTTGAAACAAATGGTTTGGTTGGAGACAGGACAAGAACGGTGGTTTCAAGTGACAACGCACCGTCCATTCAGTCACCTCCCTGAGCCACATGATCAATGCCTCATCACCGAAAGATGGAGCACAGAGGACAGTGGACAGAAGAGGTTAAGCTTAAGTTCATGTCTCTGATGCGCGCCATCGTCCATTACCTGCCTGTGCACAAATCTCAGTTGTGACTTCTACTCTCTACTGCACACAAACCAGAGCTAAAATTAATGAATCCCACCCAATTTCATTAATCCTCTCATGGGCAAAGGTCACATGATTTATAACAGTGGTTCCCAATCTGGCTGAATCATTCTTGGGCCCTCTGTGGGGGCCATAAAGGTATTGCCAATGGGTAGGCAACATAAACAGGACAATTTTAGTGAAAATATGTTATTATATAAACCATTTCGGTACACGTACAATTGTCTTTAAAACTAATTGAGTGATTGAGTGGTTTACGTGCATGCCATGTTATCGCAGCGTCGCAAGTTAGATTCCAGTTGGGGACCAGTGAAGCAGGTCAGGTACAGTACACTCTTTCCCTCCCTGTCTCCTGTCAGCCTCTTTTCCCCTTATTATTTAAAATAAAGGCTTTAACAGCCACTGTGTGAACCACTGTGATAAACCTGATTATAGGAATTTGCAGTACATGTTTTCACTGATCATGGACATGGACCACATTGTGTACTGTAATAGCTGCAGGAAGTCAAGCAGGAAGTCAAGTCCAGACGTAACCACCTTTCAAAAATAAAGAAAAGATTTTGCCTCCCCTGCTTTTAGTTTACTCCTGAAAGTTTGCTATCATTAAAATAAAAAGAAGGTACTCTTTGGCCTTGATGTAATTATGCGACTGAACTTATTTTTTAGCTGAGCCATGAGCAGGAAAAGCTCGAGCACCACCTATTATATGAATAGCACATCTTTTGAATAGGTGTCTGTTGTATATAGATTGCTGGTGGCTCATTATTGTAATCTGGTTGTAGCTTGCTTACGTCCATCTGCTGGTTTCAGTGATGACATTTTCGAAGCTGCTAAAGGACAAACCCAGGAAGAGTTTCCTAAGATATAACAACGAACTGGTTCCTGAGTATATTCTTGAAATGTCAGGGTGTCCCTCTAAGGGAGGCTGAGTGCCATTACTCAGTAAAACATGTCAAGCGCTTTCCTTCTCCTTACCTCTTTCACCTCCCCTGAAGTTAGGCATCACATTGTAAGGGCATTTGCTTCTTTGTGTCAGGGAAGATGAATTAATTATAAGGTGAAAAAAAGTATTTGGTTTCAAAAACAACATTAACTGTAGATGGGAAGAGAGTGCAGTTGAATTGCTCAGTTCTCAGAGTGATGATGTCTCCCTCAAAGGCAGAGGTTTCCATTTATCAAATCTTTTATCTAAAGGAAGTGAAAAGGCAGCCCTCAGGAAGAAAGAGAGTGAGACTGACAGAGAGAAAGACTGGAAGCTGGAGAAATGGCACAATGTCTAGGTAAATAAACCAACAGCGCAGTGAATGCAGCAGCGCCGTTCTACTGTGACATGAGAACAGATTTCATAAATAATGTAGCCGGGTGTCGGCCAGCCTGAGAGCAGCCAGCATGCTGCTCCTCACAGGGAAGAAACGAGGCTAAACAAAGACCACGTAGGTCAGATCACAGGTGGCTACATAAAACGCTGTGGCACAGGAATCAGTGGAAACTCACGTAAACCTGATATGATCAGATCTGTGTGCGAAAAATACAAAGAACTGATGAACAAAATGTTGAGACACAAACACAAAAACCCCAACTTTAGTGCTGCAGTTTAACACAACATCACATATGCAGCATGTTAAACTGAGTTCCTGACCACATGGGGTGTTTGGCTTAGTGTTCCTTTTTTTGCGTTTATTGTGACAGCCACAGTGCGAGACACAGAAGAGGACATTCAGCAAAGGGCCACGGGTCAAATTCAAATCCGGGCCAGTGTGACTAAGCCTTAATGGTACCCTTTTCTTAAATGTGTTTAAAACCCTACTGACACACTGCAACTTCCTTCATCAGAAAATGGGAAATTTGAAAAAAACATTTTTCCTATTCCCTGTTTCTGTTTATACAAAAGCTTGAACTGTTATTTTAATCTCTTTAAATAACAGTAACTTTCACTTCCCTTTGTGTTACTTTCAAAGTAAAATGAACCTCCCCTTTAGCAATTAAGACTGGTGTTGTAAAAAGAGAAAAACAAAAAGAACACAGCTGTCCACTGATTAAATGTGAAGAGGCAATCTGGGTATTCTCAGAGTCTGGGATGAATGACAGGTTGCTTATTCATGCAACACAGCTTCAAAGTGTAAGTATGCAGACAACACAAAGGTTAGGTTCAGTCGTCACTCCGTTTAGCTTATTCAGCTCACACAGAGACATACAATCGGTTTCACCTGCATTTTGGATACATTAATTATCTATAAAAGCAAAAAACTGTGAGCTACATATTAACAGAAGAAGTAATGCTGTGGAATTGTTTCCTTGATTGTGTTTCTTGTAAACAGCAGACAGTGATGACAAGTCAGTGACAAAAACTGCTCTCTCACTGAGCCCAGATGAGAATAAACCACTTAAGCAGATTACCATTCCTTCTGATTGAGGTCAACTCTTTTTAAAAGACCATAAAAGCAAGATGACACGTTGCCAAAACACTGAAAGTCAATTTACACATCAAAGCGGCAATATTTTCTGGATAACAGCAGCAGTGGCAGGAGGGAGGGACCGCAGACCAAAAAGTGTATAAAAGCACAATGGTTCCCTGTGGAAAGTGTGTGGATTACACCGGCAACAACGCACTATTATCATCGCTGCTCGTAAAACAAACGCTGATTCCTCCCTGATGAGTCAAAAAAAAAAAAAAGGAGGTAAAAAAGCACATAAAACATTAAACAGGAGAGAGGGAGCGAGGGAGGGGGGAGAAAGAGAGAGTTACAAAAAAAGTCAGATAGTGCTATTTTGATTTGGGTGTAAATTGTGTGTTTGTGTGTGTTTGTGGGGGGGGGAGGCAGTCAGGAGTAAATATGAAATTATGTGGCATCTGTTGAAGCTTTAAGTGATATATCATTCCGTTCCACTTCGTTTAGCATCACTTCGTCTGATTTAATTGGTTCATGAGGAGCACTAATTAAGGGGAATGGCCATGTTTATCATCACAAGATGCCCATTAAGCCAAGAAAGCTCTTTTTTTTTTTTTTTTTTTCCCCTTTCAGAACTAGTGACATTAACCCACCCTTCAAAGCCGGGGGTGGAGGGAAGGGGGCAGGACGAGTATCAGTCCGTATTTACTTCGCTCTGACAGCTGCAGCCGACAACTCATGACAGCAGAGTGACGCACAACTGTATGAAGATGATGACGGCGATGTGTCCTACCTCTCTTCGTCGCGAGGCCCAGCAAGTCTGTTTGATTTTCCAAACCACGGCGGCGACCAGCAACAGCGACAGGAAACAGCTGGAAAGAGCAGACACGATCGCACGGTTAATGATTCAATCAATCAGAGGTCAGCGATTCTTTAGAAGTGCATGTGAGCAAGGGCATGAAAAAAATGTGTTTGTTCCAGCAAAATCAAACAAGGTCAACGTTGCACCTTTAGTTTGTTGCACTATTATGTATAAAAAGGTGTCAATTTGGAGGGGGCTGGGCCACTGTTGGTCAGCCTTTAAAGCAGGAGTGGAGGGAGGAAGGCAGAGAGTCAGATCAATGCCTGTAGAAAGAGGAGAACCAGGGAACGGACTGGATGCCAGCACTGTTGATTTCCACGTCACGCCTGTGATTCGGATTTTTTTTTAAATCAGCCTTTGTGCCGGCATCATGCTGGATTTGTTAGGTCCAATGTTTACAAACAATATAACAGGATAACATCTACAGTAACAAGAGATGTATGAGGCTGGTTCATCATTGAGATTCAGGTTACCTTCTTCTAATGTGGGATCAATGGCTGAATGATGATTTTGTTTTTTCTGATTTTAGTGATGCCCATTAGAGCAGAGCTAAAGGTCCTGTCTCTGTGGACACTCACAGTATGTGATTAGAAAACTGTTTATGAGCACTAGCAAGGGGTTTTTGAAACAAACACCTAGAAATTAATTATGAATTGGAAGGTTAGAAATGATGCTTCTGTGATAACATGAATGCTACTTGAATTCAAAAAGTAATGTTAGGTATGCATCTCTTGCTTTGAGCCATTTCTTGCTCTTGCAACCAACAAAAGTGCTGGATAAAAACATGAATGTGCTAAAAAAAACATTTACAATTAGAAGATATGGTATTTCAAGAGCAGACATGGTCATTTAACAGCATTGAACCTCCCATACAGTACAAAGGATGATGACCATGTCTTCTGTTAAAGTATCAAAGGTGTCAGTATAGAGAGAAATGGTTACAGTTTGTGTTCATTAACTGAGCCTTAAACCAGCTGTCAGGACTTCTGGAACTTGTGATGTCACAAAGGAAACAGTCAACACCCTCAGACTAAACCCCACCCACCTGGATTTACCATCCCACCTCCTAGGACTTGGGCTCACTGAGTGGTAATCTGACTTTGTAACATAAATCCAAAATATATCTTTTTATACAAATTGCTTCGATACAACATTGGAGAAGTGTGAAATATGGGCCCTTTAAAGTAATTATGCAGCTTTAAAAATTTAAATTCATTCATTTAAATAAATCATTTTTCCTCAGCCTCACTGGACTGGGTGCATCCAACTCCAAACAGACGATGACACCTGCCTTGTTACCTGTGCTTGCTTGGAGCAGACTAATGGGAACTGCTTGACAACTGGACACGGCGAATAGAGCTCCACAGTGTCAGAATAGATTTAATAGGTTACCATAGCATGACAGAACATATCAAAAAAAAAATTCTGACTTTTCTATATTTATTATTCTGTTCTGCACAGTTTTAGTCCTTCAGTCCTTCTGGAAACATTCAACTTCAGAACTCAAACAGGTTTGTAGCTACAGTCACAGTCCATAAAAAATTACAGCCAACAGAGGAGCTGTTGACAAGAAATAAATTGATTGAAAAAAAAAAAACCTAAGAAAAAAACATATTTTAATAATGTGTTTTCACGCTTCTTGTGTCCTTTATAGTCGTTCTTTTGAAAATATGTGTCTGAGTATCCGACATACCAATATGGAATTTTAAGGTTCTCTTCACTGTCCAGTTTTCAATTTAAATAACAGGGATCTCAAGTATGCAATGTTACTTTGTAGCTGTGGAGTACAAAAAGAACAATACAACCATGAATCAGTGACTTCACACTCATTTACTCTCCTCCAGCTCCAGAAAAATTCTCAGGAAGTTTGTGACACGATATAAAACCGCTCTGACCACAGGCAGCTGCGGATTTTAAGACAGCAAAGGGTAGCGAAAGGTCAATGAGGGACATGATGCTCTCTAACACAGAACAAGGTCTCATGCAACACACAGACACACACCACATACTCCGGCCTCAAAGTCCAGTGTCTGGAGGGCAAAGTTATTTGGTCAAACACAAAGCTTCTTTCTCAAACAGAACTTTCTGACAAGATTCAAAACGAGTGCACCCGAAGATTTAACAACCGGAAGTCTCGAAAAAATGCTGAGGACAGCAGCGCTGAAACAATCCCTTTCTTTATCTGTTTATGCGTGTGTGTGTATGTATGTGCGTCTGTGTGTGTGATGTGTCCCCCTGTGTGGAAATGACAGCTTTGTAAAGGGTATTAGTGTTGTAATGAGCGTGACATTTTCAGACCCAGTGTGGTGAAGAGGCTGCAGTCATGGCCTCTTCTGTCCACAGCCGACCTCTCGGCTGCAGTCAGGCACAGCACAATCGGGAGCCCCGCCCCCCTCCATTCATTTCCACTCCAGTTCTGAGGACAAGATGCTTATTGCTGCTGCTGGATGTGAATTATCCACTTTCAAAAACTCTGGCTGCAGAGATGCAAAAAAAAAACAAAAAAACATTTCATCTCTAGTACCTGAATACCACAGACTATATGTGTGCTGCTCTTGCTGCTTTAACTCTGTGACCTTTACCATACAGTGCTTCCTCGTCTCCAAATCGCATAATAAACAACAAGCTAATATAGAGGTCAAGAGGACACGGGCCATGGTCTCATCTGCTCTGTCTGTCTGCTATGTCTTTCTTTCTACTGCATGCACACAAAGAGTCAGAACAGATAAAAGTGAGTGGTAGTTACACATTATGATGAATTTGAATTTCATTTGGATGAAAAAAACCATAGTTGCCAACACCCAGCTCATCAAATTGATCTGATTTATTGAGGAGTCTATGATAGGATGCCCTTTTTGAATAAAATTAATCAGTTTCACATACTTTGGGGGGGGTTGGTATTATTATCCAGAGCTGTGACATTTCTCTGCACATGCAACGCATGAATGTTTTGTGACTAACATTTTTTTTTTATGTTTTTAGTTTAGTTATTAGTTTTGATAATTAGTTGCAATAAAAAAATTTAAGCTACCACTAACTACATTTATTATTAATTTATAGTTAATGTTATATATGTCTATAAATAAATATACAAAAACCTAAACAAAACAAGATAATAATGTACAATGTGCATCAAAGGTTGCCTATTTGAAAAAGGTGAGACGTTTGATTTGAGACTGACAATAAATCAGTCCTAGGTTCTATACTAATTAGGTGAAAGTATCAAAGGTCTCAGTCCACAGTGTCTTAAAAACATCTGTAATGACTTCTTGGACTTTGTGATGCCACAAAAAAACAGTCACTGCCCTCAGCCTCCAACCTTGCAGGATTTGGTTTCTCCAAGCGGTCACCTTTAGTCTGCTATTTTCAATTGGACCACTCAGAAAACATTCAGCCAATCAGAAGAGACGATCAAAGCCTCATCTCTTGACAGAATGGAGCCAAACATATGCATATGCTTGTCCGCTGTTATCTGATTTTCATGTTGCTTCATGTTCAGCCATTCTTCATGTTTTGTGTAGGACAGCGTTTTGCAAGCTTTGGTTTCTTCACCATCTTTTGCTAACCGTAGACACCAGACACACCAGATATGCTGGTTACCCCCCACTACACTGAATATTCACTGGAACAATTAAAGAATAGAAAAATACGCTCAATAATTCCAGTGAATTGATTTGCCACCCTCCAAAGGTACCTTTAAAATCCCTGCACTGGATGGGATTCAAATCCAATCAAGGCCAAGATTCCCTGTTCAGTCTGTATTACCACAGCTCAGTATTAATGGGCCTCGGCCTGAGTTTAGCCATCTAACCAATGGAGCATAGTGGCTAATTATTACTATTACAAAGCCATTTAGGATAAGGAAAGAGGACGGCGGAAGGGTAGAGGACCAAAGCCTGGGAGTGTCCTCTGGATTTAACACTCCACTGAGTCTCTTGATCAACCACAGGCAATAGCAATCAAACTGATTTAACAACCAGGGAATGCGGGTAGGAATGAGTCTGGGTCCAGGTGACAGTTTGTTCAAGACTGTGTCATCATGTTCAAGGTTGTGCTCCTGCTCCTTCAAAGTGGCATCAAACAAAGTTAAAATCCAGGGGCAGGACTCCAGGACAGTGAAACATCTGATCCACAAGGGCCGAGCGATAAATCAATAGCCACAGAAAGTTGACAATAGTAAAAACTGTTTTCCATCTGCACAACAAGCAAATCAACTCTCAGTGAAGACAGCGCCATACAAGGTCCAGAGAGGAGCCTTCATCTCTTTTTACCCCCAGTGTTCTATGTGTTTAATCTTCCCTACAGTTTAGCCTTTGTCTATGTCATGTCAGCAAATCAGACTCCTGTGAACCAGATGGCTGCTTTACGTCCGAAAAGACTCAGAAACTCTGCTGATCCCAATCCTTAAAAACAGACCATTCAGTCAGCAAGAACACAAATCAATTCTACTCTGTCCGTCAAAACCTCTACTTTCTTATTTTTAATTTTTTTTTTGGGAGTCTACAAAGTTTTACAAGCCTCCTCTCAAAATTCTAGATAATGTCCCTATAATGTGAATGGACATTGTCAGTACAAAAGACAAAATGATTGTTAATATGATAGCCTTCAATATTTGTTTAATCGTATCTCATAATATCAAACAGAGCTGTGCAGTGTTTTGGTTTCTGACAGTCCGTAAAACTAATGAGCTTTTAATGCTGTGGTTGCTCTGAAGAAATATTGTGGGGAGTCACTAAAAATCTAGAAGGTATTATAGGTGAAGTGAGACGGGCTGCTGGATTGGCTGCTTTATGAGGCTACACTAGACTTTATTATAATCATAGTGCAAGTACATACTATTGTCATAACTTAAGGAAAGATGTAAAAATAAAAAAGCATCAGTAAAATATTACGACAGAACTAAAATGTGTGTACAAAATACAGAGCAGGTAAATTTATGAAAATGGAAATCAATCAATGAATGAAGATAGAAGAACTGTTGCATTTCTTCTATATAAGTCTACGTTTTGTCATATTTTATTTCTGTGATTTGTGTGTGAATATTTTTTTCTGGTTTTTTTTGTCAAGCTGTCTGCAGGACACTGTGGTCTAATTATCTGATTATCTAATTACTGTCTCAAGTCCCCTGGAACTGGTTTACTCAGGAGTCACAGAACCAGAACCAGCTTTTAGTTTCCCTGCTCCTCACCTAGAGACTGAGCTCGTGCAGAAACTGTCAGCTTAAATCAGGGTTAAATAAACATCACTAAAGATGCAGCTCTACAATAAATTAGAGAACAACTTTTTAATCTTTTCCTTGTTTGCATGTGTTTGTTTCTATTCACTCTCGATGTGACTTTTTTACATATTTGTATTTATTCAAATGAGTTCTATTGTTTTTAAAAGCCCATTTTGCTGAAGTTTTGAGTGAGTGAGTCACTTTGAATTGCCAAGTGTCCGACTGGTGCTGTAGAAATGAAGTCGCTTCAAATTTCCTTCTACTTCAGTCCAATCCAGTGAGCATTCAGCAAACTCAGTGCAGAGACACAGAGGAACGGTAACGCAGCAGAAACACAGCTGGTGTGAACACAACACACACACACACAAACGTGTCAGCGATGCAGCCACCACAGTCTGTTCCCACTGTTACCAATCAGTCCTGCTCATCTCTGTAAGTCAGTTTGGTTTTTCTATATGTTTAAATAAAAGGCAAATAAAATGTAACTGGACAAACAGACTAAAAGCCCCACAGAGGATCATTGTGGAGGTGAATGATGATAATGGTCATTTTGAAATGAATTAGACGTGCTCAGGGAGTCTCATGAGCCATTTAGTGCTGAGCAGCTACTCTGCTGTTTTGGAAAAGAGAGCGAGCGAGAGGGAAACTGACTGCTACAGTAATCAGGCGAGCGGGAGCTGGGAGTAATTGGACAAAGCTGAACTGCAGTGTCACCAATTAGCATTTGGGACTCTGCAAAGTGGACACATGAATGCTGTTTCATTATGGCTGTTTTCCTTTTTTCTCACCTTCATTTAGAGATGAGAAAGAATACATGAGGAGGACGGATGGAGGGAAGGAGACACAGGAAGGGGAGAGGAAGAGAGTTTTAAACTTTTCAGGGGAGGATTTTGTGGGAGAAGATTTTACAGCTAATCAGGTCCAGACAGGAAGTGGAATCTTTAAGTAGCTGAGCCAAACCCACTAAAATATAACTTGAGAAGGCACGTGTGTAATTTGGACCAAAATTCACCTTTGCACCGTAACAACACTGTCTTTATATATAAAGTTCTTCACAATTGCTAAAACTGTAAATCCCATCCTCTGAACCAAATTCTCAGTGGCCTAAACTAATTTTTCCAATAAGAGACTCTTGGCCACTGCTCAGGTACTTAAACTCATGTGCTCTTTTTGGCTAAACCTTAAACACACTCTCAGTCACTAAACACATTTCACACTGTTATACACTTATGTTGCAAAGTTGGCAGCAAAATGGGAACACAACTCCAACACAGCTGCCATCTTTACACACAACACACATGTTTCTAATGATATGATCAGACCAACTGGGCAGGATAAAAGTCAGTTCACAGTGCACATGTCAGAAACATACAGAGAGGCAGAGAAGGAAGATTTTGTCTGAGAGGTGGTGGATGAGGAAGGGGCTGAGGAAGACCAAGAACAATCATTACTAATGAAATTTGGGCTGTTGTACACCACATCCTTGTTCATGGGATGAAGATGAGAGAAGCAGGACAGAGTCCAACCCAAATTTCAGCAGATTCTCTGTGGCCAGCATCACCAGGACATTCAGAGAAGAGAACAGGTAATTGTTTCTTGTTGTACATTTGACATACAGAAAACCAAACTGTAAGTACTGTAATGTTCCTTACAATACTGTTTTTACTGGATGTATATGTTTGTAAGTAAATTTTCTGCTTTGTAGAATTGAAAGACAACCAAATGAGGGTGGAAGGACCGCTCTTTTCTCCCAACAACAAGAAGCACTATTTGTTGGCATGGTCCTTCAAAATAATGCCATCCGACTCTGTGAAATCCAACTTTACTGGAAACTTTACTGGAGGCAGTGGAACAGGCCTGTGATGGTATAACTGTGGAGTCTTGTCACGGCTGGGTTCAGCACACTAGATGATATTTCCCCATTGTGTGGCAAGGGAAAATATTGCCTGTGACCTGGATGAAGGCATCTGGCCGGACCCCACACAAAGACATGATGTTGGAGAATAACTCTCAGTGACTTTGATTGTGCAGTAATGTGCTTTTCATTTATTGTTTTTTATTTTCTGTTATGAAAGTGCTGAATTTAGATATCACTTTGACTGCAATAATCTTTTGCAAAATGCATTTACAACAAACACGTTAACTACGTGCCCTGGATAGCTCCTCTCAGAGCTAGCTTCTATAGTTTCATCATCTAAACCATCAACCTGTCTATTAGACCCAGTGCCGACCAGCCTCTTTAAAGAGATTTTTTACTTAATTGAGCCCTTCATTCTAGATCTCATTAATTTGACCTTATCTTTGGGTTATGTACCTCAGACTCTTAAGACCGCAGTCATCAAATCCCAGCTTAAAAAGCCGAATCTTGATCCAGATGTTTTGGCCAATTATAGACCCATATTGAACCTTCCCTTCATTTCTAAAATCATTGAGAAAGCAGTAGCAAACCAATTACATGATCATCTGCATAGGAACAGTTTGCTTGAAGAGTTTCAGTCAGGATTTAGAGCTCACCACAGCACAGAAACAGCGCTGGTTAAAGTCTCCAATGATATTCTAATGGCTTCAGACAATGGATCAGCCTCCATACTTCTCCTCTTAGATCTCAGTGCTGCATTTGACACCATTGATCATAATATTTTATTACAGAAACTGGAACTTGAAATTGGCATTAAAGGAACTGCTCTAAGGTGGTTCAAATCCTATTTATCAGATAGATATCAGTTTGTTCATGTTAACAATAACTCCTCCTCACGCACTACAGCCAGTTATGGAGTCCCACAGGGTTCGGTGCTTGGACCAGTCCTCTTCACTCTTTATCTGCTTCCTTTAGGCAACATCATCAGGAAACACAGCATCAATTTCCACTGTTACACAGACGACACTCAGCTGTATTTATCAATGAAGCCAAATGAAGTCAGTCAGATAGTCAGACTGCAGACATGTCTTGAAGACATAAAAGTCTGGATGACCCATAATTTTTTACTTCTAAATTCTGACAAAACTGAAGTTATTGTACTCGGCCCTAAGCACCTCAGAGAAACCCTATCTAATCATCTAATCAGTGTGGATGGCATTACTTTGGCTTCCAACTCCACTGTAAGAAAGCTTGGAGTAACCTTTGACCAGGACATGTTCTTTGTCCCTCACATAAAGCAAGTCAGTAGGGCAGCTTTCTTCCACCTGAGAAACATTAGGAAAATCAGAAATATTCTGTCTCAAGAGGATGCAGAAAAACTAGTCCATGCATTCGTAACTTCTAGGCTGGTAGGCTGCACGGATATTAACAGGAACTAGAAAAAGGGATCACATCTCTCCTGTGTTAGCTGCTCTTCATTGGCTGCTGGTAAAATTCAGAATAGAATTTAAAAATCCTTCTCCTAACATATAAAGCTCTTACTGGCCAAGCTCCATCATTTCTCAGAGAGGTCATAGTTCCTTACTGTCCTAGTAGGCCACTCCGCTCTCTAGATGGAGGTTTACTTGTGGCTCCTAGAGTCTCCAAGAGTAGATCAGGAGCCAGATCTTTCATTTATCAGGCTCCTCTTCTATGGAACCAGCTTTCAGTATCAGTCCGGGGGGCAGACTAAAGAGTCTGCCCCCCGGGGCAATTTTCAAGGCCAGGCTTAAAACTTTTCTGTATGACAGAGCTTATAGTTAAAAACTTAAAGTTCATTTACTCTTTACTATGCTGCTATAGGCCTAGACTGCTGGGGAAAGGACTGAGCATCTCTCTCTCCATCTCCCTCTCCCCTCTCTCTCTCTCCCTCTTCCCTCTCCCTCTCTCTTTCCCTCTCCCTCTCCCTCTCTCTCTCTCCCTCTTCCCTCTCCCTCTCTCTATCCCCCTTGCATGCGCCGACATACCAAAAACCATGCCTTTCCGAAGTCCCAGTTTCTCTCGGTTCCAAACATGTGCACTGCGTTTACTAACCACGTTTTCCCGAAATCTCTCTCTCTCCCAGCTCCTCTCCTCTCTCTCCCTGTCCTCATCCTGCAGGTGATGAATCATCACCATCCCATGTTCCTGTAATGCCTGCTGCTCCCACATCTTCATGAATTCCATACAGAATCATTCCTATGAACTTCATGCAGCATCATGTTCCTGCCTACACCTGTTTGAATATCCCCTCCTCCTGCTCTCTTTCTCTCCCTACTCTACCCAAATTTGCCTGACCCCCGTGCGTCTCTCCCTCTCTCCCTCTCTCAACCCAACCGGTTGAGGCAGATGGCCGCCCCCCCCCGAGCCTGGTTCTGTCCGAAGTTTCTGCCTCTTAAAGGAAGTTTTTCCTTGCCACTGTCGCCGAGTGCTTGCTCATCAGGGGATCTGTTGGGTCTCTTTAAATTATTTTATAAAGAGTTTGGTCTAGACCTGCTCTATATGTAAAGTGCCTTGATGTAACTTTGTTATGATTTGGCGCTATACAAATAAATCTGATTTGATTTGATTTGATTTGGATGCTGTGTCCTTAATTATTTTACGTAGTGTGGAACAAATGCTCTGTGGTGAATATATTTTTACTTGCTGTGTGTATGATCTGAACACATTGTTTGATTTTGAACACAAGATAACTGGTTTTGAGGTGATAGTTCGATTTTTGATAGAAAAGTCTGGGGTTTTGTGAATGTTGTTTGAATTTTTGGATTTGTGTTTGTCTTAAAATGTTTTTTGGCAATTAGGAAAAGCTATAATATGATGCTATTTCCCACAAAATAATGATGGCAATTAAATGAGGCCATAACCTGAGCTTTGTCCATGATATTTCATGATTATACACAGGACTTCAGAATTGATATTTGTTGTGCTATTTTCCTTGGAGCCACGAAATGAACCTACATCTGAAATTAGATCCATGTGCAAGTTGTCAAAAGGGTTTCAGAAATTAATTGCTTGATATTAAAAAGGTCAGTTTTAAACTTTATTTATTTATTTATTTATTTTACCACAAAAATATTTCTGTAGAGTTAACCAGAGGCTTTGAGCTGCCTGAAAAATTGCAGTTAGTTTAATTGATGTGATGCGGCATATTTTTCCAGCATATTTAGTACCAACACTCAGATGCTAATTGAAAGTAAACGATTCTTGTTTTTCTGTCTGTTTCTGTTTATGTGAGTAAAACAAAAAATCTGGACCCAGTTACATTTACATATCTGCTGAGTGAGAATCTAGTTGATTATATTATCTCGTAGAATTTCAGTCTCTTTTTTCTATCCTCATCTCTTCCTGCCCAGAGTGAGACTGCATCTCATCACTGCCTCCTGCCTAAGAGCTACTTGTTACACACACACACACACACACACACACACACACACACACACACACGATGCCATGACTCAGGCTCCTTAGTGCTCTGGCTCTGGACCACATGATCTCAGCGGAGGCAAGAAAATGCCCATTCACCCCTCCCTCCAACAAAAACACACACACACACACACACACGTTGCTATGACTCAGGCTCCTTGGTGCTCTGGCTCTGGACCAGATGAGCTCAGCGGAGACAAGAAAAGGCACATTCACATACATTAAAACACTAGCAATCTCACACTTGAAATTTAACGAACAATTGAACCAAGCTGTAGGACAATCACTTTTACTTTTAACATAAAGCACATTTTACATCTACTGTTTACACATTCAGTTCCCTATTTACACCTGCAGCCGGCTCAAAGTACTTTTTCCTTTCAGCGCCCTGTTTTTCTCCAACATCTCCTGAGAAAAACATCTGATGATCCAGTTTCTTCAGTGGCAAGATGCTAACTGTGCAGACAACAGTTGCTGTGGATGTGTATGCAGTGAAATGAATATGAGCCATCACCTCAGAGTCTGAAGAGGCTATTGGGCTTTGTAGAGTTGCTTAGCCATTGATTATTATGTTTGTGGGCAAATACCAAATATATTGATTGACTGAAGTTTTATATTTATTTTGCTGAGCATTTTTCCATTTATAATGCTTTTATTAGCTAATTGAGGTGCCTACATTTTCCCGCAGTGAAAAAAAAAAGAAGAAGAAAAAAAACAGTTTCATAACATTATATAACTATAGCAGCGAATAAACCAACAACAAATAGAAAAAAAAAAACAACCCTGTAGTTGTAGCACATAACCTTTTATCACTGGTGCAGTGCAGAATAAAATTCATAAACAGAATGGGGACTAATACATACACGCAAACTGAGAGAGAGAGGAATAAAACATAACACCGAACTCTCCCGGCAAAACGTGATGCTGTCTCCTACTGATGACATCATCCCTGTATGCTGGCCTAAAGGTCGCTGATGTCCGGAAGCCGGCCCTGGGCAGAAAAAGGGCTCATTTCCTCACATGGCAGCACAGCAACGTGCACACGAGGAAGGAGGACATGTACTCGTATATACAAGAAATAAAGTGCACATATGCACTTACAGGGATGAATTCAAAGCGACACACACTCAGACAAACACACACTTGTCTGGTGTCATCCCTGAGTGGCAGAATCTTGCCTGAAGATAGGAGACTTAATTTCAGAATTCCCCAAAACACTCTCTCATTAGATCCACTCGCTGTCATGACTATGAGCCGCAACAAAAACGTGTCTCATCCAGTCCAGAAAGAAAAGGCTGCATTATCTGTCAGTTTGGTTTTTAATGAAACGACTCTAGGTGCAGATGGAAATTATTTCTTAAAGATTGAAATATTTCTAATAGGTGTTTGTTGTTATTATTAAGTAGACAGAGACAACAGGGAAGTTGGCCTGAAAAAACACTTTTCTTGTGTCCAAGAGGTAGCTACATATTGAAGGCTTCAGTTCATGCCACAAAAATCCTTCATGACTTCAGTTTGCTGGGTTTCTAGATGCTATCAACTTAACTCACACCTACGATGTGGCCCGCACTTCTGCTAGTTGCTGTTAAATAGATGTAGATGATTGTCAGAACTGTCAGGAGTTAAGGACCATGCCTGTGGCTGCTGCCACCTACTGTAAATTAGTGAGTGCAGGTTATGGCCAAGTTGTGCAATGATCCTCTGGGAGCTGAACCACTGAATAGTAAAGCCACTGTGAGGAGTAACTGGATGCTCCCAGAGAACACAGCACATACAGTAAATAAGACAAACTTACCTGAAGAAGGTGACAAAGAACTGCACCAGGTCCATGATGCTGTTGTGCTGAGAGAAAGCAATCTGTCAAAAGAGAGTGACCAAATACAAGAAGACATGGGTTAGTACAGCACATACTTAAAGGTCCAAAATAATATAAAGTGAGATAAAAAATATTTAAAATGAAACAGGTCTATGTTCTATATTAATTTAGTGAAAGTATCAAAGGTCTCAGTCCATAGAGAAATACTTGCAGCCTATATTCAGAAACGGAGCCTTAAAACCAGATGTCAGAACTCCTGTGATTTCACAACAAAACTGTCGTTGCCATCAACCAAGTCCGGACCCACCATCCAACCTTGCAAGATTTGGTTTCCCTGAGTGTTTATCTGAAAACTACTATATTTTTATTGATCACTCAGAAAAAAGTCAATCAGCCAATCAGAAGAGAGGTTCAGATTCTCTCCTGTGATTGGCACACTGACCTGATTCAGAATTTATTTACGTGACCAATGTCTGCAGAAACATTGGCATACGAACACAAGTTAAATTTTATGGTGGACTGGTCCTACATATTATGGCTGCATCCCACGTGTGCACATTCAACCACTGACAATGAAACACACCCATCACAATGTCACACAGCCAAACATGTCGTTTTCAAACAAATCCTCCAAATGTTTGCATTTTCGCTTCCTTTTCTTTTCTATGCATGTGTTCCCGTATTAACAAAATCCAACTCTGTACCCTTTCTTCATATGTTTTAGTATTTCACTCCAGAAAACAACAAATAATATCTAAGTCAAGTTAGAAAAAACATCTGTTCACCATCAGTTCAACTGAATCTTAAGTACCTTTTTTTGGTACAATTCTGCCCAGCAAATGCAATAAATGACCAAATGTTTCCTTTGTTACTTCCACACAACAATGAAAACCAGAAGGTTACACTTATAAAAGAGTGTTCTAATAGATCAGACAAGGGGATGAGTAGTTTGAAATGAATAATTGCACATCTTAAACAGATTAATGAGGATCAACTGTTTTCTACAGCAGCAGAATAGATGTTGTTTTGCTTTTACCATACTTTCCACACAATTCACCAGGCCCTTACATAACCTTGCTTCTTCTCCCAACCTGTGTTACAGAGCAGCACGTGGAACTGATGCAACAACTGCGGACGGGCATCTTTCTTACCTAGGGCCAATGTTCAGACCTCTTACATAAGGCCAGCAATTTAATCCCGCCAAATACGTTCTCACATCTTCTCTAACACCTTCTGCAACACGCAAAGGCTGCAGATATAATTCAAGCCACCACCTTGGTTTCTAGATTATTATGAAATTAACCTGTTCTCTCCAGTTCTGTGGAGCACTTTGTTCAATTGAGCTCCACTGGAGCAGCTGGATGTCACGGCAACACTAAAACCCACTGACTGCACCATCCATCATCAACATTTCTGTGGGACACTGGTGCAGTGTGTGCTCTGTGTGATCTGATATGTGTTGTCTCAGAGTTTGTGAGAAAATAAAGGTGATATATATAAAATACAAAGGTGACATAAATAATTAAGTAGGTAGTAAAGACAAAGCTCCAAAAGGGATCTCAAATTCTGAACAAATAACCCGAGGCAGTCTGTATGTTAAATATGTTAAATGTTTAGTAGTGGGGCTGTGTTTAACATGTAAGAAATGGTTTGTGTATAAGTACTAATGTCTAATATCATATAATGTGACATTTCCATATATTTTCAGATCATAAATTAGATGTAAGTCCTATATTAATACAATAAAAGTATTAAAGTACTCAGTCCACAGGGAAATGACGACACACACCCATGCAGATGCTTATGCTTATGACCATAATAAACTTCTCACCTACAATGAACCCTCAAAATATAACTCCACACTGTGTCTTGATCAGTAGCTGTGTGTGTGTTTACTTTGTGTGCATGCCTGGTTCTGCGTGTTGCATTGAATGTGAGATCCACCCAACTGCTTTAGAGAGAAAGTTCTGGCCTTCAGCTACGACAACTCCTGAAAAGCCATTGTAGTCGATGTTTAAACTCCCTCCTGTTAAGAGGATTATTAATCCCAACATAATTGATTTTCCATTCACATCTCTTCCCTTTAGGAGCATAACAAAGCAGAGTTTCAATGGGGGAAACTCATAAGCACCCATTGTCGTGATTCTACAGTTTGAGGAGACTGAAACAGATAAAACAAAGCAGAGGAAGATATTTCTAGGGTACAGCCAAGCCTGGCAGTAAGATGTCATGTCAAGAGACTCACAAACACAACCAAATGTGGACCCTAGACAACCGGTCTACAAAGTTTATTAAGGACAGCCCAAATGTCAAGGTGCAGATTCAGCAAGGGATACATTTCTGGCACCAGGAAAGTTAAAAAACATTGATAGCTTTGGCAACTCCTATTAGTTGGTTATATGTTGCATCAGTTGTTTTATTTGATGAAAACACATTAAATGTGTCATGATATTTGACATCTGTAGTACTCAACCAATGCAAAGTAAAGATAACAAGACAGTGTTGGCTTGTACACATGAGCTGACAAACGCCAACCCAAGACAACACAGCTGGTAAACGGGCTGAAGCGAAAGTAAAGTAGTTTTAACAGAAGCCATACACTGCTGGGTGTCTGGTGGCCTCAAGGGAATGAGAAAAAGATGAATGAAAAAGTACAATAAAACAGCCCAAGGCTGTCAGTGAAACACTGACTTAGTGCTTGTTTGGATGTGTTTGTGTTGTGTAAGTTCCTACATTCATGTTTTAACACTGACTAAAGCTCTGTTCCAAGCCAGGGTCTGCATCCTTCAAAGGATCTTTATGGAGTGAACAATGCTGTCTAATTCCTCCTTCCTTTGTGGCCCAGCCTATTCCAAGATGCATTGCATGCTGGTAATGAAAGCAAAAATTAAATAAAAAGTAAAAAAAAAAAAAAAAACCCACTTACGGAGAGCACAAGGATTAGCTGTTTGAGTCTCAGTAACGGGTTTCTCCTCAGTTCAACAGGAATAAAACCATTGACACAATGGGCAGCTCAAGCTTTTGCTAATAAATGTTTCATGTTGTCAGGGTTGCTAGGAGTCTGCAATGGCACACTAGGACACTCCTTTAAGGGTGAGCGTAGTTGGTGACGCAATGTGAAAGTCCTCCAAAGATCAGACCGTCTTATGTCAGTTTGGCCTTGGTGCTCTACAATGGCTAAAAAGGTGCAGCCCCTCATAGATTGCATCCTCTCAAGCATGTAGGCCTTGTACTGGGACACAGACAATGTGCTTTTGAGTCTACTCATCAACACCTTCACACCAAATTACATTTTTCTGTCAGTGTCTTCCTGGATCACCTCATATGAACACAAACATTTACTGTTTCCTGCTCAGCCAGGTCTTGGATTGGGTTTCTGGTTTGGATTAGTGTCCAATACTTGAACTACTTGGTGAAGGTAAAGAAAACATCCCCATGTCAACATGAAAACAGAAACAGGGCTTATATTATTCAATGACTGTAATAAAATAAAACACATTTTAATAATGGGCAAATGAACGCCTATATATTTAATATGTTACACATATTAGAACAAAAACCAAAACTGTGGTTGTTGTTTTTGAAGTGTCAAGTCTTCTCCGTCTGTGGAGCACAACCCTTACAAGTTGTTAATGAGGCTAAAATACTACTTTTGACATCTTCAGACTTTTTGTTAGGGAACTTTTTAGGAGGAATCAACTTTCTCAGACAGACCTGCACTTTACTCATTTTCTTTTTATGCTGAGAGGTTAGAAGTCTTTTATTTCACTTTAATTGGCTTTAAAAAGACCACAAAGTCGTTCACTTCTCTTTAAGAAACTTTTAAACAATGGAAGAGCGGTACAGTTGAGTCCACTGATGTGTAAATTTGCATGTGACATCATCTGATCCTCCTGGCAGGTAGACGCCCTCTTTTTTAAAATCAGTAAAAACCCCTGAGTGGTACTGCGGCTAACAGAGGCTATGAAATATTAAAAAGAACACAGAACACAGGCGTCACAATACATCTGACAGCAATATACTTCAACAGTGTTCATCATGGGGATACCTTTAAATGGCCTTAATAGCTGGAAAGGCTGTGGGTTTGTCTTTGGTGAATCCTCTGAGACTAGTTGGGAGGGGAAGAAAGAAAGAAATGGGGTAGAATGGGCTTAAGAGGTTTACTGGCATTTGTGCAGCAGGTAAAATGGCCTGATGGTGAAAAACCTGCAGAAAAGCAGATTTTGGTCCAGAGGGACACAACATTAATACAGACATCAGGAAGAAAAGAGCCTGGCTTTGCATTCAGGCTCCCAAATGCAGCAATTTACATCATAACCACCTGACTGTGTACACTTTAACGAACACAAACACGCGCACGGACACCAAAAAAGAAAATTCACGGGCTGCAAATCAACAAATAAACATACATTATGTTGAAAAACTAATGCAACTATTACACAGCTGAAAACATAAAACAACATGATATCAACACAGTGAGCAAACTGTGACCATTACACTTCATTATTGAAAATACATACACACTTTAACAAACACTCCTATTAGCACATATTCACACACATACACACACACTTTCCAGCCCAACACCAGCCAAGAGCCATCATTTCAATTTACAACAACTGCAGTCGTTAAACACAACTATAATCAATAAGTTGTTTAGACCACACCCCTCTTCTTCCTGACCCACACCACTGCCGAGCAACTAATACACACATCGGACACCACTATAAACACACACTCTGCTGCAAGCTGAATGCACAAAAAGTGCCAAATGAATGTACAGATTACCAAAGTAAACAGTAGTCTTGAAAATGTGTATTAGATATTGCGTTTCAAAAGGAAATATGGTCACTTAGACATTGTTAAATGTCCCATATTGTATAAATTTAGCCCTCCATGTGGTCTTTGATTATAAATCAGGTCCAGGTTCTATATTAATACAGTGAAAGTATCAAAGGTCTCAGTCCACAGAGAAATGCTCACAGCCTGTATTCAGAAACCAAGCCTTAAAACTAGCTGTTGGAGCTTTTGGAATTTTTCGATGTCATAACAAAACAGTCACAGCTCTCAGCCACACTTATAGCCCCGCCCATAGCCCCGCCCATCTAGACCCACCATCCTATATCTCTGATTGTTTATCAGAAATCTGCTTTATTTTATATTAGATCACTCTGAAAAAAGCCCGCCCCTCCGGAGTTCACTGACCTGACCTGTTACTAAAACTTCAGAAAGAAGCTTAAGGCAGAAGATGTACAGCAAAACTTTCAACTCTGTACATCTTTTCATAAAAATCAGCACTTCAAATAAACTGCGGAAATGTGTTAAACATGGGACAGAAAATTAATTTCATGGTAATCTTTCTTTTGTCAAATTAAACATACTTATCTTTCTGTGACAGAATAGATTTTTAAAAATGTATAAAGCTTTTGAGGCTACAACTGTTTTATTCACAACAATGCCAAAAGAAATCTGCAAATTCAGAGGCAAGGACCAATCCACAGTGTTACCTTATACATCTAATGAATAATAAGGATAACTTAGAATATTTCACTTATTTTAGTTGTTAACAAAATGCTAATTGTCCTGAATACATAAAAATTAAATAACATTAAAAGTGGAGGAAACAAAAGCTTAAAGCACACCTGCATTTGATATTAGAGGATGACATTTAAGTCAACTACAGGTCTGAACAATCACACATATTATGACGGACACTTTTTGAAATGGAAAGGCTCCTGAAGAACGTTGCACTACAGTTTGACGCAGAGTTAATGCTGCTATGCCAGCGTGAGTCTTAAAGTCAGTTTACAGTGCACCTCTTAGAACTAATCAGCTCTAAAAGGGTTTTGTTCAATTTAACACGTACGCCTTCTTGTAAGCTTATGTAACGTGTTGAGTGAAAATGAGTCATCAGGTCTCCTGATGCCTCTACCAGAGTTGGTCCAAAATGATGACAATCTGTGAAGCAGCAAAACAAATTGCATGTCAGGAAAGGTTCAGCTGTGAAAACTGCCTTGGTTTTCTACGAAAAGGAAACATCCTGTGATCTGTAGTCATGTATGATAAAGTTTTGTTTTGAAATTGAAGAAGCCTTGTAAGATTTTACAATCCTCTCAGCTTTGAAGTGCTTTTGGGAAACAGATCCCAAATCAGTTTAGATCAGAACTTCTCAGTTCTACAGTCTGCAGTATGATATACATGCATTCTCACCTATAATACTGAAATGGCTGTAAGGTTAGACATGTCGAAGTCGCTAATGCAATCAAGTGTTGCAGTGTTTCTGCAACACAATGACTGTAACTACTGACAGAGCTGCTTTGGAATCAAAGGCAGCAAAAGGAAATACTTCCATTTTCAAAAAATTATTACAGATTTCTCTAACAGAGGAAAAAAAAAAACACTGGAATAACCCACACAATACGGCACAAACACAAAAACAACAGCTATAATTTTTTTCTATGGACTGCAACTGTTTTCAGATCAGAGGGCGACTGACGTAGGGATTTTTTTTTTTTAATCTCAAAGCTAGAGCTCCAATTACACCAATAAAGTGTGAGACTAAGACAAAGAGACTGAGGGGGGTGACAGAGGTAGAAGAAGAGAGGAAAACAAATGATGTAAAGAGGACTCCAAGGACAGCTGATCCACAGTCTAGTCATTACTGAGGGCCTATGGTGGCCCTCTGGGGACAAGACCAGGAGCTGTGACAGCAGCAGGCTGCCTTCTATGTCTCTAAACCTGAACCAAGGATCGCTTGTTAAAACATGGAAACATGTTTGGTTAATCAATAAGTGAGAGAAAGAGAGAGAGCGAAAAGAAAAACAAAGGCACAACATAAAGACTGAGAGGATGATTATTTTATTGTGGTCTGGGTTAAATTTTCTGTCATGGCTACAGTAATAAACGTGGTTAAAAACGATTCTGTTCACGTTTTAAGTAAACAACATGAGCTATCAGTTACAGCTGAAAAGAATGTGGTATGAATTAATCCATCTTTCCTTTGCTCAAACTATTACAGCCACAAAAGGGGTTTATCAACTCCACGTAAACGTCAACACATCACTGTAGAATTTAACACCTCACACATAACTATTAACACCTTAATTAAAACATTAATATATACCTGTGACATGAACAGTAACGTTGCAGGTGGAAGGAAAATGTGAACGTGATCAAAGAAGTTATTTTCCCTTTTAATTACAAATGAAGGATTGTAATTTGAAAAAACTGTTTGATTTCTCCTAATTATCGCCAGTTATTTAAATTTCCTGAAATCAATCATTAGGAATGATTAAGCATAGCTCACGCAGGAAAGCACACAAAACCATGTTCAACAACTGAAATATAAAGAATACTACATAAGCCTACATTAAATTTGAGCTAGCCAAAGTGAAAATGTTGTGAGGCGAACCTGGTGGCATTTCTGTATTTTTAATCAAAAATCTAAATTGAAACATTGAGTCATATATGCTAATTGAACATGTATATATTTCAAATAAATCATGGGTTAATTCAGCAAGCACATTATTTTAATTAAAATATCTAATAAGACATAAACTACAACAACAGGCAGCGAGTGAGTGATTATACACCAAGCAAGAAGGACATGAGTTTATTTTTTCATACATTTGGGGTTGTTCACTAATCAGTAATAACGTTTACATACATACTTACAGCAGCATGTTATCAAAATGTATTTGTATATCTCCCAGAGACTGAAATGTGTTTACAGCATACTCTTTCTTAGCATCTGCATATTCATGAGGACCTAATGTCCAAAGTGAGGCAGTTGCCAAGTGCTGCCTCCACCTACACGGTATGCAAATGAGTGCAGCTCTGCCACATGCACTTGTTAGCAGAGCCTGCAGAAGTGCCTCCTTTTACCAGGTGTTTAAGACACACTTCTGCATTCATCCACTGCTCAAACACTAGGGACAAACCAGAGTGGATATGCAACATGACAACTCAATCTCAGGGCAGTCGGTAACTTCCCCACTTGTCACTTATTAGTCTGATTTTCATTCGTTTTACTGTTAAGAGTCCCTTTACTGTGGATTGTGTAATGTCATTATCCACTTCATCGCGTACAGATCTAGCAGTCACTAAAGTCACCAAACGGATCAAGTAATGACAATGATATAGCTGTAATTAACTAAATGGCTTTACTGAGCTTTACATTATAAGTCAAACAGCTACATTTATGGATGAAGAATTACATGTACCTGTATCTCCTTTCTGGATAGTAAATATAATGTTACAACACTAACTAGCAGGATTTAGGATTTGACAAAATATTTGTTTTAACTTCTACCATATTAAAACAAGAGTTTTTGATGAGGTTTCCCCTAAATAAAGACATAGGTCAGTGTAATTTTACATATATAAACATGAAACATTATTTTATTGAAAAAAGTATACATATTAAAGTGTATAAAATATTTTTTAAGATTTTATATTGCATAATCCACTCTGAAAAATTACCAGTTTTTGGTGACCTGCAAGTCAGTCAGAAAAATAAGGTAATTTAAAAGCTAACAAGTTGTCCGCTTGTGCTGGGTTGTCACATATACCTACCGTCAGCCACTAACTGGACATTAAAGGACCATTGTGTTGGATTGATGATAATCTGTTGGCTGAAATGTATTGAAAGTTCAGTGTTACACTTTAAAAAATCATCTAAAGCAGGAAGCAGTGTCTTTGTTAGCTTCAAACGAGAGTGGATCTTTTTCTTCACAGTGTTTTGTTGCACTGTCGTGTCGCCCAAACACAGACTAGACTGGTAATTCATGCAATACCTGGAGACTGCTGGAGTTTCTCATACAGGTTTTAAACTCATCTAAATGGAGAAGTGTATTCTCTTTTTTATATTTTTGGTGCAGGAGAGTATTACATACAAGGTTATGACTGGCAAAATGCAAGTGGTTGACAGTACATGATGGCATATTACAATTTAGAGACATTGAGCACAAAGCAAAAGCTCAACGCAGATTCATTTCAAACCGCCACCTGTTTCATTGAAACACTTTTTTTTTTTTCTTTTTTCTTTTCTGACCAAATTTTTCTGGCGTAAGAGTTAAAGTGAGCAGGTCCTGACCCACACACCCTGTACTTATTCCCACATTGCCAGCCTAATTTGTCCTGATGACTGGTCCCGGCTTCCTGTCTGGTTAGATGTGCAGCACTCAGCCTCTCTTCTTCGCTTTCATCCTATGGAACATGATACCACCTCAATGAGATGCACGAGATAGACCCCGCTCCTCCTCTCTGTGTGAGACCGTTAACCATTTCAATAGCTAGTTTAATCCAATAAAGCACACTTTGTCACTGATGTGATCAGAGGGGGTGTTTGTGAGTGAGTGAGTGTGTTGTTGTGTGTGTGAGTGTGTTCCAGCTATCTGATTAGGAGAGGCATTCTATTTAATGATGGCAGGCGCAGAGGATAAATAAGTGACTGAGCATTGAGTGGCAAATCAAATCAACTGACCAATCACACTGGCCCAGAGTTCGTCTGCAACAAAATGGCTGCTCACCTCTGACAGGGAGCTTTTAATCAGTCGGCCTATACGCTGTGATGCATGGAGGGGCATAGAGAGGGAGGCAGGAGATATAGACAGACTGATAGAGGAAATGGACGACGGTCAGCTGGAAACTACAAATGAGGAGCTTAAATTTAAAGTAGAAGAAACTAGTTCTACCCCCAGAAAAGTCTGTTTTGTTTCCTCCTGTAAATTTTAATTAACTCTGTCCGAAACATAAAGAGTGCAAACAATGAGCTGTTGAAAAGAGTTGATTTCCGACTTATTAAAGTCCTTTCTGGTTGAGATAACAGTTTCCTGCTAAATTATACACAGAGATGTTCAAATTAGAAACAGTTACGGTCTCGGGTTATTCAACTTCTGGCTAAATTAACAGTTCCTTCAAAACAAAGATGAAAAGGGAAACTGGGTCATGTTCCCATAATGTTTGTGGGCTCAATCAATAAAACATGATGTCTTGATTAGAAACGAATCCAGGCCAGTCCTGGTTTGTGGAAAAATTGTGTCAAAAGGAACAAATTACAGCAATGATCTATATCTGTGTCAGATATTTCTATTCAGTTTGATAATCTAACTTTCATACATGATACCTAGTGAATTCATGGGCCATTGATATAGGAAATTTGTGGGAAAAAAGATGGACTGAGTGGAAGTACGAAAGTTGTTAATGTTAAATCTGTGAAGTATAAACTGCAATGAATACCAGATTTAAATGAAAGATTGACTTTCTCCAGTGTGGGTATGAAACATTTTTTTCTATTTTCCTGTAATAAGAACATATTTTTTTCGTAGCACATCATTTCTGAAATAAACAGCCAACCGGTTCCTGAGTAACATCAGATGCTGTCAGCCCCCTATTTGTGAAAACCAGGAATGTTCTGGTTCAAGTTGTGCTGAGGACAAAGGTGCAAGGTCGGCGTGACAAAACCTATCAAAATCTATTCCAGCAGAACGACTGGCCCCAACACCTCACTCCGCCTCACTACCAGCCCCCTGAGTCCAGGTTGACGTCAGGACGCCACCAGGGAAACACTCACAGGTCACTTTAGGGTGTGTATGTTGTACTGTCGGTGTGGTTGTTCATGGGTTTCTACCTTTCGAAGGACTTTCACCAGCTAAGTGAGGACTCACTTAGCAGATTATGGCCTGTGTGGACACAGAGTGTCAAAGGTTAGGTAATTTGGAACTTATGTTTGGCTGATTATGGTCACTCGCTGTTTCTATAGATTGTTTTGTGTTGTAAATTTATTTTATATGGGCATACTGTGTTAGGTAAAAAATGTATTTTACAAAAAGCCTGTCAGTCCCGAAAAAAAAAAAAATCAGAGTGTTTCAAAACCGACAAACACAAATAAATATTGATGCATTTATGTTTCTGCAAAGCCGTCTTTACTGTGATGGTTACCACTACTGATCTTTTCTTCTGGTGCGGCATTATATTAAATTAGAGTGCAACAACATCTCTGTAATTAGAATCTAATTGTAGTGTAATTGTAATGTTTGTTTTTATATTATTATACCAAGGGGGGAAAAAAGAGTCATGGATTTTTTTCTTCCTGAATCCTGAAACCCGATCCTTTCAACGTAGTACATCGTAAACCAAATGCTGGCTGCTTAAAACAAAGACCTGTGAGTTGCCCATGGGCAGAGCAAAAACAAGCTGTTGTCAAGTGAAATTTTGTTGATATTTTAACACTGGCAACTTTCGAGAGGACCTTTACTTCAGACATAAAAAAAAAACCTGTTATAAATGATAAAATGAAAATAACAGCTTGACAAATTATTTCATAGAGCGTGTAGACCAAAGTCAATCATAACTGTAATGTAGAGAGAAGTAAATATTGTCATTAACACTTATCTTTGCAATTTTTTAGAGAGGGAGAAAAATTACAGAATCATTAGTTAATAATAGGCTAATATGGTCCTCGAGAATAACAGGAGGAACTGCCAGTCTGTTTGTATATCGGTGTTTGTGTGTGTATGTGTGTGTGCACTTTATGTGTGCTTGTGTGTGTGCGTTTCAGTGCCATAAATAATAACATCAACTTCGATGTCCACACAAGCCACCATACTTGCACAGATGCACAGTTAAAGAGTCAAATCAGTGAGATTTTGATTTAATGTCACTATGATGTCTGATATTCAGAATGCAATGAGATTAGAGTCTCCAGCAATGTCAGCGCAATTTATTACCACAGAAAGTGCTGATATTATCAAGTTATGAGTTTACACTTTGTCATTTACAGCACGTCTCAACTCCAGTGTGTAAATTACAAGAGTCGAAGACAAGTTTCCACCTGTCTGTGATGGAGAAAATAATTTACACCGTCTGCATTATTGCAGGCTACAATTATGGGACATGAAAATTTAAAGTCATGCTCCTTTCTTCGATACACCCATGAATTAAAAAGCTTGAGAATTAGCAAGTCGAACTTTTTGTTTTAAGGAGAAAAAGTCAGAGGGTCAATAAAATGAGTGGCGGATCATCCTGTCAGCAGCATGACTGTGATCAATAAATTTTCTCACCACTTTTGTCTCGTGAATCATCATTAATGTGCAGTAGGAATGTTCGTCATTTACTCCAGTACATTTTAGTTTTTATTGTGTCCAAGTAAGAATTTGCAGTTTATGGAGACACTTGAGGGAACCATTAGGAATTAAGCAAAAATATTAGGACCTCTCCTCTGGGGACCATGAATATTTACAGCAGATTTCACGAGACTGTGGCTGGTTGTGTTATTATTGATCAGAGGGGAAAGTGTGACGTGACCAGTGGCTCGACTTGAAAGGTCAAAGAGTACCCAGTAGTACTGAAATCCTCCAGGCAATCCATGTTTCCTGACAACCTGGCCAACACACTCTGCTCTGAGGTGCTCGTTCTCATTTTCAACCTCTCTGTTTGTGTCCTAATATTTCTGTACTTGTGTGATTGTGTGTAGGAAGGTACTTTTTGTGCACGTGTGTTCACAGGTCCATTAGATCAAATGTATCAGACCAGGTCGTTACCAATTCTCAGGACAATTTCTCATCCTCGCCGCCTCCTGGCGTCGGAAATCACCAAGGTCACAGGGCCGGACATCGAGTGCCTCTCATGTTACACACAGCTACATCGGACATAGCAGCAAGATAGGTCTCATTGTGGTGATTATCATATCAACTTTCAACCAGCAGATATACGGAACTCTGATAATGTATCATTAATGGGAAATGCATATGAGGCTGCCTATTGACAAATGACCCATAATGAGTTGCAGCTCTTCGCACGCGACCATGATGAGACAAGCTGGGAGGTAGTTAGTCCATTATGTTTCCACTGGCGGTCTTGTAACGAGCTTTAACAAAGTTTTACGTCCTGCTGCTCGAAACATGAACCCATCAAGCTGTGTTTGGTTTGATATTTGAGTGAAATACATGGGTCGCTGATGATATATTTACAAAGTATATGATTGTGGTATTTTTTAGGACGTGACAAAAGAATGCAGTGTGACAGTGAAAAATGTATTTAATTAGTTTTTAGCTGCCAAAAATTTTTTCTCTGATGACCACATAATACAAAATTGATATAAATATGTATGGGCAGCGCAGCGGCATAGTAGTTAGCGCTGTTGCCCCACAATAAGAAGGCCTCGGCTTTGGTTCCCGGCCTGGAGCCTTTCTGTCCTGAGTCATGTTTTCCCCGTGCCCGCGTGGGTTTCCTCCAGGTACTCCGCTTTCCTCCCACCGTCCAAAGATATCATGTTTGGGTTAATTGGCCACTCTAAATTGTCCGTAGGTCTGAGTGTGAGTGTGAGTGGTTGTTTGTTTCTGTCTGTCTCTGTCTGTTGGCCCTGTGATGGACTGGTGACCTGTCCAGGGTGTACCCCACCCTCACCCAGAGTGAGCTGGGATTGGCTCCAGCACCCCCCGCAACCCTGATAAGCAGTTGAAGATGAATGAATGAATGAATGAATGTATATGTATTTATATATGTACACACACACACACACACACATATATATAGATGTGTATATTGACTTTGAATGCTGACATTGATGGTTTTTGAATTTTGAATTTGTATTTCTACCTACTTCAGAGTAGTTTCAGTGAAGTTTTAGTAAAAATTCAGTTTCTCAGAGTGCTGAAGTTTAAACCATTTCTTCAGGTCTGAATGAGTTAAGTGAATAGAATCTTTACACGTGTATCTAAACAAGATAAATCACAAAAATTGCTCTATGCCATGTGATACCAGGTGTGTCTATTCACAGTTGGTTAAGGCATCTTCAGGTGCTGGTGGAGCATTTCTCTCATTTACTTAGGACTGCTCATCATGTTCTCGGTGTGCCAATCTTTCCATAATATTTCAGTCTGAGACATCCGAAGTCTGAAAGTTTTCTTGTGAATTCAGAAGAATTCCCACCACAAATCGCAAACTGAATGTATTCCCTTCATCAGGGCCAATGTGGAGCAGCATGGAGCCACTGCCCTGAGTGTGAAAGTGTGTGTGTGGAGGCAGACAACAGTTTGTTTAGTATGACAGAAGAACATGTCATCTAATGCGACAGCATCAGTGTTTTATGTGATTTTAATGGTTGTTGATGATATAGGGGTTTATGGCTTTATGGTATGATGTAGATCAAACTGACAATACAAAATATTGGTTTTAAATTTGGGGTCTTTATCTGATGAGATACGTAGATGTGAACATTATCAACAAACAAACTGTTCCAAATCAAATTCTGTCTGTTTCAATTTTCTTTTACCTTTTACCTGAATGCTTTTGTAACCCAGCAGCAGATGTAATCTCTCCCATTCCTCATCCTCCTCTCCATCTCTCCATTTATCACTCCATCCATCTATCCTCAGTTTTACGTCTTTATCTGTATCCAGATCCGCTGTCTTTCTCCCTCAATCTATCAATGCGTCAGTCTCCATTTTCTCAGCGCTGGCCATGTTGACTGTACAGCGGTCCCAGCAACAGTTAACCAGCCAGCTTCTTCACTCTCTCCTAATTCCTCCATTATGTCACTTCCTGACTCCATCCATCAGCACACACCGCACACCCTGCATGACAGTCATCTTAAAATATCACAGCGAAAAGTCTACTTCAATTTAACGGATCATAAGGCTGCAGCTTGAATATTTAGAGTGTGTGGCTGCCGCCTGGAGATTTAATCCGGTGCTGCATAATTGATGGAGAGACATTGGAAAACTCACAGATCATTAAATGTGATAGCAGATTTGGCAAACATTTTTCAGAATAGTTTATGCCCAACGTCTTGTCACAGCTCTATGTTTTGCATAGACACAAACTGGATGATGATGATGATGATGATGACGACGATGATAATGATGAAAACCACGCAGTCATAGCTGGTTCCTCTAAACACCTTCACTGATATTTCTCAGGATGTTTGCTTTTTTTTAACTATGAACTTGGTATACTTAAAAAGCCTAAACTGTGCAGCTTGTTAACTCAATCCTGACATGAAAGAGCTTTTTTTTTTTTTCTTTTGTGGGTGTGTGTGTGTGTGTGAATGGAGAATATCATCAATGTATAACAGTGGAGATAAAGATAATCTTTTGGCCCTTAAAAGTTTTTAGTAAGTCATTAGCACACAAACAAACTATGGCAGGTGATTTCAACATGATAGTGATCACGTTTTAACATTATCTCATTAGAGACCTAATTCACTTTTACCATCATGTAAAAAAACCCTGCAGTACTTAAAACACACATTGAACCTTGTCCTGGCATCTGACATGGACATTTGATAGTCTACCCACAGAATCCCGTTTTATGGGTCCATTATTTAGTTGCTTTTGATTTCTTGTTACCAGACCAGACAACTTTTGGCAGAAATATCTTAACTACATGTTTATCTGATTGTGCTGTGGCTAAATTTACAGAGTTGATTCCATTAGCTTTTTATTCAAGACCCCCACACTAAGTTCTTGTTCATCTTCACACTTCAGGCTCAGTGAGAATGACACACGATTCTATTTCCCCTCTAGCAAAGAGGATAATAAAGCAAAAGAGGTTGGCTCCACAGTTTCACTACCAAGCACCAAAATTAAAGCAAACATAGCGACAACTTGTTAGAGCATCACATGACGACCCTCCGTGATGACAGGAGGAAAACTAGTTCTATAGCTGTGCGCTGCTGATCCATATCTTCCTCCAGCTCTCAGTAGCAACAACTTTATTAGGAAATTCAGTGAAAAAAATCTGACTATTAGAGACAAAATTCCCCAGCTTCTGCCTTCAGCCACTGCAGGTGCTCATTTACCTTCAAATACAGGCACAGCAGTACAACCCAATACACTCTGCTCTATATTTAGTTTCCCTTCAACTATCCTGAAAAATCTCTCCATCTAAATGTTGAGCCTGTCCTAAATATGCACCGTGACAACAACGTGAGTCTCTGGTGACAGGAGGTGGAAGTTCACTGAAAACAAAACACGTCCTGGGAACCGTTTTGTAACATGGCTGTGGACATGACAGGGTGACCGATTCCATGTTTTTTTTCTCAGCACACATGCTGATTACTTTAATGGCTCTTCCTGAAAACTAATTAAGTGTGTAGGAGGAGAAATGATTATTTCAACTTTTAAAAACAAAACAGCGTTTGAGCGTCTTACCTGGATCTTGATTGGCCAGGTGAAATTGGACACATAGACGTAGAAGGTGATGTTGTGGTGAAGCCTGAAGTTGTACTTCTCACAGGAGAGACTGTCTCGATGCTCCTTGATGTTGGTCCTCGCGATGATGGGCATCTCTTCACCGGAGATGGTCCCGGCTGTTGGGGGAAGACAATGAAACAGAAGGAGTACAAATGATTTCGAGAGGAGAAACTTTACAAGGTGCAGAGAAGCAGAACAATCAGGAACAGAGCCTTATGTGGTTCAGAGTCTGTCAGCTCTTATCAGGGTAAAGGGACACGCAGTGATCAGTTTGAGGGTGTTTATTGTGTTTCTGCCCCAAAGATTTCATTTATTTCGGCAGAGATCCCTTCAGAGGTGGATGTTATTAAGCACACATTTAAAGCCTGTCAGCCATGTGTAGGGTGATACAGTAGGACAATGGTGATCTAGTTCTATTTGATCACTGTGGACAACAGCCAATGAGCATTATTGTGTGAGGATAACCCTGGATTCATGGGAGTATTTACAGCTCCAACCTTTAGTGTCTGTTGTACCATCATCGTGACCACCATAATGTCTGAGATGGTAACTGAAAGGAGTTCCTGAGACTGTGGATCTTGAGGTTTTCAGGAAGGAGGGAGCTAAAAACAGCCATCTAGAATCAGGAAGGTCAACAACAACGAAGTCCCAAAATAGATTGAAAATCTCCCAAACCTTTGGCAAAACTCTATGACGTCACCCACTGGTTTTTGAGTTTCCAATTTGAAGCATCCATTTCGCAAATCGAATCTGGGTTTTTTGAAACAAACAAACAAAAAAAAACCATATTTGGTGGAGAATGTGGAGCTAAAGAGGAGTGATGACTGCATCTGACCAGCTCTGTAATCCTGATTGGGTGGTACAGTAGTCACGTTTTAATGCATCCCCTGCTTTATGGTCTAGTTTCCTCTAAATTGGTCCCATCATTTAAAAAAATTAAATTATGTTGTATTAAAGCAGACTTTAAAGTAGAGACTGAGACCATAAACTCATCAGGACGTTCATCAAGCTAATAAATCAAGGGAGGGACATTTACACATCCCACAAGGCTCTTCAGCTTTGGTTCCACTTTTAAGACCTTAAGTCTACGTTCACTTTGACAAACGGTCTATGTCCTGGTCTAACTCCCAATGTTATTCCCAGAACTTGAGTGAATCAGGCCATTTTGGGGCCAAAATGAGAAGTCGATGTATGTAATGTGTCATACACATGACACATTACACTGATATTGACAATAACTGTGTTGTTGATATTGTGTTAATAATAGAGACATGATAATATGCTGCTAGAATATGTTAGGGATTGTGGATCTTTTCCAGATCATGGTTGCTTTGTCCTTTCAGTGCAATTGTTCTTTGCGTTCGGTTTTGGATGGCTACGGTTATAGACTCTGGCCCAGTTCCAATGCTGCCTCTCCATCCTCCCACTCACAGACAGAGTATGACCGTGAGGGTCTTTTCATTAAGGAAGAGAATATAAATACACTGACAAGCTTCCAGACACCTACGCCTTTCTCCAATTGAAACAGGAAGTTAATTGTTTTTGAAAATAATTCAGAAAGGATATTGTGATTAAATCAATATTTATCTGAAAGATGATGTTATACACAGCATTGACAAAGATGTAGATTAATGAGCAGTGGTGACATGATCCTCATCATACTCATGGTACAGTGAGATTGTGAAAGGAAATGATAATGATTGAACTCAATAAAAAAAAAAAAAGGAAAAAAAAAATACTCCTCTGCTTCTCTTTCTTTGTTGTTGAATGTTTTTTTGTTTGTTCTGTTTGATCGTGTCTAATCTGATTCAGTGCTTTTTTTCCCCTCCGGTTCAGAGCAGCCCGCTCATTCCACAACCTCTATTTTCATCTTGTGCACATTAAAATAGCGGAGGAGAGACAATTAATTACTTAACTTTGTAAATGCACAAATTGAGCTCCCTTTTGTTGGTTAGTGGGTGTTTCATGCGTCCCACACTCCAAATGATAATTCACTTGTCTGGGCTAGTCCACTTCCACTGGCAGGTGATTTGTTTGGAATGAATTAACATGGCAGACTCGTCACGAGAGAGCTCAAACAGAGTGAGGGTGGGTTAATGGGCAAAACTGGACCTTATTTACTCTTCATTTGCCAACAAAGAGAAAAATCACTCAATAAACAAAGAGTATTTTCCTGTCTTAAGGCATCACAATAATATTGCTGTTGTGAGTGAAAATCTGACTTCATGAAAGACAAGTTCGTTTCAATACATTTTATTTTATCACACACTGATGAGATGGCTTTCCCATTACTTTGAAATAACGAATACGTGGCTTGCAAAACTCAACTGAGGATAAGAGACAGTGAAGATAATAGGATGGCAACATGCCTCTCTGGGAGGCAACTGAAGGGGAACAAAACTGAACAAATCAGAATTTCAAAATTCGAAGCCCCAAATAGTGACTCATCTGACAATTTGTTTTCTTTTGGCGTGAATGTCTCTGTGAGGGCTTTTTTACACTGACTGCTAGAGGTGAGCAGTTCGAGTGGCAATAGTGTAGATTTTAAAATGTCGATCTCAAGGTAGCACAATAACATTTAGAGGCAAAAATGTTTTCATGACATCGCACAGCAATTCAGAGTGAGCTGGTACATTTCTCTCAGTGCTGGGTGCTCTGATTTCAGTATCCTTCAGAGTCTTATCAAGTTCTGTGTTCAAGGCCGAGTTTTTCTGACACTGTGAATAAAATATTTCCATCTCCTGCTTTATCAGGAACATTAAATGCTCCATAATACACTGCACCCAATCGCACAAGCAATCACAGTCGCACACACTGAAGACCCACAGTCCCCGCTGAGGAAGCTCTGGGCCCCAAGACACCATGACTGTGAAAGCAGCGTTCTTTTATCTTAATTGAAATCAGGAGGGAAAATGTATAAAATGCCCTAATGCCAAAATTCAAAACAGCCTTTTGTCAGGAGGGGAAATCCCCAGGAGGGGAGCAAGAAGCGGATCTGACCATTTCACTTAAGGATATGACTCAGCCAGCAGTGAAAGGCACCGACTGTGGGGTATCTTCACACAGGCAGCTAAAGACAGAGCATTACTATAAACACTGATGGCTTTTGTTTCTTTGACAGAATCTCTTTTATCAAATGCAATATGTGTAAATATAACACTTTTTGCTTCGACTTCGACTGTGAAGTCATTAAACATGAAGGACAAAACATCATAACTGAACTTTTCATCCATCCTTTATATGATAGGTCCCATATTTTATTCATATATTTGTGGTTTAAAAACCAAATAACACCTCAGTGTAGTTTTGCATCTCGTCTCTCATTGTTCTCTCTGGAGTTTTGGTGACAACAGGTCCGTCAGCCGATCAGCAGAGAGGATCTAAGCCTCTCTGCTGACTAGCTATGTTTTCTGAGGAAAAATACATCAGATTTCAGATAAACAACCAGCAATCTAACCTAGCAAGGTTGGATGGGGGGCCTCAGGTGGGCGGTGTTGGGGATGTGGCTGAGGGCAGGTTGTGACGTCAAGCTCACAGTCAGCTCATCTCAACACTGACTACATAGTGAGTCTTCAAAGTCATACTGATCAATACACAAATTCACAGGCGTGTGTTGCACTTAATCTGACATAGTATTTATTGCAAATATTTTCTCTATCATCTAATTCTAAATGCAGAAGAATGTCCTGTGTTTTTGGCCCCAATCCCATTTCTAAAGAAAGCAACTGATAATTTAATCAGGGAAGCAATCTGCAGATGAAACTGTGAGGGCAAGAATATTTATTTACCGTCCTAATGTCAGCCAAAAAGACTTCAAGTCCACAAAGTCCTGAGAACTTGTCTAATATTAAAGAAATACCTTCTTACTGATTCTTAATTATGCAAATAGGCCTTTTTGACAAGACAAGTGTAAATACATACGAACGTCTTTCCTACCTGTGGAGCTTAAAGACCAGGTGATGTTGAGATTGAAGTTGTTGGAGGCGTTGATGGACATGTCAAGGTTTTTGTTGGCCTACAAAATAAAAGAAACACATTAATCAGAGTTACTTTCATATAACAAAGTAGGGCTGGGGCATGTGGCCTAAAGAGAAATCTCAGGTTTCTTGATCCCAAACTTGATTTACCACTTTAATGGATTTTTATTTTTCCTTCCTAAAACCAAACTATAAACAAAGACATTTGGCATTTGAACCAAATTTCAAATAAAGTGCCAAATGCCAAGTTCTTATATCTTCTTTTCGGGTGCCAATTTTGTCCAAGTACAGTCGCAAATAATACCAGGTAATGATGTGAATTGCTCTTTGGACTATTGAAATTCAGTCTGCGTATAAGAAAAAAATCTTTTTTCATTAAAAATAAAATCAGCTTAAACTACAAATTCAAATAAAATCGATAAAATCGATTTATCAGACAGCCCTATGAAAAAACCACATGAACTGATGTTCACATATAGTAGAGAAGTTGAAAATAGTGTATTTTAAGCAAATATAGATGACCAAATATGCATTCAGACCAAATGCAAGTCGTAGTGGTTAGCGCTGTCACCCCACAATAAGAATTTTGCGGGTTCAGTTCCTGGCCTGGGTCCTTTCTGTGCGGAGTTTGCATGTTCTCCCCGTGTCTGCGTGGGTTTCCTCCGGGTACTCCGGTTTCCTCCCACCGTCCAAAGACATCATGTTTGGGTTGACTGGTGACTCTAAATTGTCCGTAGGTCTGAGTGTGAGTGTGAGTAGTTGTTTGTCTCTGTTTGTCTCTGTGTGTTGGCCCTGTGATGGACTGGCGACCTGTCCAGGAGTACACTCCACCCCTCGCCTGGAACGTTGGCTGGGATTGGCTCCAGCACCCCCCGTGACCCGGAAACGGAAAAGCAGTAGAAGATGGATGGATGGATGGACTTAATGATAATTGCAGTGATTTTGCATTTCTCCAGATGTACACATACTTTCTGCCAGGTCTTCTGACACTCAGTTTTTTACATTCATGAAAAACAACCAGACAATCCTTGTTAAAACATTTTTAACTTGAGGTGACTCAACTGGCATTACTTATGGCAAATCTGAATCCATTCATTTGGCATCGTTCCATTGATTCTGTCTGCAATGCTGCTTCAAAGCTCGACTGAGTTTTATCTAAATCCACCTTTGGGCACTAAGAGGGAAAAGCAGAGCCGATAAAAGTCAAGAATTTATAGCAGTCAAACTCAAAGTCTGACAGAAGTTTACTAAGTTTAGAGAGTAAGTAGTCGTTTATACATCAGCTTTTGGACCTCCTGTTCAAGTTTTGCCACAGACCTCCATCATGTCTTAATGCTCATCATCATCATCATCGTTTTTTCTGTCCACCATTTCATAAATGCAAAAAACACCCAAATCAAATTAAATAAAAATTCCAACCTTATAACTCGGAAAAAGTTTACTCATCAACTGAAACATACTGTGAATATGTTTGAGTGCACGCGTTACCTGTTCAGGCGTAGCCATGAAGTTTATGGCGGTATAGTAGCGGTCATCTTCCTGGAGCAAGCTGAAGGTAAACTGGTAATCGATCAACAGGTTGTCTGGGCAACAGAGAAGGAATCAAAAACACAAAAAAAGACAAATGAAATGAAAACCCTAAGAGGAACCTGCGTGTTCACAAAACCTTTGTTCAGAGAGACCAACAACTGCAGTAACTTAAACTAAAACTAAAAAGACAAAAAAATATTGAAGGTCATGAGACGGATCAGTGATTTTTATTTTATTTATTTATTTATTTCTCATTCTCATTCTCTCATTCTTTTGTGGTCGTTATTTACTTGCACGTTGCTGAAATGTTTGTGTATTTATTTCCATTATGAATTTTTGAGGCAAATAGTTTTGAATGATTAACATGAGGGGGTAAGGGCATAAAAGTGTAAAACTTCTTAACCCTTTTTGAACATGAGCTGTGGCTTTTGTTTGAGTTGCTAATGATTGTGTCTGTTCCTTTTCATTTTTATTTTTGTTTTGCTTATATGTTTTTGTTTTTGTTTTTTTGAAATCTGCTTAATCTGAACATTTTCAATTGTCTATCTATCTAAAAAGAGGCATGACTATTTGCAGTGATACATTACTATTAGATCTACATTAACAACTCTGGCTACTGTTCTTTTTGATTCCTTGTTTCAATAAAAACTGTAGCTTATTGTTGGGGGGGGGGTTATTTCCTTGCATATTTGTCTGTTACTCTGCGCTCATTCATTTTGACTCCGAGAATGCCATTCTAAATAAAACCTCCATTCCAGGTCAGTTTATTGACATTGCCTTCAAATGCAGACAGATTTATTGAAGTAAAAACATGGGAGACGCTGACTGTGAGCCGATACTCAATTAGATGAATAAGACTACAGTAGTGGAGTTCTGGTCAAAGATCTCAGTCAGTGACAAAATAAACTAGGTGTGTCCGTAAGTGTGTAAAAAAGTGCACACACGCTCTATAAATATGAACAGTTCAGTGAGGATGCTGGTTTCTTGGACAAGCAAACGTCCCGATCAATAAAACATGAGTGAGAGTCTGAATACTCATGTTCTCGCTGAGATTTAATCATTTCTGAAAGCAGCTCCTATCGAGTGTCTGGAGGCAGCTCTTTGTCAGCGAGACAATGGTCAAAGTACGGAGGGGATCGCAGTGGTTCAACATCTGGATGGACAGCAGGAGCCGTGCTGGGTCACCTTGTCTGTTGGGCCTAATGGGAGCGGAGGGAAAAACAGACGAAGAGGAAAGGTAGGGCAGCTGTGTGACAGGAGAGTGTGAGAGGATCTTATTCAGATTTTCAGTTTTTATTCAATCTAATGAGGGATTGAGGTGGCTTTATCTGAGGGCAGTTCAGATTCAGACTCCTTTTTTTTTTTTTTAAGTGACAGAAAATTGCTGTTTTCACCGTTTGGGCACAATCTTCGTTTTTTTGTCCAGTAAATTTGTTGCATCATACCTGTCCAACATACCTCCATGTGTTAGACTCCAGGGGGTCAGATGGCACCACAGTCTTCATTTAAAGTTTATATCTGACTTGCTGTTTGGACAGCATTTATCAAGCTAATACACAAATCAAGGCTGATAAAGTTGTGCTGTTTATGTACCTAAATCATGGTGTATTTCTACAGTGACTTCATCCATTGGCTATCATACAATAAATTGTTGTTATAGAACAGTTAGCAAAAGACTTAAAGCCATTTCTTGTTGCAGTTCCAAAATAAATTCAATCACCATTGACAGTCACAGCTACCACGTATGTAAAGTTGTTGATTACAGCTTGAATGAGCTTTCACAAAGCCATTTAAATCAGAGAAACAACTAATGGCTCTGTGACTCAAGATCAAATTAATCATTAATGTGTCAGACAATCGCTTTTTTAACATTTCAGTTTACAATTGCAGCCTTTTTCTTCTTGAATCTTACTAGCAGAGGTTCAACTATGCAGCAACCTGAGGCTGAAAGAAGAAGCCAAATGAGAAGTGATGCACTTCTACAGACCACCAGAGTCTTGCTCCAACACACAGTTAGTCCACATAGACTCCCATGTTAAAACTTTACAGCGGTGATTAACATGTTACAGTCTGGTGCAGAAACTGTCTCGGTGTCTGGAGCTCCTCCTTCATAACAACTGCTTATGGGGGGGTTAAATATATCTGCTGTTTATATTTTATCAAAGCTTCAAGTTCTGCTTTAATAAAATTCTTTTTGACACCCCACAGTCACATGTTCACCCCTTTGCCTATTTTTGGATTAGCTGGGAGGTGGTTGCAGGCTCTGCCAAGATGGCAAAGGGCAGAGCTCACATTGAGCTTCTGCCTCAACACTTTGTACTGTACTGCAGATACCCTTACACAAATACGATTTTAAAAGCAGGGACCGATGGTAATGTTTCCTCTATTGAAATAGGCCTTGGACATTTTGTCCAACACAGCTGAGTTTCCAAGGTCCAGCAACAGGATGCGTGACTGTCATATCATCTCTTTATTACCGTATACCATACATATATAGCCTCATATCAACTTGGACATGCCCAGTCTCATTTTTTTTTTCTGTTCCCTTAACTAATAAAGATATCAGTGGACATGCCTTTAAATTCAAAGCAAATAACTTACTCATTCCCATGTATTGTAAACCATTTCATTCCCTTATTTATTTATTTTTATATTTTTGTGTTTGGTGGGCTTACGGAATGATGATGAGGAGTGTGCTGGTAAAAGAGAGCCTTGTGTATGTTGTCTGTGACCGTGTTTGTTGTGTGGTATGTTTTATGTTGGATCCCATCGAAAATTAGATGGTCCATGCCAAGGGGCTATTCATTAATAAACTTTAAACATTACATGAGGGGACAAACGCCAAGAGCTTCATCAGAAAAATGGTATTGTTGTAGTGGGTCAGTAATGTCAGGAAGAAAATATGGATTGTTTAGGATTAGGGTTCACTACGTTGCTGCAATGAATCTACTTTTAAACGCTGCAGAGAGGAGCTGCTTGAACAGAAGAGCTCTGTGAGAACATGCAGTGCTGTCAAATGAAATCCGTGGTTGTCGAATGCTGGGTGCCAGCAGTAGATGCTGCAAAGGCCTTTAAACTTCCACAGCAGAAAAACTTTGTGGCTCACACTGGAGTGAAAGACAGAATAACAGAAGAAGAGTTGTGTAGTGATCACCTTCCTTTCAACTGTACAATCCCAGGGCGTTACCAAGTTGAAAGCAAACTATGTTTGACAAACAGCCTTGTTTTGTTCAGTCTTCATGGCAAGTTAGCCCGGATACTAGATATCATCAGATCAAAGACAATATTTTTTCTTAACATCTCTCTTTTCCTCCCTCCCAGGCAGATGTGCACTGCTGCTACTCAGTTGTTTATCCCATAAGGGTCGTCAGTACAACTTCAGAGTATTTGCGCTTTTTATACTTTTTAAAGGGGATATAGACTTGTTTGCGTGCATGTGTGTGTGTGTGTGTGTGGGTGCCATCCAGCATGTATCAAGTATGTGGCCATCTGCATGATTGAGTAGTTACCTTCATCAGCTTGTGCGTGTGTGTGTGTATGAGTGTGACTGTATATAGAGGTGTGTGTGTGTGTGTGTGTGTGTGTCTGCATGGCTAAACAAACAAAAGAGAGTGTAGCACAAAAAGACTTCTGATAACAAAAAACTAATTACACCTGTCCCTCTGTGTCTTTCCAATATGTTTGATTTCAAGGCTGTTAGGAACAAGAGCATCAGCAAGGTTTGAAAGTTCATGTCAGCTAATTACAAATCCCACCTGACAAATAAGACAGCACTTTCACGGGCGGTCTGAATTACACGCGTGCAGGTGCTAATTCTCACACCAGATGAATCACATCAAGGTATCACTAAAGGTATTAACAATTCCCAGGAGAACTGAAATGGAAATAGTCTATGCCAATTTCCGAGGTTCACAGATGGGTGATCTTATTACTAAAATATGTAAGCTGATTCAGCCAATGTGAAACAAAACATTGTGATCAGGAATGAGAGGAGGAAGGAGAAAGCCGTCATCCGGAAAATAATCTGATATTCCGGAAATATGCTTCAAAAATAAATCCAACACAAGCGTGAAATCGCCTACAATGTCAGTTTGTCAGAATCTCTTGCTGAAGTTTCATTTAATGCTTGTTAACAACTTATTATTTCCCATTTGCAACAACCGTCTGACAGAGCGCACAACCAAGACAATGGAGTGCAGGTTAGGAGTATAGGTGGAGAGCTTTGGTGATGTTGATTTATCAGAAAACAACGATCTGAGGTGATAGACAGCACCGTCACATTCACCAGTGACGCAACTGGAGATGATTTACCACAAAATGCTAATCAGTACATTTGAAAAGGGAATGAGGAGAAGGTGTGTAACAGAGCGACAGTCACGCACATCAGTTGTGAAGCTGCTAGAAGAACAGGAAAATGTTGCAACCCGCAAACAAATCTCGCTTAGGGTAAAGCTGCAAAGTAAACTGGGTGTTGAGTTTCACAAATCAAAATCAGATATATATTTCTATAGTGCCAAATCGTAACAAAGTTACATCAGGGCACTTTACATATAGAGCAGGTCTAGACCAAACTTTATTTAAAGAGACCCAACAGATCCCCCGATGAGCAAGCACTTGGCGACAGTGGAAAGGAAAAACTTCCTTTAAGAGGCAGAAACCTCGGGCAGAACCAGGCTCGGGGGGGCGGCCATCTGCCTCGACCGGTTGGGTTGAGAGAGAAAGATAGAGAGAGAGCGAGAGAGAGGCGGGGGGGTGCAAAGTTGGATATTGTGGGGAGAGAATGAGAGCAGGAGGAGGGGATTTTCAACCCAGGTGCAAGCAGGAACATATGATACTGTATGAAGTTCATAGAAATATGGGAGCAGCAGGAGTTGCAGGAACGTGGGGTAGCGATGATTCACCACCTGCAGGATGAGGACAGGGAGAGAGAGGAGAGGAACTGGGAGAGACAGAGACTTCGGGGAAAAATCACCTCCTCCCTGTCCCATTTTCTGTCTCCCTAAACTACCCTGTCAAAAAATAAAAGCATACCATGGCCAGATCTGCCCTATGGTGCAATGTGCAGTTAATCCACCAAACATGCTGTACATTGCAATATCCAACATCCTAGAGAGAAACTTAGCCAATCCCAGCCCACACTGGGCAAGGGCGGGGTACACCCTGGACAAGTCGCCAGTCCATCATACGATATTGTTGTAATGGCCAAAGGCTTTTGGGCCTGTTAGGACCAATTAATCTATGCTAGATAGGCATCCTGACAGACTGCCTGTCAACAAATATTGAGGCACTGTGGACTGAAGCCACATTGTGGTCTAATGAATGACCTAAGGCCAGAAAAGATGTCGACTGCTGATCACTGCCACAGAGCCTCTGTGAGGTCTGGACTAGCTATAAAATTCACAAATTTATGTTAAACTTGTGTTTGATATAACTTCAACTCTACAACAAGAAGCCTGATCATATCAATTAGAAACTAGATGTAAACAAATCAGCCCTCTCGGATTCTCTGCTCTTTGATGTGCCATCATTATTCAGTCTTTTTTCTGAATTACGTGCCATCCATTTCTAGTTGTCCTTTAATTGGGATTGTGAGGCTGTCAGTAAATATTGGAGCCACTTTCTTTTTAGGTCTGACTAAGCTATCCCAGCAGGCCTTGGGCAGCAGACAGCGCTGACTATGAACTGACTGGTGTTAGCCAGTAATTCGACTGACTGCTGGTCTCTCTGGTAGAAGTGGTGGGACACTTGGTGGCCATCCCTAATTAGCCATCCCTTGTAGCAGACTGTGATGGAATATGACAGTGGTGTATTAAAGTGCTGTCCCTGTGATGCCTGCTCATAAATGCGAGCCTGACTGGGGGCGAACTCATTACAACAGCGAAGTTGCTTTTCATCAATTGACTGGTGGTTCGATATGACAGTGTTAACTCAACCAAAGCATCACTCTCTGCACACTCTGGAGCACCGCTGCCAATAGCTGGACACTCACATTTATCAGTCTGATGATAACATTTCATCAAAATGAGTTTCAGGCTGCTGCTTCACGACACGCTTCATACTATGGCAAAGAACAAGTTTCTGAGTGTGATGGAACTTCATTCGGTATTTTTCTCCAATTACGGACAATTGTCAGGTGTTAAGTGGAAAAAATGAAGCCAACTTTTTCATTTCTTCCTATTTTTATCAACCAATCCCAAAGAGAGGCCAAAATAATTAAATCGTCCTGTGAAGACAAATTGTGTCAATGTGTTCTTAAGCTGCTAATTTGAGTTAATCCTGTGGTAATCATACAATCCAACATTAAGGACAATCTCCATATGATCTGCTCTTCAATTGAACTGTACAGATCTCCTCATTAAAAGCTTGGCTATATTTGCTATTTTATTGTAAAAGTTCAGCTGCGAACAGCACGGCACCATAGTGGTTAGCTGTTGCTCCACAATAAGAAGTTTGTGGGTTCGGTTCCTGGCCTTGGACCTTTCTGTGCTGAGTTTGCATATTCTCCCCGTGCCTGTGTGGGTTTCCTCCGGGTACTCCGGTTTCCTCCCACTGTGCAAAGACATCATGTTTGGGTTAATAGGTGACTCTAGATCTGAGTGTGAGTGGTTTTTCGTCCCTCTGTCTCTGTGTGTTGGCCCTGTAATAGACTGGTGACCTGTCCAGGGTGTACCCCGCCCTCAGCTAATGTGAGCTGGGAATGACCCGGAAATGGATAAGCGGTTGAAGATGAATGAATGAAGTTCAGCTGCTGCTAACTAGACTGTTTTAACTGCTAAACAGGAAGCTGTAAATTGGACGTAAGTCCGAGTTTTATTCCTTCTTTCAGCTGGGTAACAGCACATGTACCAGTTCACCTGAACAAAAAGAGCTAAAGTCCAGGACATTGGGATTAGAGAGGCCTGCCTTCCCAAACTGTGACCAAGCTTTCTAATTCTGGCACTTACATAAAGCACCCCAATGATAAATAGACCCTACATGTGACTCCTCAGTCTGACGCTCAATGCTAACTACTACAGTTTGAGTTATGAGGTAATAACAGCTCTTTGCACAGTGGTTTAAGGAAAAAGAGAGGCAGACAGAGAGCAAGGGAGGGGACCACTGAAAATGTTTGATTCAGAGCAGATGCCGTCAGAGCTGAACTTCTGATATTCAGCTGTTCAACCTTGAGTAGTTGTTTGGTTTAGATAATGGCTTTCTCTTAACCTTTGAGGAGTTTTTGGCGAGTGCTTAACCTCTGTTCCTTTCGGTCTTTCGGTGCCCTGTAAGTGTTCTGTGTCGGGGTTGCTGCTGTCTGAGGCAGACAAGCAGTCGGATACTGCTACATGGATTGAATAAATCCAGTGTGCTGCGGTCTGTAGAGGCAGCACTGAAATATATTTTAAACTCATACCATATACTGTGGATTTGGCTGTGTTTCATCAGGGACCACTCATAGAAGCTGTGGCTAAAATTCAGATCAACCAAACCCAACTGGGAGTCACAGAGGATTCGTCATCACAAGTCGGCATCCCTACAGACTCTAGGATGTAGAGCTACATCCTTCAAACTGTGCACCCAATGAAAGTGGACAGGTTTGTTGGTTTATTGGCCCAGGACTTTTTAAAGCAACTGAGTAATCAAATTCCCTTGCAACATGTTGCCTATGAGCAAAAAAAAAAAAAAAAAACCCATTTAAAAAGTATTTACCCCTGAAAGAGTCAAAATTAGAGACAAACCAGAAATCCCTTCAGGGTTTCCCCATCTGTGACCATAAAGGATAAGGGATACTAAAGGGAGTGAAGAATATTAAACTCCAGATACTTCAGTGTGTCAGTACGCACACATATAACACACTGTGTCACAGTATACTTCTACATTGGCACAGTGTGTTTAAGAGCATAATAGTTAAACCTATCCCATCGTTTTACCCTAAATGTTTGGGAGATTGAGAGCACCATCCACATATTTTCATACTTGTACGACGGTAAAATGTGAACAAAATATCCACTCAAAACAACAAGTGTGAGTATAGAAGTACCCTAATAGAGACGAAGCTACAGAGTCTGCCACCTGAAAAGGATACCATGGACTAAACCTTTATAGGCTGAGCCTGTTCTTTCTCCCTGGGTAAGAGTCAATGGACGACCAAAGTGACTGATTGTAGGATCCCTTAACTGCAACAAAACAATAGCTTTGTCCTCAGTATGACTGGGAATTAGGCAGCTGTGTTGTTTTGTTTTTTTGTTGTTTGTTTGTTTGTTTTTTTAATGTATTCTGCCTCACACCTCATAAACAACTACATGGGAGCTTAGATGGATGATCTTGTGCGGTCCTTATGAACTAATACTGAAACGCTCTCCTCAGACTCCAGTTAATCTCTGTGTTGTCAGCTGACTATTAAATTTCCAGCATCTTTTCAAATCCACAGGTGGTGCAGACTCCTACTCTATTCCAGCAAGGTCCCTGCTGCCTCTCATATACTCTCCATGTCATTTTATGTGATGAGATAAAGCCTTTTTTTCCACCCTTCCAGTGACATTAAAGGCTAATATTGACCCCAACTGCAATCGCGGCTGCTCTCCTTAAAGTACAAGGAAATGGATGGCTTTTAAATCAGTATTTCATACATGCTTTTTCTCTGCATGTGTGTGCAAGACAGGGGTGTTGTGTGCATTCATGCGTGTGCTTGCTCTTACTCAAACAAGCTAACCCCATTTCACAGACAGCAGAAAAGATAATGTCCCATTAATGACAGAACATAATGTAGTCAAATACATCTGAAAAAACACATGCACACACATACACACAAAGAAGGGCTCAGTTGTAGCCATAGTTACACAGCCGAGCGACGACAGACTTTAGTAGCCATTAAAACATGTGCGCCCATGTTTTTATATCTTACTCTATACATGTGCATTATCTGAGGACCATCACAACACTGGGCAAGGGCATTGCATTGGTGCCATCTAGTGCCTTCAAATTTCAGTTCTGAAGACGAAAGACAATACAAAAAAGACAAAAAAGAACAGGAACTGATAATTACAGGCCATTAAAATAGCCCATATAATGTCTTCTCCTCCTCAGAACTGAATTCACCAAATGAAATATTTGATCATGTTTTGATAGAATATAAATGTTAATTTAAAGGTATCATAAGTTCCATTTTTCATGTGTGCTATCCGAAGTGTTGATATCCATTAGAACATATGTCAAACTCAAGGCCCATGGGCCACATCTAGCCCAGCATACAATCATATCCGGCCCGGAAGATCGTTTCAATTGTTGAATTTTTAATGGCCTGGCTGTATGAGGCGCCCGTAACACTCATACTACAAATCCCATAATGCAGCGCAACAGCTGCCGTGCCAAACAATAGGCTACCTGAAGAGAACCCTAATTTCAGCTTCGCTGACGACACACCAATCAGGCATCTGTGGATGTTTTCAATTGTGTACAAAATGTGTCTTGTTTATGGAGCTAATGTGGCTGTAATGTAAGAATTGAAAAATTTCAATTTTTATTTATGCTTTCAAGTTTTCACTAGACATTTTCATGGAGAACAAAATATTTATGTCTGTTTATTTTGGGGGGCAAAATATAGTATTATGTCTACTTCAATTAATATTTTTATTCAAAACCTGGTTAGTTTTAGTCTGTTCAATGCATTTTTTTCCTGTTTGGCCCGCGACTTACTGTGTGCTTCAAGTTTTGGCCCCTTGTGTGATTGAGTTTGTCACCCCTACATTAGAAGATATATTTGTGGTAGTTTTAAATCTCCTCTTTAAGTTATCTTTAAGTTGAGGAATTCATGCATTTTCTGTCTCAACCTCAATAGACCCATGACAGTGCTGCCATCACATACTATCAATGCTGTTATATGGATAAATTAGAAGAAAATAAATTCAAAGGTCCCAGCATTTCCTTTTTTCTGATGATTACATTAAAATGTCAATATCCATATGAGGGTACGTGTGTGCTGAGCTCAAGGTGTGGCTGAGAGCAGTGACTGCTTTGTTGTGACATCACAAGATGTCCTGACAGATGGTTTCAAAGATCAGTTTCAGAATACAGGCTGTGAGCTTTTCTCTGTGGACTGAGACCTTTGATACTTTCACTGTATTAATATAGACCCTAGACCTGATTGATAATCAAAGATCGCATGGACATCTAGCTTAAGACTGTGCGGGACCTTTAAAATAAAAGGCTGTGCAGCAATAAGGGTGAGCCCATGTTAACAACGTAGTCACATTCTTGAGCAGAAGTTATTTTTGTGATCAAAGGCATATTTGAGGTGACCGGTGCAATCTACTGCATGACTCCTCTGATTGCTGCATCCATTCGAGCCTCTCTCAGTGAAACAATGATAGGCCAACTCCAGACTAGAGGACTATTGACATTGACAGGACTTGAACCTTACTGTAGTGCGTTATGATATTAATACGGAGGAAGGCCGTTTGTAGACAGAACTGCCGCATGTATTTGTGCAGGTGTGTGTGTATCTGTGTGTTTCTGTTTGTGTGTATGAGAGAGAAAGAAAGTGAACATGTGTTTTTCTGCCACAAAACATCTGTTTTGACTGCAGCTCTCCTCCTCTGTATGCCCTTTAACAGGAAAACCAACAATTTGTTGCAAATGAGCTAAGTCAGTGGGATCCCTGCCTGCATCTGTTAACAGGAAATCACAGTTTAGGACAGAGTTACGTCGTCTTCCCCTCTTTAACTATTTGCTGAAAATCTTTGTAACCAGCAGGAGAGTTGGTATCGCATTTTTAAACCCGATCTCTTGACATGACTTTCAACCAGTTGCACATGTCTCAAGCAATTGTTTTACAATGGTTAGACCTGAAGGGTACTGATTACTCTGGCTTAAATAGAATAATGACAACAAGCATTCCCCTTTGGCCATCCTGTGTTGCAGTAATAGCTCTCTGAGAGTCAAAGGCAGAGGTGGCATGACATTGTTCTAAGTGCATCATGACTTCTCAGGAAAGACTGGCTGGTGGGGAAAACATTTAAAAGAAATGTGCTTTAACACATGGATATGATTACCTTCCAGACTCCGATGAACTTCACATATTTTTGTGTTATCTGAAGTGCTGATATCCATGAGAAAATATATTTGTAGTTTAAAGAATCCAATCCCCCTTCTTAGTGTAGTTTTACATCTCCTCCCCCTCTTTCGCAGTATTAAAATAAAACCTAGACATAACAAAAAAAAAGATATAATGAAAATCTAACTTTATACAAACTAGGACCTTCAACCCTCGGAAGTGGATATAAAGCGCTGTTGCTCCATGATGGCTTGAGCTACAGACATGCTTTTTTTCTCTTTAATATAAAGAATGAACTTAGATACGATTTGGCTCAGTCTGACCCTTATACTGACAAATTGCTGCTTTACTTCTGTGTGATTGTCATTTAATTGTCATCTTCCATCTCGTGCATCTAAACCCACATCTCTACTTCGGACACTGCCATTGGCTCCAGCCTGGCTGTCAGGTTTCTGTAGTCAAATAAATAAGATCAAATCTGTATTTTTCTGAGGTAAGAGTGAAGTTTATGGTAGTGACAGAATGAAGGCAGAGACAATAACTTAAGAGGCTTTGGAGCTGGTTTTTCATGATTACTGCTCAAAAGATTGAACAGAACTCCTGATCAGATAAAGATAGAAACTTCAAATCATCTCCAGAATGGCACATTTACAGTGTTTTCATCTCAAAAATATATTTTTGTTTGTGAGCTACTATTCCCTATTAAACTGAACAGTCCTTATTAAGTGACAGGAGTAACTGGCTGAGGTTTAGCTTGCTGATTCTGAATATGTAGAGACTTGGTGACATTTTTAAAAAATTACAACTTTCTAAGGAAAAAGCATATAAGCATGAAAAAAAACAGAAAAGCCTTAATGTGGCTCTCTAAGGTATAAACCATGGTTGCAATCTTGAACTCCTTTTGAAAATATATGTATTTGAAAAAATTTTACAAAAACATAAATCCAGATGTTTAATGTTAGAACCTGTTTATCATCATTTTGCAAACATTTGCTACGGAGGCTGTTTTGGAAGATTGCTTTAGGTATTCCAATGTGCTACAACATAATTCAGCTGTTCAGACTTACCATGGCCTGAGGGCAACAGATCCAGTACTGCTAACTGGATGTGGGACGCTCATTGATTTCTTAAGTTTATCCGTTGATTGGAAACTACGATAAAGTATCCTGCAATCTTTACTCCCACAGGCTGAGGCAGCATGGGGCTGTGTCGCCTTACAGGCACTCAATAAAGAACACTTAATTGTGTCCATCTGTATCTATCCAGATATTTTCTAAAGAGTCATTGTTTCACCAAATTACCCTTATTATGTGCCATCCCCCCCTTGAAGCTCTCAAGTTGCAGTGAAAGCTGTTTGTAAACATATTTTGGATCAAATGTAACTGTATCATTTTACATTTGTGTAAAAGCAGTGGATGATGCTTCCAGAAAGTTTTCAAAAAAAGTTTTTTTTACTTGTTTGTTTTGAAATACATTGTAATCCACAACAACTCAAATTGATCACACCCTCTCCATAAAAGTGATGTTAGATCATGGAAGTAAATATTAAGTTTGACTTCTAATTAACTGTGTCTGTGTGCAGTGTCTGGAAGGTGAGGGTCATTTGACTGTATTTGTGGCAGGATACTCACAATAACATGTTCCCCGGAGAGGGTTACCAAGGTAACGGTTCTCTGAGTCACATCTGGAACAACACAGAAAAGAAGACAGAAACAGAAAGAGGAATAAAAGAGAGAAAGAAAGGCAGCATTAGCATTTAAAAGTTTTGTCTTTGCTTTGCAAAGTGATTTCCCATGAGAGTCCTGTCTAGCCTTAGCTGCTATGCTTTTCCCCAGGAGCACCAAAGACACAAACACACAAACACACGCACACCCCCACGCAAAAGTCAAAGACCATACTAAAATCGTAGGTGCAAACCTTTCACAGTATTTTGATCAAATAGATTTCATATTTTTGTATTTATTCACAAAAAATAGAGCTGGGTGAAAGGGCTTGAAAATAAAAGCCTTTTTTTTTTTTTGTAAAGTATAATTTTATTTTTTTTTTTTTATTCCTTTCTAAAAACAAATGACAAATGCTGAACAAATTATCCAAAGCATTTTTTCTTTGATTTTATTTTTATTGTCCCTTCTGGAGTTTGACCAAATTTCCTTTTGCTGTTAAAGTGCCAAAGGTTCTTATTTATAATGTTGCCTTTTCTCTCAAATTGTGATTGAGTTGGGCGCCACATTTGGCCAAATTGAGTTGCAGTATGTAGCTGTCCAAGATGACGGACCCAACTATGCATCAGTCCACATGTGCAAATAACATCAAGTAGCGAAGCACATCTGGTAATGACAAGCTAAGCTCACCCTGAAAGGAGCTGAAGGTGAGAATTAAAGAGGAGACCGATTTTCATTAAAATGAATCAACAATTCCATGAAATGCTCTATAAAGTATATACAATCCAATACCAGCCCACCTACCAAACTACACACAACTATTCACCTGCACACATACACATCAGGTAAAATACATGACCAAATTAAACAAAGCTAAAGGCTACGAGCATTTCCATTAAATGGATGGAATCAAAGCATTCAGTTGGAACATGTCAGTGGAATACAGATGCATCAAAAACAGGCCAAAACCACTGGTTCTCCAATGTGGTTCTGTTTGTTGCAAATCAAACAACACAAGTCGTAGATTAATTCTTATTGTGGAGAAGCCAGGGGGTTCGATACAATAGACAGTGAATACAGAAGTGATTTTTGGTGCAGTAATGACAGTCACAGGTTTGCTTTGCACTCCTATCTTTCATTCAGATGTTAATATTTGAATTTGCAAAGACAATAATCAGATTCAATAATTGGAAAACAAAATAGTAAACATGTTTGACAGTGGAAAGATCAAAACACCATGACATTTCATTGTTGATAAACCTGGCAGTGCGGGCGTGTTTTGCAAGAGAGAATAACAACAATAGAACAAAAAGCATTGTGAAAAGAAATAAATAGATAGAGAGATAAAGGAATAAAGAAATATCAGGCCCTGCCAGTCAATACTGTCAAAGAGTGTACTCAGATTTTCATTTGCATTTTATCTTTGGCATTTCAGCTGTTAGTCATTCACTGTGACCAATAGAGGATGGCTACGTTTTAATAAAAAAGGCACATTTTTGGTGACGGACAGTAATTGGCTGTAGTTGAAAGTCGTGACCTTTTCTTTTAAGGGAAAGTCTCTGATGACCACTAAGCTCCCATACAACACAACTGGATGGAGAAAAAAACCCATTTATTTTTACAAGCAGAAATATAATGGATTTCTCAAAATACATAACTGGATTTGAATGGGTTTAAAAGGGCCCTGAGGTCCAGGAACTTAAGGGCTCATATGAATATTGTAAATTTTAACATTCAGTGAATGTAATTAAAACAAACAATAGGGCTACAGGGTTTTTTCCAGTTATCATCAAGGAATGATAGGCAGGCTTTTGAGGCCGTTAAAGTGTCAAGACGGATGACGTGAGCCTGAGGTAGTTCAGACTACAGATAGGAAATTGCCTGACAATGGAGAACAAAAGTCTGATCTCCACAGTGAGCTGAACGGAAAAGAGTTATGAATGTGACGAAAGGACTAAATGTGATTGCCATTATAATGTCACAGCTTTAAACAAGATTTTTTTATGGAATGTAGGCCTCTCTGTCATGCCTGAGCCGGGAGAGCAAACACAAAATCTAGAACAGAGCAAGCACCAGTGACAGCAAAAATGACATTGATAAGTCAGAATATCATGAGCATTTATACATTACCCAGCTTGGGACAGATAAAGTAAATCTAACTATGAGAAGGAGGATTTGGGGCAGTGGAGTGCTGAGAGGCTGCATGCAGAGAAAGCAGCTAAGGTACACAAAGTGAAGCAGTTTAAATACAGCATCCAACTGAATATGTAGTAAGGTCAGGTGGCAGATCAGCTGTGTTAGGCAGCCCTCCCTATGAGCTGGAGCTGAGTGTAGCTTGGCCTGCTTGAACTAACATCACGCTCAATTTCCATTGCAACGCCTTGATGAAATTTAGTATCTCAGCAATGTAGAAATAAAATAAAAAAAGGAAACACACAGGTGATCAAACCCATATGCAGTTCTTTGTCAGGCTTGACTATATATGGACAATAAATCATCCAAAACATTTTACAGTCTGCACAGTCTCACAATGTAAGGGGGAGGAAGAGGGTACAGAAAGACATTGAAAGGCAAGCTAAAGTAGGCGCAGGAGAAAAAAAAGAACACACAGGAAAAGAATGACAGGGGGGAATAAGTGAAAGAGAACAGGAAGGCATGTTTACAGCCCGATCGTTTGTGAATTCTCCTGCAGCACTGCAGCAGGTCACAGAGCATGGCCGGATACTCAATATTTTATTTTTCTATAAACCCTGGCCAAGGACGAGGTCTTAAACCACAGCAACCTCGCAGAGTCCCCATCCTCAATTGGGAGTTTACAACAACACTAAAAGCAAACATCAAGATGCTTGTCTTGATGCCTAATCAAAACACATAAAGGCCACTTGAATCAAAGACAGACGTAAGAAGAATTTAACTTTTTCATTCTTTTCAAAAAGGTACATGTACTCAGTTAGACACTGCTCGGTAATTCTTGCATTAAAGCTTTCATACAGAAATACTTCCTGGATATAACAGCAAAAATAACACTCACTCATAACCTAAAATCAATGTACTGCCTCTGTGTGACATACAAGTTTTAAATATCCAGAGTGTATTCAGCAAGTTTTGACTGAATTTGGAAACAGAGGAAAAAGCTACTCTACCTGTCGTTTAGGTGTAGTAGTTATTCCATAGGGCAACACAGCGGCGTAGTGGTTAGCGCTGTTGCCACACAATAAGGTCATGGGTTCGGTTCCCCACCTGAGGCCTTTCTGTGTGGAGTTTGCATGTTCTCCCTGTGTCTGCGTGGGTTTCCTCCCATCATCCAAAGACATCATGTTTGGGTTAGTTGGTGACTCTAAATCTGGGGTCTCCAACACGTCACTCGCGAACTACCAGTAGCTCTCCAAAGGGTTAACAAATCTACATAAATTTGAAAACTTGACCAGTCAAATCTCATTAGTCACTCGGAAAACCAACTTGCATGTATAGCCAATCAAATTCATAGGTGTCACGTCCCCTTCTTAAACTAAATGATTATTTGCCCATTAGTTGTCAATCAAACAGTTACGCTGCTGTCAAGCTTGATGAGTCAGGGGTGATGTGAGATGGGCAGCAACCATGACCGCTGCAGGTACCCATAGCAATAAGAGGCTGAAAACCTACTATTTTCATGAAAAGTGTGAAGCAGAGTTTTGTTTCACAAATGTAAAAGACAAGTGTGTATATCTGATATGCGGTGCAAGCGTGTCAGTCGGTAAAAGATGCAACGTGGAGCACCATTTCACCAAGGTCCACACAGCAACTTTTCACAGGACTTTCCTGAGGGTAGCAGTCTACGAAAGGAGAAGATAAAGGAGCTGAAAGCCACGGTTCAAAGACAACAGTCTCTGTTCACCAGACCTATGAAGAAGGCCAATGCAGCAACAGAGGCCTTGTTTAAAGTGGCGCACATCTTAACAAAGCACAAAAAGCCCTTCACCGATGGCAGGATTGTAAAGGAGGCTATGACCGCGGCGGCTGAAACGTTTTTCAGGGAACATAAAAGTAAGACAGAAATTTTGTCTGCTATTGCCGATGTACAACTTGGTGCAAATACTGTGGCAAGGAGAGTGTGTGGGCTCTCTGCGGATGCAGTAAAACAACTGGAATAGGACATTAACAGGTGCAAATGGTTTTCAATTCAGTGTGATGAGTCTGAAAAGAAGGGTTTTAGACTCTACTTCCACTGAAAACAACAACCAGGGGAGTTGATATTTATAATGCAGTTAAAGTCTACTTTGTAGGAAAAAAAAATCCCCGTTGAAAAGCTGGTGTCTGTGACAACTGACGGAGCACCTGCTATGACGGGTCGTCACTCAGGATTTATTGCGTACTGCAAAGCGGACCTGGCTTTCCTAAGTTTCTGAATTATCCTTGCATCATTCATCAGCAGGCTATTGGCGCAAAAGTTATGGATTTTGACCATGTCATGGCGCATGTTGTTAAAATCATCAACTCCTTCCGAGCAAAGGCAAAGCAACACCGGAGCATCAAGCTGTTCGTGGAGGAATGCTCTGCAGAGTATGGGGATCTCCTCCTCCACACTGAAGTCAGATGGCTAAGTCGGGGCAAGATACTGCAGCGCTTTCTTTCCTTGCTGGGTGAAATCAAGGCTTCTATGGAAACGAGGGAGGAGGTTACCACCCTATTATCTGATGCAGAGTGACTACTTGATCTTGCTTTTCTGACAGATGTAACTGAGAAAATTAACCACCTGAACCTACAGTTACAAGGCAAAAATAAAAACATATCTGATATGACCAGTGCTGTTAAGGCGTTCAGTGCAAAACTGTCATTGTACATTCAGCAAGTGAAAAACAAAAGGTTTCAGTACTTCCCCTCTGTCTCAAAGATGTTGGACAGTCACACAGGTGCAGCCAGCCTTTTCAATGTTTCCAAGTACTGTGACCTCTTGTCAAGGCTTGGACAGGAGTTTGCAGACAGATTCAGTGACTTTGAGAAACTTGAGCCCTGTGTAACATTTATGGCCAACCCCTTCATGGATGTGGACAAAAGTGAGATTTCAGGACAGATGGCTGAACTTTTCTGTGTTTATCCTGTAGAAATGGAAACCAAGGTAATAAACCTTCAACATAATGTGCAACTGAAGTCTCAACAGCATTCTCGGCATTTCTGGAGCTTAGTAGAGCCAGATAACTATAAGAATCTTCACCAAGCAGCTCAGAAAATGTCTGCCTTGTTTGGGTCTACATACCTCTGTGAGTCAGCCTTTTCTGACATGAATGTCATGAAATCAAAGTTCAGAACAAGACTGACAGAAGAACATTTACAAGACTCCATAAGAGTGAAGCTAAGTGGCTACACTCCACCATACACCTCTCTAGTTGACTCCATGCAGTGCCAGCCACCTCACTAACTAAAAAAGACTGAATACATGTCACACACACAACTGGACATGTGAATACTCTGATGAAGTGATACAGTGACATATGGACAGGTAACAAAATGACAAGTGAATAAGTAACAGTATCTGTGTGTTTGTAATTGCATTGTTTTGTTTTATAGCATTCATGTTTTCAGTTAATGTGAGATACACTAGAAAGAAATGCATACAGAAATACAAAATTCAGATGCAGGTGAACTAAATATTTTTTGTTATGTTTCAATACAAAATGTGAGTTGTGGACACAAACATTTAGTTAATGTTCAGGCAAATAAGCTTATTCAGTTTGTTTAGGTTGAAATAAGCTTATTCAGTTTGTTTGGGTTGAAATAAGCTATGAGAATAAATGTTACAAAAAGGAGTAGCTCTCGGCCATTTTCATTTTGTAAAAGTAGCTCTCAGAGGAAAAAAGGTTGGAGACCCCTGCTTTAAATTGTCTGTAAGTCTGAGTGTGAGTGTGAGTGATTGTTGGTCTCTGTCTGTCTCTGTGTGTTGGCCCTGTGATGGACTGGTGACCTGTCCAGGGTGTACTGCGCCCTCGCCCAGTGTGAGCTGGGATTGGCTCCCACTACCTAGAAACAGATGAACGGTAGAAGATGAGTCAGTGAGTTATTATTCCATATTTTATTGTAAACCATTGTCATGCGAAGATCAAAACCTAGAATAAATGTGTTTATAATTCCTGATACGCTGTATATAATGCATCTGTGCCATTAGAAAAACATAACTCATCCAAAGCTTACTTACATGTAGTTTCATTGCCGTGAATCAATAAACTCTGTATATACTCACTAGAGCAATTGTTCCCACCGCTGAAAGCAGTCCTTGTAAAATGCAGGTGTTTAAGAAATCGATAGACCATTTTAAAATATGAAATTATACATTTGTGAGACATTTTTGAAGATTTACGTTACTTTAAAAAGAAATGGGCTTAGTGTTGAGAATCACAGTCAGTGTAGGAGTCAGACGGACACATGCTGACACTGGTGTTTTCTTTGGATTGTTATCTACAGAACTTAATGAGTTGTTCATCCTATATGGAGGAAATGTAAAATAACGCAAATTTGTATATTTCAGTTTATATTTTATCTTCTTGGTTTAGTTTCTATCTTACTGCACCAAAATCTGAAAGCTGCTACCTCAATTTTGTTTTACTTGTGCAATGACAATATAGAGTTTCTGATTTCTTATTTCTGGTTAGAAATTTTCAAAAAAAGGTCAAACACATTTGGCCAAAATGGAATCAATGAAAGAACACAAGAAGATATTTTCAAAATAAGGTTTCAAGATATGATGAGAGTAATGGGAAACTTTTATTCCCTTCGTGCCCAAACAATATGGATTGATAGACAGATGGATAGATGGGTTGGGGAAAGAAAGAAAGAAAAAGGATTTACTTCAAGTGAAGCTTAAGACAGGAGGAAAGAGGCTTGTTAAACCAGCAGTTGGAGATGCAGAGAAGAGCAACATCACCTCATTAAGAGCCTGTCCGAGCTGTTCCCACTCAGCTGCCACAGAGAAGCACAATGACGACTAAGCTTATTTCAGAATGGGAAGATTTATTTTGATAAATGTAATGTCATAAAGTGCCAAGGGTCATTCTAGAACAAAATAAGATCTAAAAACACATATATCATGGAATCAAGAAATATATTTTTTAGACATATTTTCAAATATTGTAGGAATCATTTCCAACTCCCACAGAGGAGGTTTGAGCAATCACCAGAAGAACCCAGAGACACCTAACAATGGAACCTGGTCCACTTTTCCTCCCTGCACCTTTTATCTTTGGTAGGTTTAATACTACATCAACTTAGCACAGAAGCCGTTTCTTATCAAACAAGTACTCCCTGGAGTCTCACACTGTAGGGATTAAAGTGGAGGAGCTATCCCTCAAACGTATGCTGTTTCATACAAAGAAGTCCTTTTCCCTGGTGTAAAATACCATTTTATATTAATTGCACTAGATTTAAAAAAATACAAAAAATGTGATGATACTCGAGGTTCATTTTACAGGAATCAATTTTGACTGGTACTATTTTATGTCAGTGAAATGTTTTTTTCTGTCAGTTTGATATTGACTAAGTGCAAAAATATTTATGAGCTTGATGTCACTGCCCTAGAGAGGCAACTCTTAAAAGGTAACAATCCGATAGCAAGTTTGTGTGTGTGAGGCTTTGTTCAAACAATCGGAAAACAAAACAACACATCGCAGTCAGTAAATGCTAATATCCCCCACCATTGATGGTTCCACTTTGAGCAGCCCACTACATGGTGAACCAGCCATTTTGTAGTGTAAAATTTTCTCCACAACCCAGTTCTCACATCAAAATGACACCGCCTGCTGGTAGATGTGCGCTCTATTGTTCACTGTAGGAGAAGTCATCTCTGAAACAAGCCCGCTGCTAACGCTAGCTGCTAGCTCATGTGATGCCATCTAGTTGAGACTGTCTCAGGCGCAGAACAGTGGTTCAATATATGACTTTTGTTCTCAACACACTCTTAGTCGACAAACGACGCATCTAAATCACATTGCAGTTAGTCAACTAGCTATGCTGAAAATCCTTGTAAGTAGGCTACTGTAGCGTAATTTCATATATAAAACAATAACTTATTTGCCAAACAACAAAATAAATAGTTAGTTTAAATAAAAAATTTTAACTAGCTATGTAGCTAGTAAGCTACCTAGATCCTGGGAGTGGCCAAATACAGGTTGTCATGTTCATGTATGAGTTTAATCAAACATAAAAAGCCATAAAGATGAGGGATAAGCTGTCTTGAATGAGGTTAAATCAGAGGGCATGGTGGTGAGGGGGGTTCTCATTTTGGGAAAGGGGGGGGGGCACTAAAGTCTGAGTCTCAGAGATCCAAAAAAGGGAAGGACATCTAAGCTGCTTACAATAGCCTATTGGGAAAATGTTTAAGGGCCACACAGGACTGGACTACCTAATCACTTAAAGCACACTCAGCTGTACAAGTACACACACACAAACACAAAGAACAATATTTGTCATACACGGTAACAAGTATTCTGCTATACAAGATATACAAATTGGAGATTAAAGGCCACAATGATATTGGTCCTACTTGTTTGTTTGTGTGTGTGTGTTTGTTTGTGGAATCTATTTTTTCATGACATGTAGTCATTTTAACATTTTAACCAATACAATTTCATCCAAGCTGTTATAGAGAGAAAACTACACAGCATAACAGACTTTGTTATGCTGTGTAACACAGTCTGTTTCATTTATAGGTACAAACACACACTCTCCACAGTAAAGCACAGTAAAAGATGCAAATTAGAAGTCAATTAGTGGAGTTTTCTAGATTATGAAGGAGAGTCCTATTAAAGCTAATCAACACAATCAAACAATCAGACGATGCTTAATGGAGGAAACTAAGAGAGATAAAGTGGAGACCTCTGTGAAGTGTTTGAGTGCTGATGAGAAATGCACAAGTCAACTCACAACCCAGACTATCAATGAAACAGGTTCAAATTTGATTCAATTATTTGTGAAAGTAATCGTGCTGAAACAGTAAAATAACATCTGGTGAGTAAGCTGGCTGTAGTATATACCTGAGCTTAGGTATATTCACCTTCCAGAAGAGGAGAAACGCAAAAAAATGGAGGTGAAGAAGTTAGACTTCACATGTCAGGAATGAAAGAAAAGCTAGCATTATGGAATTATTTAAAACCAATCAAAAGTTGGATGCATTCCAAATGTCTCAAAAGCCTCCAGTGTAAATGTCTTTTTCTGATATCCATCAAAGTTTCCATCAAAAAATAGGACCCCCCTCCATCAAACCTTGACTGATCCACATTAACCACATGTTTCTTAGTATAACTATGACAACACAAATCCACTATGCCTGATTTTTTTGAGCATTTTATTTAGCAAAAGTTCACATTCAGCTGCTTGTATTCAGACCAGTGGTTCCCAGAGCCATACAAAACAGAATAACACATCTCAATCATCATATTAAAAAATCCCTGTTAAAAAGCCCTTCTGCCACAGCTAAGTGAGCTAAGACGTCTGCTGACAACTCACACTTGCAGGTTGTCACAGAAACACAATATGCATTCAGGCGGGCAGGTTTTGCCACAAGCGCAATAGTCAAAGTAACATAAAGCCTTGACAGCGTGACAATAATGGAGTGGCTGACAAAAAGGACTAAAGATGGCAGGATGATGGTTTTTACAGAAGACTTTTGGAGTCAGTGTGCTGATATTTGTCTATAATATACAGATCCTGGTTGTGGTTGATTGGGAAAGTAGAATATTGTGATGGTCTCATTGATTTGGGGAAAACACAAATGGCAAGGGGCAGAGAAACAGGAAGAAACCAACAAATGGATGAACCAGAGAATGAACACAGAGGCACACAAATCTAGTATGAGACACACATGAGGTGATGAACACATACACACAAAAAGCTAAACACCTGCCTACTTAATGGCCCCATTATTTCTGAATCTTAGCATTTGTGTGTGTCTACACACCTGCTGCAGGCCTGAGGGCATTACCATCCACCCCCCTTGGGAGAAATTGCTTGTTCATAATCAAAACGACAAACAAATGGCTATTTTGGAGTATCTCAACCAAAATAAACAGCACCGTGACAGAGAGACATTTAGAGATTGGCATAGGGATGCACAATTTAACACACAAAAGGCATACACCCTCTCTGCTTTCTGCCTCTCTGGTCTCCCCAGCAGACTCACACCACATGAGTGTGTGCTGAAAAGAAACATTGCACTCCAAAACCTGACATAAATGTCAAGTGAGCTGGGGAAGTTAGGCTGCACGGCCAATTCAGCATTCGCTCATGCTCATCTGCGGCTGCATATTGTTCAAGACTTGCCAATATGTTAACAGTATAATAATGAGCCTCAACTGCTTTTGTGTTTCCCTCCAGTTGTTTCCTGCTAAGGAGGAGTTGTTTTTTCTGCCCCAATCAGTGGTGATTACACATCCATCTCTCTGGCATCCTTTCAGTTGAAAAAGAAGTTGTGCTTGCAGTTGTTAGTAGCAGTTAATGCTTTGTTGGAACGATTTTCACTGCGATTTCTCAGTTGCTTTGCTACAGGGAGGTGACGCTCCTAATCCTGCCAGCATGGCTATGAATGGCTCAATCCTTTTTCCAAACAAAAGTGACATTTTACCTGTATGAGTTAAGACAGAGCGCAACACCTGATATATTTTATTAGGAGGAAAAAAAAATAAGGGCAGATATAATCAACAAATATTTAGCAGAACGGATTCAAAGGAGTTACAAATTACATACATGCAAACATAAAAAAAAAAACAAAGCTTACAACTCAAACACACAGTATATAACTTCTGTTAGGGGTCTCTCAAACAACAAACAATAATAAAAGCTGTCACTGTTATGTCATGAGGTAATGTGTGTTGAACTTTAAATTGTGAAATATTTATATAATCATTTGCACTCTGTATTTTCTATCACAGTTACTTTTTGTGTTTTCACCCCAAAGTAGTATAATTCTATTGATGCTGCTTTAATGATCATTATTCTATTATTATTATTATTATCCAGCTCAATGTTCGCTGCAAAGAAGCTTGTTGGTTTCTAAAGTGTCTGGATTTTGGTTTTTTGCCCATATCCATAATTTGAAGAACAATTAATTCAATAGAATTTTTTTTAATTTTTACTTCAGCAACACCAAATTTTGTATGCAGGATTAGTATTATGGATGAGCAAGAACAGTTAAAAATGTGTTAACTTATTGAATTGTTGGTATCGTTAGTCATTCATCATAAAACTCAGATCTACAAAAATACGTCAAGTCAATATGTTGAGCCACATATTGTCACAAGGAGGTATAGCATTTTTGTTGCGATGCACTATGTCACTGTCATGGACTTAAGAGGTAGATATTTTGGGCCATGTGTAGTCATGCATATGTTTGTGTATATCCAGAGCAGTCAGGAGTGAGAGCAGCTAATTTAAGAGAACAGTGAACATGTGGAGACAGAGTGGATCAGGTTGGCTGGGCTTCAGTCCGAAAAGTGTTATTCAGGGAAGCAGAAGGCAGCCAGCGCTGACGGTCAAAGTTAAAGTTCAGGAATCAAAACAAATGTAGATTATCAGTAACAAGTCTGATTTAAACTGTGAGAAATCCCACTTTTTTTTTTGTTACCTTCACTTCAACGGAAACAAAAGTCACCTAACAACATGCTGGTTTTACTAAAAGTGTGCTTACCTTAGAGAAAAATGAAAGTTGGTGTGCCTGTAGATATACATGGTGCTGCATCATTATTTTGGCAGCAGGCTTTGTGTGATTATTTTCACGCCTTTCAAGCTTGGTATGTGTGCTGTTGTGTGCTTTGTTTTTGTGGTTGTTTTGTTTTGATTTGTTTTGTTTTGTTCTTCCTTATGGGTATAGAGCACATAACAACTCAAATTTCATGTTGTCATGTTCATGATGTTGAAAATAAGCAAAATAACAACAAGCTCACACTACGTTTTACCCAAAATATTAAAATCGCCTGAGTGAGCAGAAAAACCACATCAGACTTTGATTAAAAACTGTCAAACAATTAAAATTTTGAATCAGATTAATCTCATGGCCGCTGTGGATTAATTTAGAATAATCACGATTATTTTTTATTCATTATTAACTGTTTTTCATTTTGTGGGGGCAAAAAACTCGTGAAAGAAAGCAATATACAGTATAAATACTTGACATGGGTTTATTTAAACTAAAGAGCAGATGTGGTATCCAGATTGCAATATATAAATAAAAAAATAATAATAATACCAACCACATCATATTTAGAAACCACTCTTTTTCTTTCTTTCTTTCTTTCTTTTTGTAAACAAACAAATATACACATTAATGTGGCACTCTTATTCATCTTTTAGTCAGCTGCTGAGACAGGCTCACTTGTTAACTTGTTTATCGGAGAGGAGAGCTGACAGCAGTGTCATGGCTTTTCATGGGCTCCTGAATGACCTGACCACTAGTGATGGAGGTACTCACACGGAATGAGCATCGATAACTCTAATAAAGTAACAATACTAATTAATAAATGCTGAATAAAAGTGCATGTGTCTCTTCCAAATCTTTTATTGTAACTTACTGCAGGTTTTGTGCCCTCTGCAAGGGACAGTCCTGCACACTAATGCTCAGCTTTGCTCCGTGCTGCCGGACGCCATCTTCGACAGCGACTTACGGCAACTCCGCTTGGTCAAACTTCATTAGCGCACTGCCCGATATGCATCGCCAGAGACATTTTTTGGGGGGATTTTGAGACACGTTAAAGGTTTATCATGCAAATTAACTTATCTAGATGAACATGTTAATTTTGACAGCCCTAATAAAAACATGAACAACTGTGCTGTCCCATAACTGGAGCAATTACAAACAAAAAGCAATATCATGAAACATCTACCATGCACATGTTCAGTGATTTAAAATAAAAAACAGAAGTACCACAGCGTCTGCGTCAGTTCCTTTTTTCATTCTACTGTATGTTCCTTTCGTTGGACATGATAAACCACACACTGAAACGCACAGACACATTTACACACATACGCACACACTAATGTATCCTCTCTCCCTTCTCTCTAGCCTTGCTTGCTAGATTTATCGATGCAGCAAATTTCAGTCCGTCTCCATGCTGCATTGCTCTGCCAAGCCATTTAGGATATTGTAGTGCTGCAGTGGTCATGTCTGGCACAGTCAAAGGAAACTACTTATGCACACACACACACACACACAAATACCCGCACACTGACTGTATACGGATAAACATTTGAGCATTATTGTTTTCTTTATCTTTCTGGGAACCAAAAGCTTTTGAACCAACACGAACAGCTGCTTAAAGGCATTCGATGTCATGCCAAAGCATTTTCTGACTGAGCTGCCATATTTGGACATCATTGTGCAGCCAGCTTTATGAAGTGTGCTTCTTTCTCTATGTCCAAATATTTTGTTCGGTGAGAGAGAGAGAAATATTTTGTATTTTCATCACTCTATATTTGCTTTGTTAGGGCTCAAGCACCAACATGTGAAAGCCTGCTTACTGTTATTTTTAAGAAAAATGAATGGAATTTCTGACCAGCTTTATGTGCCTGAGAGCGCCAAAGACACTGCACAAACAAAATCATGGCATTTTAACATCTTTTTCATGGGTGTGGCAAAAATGACCCTTGTGTTAAATTGAGCTTTCATTAAAAAGTTTGTCCCGGGATGAACGGCCAATTTTCAGTTTTGTCTGTGTGACTTCACATTTGATAAGATTTTGGCCTTAAGGTGACAGAGTTTATGCTTGAATGTACTTCTCCTAGTGGGTTCAATAGATTTACCTCAAACATGCTCAGCAAGGCTTTAAGACCTTGATGACACTTAATTGTTTTCACTGAGCAAGATTGGTAGTGAGGTGAATTGCAGTGTGACACAATGAAAGTGGAATTTGTTGTTGCCGAACGAGAGATGCTCGGAAACTGATGAAACTTAAGAACTAAGTAAGGCCAGATGGCTGATTAGTACCCTGTAGAAATGTTCAAACAACACCAAACAGGCCCTGATGGTGTAGATGTACATATTACACCCCAAACCTCCAACCAAGGGTCTCACGTTTGCACCTTTAATTGTTTCACTGATGACGGTCAACAAGTCAGAGGAAGGTTAGGAACATATCATTATTATATGATAAAATACTCACAGCTGACACTGGTCCCCTTTGATGCCCTTGGTGGTACAGAAACACTTCCCTGTGTTGATGTGGCACACGTTGGCATGGCTGTTACATTTACAGGCTGCAAAGACAAATGGGAGAGATGTGTCAGACATAAAAGTAGAAACTCTCAGTGATGCCAATTTAAAGCACCCAACAGTTTTCTTAGGCAGAAAAAGGAACAAAAGCTACAGATAAACATTAAGAGAACAGTAAAAACTTGAGAAAGGCCAAATCTCTGGGAGAAAAAACAAAACACCTCGCGGCTCTTAGTCATTCTCATCCTGCAACAACAGGTTCAAGTTCCTGACTGAAATGTTTTCTCTTCTTGGTGCAAAACTGAACCTGATGCACCTTTAACTTATCTAACCTAAGCACCACTTCTGCTGCTTCTGCTGCAGTGCAGCTACGTTTAGTGCAATTTTGATTCAAGCTGTACTCATATCAACATCTAACACATGGATGGCCTTAACATTTTTCAGCACATTTTCTGCTCTAAAAGAAGAAATGGCTCTTATGATATTCTGATTTATTTTTGAACCCTTGGGAGCAGTAGAAACATCATATGCGAAGCAGTGAAATATTTAAACTTTTCTGATATGACGTTGCAACCTCAGAGACTGTTTGTAGAAGTGGACGCAGGTACCGGGTCTGTAAATGAAGTCGGAGCTGTAGAGTCTTAAACCTGCATGCTATCTAAAGACCATCAGGGGCAACTCCATTGCTTGTAGTACAGTCTAGTAAATGTTTTCCTATAATGAGTTAATGGTCTCAGTCTCTAGTTGTAAGTCTTCAATAGAGCATGATGTTCATTTTTTTAGAGGAAAAAACACAGTACACATTACAAACTGGAGGCTTTAAAATGCCAGCTTACTTGATGTATAAATCATTTGGGGCTGTTTTTCTGGTCATCGGGTCAACAGTTGGTCTAGACCCCAGAGGGAACTATCTGGCTGTTGGCTAATTATTTTTTCACGTCATAATGTTCATATTATCACTTAATTTTCACCCTTAGGCGTAAGGGCCACCCTTAGGACAGACTAAATATTTTTAGCCACGCGTCTATTAAGACACAGCATAATAATCAGACTCTTTTTTTGTGTAGTGAAGCGAAGACTTTTAGGACTTAGGTCTGCAGTGGAGAAAAAATCTCATTCCAAAAATTACAGGGCAGCCATGTTGTGACGAGAATAGAAATGTCTTGTTATTGAAGTTTAAATATCGAAATATGATATTGGCAGTACTGAAAAAGAAAGATAATGAAATTAGCTGAAAGCCGAGCTTTTTTGTAAAGATGTATTTCACTTTAGTCAGAGCAGAAACATCTCTAGAGTAAAAGCAGTGGCATAAAGAAATATGCTTAATGGTGAAATTTGGCTTTCTGGAAGCCATTGATTACAGACAGGCTGCCTTTCTTTAGAGCCACAGTTGCCTTGGTGAGTCTAATCTTTTGAATCATTTTGTGTTGTAAAAGCAGACCATGATTTGGCCGTATGATTCAGACGGAGCTAGCCTGTAATTTAGATCCCAAATCACTTCTGCATGGGGCAACTTATGGCAGAGACAAACAAGCACGTTCACCGTGCCCTTGAACTACGGTTTGTGTAGGTGTGCATTCACTGTCATAAATAGCCATTCTCTCCTGCGTCCCTCTCCAACTGAATCGACTTTATGCTTCTTGCTTTATTCGTTTCAATTGGCACAGAGGCTGAGCAGTGTAATAAAACAGCGGTGCACTCAGGTCAAGGTAAAGGCAGTCACAGATAATGAGTGGAAAAGAGCCTCCTCTATCCCCTCTCCTGTGCCGCCTGATTTGATTTGCAAACGCTGAGCAAAAACAAGCAGACATAGACCATCATTTCAATATTTCAATCTAGATTTTGAAAAAAATGCCTGTGCATTTAGATCAGACTAAAAGCTGAACGGACTTACTAACTAACTTGAGTAACAGGGGCGTTAGCAGACGTGTCGTCAATGACAAAATAGAATTTCAATCTCCTCAAAATTCCATTGACCAGTTAGAAACTGGTATATATACTGAACTTTAAGGGTTCTGGAGACAACATAGCCTTAACAGAAGGTGGCTTTTTGACTTGAGATAACAGAGAAATCACAGGCGTGTTAGCGCAGGCTTGGGTCATCCCGCTATTCATACAATATTGATTTAGCAGACAGTCAACAAACGCATACAAGGAACAAGAAATGCACATGCAGCCAACAGATTTTGGCAGCACACAAAAAGATTTTGTTGGTTGGTTAACAAGGCCGCTCTTAGCTCTCATCCACAAAACCAAATTATAAGTTAAACGAACACACTTGAAAAGAGCGACACATCACAACACCTCTAAACCTGTCATTCGGTGACAGCAAGTTAAATGATTTCAGATTGTGCAGCAAAATAGTGACACCCGACTGCACAAACATGAAAACCACTGTAATCCTCTGAGCGGTAAACAAGATCCTGCTTCCAGCTGCGTCTTGGCACAGACCTGCTCCCTGCTCTGCACACACTGATGAAAGTTCAGATATAAATCCTCTTTCATCTCTAGTTATATACAGGAATTCAAACTCCACTGAATCAAGAAACAAACGCACCCACATATCTGATGCAATAACTGACAAGTTAACAGCTTCTGTATCCATGTTCCATCCATATATATATATATATATATATGTGTGTGTACGCAACACTAATTTATAAAGTCAAAGTGAAACATTGACAAAAATAAGTACATGGCACAAAAACAGAACACTAACTGTATTTTTTTTTTTACCCCTACAGAGATGTTTATTAAAAGAAACCTGCCCTTCACAGGTACCTTCACTGTCACTGCCATTCACCTTTTCTCTTCCCAATCAAACAGTAAAAGCTGCTCCAGGCCGTCACACCCTGAGGTTCACAGACAGGAGTCTCGTCTGAGCTGTCCGTGTTCTGGCACTGTTTTCAATGTTTCAACAGTCAAAATAATGCTGCCAGATCACAAGGTGGTGCACTGTCTATCAAACCTTATAAAGGATAATGGGTCAAACAAGTAGTCACAAAGCAAATCAAGTCCTCTAATGCTGTAGCCAATCTTGAGAACACTCAAACTAAACATCCTTATAGTCAAATCAGCCCTTGACTATCCAACCGGTATGTAGACACAATCATATTAAAGTGCCCAGAGGAAGTGAAGTCAATCCAGAGAAGTGGAATTGAAGGATGAAGGGAACAGGGGAGCCATAAAGAAGAGGGTGAATGAATGAAAAGGACGAAGGAGAAAGCACATCGCACGCTGCACTTGCTGACAACACAAAAATAAACCACAATAAAAAGGAATCTGATCTCTTAGCAAAAAAAGGCTGATTTGATATAAATCATATTTCCCTTGACTCTTTCAAGACCCCTGAGGGGAGCACGATTTCTCACCCCACTGATTCTGCAAGTTCGTTTGAGTGTATGTGTGTGTGTGTGTGTGTGTGTGCGTGTGCACTGGTGTTGGTGGGAACTGGGTGGTCTGTGTATATCTGTCTGTTTAAGTGAGACAGAGATGAGGAAATAAGACAGTGAGGTAACATTAAAGAACAATCATCAGTGAGTGTGTTATCACTATCAGCACTGTCTTAGCTGCGACCGAAAGCCGACTCAACCAGTATACTGGGTTTCCTCCAAATATACTATGTACGATTTAGGAAGTCCTAATGTAAAAACTTGCACAATTGTATTTCTCTGTATTTCTCTTTTTAATTTATATTTTCATTTTTTTCTATTGTCTTAATATTTCAGTGTGCATTGGACATGCAGGTGTTATCAATTAGAGGTCATAAGCTCCATATAATGCAGCAGTCCTGATGTCAACAGAGCCGTGACTCCTCTTAGATCTGCTGAAAATAACGTATTGTGCGACGCGCTCACGCCCAGCAAATGTGTTGACTGGCCTGCAGGTCAGGGTCTTTATGGAAATCAGATTGAAGCTATGAATGCGTGCTTGTAGCAGTTACCGTTATTGTTTGCTTTTGTTTTTAGTCAAATGTTTTCATTATCAGCAGCAGCCTACAGTCTAGTGGGACAACAGACTTACCAGACAGGATGCAGGTGTTCCACCATTCTGCCCTTGTACTTTATGGTATGGTGTTTTAGGTTGGTTAATTTTTTTACAGCTACAACTTGTTTGACAGGTTGAAAGACAACATAAATGCACTTATGATATACGATCGGATGTGAACACTGGTCGTCACTAAACATCGGCAGTGCAAATAAAGAGAAACATCAAATAAACTTTATGTTCAGGCATGAATAATGTCATTAAAATGTTATTAATCATCATTAAATACAGATTCAATTAATATTGAAAGCGTATAATACCAATATATCCTTAAGTTTGACCACAAACTTAAGTGATTTTTTACTAAATAATCAAGACTGAAATCCAACTGGCTGCAGAACAATTAAGCTAAAAACTGAATTGGATAGAATTATATCATTACCCTGTTAACAGCCCATGGTTTTTCACTTCTGGCGCTAGTTTTCTTGGGGGAAATCTTGTTTAATGCAGTCACACTGACCTTTGACCTTTGACCACACCCATCTTCAAACTCTGCCTTCACTTTGATCTCAGCCACTCAGCTGGAGAGAGTCTATTTTGCACAGTCATGATGCTGCTGTAGTGACAAAATCAGTCCCGACACATAAACACCTGCCTCTGGTAGTTCTGCTGCATTTGGTGTCTCCAGGAACCCCCATGAGGGCAAACAAATACTGACCATGCAGGCTGGTTATTAAATAAAAGGCCAGAACTTCAACACAAACTTCATTGTGTCAGATTCTGCCTGATTCCAAAGTCCTGCAGGAATCATAATAACTTCACTAATATAACTCAGAAATATTACATTTTTCAAAAGCTGCATTTCTAGAGAGAACTAGTGTGTTGCCCAGATTATGATCAGTCACATTCTCATTTCCATTTATATTCTTTTAACCTTCATCATCATCATCATCATCATCGTCGTCATCAATGTCACCTTCCACCTTGAGCTGACTCCAGCTTTTTCTTTGTGTAGTTGCTCCTATGGGGCACTTTGGTGAGATAAGAGAGGACAGGCCCTTTAACTAATTTTAATTGGGGGCCAGTGCAAGATGGTCGAGGGCAAAAGGAGGCAATAATAAGGTAAAGAGATGAAAAAAAGTAAAAGACAGGGGAAGACACACACATATTTGCATACAAAGAGGAAAAAAATGGTTTTCATGTCTTAGTGACATCAAAGAGCTGTTGAATACAGTTTCCTTCCCCCAGCAGAATCTGCTCATTCAACTACTCCGACATTTATCGTCCAAGGGTCAAAGTTTTAAAGTTTCAATCATTTTACTTGCAGTGTCAGATTTTTACTGCACATGATCTATATCTCATCACCATGTGACTCAAAGCAGTTTTATTAGGCTTTCAAAGGCATAAATAAAACAATTAAATATATATACTGTAAATAGCAAAAACATTTAAAAAAAAAAACTACTCAAAATCATTTTACGTCCTTATTTAGAATGGCAGTAAAAATTAACTATGCAATTCTGAAACATGTCTAATTAGCTACAAAGTGGATGCTGGATATATGTGTAATAATGGATTTTGACTGGATCAGCTTCGCATCTTGGACATATGTAGGTTTTGTTTAATACTATACAGACTCAGAAACTTCACAGAGACATTTGTGGTTCTGTCATCCAGGGGAATCAGTGATGTAGATGCTGACTGGCCACACTCGAGGCTGCCGCTTGATTTATAACCCCTTGTAGTAGAACGTGGGCAGCTGCGGACACCAAGGATGTGATGTTCTTTATATTACTTTCTAGTCCGTTTGGTGCATGCTTGTTATACAATGGCCACATGGATGAGTCATCTCAGCAGACTCTTGAGGATGTGGATAAAACCAGGTAGCCTCCATTCTTTGTCTGTGGTTAAATTCACAGTTTGCCCTGTAATATGGTTTTTGATATTAAATACGGCTGTTGCATTTGGGTGAAGTGTGAAACAAGACGTCCTGTTGATTTCATTATGCAATCCACTGATTTTCAGCCACATTTCTGGGGTCAGGCTGCAGTAGAAGGAGAAATGTCCAGATGTCCCCTGCAACGTTTTCCAGCTCCTCCTGAGGGATCTTGAAGCGTCCCCAGGCTAGATGAGGTAGACTATGTGATCTCCAATGGAACCTCACCAGACGCCTGAACTGCCTCAACTGGTTTCACTGGATGTGAGGTAGCAGCAGCTCTACTCCAGCCTGAGCCCTAATTTGGATAAACAATTTTATCCAAATATGTGTCGCCTGGCCAATTTTTTAGATTGCGTTTACGTTTGTTGACAATATCTTTATCGAGTCTTGTTTATTAATGTGGCTCTGATATTTTATAAACTTTGGCTATACAACCAGGTAGAAATTATGAGAACACGATCATAATTATCATCAAGTAATTCTGATTCCGATTCCGATCAGACAGGTAATGACATCATTAGAAGAGGATTTCTCTGTCGTCTTTACCGAAAGACCGCGATAGCAGCACCGGCAGGTAGCTTGTGCAGAACGTCGAAGCAGATTAATCATTTAAAATGAAACAGAGGTGAAAAAGTGATGGCTTCGAGAAATATAAAAAAGCCAGAAGAGAAGGTATACAACAGCTACGGAGTTTTTGGTCCGACAAATGGCGTGTGTATCGGATATTCCCGGCAAGCTAGCTTCTAGCTAACGACCAATTAGCACTCCGTTGTCATTGTTAACTGTGAGAAATGCCGTTGACACTGAGAGTGGATGCTTTACAATGTTAAAACCAGTCGAGATAAGCTAATAACCTGATGATGGTAATGAAAGTGTGTTTTCACTTAAAACAATACTATGCACTTGAAAAAAAGAGGGTTTAATGAGTTAAGATTGATTCAGGCACAATTATGTTACATTACATTACATTACATCTGTGATTTTTGTGCGTCAGTTAGCTACTATAAAGCTGAACAGACACCATTTAATTCTCTGTTAGAGAATTGTAATTGAAATGCTGTTAAAAAGTGAAATAAATTTGATATGTGCAGTATGTAAGGACATATCAGTGCTTTGTTAATGAGAATGAAGATGATTGTGGAACTGTTGGTATTGATAACTAAGTGATTTATTTATGTTTTGAGCAGGCTGTTTTTTTCTGTTGAGACTATTATTACAGTCTGAACTGTGCTGCTGGAGTCATCATTGCCCCGCTGCTTCCTGGTCTTCATCACCACCATCATCAAGCTCACTGGATCCTCATCGTCATCATCACTTCCAGTCTTCATCCCTACCACTCATCTGATTAAACCCTTTGCATCTCTTTCACCCGCTTTGAAGCCAGAGTGGTGGTAGAAATTTGACGCACTCATAAAACTTGTTAAAAAACGTACAAATTCTTAAAAGTTCCAGGACATCAGTAGACATAATGAAAGACTGAATTTAATGTTTTTATAATTTAACTGTTTTTCCGGGATAAAATAGAAAATTAAATATCAACTGAAAACCTGTTTTGTCGTTGGGCCCTGACATATCAAAATTGTTATTAAGGTAAACTTGGTTTGAACTTAACTGCCTCTTGTAAATGTAGCTGCTGGATTTACTTTCTACTTTCTATTATCTAATCAGCCATAGGAGGTTACTTCATGTATTTGACAGCAATGTAATCAGTTATATGATATTAATCATGTCAGTCGAGTTGTAAATGGTCCTGGAAGTGGTTGCAATCCTTGTTCATGCCCTTTATATGTGCGAGATTCCTGATTCATCTAACAAAATACATGAATGTATGTGATATTATTGTTGTACCTGAATGTGAATAACCAGAAATCGGAAAAATGAAAGCAACAGAATTACACTACAGTTGAGCTAAAAGGCATCTGGTGACTGGTGTGAGCTATTAAAGGGGTTGGGTAATGTTTTTGTATATTTATCTGCTTTATAAATTGCAATTTTTCTCCAAGAGAACATAGGTATGTAGGTATACTTGTAAACTTGACAGCACATACGTCAGGTAGGTTGTATATGCACTATTTTATCTTATAGGCTTGCACATGAGCTATTCCTATCAAATGTATGTTTAATGCCAGTTTGAGCTTCAGGTCATAAATGAAATCTCAAAGAAAGCAGCTTATTCTGGATGAGATGTGTCTTTTTTGTTTGTTGGTGGCTGGAGTGTTTTGTTTTTTTTTTTGTTTTTTTTAGTTTGTGTCCATATGTTGACCAGTAAAATGGCAGAAATACTGCAGCAGGAAGTGACTGAATACTGCTAAGGATGTTGTTTACTTTGCTCTTCTGCCACAGGTCTCCACAGGTACAGTACACCAACACACACAAACATGTGTTTTGAAGCACATACATGCACACACACTAACATACACTTAGGGCAACAGGCGAGAGTGCATTTGACAGTGTTTTCACAAAGAGGACTGTAAACGGAGCGACCCTGCAGGCAGCAACACTTCTCTGCTTATCTGCTGCTGGTAAACCTCAACAACATCTGGCTCTGTGTGATCTACCTCACTCACTCACTCTGACTGCAGTTCCCAGCACCTGGTTGATGTTGCTGTGTTGCCAGTTTCTTGCAGAGACAGTACTCAACATCTCTATAGTGATCGCACTGGACACAAATTTACAAAGGACCCCTGCTGTCACACCCTGCTTAGAGACTCCACATCAACACTTCAAAACTGGGGACAAAAGCTAGGCACAGAGGGGAAGTTAGAGAGAGAGAGAGAGAGAGGGAAGAGGGGAATACAATATATGATCGGTTGTCACACAAAAGAGTCTCTCACTAAAAATAACAGCGTCAATGGTTTGTTCAAAGGCTAAAAATTACCTGTGGTGTGTAATAGTTTTCCTGAAAATCAACCTCACATTTTCTTTTTTTATTGGCTGATTTTGCTCTTTTAACTGCCTGAATGGGATAATAGGAGCACAGTGTAATGTTGCATTACTTTCACATTAGAGGTAGAAAACTCTTTCACTCCTAAAAGTTTCCATTATAGAAAGGTAGACCTCCATGTCTTCTTTGATTATGAATTCAGAAATTCAGAGTCTTAAAACCGGCAGTCAGGACTTCTAAGACTTGGACGTGGACCCACCAACCAACCCTGTTTATATACCTGATTATTCAGAAAACAGCCAGCCAGTCATAAGAGATAGTCAAGATTTGGGGCCTGGATCAACAATCTTCTCAGTTCCAGTGATGTCAGTTCAAACTCATGTGTGAGCTATGGAGGCCATTTGCACCACAAACATTGATTGGCAGTCTAATTCATTTTTTTACTGTCTGCATTTGTCCTCATAGTTTAACACCACAAGGTGTGTCAACCTTTTATGAGATTATTGCAAATATTTGATTATTTCAGTGCATCTATGTCACTATCACCAGCCTTCCCTAGAATCTAGTTTGTTGATCTTTATTGAGTGAAATGACCTTGTGGGGCAGGGAGGGCAGTGCTACTCCACAGTGAACAAAGGACAGACGAGATGCAAAAGGATGGACAGGGAGAGAGAAGCAGGTGGTGCTGGTAGGAACTGGTGGAGTGAAGGATCCTGTGCTTTTCCTGTTACCTCACTCAGGATTATGAGAGTCATGGGGATTTCTGTGTAGATCTCTGGAGAGATGGGAGTCCAGGTAGGTGAAGGTATCCCAACAGAGGAGCCGAGTCAAAGATAGGATACACAGTGATGGATATCCAGCCAACAATTGAAACGAACGCAACTGGACTTAGGTTTGTCAAAGATGTTTGGGCTCTTATCCAAGGGGCTTCATCAGTTCATAACGCATCGGTCTGACTAGTTAGTTAGTGGAGTTTCACTGACCATTGTTAGTCATGTGAGGCCTCCAGTGAACGGCCATCGTTAGGAGTCTGTGAGCCCACTGGTGAATGACTGTCGTCGTTGGAGTCACATGAGGTCAGTTTTGGGCAGCTGTTGTTGGAGGCTGACTTGTTAATTCTCCTGGGTAAGGTTGACAGGGCAGCATTGTAGATGGGAGATAGGTGGTGTTGCCGACCCCCTCCCCTGTTTAGAGAAGGTTTCTCCACTTTTACATAGATGGCTTCCTTTACCCCTCTTTCAAACCATCTGTCCTCCCTGTCCAGGATTTTGACATTGCTGTCCTCAAAGGAGTGTGCCTTTTCCTTTAAGTGTAAACGGACAGCTGAAACTGGACCTGAGGAGGTGGCCTTTCTGTGTTGGGCCATGAGTTTGTTTAAGGTTTGTTTAGTTTTAACTAATGTATAGGTCCTTGCATTCCTCACTGCACTGGACTGCATATATCAGGTTGCTTTTGTGAGTGTGTGGTACCCTGTGTTTGGGGTGTCCCAGTTTTTGTCTGAGAGTGTTGCTTGGTTTGAAACATACAGGGATTTGATGTTTGTGCAAAATCCTCTTGAGTTTCTCTGACACCCCAGACACATACAGAATCACTACGTTTCTGCGTTTGTTGTTACATTCCTCAACACCCTCTGTGTTGGTGTTCTTTTTGGAGCGTCTTCTTGTTTTGTTAAAGGCCCAACTCGGATAGCCACAAGTTTTCAGAGCTCCCCTTAAATGCTTATGCTCTTTCTCTTGGTCCCGAGCGGTGGTTGTTACATTATCGGCCCTGTGTTGTAGGGTTCTGACAACTCCCAGTTTCTGCTCCAATGGGTGGGACAAGTCAAAGAGAAGGTATTGGTCTGTGTGTGTGGGTTTCCTGTATACCCCAATGTGGAGGCTCCCGTCCTCACCAAATTGTACATCACAATCCCAAAACGGTAGGTGGTTGTCTTTAACCTCTTCTCTAGTGAACTTGATGTTTTTGTCCACAAAGTTGATGTGTTCAGTGAATGCCTGTACGTCTTGGGTTTTGATTTTCACCCACGTGCCATCCCCATACCTGAACCAATGGCTCAGTGGTGTTACTTTGTACGAGTGTAGGGCCTTGTGTTCTACAATTTCCGTGTATAAATTGCCCACAAGCGGGGATACTGGTGAGCCCATCGCACAGCCATGCTTTTGTCCGTAGAAGTTATTGTTGAACTGGAAATATGTAGTATTCAGGCATAAATCCAGTAATTGACAGAGCTGGTCTGGTTTGAGGTTTGTTCTGTCTTGTAGGGTTTCATCATGTTGTAGATGATGCCTCACCGTTTCTACTGCCTCCGTGGTCGGAATTGCATTCCGAATATGGATGGATATGGTGTGGTGCATTAAGACTGGTGGAAAGGAGAGGAGGGTGGGCACCAATCAGAGGGCTACAGCACACTGCTCTCCTGTAGCCTCCCAACATAGCGCCCCCTGAACACGCCCTGGTTCGTCCCCCAAGGTGTGGTTGCCACTGCTCATTTGACCTCAATGAGTTCTTTATGTACAATAATATTACGCATATAATATGCATAAATTGTTCATTCCCTCTTCACTCCCTGCACAGCACTGTCTATATCACAAATAACAATATTTCTGGCTGCTTTGGCATGTTATTTTATTTAGATTATTGTACAGTCTAGATTTTATATTTCTATCTTCTATATTTAATTCATTATGTACTTTTTTTTTTTTTTGCTCTTTTTTTAAGTATTTTTCTCTGCTCTTCTATATTCTCCACCTTATTTTCTTTGGTTCCATGTTACCCCATACACTGTAAAAAAAAATGTAAAATTACAGGAAATGTTCTGTAATTTTTTCCCCTTGTTTTCCAATAAAACAATGAAATGCCAGTAGATTTACAGATATTTTCAGTAATTTTAGGTTTTATGTTTAAAATTACAGTCAACTAACCATAATTTAAGATTACATTAAAATTATGTTTTTTAATGACAATCTTTGTATTTGTACATCTTTTGTAATTTTACACACAAGTAGGGCTGTTGCTCTCGAATATTTTAGTAATCGAGTATTCTACTGAAAATTCCATCGATTAATCGAGTAATCGGATAAAACATATTTTTGTTTAGTTAAAGAGCAATTATAAATATACATGAGAAAATAAGACATTTCACTTCATAATGAACAATTGCTTTCCTTTTTTAGACAATCAACATTTATCTTTACCATCGCTTTCGTCGTCGTCACGTCTTTCCTCCATAGAGACAGAGCACATTTAAGCCCCGCCCACATTTGAGGGGAAAACAATCAAGTTAACTCCACTGACTTTGTATTGTATGATGGTGTCTCTTGTCACTCTCTGTGTGCCAGCAAACACAAACAAATGCCCAAAAGCTGCTGTGTGGTAGGGTGCACTACTAACAGGGTAAAGAAACCTGATCTAAGTTTTTATAAGCTGCAGAACAGAAAAAATTAGCCTTTAAGACGAGAGAAGTGGATACAGACAGAAAGACAAGAGTCCCGCCCATAACGACCAACCGGCTGAGTCTGAAGAATGACAGTTAGTTGAGATTAGCACTAGTGTCTGTCCAGTCAGTCATGCAGGTGAAAGATGTGCCCTAATGGACTCATGATCTTCAAGGAGGATGTATGAGACAGCCACAACCATTGTTGCCAAGTCCACTTTTTTCTGTTAAGGAAAACGTCAGTTTGACGTTTAAATGAAAAGCGTGACTGATGGATGAGTGTAGGAGAGTTTTTTTTAACAATGATGCCCGGGACAAAGTGGGCGAAATACGGGAAGAAATACAACAGGGACCGGGAGAAAGAGAACGGATTAAAAGAATGGATTCAGCCTGTCGTGGGGGACGACTCGAAAGCCCTGTGCAGAGTATGTAAGTGTGAAATACGTGTACACCACGCGGATCCTAAACAACATGCTAACACTCAAAAACATAAGAAAAATGCAGCACCGTTCTCCACAATGAGGCTAACAGACATTGGGTTCACGGTCTCCAGACAGAACGAGTCAAGACAGAGAGCTGAGCTGAAGGTAGCCACCTACGTAGCTTGTCATACATCCATTAAATCAGTGGATCACCTTGGGGAGTTAATTAGCTCAACTTGTGACAAAGACATTAAAATGCACCGGACAAAATGCACGGCATTAATTAACCATGCCATTGCTCCGTGTATGTTCACGGAACTCCAGAGGGATACTGGAGGTGCTGAATACTCCCTTGTTATTGATGAAAGCACAGACATATACTGAAGTAGCGGATTACCACACACAGTTGCTTGACGGATGATGACACTGAACAAGGTTGTGTCCACATTTTCGGATTTGATAAACTTGGAGGGTGAAACAGCAGAGGCTATTGCATCCACTCTGACCCGGTTTCTACAGAGTATTGGACTGGACATTAAAAAGTGCACTGGATTACGTACAGATGGCTGCAGTGTCATAGTTGCAAAGATCTACAGCCTCATCAATCCTGGTGAAATGCCTTTGATGCTTGTACAGATGTCAGGTACATGGTGGCTTTCCACCCATGACTGCTGTGTGCGCATACTCAATCAGTGGGATGAACTGAAGCTTCACTTTAAGCTAACCAAAGACCACCAGAGATGTTAAGATGCTGAAATCCTGCACCAGATGTACAGTGATCCTGTTAACAAATTGTATCTGCTGTTTTTAATGCCTTTTCTACCAGAATTCAACAGGATCAACAAGCTGTTCCAGCAGGACAGGGGCAATCCATTCAAAATGTTGGAGTGCCTGCTTCTCTTCTTTCGCTCCCTCATCTCCAGAGTGGTGAGACCTGGAATGATCCCCACATCTGATGAACAACTTCTTGAAATCGACATAACAGACTTCAGTGTTTTGTTACCAGTGGATGCAGTCAATTATGGGGTCACCTTCATGATGGCATTGAATGAGGCAAGAATGGAGAGCACGGCTGAGAGAAATATGAAGAGCAGGTGCCATGACTTCTTGGTGGAAGCGGGCAAACAAGTGCAACAGAGACTCCCGACTAACATCCAGATATGGAAATCTATGACCGTGTTCAGTCCGACTGTCATCCTGTCACAAACAAAACCACAGCTGAGCTCAGTCTCAATGTTGAAGCTCTACTCTGGAGATCTTGGAGAACTTGAAAAACAGTATCAGGCTGTTGCATACCTTCCATGGACAAACAAGGAGGACAGCCAGGCAGATGCGTTTTGGGTTGAAGTGCTATATTACAAAGACAGCAGTGGAGAACACACTTTCAAAGAACTTGCCCTCTTTTCTCTGTCATTGCTTGCCATACCTTTGAGCAATGTTGACGTAGAACGAGTGTTCTCACAGATGAGTCGGGTCAAGTCCAAACTGAGGAACAGAATGGGACAAGAATCTCTCAGCAGCATACTCCACATAAAATATGGACTGAGAAGACAAGGCATATGTTGCAAGTTGTTTTTTGATAAATGATGATAATCCTCAAAGTACTGTAGTATTTAATGGGATAATGGTATTTAGGTATCCATCTTCTAGTGTTATGGCTGAAGTATAATTTGACCGTATCCCTCATTAGAAAATCTTACCTTTTCTTTCTGCACCACAAGCTCTGGACTCTACACATGAAGGAAACAGCAGTGGAGGCATGAAGATACACGTGAAGACTTCCCCAAAGACATCAGTTTAAGGCTATGTTCTACAGAGAGTTAAACTGCCTACTCTGTACCTGTCCTATGGCGTTTTAAGCTCCTATGCCACTTTGACATTTGAATTTGATTGGCCCTCTTTGGGTCACCACACTCTCATCAACTAAACAAGTGGATGGTTACATTCTTATTTCGTTTTTTTGTTTGTTTTTATTATTTGTGTGGTTTTATTATGTTCTAGTTTGAATGTGGGCCATCAAGAACACGTAGATGTAGAACTGAAATATGTTGAATGAAGGATATTTAAGATATTTTCATATATTTCGTAGCTTCAGTTTGGACAATTTGTTATGTTGTTAAATAGGTTTAATTTGCACCTTGGTACCTGAAGCAACTTCAAAGATAAAGCTGGTGTTATTCTTCATATATACAGTATATGTATATAAGTGTTAATAGTGTTAAGAAACATGTTTTAGACCAAGCCTCATCCTTACCCTTTCAAATGGTTTTGACTTGAATGGTTTTCACACCAGTTTAGTTTATTAAATCACTCATTTGTTCGTCAGAGCAGGAGCCACTTTATTGCTGCAGACTAAGATTATCTGTAATTTCACCTGTTTCTGGGTTGTAGTTATTTAAAAATGGGATATTCTGTAGTCCCTGTTGCACTGCTTACGACACTTCTCTGAAAGTCCTGGCTTAAGTCACTTTATACTGCCTTTATTTATTGCTGAGACATATATTTAAACTGAAAGAAGGAAGTTTCTATTGAGTTTTATTCTATGACATATTGTTTTGAAGTCATGTAACTAAAAGAAAAAAGGAAGTTGAGTGCATAAAAGCAACAATGAAGATTTTTTTAACTCAGGATGATATCTATTTGTGGAGATTTAGTGTATATCTAATGTACTTCGTACGTCAATCTCTCTGCTCTCTGCTGATGTATGTGCGTGATTTGAAAGCGTCAAACTGCTGTATGCTGCTCTGTGTAATGTCCCATTCGTCCTGCGTGAATCCCGTAGAGACTTGAGGTCGTTAATTTAAGTTTTTAAATTGATTTTGTTCTACCATTAGCATGTTAAGTTAGCCTGCTCACTGCCGTCTTCCCTCGCTAGTCTGCTCTTTTTTCCACTAGGAGAGTTTATCTCTGTCTGTCACCAGAGTGGAGATGTTTTTTCGTTTGTTTTTAAATGTTTTGAGTGTTAATCTCTGGATCTTTTTGCTCTGTACATGTTGTTGCTGCTAAATGATACAGATGGCTGCTGAATGTGATATTAGTCCATTTGGATTTAAATGTTAAACTGAGGTAGTGAAATGCGTTTTCCTGGTTACCATATTAAGTTTGGTTAGATTGTTAAATCTATAAAAAAAAATAAAAATAAAGCAGAATTACTGATGTCATTTATTTTTTCTATTTAACTTTAAATACGGAAGCAATGAAAGCAGAAACTAACCTGTTTAAAGGACCAATTTGTGTTATTTTTTGTAATTTAATTTTACTGTGCAAAATTGATTATGTTATTGTAACTTTTCATATGTTAAAAAGCCTTTTCTAACTCACACACAGCTCACAATTTCTGTGTGTTTCTGTCAGTCGCCACAGTTGCCAAGTAAAGATCCAGAGATCCAGTCCTGACTCCTGCGTCTCCTTTCCAACTCGGGACACAACAGAGACATTAAGTGGAGACGGGTTACATATATTTGATATATGATAGAGGATGACTCCCAGTGAATATTTGTTCGGTTTACTAAAATGATTGTTAAATACCCTAAATTTACAGATAGCATCTTTAAATATACCTATTAATGTATTTTGATGTAGAGTGTTTAATCTCCCATTGTCCAATTCTCTAAAATAACTACTGTAATAGGCCTATTGTAAATGTTCAGAAATTCCTATTTGATTAAAGGTACATATTTTGGTTATACATTGTGTCATTGTTTTTCTTACTTGGGGAAACCACAACTATGCAGCCAATCAGTGTAGATGGACAAAAAATGACTACTAAATACCCTTAATTAACAGGGATTGTCCTTAAATGTAGCTATTTTTGATGTACAGTAATCCCTCGCTATATCACGGTTCACCTTTTGCGGTCTCAGTGCATCGTAGATTTTTAAAAATATTCAATGTAAATTAATATTGCGGTTCCCTCAGTACATTGCGGGTTTCTGCAGCCGATCGAAATTTGGCTTTAGTCTTCCCAGATGATATCGTACATGCCACACTATTGGCCGATAGAGGAGACACGACAAATGAGAGCATGCTGTTCAGTATCCTGGGCGCTGATTGGCTTAGTGACCGCAGCCTCAGTTCCCAGCATCCTAGCTTTCATCATCCCACGCCGCTCAGTTTGCTTCCTACGCACACGTCCGCTACATCGCTCAGCATCTTTATTTGTGTTTAAGAGTGTAGAAAAGGTTTATAAGAGTGTTTGGAGGCTTTATAAAAGCTTTAATATATAAAAATATACAATACAATATCCTGATGAATCACTTTAGCCAACCCTGTTTCTACTTCGCAGATTTTCACCTATCGTGGGGCATTCTGGAACGTAACACCCGCGGTAGTCGAGGGATTACTGTATTTGTAATGTATTTAGCTTTCTTTTCCACTGTCCACTGGTTGTTTGTTAATCAGCTGATTCTCTAAAATGACAGAAAATACTGTACATTTGCAGACATTTATCTTTAATTTTATGAACCTAGTTTGTTTTTATACGTTATAACATTGTTATTGTACTTGGGAAAAATAGTATTTTGACATGACATTACAGAGATTAATCTGAAAGATATCTGATTTTAATGTTTTTTGACATGTGTGTCATTTTACAGTATAATGGGAATTTATGAACTATAATATACTGTATTTTAATTGATTTTGACTATAAAAATCTACTCTGTATTTTTACAGTTATTGTATGTAGTTCTGTGATACAGTTATTTACTGTAATTTTACAGTATCCATTTGTAAACTTTGCTGCCAGTGTTGGTTAAATCCTCCTATACACAGCAAAAAAACTAAACAAAACTCAAATCTTAGCCACGGCCAATAACAGGCAAACTACAAGAGTAATAATAAGAATTAGAGTTTAGCCGACAAACATCTGTGTTTCATAATATTCTCCTAAGCAGTTTGTAGATGAAACTTTCCAAATAATGTGATGTAATATGACAAAGACTGGAGGTTATCAAACATTAATGGAAAACAAAGCAGAACTGAAGAACAAGAAGAAATCTTCAGAAAATTTTTGGTTCGAGGCAAATTCATTAATTGTGTGAATTTGGACAATTGGACAAAAGCAGATTTCATTCTCAGTGCAGTTTTTGTTCAGGCTTCTCAATGGAACGGTCAGTCAGAGTCTGGCTGGTTTCAGAACAACAACAACATGAAAAAAAAAGACAAACAAAAAACTGATTTTAAACAGATGCCAAATTTCCAACCAAATAATAACCAAATCCTGCAGGATTAGATGATGGGTCCAGGTGGGCATAGCTAAGTGGTGCCAGCTGTGCTGTGACATCATAATGTAACAAGTCTTTCATCATTTTCACCATTCGTTTTTAGAAAAAAGATGATTTCTCACTTGTGATGCTTTGTTGCATCCAAATGGTCTGCTTATTTTTAGTGTTCCCATACATGTAGTATCAGGTGGTTCACTGGTTCAGTCAGTCACCATCAGGAGACAGACCACTGTGGTACAATACTGCCCTCTGAAATTACCCATCTTCCAGGCAAGATTTCAGCTTGTATGATTTCTTCTTGTGCTTGTTATCTTTTCCTACCTTGTATTCCTGCATATAATGCTCCTCTGCCATCGGCATCTCACACTGAATAGTTTTATTGCTTCCATAAATTTTGCATGATTCACATCAGTAGATCCCTGTCTCCCTATCGCTCTGATACTTTATCTCTCCCCGCACTCCCTGACTCCCTCTCCCCAGCTGTCTATGAAGACTCTCAATCATGCTAGTTGTGTGATACACAGAAACGCTTGTGGTGTTGGGACCTGAGGATATTTTGTCATCCAACGGAGAGGGGCTGTATTTTTTTTCCTCCAGGTTCAGCTGTGTTTGGTGCTTGAGTCTTGTGAAGCTGCACAGGACTTACTGTTCCACCTTGTCTTTTCAAAGATGTCAATGAATGTGTTTCTTTTGAAAGAAACTGTGAAGATTTGATCTTTTTGGGGCATTTGGTTGTCTAGTTCTGTAGTGAGAGCACAGATTTGATAGACTTGGAAAAACCGGCAGGACAGTTTGAAGTAGCTGAAGTTAAGTTGTGGATGTGAGGTGACATTTGTGGAATCATGAGTTTTTCTTCACTGGGTCATTCAGCCTACAAAAGCTCCTGCTGGGTGTGAGCGTACAGTTGCCTCTCTCTCACATTAGTTGGTTAATCCTATAAAAATGTGTGCCAGTTGAGCTGGATGTTGTTTCCTGACTCCCAGCAGGTTGGTTTCATTCAGCCATGAAATCTAGCAGAGTAGCTTTAGTTGCCTTAGACCTTAATCACAGAAATAACACATCAAAAAAAGCTTTTTTCCACAGATTATATTAGGTTTCTACTTTAGAATGTCACCAAATTACATATTTTATCAGTAAAGGTCCCATAAATGTGATCAGTTTATCATCATAAGAAAACAAAGCTGAAAATTCACCTCAATTTAAAGAGTAATATACTAACTATTGGCCCTGGCACTATCTAAAAAGACTCAACAGATTTAAAGGGGTACACTTTGGCCCAGCACATTAACACCCTGTGACACAGACACATAAATCCACCTTAACTCTTGTGTCCTAAAACACTGCTGTTAACGTTCCATTAAGCAAACAACAAAGCAAATAACCACTCAGTGACACGGCTGTGGATGCGCTGCCTGCAGGTGACCATCTTTCGGGCCGCCGAGTGAGAAAACACACCTCCGTGATAAATATGATTAAAAAGTGAATGTTTAGAAAACATCATTGTGCCTCGGTGCTGTGATAAAAAAAGGAGCAGAGGAATCAGCGGAACAAAGGCTCCCAGGATGTGCATAAAAACATGAAGCTTTCCTGTCAGCCTCTAAAATGCACATCTTCCTTTGAGGCTCCAAAATTCTGAAAAGACATCCATCATGTTGTCAGCAGTAGCTCTGAAGTTTGGTGTGGGTACGTTTGATTTGGTATGTATGCAGGACAAGGTTAATGGTACAGTCAGAGAAAAGGGACACTAATACCCTGCACACACACACACAGACACACACTTCATCCAGCTTTGACAAGGTTAGTTAATCATCTGTCACAGGGACATGGGAACGGACAGACTCCCCTCTCCTTTGTCTGTCCTCCATCTCTTCGTCTCTGTTCATCCCTCCATCTTCTCCTCTATCCTTTCATCATCTCTTCATCCAGGAGCAACTGTCCTTTACCACAGATATTAACCTTGTATATCTCGCCACATAATTTTATCTCTTTCGTTCTCTGTCTGCCCGTCTTTGTCTCTGTCCCTCTGTCTGCCCCCTTTCACTCCACCCCCTGGCTCTCTCATCCTTCCATCTTCTGGCAACCTTATGAGCCAAGGCCTTTTCCTCTCATTGGAAGTAACAGACCTGTCTCTCTATCATGCAGTAGCCTAATCAGCTACACATCATTGACTCCCAGACGTTTAGCCCAAGGTAAATCTGGTGGTCCTTTTTATAAAAAGAAATAGAGAGAGATGGAGATAGAGCAAAGGATGAATGGAATAATGGATGAAAGAACAGAGGGAGGGGCTTAAGTCAGAGAGCTATTATGAACCATAAAGGGGAATGACAGAGGTAAAACAGGGAAAAATGACAGGATGGCTGTGGGGAGGTAAAGGTAAAAGAATGTACGGAAGATGGAGTTGGAAGGGTCAGTGGATGAAGGCGGGGACCAATGGCACATCTGTCTGCAAATCCAGTTTAACCAGCACATTACTGGGGACCACAGTAAAGGAAATAGGAGGAAATGGGAAAATGGCAGAGGAAAGAGAGAAGAGAAGGAAAGAGAAAAGAAACAAAGGAGAAGGACTTAAATCATGGGGGGGAGAAAAAGAGGAAAGAGGAGACATTTAGCATTCTTTTCTTGAAAGAAGGAAACAAGGAATGAGAAGAAAGGAAATGAAAAAGCAATGGAAAAAGAAACGGGTAAAAAAATTTTTTAAATGAGATTGGATTAAAATTAAAGAACAGGTAAGGAATGAGGACGAGAGAAAGGGCAAAGGAGAGAGGAAATGAAAAACAAAAAGTAAAGAGAGGGAGCAAGAAGGAAAGAAAATAAAAGGAAGAAGGACCGGACAGGTAAACTGAAGAACTGTGGCAAGAGCCATAAGAGGAGCCTTAAAAGGGGTGTGAAAATGGAACATGGGCAGTGAGAATATGATAGGCAGGACATTAAAGAGAGTATGAGGGAAAAAAAGCCAAGCAGGATGAAGCAGAGAAGAAATAAAAATGCAAAGAAATCCAAATAAGAAAAGAAAGTGCATCAGAGGCTGTCCTGCACAGAGGCAACAAGAGGCACGCATCTATCAGGGCCCCGTTCGCTGCAAAAAAGCCGCCGGGGACATACAGACCAGTCAACTCAGGAAATAAGAAAATGATTAAGAGCGATTTAATGTCACGCTGCCGTCAAGTCAAAATGCACATCTGTCACAGCGAGACTGATGCCGCTGCACCGCCCTCACACTTCTCCCTCCCTCACATGCAGTCCAGCGGACGTGCCACCCCCCTTCATTGCACCCCACTGTCTCTGATGTTTTTCTCCTGTCTAGGCCCGTATCATACGCCTCCCCCCAACGCAGCCCCATCAGCCTTCACATCACTCACAAGCACCCATTTTTTTCACTTTTTATCATCTGACTCACACATCTAATCTGCTGTTAACACGTTCCGCCGTGGGACTTGCTGCTGCTGTATCTGTGCAAAACAAATCAAAGAGTGGGAAAACTGCTGAGTGACAGCACCAGACGATGGATGCAGTGTTCGAGCATGTGTGTGTCTCTTTGCCTGCATCACAACGTTGGCCCCTGACTCCAACCTCCCTGAGAAACCTGTCCATGGGAAATGATAGACACGAGATTGGAAGCAGACGCTACAGTGGGTTTCTGATGCTGTTCCCTGTTCAGACTCTACTGATACTTCCCTTTTTTACTTCCTGTTTTCTGTTCCTGGGCTCTGCTGGCCGCCACGGGAATCTCACTGCTTTTCAACACTGCCCCCATCAGGCTGTTTGCATCTATTACAGCGTGGTGAACTGCTGATGCACATGTTGGGTGTTTAATGACCGAGAGAGCAAGACGAAACAACAGACACCGAAAACAACTAAATCTTCAGTCATTTCCAGATATATTCCTTTTATTGTCTTGAACATGTCTAAAGTGATGCCCATCGAAATTTTTCACTTTTAAAAAGTTAAATAATTAATGTCACTGGTGAGACACTTTGTGTGGAATACCTTGCGTCACTTTCCACTCACCGTTGCATTTCCCTCCATTGATGGGGTCTCCATAGTACCCGGGCATGCAGCTCTGGCAGTGTGTCCCTGCTGTCAGGTTCCCACAGCGCTCGCACACACTGCCGTTCACACACCTGCTGTGGCCATTACACTGACACGCTATGAGGAAATGGCACAAACACACACACACACACACACACACACACAGAATGAAAGTGAGATTGAGCTGCTAGTCTTCCATTAATTCTATGTTGTATGTTATGATGCTAATTCCTAGTTGATTTCAAAGTTCCACTGCTGGTTTTAACTGTAATGAGTTACATGAAGATGTGTTTTTTAACCCTCACTGATATAAAGAGTGTTGTTATTGGTGAGTGTACTCACTGCAGAGGTTTCAACTTACTGTGGCTGACATTAGCATGTAAATGTATTCTGACATACTGAAGCTGAACCGGGTCCAGCGGTTCACTCACCCGGACACTGGATGAAGGCCCAGTTGTAACCTCTGTCAGATGTACAGAGACTCTGGTCCAGCACCATGTCCCTGTCTCGCAGTCTGTCCCGGTCTCGTGACCCTGCTCGGGGGTTGGCAGGCTTCAGAGGCCCTCGGTAGGAACCCTCCATACAAACGCCCTTACCGGTGTTGCTGGGGTCACCGCACCAACCGCACTCTGCCCTCTCCAGACACTCGGCACACGTCCTCAGACCTGAACAGTTCTGGGCTGCAGGGTGGAGGAGGGGGAGGGGAGTTAGAGCGAGGATGAATGTCTTTGTTTTCTTGTTTTGCACCCAAATGGAAATACGCACTCATATCATTACACTCAAGTAGAAAATTAGTTGTGAGACAATTTAAATCTCTGATAATTGCTTACAGCACCATGAAATGGTCTCTTTACCCCCCTGTCAGACCAGAAAACAGCTCAGCAATCAGAGGTTGGATAAACAAAAGTCTCAATCGACCTGTCAAGTAAAATATACACAGTTTCACACATATACGCCTCCAAACGCAGCACAAGGTCAGCTATATTTCGAATATTCATTTCACAGTCTCTTTAATTCTGTAGCTCCTTGACTTGTTGCTGTGGTAAACTGAATTGAAAAGTGAATTATGACAAATGAGCTTTCAGATCAATTTTTAGTGATGGAATATTAATGCAAATACACTTAACCAGTTCTTATGTCTGCATTTGTGTAATGTTCTCCTAGAAAATGTCCTTAACATACATTCAGGTTGAAAACTATCCTTCAAATAATAAATTCAACCATTTTCTGTCCTTCAGTCTGTACTGCAGTTAATCCCAGCAGCCTCATCCAAAGCGTAAACACAATAAAAAAAACCTTGATGTAATCTAGCTTCTGTAAAGCACTCTGCGTCTCCCGTTTTCACATTTTCTTTGACCCACAACATTTATAGATAAATTGACTTTTTCCCAGCACCTTCCAACATGTGGAGAAAAGCATTTGTATTCATAAAGTGGATGTGACATTCAAAGACACTTTACTGGTGCAAATTAAAAATGAAGCTTTTTTTTTTTTTAATGGTGTAGCATTCAAATCTCATGGAAGATAAGTCAACTGCCCACACTGAAGTTGTCTTTTGTTCAGTGAGCATGGCAGAGCAGCGGCGACAGGTGACCTAAGTGTTTTCCTGGAGAAGCTGGCCTCTCAAAGTTAACTTTACGGTTTGTTTTTGAACCCCTCAGTCTTCACTTTGCTCTCATTTTCAACACAGAGTCGTCTCCTTGTCATAGTAAATTTCAGTCTACAAAGCAAATGGGAACACGCTCTCGTAGAGGCAGAGGGAGCGCTAAGGCTCTGTGGGTATCTCAGCGTGTGCGAAGGAAACCTAAAAGGTTGAGGGAAGCTATCTGAGGTGTTGTTTCTTAGCCCTGGCGAGATGATTCAAATACAGCATCAAGTCGAATTAGCATTTTCACCAGAAGTTTTCATCTCTTTTGAACAGAAGCGATTTCCATAAGCCACAGATGTTTCTAGCTGAACCTGTATCTCTTTCTGTGTGCCTGTTAGCTATCTCTGCCTGAAATACACCCCCCACCCCCTTTTTTCCCCCTCTAAATGTGTTTTGCGAGCTCTTCCGTTGCATTATTCAACCGCTGCAATGCTGATTCATTTGTTCTCCCTCCCTCTTTATAATTACAAACTTCAGCTCTTCCTTTCTGAGATTCACTCTTTATCTCCTCTCTGCCACATATTTACGATCCTCTCCTGCATCTTATGTTTTTTTTTCTATTCCCAAAGCCGTCTTCCTCTCTTGCTCTCACTCAGTGATCCTTTCTCACCCCGCCCCTCCTGCTCTTTTGATTTAATTAGAAATTTTTTTCTATCTTTGGAGGGGAGGGGGGACTACTTTAAAACACTTTAGGCATAAATAAAATCACAAAAGATGGAGCTCTCCTCCTTTTTCCTGATCTTCTCTCACCATGCTCTTCCCTCTGGTTTTGACTATCACCATCCCTTAATTTCCTCCCCTCTTTTTTTCCCCAGACAACTCACTGGTTCTCCACCATAGGCACCAGTTCAAAGAGAGGCGGTTCAACAGAATAGCCCTAATCTACCACACAGTAGGGATTTCTTTGCTAGAAAAGCACATATTTACATACCCAAGAGCAGAGGATAATATCCAGTAAATACACCAGTCCTGTTTATCATTTTAAAATGTGATTGTTACTCCCACACTTTTCTTCCTTCATTTCTGTAGCATTTTAACAGAACTAAATTCTTTATTTCTCTTTGATCCTTTGGGCCTATTTAGGAGGCAGAAGTTTGTCCCTCCAGGTCAGGTTACCAACATAATTTGGCTTCACTCATAATAATCCAGATGCAGTGAGGGCTTTGCTTGGCTACTGTGTGATTGACAGACTGTATCACCCAATCAGGATAGAGTACGAAGCAGGTCAGATCCAGCCCTCGCTCCTCTTGAGCTCAACCTTCTTCTCCAAATACGGTTTCCTCTGGTTTCACAAAACCAAGATGGTGACAATGAATTATAAACTCAGCAGTTCAGAACCAATGCGGAACGTCACGATGGTTTGACACTTGGTCTGTATGAGATGATGACCTGTGAGGTTCATTTTCAAAACTAAAAATTAATGCTGATTAATTAACAAATCTAATTTACCAGTGTGTGAGATTGCTTGTTTGTCTCTATATGTTGACTTGTGATGAACTAGCGACTTGTCCAGGGTGTATTCTCTCTCCCACGTCAGCTGGAATTGGTCCCAGTGACCTAACATCTCTATAGACATAACCTGAATGGAAGATTAGCAGCTTTTGTTGAGTCAATTTTTTCCCTAACAGCTTTACTGCCATTTTGCGTTTTTGCCAAAACAATTTTCTTTCCTGTTTCTCCAACAAATGTCAGCCAATCTTTACCAACTTTGAGACACAAGACAAAAAATAGGTAAATAAAATAAATAAAAGCATACATTTTTGTTTTATGAATGCTTTAGCAGCCTGTTCAAACTGTCAAATTTCAAGAGACAGAATTCACATCATTGTAGCACACACTGACGGTGAATTTAGGTCTCATAAGTAAAGAGCTCTAGAGATGCAGTCTGAAAAAAGGACAGACTTCAAAACAACTTGACACTTATTTCACGAGCAACATGCAAAATGTTGCACCTCCACATTTCATCAAAGTTTTCTACTTTGCTGGCAGGCCTCTCACTTTTATTACCAATGTGGGAATGATTGTGAGAAAGATGAGAACACTCAGACCAGAGAGAACGATATGACAGTCACAGCTCACACTCTAAAATAAATCCTGCTGCAGATTTCATCTCTGCACACAGTCTGTCTCCCTGAAAACACATTGCAAGGAGCATTTGCAGCTCTCCACAGCAATTCATTTGAGAAACATGTCAGAATCAGTGCAAGCAAATGGATAAAATAATTCAGGAACCAGTCTGCATGCCACAAATATGATGAAATGAGCCCTGAGGAAGTAAAAGCAGCTCATACCACAGTGAGAGATGGAAGGAAAAAAAACAAATCCATGCACGGACTGATAATGTCAAGGTCTTAGATGTTCACTTACATAAGTGTGGTTTGGGCAAATAATATAATTTACCTGACGTGTTCTCTCTGCCTGAGAGGTCTCATCTATTTTTAGCATCATTTCCAATTACCCAACTTCATGTGGGCTCCTTATGGAAAGAATTAAGAGAGGTTCTTGTCTCGCTGGTCTCTTGGACTCAGGGTAGATGGGGATGAAAAGGAAACAAATGGAGACAAGTGCCTGGATACAGGTGCCCTGAGGGTTTACAAGGCTTTAGTTTAGTCAGCAGAACCAAACATTTAGCTGCACCTCATGCTTTTAGCTGCAGGGTATTGATAGAGTAAGTGTTCTTTTAGATGGAGCATGCTTCCCCCATGAGGGTGGAAAACACAGTTCATGATTGAAAACTGAACATGTGATCTAATCAAACTCCAAAGAAGAGACCGTTGACCTCCTGCTATTTTCCTGTTGGCTGAATATTTGTCAAGATAAATATTCTGACATTGATCAATGATTTTGAAGCTGCTCAAATGTTCCTGTTCAGATCATTTCTTTGAAAAAAGGTTGAAAACTGTCCCTCCCTTGACTTAGCGTACACAGCTTTAGCAGCAAAGTAAACAAGTTCATGTAATCACGACAGGAGGTATGCAAAATGGCAAAGCTGTGATTTAATTTCCATTTGTTGCATTTCTATGTTATTAAATTATGAGTCAGGGCTGGCTAAATTAATGGGAGTTGATGGAGAACTCCGGATGTTCCAAAGACAGATGTATTTACATGTGAAAGTGAAAATTTAACAGATAAATGTGAAAAGTCCAGCAACAGTAATAGTAACAGTTAACAGTAATGACTTAATTTAAAATGCTGACAGTAACACCACAGTAATAATATCACACCTTGTTTTGTGGGGGTATTTTTTTCTTAGCAGCTGTGGAGAAGGCAGTGTGAAAAATGGTGTCCGAAAAAATCTTTGTGTCAGTATGTTGTATTTATAAAATTATAAAACAACAATATCTGTATGGATACTTTCACAGCAAACCTGTCTATCATTGGTCAAACCACTTGAATCTGATGATAAAGCAGTTTCACTAGATGAGTTTTTGATGTACCAGTGGTGTGAATATTTTCCCACTGCGGCTCACTCAGGGTGTTTGTCTGTCTCAACTACTGTCACACACTGACTGTAAAATAATGTGTGAGTGAGTGCCTTAACATGTTGTGCGGCCCCTGCTGTTTTCTGCTTTTTGCTCCGGAATGGATAAAATTGCACCATGATAGTCAATGTGTCGACCTCAGCCTGCTGAAGGGGCCAACTTGGAAGCCAAAATATGCTGACCAGCTGAATATTCATATAATTTTTTGGTCAAAATCAGGGAATGCTTCTTTCTGCTTTCACAACTTGATGTGAGTGAGAGCTAATGGAAATGTAGGAATGAGATCAAACCCAAGAGGACAGAGCCACGCTGCATCAGGAGCTAAAAGCCGTTCACACAAATGCTTTCATACATGTTCTAGCCTAGTCTGCATTCGTTTCCCAAACCTTCCAAATATATGGCTCTGCTGAAATCAATTATCAGCTGTCGTAACTGACAGAAAGAGCCTAGAGGTTAACTAAATACAACAGATGATAAATGTTGTGATGAACCTGGACTAGCAATGTTGCCCCAAAGGGGAAAAAAAAAATCTGTGGAGGGAGTTTTCACCTTATCCCAGCACAATCGCAACATTCTGTTCATCTCATCGCAAAGGGTTTGAAATTTGCTGTCCCTGGATAGCTCGTATCATCTGGCTTCATCTTGTGTAATCCATTTGCTCCAACACTGGATGACAGTTAGCATCTCTACAGCCAGTAGCATACAGCTCTTTGAGCTCCTATACATAATACATCAAGTGCTGGAGCCACAAGCTCTTCTCTTCTCTTTTCTTGGCATTGGAAGCTACGAACCAGCATATACACACACACTTCTTGTAAAGATTGCCTCAGAGAAAATAAGGCTATTTCTCTGCAGCAAAACCAATATCAACTAAAACAACATAACTATCATCTAGTCTTTGAGTGCATTTGTGTGTGTATGTGTGCAATCTAATACACCTATAAAATCCCATCTTTCTGTTTAAAGGCTGCAGTTTGTGCTGGGTTGGTTGTGTGATTCTTATCAAGTTGAAGTGCTGACTTTTATTTTGGTGGACGTCTATGGAGGGTTTACTGGGGGTTTAGCTGAGGATGTTTAACCCTTTTTACTATCATAACGGGACCAAATTCCCAGTGTCATGACATTAGCTGCATTTATCAGGAAATTTAACTTAATGTATTTCCATATTCTTCTACTTCTGCCTAAATTCAACTAAGAAGAAATATTTTTTTTATTTTAATTTTAATCCCACCACAATTTATCTGACATCTGTAGTAACAATTTAAAACCAAAACATGGCACCAGTTCTTAAAATATGATGCATACTTAAAATACTCAAATGCATATAAATCAATAAAAAATTGCTACAAACTTAGGTCCTACTCATCTATCTGGCACGAATTAATGCTTAATGATTAAACAACATTAATAAACCAACAAAGGCCATCCTGCCGTGGAATGACAAATTTTTCTTTTGACACCTGTAAAAGTTGTGTTTTGAATCCAGACCTTATATTTGAAAGAGTAATTTAAGCAGTATTTTGTAGATTAAAACTTCACATATTGAAGGTAAAATTTTCAATAGTTTAATGTAGTACACTGTTTTAAAGTTTTCTGTGGACTTCTACTGGTTTTGATTTCCGTTTCAGAACACAGTTTTTTTACAGCCATGATCACAAACATTACAGTCAAAAAAATCAAGCCTGCAGGTCTGAGTGAGCCTTGGCAGCTAGTCCAAATCCACATGTAGCACAGAGATGTTCCTGTGTGGCACAGACTACAGATTTGTAGGAGTAAATTATGTGTATTTGCACTGTAGGATGGGATCACTGCCTGTTGTGAGTCAGTATTTCAGTTGGTATTTACTTGCTTAGCAGTAAAATTAGATATAATAGATACCAATGCTCCATTACTTGCACCGCTGCTTTGGTGACAATATGATGGTGTTAGCAGAACTCCAGTTTCTGTTATTCTGTTTCTGACATTTGGTAATGATTAATTCAGCAAGTATTTTAACAAAGGGAGCTGACATGTTAGTGTGGATTTGAGAGTTGTCAACTTAAAGCTCCCAAGATTACAGATACATCCCTGCAGATGTTGTTTGCCTCTCTCTGTGTCAACCCATCAACGGGAAAAACAACTGTCATCAGTGCCAAGAGGAAAGCGGCAGGTTAACTGCTAAAATATGGGCATCCCATTGTGGCGACTACGACATCCAATAGATGCTGACCTGCTAGACGTTACATAACTATAGAGACGAGTTATTAGGATCTGCCAAAGAGAGTCCATTTCACGAGAGGAAAACATAAAATGGCACAATAAGGCTGGCACTGACAATGAGCCTGCTTTTTGAATGAGCAACACTTAGGCCAATTTTTCAAGAGGTTGTGTAGTTAGCCTCAAGCGCACATGAAAAAAGGGAAAGATATACAAAGCCTGGAGCCAAATGGATCTGAAAAAGTAAGGACACACATCAAAATAGATCCTCAGACAAGCAATAGTTAGTTTATTGTTGTTGGGGTTTTTTTTTGTTTGTTTATTTTGTGAAAGAAGCACCCAAAGCAGAGGTTATGGAATGAATCCTTCTGCTACTGGTTTCCAAAATAATACATGATTGAACCACAAAAATGAAGGAGGCATTAGGCATGAAACATTAGGCGAAAAGTGATGGACTGGAAACTAAGTAATGCTCCATCTGGGAGATGGAAAAGAAATATGTTGTATCTTACATACTTGAAGAACAAAGGTGAAAAGAAGCAGAACAAACTCCTACACACCTTCTGTCTCCAAACAAATACAAACAATAAGAGGGAGAAGAAGACTGGGGCGGGTGCTATTATGTGAAAACTGAAGGTAAAACAATCTTGGCTGGCTCTGAGGTCTCCTTGTAAGGAATAATAACCACCAGTAACAAGGCCGAAAAATCTCTGCGTTTTTCAACCTTTTCCCTCAACTCAAGAAACAAGGACAGAAAATATACAATACAAATTTGGCATAGAGGGAAACGTTTGACAGTTTGAAACATTTTTCCACCACAAACTTGTTGAACTGCAGTGGAAAAATGTCTTTGCATTACCTTAACACTCCCATGAAACATTAGAAAACAACAATGAAACCCTGCTGAGTTGTCTCACAACAGCTTGAATTGTCTACTTGTGTTGTGTCTTGTCTGTTACCTACTTTAGTGCAAATGATTGTCATGGTTTGCCATGATAGGATTCTTACCGTCGGACTTTTGTGTTATCTCCTGTTTTATTTTGAAACCACACCCCCTCCCATAAATTTTTTTTTTCCCTTTTGTTTTTCCTTTGTTCCACCAATGTGTGTGTCATTGCGTTTCCCTTGTGTGTATTTGGTTCTTATGCTTTGTCAAACTCTGCTAATTTGTTTTGTTTTTTTTTCATTTGACTCATTCTTTTAGTTGTTTATTTGTTTTTGCTTCCAATGTTCCCAGTGTCTCTATTTTGTCTGTTTGTATTGGACAAACACTCAAGCAGAACCATGTGGATTAGCAGATCTGAGTGAAAAACCGTCCCCATCCCCAGAGAGGTGTTAATATGAGAGGAAGTTAAAAGAAAGCAGCGAGGACTTCATATCCAGGCAGTCCTGTGTCATTGTCAATGATTAATTTTTTCCTCTGTAGCTACAGCGGAGGTGGCACTGTCTGAGTGAGTGAGCGAATGAGTGTGTGTGTATGTGTGTGCGTGGGTGTGCGTGCATGTGAAGCAGAGGCGTGGACCTCACTATTGATAAGAAAGGGATCAATAGGACTCTATAATGACTCCGTGTTCATGCACGGTCGCACAAAAAACAATATTAATGGCTCCTTTACACCACCTTATTCATCTGTCTAATTATCTGACTGTCCCTACTCCACCACACGGATGTTGAAATGGATTCTGTGTCTAAAAGTTACTATGTACTTTCTCATCCAACTGTGTTCTTTACAATCATTACAATACATCATATCCAAGGGAAAAAAGAACTGTATAAAAAGGGCCAGAGTCATCTCCACCTACTGAGAAGACTGGGGTCCTTTGCTGCTAAAGTCTTTCTATAACTCAGTGCTGGAGCAGTGGAAGTTCAGAGACGGACAAGAAGGGGATCTGTCCTGGACTGCTCTCTGGACTCCATTGAGGAGGTGGGTGAGAGGAGGATGTTGTCCAAACTGGCATCCATCATGGACAATCCCTCCCACTCCATTCATGACACTGTGGGAGAATTAAGCAGCTCCTTCAGCAACAGACTGTTGCACCCGCGGTGTAAGAAGGAGTGCTGCCACAAGTCATTCATTCCAGCAGCTATCAGACTATATAACACCTCTCTGTCGCTGCAATAAAATCTGCACTCTGGATTAACTACATCTACATTACCTTTTTTTTTTTGCACGACTTGAAAGTTTTTCTTATCATCACTTTATCATTATCACTGCCACTTTATATTTTTCTTGGTTGCTATACCTGTGCTATTGCTATACCTGTGGTTGCTGCAGTAATGACAAATTTCCCATACATGGGATAAATAAAGTACTTTCTTATTTTAAAACAAAGATCATTTAAATGAGAGCTACAAGCTTTCATCTTCAGACTATGTCTGATCATCCTGTTGTCGTGCAGAACCTGCTCTAATTAAATCTCTGTAATAAGATGTCTTCTTTTCTTGTGTTTTATTTTAGTACCAAAGATGGTTCATTTGCTCTGTCAAAAACAAACGCCACCAAAGAGGCAGTTGAGCCTCAGGGTTGATGAGGGAAGCACTGAAAACACCTTTTATTGTGACTACAGGCAAAAGTTAAGTGACGGTAAGACATAACCATAATTACAATCTGTTATTTCAGCACAAGTAGAAATATCAGAAAGGAAAAATCCTCCATTACCAGTCATAGTAATAATAACAGAAAGAGTTATGTTTGGTTTCTTTCAGAGTGTGAGTACCTCATGTTTTGAATTCAATGGTGTAAAAACTACTCGCCTGAGAACATTAGAGAGACTCACCAGTGCAGTCTTGGGTCTGCCATTCCAGACACTGTCCGTAAGGGAATGAGATGACATACGCCGAGGAGTCAACGCAGCGCTGCGCACTGCCACACCACATGCACTCCATGGCCTGGCTGGTACAGTTAGCACAGCTGGTCCGCAGGGCGCAGGGAGTCTTACAGGGACGAGTGCTCTGACTCTGTGGACTCCCTGAGCAAAGAGACACATTAGGTCAAGTTTACATGGTGGACCAGAGGACAGAAAGTTAAGTGAGAGATTAAAACATTACACAGCTAGTGCATATAAAACTGTCATTTGTTGTTTACTTGTTATCAATGGCTAGTTGTTCAGGTGATTGCTGTAAAATGTTAGATATTTTCTCATTTTCAGCTTATTCATTTGAACCACACAAAAATATATAGTGAATTGTAGAAATATAAAAAATCAAATTAGTATTTTTCTTTTAGTGATCATCAAACAACTGCTTGGTCTAAGAATCATCCTCTACTCTGATCTTCCTCAACCCCATTTTTCAGTTTTACTTCCCTCCCTCATCCTCACCGGCAGGTTTCTCACAGATCAGGCCGTCCGTAGTGGCGGTGCAGGGGTTGGCTTTAAGTCCAGCAACCTGAGCCTTCTCCAGGTAGGCGCAGAAGCCTGAGTCGCTGGGCTCTCCTGGTAACCACCGCAGGCTGGTGTTGGTGAAGGGTGACGCGTCCTCCCAGCCCCAGTACGACACATTGATCTTCCTCAGGCCGACCCACGGAGATAGCCTCTGGACGGGAGGAAGGGGGAGATGTGTTAGAGCAGGAAATAACTCTGATTTACATACTCTTCATTTAGTTCTAGGATATATTTCTTGGTATCTCCTTCTCAACACCAATTTGTCCTCTGATTTTCTTGCGCACATCTTTTGGTTGTACAAACGCGTTGCCACTTTCTTCCTTAAATGAGGCAAAGCGTCATTTACATTCAGACACAAAGGTTTTCATCCCTTGTTAAGTCTTACTGCACTGGTGAAGACAGCTATATTAAATTTTAAGGGCTCTCAGTTCTCACCAAAGGGAGCGCTTTTTATCGGTCTTTGGGTCTCATAATTTGTATTTTACAATATCGGTATAGTAAAGGGAGTCTGCTGAGCTCTTGAAATGATTTCAAATTCCTCTTTTCTTCAGCAGAATGAACAAAATGCAGAAGCAGCAAAGCTTACTTTTTTTCTTTTTTAAAGGGAGAAAAGGGGAAATGAGTCTTAATTGTATGCAGTTCATGTCTTCACAGGGAAGTGTCCTAGAAATGCTGAGAAAAAACAACAATAGGAACAACAGATGAATATGTGTGCAAAAGAATAAATATATAAAACAGAAAAACAAACTGTACTAGAATTAGCTGCTCAGCTGGAGTTCACGCTATAGTGAAGTCTGCACAAAATGCACAATGTTGTGTTTTACATGAAAATAGATTATACAAAGGAATTCATTCTGAATAGTCGTGGGGTCAATGATTGTTTGTCCCACCTCCAACAGAGGCCATCCTTACATAAGTGGCCTGGATGATGGATGGATGGAAACTATACGACTGTCATGGTATCTGCTAGACACAAAGTTTCAAATCCCACTGGACTCTGAACATCAATGACAGTAAACCTGAACACACTTACAGAGCTCAGATGTCGTCAAGATTTCCATTAGACTAAAAAAATATCCTTATTAAAGCTTAAAAGGCTCACGTTTGTGAACATATGGAGTTCCTTCATCAGCGATATTAAGTCTTGGCTGGGTCATGGAGGCAGAGCAGTAACAGCAGTGAGAGGCACACAGGCCTGTTCACCACACTCATAGCTCTGTAGAGTTGGGATTGTTTAGGTCAAGATTTTTGTGGAGAATAAATTTGTTTTTATGAATGTAACCAGAAAGCCTTGCTGTTTCTTTTGTGCCAATGCAGTACTTAATACATACAGCTCTGGAAAAAATTAAGAGAGCACTGCAAAATTATCAATTTCTCAGATTTTGCTATTTACAGGTATATGTTAAAAATGTAAAATGAACATTTTTGTTTTATTCTGTAAACTACTAACATTACTCCCAAATTCCAAATACAAATATTGCCATTTAGAGCATTTATTTGCAGAAAATGAAAAATTGTCAAAATACCAAAATTGGTCCAGTGTTTTCAGACCTCAAATAATGCAAAAAACAAGTTCATATTCATTTTTAAACAACACATTATTCATGTTCTAACTTAGGAAGTGTTCAGAAATCAATATTTGGTGGAATAACCCTGATTTGCAATCACAGCTTTCATGGGTCTTGGGATGCTCTCCACCAGTCTTTTACATTGCTGTTGGGTGACTTTACGTCATTCCTGCTGCAAGAATTCAAGCAGTTCAGCTTTGTTTGATGGCTTGTGACCATCCATCTGCCTCCTGATCACTTTCCAGAGACTTTCAGTGGGGTTCAGGTCTCGAGATTGGGCTGGCCATGACAAGGTCTTGATGTGGTGGTCCTTCATCCACACCTTGATCGACCTAGCTGTGTGGCATGGAGCATTGTCCTGCTGGAAAAACCAATCCTCAGAGTTGGGGAACATTGTCAGAGCAGAAGGCAGCAAGTTTTCTTCCAGGATAACTCTTGTAAGTGGCTTGATTCATGCGTCCTTCGCAAAGACGAATCTGGTCAAATCTAACCTTGGTGAAACATCCCCAGATCATCACCGATCCTCCACTAACTTTCACAATGGGTGCAAGACATTGTGGCTTGTAGGCCTCTCCAGGTCTCTGTCTAGGCATTAGATGACCAGGTGTTGGACAAAGCCGGAAATTAGACTCATCAGAGAAGATGACTTTACTCCAGTCCTCTATGGTCCAATCCTTATGGTCTTTTGTAAACTTTAGCCTGGTTCTTCTTTGCTTCTCATTGATGAAGGACTTTTTTCGAGCTTTACACGACTTGAGCCCTGCCTCTTGGAGCCTGTTTCGATCCGTTGACATGATCCTACCATTCCTGAGTGATATTCGAATGAGGTGGCAGTCATCCTGGTCAGCGGAGAGTCGTTTTAAGCCTCTGCTAGACTGTAGCTTTGTTGTTCCCGATGTCTGCTGCTTGACCTTGTTCTTATGAACCACCGTCTTGGAAATTTTAAGGATGGAAGCAACCTGATGCTCACTGCATCCCTCTGCCAGTAAAGACAGAATTGAACCCTTCTTTTCCTCCCAAAAACTTTTTTTTTTCATTTCTTTGGCATGGTCAATAGTTATTTTTTTATTCCACTTATTTTTGATGTACTACTAGCACTGTTTTTGCCATACAGTTGGTCCTATTGCAAGAGGATAGTAATGACCACAGCAATAGTTTTTATGCAGTTCCTCATTAAATAAGATTCAGTTCAGGTGATCACCTCATCAGTAAGTAGACACAGGTGTGCTTGTGTTGGAATTCAACAGACACTGGAATGGGATGACTGTCATATACTGTATGTAGGTATGCCGATTTCTGAAAAATTTGCAGTTGTCTCTTAATTTTTTCCAGAGCTCTACGTGCAAAATTCCGCACAACATTGAACGTTAAAAACAGTTCTAATAAATCAAAGAAAATCAAATCCTCTCCAAATGACTCTAATGGTTATAAAAGCAGACACTCGTTCAGGAAAGATTTTCAAAGGAAGCTGTAATTACAGCAGCTCAATGTGTGCAGTTCAATGAACATTTGAATTATTTGCTGAAAAAACAAACGTGGTTTATCTGATAATGATCTACAGACTCTCAAACAGAGATCAAATCCTTTCCCACACTCGTGATTTAAACACCTCCAGAGGCTTCAGGGATTGATGTTGGCATTTCTATCCATCTTGGTTCTGATCATGTGTGTATTTGTTTTAAAAAGCAGTCCTTCCACATCAGACAATGCTGTCACGAAACGGAAAATTAAAACTAAAGGTACTGAACATTTCTCATATCTGGGGAATACTTTTCCTCCATCAACCACTGGCTCAGCCAATGACCCTGTTGATGATTTGACTGATAAATTCACACCATCCCTACATTCAGCAGCGCAAAAAAAAAAAAAAACTGCTGCAGAGAAGCGTAAAAACTGTTAGAGAGCCAAGACACAATGGAAAGAAAGAAAGTGACCAGTTCATTTTTACATTTTGAAGGATCAACAGTGACGCACCCAGGAAAATGCCACAGCTCTTCACTTCTTGGTCCTCACAGAAGCTCATTAAGGCCACATTGCTTTAGCTTAATTTTTCTTAGAAACTAGATTTGTCATCTACTGGGTTTTTGCCTCCACCAATTAGACAGGAAACATGGTCATAATCTCTCCTGTAACAGCAATGAACAAACGCTAACAGGTAATGTTTTTGTACAGTTAGACAAGTTGACCCTTGACCTTTAGGATATAAAATTTAACAGGGTCATAATTAGTGTGGGAATTTGCAGGAAATGGCCAAAATCCTGTAACCTTAACCTTTGACCATCAGATCCTAATCATGTCATCCTTGGCTACAAATGAATGTTAGATCTAAATCTAAAGAAGTTCCCCAGAGGTTTTACTGAGGTATTGTGTTGATGAGGGTGGGACAGGCGGTTTCCATGTAATAGCAGGCAATGAGATCTCCTCGAAACTCCCTGCCCATCAGCCTCTGTTTATGATTGATGTCAGGTGATGCCATGAGTAAAGGGAGTTGACAGGACTAAGTCTGCTAAAACTTGTATTCCAGACCATTCCAGATCACTCGCCAAGGTCACAGCTGCTGTAATAAACTTTTCTCTACAGATTTTGAGACTTTAAACCGCCTCTGAATCTAAAACAACTGCAGATCATATTCTACACTTTAAAAGAAAAAAAGTTATTTCACAGAAATTTACTGTATTATTTTACAGTTTATATATATATTTTTTACATTAAGTATAAATGCTTTGAACTCATCCAACCTAATGGAGACTGCTCGGTCTAACTCTACTCCACGTTTACCAAGCATTTGCTGAATGTTTACCAAATCAATGTTTCTCCTACAATTATAACACTGAGAATCCCTGCCAGGCCAAAAAACTTTTTTCAATGCAAAAATAACGCCAAATATGCAATCATTTGGAAATTCATAACATTTGGGAGCTTCTTTGCAGCGCTGTTCCGATAGGTGAGTCAACCTCTGCATCGTTGCCTGGGAAACCCTTGGTAGCGTAGCTCCGTTAAGGAGTATGTTAGCGTAGTGAGTGGGAAAGTGATCAGCAGGAAGGTGAAAGTGGATGTGATCGGAGCAGAGGAAAAGGTTAGCACCAAGTTATCAGTCTGGCAGTAAATGTACAGAACAGACTGCAGTGTGTCAGTTAATAAATGCTAAAAAGTCACGTCCGTTGTTTTTCCAAGTGCTGGAAAAGTAAAGGGGGTTAGTTCCAAAGTTAGCAACAATGGGTTGGCCCAGGGGTCTCCAACTCCAGTCCTGGAGAGCTACCGCCCTGCATGTTACCCTGCTCCAACACACCTGATTCAAATGATAAGCTAGTCATTGAGCTCTGCTGAGGTCTGATAAGGAGCCACTCATTTGAATCAGGTGTGTTGGAGCAGGGAAACATCTAATACATGCAAGACAGTAGCTCTCCAGAGACTGGAGTTGGAAACCCGTGGGTTAGCCTAACATGAAGGCACAAAACAAGAAAGAGTGCACTGCAATCTGTCCCATTAACCCCCCCTTGCAACTAATCAATTATCTGAAGAGTATGTACGATTTCGGTCGACCAAGATTTTCTTTGGTTGACTACAGCCCCAGCAGCCTTTCATTTCTGAAACAGAAAATGTACCCGTAGACTCAGAACATCCCCTTGGGTGCTCCCAATGTCATCTAATACATCTTTCTCAATTCATTGTTTCGGAAAAGCTGCAGACATTATCAGATGACATCACAACTTTGAATTTTAGAAAAATAATTAATGTATTTGAGAGAGATTTGTTCATGTTCACTAACAATTTGAACCATCTTAGACCATTGGAATAACATGTATGAATTAAATTGGCTGTAGTTCCCCTTTTACTAATGCAACATTCAAGACATTGTACTGATGCAATGTACAAAACTGTTTTTGCTTCCATTTGATATCTGTTGAAGTAATCTGAAAGAGAAATAAATAAAGACATTCTAGCTAAGTATCGTTTGAGCTCTTTTTGGGTTGGTCAGCTTAAGACCTACATTATAATTTGATATGCCTGTTTATTGGTTTATAAATTCTGAAACTTCAAAGATAACACTGTACAAATAGTGAATTACTACTGAAAAGCAAGCACTAAAAGGGAATTTTATGATACACTCAGGTTATTATACCTCTTGAAATCTTACACATCTCAAATGGGGATCTGCATTGAATGGACTGGACAATACTGTAAAATGTCAGCAGAAACGTATAGAGTTAATAAATATAATAGAAAAATTGCTTGTAATTACTGTTAAATTATGTGTATATAAAGTAAAACCCATACATTACTTGGAAATGTAATTAGATATATTGGAAAGTTGCTTTCAATTACTATAAAATAATATTTATATAAAGCAAACCCCATACATTTATGTGGAAAGCCTGTAAATATATTGGAGAGTTGCTTGTAATTACATGATTTTTTTTTTTTTGTATAGTAAAAAAAACGAATATTTACCAGGTATTTACCGTAAATACATTGGATAATCACGATATAAAAAAGCCATTAACGGGTGTTAAAGTAGGGTCGTTTAAATGTAATTTTACAAAATTTTTCTGTGCTTTACATCCAGAAGTCTGTACTTTGATGGGGAGTTCTTGTGGATGGATTGGACAACCATATGAATTTACCAAAGATTACTGTATGAAAAGAGCAATATTCATTTAAATTAGATAATTTCAATTTATTTCCACAATGTTTTTCATTTTTTGGGCAGATTTATAAATTCTTTTAACATTCTAGCAATGTTTTAAAATGAGATAGTTTTTTAATTTTACAACAGTTTGATCATAAAAAATGCAGACAATGTTCACAGTAAACATCTGTATTTTTAAAAGAAGTCTCTGTAGAATAACTGAAGGTTTTTTACTGCCATTTCATGGTAAGTGTTTTGCAACTTTTGCTGCCATACTTTTTAACGTTTTTTCACGATTTTTTTTTTTTACACTGTACACCAACAGTGAAAATTGTTTTTAATCAGCTTCCTGTTCTCTTGACCATTAGATAAAGCTCGGCCCTGCTGATGACCTGAGGATGTCACTTGATTTTTTTTTTTTTTTTTTTCTATGTGAAAGGTTTTATAGTTAATGTTTACACTGCAGGCAGCACAACGCCGGAGTGGTTAGCGCTATTGCCTCACAGCAAGAAGTTGTAGGTTCGATTCCTGGGCCTGGGGCCTTTCTGTGTGGACTTTACATGTTTCCTCCAGGTACTCCGGGTTCCTCCCACCATTCACAGATATCCATGTTTGGGTTAATTGGTAACCCTAAATTGTCCTTAAGTCTGAATGTGAGTGTGAGTAGTTTTTCATCTCTGTCTGTCTGTCTCTGTGTGTTGGCCCTGTGATGGACTGGTGACCTGTCCAGGGTGTACCCCGCCCTCGCCCAATGTGAGCTGGAATTGACCATAGCTCTGTGGCAGAGTTAGAAGAAACATTGAAAATAAAATGAAATATATGAAAACCTATCCCAATGAGAAATTCCACTACTCTGTACCAGGTGATTTCAAAACACTGTGGTGCTATTGAAATATTTTTGACACGTTTGAACTTTAATATTAGTCTGAATCTTAAATTGCCTATCAAGCCAGATGAGGTTTGCTTTAAAATATCTGAACTGCGATTCTTCACATCTCTGATTAGTTGCTGTTATACATTAACGTTAAATAACTCAGTCTTTATGACCCCAGACCACACAGTCCCTAATCAAAAGTAACTACAGATTTATGACGCTGAGGTAACACATTGTCTGGCATCTTGTAATAAATCGTGCTGTCACAGGAGCAGTATTATATACATTATGTCACATAATGAACTCTGGGGAACTGCATATCAATCCACTTGCTCACATCGGTCAGCCACATGTCATTTCATTCTCTACAGGAAAGATAAAGGCACATGAAAGCTACAAATACATCCAGATGCTGTGATTTGATCAGACCATGTTGCCATGTACTGTGGAAATGTAAAGATTTTCCATTAGTTTCTTTCTTTATTGTACAGAAGCCTAAGATATAGATATTTTCCTTTTTAAAGGACCCATTAGACTAAAGAGAGATTTTGAATGTTCTCCCTGTACCTCAGTGTGTTCCCTCTGAGTTCTCCAGCTTGCTCCTACAGTCTAAACACATGCAGGTTTACAGTAGGTTAATTAGAAGCTGATTTCCCCTAAATTCCATCTAGGCCTGTGTGTAAGCATGAGTCTGTATGTCTTTATATGTTGGCCCTGTGTTGAACTGGCAAACTGCACTGGATTGAAATAATGGTTTGTTGAAGGTATTAAAGGTCTCAGTTCATAGAGAGATTCTTATAGTTTGTATTCAGAAACTGAGCCTTAAAACCAGCTGTCAGGACGTCTGGCACTTTGTGACATCACAACAAAACAGTCACTGTGACCAATAGACTGGACATTTTTGCAACAATGTCTGCCTCAGTTTTGTTTTCACTCGTCGTCTGATATTATCAATGTTTTGACAGATGTTTTTTTTTTTTTTTTGTTCGTGGCAAATTTTTGACTAGACATCACAATCACTATCAACGTCCTTTCCTATCTGTTATGTGTTTTTTTTTTTTTTGTGGTTGAAATCTCAATTATCCCACACATGTAGGTTGACTAGGGACAAGAATTAAAAGTCTGCAGCAGCTACAATGGAATCAGTGCAGCACATCACTTTGATCAATAAATTATCTAAAACTAAACGTAATGATCAATATGACCAGAAAAAATGATTAAAGGAACAAACAACTTGTTCAACTTAAATATGCGCATGTGAGCATTGTGAACTTGAATGTACTCGAACCATACATGACATCAGAAGAGGAAAAGCTGAGGTGGCAGTACACCATCTAGGGATGAAATTTTGATTTCAGAGATAGGGGGGAGAACAACTGGCTTGAGTCCGGGGGGGGGCTTTAGACCGCTTGTGGGCGGTTTAAAGGGAAGCTTCAGTTCGAGCGGCCGTTTTCCACTTGGTCCTAGTACATGACCCATCTCCATTTAATATAGCATGACATTGTTTTTGGACAGTAAAAACTGCAGGGGACCAAAACTGCCTTTTGAAAAAGTGCAGGGGACATGCCCCCTCTGCCCCCCCCCAAATTACGCCCCTGGCACCGTCAGTCAGCCTTTTGCTGTTTTCAGCTTGTTGATATTTATCATCAAGATATTTTTGAAGCTCTCACCAATTTTTTTTTTTTTTTTCCTCCCAGAAATGTCACCATCTAAATAAGGCAGAAAAAGCTAAAAAGTAATGAATGGCTTTCACCTGCGCTGTTAGCATACACGAATCCTGTCCCATCATCTTTTTGGATCTATCTTTTTTACTCATTTTACACCACCCACCTTGTCTTGCAGTTGGTATTTTTGCAGCTCTTCTAGAACAAAATGGACTTGTTTGTCTGTGAGCAAAGATGCAATATTTCCTCCAAGGTTTTTACAGTAGTGCTGGGCGTTATCATAGCTCTCTCTGCTGGAGTTGATCCTCAGGCAGGCCTCCTCCACATGGTGCCAACCCTCTCCGCACAGCTGGCCTGCACACACATACAGACACACACTGTTTCTCACCTTTACTGGATCCGTATTAGTGTGAACTCCTTGTCATCAGATCACATAAAACACGGAGAAAGACTTTAGTGAAAGTCTGGCAACAATCTTGTCATTATTTCATTTTCACTAAGCAACATAACAGAAAACACATAGAAACAGAAATAACTGGGGGAAGCTGTGAACACCCTGACATGATAAGAGTGGCAATAAAGTCAAAGCTACACAACTACCTTCAAAGGAGAGCAGCAGCACTAACATTAGCATAATGAAACACTGATAGTTGTACTGCATTACATTTAAAGGTGAACTGTTGTCATTGATGTTGTCATGTTCACATGTAGCATGTTGATGTTCAGTTATCATCCATCAAGACAAAAAGTTTCACTTATTCAACTTAGCTGTGGTGAAAAAGTCAAAATTATCTCCTATCCCGACAGCTTCCTTCAGCTCAATGGAAAACATCATGACATGAAGGAAAGAGGAGCGTTATGACAAACCCAGCGCTGAGGGAATCCAACTTTCACCAGCTTTTATTTTGAACTTTAAATTTAAATTTTAAAATAGTTTTGACAAAAACATGGAATTCAATGTTGAAATAAGAAAAAAATGAAATAAACACAAAAGCAAAGGAAGCTGAATCATTTTTCATTGAAGCGACCCTTTGGCCACACTTCTTAATCATTGAATTCAGGTGTCTCTTCAGTCTCATTTCTACAGGTGTATAAAATCTACCACCTAGCTAGGCAGTGTGCCTTTGCAGACACTTGTGAAGGAATGGCCGTTCTAAAAGGCTCACTGAAGTCAAGTGTGACCCTCCAATAGCACCCCATTGTTACAAGTGAATGTTCTTCCCTTCTAGATCTTCCACCCATTCTGTTCACATATTTCAATTCAGCTATGAAGTGCCAAACCACATAAAGTTGCAAAACCTGGCTCTCTGAGTCCTGAGTACTCTTGAATACAGGGTCAGTGGTGCAATGGAAACAGATCTAACTATGGATCAGAAAATTCCATGTTTGACTCCTGGCTAACTCTGTGTAAACTTGCACTTGGCATTGCCAAAAGGCATTTTCATCCTCTCCACAGGATGCATCAAAAGTCAGTGACCGACTGATAGCTGTGTTACATTTCAATGCAGGTGGAAACGCTTGTGAATCCTTCATTCATGCCTGGGCTGCTGCTATTGCAGCATTTATACAACTAAATAATGTGCCATGTCCTCTGCATCGGTAATGTACGGTGGTACATTACCGATGCAGTGGTAATCTATGTGTCTCCCTTGAATGTTGTTCCAGCCAGGAATTGTGGGATTGCTGTGGACTGTGGAGCCAGAAACAGCAGAGGAATGTTTGTTTTTAATGTGGTTCATTCATGAACGACTGTATTCAAAGCCTGATGTAACCTTTGATCTACGCTGCCGTTTTTGATCATAGGCTTCATTCCTGGTTTGCACTGACCTGATCTTCAGTGACCAAAACAATTCCCAGAAGTCAAAGCTAGTATGTTCATCAAATCCTCCATCATTACAAATGAGAGGGCCTGGCGGACAATCATCCCTAAATAGTCATACAGGCACTTCTTGTTCTACTCAGAGTCACTTGGTAGCATCTTGTGGGACGCTGTAATAGCTGGGAAGCTGTTGAATTTGCCAAGATGAAAGGGATGAAAGAGTCATTCTCCCTCCTCTGAGCAATGAGGTGTTTATTTAGGACTCCAGGACTGATTACATTCACAGGCCCATAATGACTTCCATCAACAACCATTTAATGCTACATAAAAGGAAAATACCTGCTCTCTTTATTTTTTTACCCCGCTGCAATAGAAATGGACATGGATCAAACCAAACATGAGGAGAGAGACAGATGAGGGCTGAAAGAAGAGAGGAGTATGAAAATAAATAGATAGATTAGGTTACGGTCTAAGTGTAAAGACAGAGATAAACATATGAGGCCATTTATAAAAATTAGTCATAACATGGTGTCTGTAGAAAAGGCCACAGCTGCCATGACGGTGGAGCTGCTCTCATTCCTGGTTTCATTTTAGCAACAATGCTCCTGCAAACGTATCTTCCCATAAAAATCACAGAAAATATTTGTTCACTCTAATAGACCCTGAAACCCACAAACTCATTTGATTCATCTGTGTAGCTGGTGACCCCAAGTCTTTTTCAACTGAGTCCGGACCGTGCAACACAGGAATGAGGAGAAAGTTACTTCTCACAAATGTCCTCTGATGCATGCACAGGTCGCCAGTTTCTTCTGGTTTCTGCAGAGCCATGCCAGCCGACATGTTGAGGTTAAAAATTGACCTCATCTGAAGACTGTAAGGAAATTTTTGCTCTCCACCATGAGGAAAACTAGGTCAAAGGTCACTATAAGAGCAAGGGTCACATTGGCCCAGCTACTGTACTAAATCTTGTGGAAGATGACGCACAGGCGACTCATTCAGACAGGGCTGTGGGTTTCTGCTGAGATTGCTGGAGAAGGGGATAACAGAAAAACTTGGATGGTTGGTAACACGCAAAATAGTTTTCACTAAACTGCACCGAGGGCTGTACAAGTCATGTTTATGTTTATCGGACTTCTAGGACATTGACACATCCCTCTTTCCAAACTGTTAAGAGTAAGACAGGGACCATTTCTTCAGTATTGAGGTGGCTTTATGTACAGAACATTGCATTGATGATTCGTCCTTTCTCCTTGATTAATCCTGTTTCAACAAACATCTTCAGCATAAGACATACAAGGTTACAGCATTTGTCGTCCAACAGGGACACCTCAAAATCAGTACTAACGATTTTCTCCTCAACAACAATCATACATAAAAATAACAATAATATAATATATAATAAATCAAAAAATACCAAAATTCCAAATTTTTTGTCCAAACATGAAATAGTACTTTAAGACAGCAAATTAACAAATCCACATTTTACTGGGTTATACCAGTGGTGGGCCGTCAGGGTCAGCAAGGCCTTCTCTGCTGGGTTAAACATCATCAGAAAATATATATTTATTAAATATGTTTTTTTTCATATTATATGTATTAAATTGTTCTTTTATCCAATCATATTTCAGCTATCATCTGTTGCCAGGTTCCAAAAAATCTGCCTCGAGGCCTTCAGAATCAACAGTGAGGGCGCCTGTACACCTAAAGTGAACGGAGACATACAGTTGCGATAACCAGTCAGATTTTGAGTTGGCGACACTGGGGCCAGGTAGCAGGCATCACGTTGAACGTGACACTAGGGCTGCACAATTATGGCCAAACTGATAATCAAAATTATTTTCATCAATATTGAGATCATTGAGATGGTATTAATTATCATGATTATTTGTTAAATTTTAACCAAAACAAATTTTATTGTCACATACAGTAGGCTCGTTATAACTGCTTTCACATCCATATGGTGCTACATTCCTGCGAATGTACCAATATGGGCATCAAAATGAAATAGGTCTTCTTATTCAACAATTCAGTGCTTCTCCTTAAAGAATAAATAAAACAAAGAAAACTGCATATGACCTGTTCTTGTTTTGTGCCACTTGCCTTGAACCCAAAATGCTTCCACACAATGGATGACAATCCGATTCTCAGGACAAGCCCCTCGGCCTCGCCCTTTGCTGCGTTAGATAATTTTTTGGTTTTTTTGTTAAGATAGTTTATCGTCTTCTGACCAGCGACTGCTATCCACTGTGGAGCTTTCCCCACTTTCGCTGCTACTCTGTCAGTAACTGTCGACTAGTAATACATCTAGAAAGTAAGTTGCGCTGTGGTGCAGGGAACAACTCTGATTGGCTCACGGAGGCACGTGATCAGACAGTGGTTTACGGAGCACCAGAGGCCTAAAGAGAGAGCGTTTTCTCTATCACTCTGAGGAGCGCTAGATTGGCTTTGGGAAAAAAACCTATGATACGGAGCGTTCTATGAACAGAATGACGCATTTTAAATGTCGCTCGATCACGCAAATTTGATCGTGGGAAGCCAAAATCATGATCATGATTAAAATTCGATTAATTGTGCAGCCCTACGTGACACGTTCACGTCCTTTGATTGGAAACGCACTAGTGAGAGGCAGCGCTATGCAAAATGAGTTACCTTGCATAGCGCTTCCTCTCTTACTTTTAGTAACGTTAACAAAACTTAACCTGGTGAGTTTTGGTGATTGACCAATCAGAACTGAGTATTTCAGGGTGCCATGTGCCATGTGCCTTAATTGTTAATCCAGTGTGTTCATTTTAAATGCTCTAATAGTTTCTAGAGCTATGGCATCATAATGATGGTATAAATTCAGGTAGGACTGTGTAGGACATCACTGAAGGCCTAGGTGTGAAATGCACGGCCGGCCAAAGGGGTTATAGTACAGATGTACGTCCATACTAGCTCGCCTTAACCCAGAACTACTCAGAGCAATCCGAGAGGGAGGACATATGTATGTACAAAGCTGAAGGGCTTTGATGTGGATGGAATAAAAGGAGTAAACACAGTACCATCCTCTGCTTAAAGATACTGCAAACTCCAGTTCTGAGGAGAAACAGTTACCGAGCCCTTAGCGACACGCCAGGAAATTTTATCATTTGTCGATTCAAGTAGCATGGGTATTTCCTTCGCCCGAAGTCACGGTCAAGCCAAGAGCAGCAGCTCAATAGTACGAAGGATGTTGCTGATCCCAGTTTGCTCGTCAGCCAAGGATCTGTATCCAGAACATCCAGTAAACACTTTTAATTGGCCTACTTCTCTTTGGACAGCATTTCTCTGAAGTGTGTGTCACGAGTGCACACTAATTTTGTTTATTTGTGAAAATAAGACTCAGTGTATGCAGTCATTTAGCGTCGGAACATGCAACTGCTCTGAAGCAAAATGCAGTGTGTGTGCACCACAAGACAGCATTACGTCAGCAGCTTTGACAAATAAGTGTAACTCCTGTGGCTCAGAGATGATTACAGAGGGTGACGCTGCCAGGCTCTTAATATTGTACCAATCAACAGCATCACTCCAATGTCACATATAATGTGAAATAAGATCCACACATTTTTTATGAACCTACATAAGCACATTTGGGAAAGTGTTGATGTAAGTAAGTGTGTGTGGATCCTCAAGGTGTTTTAATTTTTGCTGCATAATGCTGCAGCCTCAGGAAGCGGCTTAGAGACAAAGTTTCTCCTCCCTCTTATTTCCTCGGAATAAAATGAGTTTTATGAATTTAATTTGAGCCTTCTCCTTCAGAAACAGTCCCATATAAGGAGAAAAAAATTAAACTGTACTAAATAAAATTACACATTAAAGTTTCAAACAATAAAAACGGTTGCACAAACAACCCTCGTTGTTCTCAAGGTTTTCACCTATAGTACAGTATAAGGTTAACTTGCTTTTATATGTCAACACATAGCAATGTCATCTAATGGTTTGTGATCTGTTTTTTTCAAGCTTTCACTTTTAATGTTTTTATGAAACGAGTACGTGGAGCTGAGGAGGAGTGAGGGCTGGTTCTGACCTGCTCTGTAGCCTGTCCTGATTGGATGGTACAGTCTGTCAATGGCACTCTAGCCACACCTCCCAATGTAAACCCTGCTTTATGGTCTATTTTCTTATAAATGGGAGGGAATGAAAATATGTTTTAGTGAAGAGGAGTTAAAACTAGAGACTGAGACCATAAAGTCATTAGGAAAACTTTTACTGTGCAAATAAATCAACCAAGAAGTTGGGTAATTTTCCCATAGACTTCCCATAGAATATAATTTAACGTCTTTTTACAACTAGTGGAGTCACCTTGATGGTCAGTGAGTAGAATAAAGACTCTTAAATGTTGGCTTCCCTTTCAGCCTTGTGCGCATGTCCACTTGAATAAAAAGTCTGTGTGTCATACTGAAGGAATCACTTGCTCAGTTAATTAACAAATGTGCTATTGCCATAGAGACAGTACAATTTAAATCCCTAAATTAAGGAAACTTTCAGAAGATTCTGTGTTGCACCTTTAAGTGATCTCTCTGCTAAGTAGAAATTAAATCTTAAGTCCTAACACTTACGTAGAAAATAGATAGCTCGAGTTGGGAGACATATGTTTTATGATAGTGAGCTGCATGCATGCTTGTTTTGTTTGTGTGCGTACAATGTGCATGTGTGTGTGTCTTCACCTGGCAGTGCTTGACATTCCTGCTGCTGCGGTTCCCACTGACAGTGGATGTTCAGTGAGCAGCTCCTGCAGTTAGCCAGTCTGAAACACTCCTGCTCCTCCCTCCGTTTACACCTGGACGAGTCTCTCACCGACTTCAATCCCACACACACACACAAGCACGCACGCACATGTGCACAGATGAGATAATATCAGTCCAGTTCACATCCATCATCTGTATTCTCTGCTACTGCTGATGTGATAAACTTGGAGAGATCAATACATGCAACAAGGCTGAAGATGAATAAAGTGAATCAAACAACCAGACACAACATAGAGTGAAAAGAGAAATCAATGAGGGACAGTTTATATTGAGATGGACTTTTTGTTGAATTTGTATTTACTGTTTATGCCTTCTGCATCTCACCTACTCCTCGGCAACACAAATGTTTAGCTCTACAACTTTATTTATTAGGCTTGAAGGGATCAATATATCAAGCATTGCTTCATGCTTCTTCTTCCAGACTGTCATTCAAATGTCACAACTTGTTACATTGTTATTCATTCATTCATTCATCTTCTACTGCTTATCCGTTTCCGGGTTGCGGGGGATGCTGGAGCCAATCTCAGCTCACATTGGGTGAGTTACACCCTAGAGAGGTCACCAGTCCATCACAGGGCCAACACACAGAGACAAACCACTCGCACTCACACTCAGACCTACAGACAATTTAGAGTCACCAATTAACCCAAACATGATGTCTTTGGACGGTGGGAGGAAACCAGAGTACCCGGAGGAGACTCATGCAGACACAGGGAGAACATGCAAACTCTGCACAGAAAGGCCCCAGGCCAGGAACCGAACCCGCAACCTTCTTAGTATGGGGCAACAGCTCTAACCACTATGCCGCCGTACTGCCTTTATACAATCCTTTCAAAATCAAAAAAAAAAAAACACCATTATTGACTACTACTTTTTGTTTGGTTGGTGATTTTATTTGATTTTTAAACCATAGTTTTAATTAATAAAAGTCCTATTTTTTCCCAAAAAAAGATATTTGGTTTCCGCGTTGTTGCAGTGATATTGATGGCATTTGACAAAAATGAGAGCAGAGGTCAAGTGCTTTGCTTTTCATACAGGCCAGCTTTTTTAGGGTTTCTTTGTGTTTTGAGTGTGGTGCCACTGTTCCCAAGTTGGGTCGCCACAGCAGATCACAATCCCCATATTCCTCCTGATACAATATAGGTTTGAGGAAGTCAGGGAGCGAAAAGCCAACATGTTTTAGCAACATGGAGCTTCAGTATTCTGATGAACTGTAATTAAAAAGAATCTTAACAATTGGAGCCATTTAGTCATTTTCATGCTGCACTTACACTACATTTTCAACATTTTGCAATGTCTTAATGATTTTGTGATTTAATATCCCCCTGAATGTTTTTTGAAAAGTGACATGATTTTCATGGTTTAATCTTTTTCACCAAAGTCAAGGGGAGGTTGTTGCATGAGATGAAAAATTTGGCGTTTGGATTTCCCTAATACCCATATTACCCAAGGGCCTGCTCTGACCTCTGACCTCATTTTACAGCCTAACTAGAGGTGTCAAGTGTCAGACAAAATACACACATGTCCCTTCCTTCTGGATCCGTGCTTCCACAAGCTCAGCTGGTGTTCAGACAACATGGATGGAGGTGGAGACAGAGACAGAGCACCGCCATGCTGCTGGGCCAGCTCCAGAGTCAGCTGCACAAACATTTATATTCACACACAGACAGGCACACACAAACACACAAAAGCATCGTGCAGTCACATGCAGAGAAAGAGAAAGAGTTGAGAGTCAAAACAAACAAAGGGACAGAGAGAAACAAAATGATAAAAGATAATTAAGTGAAAGTTATGAATTTAACCCCACAACGTGAAATATTTGTTATTATTGTTTAAATTTTAATTGTTCATCATGCTTGAAAGTTTAAAAGATAATACAATTAGATGATGAGATTTAGGTGTTTGGGTGAGGGCAGGGTGACTGCTTTGCTGTGATATCATATAGTCACAGAGGTCCTGACAGACCTGAATACAGACTGAGCATTTCTCTATGCACCTTTTATACTTTCACTGTGTTCATTTAGAAGTTAGACCTTGAAAAAAATAATAAAGGAACACATGTGCATCTACGTAAAGATTATGTGGAACCCCCTGATGACTTTTTGGGACTTTTCAGCTTGACTTTTTACCCTGCAGTCAGTGTGTCATTCTGTTCTCCAGTAGCTCTCATCTAATGCAACTTTTGTACCAAAATGTCTCCTACTACTGTATAATGTAACAGACAGACAGCAGTCTAACCCACAGAGCACCTTCATGCTTTGCTGAAAGAAATTAACCTTTTAGATTGCTAATTTCCTCCACTGCAGTGAACAGGACTTTTTGTTCTCCTAAAACCCATGTTGATGAATGCTTGGTGAACCTCAGTGAAAGGACTCACCACGGTGCAGTTATTGGAAGCAGAGATGCACTTCCTGTCCTCACACCACTGACAGCCCCAGGTGTTAGCGGTGCAGCTCGCACAGTCTGAGAAGCGGAAACATTGTTCGTCTGTGCTGTCTGAAAAAGACCACAAACGAGTTGGTTCATCTCAGGTGTTTGTTTTGGTTTTTCTTTGCATACATTTTGTGTGGTTAAGAGTTTACCTGCTGATTGATTTCTGTGATTATTTCATAGTGATAATGTAATCTTGTTGTTGACTGAAAGACTTTAAATGCTTCAAATGTAATAAATTGTTGTCTGTTCTCTGAATCTCTATCTTCATGAACTCCATCCAGCATAATTTCTATGAACTTCATGCAGCATCATATGTTCCTGCCTGCACCTATATTGAATATCCCCTCCTCCTGCTCTCATTCTCTCCCTACTCTCCCCAACTTTGCCCCCCCCCCATGTCTCTCTGTCTCTCTCTCTCTCTCTCTCAACCCAATCGGTCGAGGCAGATGGCCGCCCCCCCAAGCCTGGTTCTGCCTGAGGTTTCTGCCTCTTAAAGGAAGTTTTTCCTTTCCACTGTCACCAAGTGCTTGCTCATGGGGGGGTCTGTTGGGTCTTTTTAAATTATTTTATAAAGAGTTTGGTCTAAACCTACCCTATATGTAAAGTGCCTTGATGTAACTTTGTTATGATTTGGCGCTTTATAAATAAATCTGATTTGATTTGATTATTATTGTAGTTCTCGAATGGAAATTGTGTTCATTTGGGAGTGCAATCCGTACTTTCTCATGGCCTTGAAAAAAGGTAGCTACAGACATTCCAGATATTAACCTTTTTTGCTTTTCATATATAATTGCTGAGTGCTGTGAAGAGGGAGTCACTACTGACTCCTTGCTACAGAGTTCTGAGCTCGGTGTGACTAAGTGCCTCTTGCTGCAAGATATGTAATAAACAAAGACCAAGATGCCAAAGTCTCCTAGTGTTATTCTCAAAACGATAGTTTTGTGCTTTTCCCTCCAGCACACTGTGGTAGTGTATGATAAATGGTTTAGTATTACACAGTAATCATATATTAGTATTGTATAAGTGAGTGGCAGCCACATGTTAACTATACTTGGAGGATGCTTTTACTGAAATGATGATGTAGGAGTTGAAGTTATTTCGTCCTTTACATGGTCGCTACCAGTTATTAACGGGAAGATGTGCCAGTCAGACATTTTCTCGGACAAACTTTTAAAAGTTCATACTTTAATCTTCAGGTGATGAGTGTGATATTACTTTATCAAAAATTCTATTACCGTAAAATAAAATGATGTACAAAGTTGTCCTCTTCTTCCCCAGTAAACAAAACCTTTACCTCCTTTACCTCAAGTCGAATATCTAGCACCCTACATTCCCTCATGCTCGGAAGAGTGGAGCACAAAACCAATATATAGAGTGAGAATTATATGTGATGTTGAGGTAAAAAAAAAAAAAAAAAAAAGGTAAATTTCAAATTAAAAGGAACTGTACAAGGCAAAACCATTTCTAGGGTCCTTTTATGCAGTCAAGGGATGTGCAATATTGTTCTATTTAAAACTAACATAACAAAAAACATAACTGTTTTCAATTTAAACCTGTAGTGAGCCCCCGAAGCCTATACCTGGAAAGGCTACTGTATACACATCTGGCAGAAGCAGATGAGGGGGAAGATAAGGGGGAGAGTTTGCATCCATTCTAATTACTTTCAAATGAGGTAATTGTTGACCTTCTGTTCCCATAATTATGTTATGCAAACTAACCTCAGAAGCCAAATATATGGGAACGATTATAATTTTCATGAAAAAACTTATCTTTACAGAGCAGATCTCCTGTGTGATTGTGCTTTACATTTCATTTTCACAATGAAACAAGACAGTCCCAGACATGGACAAATGGCAAAGAAACATTTGAGATGAGAGGAACACAGTATGACGCACCCGGCCTTGGAGGGCAAAACGGGGTAGGGTGACTCTGGTCAGGTGGTTTTGGCTCCCAGGGGACACATCTACTTTTGACCCAGTGGCAGTGAAGGCCAGGCCCGGCGGCAGCACAGGGAGTTGGGTTAGAAAAGGCCTGGCATGACGGAGGGGTGTAGGCCAGCACATCGTTTAGAAGAAGGCCTGAAAAGCCCCCGAAGATGTACATTGAGCTGAGGAAGACACAAAGATCCCACAGAAACATGAGCACACTGCTGTGAAGAGAACAGACAATCTGTTGCAGAAGTTAAAGCAAGTTTGTTTTAAAGAGACAAAGAAATATCTTCAAAGATGAAGGCACTTACAGAAATGATAAGAAAACAGGTAAACCTTTAGAAAATAAAACTGAACTTTGGTTTGGGGGACAAAAAATATCAGGGATGTTTAAAGCTGGCCTTCGGAAGTTCAAAGCTGACATTTCTGTGCTCAAAGCTGACCTTTTGGTGAGTAAATGGTGTTAAAGGGTCAGCACTGAGTTTCTCTGCAGCACAACTGAACTCTTCAAAACTTTTCTAGTTTGAGAATTTGTTGTCATTTGCAGTTTTTCAAAGACGAAGACCTATTTTTTGGGAAAAGAAATAGATCTTTGACCATTAGACAGTGTAAAGGCAATCCTGCGATCCACACCAGCTCCCAGGTCACACGATTTCAGAGTTGATGGAGAAACAAGGGAATCTAAAGACATTTATAAAATAAACCATATTCCTGAAGACAACAAAATTTATTCCATCAAAACAATCAAATTTAGTAACAATAATTGGAATGATAAATGATTAGACAGAAAAACAAAACACTTTAACTGAACACAGTCAAAGACTATATAGTACTACTCTATCTGGGTGTACCTGAGCGTACCTCAGCTCTGAAGACTCCCCCATAATCAATCAATCAATTAATCAAATAGTTTGACACTTTACAGAAAAGATACAAGAGGGGTGAAGGGAAAACATGGGGAAAAGGGCCAAAACCTAAATTACATCAATAAACTCTTTTGCACAAAGCAAAATTAAGTTATAAACGTTCAGTTATACTGAACAGCTTATGGAGCAATAAAGATAAAGGTTCAGCTCCTCTAGCAAATAAAAACTGCAATTTCCAAATACATTTTTTATTTCTAATTGGTTTTCATCCATTTAAGTTATTTAATGTTTAAATTAAATCAAATCTATGATTATGATTGTTAACAGCAATGACTCAAGAAGAAGAAGAAATTTAACAAAAGACATCTTACATTGTGACAGTATCTTGTTTATATTTTCATTAAATCGTAACCATAGGGATGGTGAGTGGAGGGATGGAGAGAGAAAGGAGAAAGCAAAACATACAGATGTAAATAGTGATTAAAGCCTTTTTTTTCCAACTCTGAGTAAGAAACAAAGCTTTTCTGGCAAAATATTTCTACATTTATACAAAATAGAAGACATGGGCAGGAGGGCGATATAAAAAAATGCATACCAGTCAATAGTTTAGACACACTTTCCCATTAAAAAGAATGGGAGAATTTGGATACACTTTTCCATTCATCTGAATGAAATCAAAACATTTTGAAATGTCATATTTTTAATATGGCATTGATGTCCTCCTCCCACATTCTGCAATAATGATGGATAAAATCACCTTGAGATCACTTGAGATTAAATTTGCATATCAGTCACATTTTTGACATTTTTATTAATGATTAATATCAAAATTTTATTACATTTTATCAATTTAGATTAGATTAGATTAGATTTGCCTTTATTTATCCCACAGTGGGGAAATTCACAATTTAAAGTGTCAACACTTTGACTGGTGTAAAGAACAATGTTTATCGGTAGCTGTGAGAAACCTCAATGTGACGTCACCTTCAGTTTTTCAGTGGTTTAGATGAAAATTTGACAAGAGAAGATCAGCAATAGCAGTTGTTATTGGAAAGTGCATCAGCATTACTTTTGCAGTGATACGGAGGAGTCTTTCTTTGGAGGCGGCAGCCTGAATGACGACAATACTGTGACCAAATTATTTTAGAAAGACAACGCTTTTAAAAATAGAAAAGATATAAACAGAGCTCTCCAGATGCTAAAAAATACACACAGATAACATGTTATGTTATTATGAATTACACACACAAACATACATATATATATATATATATATGTATGTGTACATGTTGTATGTATGTGTGTGTGTGTAATTCTCTTTCCTCTTTTTCTTTTTCTGCACATATCTCTAGAATATATATGTTTATCAATATGTGCAGTGCATGCAAAAAGAGGTTATACAGAAAAGTACTGAGTGTGAAGCAGAAGAAACATCCACATACAGATGAGACATGAAGTGGGAGAGAGGCAGTTTCTGAACAGAGCTTCAGAGAAGTCAGCAGAGGCAGAAGTGACAGGAGAAGTATAAACTAAAACTAAATATAACAGAGATAAAGACATCAGTGCATAAACAGTGTACAACTGAGAAAGAGAAAGACGGGGGAAGAAAGTCAACCAAGACTCTCAGCACTTCCAAAACTTAGAGGACACTCCAGGAAGACACCAAGGAAATGTAAAAATGTACCAAGGACTACTGCATTGGGAATAGATGGAGTTCATTTACATTAATATAACTGAGTTGTTTAGCTGATTGTCGAACCAGATTTTAGTATCAGGGGCAGGCTGCGCAAAACGTTTAAGTCTTCCATTAAACGTTCCCTTTAATATTTATGGCGTTCTCTTTATTTCAGTTTTATACTTCAGTCTAGGGCTGCACGATTATGGCCAAAATGATAATCACGATTACTTTCATCTATACTGAGATCACGATTATTTGTTAAATTTTAACCAAAACAAATTTTATTGTCACATACAGTAGGCTCGTTATAACTGCTTTCACATCCATATGGTGCTACATTCCTGCTAATGTACCAATATGTGCATCAAAATAAAATAGGTGTTCTTATTCACCTAAATTCAGTGCTTTTCCTTAAAGAATAAATAAAACAAAGAAAACTGCATATGACCTGTTCTTGTTTTGTGTCACTTGCCTTGAACCCAAAATGCTTCCACACAATGGATGATGATCCGATTCTCAGGACAAGCCCCTCGGCCTTGCCCTCTGCTGCGTTAGATATTTTTTGGGGTTTTTTTGTTAAGATAGTTTATCGTCTTCTGACCAGCGACTGCTATCTACTGTGGAGCTTTCCCCACGTTAGATGCTACTCTGTCCTCAGTGACCGTCGACATGGAGGCACGTGATCAAACAGTGGTTTACGGAGCACCAGAAGCTTAAAGAGAGAGCGTTTTCTCTATCACTCTGAGGAGTGCTAGATTAGCTTTGGGGAAAAAACCTATGGTACGGAGCGTTCTATGAACAGAATGACACATTTTAAATATCGCTCGATCACACGAATTTATTCGTGGGAAGCCAAAATCATGATCGTGATTAAAATTCGATGGATTGTGCAGCCCTATTTCAGTCAATTAAACCAAACACCAACCAAACCAAACTCTAACTTTAGTGCAGTCTGACCAAGTTTATGGTGATGAAACTAGAAAATGAATGCACAAGAATTCAATGGAAATCCTTAAAAATTAGGACTTTGGGGAGCTATGTTGACTGAGCAGTTAGAGCACAGGAAGACTGAGTCCTGCGCGGCAGGTTGCCGGTCCGAGTCCTAACCCCTGGACATACCATTTATGACATGTCACCACGCTCTTTTCCTGTCTCTATGACAAATAAAGGCTTAAAATATATTTTTAAAAAAACCTGAGGAACTGATCACGCAATGCCATTGGACTGACAGGCATTTTATGAACTAACCCAGGGGTCGGCAACCTGCGACTCTTCAGGTAAAGGTTATTTCTTAATTTAATATTTATTTATATATTATTATTATTTGTCTATTTTGTTGCACAGTTATGTTGGCGTTTGAGTTGATACCATCTAATTTTAAAAAAGTTTTTTTAAATTTATAATTTGTCAATTAAAATATATGTCACATCAACGTCTATAGCCCTCGCCTTTACCTGCTGGCGGCTTTTGGAGTGTGCGAACCCTGCAATAACCCTGAATAAATCCCAAAAAAGAAAAGTCTCGGAAGAAAATAGAGAGTTTAATTCAGCGTGGACAGATCCATTTGCCTTCACCGCCAATGACGCTGGCTTACCTGTGTGCTTGATATGTGGCAAGAAATTATCGAACAAAAAAAAATGTAACGACGAAAGACATTTTCAAAACAAGCACTTAGCATTCGCTAAAAAATACCCAACCGAAGATGAGCGAGAGAGAGCAATTTCGGAACTGCAACAAAAAGTTGAAGAGAGCAAACTATCTTTCAAGAAGTGGATGATTTCTCCACAGTCAACTACAGCTGCTAGTTTTGTGGTAGCTCAGGAGATCGTAAGGAGGGGTAAGCCGTTCACAGACGGAGAATACATAAAAGAATCATTCATAAAGATATCAGAGTATCTATTCTCCGACTTTAAAAACAAACAGGAAATTGTTCAGAAAATTAGAGAAATGCGTCTCTCTGCAAAGACCGTCAAGGACAGGACCATTAAAATAGCAGCAAACATCAACAGTAAGCAAACTGATGACATCAATTCAGCTCAAGCATTTTCAATTGCCTGTGATGAGTCAAGTGATGTAAACGATGTTGAGCAGACAGCACTGTTATGCAGACATGTCAACTCTGATGGGCCGCAGGAAGAACTGATTGAACTCATACCGCTAAAGGGCCAAACGCGGGGGCAGGACATTTGTGAGGCTGTTGTGAGTTGTCTAAAAGCTAAAGGAATAAACACCACTCACCTGGTGTCAGTGTCTACTGATGGGGCACCCAGTATGAGAGGAGCACAGAAGGGCTTTGTGAATTTACTTCAAAAGTCACTGGATCAAGAGCTGATGACGTTTCACTGCATCCTCCACCAAGAAGCACTGTGCGCTCAAACATTCCCCCCTGAATGTGTGGAAGTGATGAACCTCGTTATCAAGATAGTGAACAAAATAATTGCGAACAGGTTAAGCTACCGACAGTTTTGTTCATTGTTAGAAGAAGTTGACAACGAATATTCTGCACAACAGAGTCTGGTGGCTGTCCAGGGGAGAGGTGCTGAAACGCTTTGCTACCTGTCTGGAGCATGTGAAAACCTTCTTGGAAAGCAAAGGCCTCAGCTATCCCGAACTGGAAGACCTCGATTGGCTGGAAGAGTTTTACTTCATGGTGGATATGACAAGTCACTTGAACACGCTGAATAAAAATCTCCAAGGAAAGGGAAGCACGGCCCTGCAGATGCTGGAGGATGTTTTGGCATTTGAGCACAAGATGACTGTGTTCGCCAGAGATGCACAGAAAGGTGCGCTCTCTCACTTCCCCTCCCTAAGAGGGTTCAAAGAAGTGAACAATCATATAAATTGTGATTATTTCCACCGTGCCATTATTGCAATGCAAGCTGCATTTGGAGAAAGATTCAGTGAGTTCAGAAAGGAAAAACAGACTCTCTCTTTCCCTGTCACACCGCTGGACATCGACCCATCCCTGCTGAACACATCCGCATACACAGGAGTAAGTAAGCCTGATCTAGAAATTGAACTGGCCGACATAGCGGATAAAGATTTGTGGGTTAACAAGTTCAAATCCCTGACAGCGGATCTTGAAGAAGTCGCCCGTCAGAAGGCTACTCTCGCTAACGAGCACAAATGGAGTGATATTGAAAAACTTCCCAAACCCGACAAACTTGTTTTTGAAACATTGAGTGCCATTCCTGACACGTATATGAACATGAAAAAGTATGTATTTGGAGTCCTGTCCATCTTTGGCATACATATGCGTACTTATGCCAGCAAGTTTTCTCAAGCATGAACTTCATAAAGTCCAAATACCGCTCCCGCCTCACAAATGAGAGCCTACAGTCCGGTGTGAAGATCAAAGTCACATCTTACAGCCCCGACATAGTGAAGATCTGCAGCGAACTTCAGAAACAGAAGTCACATTAAACAGGTAAGAACAATAGCATTTAATAAGCTATTATTTTTCTGAAAAAAAAGAAAAAAAAAACATTTATTTCAGACTCCGAGCTGATGTAGGTTTTTTGTATGTTCAGGTGCTTCAGTTGATTGCTGGCTGATCAAGACGAGAGCACAATGACACTCATAATTGTATGTTTCTTTTTAAAGCTGCTAAGCTGCAGCTAAATGTTTTATTTGTATTAAAGTGGGCTAGTTTTTATTTTAATTTTACACAAATATAGGAAGGACTCAAATAGGCCTGCATATAGTTCACAGTTCAATTTATTTCAAAGTAGGCCTACAAATGCACACTGCACTTCTGTTTGTTGTATTCAGTGGTTGTAACAGGTAAAATTTTAAAAAAGATTAAAACTTTTAAAAGTTTATAAGCTCTGTTATTTTTTGCAGCTCCAGACTATTTTTTTCGGTGGAAGAGGGGGCAAAATGGCTCTTTTGATAATAAAGGTTGCAGACCCCTGAACTAACCTAACAGCAGCAGTCCAACAAATGTGCTCTATCATCTCATGTCTACAGTTTAAAGGCTGATGCCAACATTATGAAGTTTCCATCGAAACAATAGAAGCACAAGACAGCTGCAGACTCCTTCGATTTTACCAGCTTCACAATGTGATAACAACAGCACAAGTTAACACCATCAACCAAACTGTGTTCACTGAAATTGACATATCTAACAGCTTTAAACGTAAATAACATTTTTGCTTAACTAAGAAAACCTTTTCAGATATTCTGTGTAACACCCTTAAGTAATCCACACAGCTAAGGAGAAAATGAAGTAAGCAAGGCAATAAACCTCAGATGGGGAGTGATGAAGGGAGAAACTCACCCGTTGCTCATTACAGCAGTGTGTCCAAAGCGATTGACGTCCCGGTGCAGACCTGGTCTGGGGAGGACAGTCCATTCATCACAAGCTGAGGACAAACACACAGACATATAAAATGACTAAAATACACTATGTTAGCTGTCTAGAAATGCGGGTCTTTTGTCTTAGCTGCTGTGCCTTTACCATGACAAGTGACCACAGAAATCGAACCATCTAAGAATTGCTCATGCTTTAGTTGTGTTTAATGCCATATGCCAACCATATTGCTCATAGGCATGAGATTGTCTCTTAATTTGGGTTCTGTGACAGTCAGACAACATTTCCAGGGTCAACCTCACATCTAACCTCCCATGATAGATGGGAGTGGCTTAAGCCCCTCATGGGAATATGCAGTACAGATTATGGATGGACAGAAAAGCTGGAAAATGTTCATTGCAATTTGACTTCGTTAGTTCAGGGAATATCAGATAGAGTAAACGCACACAGAGTAGACTATGATCAGATCAAAACTGCAGCAACCTAAGTGGATCCAATCTTTACTTTTTAAAATATGCAGATGTGGCAAAATGTAAGTGGACGGCTAAATACTACACCCAAACCTCATATAAGTGTAGTGAATGATGTTAAGCCCTAATGTGCTGTTACAACAGCCTCTGCTCCTCTGTTCAGTCAGAGTTTGCAGTTTGATCACTGAGTTGTGTGATCAGGTTAAAGTCGGTGCTGTCTTCATGTCCCAGAACCAGATAAAATGTCTCCAGAATAAAAACCGATAATAGTTTCATAAGGTTTTATCTTGTTATTGGAAACAAATAGCCAGATTTTACTGATGAGCTCAATTTGAAACTGTTTTCTGTGTCTATGTAATTGCACATGAGAAGAATAAGCAGTGGGTGGTGACCCACCATTCAACCTACTCCCTTAATGTCATCACAAAGAATAAGAACTCAGTGTCTTTACCTTTTCAAATAAAATGTTAGTGATAATGAAAATAGGGAAGATGATTTGGGAGATGACTTCATAAAATCCCTCTCTCTCGCTTATCAGCTGTGTGTTTTACTGTTTGAATTTTACAACTTGTTAACGTTTTAATGATATGTACGTGCTTCCATTATATTAATAGCTGAATGACAGTGTGTGTCTGAGTCTGTGTGGTGTTGGTGTAAAATGTCCCATTCATCCAGATGAGCCTCCCCTGAGCGTTAGCCGGATCAGCTGTTGGACTCGGGGACGCGCAGATTCCAGGTTGCTAACGACCTCATTATGCGGTGTGCTAACCGCATGCCCTTGTTTAGGAGCGAGGGAGGACAAGGAGAATGGAGGTCATTCTCATTGTAACAAGAGCAACTGGTTCATCACAAGCAAGGGTCAAAGGCCATTTTGTGTTGACACACCAACTAGATTCGTGTTAAACTTAAGTGTGGTAAAACTGCAGCTAGTCAGAAAAAGGACATCTATAAAAGGAAAAATAATAAAGGTATGAAAAAACTGAAAACTCTCAAATTATGCTGCTGATATTGCATTTGGGAAGTTTGATTGTTTTATTTTAATTTTTTTAATTATATTTTTTTCTTATATGCATGAATATTAGCAATAAGCCATTATACATTTTAAAGACATTGTCACTGCCCAGGTCTTGTCCGTTTATATAATCTCGGGTTGTGCGGATTTGTCCAACATCAACATTCAGATTTAGATATTAAAATTAAAAATATTTGACAAGTCTGTGTGGGGATTTGATTGTGAAATGACTTTGCAGAGCCTATTTCGATTTGGTGTACATACACAGATGTTCTATCAGCTGTACATTAATATTACCTGTAAGGCTCAGTATCAAACTAACACCTCTGCTCAGGCAGTCATCAGTCAGCGGCAGCTCAAGGTTTGCACTGCTATCTGACAGCTAAAATCCATACGTAGTGTTAAAAGTATTTTGCACTTGTGGCATTTGACACTGAGCACTAAAATAAGCTTGGGTCCTGCTGGGAAGTCTCACAACTGACTTTTTCTCCCTTGAAAACACTCCCACAGTCCCTGATTTTCACAAAATATAGTACGACTTCTATTTAGAGAGAGATTTGAAGTGTGATTTCTAATATTGCTAACAACAACATCATATTCTGGGCTTGGGAAATCTTCAAGTTTTATTGACCTAAGAAAAGCTTTGCAGTTACATTCAAGTTACAGATTAACTGACGTTTTATTACACTAATTGCTTTTTGTTTATTTTAATGGTTTGAGGCATAGAGCAGCGTACACTAAATAAATAAATTTAAATAGGATGGATGGCTTGTGGATGCTATTTGGGAGACAAAATATCGAAAACTAACAGTTTGTGATCTTGTAAAATAATCACTGTCACATTCAGTTAATGTAAACAGCAAAACTGACCAGATATTGTTGTCACCTAAGCTAAACAGATAGTCAGTATTTTTCTCTTTATTATATGAGTATATATTGACACTAGATACACACAGTGATATGAGAGGAGTCTTCATGAATTTTAATTTTTTTAGACAGTGGTGTCATCATTCATAAGGAACTAGTTTGTGGGGGGGGGGTTATCTTTTTCACCACCGCCGTACAGCAGACACAGGATGTCAGGTGAGAGGCGGGCCAATTGCTGCTGACCTTTGCTTCAACTGCATTTCTAATCATTTATGAAGCAGCAACACAGTTCAAAGCAGACATTCAGATGTTTTTTTAGCAGCAGCCAAATCACCCACAGCTCGCCTCCCGTCCACAACAAACAGCAGGGACTAAAAGATGTAGAAACAGTGAATGAAGCTGATTTACTCCGTTCAGTCACCTCAAGACGTCCCTGAGTGGCTGGCAGCTGAGCTGGCTAACATTTAAACCTGTTATATATAAGATCCAGGCATCTGATGACTAAAATCTATCAAGTGGTTCAAATACATGTTTGAAAATGACCAAGTGGTAAAAAGTGTATGCACACTAGGGGTGCAACGGTACAGGTAGCCCACGATACGGTCCATACCTTGGTTTTTGAGTCACGGGTACGGTTTCGGTACGTGTTTTGTTCATAAAGAGACATTTTTCTTCTACCAAAGTGATTTTTTATTTTGCTTGTCAGAACAAGTTCCAAAAATTTCTGGTACTGAATAACACTTTAAATTAATATTTGGTTAACAAATACAACACTTAGGCCCAGTCCCAATACCCCCCCTACCCCTACTTTTTAGCCCAACCCCTAAATATTGCGCGTTCCCACGAAGGTAATGGTGTCCCAATTCCTTTTTTCACATAGGGGTAGGGGGCATAATGAGGGGTAGGGGCTATGAATCTAGCCCTTCAGAGCAAGGGTTTTCCGATGCTGACTTCCCGAGGAAGGGCCAGTTCCGTGATCCCCAGAGAGCGAGAGGATGTGGAGAAGTCGGAGAAAAAAAAACACAAAAAATTCACAAGAGACAACAGACGTCGATGGTGTATTCTTCTCCGTGTACCTCTTGGTTTATTTATCAACCGAAGCATGATGAATGCTAAAAAAAAAAAAAAAAAAAAAAAAAAAAAAGATCGCAACCAATCGCGACCATAGACTCCATGTTTTTTTTTTAATCTATTGACAAAATTTACATTAACAGACAGAGTACGAACAGGGTGAGGGCGTTACATACGAAAATAAAATCATGCCGATTGAAATTTACATGAAGCGTAGCCTCCATGCTGCTGCTGGCACTACGCAGTCGCTTGCATGCCCAAACGTACACTATGAGGTGACGTAGCAAGTGGTGTCCCAATTCCTAGGGAAGATTACAAAGCCCTACCCCTTGTGGCTTCCTTTCGAGGGTTAAGGGGTAGTGGGTGAGGGCTAGGGGCAGAGAGTAAGGGCTAGTGGTAGTGAGTAGGGTGAACATTGGGATTGGGCCTTAAACTCAAATAGTAGACTTGCCTCTTTTTCCTTGCCTACTACTTACACCATAGCATAAAATATGTATAAAAAATTAAAACATACAAAAATGTAAACAAAAAACACTTTCAAATGTTGAAGTGCCTCTTAGCATTGACTACATTAATAGTAGCAGTAGTCGAAATAACAGCATTAAAATAAACAGCAATACTGCTTTATTTTTTTCAGTAACGGGTAATCTAACTAATTATTATTTCCACGTTACCGACAATTAAATGTGGTGCGTTATGAAGTGTGTAGTGAAGCAACTCATTGAAGCTGACATCCGACTTGGTTCTCAGACAGCCAGCCAGAAGAGCTGCAAAGGTGTTTTTGTTTTTGTTTTTTTTTTTTGTTGTTGTTTTTTTCTTTTGGTGGTGGGGGGGGGACCGCATAAGTGATGATGATTGGCTAAGGTAGAGTAAGATTTCATGGTAAGCCAACCAGAGGCGGGCCTTGTTTACACACAAACACACACGTGCACAGCACCCTCACACAACTATCAGAGATAGCCTGCAGCAATGGCGAGTGCAGAAGCAAAATTATGAATCCTACTATGGCCACGCCAAGACCAGCCTTACCCGCCAATCAGAGGCAGATTAAGGCAGGTCTTGGCATGGCCATAGTAAGATTTGTAAAATCACCGTCCAGAGCATTCAGAGGTAAAGTTGTTGTTTCCAAGGTAGACGTTTTCCTGCTTCTGTGTGTATGAGCTGCAACGGCTTCAGTTGCAACAGTGTGATAGGTTAGTCACCGTGAGTGGGCGGAGGCACAACAGTGATTGGACATTAACTCGCGGGGGAGGGCTTTCGCCTGGACAGTCAGGCACACACGCACACACAGTAGCCTGTAAAGCAGTAAGCGCTAATGCAACCTGACTTATACCGAAAACCCACGGGACATAAGGGCGTACTGTTCCGTGCAGGGCGTACCGAATGGTTCGGTATTTTACCGAGTACCGTTGCATCCCTAATGCACACAGATACAACAGAGCATTACAATCTTACAATCACAAATTTCTCAAACTTGAAAACTGATGGAAACAGGTGTGGAAATATTCCATATTACAGCACCTCAGTCTGCGTCTCATGACATGGATTCAATCCAAACAGCATATATCAGTGAGCTGCTACTCAGTTGGAATTTCCCCAAGGGATTAATAATGAAGCAAATATCCATCCATCCATCCCTCCATGACAACTAACCATTACCACTTGTAACCCGTGTCTCCAGGTAGGTTTAACTGATAACTAATTTGCTTAGCTGTGACTTAAAACTGGGCTAATGTCAGAAAACTCTAGGTACGACTACGGAGCCTGGAATGATAAGAGGTCAGCAGAAAACAGACAACACGGAAAAGGTAAGTTTGAAAAATGTATTATACAAAATTATAAACAGTTATTCACACTCCCTGCCTACCTAAACCAGCTTCCTGAGTGCACAGGCGCACAATAAAGGGCCCCCAAAATAAATAATTTCAAACAAAAGGTGTCACTTTGGGAGATTCTGGAGCAGAGTGAAAGAAATTAAAGTGGCTTCTTTTGGAGTACACAAAGGTTCTTGACGTGTGTGTTCCTTGAAGTATGTATGTTCTTTTCACTACCCGGGTAGGTTTACGTGTGATCTTATCTGTATCTCAAATGAAGGAGAGCAATGATGATCATGGTTCCAAAGACACCACGGCTGGCCACACCAGGCTCTTGGTCCAGATATTTATGTTTTTAGCCCTTTAAATCTATATATGATTTTTTAACTGCTCTTTAAATATAACATATTTTTAATCAAACATGTGTCCTTTAAACATATTTTAATCAAATCAACACATTTTAACCATTAACTGCTAGGGAATAGCACACTGCTAGCGCGATTAGCACGCTGCTAGCGTGATTAGCGATCTTTTATAAGCATCTTCAACAACATAAAACAACCTGAATTTGTCTCTACGTGGTACCAAACAGCAAGTATCAGGTTCACAACTTTAAAATTGGTTTTAAAAGAACGGTATTTCACAACAAAATGGAGCTACACAGTTAGCATAACGGTCGCATTAGCATCCTTACCGGAGGTATCTTGAGGAGCTCGCAGATTCATGCGGCTCAACTCTCTCTCTCTCTCACAGCTTTCAACCTAATGGACACACAATATTTCAATATTTGGTACGAGGTTTTATGATTTTCGATCCCTCAGAGTATATTTTCATACCGGGAGGTCTCAGTAGGATGATTGTGTGTTCCCGGGCAATGTCTCGATCCAAATGAGAGTGAATACAGGCTGGACATTTTCCTTACAGTGTACGGGCAGGGGATTGCAGTGCTTCACGAAGCAAGCTCTGTAACCTGGTGTGGGTTACACACTGTAATAACTAGATACTGCAGAGAGAAATCTCTTTACAATAAACATCTTACGTGGGGATGTGGACACAAGACTCATCCCAGTTGTTATGGCAAGGGTTGAAAAGCCCAGCTCACCCAACCTCCACCCTCCACATTCAGTTGAAACTGCTGCCTTGAAATAAAAAGAAAAGGGCCTCAGTGACTTCTAATCCCATCCTGAGACTCTACCAGGCACACACATGTTAACCAACCACCCTGAGACCGAGGCTGCCAACCTGTCCAAACAACTGCAGGCTCAACAGATATCTATCACATGCACTCTCTCTCTCACACACGGGGGCACGTACATCAACACAGATTTTAATTTCCTCTCAGGATATGAGAAAATCTGTGTTAATAATGCATGGTGGGACAGAGAGAGAAATCATGAGTCTAGATCGAACCAGGCAGGCAGGACGGGTTGATTGACAGTTTGATCTGATCTGCACTAATGGTGGTCTTGATGAAGAATGTGGGAGGAGGAGGAAGGGAAGAGAGGGGTTGGGGGTGGGTGGGGGTTAACGGCAGCTACTATCTGCTACTTCAATATATCACAGCTCCAACAGCTTCCAAACAAGCTCCCAACCTGCCCTGGGCCTTTCAGTGTGCTGTGCCATGTGCCTGTGTGCACGTGTGTGTTCATCAGAAGTGTGTTTCTGTGCAGCGTGCAAGTCAGTGGTTTGTGCCCATGGTGTGTCAAGTTGGAAAGGACCATGATTTTAATCAGAGTTCATTTCTCCCACAAATCTAATTAGAAGTGTGTGTGTGGGGGGGAGCTGAAGGGGCAGAGGAAGAATTAAATCCAAATGAAAAGAGCCTTCCGTGTCAACCTGAATCTAATGTGTGGCAGCAGAAGAGCAGGAGAAGCTAATAACAGCTCATCGCCCCTCCAAGGTTAGTGCGACAAAACAAAAACAAATTAGCACTCAAAACCCTTCTGCTCACAGCAAGTGTGCAGGCAGAGAGGAACGCTGGAACAAATGAAGACAAAAAAGGAAAGGGGATGGAGAGAAGTGACTTCCACAGGTGGAACTAATTAATTATGTCCTGGAGAGACGAGAGACGGCAGAGGAGAGGAGAGGGGAAGAGAGGAAAGGAAAGGAGGGAAATAAAATTTTGAAGAAAAAAGTCTATCGCTATTGATGGTGAGTCCTTGTGTTTATAACAGTCATAATTTTTAATTGTAGATTTTAAAGTTCAATACCACAGTGTTTTCATTGATGCCCACAGTTCAGACCCGTGTCAGTTTAATAACATTTCTGCAGTCTGAATTTATCATCAGCTGCTTCAATAGAAGAAGTCTATCTCTTATCTCACGTGGATCATTTCCCAAAAACTGAACTGACAAATAAGGCTGTTTACTGTGGCTGTAGTTCTCTATTTCATTTTTCAGTACTGTAACTCATTTTAGTTAGTGGACAATTACCCTTTTTCCAGGAAAGTAGTTGGAAATTAAAGGAGTGTACATGTGTTAGAAATATCATGACCATCTGAAAGTATCAAACTAGGACAAGTGACTAATAACCAATAAAGTCCATCAAATCCTGCTAGACCTGTAAACTCCTTCTTTAGTAACTATTGTAATCCTTGAATGCAGCAAGTCACAAAAAATTGCATGTACATCTATTATGTTACAGTATCTGTTTCATGGTATCTTTGGTCTGATTTCTAAAATAAGTTGAATAAGTTGTTTCTTTTAGTCATATCATGAATCTCTGTTCAATTTGTTTTGTGCCCTGAAACACAGTTTGAGGAGAAATGAATGACACCGACTATAAAACAAGTTTGATATTCTCATGAAAATCATAGAGGAAATCATTCATTCATTCACCTTCAACTGCTTATCCGTTTCCAGGTCGTGAGGAGTGCTGGAGCCAATCCCAGCTCACTCTGGGCGAGGACGGGGTACACCCTGGACAGGTCGCCAGTCCATCACAGGGCCAACACACAGAGACAGACAGAGACCAACAACCACTCACGTTCACACCTACGGACAATGGGATGAGGGAGGAAACCCACGCAGGCACGGGGAAAACAAGCAAACTCCACACAGACTGGCCCCAGGCATGTGAACCGAACTACGACATTCTTATTGTGGAGCAACAGCGCTGACCACTATGCTTCCGCGCTGCCCCTACATCCCCTACATCCCCTACAGTAACTATGTTGGAATCAGTAGAATTGAGTCCGATAACGATTTATTTGACCCTGTTAGAAACAGGGTTATTGCCCACAACTTGTCACACAGCAACTCAGCAGCAACAGACAGAGGCAGAAATTAGGATGATTTCAGTGTCACCTGGATCTTGGAAAATTTTACAAGAGTAATAAGGACGGTAGCTGGGTCCCCCTTCAGAGGATACATTTGTGAACTAGTTTCAGTGCAGCCAAAGATGTGCGCTCATCCTGGATAATGGAGGCTACAATGGTCAGATCTTTCATGACCCAACCTGTGCCAGGATTCATGCTCGATGGTTAAGAAAGAAAATAATATGGTGGAACACAGCACCAACAGAAAACCTGAGGATTAAACTGCGTTCAGGGCTTAAAGGTTGCTGAGTGACGGGAGTGGCTTTGTGTGTGTTACTAAACGGTACAGATGGGCAGACAGTTTAGTCTTAAAAGCCTACAAGGGTTTTAAAAAGCACACAACCCATTATCGTAAAATCTTAACACAAAGACAGGACACAGTGGCCAATGTTAACACACCCCTGTATGGCTCAATCACTAATACATTCTCATTTATCTACCCCACAAAATACCTTTAGCAGAACTGACGAAAACACATTTTATGAACACTGACACAGACCAAAACATTACTGAAAATGTCACTCACAGTGTGTTTTGTACTTGTTAGTGTGGTGTAAAAAAAAAAGAATGCACTTGATTGAAAAAGCTTATTTCAGAGCATCTCTCACTGTAGCATCTTTTCTTCCCCTCCTCTCCTCTAAGTTCCCTTTTTTTTTTTTTCTTCTCATCAAACCATCACCACAACCCTCCCTCCTCCATCCCTCCTCCCTCCTCTCTGTCTCTGCAGTAAGTGAAGGAGCTGGCTGGTGGACGATAAAGTTGCACAGATCTGCAGATACGAGCAGTAATGAATAAATGATGATATTTACAAAGGCGGGGGTGTGCTTGCACAGAGTTGAGGGACATGTAAATACACACATTTATTGCCAGTGTTGATGGACCAAGAAAAGAACACGCCATTCAACACTACGTTGTTTCCAACTTCATTAAGACCGGGATGCTCTATAAGCAAATGCTTTATTGTTTATTACCTTTGGATTTGCCTTTTATTCACAAGCTGATTATCTGCATTACCCTGGTATACCTTTATGGTCCTTAGGTAATTCTTTTTCTCCATCCTCGGGGCTTCCTTTTCTCTCCTTAAATCCCTTGTCCTTTTATTCTTTATTTCTCTCCCTCGCCTTCCTCTACACTCAGCTCTTATTTAATCGGCTTCCTCACATTTGCCACTTTACCTCTAATATCCTCCCTGGTATTTTTTCCCTTTATCATGTCATTTATGGCAGAGAGTGCCACACAAAATAAAAAATATAGAATATAGAAAAAAATATTTCAAATCATTTTTACAAACAGCTCAAGGTTCTGCTTTTTCTCCAGCTTTTCGCCACATCTCAAGGACTTGGAATTCCTCAACCAGCAACGTGACCACAAGGGTGCAACTTTGATTGTGACTGCTCAAAGTTTGGGCCAGCTGTGGCTCTGGAGGGAGAGAGGTCAGTGGTTTGATTTCCGGCTCCTCTGCTCTGTGTGCCGTTGGGCAAGATACCAAACCCTAAACTTCCATGAATGTACAAATGTGATGTATGAGTGTGTGCGAGTGTTGAATGTGGGATATTGTAAAACACCACAAAGTGGTTGCTGCAACTAGACAGGCACTAAGTGCAGTCCATTTACATTTAGTGGATGGCCTGCTCTACCACCCGAGCCACAGCTGCCCAATTCAGATTCAAGTATAATACAGCTGTAACTGAAATTTTGCCAGAATAAAAACGGAAAACATCCAAAAAGTTTGAAGAGGCAACTTCTTGTACTGGTTTTGTCTAATAACCCCCATGAGAAACCAGCACAGCTCTCAGACTTAAATTTCAAGAGCGAGACCTTATTTAGGAGAGAACAAAGAGCCAAGGTCTCATACAGTTACAATGTCTCTAGTCTAAAATGATCATAATTCAGAGAACATATAACTTACAAGCAGGAATTTAAAAAAAAAAAGCAGTAATATATGTTATTCCGTCTGCCATCCATGTCACACTCTCGGTCTCCTTTACTTAAAACAGATGTTTCACTACTGTCAATAATACGATGCACCGTGTGATCAGAGCTGTCACATTCCACCTGGATCTCCTCAGGTGTTAGACTTATTGAAATCTATATCAGAGACCAGTGGGGGATACAGGACGAATCAAGGAGCCCTATAACTGAATTATAAATATAATTCATACCTAGACAACCTGGAGACCTCCTGAAACAGAGAGAATCGAGTCATATTCACATTTGAGAAGCACAAAGAAAATGAATGCATTCATATTCTCACAATATTAAATGACTGATTAATTCAGTTTAATTCTGTTCCAAATGAAAAACATATTAATGTACCAAGCATTTTATCATGAAAGACTTTCTCTCTAACCACACACGTGCTTCCATGTTCATATAAAACACAATTAACTGTCCAACTTCACCACAATCTTATTAGGACACGACAGTTGCATCGTCTGCTGAGCCACCAGCAGGATTCAGCTTCCACTGTCTTTATTCTCCCTAAAAGAAGTCAGCCAGCACTTTTTTTCTTCTTTTTTTTTTTTGTTCATCCTGCCCCATACAGTGCGTTTCTACTTACCTATACATCCATCTGTCTGTCTTAGTGGTTATATCTCTGCTCCCCATTGTTTCTCTCCTGTTCAGAGTTGGCGTAAGCCTTCATTTCCTCTCCCAATGCTCCTGTCATCCTTCCATTTCTCTGCCCCTGTCATGGGGTAGAAACGGCCTTGTGCCATCTGGTCTATGGTGCAACTGGGTATCCTGTAATGGGATCTTTAATCATCTGAACCCTCTACCTGTGCCACACTCTCCACAGAAAAGTCACCTGTTTTGTTCTGCCCTTGAGATTTATTTATCCGGTCTTCTGTTGCTATTACTGTAAGTTTCTCTTGTCATGTTTCTCGCTATAGTGTGGACCAAATAAATGCTGGTGCACATTAATACACACCAGGAAAACAGTAAGAAAAACACTACCAGTCTCCAACCTGATCAATCACTCAGCTCGTTATTTTCAACCCTCTGACGACCCAAAGGAGAGGCTCCATAAATATAGTACCACTGCAGCGGCAGACATAAAGGACCTTGATTGTCGTGTTTACAATATTTATACAATAATCCACAACTTCCTCTTGTTGTCATTACTACGACCACTAGATGTCTCATAGCAAAAACATAGCTATTGGCCATAATCGCCTGCTGCCAGACCATCTGTGGGCTCAACAGTCTGCTGGAAAAACAACAGACTGTATGCTGGACACATTCTGAATGATTAACAATAGCCAATACATATTTTAACTCAAACAAGTTAAGCATGATTGGGTGCCTCAGTTATTATTGCTACAGAATTTAGTTGCAGTAACTATGTTGGATGATATAGAGCGCTGTATCTTCTGTGGAGAAATAGAGACCGTCACTCCGTCGGCTTATAATTGGAGAGGTCTGAATGCTTTGATGTGGACATTTGGCTGACATGGGGGAGCAAGGAATGGGGTTCATCTATTCACCTCTTGGTAACAACAGGGACTGCAGTGATGTGGGCTGATCACTCCACAGTCAAAGAATAAATGCAACGTAAAGAAAAAAAGGTAATAACAAAGTGACGAAAGAAATATGGGCGAACTAGGTCAAAGAGCAACATCTGCAGTCATGAGTAAGACTTCCTTAAGTCAGTGAGAACTGTTTCAGGGAGAGCAGAACTACATCACACAACATTTGCTGTAAAACCCAGAACTAGCCTGGGTGCTTGTTCTTGTTTTTACCTATGTCATATGCCAGGAAGTCGGCAGAGAAACACTTGGCTCCGTTGCTTAGCGACGTGTCGTTGTGAGTGTTTCCTCCAAACACAAGAATGGTACCACTCAGTAGCACCGCAGAGTGAAGGTACCGTGCCAAGCCACTCTCTCTGAGGATCAACCTGCACACACACACACACATGAGAAGTGACAAACGTACAGAGAAAAGAGTGTTATTCAGCAGAGTGAAAGATATTAGGACAGGTCCAATTTGTCAGCTATATCTGTGTGTGTGTGTGTGTGTGTGTGTGGCATTATTTCCATGGTGCCATGTTATTGATGGAGTCTGCCTGAGTGTGTGACTTGACCTGTGGTGACTGCCCGTCATACCAGCTGTTCTTTCATGTCAGCAGCACACGTACGTGCACCCACACACACATACATAGAAACACTAAACACAGACGTTGAAGGAAGTCTGCTGTGTGTGACCTCTCTGATGTCAAAAGTCGCATAGAGGAGACCAACTGTGTTGGCTATCTGTGTCTTCTTCATCAACTGGGATTCAAAGAGACACGAGACACAGAGATTCTGTGTGACAGTTGTTAAAGGGTTAGGGTAAGACATCACTTATATCACATAAGTGTTTTGATTCATTTTTACACAATTTATTGTAATCCATGGTAAGTGCTCTGAATCTGAGCCTGTCAGGCACCATGTATGGTAAGTAGTTGATGATGAAAAGGTCTTTTTTTAAGCAGAAAAAATACAGATATGCATGTAAATCTCATCTTTCCCTCCAACGTGGATTAAAGTGTTAAAATGCCTTTTATGAAAGTGTCATTTACCACCAGTATCCTACGTAAAATGAAAGTGAATGGGAGTCGGCCGTTGCATGGAGAGCAATTTGTTGCTTGTACCAGCAGGAAGCCACCAACATAGAAATGTCAAGCAGAGGACAGTGAGGAGCTTTTTGCTGACAGGGATCTGTGCAGAATAACAGAAATAGCCAGGAGTGTTTCCATGTGGGAATCTCTAAAGTCAAGCGACACCTGACTCCCACTACAAATTCCAGCCGGAAAGTGAGAGCAACAGAGAGAAACAGCAGGTTGCATGTGTGCGTGTTCTGGATGCCATGCACGTGTGTGATCGCATACATGTGCACATGTACTAACTCAACAAGAGAGGCTGATAGAGCCAAGCATCCTCTTTCACCAGTCCATCTGACTTGGGTCATCTGAGGTCAAACCTCCTGTCAGACCCTTCTATTCTCACCCTCCTCTCCTCTTTCTGACTCCAAGAGGCTGATTTCCCTCCTCTTAGAGACACTACATAAATACATGAACTATCACTTTTCACATTACCATCATACTATTTTTGAGGTAAGGCACATCTGTGCGTGTGAAGATTATTTTCATGATGAAAGGCTCAAGTTACATCTGAAGTGCAAAAATATCTCTCATTGATATTGATACATTAAGCTAAATATAGAAATATAACAATCAGCTAAATGTATCAGAGTTTTTCAAAAAGACCAAATGACCATTTGGGATTTGATATAGACAAAACAGATGAGACATTACACACTGTTTTCTATTTGAAAAACAGACACAGCCAACAACAATCTGATCAACATCATCAGCCCTCCGATTGTCTTAGATCGACTGATGTTAGCTTTGACGTCAAATCTAGATGACATATTAGCTGAATTTGGATTTGTAAAAAAAAACAAAAAACAAACTATTAGCAGGTTAATCCTCTGCTCAAATTTTTATAAATAAATTAAAAAATTAAAAGTCCCAAATTTTATCATTATTTTACACTTCACCAGTGTTTTATTTGAGGTGTTGACATATTTGTGACTTTAAGAAGCGAAAACCATCTCAGTGTAATTTTACATGTCATTGTCTGGAGCTCTAGTAACAAAGGGTCAGGCAGCCAATCAGAAGAAAGGATCTGAGTCACTCCTCTGATAGTCTGACTGTTTTCTGTGGGACTGAATGAGCGTATAGCACGGATTTCAAATCCTCAGAGAAATACTCAGGAAAACCAAATCCAAGGTTGAAAGGTCGGTCTAGGCTGGACTGGAGGACATTACTGAAAGTTATGAATGCTTTGTTGTGAGAAAACAAAGTCCCAGCAGTCCTGACAGCTGGTTTTCAGTCTCAGTTTCTGAATTGAAGCTGTGATCATTTCTCTGTGGACTGAGCTCTTTAATGGGACTTTTGAAATGTTGAGTGGGTTTATCTGACAAATGGGTTTAAGAATGTTTTAATCAGTCCTTTGGATACAGCATGGTCACTTTGGTTGTCACGGCTATTACATTTTATATTGGCAAGCCGACAGACATGTTTTCATTGGTAACATGAAAGTGTCCTCACCATGTCCTTGTGTGGATGTGGTAGCGGTACATGTGGTCCACCAGGCCGTACTTGTTGTTGTTAAGTGCCTTGTATCCACCATGAACGAATACGCAGCCACTGCCCTCATCGTATACGCTGCTGTGGCTGTAGCCTCCCTGGACCACCGCTCCTCCAGCAGACACAACCTGCCACGAGTCAGACCCTAGGACACAGAGACAAGAGATGGGTCTGATTGATGAAGTGCACTCAGGCAGAAAGACTAAATTTGATCACTTAAAAAGTTTCTGAAGCTCTGGCAAGTTTGGTTTTTTACTTTGCTGCCAAAAAAGCTCTTTTAAACCAGGAGGTGAAACAGAGCAAGGGAAAAGAGAGAGGGAGGGAGACAGCAAGAGTGAGCCAAACAGTGTGCAAGGCCAAAGGAAATTATATCTTATTGAATTTAAAAGCAACCTTTTATTAGACGAGCATGATGCATAGATTAATTCAGGTGCATAGAAAATCTGATTAAACACAGGCTGGCAAGGATTACATCATCCAAGCAGCCCCCAATAAAGAGGAGATACAACACAACAAACAAAGACTTAGCAGGAGGGGAACTTCAAAAGCCTGAGAAAATGTGCCATCATCTAGAACTGTAAACCCCTGAGACCATAAGAAGCGCTGTGTGCAGGGAGAGAAAAACTGGGAAACTAAGACTCAGAAAGAACAAGAAAGCCCTCAGAGATGAAATATCTCCATGCATTCGTCTACATTTGTGTTTTTACTTCAAATTCTCTCAACAGCAAGAATCTGCATTTGAATATCCACATAACAGCTGTTTAAATTGTATCTGTAAAAACAAGCCCCAATTACTTATATCACAAAATGAATGACGAAAACTTTCAAATGGGTCACAATCAAGATTGTCACAATTGGCCAAGTCATTAAGACGATATGGATGGCTGATACATTTAAGGATTATGTTAGTTTACACCACATAGAACTCACAAAGAACACCATCACATATCACTCCATATGTCAACTGGTTATGGGAACATTTATGATATAATAAAAAAAAAAACAAAAGAATAAATAAAAGTTTTGCCAAATCTTATAGTTGCAGTAAAACTATAAAGCAAACTGTTTTTGCAAATATAAAAATGAGATGGTGATGAATTTCAAGCATAATTGTGGTAGTTGGCATGTCCTGACCTAAACCAGGTTTAGGTCACTGCTGCATGTCAAAGTGAAACGAATTAAGGACCCAAGTTTCCCAGCAGAACATTTTCCACAGCATCATGCTCTCTGCCAGCTGGTCTTCTTCCCATAATGCATCCTAGTGCCATGTCTTGCCCAGGTAAAAGATATGAAAGAAGTGAAAGAAGATGTGAATGAAGACCTGATCCATCATACCAGACCACCTTCTTCCAAGGGCCTCATTTATAAACGTGGTGTACGCACAAAACGGGGTGTACATCACTTTCCACGCAAAAGTTGTGATCTATAAAAACAGGCTTGACGGGAGAATGTGCGCACATCTAAAGCAACCTGACGAGCACAATGATCCTAAATATAAATCCAAAGCAACCAAAGAAGCTTCATAGGTAGAAAAGTCAGAATGACTACATAAATTCATCCTGACTCTGACCCATGGCTTTTGGGCGTATGTACAGTTTTAGTAACAATCCTACACACGGTTTTATAAATCAAGCCCCAGGTCTGTGTAACAAACTGTGATGTTTTGTGTTTCTCGCAACTTTCTATCAGAACTAGAATGAACTTCTTCGGCAATTTTAGCTACAGTAGCTTTTCTGCTAGATCAGCTGTGACCCCTGACTCTGTGGATCAGTGGTTTTCCTTTCCTGGATCACTTCTGTTAGTTCCTGACCCCTGTAGACCAGGATCATCCCACAGAGCTGCAGTGTTGGAGTCACTCACTCAGTAATCTACACATCACTTTGGTTCTTCTTGGTCTCTCTCATCCTCACACTTGACCATTTTTCCTGCTTCAACACACCAACTTCAGGACTTTTTGCTTAATATAGTCATCTCTATGTCAATGAAAAGTCAACATTGCAATACACTGCAATATATAAAGTCTCTTTGCAATTGAAAAAGATTATTACAAAGGCAATTGATGAGATATCTTAATCAGATTTTTGTATGTACTCAGTGGTTATCAAAGTTTTTAATCACACTGCATTTGTGCATTTCAGTAGCCTGTTGATGAAATGGGTAGTGGTAAATTAACCCCTATAAACATGGCTATTCCTCAACAGAAGGCACAATGTGTATCACGGTTTATTGAAACAAAATCGGATACGCAGACTCAGCAAAACTAAAACTAGAAAACTACAAAACTAAGAATCAAAGAGATCCACCATCACGTCCATCAATTCGTGAATGGCACAAGAAATTTATGGAGACAGGGAGAGTGTTGGATAAAGAGAGGAGTGGACGACCAAGAACATCTGAGGAAAACATTGATCGTGTAAGACAAGCCTTTGATCGTTCTCCAACAAAGATACGGGACATCACTGACCTAAAGCAAAACTGATGCCATTACAACCATTAATGAGGCGATGCTACAGCGAACATGGAAAGAAATTGAGTAACGTCTTGATGTGTTTCGTGCAACTAATGGTGCCCATGTAGAGGTGTATTAAATGAGGCAAAAAAAATGTCAATATCTACTCCTCATTTTGTAATAATTTCCACATATTTGTCTGTTCATTTGCTTTTGTAATATTTTTTTTAGGTTGTAAAGAGACTTTATGGACACCCTGTATGTTTGAAGTGATTTAGAAACAGATTTTATACATCTCAAACATCAGCCTATAAAGTCTGACACTGACCATGCTCTACTACTTTGGCAACAAGTTTTCTGATTAAAACATATGAATGAAGCTTCACTGAAATAGGGCAGAAATTACCGAGATAGAGGGAGAAGAAGACCGCGGCAGAGAGCTGCACAAAGAGCCAGAGAAGAAAGAACAAAGAGAACAAGAAAAAGACAAGAACAAGAAAACAGTGATAGAAGGAGGGGCTGTGATGAGGAGGCAACAAGAAAGTAGAGGGTCAACTCTTATCTCATCTTTGGCAGCTAATTGCTGCAAACCTGCCTCACCAAGTGGTCATTAAAAACTTTTAGCTAATATTTTACACACCGCTTCCATTCCCCTCACTTTCGCACTTTCGCTCAGTGGCTGCCTCTGATGCCTAATGAAGCTCGTTGCTGGCTTTCGCAATGACGCTGTAAGAGGACGAGGGCGAAGGAAGATTTCGGAAGTGGGTGAAGATGAAAATGATGAACAGATGAGGGGCAAAAGAAAAGGAAAAAGGTTGAGGGAAAAGAGTGGGAGATGACAAGGGAGGGAGGAGGAGAGATGACAGAGGGGGTCAGAGAGTGAAGGCAGTGATGAAAGGGAAAAGACAGGAGGACGTAAAGAATAGGATGTGAGCAGGGCTGGTGGAGGTGTCAAAGAAGAGAAAAAAGGAGGGATGAGAAAAAAAATGAGGAAAAACAGAGACAGGGAGGCTGGACAGTGAGGGAGTGCAGTGGATTCATTAATCATTGTCTTCTCCCAGACACTCCAGCCTGGGTGCCACCTCTTCTTAATGACTGCTTTCTCTGTGTGTGTGTGTGTGTGTGTGTGTGTGTGTGTGTGCTGCATACAGGTTTGCCTTTCAGAAAATGTGTATATTTTCTGCCTCAAATTACAGCTGCTGGTTTACAAAGCTGGACAACACCACCATCTACTGGACAAAGACAGACACAGAAAGCATGGTGACATGGAAACTTTCTACACATTGGCCTCCAGAGATACATTGTGAAGCTGGTGACAAAGTCTGGTTCAAAGTTGGTGTCCCAGTTCATCCTAAAGGTCTTGGATGGGGTTAAGGCCAGGGATTTTTTCTAGACCTTGCTCAGTGCACAGAGGAAACATCAGGCTGAAGGGCCGGGTATGTTTGGTCGTTTTCATTTTGCATACTTCCCGACTCATTCATTCATACATCTTCTACTGCTTATCTGTTTCCAGATCACGGGAGGTGCTGGAGCCAATCTCAGCTCACATTGGGTGAGGGTGGGGTACACCCTGGACAGGTCACCAGTCCATCACAGGGCCAACACACAGAGACCAACAACCACTCACACTCAGACTTACGGACAATTTAGAGTCACCAATTAACCAAAAAAATGATGTTTTTTGGACGCTGGGAGGAAACCGGAGTACCCGGAGGAGAACATGCAAACTCCTCACAGAAAGGCCGGGAACCGAACATGTGACCTTCTTGTTGTGAGGTACAGTAACAGTACTAACCACTATGCCACCGTGCTGCCATATTTCATTTTCACTGCTTCAGTATCTCAAAATATGCAGACAAATCCAACATACAGGTGAATCAGTTAATCAGCCCTTACCTTATGCTGCCGTGCTGCCACTTTCCAACTCACACTTGCTATTTTCAGTGCGTAAGTGTGTACGCTTACTGACAAATTAAAAACACACAGTGCTCTGGATAGTGCTCTAAAAATGGTCCAAAAAGTGAGTCAAGTCAGCAAAATATGTGGGGGACTATAGCAGACACATTATGCTGTCATAATTCACACATTAAGTCACTGACATTCACAATTTACCACATGTGAGTATACGGTTTTAAAATGGCTGTTCACAAACGTTGGGTTGACACTTGACTGAAACGCACAAGCGTTATCACAAAGTCAGCAGCACAGTCTCGTCTCATACAAATTCACCTTCAGTGGCCACAAAAATACCTAATGTACAAGAGCAGGACTGTCCAGATGAACTGCAGAATGCTACAAGTGCAAAAAGTTTTACCCCTCCCCCAAGTTGAATTTTGTAGTAATTGTCAATGAGACATGGACAGTACAGGTGACTCAGGTTATCTTAAAAAAGTTAACAAATGTAAAAATACACTCAGTGGAAGTCAAGTCCAACAGTAGCAGAAGTAAGCAAAAAAAAAAAAAAAAAGCAGTAGCAAAAAGGCATCAACTTCTTAAAAACAAACAAAAACATGATTAAAAAACATGTCCAGAGTTCTGATGACAAGATGTTCCACACAAACACAATTGGCTGATATTTCACACACACTCTTGGTCTCACAGCAGGAATTCACTTCCTCCACCAGAAAAACTGCAGCACCAAATAAGAATATTTGACTTCCAGAGGACTTCAGCTCTTTTAATGTGGAGTTTCTAGAGAGATTTGTTTTAGGCATAACTCTGAGGAACTGAGATTCACCTGCGTGGTATCTTTAAGAACAAAGCGAAAACTGACTTTTAAACCTCTGGAGATGGATATACAGCAAGTAAATTAAGTATTGAACATCTCACCATTATTCCTCAGTAACTACAGTTCTAAAGGGGCTACTGACATTAAATTTTCACCAGATGTCAGTAACAACCCATGGACCCCCACACATGCAAAAAATCATGCGATGTTTCTTGTGTGACACCTTAGCAATGAGACACCTTTTTATAGGCCATCAGTTGGGACTGAACCAGCTGATTTTAATTTGCACTGACAAGGGGCAGGATTGCTTTCTGATTACTGGTAGATTTCAGCTGGTGTCTTGGCTTTTGGTGCCTTTTTGCACCTCCATTTCTTCATGTGTTCAATACTTTTTCCCTCTGTCTTTCCATTTTATCACACATGACTTAATCTATGGACATGTAAGGTTTGATTTCCTTGCATGTGTGGGTTGCGTGGGTTGTTACTGACATCTGGTGAAAATTTAGTGTCAGTAGCACCTTTAGGAATATATTTACTGAGAAAAATGGTGACGTGTTTAATACTTATTTTACCTGCTGTGCCTGCTTGTCAGTTTTTAAGTTGGTTAGTCAGATGCTTCTCTACATGTTGTGTTGTTTTGCACCTTCAGGCCCTGGACAGTGTTTAACACATTGTGGGCAAGGCAAAAAGCCTGATCCAGGTTTCTTAATGAGGAAGTATGTGGATGAGCTTACAGCCCCAGTTGTCCGTAATTTGCCTCTCGTATGTGTGGAAAGACTACATTTTACAAGTTTAAAACAGGTTTGAAGTGCAACCTTGAACGGTAACAGTTTAAGCGTGTGGGTGGGTTTGTTCAGTGCAGTAACAACTTAGCAAAAGCAGTGACAAAAAGTGAAAACATGGCCACCAGTCTGAAACCAGCTTTTCTAAAATGGGTTTGACTTCCATCAATAAAGACACTAAAAAGACCACCACAAAGACAAAATCAAATCGATTGTGAGCGGAGTCAGCAGCTATACTCACTGATGTTGTACTCCTGAACTTTGTTGATGTAACTGTAGATTGGCGAGTAGCCAAAGAAGACCAGCATTACTGGCTCGCCGTTGGCCAGCTCTACCACATGGGCAGTGTGTCCCTCCAGGGCGTAGGGGGGAGGTGGGGTGGCTTTCTGTAGCGACCAAGTGCGCCTGGGGATGTTGAACATCCACATCTCGTCTGTCACGTTAGCAGATCCTGCCTCCAGCTTCCCGCCAAACATGTAGATGTTGTCCTATATGAGGAAAAAGACAGAAATGGCTTCAAAATCTGAATGTGAATGTTTTTTTGTTCTGTTTTTTCCTTGCAGTGCTTGCTCGCAGCTTTCAGTATGCCAGAGCTCCACCTGAGGACAACCTCCTCTGAGTTGTTCATTTATATGTTAATGTCTTTGGCTTCTAAGGTAAAATGCATGGCTTTGTACAAATAACCCTGTAAGGTTCATTGAAGCTAATAGCAGGGTTCAGCAGCCCTGGCTCTTTGCGCCTCTCCTACACATAATGTTGTTTTGTGTTCTAGATGGGGTAAAACAGTGCCATTTACATCAGGGTGATTTGATTGCAGTGCTCAGATCCTGAAATCTGTTTTTACAACCGCTGATGAAATTCTTGGCCACAGGGGGGCATTGTATAACCTGCAAACACAGAACTAGTTCTGTCTGTTCTTGTCATTCGCTAAGGGAATAGTTGATACTTTGAGAAATACATGTGGATGTTAAATAAAAAAGATCAGTACCTCTCCCAGTCAGCAGCCAGTCAGCTTACTACTTAACACCACCTCTGACCCTCAAGACTTAATCATTTACATGGTTTACCATCCACGTGGCTCCTGCGAATATGAAAATTGCTTCATTGCCTCAAATGATAAACTGATACAGACTTTACTCCACATCACTGCAGCATCGGTTACAGTAGAGCAGCAGCTGCAACATGGTGTAGACACCTCAAATATCAGTAAAACCCTGAACATCAGAAGTGAAAAGTCACAGGGGGGTCTGGCTGGATGGAAATGTATCATGCATGTCTCCTTGGTGCTGTGACCTCAAGCGTTTCATGAAAAGTCAACAAACTGGATGGAGTAAAATTATTCCATTCAACTCCCCTTCAGTGCGAGAGGGAGAAGTTACTGCTGCCTACAAATCTTCTGGCTCCACCCACTGACCTCCTCTGGATCAAGTATCACCTTCATCTTGGCAGATCAGAGATTCATCTTCCTTCTCCTTCCTGTCCTCCACCATTAAATGAGTCCATCCACACAAATTAAGCATATCTCCAAGTATTTGGCCAGTGACACATCATTGGATGCTCCAGACTGTGGAGTGAGTGATCTACACGAGACACACGGATGATTCTGATGTCCTCATTTCGTCACAGGGAAAGAAACGAATGGGCCCGAATTTCTGAAAGTCTTCTTGAAAGACATGTGAAGTGACTCCAGCATAAAAAATGCTTCAAACATCAATGCATGAGTCTTTTTTTTTTTTTTTTTAAAGAGAGCCATTGCTACATTGTGTAAAAACTAACAATTAAAAAGGCTTTTTTTTTTTTAACCAGCAGTCAAAAACTCAGACAGAAACACAGTGTGGTGTTTTCACATAATAATTCAATCATTAAATGAATCAGTGAATAACAAAAACTCAGTGCTCAGTGGTACAGTACAGAGGCCGTGGGTTCAAACCCCAGCAACAAGGCAAGCCAGGGGTAGGCTCGTGCTGGTCTCAAGCCTGAATAAAAGGGGCATAAAAACTGGAGCCAAATCAACCAAGCAAGTCACAGAGCTGACTCACTGTGGCAACCCCAAACAAAGAAAAGCCAAAACAGAAAAAAGAAAAAAAGGGTTGATTTGTGATGTCCTGTTCTGTTCTGTAATTACATAAGCGTTAGATCACTGTGTGTGTGCCTGTGTGTGTGTGTCTGTGTGTGTGGTGTGTAAATGATTCAACACTCTAAGAGGAAGCTCATGAAAGAGCTGAGAGCTGTGGCCAGATGCTGAGTAGATTAATTCCCTCCAGCTGTTGTGCAGATGTGCATTGTGTGGCAGGTGTTTGACCTATATATATAAACTCAGCACAAAAAGTAAGGAAATTTGTGTTTGGTAGATTATTTCTTTGTTGTAACAATGCTTGTTGGCAATAAATCTTATACCTTTGGAAGGCCTGTTTATTTCCCTTTTAAATGGTGCCACTTTTGTAAGGAATGTGCATTTGTGGGATGAGCAGCAGCACTGAGTATGTGGGTTGCGGCCATGAAAAATTTGTCAAATCTTCTCTGCCAATGCCAAACAGCTTATTCAGCTGTGCTATTGACTCTTGTTTTGAACTTCTGGTACCCAATGGGCCCTGCTACAGTGGTCAGTAGGTGTCTGCTCTAAGAATCAGCATGCCACGTTTGACTGATCTAGATAGGGTTGATGCGAAAGGGCAACTTCAAGCTGGTGTTCCCCAAAACCTAGTTGTGGGTTTATTTGGAGTGAGCCTTAGTTCCACCTCCAAAGTGAAAGCGAAGTTCCATGTAACAGGGGATGTCAGAGACAGGCTGTGAAGTGGGCGTCCCAAGAAGACTGTTTCCTCACCCTGTTAGCACTTAGTTACTGTAGCCTGTCTTCTACAGACCGGGACAGACTGCACGCAGTCAGTCTCCGGTCTCATAGGTCTGCCAGGACGCCTACCATGACTGCCCTTCACCATCAGGCCTGTTTGCGCTGGTGTCACCAACACGTGCACTGGAACCTGAACATGTGGAGGAATGTTATGTTCAGCGACGACTCCAGATTCACCCTATGGCATTTGGATCGTAGGGTCAAAGTGCGGAGAAGATGCGGAGAACGCTATGCTGATTGCTGCACTGATTGAGTAACATCTTTTGGTGGAGGCAGTATGATGGTGTGGGGCGGCATCTCCCTCACTGGAAAAACGAGACTTGTCATTAGAGGCAATCTCAATGTAGAGAGATATCAAGATGAGATTCTGCAACCAGTGGCAATCCCATATCTCCACAGTCTGGAACCAAACTCTATCCTCCAAGATGACAATGCTTGCCCCCACAGAGCAGGGTTTACCAAGGACTACCTCCAGAATTTGGGAGTGGAGAGGATGGAATGGCCTGCTAGCAGTCCTGACCTCAACCCCATAGAACACTTGTAGGATCAGCTTAGGCCTGCTGTTTGTGCCAGAGTGACCAACACAACCACGTTGTCTGACTTGCAACAAATGCTGTTTGAAGATTGGAATGCCACCCCACAGCGGTGTCAGACCAGGCTAGTGACCAGCATGAGGAGGAAGTGCCGTTAAATGAATACATTTTTAAATTGCCAATATGTCTTGTTTCTTCAAACTTCAATCATCCAATCCACCAAACACCAAACAAGAGTCAATAGCAAAATAAACTGTTTGGCAGTGGCAGAGTTTTGGCAAATTTTTCATGGGCACAACCCACATACTCAGCTCTGCTGCTCAACCCACAAATGCATGTTCCTTCCAAATGTGTCACCATTAAAAAGGGAAATAAAGTGGCTTTCCAACGGTAATTTATATATATATATATATTTATCATCCGTCTGTTTCTGCTTGTGTTTTCCTATCGCTAATTTAACACTTCACTGCATTGGATTTATGTTACCTGTCACTTGCATCATTCATATCGTATTTTACTGTGTAAGACAACATTCCTCTGTCGTGTTAGTGCAGCTGATACCTGGTACAAAGCCAACGAGTGTCCGTATCTGTAGAGAGGACCACTGCTTATAGGAACTGTGTCCCATGTACTGGTCTCCAGGTTGTAGCTGCAGGAAGACAAGACAAAACGAATACATGCATTACATTACATATGCTTGTAGTCCATTGACCCCAAAGGTTTAACTGAGTTTAGACCATGTAAGCGCATTTCACTGCGGTACCACAGAGATAAGAGGAAGAATTAAAGTGTGTAAGGCAGATTGTCCCTGTGGGGCCACAGAACTGAGATTAGCATATATTTAGCTACCCTGGCACGATCAAAGGTGTTTTGAATTAGCTGCTAGCAAATCATCCATTCAGTGCACCCATCCATCCATGGACAATTAACACTGGAAAACTTGGATAATGAAGTGCAACTTGACAACATGTTGATTCTCAGACGGGGAGAGGAGTTTCAAGAAAATTAAGGGACATTTATCAAGAATGAATGGTGTGCTCTGAAGGTGAAGGCCATGCTGAATCCAAAAGTGTTCATCAGGTGTCAATTCTCTGAGAAAACAAGCTCTGATGAAAAGTATACCTTGTGTCTCTCTTTCCATGTACAAATGGCCCTTAGCAAATTAACACTGGCTCTATTCACTTTAGATTTCCCAAAACAGGTGAAAAGGATGCAGCAATTAAAAAGGTCTCCAAATACACGTGTGCTTAACAAGTCAAAATATTTCAATGGTCTTTTGGTTTTCAAAGCCAGAACAAACTGGCCTTCACGCTGTAATGTTAGTAGTGTGTTCACAGAGCATAATTTCTGCCTCTTAGTTTTGATTCACAGGCCCAACAGAAGGCTCCAGGTGCCAGGGCAGATTGCTTACTTGAGAACCATGTGGTAGTTGGAGTAGTTGAAGGAGTATCCTCCCACCACCCACATCAGCCCAGAGTGCACCAGGGCCTGATGGGATGCCCGACCCAAAGACTGCGCAGATGGTTTGACACTGGGCAGTACCCAGAAGGCTTCCGTGGAGGGAACAGAGAGAGAACAGTCTGGACCTGAGGTAGACGAGAGACAGCAAAGGAGAAGCATTTTATTTGAATATGAACTTTTTGGCATAGAAACATAGAATGTAAACTAAAATGTTTGACCTTCATTGATAAATACAATCCATTTTAACTAAATGAGATAAAAGGTAAAGACATTGACATTTTAATAATATGGTGACCTTTGTTAACCGTTGTATAGTGACATGGTTTATTGACTGGTTACGACCGAGACAATGATTCCTACAGGTGTCAATTTAATTTAAATGAATTGCCTTTCTGTGTGGAGTTTGCATGTTCTCCCTGTGCCTGTGTGGGTTTCCTCCAGGTACTGTGGTTTCCTCCCACAGTCCAAAGACATCATGTTTAGGTTAATTGGTGACTCTAAATTGTCTGTAGGTCTGAGTGTGAATGTGAGTGGTTGTTGGTCTCTGTCTGTCTCTCTATGTTGGCCCTGCGATGGACTGGCGACCTGTCCAGGGTGTACCCCACCCTTGTCCAATTTCAGCTGGGATTTGGCGGGGATTGCCCCCTGCAACCCGGAAATGAATAAGCGGTAGAGGATGAATGAATGAATGTAGTTTGCATTGATTGACCATTCAAAATTCAATGATTGAATCTGTTGTTTCTATATACAGGTGTAATTACGTACATGTGTCTCCAGGAAGCTAATTAAAACCCAACAGATTTTTAATTTTATGCCAAAAATCAATTGTTCAAGGTGGATGTGATATTTAAAAGGACAAATACATAAATGTTTTGAAAATGCGTGTGTAGATCACGTATTTCATTTACACTTTTGTTCTTTGGTCCCACACGGGAAATTTGATTTAATTATCATCTAACCTCAAAGATTTAAATGTTGAAGACAATTAAATCAGTGGTTTCAATGCTTTCTATTTGTGTTTACACCATTAATCCATGAGAGGGCAGTGCTTCACCTCCTAACACAGCCCCACCAGCGGGCGAAAAGGGGGGTGTGGTTGGGTTCATTACAAATATCATTATGATGTAAGATAATATTTATTCTCAGTTGTTTTGAACAGTACACTTTCTTGGCAAATCCCGCAAGGCCGAGCACGATTAAACATCTTAGTACCAACGTTAATTTGCATACTTGGTACACAGTCTCAGATTGATGCTTCAAACAAACAAACAACAAAAAAAAAACAACAAAAAGAAATTCAGTTTAAATAATATTTGAAGATTCATCCTTTACAATTACCATAATAATTCTGGAACATCGGAGTGATTCCCTTCAACAAAGGATAGATTCAGAAAGCAAACTGGCAGCAACCGTAAAGCCGTTCACTATTCATTCTGACCATTTATTCAACCTGTGCTTTAACTGTAAGGTAGAGTTCTCATTCACAATGGAGCTTAGTAAAAGAAATAAATAAAATATCCACCAGGGTACCAAGAAACACAAATAGGAGACTGACATAAAAATGTTGTTAAAGTAATAAAAAACCCAAAGCCCAAAGTAAAATAAAACCTTAAAGAGTAAATAAAAGAATTCAACTTTAAAGCTTATTAATCAGCTAAAACAAAAACATCCATGAAATTGTATATACATAAATCTCAGAGATAAAAAAAAGTGTTTAGCTTTATATTGTTGATAACAGAAGAGCATAGGAAAAGATTCATGGCCTTAAGAGAGAGAGACGAGCATCACCCTGAGCAGACAGCTCAAAATAATGACTGTTACAATCATCACCAGGGTTAAATCTTACTGCACAGAGAAACACCATACAAAGGTCTGCCGGTGACGTGCATGTAGAAAGCGACACCATGATACAGGACTGGTCAAAAAATGGGTTTTAGTTCTTTACAAAAAAACTAAAAGCCCCTTAAAAAAAACCCCCAAAAAACATGTGTTCACCACTTCAGACGAACGATTTTTAAACGCGTCTCGTCGATACAGATTCCAAGATGCTTGAGGAGATAGTCGCAATCATTTCTGGCTCTGGTGAAAAACCTGAATTTATTTTTATCTGCATTGATTTAAACTGCACGTACTGAACTGAACCTCTAAATCAGCACTGCGTTGAATCTGTATTTATGACTAACCCTTTTCAGATTTCACCATTTCATGCAGTCATTCATTCATCTTCAACTGCTTATCCGTTTCCGGGTCACGGGGGTGTTGGAGCCAATCTCAGCTCACACTGGGTGAGGGCGGGGTACACCCTGGACAGGTTGTCAGTCCATCACAGGCCAACACACAGAGACAGAGACCAACAACCACTCACACTCAGACCTATGGACAATTTAGAGTCACCAATTAACCCAAACATGATATCTTTAGAAGGTGGGAGGAAACCGGAGTACCTGGAGGGAACCCACGCAGACACAGGGGAAACATGCTGACTCTGCACAGAAAGGACCCAGGCCTGGGAACTGAACCCGAGACCTTCTTGTTGTAAGGCAACAGCCCTAACCACTATGCTGCTGTGCTGCCCAATTTCATCAATTTGCATCATGAAATATGATTCTTGTTTGTTTGTTTTTTATTTTTTCAAAAGGAGAACACCAGTGTAAAATTAATCTCAGTGAGAAATCATGACGCCATGTATCATAAAGTTGTCGTGTGCCTTGCTGCAGGAAGAAAGTGTTCACAAAAAAAACATAAAGCAGCAAAAATAATGAAGCCACATATATTATGCACCGCAAAACAAGATTTCCCAGGATATTGTCTCTATTGCTTTATGACATAAAACAATATTTAAAGAGGCAACATTATGTTTGGCATAAACAGGCACCGCTGTGCTTTTGTGTCTCCTCATTCCTCTATGTTTCCCTTTGATTCTCTATTCAGGTTTATATTGAACAAAACAGAGCCATCAAAAACATCCTCTTCATGACAAGCATCATGGGAAATGTGGTATCTGTTTTGAGAAGAGATAACGATGGCAATGGCCTTGTTTGTGGAGTGATTGTGTGAAGATAAATCAGTGACATATGGGCTTTCTGAACTGTGCATGTAAGTGTTAATTAGGATTAGGACAAAAAAGCAGACTGAATTTTTTTTTTTAAGTTTTGAAACGTATTTCAATATGAAGCAGGTCATCAAGGCTCTAACATTTGGTCAAAAAGTCAATTGTGTCCACACAATGACTTTATGAAACATAATCTAAAAGAATTTAATGATTGAACAAAGGTGGCTCAGTTTAACTGTTAGATTTAATCACCTCACTAGATCAGTATACTGTGATGATAAACATTATTTTTAGTCATATAATGGAACTTTCCTTAGATAAAGCACTTTAAACCTTCCTTTGTCTTTTCCTGTCCTTCAGCCCTCTCCATCATCTCTCCATCCCATAGCTCTGGGCTATAACTCACAATTTTAGCTGTAGCCTAGTAGGAGGTCTTGATCTAGCTCCCCTAGTTCATCAATGTGCCTGTTTTAATTTCCCTGATAAAAAACAGTCCTCTTCCTGTTCTGATTGTCCTGCTCTCTTACCTTGCCAGCTGTCGTTGCAGACACAGAGCTTCTCTCCGGTCAGGTCACAGTAGCCGTGATCAGGGCTGCCACAGTTGTCTCTGCAGTATGGGATGTCACAGGCCTCTCCTTTCCAGTACTCCTCGCACTCACAGTAGACACGACCAGAGACCGAATTCGCTGTGCCGCATCTGCCATGGCCCGAACAGTTGTTAGGACAAGAGTTTATCCTGAGGGAGACACAATTAGGAAGTTGGTCAAGGTCATACAGTACCACAGGCTCAGGGAGTAAATGTCAGCATATTGTCAGATACAGTGGATGCTTCATTCAATTAAAAAACAAATTGAGGCAATTGAAATGGATTTTGCTTACAGTAAGATTCATTCCAAAATTGATCGGTTGAAAGAGTCACAAAATAAAGTCAGCATTAACAATGTAGAGATAAATTGCAGTCAAAGGTCCACCAATCTTTTTTTTTTTTTTTTTTAACAATGGATCAAAGGACTACAGGTTCTGTGTATGTTCTGGGGACCCTCTGCAGCTCCGTCTCCAATGAGTCTGTGCTCTCACCAATCCCGTTTCCATTAGCTGCCGACTGCTGCTTTTAGACGTGAGCTGTGATGAAACCTCTGTTTACTAAGTTAGCAGATGGCTGCTATAGAAAATGGAACATTCAAAAACTGAAGTCTCAGTTATTGCTCTGTACCTGCTGGATATGTAAATATGTAGAAACTCTATGTTGTGATGAATTCACCAGTTTTATTCTGCATTATGCTTCTGTTTTTTTTTTTCGTTCTGCTTTGCCTCCCATATAAAAAGTGGCCTTCATCTTTAAAATGTGCTGTATATCAGTAAAGCGGCCTTTCCCTGCCTTTATGGTCAGTCGAGTCAGTTTGACTTAGAGGCAGTTTTCTAAGCAGGAGGCACCACATTAAAGGAGAGGAATGCAATTTCTCGGTGTGGCTATGAAAAATAATGCACTCTCTGAGGGAATATCAACATCACAGGTAAATTTCTAACAACTGCATGCTCCAATTTGGATTATTCCTCATTCCCCAGAAAGATGGACTGAGGAAAAAATGCAAATAAGTCTCCAGGGGAAAGAACTACTACTGCAATGGACCTGAGCAGGTTGGCCTTTTATTCTAATCCAGTTTGTGGACAAAAATTGTAAGCAGCTTTGGACAAAACCATCTCACAGTTATGTAATGTATGTAATCTAATGTAACATGGACCTTTGGTACACATAAGAGAGAGGAGCATACGAGTTAAAAGGAAGAAGCTGCCAGAACAAGGATAGAAGGACAGAGGGAGCTTTCAATCAGAGACTATTAGATCTGAAGAACAAGGAGTCAAACTTGGAGGATTTATTTAAAAGAAGAGCTTTTCCTCCGTCATAGTCCATAGTCCAGATGAATAAAGCAGACAGGAAAAATTTGTCAAGGACGAGAGGCAAAAAAAATCATCTTTTTGTTCATACAAAAGGCTGGTTTGCTGCTGTGACAAGAGGGTCGTCATGACAACCTTGCCTCCCCTCAGAGGGCCTGTGTGCACGTGTGTGTGTGTGTATGTGTACGTTGACGGCCTTTCGGCTAGGTGACTCTACACTAACTGTCCTCACTCTCCCTCCAATGTGTTGCTTCCACATATCATTCAATTTCCCATCATAGCTGTGAAGCAGCGTGTGTGTGTCTGTATCTTAGGAAGATGAGGTGGAGACAGTGTTTTGATGCTCTGTACTATACCAGTGACTTTGCATGAGGGTTAGGAAACACACAACATGGAAACTGTTGCACTGCTGCACACACTGGGCTACTTGGCATTCCTAAGACTTTATCAATCTTTAATAATTTCTTTGGTCTAAAATGTGTATTGGATTATAGGATACTGATGTTGAGGACCTAGATTTTGTGAATAATTATATAAAAGCAGAAGAGGAGCACAAGAATAATAAAGTTAATGTTAAAGAAGCATTTTACAAGGATGTTGTGTATTTAGGTTCAGTTGCATGTGCATTAAAGTGTATAATGGAATTTGTCCAAGGTTATATCACTTGGTCTATTTTCTATGCCTTTGCTCAGAATAAATGGAGGTTTATGGAGCCATAGAGATGCTGTTCTCGTCTCATCTTAAACACAATGCATCACACGACTCAGTCACATTGGAATGAGACTGGTCACTGATGATGGACGTTTGCATCACAAGCTGCGTCTGCCCTGCCCACTAAGGTCCTGTCACTAAGAAACCTTGACAGCTCTGGTCATGGTTGTACTGTATCATACCGAGACATTAAACCTCAAGATGGAGCCAGGAATTTCTGTGAAAATGTGACTTTGGCTGCTAATTGTTGCCCCATCATCACCATGTAGATGTAAAGGATGCAAGGACAGGTCTGTTAAACAGGAAAGGTGCTAATTGTCATTGGGTTGATAATTGATAATTATAAAATATAAATATAATAATAACCTTCACATTGGAGAGTCATTAGATTTATTTTAAGCGTAGAAGATCATTGAGGAGTTTGAGTTTTTGCCTTGGGTTCAATCTCCAGTTAATAGCCATTCTTACTTATATGTATCTTTGAGTCAAACCTGAGGAAAGCGGAAGAGGAGAAAACTAGCGTAGGAGGAGTTGACGTGCACATACGAGTAAGTGATGGTGAAGCCGGTCAGGTTGTAGGCAGCGTCGCTGAAGAAGTGAAGCAGAGCGTAGCCTGACGTCGTCACTACCTCCGGGACTGTCTCATTACCCCTGCTCTCTGGTACCACTAGACCACTGAAGAGGAGTTTGACAAAAAGAGAAAGAGGCAGATTGGGAGGGAGAGAGACAGAGACACCCTCTCAACAAAAAAGCAATAATAATAAAAAGCATTTTGAAATGCTCCTGTATATTTTTTTTTTAGTTCTGAAAGCACCAGTGGAGAGCTGTGAGATGAAAAGGCTTTCATTTCAGGAATTGCAGACCTACTCACTAAAAATACGACGGTGATTAGCTTTAAAGTAGAATAACATTGCAGAGCAAAGTGTTTTTATGTGTTTGACGAGGTCCTGTGGTTGGTGTTCCAGCTTACTTATTTGGTCAGCCTGTCTCTTTTAATAAAAGCAATGCACTGAAAATCTGTTCTTACCCATATTGAGTCTCCGCTGCAATTACAGCTGATACAAACATGTACCCATCTACAATAAAGCTTACTTATTAAAATTATGCAACATAAGTCTTGACTTTGTATATTCAGTGCCTCAGTGCAGCTGAACTCTCAACAAGAGATAAGCCCCAGTGGAACAGAGTACAAAGTGGGAGGTTGGCTGAATATTGCAGTATTATTGTATTCAATGAACTTGTGGCAAATGAAAGAGTTCCTATTTGTAGATTGTGCTGCGCAAATAAGAAATAGAAAAAGAACTGTTATACGGGGCTAATGTGAGTAATTTCGATATTTTCTTTCTATCACCATCATATTGTGGTAGTATGGTAATTACAAGGCCCATTGTTTGCCTGCGCATGGAATCATTTGTCTGCATAAGTGCAAATTTTTCAGAGCTTTTGAAGCCATGCCAAAGGCTACCTGACTCATTTCCATACCCCCCGCCCCACACATCCCCCCTCCTTCCCACCCACAACTCACAGGCCTGCTATTCAGAATAACAGAAATGCCTACCTGAAGACAGCAATCAAAGGGGCGTAGATGGAGTCTCCATCATAGACATACATGTGGTCCCAGCTGCACTCTGTGGCAAAGTGATTGAAGCGCAGCCTGAGCACTGCATTAGGACTAAGAGATGGGGACAGATAGAGGAGCGAGGGAACAATGATGAACAAATGGATACGACCAAAACAAAACTGATGAATATATATGGCCCCGATGTATCGCATGATTCTTCTCAAAGGCGTCACCTGTATTTGTGAGATCTGGCATCATGGCCATAAAATGAAACCTCAGGGTCTCAAAAATGCCTGAATAATAGTTTTTGGTGTAGTGTAATGTAGCAGTAGTGCAGTGTAGAGTTTTCTGGTTATGTGTTTGCAAATGTTAATACAATTAATGCGGGCGTTGACCCTTGAAATAAGTTTTGAGAGAGCCATAAATGCTAAACCTTGATATTGTGGCAATAAAATACTATTTATAATGATTATTGATGTAATTAGGTTTAAATGCTGGTGTTGCCTGAACAAACCTCATATCCAGCATACTAGTGCTCATTATAAAGAAGCTATTTTCACTGTACTTCACAGTGCAGAGTGCCATAGCAATGACTATGCTTGGCACACTGAATATTCTCGTAAATTTCATGGCAATCTGCCCATTAGACTTATATTTTTCATGTGTGCAGATGAAACTTGGTAATTAGTTTGGCCTTAAGTAACTTTCAGGGGGATTTTTTTTCCTGATAGAGCCAAATCAAGGTCAGTGATTCCAGAGTATCAGCCATAAAAATGGATGAAGTCTCCAGGTTGGAAAAAGTGAAGCCGGTGCTTAAGTCTTACACCGCATTACGGCTTAAACCACTGGTTCTAAAAAGAAGTCAGATTGTACTGAAGTCTATGTGAAAATGTTTCTACTTCTCACTTGATTTATTAGATCAGTAAATGTTTTCCTCGAAAATAGACCATAAAGCAGGGGATGAATTAGGTGGTGTGGCTACTACCCGTGCCAAATTTAATGGTATTCCATCCATTTTGTTAAAGCCCTTTGGGAAAATTTGTGTTTTGGGTTTTGTAAATGAAATTGATTTGACCTCACTTGAGCGACCATTTATTGCCATCAAGAAATGCTGCTAGTCCGGAAAAAGACATTGTTAATCGTCTTTTCTAATATGTCACTGAACCCAAGCTGTCCACTAATGGTTCCCAAGGAAATAACGAACATCTTCAGTCCTTGGCCCAAAGCCAGTCTCACATCCCAGAGGATACACAACCCATTAAAGGGATAATCGTAAACAAACAACTCATTGTTTCCAGATGTGTTATAAGATAATGATTATTTTTTATAGTATTTGTGTGTTGTTGTGTTACATTGCATTGTGTCATGTTGTGAAACTCTTATAGGACCATTATACCTTACATTTAATGCAAACGGGGAATGGTAGAATAAACCACACACAGCACTTTACATATGATTACAGAGATGTCACTGTGTGCATTCAGATGGTGTGGCACGGTTTTCTGAGCAGTTAATGTGCACAAAGCATCTCTGGAACTACACTGAGAGACAAATTCCCTCTATTTACACAGTAATAAAGCTCTCTTTATCTGCAGCCCTTCAGACACATACAGGAAAAAAAATCACTTTTTTTAACCAAGTTGATGAATGGTGATACTGAGAAGGCTATCACATTAATACTTACAATCCCTCTATTAGCCAAGTGCATTTGGTCTTGTATTTATAGTTCACCGGTCCATCGGTGAGGGAACCTGACAGGTCTGTTAATCTGTAGGACAGAGGAGAGAAAAGACACAAGTTTAGTGTTATGGTGAAATGTTATGAATCAGCCAGAGAACAACAACAACAACAAAAAAAAAAACAACCAAAATATAGAGCTGCTGCTTGTCAAATTTTTATCTTGCACGCCCTCAAGACAAAGTGATCCATTCTTACATGAGGAGGCAGTGTCAGTCGGATCATGAGACATCTCCCTGTTGTAACTGGAACGTTAGATTTACTGTTAAGTATGAGATTTTTCTGAAATGTGCTGAAATGAAGAGCTGCTGACGTCGTGCCAGCAGTCAGCACTGTGCTTTGCTTTACTTTTTAGTTAATTTCTAACCATTTCATGCAGAAGAAGCCAGCAAAAGAAGCAGAAGTTTCTTACAAAATCAGACTTTCACTCTTTGAAAAGAAAGAACATACCGTTCCTCTTGACTGACAATTTAATAGAATAGTTTGAATATCTACAAAAAAAGAGAAAAAAAATCTATGGTTGGCCACATGATCGAACATTTTCAAACCTCAATTATTTACATTTCATGAATTAAACACTTTCTGCTCCCTTAGATATGTTGAATAATTTTAATGAACTCACATACCATAAAATATGAGTTCCCTTTAAAGATGATAGATTAGGCTAATTAGACTTCTGTCTAATGTCCACACAGGAGGTCACCATCCCTGCTACTCTATTTTACCTTGTGTCACTCAATCTTTGATTATACTTGGTCTCAATACAAAATTCAACTGAAACACAACAATTTCATTTCCTCCCTTGGTGCTCTTAAACCAAAAACTAAACCCCATGTCGGTTACAAAGTTACTGCTTATTTTAAACAATGAAAGTTCAGCTAGTTCGTGAATTATGCTTATTAATTTTCCTTCTAAGAGTTACACGAAGGGATCATTGCCACTCCTTTTTGAGTAACTTTGTTTAACTTAATTACAGAATGGAAGCAGGGATGAACGGAGTGAAGAATTTATATCATGGATCTGACATTGACATATGATCCACTTTTCATATGAATCATACAGACCTCTCATTAAAAGCTACTATATTTAGGTATTTCATTTCAAAAGTTCAGTGGCAGCTCAGCAGACTTTGTTAAGTGTTAAATCACCAGCCAGCTAACTGCAGCTGGACATGACACTGCTGATCTGCAGCCTCAATGAGTTTGATGTAGCTGAACATGTACTACTTCTCCACCAGAGCAGAGCGAGGACCACTGTAACCAGCTGGGGTCACCAAGATGGTGGAGTCAGTGTCTTTCTGCAGGACAACAGATGTGCCTGCAGTCAGGTCAACATGAAGCGGGACCATACAGGACTAGCTGATCATGTGATTAACATCTACATGTAGCATTTAATAAATAAATAGCACCCAGGTCGAAATTGATAGTCCATATGAACTAAGGCCAGTTCGGCCATCTTGGCTGTAGTCATCCTGGTCCGCCATTTTGTGCTTCAGACTCCTACACACCCACACATAGACACGCCCACCATTATACAATTACACATCCACACTTCAAGCACACACACACTTTCCCTTTAGTTCCTGCTATACTAGCCTTGATAGCTATAGTAATTACTTGCTAGTTAAAGATGATTTCACTGTTTGTTTTTCAGGAATATTGACAGCTTATCAATATTTTTGTTAAACAAATTGTGGCATTTGAAGGTTGACTTATGTCTGTATTGTGGATGACCTTGCATTAAACTGCTGGTTGACTTGGGTCAGTGTTCAAAATCACGCCTTCCCCCTTTTTGTCACTGGGCTACTTGACTCCTCCTTAGTTAAGCCAAGGCCCCTTTTTGAGACTATAGAGAGCTGATTGGCCTTAGTCCCTGGTCGGTGCCCCGTAATAAATTTGTATTCAACTGAATTTGTTTGGCCAATCATAGCTCTCTCTCTTTGTGAGCACAAAATTCCCGGCTCATTTTGTAAGTTGTGTCACAACACTACAGTAACTTAGACAAGAAGGATTACCGTCAGCCATGCCAGCATAAATTCTGCAGCCTCACCTACACCAAGCTCTCCATCCAAGTGGATTTACCTGCCCTTGCTGCTGTGTGACATGCAGCTTATTCATGCATCACAAAGGCCACTGATGGCACATACAGCTATCCTCACATTACTTAAGTTCGGTATCAAGCAGGTTATATAAAAATAAAGCTGAAACTTGTGTATGGAACCAACTCAATATTTCAAAATGACCTAGTATCAGATGCAGAAATAAATGTTAGAAATAAGCTCATAAATCCATAAATCTGCTGCGTATTCTCAGGCAGCAGGGAGAGCATGGGTCTCAGCCTGAGCCGTGTATGAAGGAAACACTGGCGGCGGTGACAATATTCCTGCAAGCAGATGACATCCCACTCATTTCAAGGTAAGTCAATTCAGGGCACTGTTGCCATGGCAATCCCAACATAACATATTCATGTGGCAATTATAATAACCACATTGTTGATATACGTACTGGTGTGTGTGGTAAGCAACGGTCACAACTGTCAGTCAAAGTAATCTATTGTTGCATAGGGAGGAAAGCAGAGAAAATGAAAGCACACACACACTCACACACGGACACACACTGCTGCATCAAGTATGCCACCGTCATGGGCAGTGAAGCCGCAGCCTGCACAGTGAGTGTGTGTGTGTGTGTGTGTGTACCCACTATACACATTAAAAAAGATGAACTACGGCCTCTTAGTGGTTTTTAGTCACGAAAAGAGCCAAAGCCAGGAAGCGTGATACAGAACCTCGGCATCTAGTTATACAAACTATATTGTGCTGCAACATAAAACAAACAGCTGGTCCATTGTCTTAAATTATGTACTGCCAACCAGGATGGTGCCAGCCCACTCATCAACTGCAGTCAGTCAGAGAATGACAACTAGTCGGACAGTCGCTGCGAGGCAGGAAATGTCAGTCCTGACTTCAGCGTGGCCCCTCTGTGCAGGTTACTTACTTAACTCAATTCAGTCAACAGACTGACTTTGGACTTTGAGTCCTAGCTCCTCTGAGAGTTCTTATACACTATCTCCAGTTCTCTGTCCTTCTATATCAGTCTGTATTAAAAAAAATTCTTCCCTAAAGACTTTGTGTTACTGAATGCACCTGCAGCCTTGTGTCTGAAACTCTCAACGCTTGTCCACTAACTTGGATTGTTGTTCACATTGAATGAAAGCATCTGCAAAATGAAGAAATATAAATGTAGTTGATAGGTATTCCGCCTCCTTTTGCCATACTGACACAGTTCACTTCAAAGCCCTCCTGCACTTTCTGCCGCCATTGTTGGTGCCTATGTAGCACTTAGCATAAGCCCAGCCCATCCCACTAGCAGCCACATGGTGCTTTCAGACAATAAAGCACTTCCCTCTGTGTCCAACAGCCCTGGGACACTGCTGTTATGTGCTTTGAATGGCAGAAGCAGGTGAAATTCACCGGTGTATGGAGAATGGCAGCACTATGGCCTGCAGGCTGCTGCCATCCACCTGCTCTAACATCATTACGGCTGAAAACTTTGTGCCAAAAGGCACAATTAAAACTGCTTTGCTACATACATTATTCAATCCCAAATGTCTTCTACCATCAATGTTGATATCTTTGTAATTGCCACACTTGAAATGGTAGACATGCATGACGAGGATATTTAGTTTTTTACTGAGTCTGTTAGGTACACAGGAATGAAAATAAAATCTGTTACTTTTATAATTAAAAGGTAAAACCGTTTTTAAAAATACGGTTTAAAGAAACATCTCCTCCCTCTACAAATACATCATGTCCTGAATAATAACTGAATATCTGACTGTATGATCATTCATGTGAAACATCCTGTTCTTAATGGTGCTACTGCTGTATCTGAACTGGTTCATATCCTTTAATGGCCGTTTAAGTCTTTTTCATTTTTGATATTGTCATTAGAAGTTTTACAATTTGTTTGTTTTTGTCATGTTCTTGTTGCCTATGTCTTTGATTTAATTTATATGTTTGGTTTTGCATTTAGATTTAATTTTTGAATAATTTTTGTGAACGTTAGACATTGCTATAGCTCAGTGTGACTGATTTTATCTTATCCCCATTGGGATAAGATAAAATCAATCACATTAAGCTATTTTTTTTCCTTTTTCTCTGCACAGCCCTGATATGAAAAAGTTGTTCACTGTTGATGAGGAAGTGGCTGAGGAATCTGAGAAAAACATAAAACATTTTACTTCGATAAGCAGCAACCAGTGAATTTTTGCAAAAAAACTAATGATCAAGTAACAAAATTTATGGTCTGTTTTCTTTTGATTGCTAAATTGATTCATGACTAACTGTGACATTAAAAGAAAAAAATCAACTCAGCTCAATATTTCAACAAATCAAATTTCAACACATTTTCTCTTTTGAACCAGACCACAGCCTTTAGCTATCCATAACTATCTGCTCCGAGAGTCGAAACCTCACCATAAAAATGTCTTATCATACTGCAGTCAATACAAGTGGCAAATTACTGTACTGCAAGAGAAGAGCAGCCATTGTCTCTGAAGGTTTTACTGATATCTTCAGTGTCAACTTGTTTGACTGGCAAAAAAATACATTTCCTCATTAGATTTGCTGATAAACAGATTTGTTTATGCTGCAAAATGTATTTTCTATTGCGTATTACAGTTTATTTTGTAGACGACAAGGTTTGCAATGGCAATTTTCATTCTGTCTTTCTAGGTAACTGTAAATTACAGTATTCTGTAAGTAAGTGTACAGTGAATTGTTCATTTTTCTTTTCACCTTCATATAAATGTATAATAAAAAAATGTTAAAACGTTTTATTCTTTCATCCTGATGATTTCAGGTTGTGTGATGATTGGATTGTGCTCTACGAATTAGTGAGTGGAACTAAAAAGGAAAAAACTAGCCTGCGGGCTGAACCACAGGACCACACACCACTGCCGCCACCACACTATCATCGTCAACACCATCATCATCATCGCCATCCGTGAGTAGATGAGATTAAGGGTGTGTCAGGCCAAATGCGCTGGTTCTCTGTAATGACAGAGCAAACAGATTGCAGCACAGTCGGACACAGGCCACAGTAAATGCCAAAATCCTGCCAATAAAAGACGAACTTCACACACCACGTATACTTACGCTTACGTTTACAGACACGTGAGATTCCCCTTGGTTTTGTCTGCTCTTTGAGCCATCTCTCACTCCCTCTCTACCCTTCTTTCAGTCCACATCGCCTATCACTCCCTGCTTATCACAGTTTGATCTTCTGGCTCTAATCCCAGATTAGAAGAGAAATATTCATCTCATGCTGCTCTAATACCTGACTGAAATGATAATGATATTGATGAGTCGATAAAAAGTCTTTATTCTTTATTTTTCTCATTGATGATGACATGACCATAGATTTCTTGAATGATATTCGCAAGATCTATTGTCTCGTATTCTGTTTTATTACTGCAGCAAAGTTATTAATGGTGACATTTCTCAGAATTTGAGGTCATGATTCCCATCATCTGAACAAGGTCTTTATGAAAATTATCACGTGTAAAAAGGTGAACTGAGTGAGAAAATAACAGAATTCAAACTTCCAAAATTTTACAAAAAGGCAATAAAATATCACTAAGTGATGCAAATATGTACTTCCTTTTACTTATAATACCACAAACTGGTAAAGTTGGTACTAAGTACAAGATGTAATAAATCATTTTGAACTGGTTTGTTTCTCTGGATGTTTCTCTCCATACACTGTAAACACAGCTACCTGAAATCAGGTTATATTGAGAGTGAGCTGCTGTTCCATTGCCATCTCCACCTACAGTGACTCTCAGCTTCCAGCATCTAAAAAAGGGGCAAAAAGGTCGCACATTTGTGGAGCGTATGAAGGTTATATTGGGATGCATATTCCTACCCACCTGTCACTCAAAATACCATGCCCTTAAATAAGCAGAACTTTAAGTCTTATTAATTAAAATTCATCCCCATCTATCTGACACACAGGAGGAAATTTGCTGCAAACTATAAATATTTTTTATGTCTGCTGTAGCAATGGATATTAGATATTGGAGTGATTGCTGGAGCCAGATTCTAGTGGTCTTGTAGAGGAATGTTTGAACCAAGGTACCATGGATAAGATTATGATTCATTCACTCACCTTCTCATCACACCTCTCCTCTGCAGACAGACGCAGCCTTATCCCTTATCGACGCTGAGACAGGCGTAGGCAATATCTCTAACAACATGAACAACAAAGGTTCAAACATGAATGGATTCAAACTGATAATTTAAAGTTCTCAGTAAGCCTGCAGACACGTGGTCATGTTCCTGTCTGATAATTCATTCACCAAACCTCCCAGCTAAGAGGTGTTGTGGGAATTTTTTACTCCGATGGCGTGCTGCACATTGTATTGCATGTTAAAGCCAGGCTGTATCTTCACACATACGTGGAAATATACACCGGTAGATTCAAAGAGGCTGCAACGCACAGCTGGAGCAGAGGTCTGCTGATGATTTGGTAAGCATAGATGAGTGGTAAGCATTTGGGGAGTATGATGATTGGTAAGGGGAGTACCAGTAACTGATAAGCGCCAAGGACAGCAAAAACAGGTGCAGAATTTGCACAGTCATGGAAAGCTACAAATTTGGGTGGCAAACCAGCTCAAACTGGAATTTTAAGAGAATGGGTCATGGCCTCGAGGATATATAAGGTGTTTTAACAGATGTTGGTTGGTGTGATCGGAGTGTATTCAGCCCCTGGGTCCGATCCACTCAGCTGTTTGTTCAGATACTTGCTGTATTTTGAATAAACTTCATCCACATCAGACTTTGAAGACTCTGAGACCTTTTTTCTCCTGAATATTTGGAAGACATTAGTTGCTGATTTTTGAGACTATTTGTTCATGTTGGGCACTGCTGCCTGTCCATTTCTGGCCCAAGGTCAGGCAGTTTGTCCGCCTCAACCAAGGCAACAGTGCAAGCGACTGAGCCTTTAAAGGATGGGGTACTGTTTGTGACACAAATGAATTCATAGTTAATGGTTAAATGTGTTCTTACACTATTCAGCCATTGATTAGTTGTTCTTTCTGCAACACTTCAATTCTTACAATTGAAGGGGTAAGATTGGGACAAAGTCTTGGTGTGGCTCTCCTACCAGGTTTCTGCTTAAGTGAAAAACTCTGTGAGGGTTGAATGAATATGCAGAGAGACTCAGTCTGTCTCTGAAAACATGTGAGAGGTAGATGCCATTCATAGTTAATGAGGAGCTGACTGGAGTGGCATCCTAAAGCCCCAACAAACCATCATTCCAAACTCCTCACCCATTAATCCCCACTAAAAAGCCTGGCATAGAGGAAGACAGTGAGACACACTCATACCTCATGTGCACACGTGCACAGATGAGGCGAGCAGACACACACACACTCACTCACAGCAGCCAAAAAGGTTATAAATATAACCAGAAACTGCAGACTGTCTAGGAGTTCACAGCATGAGGCCAAAGTCACATCTTTTCCAGATTCCACAGGACTATATTCAGGGTTAACACATACATACATATATATATACACATATACCGAGGGGGTGGGGTGGGGTGAGAAGGTGAAGGTTGCTAAGGCAGAGGAAGCACACAGGCAGAGAGAGGAGGAGACAGAGAGAGCAAAGAGATAACACACAGACAGCGATGAGGGGATGAGGTATGGAGGAAGAGAGTCTGGCACCCTGTGAAATATTCATCTGCTGTGGGGTGAATAATTGATGTGGTACAGAAGACAGACACATGAGGTATAGACAGACAATTGAATGGAAGGAGTGCAGGAGGGGTAAATAGGAGAAGAGAGGAAGAGACTTAGAGCCCCATATCTTCTGTTGGTATAGGTACAAATCTCCTCTTTGCTTTCCCCTGTCACTGCCTCCACAGACTGAGCGAGACTCCAACAACTATTTCACTGTCACACTCACAGGCCTTTCTAACGATCCCCACCTTCATAAAAGACAACGGGATAATCCTCATCTTTAAAAAGCGTTTATGCTTTTACCATAATAGTAACAGACACAATATCTACTGAAAATCAGTATGTGCTCCTTCTCTCCCTAAATAAAATCAGTTCACCCATAATTCCCTGTGAATTAGACTGAATTCACTGATCTTTGACAGGAACCATTTAGAATCAGATGGTAATGAAAATGTGACTTGTATATATTATAGAATTGCCCATTTTACTGCATAAAAATTTGTACTTTAACATTTTTATTTACATATATTTCCAAGGTATGATATTTCGATCTACTTTTTAATTACAACAATGATTTTTTCTCCTACTTAGAAAGACAGATTATCATTTTTTCTATTATTAGGCCTATAACTGTATGCAGAGTGAGCAATCACAGCTTCAATACAATAGAATTGTATCAGACTAAGAAACCAAAGCGATAAAGTTGATCAGGTTAGCTCAGAAAGCTAACATTAGCTAATGCCGTTATCTACACACAATTTTATTTTTATTGTGCATCACTGAATCCACTACCCATTTCCTCCTCTGCTGTGTTCTCGTGGTGTATATCTTTCAGCTTTGCTGAAATTCAATTTTGAGCGTTTTATACTGAGACCCCTCTGCTGCTGTGAAAAGTTAGACAGCTTGTCTCTCGGTTGTGTCACTTGAAAGGTACAGCTACAATTTCACCAACTACTCCTGCTTAATCCTTAGCAGTTAAAATTTGCAGCCCCTAGGAGCGTTTACCATGAGAAGAAAGCCAGGAGGCCTGAATTCTTCTCCTTAGAGTCACAGCGGATGCATCAGCACTTTTAAGATTAAATGGGCTTTAATTGCACCAGTAAGAACATCAAATTACACTGGTCTTAGCTTTTAAAGAGGAAATAGCAGTGATGTGTCCAGACATCTCAAAGCCCCCACCCCTCACTGAATTACAGAGCTCAAGTTAAGTCGACTGTCCACTTCTTTTAAGAAAAGAAGAAAATAAAGTCACCAATTGCTTTGGGAGGTCACTGTCTTTTATAGCCTCCTGAGACCCAGGGGAGAAAAAAAGTGTTTTCATTTTGACTTTTTGTGGATAAATTAGGTGTGGGGGTGGTAAAGAACACATTTCAAAGAAAAGAAAAAACATGTTTAAACTTAACTTTATTAAAATGTTATAGCACATGCACTGCAGTGGACAACAGGACATCAGTGATGCAAAACATAAAACATTCAAACATGCAGAGAGGAAGTCTCTGCATGTTTGAATGTTTTATCTCTGCATCAGGTGCGTCTGAAAGTATTAGAGGAATCAAGCAAAAACTAATGTCCACTACAGAGAACAAAAATGAATTGCTGGGTCTCAAGAGGATAGGAAGAAAGAAAACAGCCTGCATTTTCTTTCTTCCACTTCTTCACTGCAACAAGACACTCACTGACCGCCGGGCTGCACAGCATTGCGGGGACACACTCGTACAAGAGACAAACTCATAATCAACAACAACCACAGCCTCGCACACGACCACACATACACAAAGGCTTTCAGTGACACCACTGAGTCAGCTGAGCGTAACGTCACCGTGAGTAACATGTTTGTGTTGAACTTGACCCTGAGGAACTTCCACTGGCTGTTTTCATTCCTCGATCCACTATCTGGAACTTTAACCCTTTCCACCACAGGTCTCTTCTCAAACTTCAGTACAAACTAGCCTGAGGGTGGAGAGAGTCGTCCAGGAATTACCTCATTCTGCAAGAATCTACACCCCTTGTGAAAGACACACACACACAAAAATAATCATAAAACTTTGCAGGCTTGAATATCACCCAAGACCAATAACACTCCTTTGCTATATGGTCTTGGATGACCATATTTAGAAATGCAGCCCGTGGCAATGACTCATTTGAAGCAGCCTTGTAATTCACAACAATATGCAACTTGCACTTTAAATTGACACAAAAGCAGCCTGGATACACTCACAGACAGAGGCCTTTTCATTTAGGATTAAAGCCTTTCCTCGCTTCTCCTCTGAGTCCAACTTTATATACGCCATTTTAAATGTGGTTTGAGCATCAATCTGCTTTTAGATTCAATTTTTTTTTTTTTTTTTAAGTGTACAAGGCACTATCTGTGCATAAATCCTGGTCTGGGACTTGTGCTGTGAGTCTCACTTCAGATTCTTCACATCCATTCAATGAAAATGTGCACAAAGGGAGAAATTTATCAAAGGTTTTGCTCTACTCAGCTAAGAGAAAGGCATCTCCTGTTAAATTGTAAATTGATAAATAGGGTTTAATTTGAATTCTGTCCAAGTATTCACTTTGCTCAAGGGGCATGTGATACTGAAGCAGAAGAAAGTTAACATCCTGTCACGGTGGGATTTGAAGTAAATTTCATTTTTCTGTGGTAACATCACAATTGCTTGTGTGAAAAATTTAAAGTATCTCATAGATATATCTATTGTAAAGAGTGTTGCATGCTCTCATCTTTATTTCTCAGTTCCATGTGGTTCATTTGGTGGTTTCTGTCTAATGAATCAAACCTGTCGTGACTGTGAGTGGTTGAGAGTTTACCATTTGTGTTGACCTGCCAGGGCCACCGTACAAGCCATACTGCAGTGCCCGCAATTGCAAAAACAGCAGTACATTTTATTTTAAGAAAAAATGCATTCATGAGCCTCACATGACGCTCTCCTCTACCTGTAACGTATATTGATATGCTGAACGTCTGCCAAGATACTGCTCACCCAAAACCTGCGTTGCTTGTCAAAACCCCCATCTCTACTCAGGTACAAACCTGTAAACTCTGGGTCCATTCTCCCCCTAAGGGAGGGGGGGAGGGGAATGTCATCACTCTGCTCCCTGTTTAATTGATCTTTCCTAGTGGTGAACAACAAGGTCAGAGAATAGATGCCAAGCATTAATGTTATATATATTCTACATTCAAATACTTAGGTATTCCTCCTGCATTGCCTGAGTGAGTCCAAAAGTCTTTATTTTTCTTGTTTTTATGTTCTAGCTGGGGATGGAGCTGACACAGTACATGTACCATGACCATGTATAATGCCTATGTTATGGTATAGTGCTTTTTTAAGGTATTATAAATGCTTCATGATGCTTCATATAAATAACAATGCATTAAATATCTTTTTTAAAAGCCAGACACGCTGCTTGGTATAGTTATCTCCAGGGTGTCGGCTACATACATCCTGTTTACTAAGCATTCGAGGACACTGAATCCACACTGCCTTTGTCATATAGATTACTGTTGAGTCTAATGGCCACTTTTAAAGTTCCTCTCTAGACATGTATAAAAACTCAAGAAAGATTAAGTATATAAATAAAGAGTGTGGAGATTTTCAAACGACCCAGACTCAGATGAGGAGTCAGTTGAGACCACAATTAAAGAGCAGTATCAGAGAGTATCAGAAAGGTTAGAATAGTTTGCATCTTTTATCTGTTATGTTGTTTATAGTGATGTGAAGTTTTGATCTTTTTACTGACTCTTTTAATCTCGTTCAATAAAATCAACAAATCTTTTTTCAAGTCATTCGTTCATTTCGTTCATTGGGACCAGTGTGGCGCTGCAGCTGTCATTTGAGTAATGACTGAAAAAGCACGGCTTTTAAACACTGAAGACCAACATGGTTTGCTTCACTTGGCATATAATACACAAGTTTGCTTTTGTTAAACTATTGAGCACCCTTTTGGGCCAAAGCCTACTGAAGTTGAAATTACTGATTACTTCATTTGCTGGTAGGAGAGCACTCCGCCTATCATTAAATAATTCTCATTCTATGATGGCTGTTTACTTTAGCTTACCTGGTCACTGAAGACCCGTAGTGTATGAATTTGTTCCAACGGAAAGGCAAATTAAACATCCATCCCATAGCTACATAGCTAACGTTAGCTATCGTGCTAACATCAGATAGCTCTCCTCTCCAGTAAAAACAACATTGGTCATGTTACCGCTGTAACCACGTGAATAATGAACGAAAGATCCGAAGAGCCGTAGTTATGAGTCATGAACGAATTATCTTCGGGGGGGAGTCTTTAATATATTGACATGTTTTCCTCCTGGCCTGACTTCCAGGCTAACCGTTGTACAGAACGCCTCTACAAATCAACTCAACACCTCCCTGAGGGATTTATTTGTCCATTGTTCTGCCTTATTATTAATGTTTCTGTAAGATAAAGGAAACTACCATGGCACCTAGTGGCCTATTGGAAGTTGAACTTGTGTTGACAAAGCCAAAAATCTATGGAAATGTTAGCCTTTTAACAAGTTAAGCTTCCAACACATTTTTCCTCCACAGTTGCCGTATAGGCTATGATAAATACCTTACTATATTGCTTCTGGGGTCATGGCCAGCAGCCGGCTTTGTATTAGCAATAATACTTCATTGCTTTTCAAAATATTGTACTTTTTGGATGCAGATTTTTGAATGAAGTTGAGTCCACATTCAAGTTCTCATGGGTCATTCATCATAGTATAGTGAATAAAAGTATGTAACTCAGGGAGGAGAGAGAGGTGGCATCACATAAAACACAGCATATTTCCTCCACTGTTAGTTTTAATGCATTGTCCATTGGCTGATTCATAACGGTTACTTGCAGAGAGACTGTCTGTATAATAATATTCATCTTTAGGTTTCATCATGTTCTCCACCAACGCTTCACAGCCTCATGTCCTGATCTGTTACAAGAATCCATACATTACGACAACCTAGGTATTATCTGCCCCTTCGCGGCATCCAGTTTCCAATTTCCGCAGCGTTTATGTTTGCGTTAACTTCGAACAGCCATCTGATAAAACAGTGAGTAGTATTATCGCTGACACCTCTTAAACGCTGTGCAAAACTCTCACAGTGGATAAAATACACAGAACGCAGTAGCAGAACTACATAAAGCTGGTGATGGATAACTAGACAACTCAAAAAAGACGGCTGCATTGTTCACAATAATGAGCGTGCACTGTCACACACACACACACACACAAGTTCCTGGGGTCCCTGATCTGGGGCCACAAGTGAAGATTGAGAGATCCTTGCAGTGAGTGTGTGCGTGTGTGTGTGTGTGTATGTGTGTGCATCTGTGTGTGTCAAGGGAGAGCAAAAAGAGGAGATGAATGACCAACAATTGAATAACCTTGACCTTCTCTGCAGATATCCTTTATTAAAAATCAAGAAAAGCCCTACTACTGGGAATAACGAGGGCAGAGAGTGAGAGCTTGTGTGTGTGTGTGTGTGTGTGTGTGTGTGTGTATGATTGATGTTACTGGGTCTCTATCACCTACAGTATAGTCACGGTTCAATGGCTTTCACACCAGCACATCATTCATCCCCCCACCTTTCTCTTTGTCTCACTCTCTCTCTCTTTCTCTTTCTCTGGATTTCTCTCTCTGTCTCACACACACACCTGCGCACAGACACACACACACACAAAACACACAGACACACACACGCATGCACATACTTCATAAGGACCCTGTAGCTCAAATGAGGTCAAAGCAAAGCTAATGGGAACATGGCAGACAGATTTCAATAGCAAACAAGAGGGAAGTAAGAGGAGAGATGAGGGGACAGAGGGAAATGGGAAAGAAGAAAGGAAGAGAAGACAAACAGGGAAAAAATAAAAGGATAGTGGTGACAATACAAAGGGAGAAGGAAAGGTAGATGAAAGTAAAGAAGGAAGCGATTAAATAAAAAAGAGCCAAATTAAAGGATATGGGAAAGAAGAGGAGCATAAAAAGGAAAGGAAAAGTAAGGAAAGACAAAAACAAGGATGAAAAACTCATTTCATTCTCATCTATTTATTATTAAAGGTGCCATTTTCTCTCCAGATTAAAGTCCCCAATAATCAATTACTGAGTCACAGGTTAAGGTTGAGTGTTAAATTTTCCAGAGTCAAAGTACTGAACTGAAGCAAAACACAAATCATTTTGTTCTTTCTTTATATGAACTCCAAGCTGCATTTCCTGTGATTAGGCTTCACTGTGAGGGAGTGTTCACTACAATACTACCGCAGAGCTGATATTACTGGAGGCAAGAATTTCAACTTTATTCCGCTGAAATTACATTTGCCTGGAAATGTTTTGTATATGCAATGCAGGTTTCAGGGGAAAATAGTGACTCAATAAATATTCACTTTACCTTTGGGATCTAGATTAGATTCCACTGCCACACACCAACCTGAACAGTCACACAGGAATTTTTCTCAACGCTCTGATATGTTCCACTGGAGCATCTTCTGAAATAGTGCTCCTATGGAGACAGGCTTACCAGACCCGGGTTGCCTTGGTTACAGTCACAGCTTCATTCCCTCGATTGGGTTTATAAAAATATGGTGATGATGGTTCAGTTAACCACATCCTCAACATCTTTGCTGTCATGGTTACAATAGTAACAACATGGTTAACTCTGATGAACGGTCATGGATAACAAAAAGAACATAAACAGCTACTTTCATATGGAATTTGAAAATTCACTAAGCCAATCAAGCAATCAATTAAATCTTTAATAGTGGAATGAGGTCCATAAATACGCAAAAGAATAAAACAAGACAGAAAAATATTATACAATATAACTAACGTTTAAAAGAACTCAATTTACATACAGGCATTTCAGCCAGTACACCCTAAGTTTGGAAGAGTAGGAAGAGCTCATTGTGGGGTTAGAGTGCACCAAAATGATGCTGTTTAAGGATTCATCCAGACGTTGGATAAACTTAAACATGAGATTTGTTGGTGCTTCAAACGTGCTCACTCCTGCGGTGACAAGCATTTGGCCAGCACTAACCTACTGGGTATTTTGAGGAGAATTCCCATGGCATCATTATATGCGACTTGCAGCCTCTGTCTTGATCTCCTGTGTCATATTCCTGTGATTTGTTGAGCCATTTATCCATCCCAACTCCTCCTGAAATGGACTTTGTCGTTCCTTAAATATCATTGCACTTTTCCCTTTATTCTCACTATGACCATAACTTCAAATCAATGGCCTGGGAACAAAAGTATCAGGTCATAATAACCTTCTGACGGACAGCCTGTGGGCCGGTTTCATGGGTTGTCACGTTAAGAATTAGACTTGTATTTTTTATTTCAGTTTTGGTTGAGCATTGTGTGAATGTAATCCAACCTGCAGGTGACAAAAGTGTGTGATGTAGTCAGGTTGGAGCCAAACAGCTCCTGTAGTGACTGAGTCATACCTGGACTAGCAATGAAGCACATGGCCTCCTATGTGAGGAGGTGTGACCTTGTTCAGGACCTCATTCCTCTGTTTCTGCTCCTGTCCTACATATTATGAAGCAATGAATGGAGGCTCTCGCATGGGAAAACTCTTCAGCAGCTGAATTTGAAGCATTTATACCCCTGGAGTTATCTTAGAACAGGAATGATGGTTATTTTTTAATTTAGTACCCAAACAATGAGTACATGTGGGCAAAACTCAGATGTGCCACCACTTATACTAAAACCAAATCACATACATCCATTAAAGTTAAGGCCTCATAAAGCATGTCGGAGTACCAGCTTGTAACCTGAGAGGAAAGGTGCAGGGCTAATGTAACCATTAGTTATGTGATTTCACCTGCAGTGTTATATTTTAAGCTTAAGTTTTTACATTTTCAAGTTTAATAGTCCTAGGGCAGCGGTTAATAGAGTGACTCCTGCAGGAAGTCATTAGGGAGATGGGCCTGTATTCTCAGGTTAAAGCTTGAGGACTGATGAGGCTCCACCAGAGGAACATGTGGCTCTGTTTGCTCAAACATGAGGGGATGAATATTTGAATATGACTTTCACATCCCACAGTGGCAGATGGGTAAAGCAGAGCCACCTCATGTGTATGGATGTCTGCATCGATATGCAGCCCACTGTGTATGATAGTGGAAGAGGACGGAGGTTCGTGTTTCTCTTCACCTTTTCTTGTCCATTTCATCTTTCCCATCCCTTTTCACCGTCTTTTCCCACCTTATCTGTAACTTTCAGCCCGACACTGTATCAAGGCCCAAACACCCGCAAAACTTTTCTACCTCCATTCAGCAGCAAAAATTTGAGCAGTTCATTACTTTCCATGACACAGCTTCCTGCCCTCGGCTACAACCATGCTAATATGATTTCATGTTAAAACGAAAGCAACCTTCAACCAGTGAAGCATTTTAGCTCCATATCAGGAATACTCCATCCATACAAAAACGTCCACATGCATGGCAAAGCAGACTATCTTCTCTTGATTTGAGAGAAAGGAAAGAAAAGAAAAAAATCAGTTTGGTAGAACAGGCACCATAAAGGCTCAGTCCCTCCACAGTGGCTTTAGCTTGCACCTGACCCACAGTCCCTTGGTTGATGACATCCTCCTGTCCCGCTACCTACCTGTCTCTCTTACAGTCACTATAATAAAGGTTTAAATAGCAAAAAAGAAGAGCAGAGGCCAACTTCCTTTGTTTACTACAATTTTGAGCTGTTACTGAATGTACTAGAAAAGTTTAATAGTAGATAGAATAGAATAGAACTATATTGTCCTTGTTTGAAAGACAACTGAACACTGTTTTGGGCAGCACGGTGGCGTAGTGTTTAACGCTGTCGCCCCACAATAAGAAGGTCATGCGTTCGGTTCCCGGCCTGGGTCCTTTCTGAGCAGAGTTTGGATGTTCTCCCCGTTTCTGCGTGGGTTTCCTCCAGGTACTCCGGTTTCCTCCTACCGTCCAAAGACATGCATGTCTAGGTTAACTGGTGACTAAATTGTCCGTAGGTCTGAATGCGAGTGGTTGCTCCTCTCGGTGTGTCTTTGTGTGTTGGCCCTGTGATGGACTGGTGAGGGTGTCCCCTCGCCCGGAAAGTTGGCTGGGATTGGCTCCAGCACCCCCCCGCGACCCGGAAACGGAAAAGCGGTAGAAGATGGATGGATGGATGAACACTGTTCATCAGGTTTTGGGTTGGAAAAAAGTTAATCATCTCTGAATCAGGGAATCAAACCCCAGTCTTCAGCACTACAGGATATATTGTACTAGCAAAGAAATTTTTAGTTTGTTTGTTTAAATTTATAAACGCGAAGGTTGTTTTGGCAAAGCAAATAGTAGATGAGGTAATAGAGTGGGAAGGAGCATTATCCATCAAATCCACAATCCAGGGAAAGACGTGCCATGACTGATGAGACCCAATCAGGAGCCTGTCCCAAAAAAAAACCATCAAAAGCACCTAAACCATCAAAAGCAACATGTCCAAGGGTTTAACAGTACTTTGTGCAAACGTAGCACAAATGATGCTTTTGAAGTTATAATGCATTCGTGTGGTTGCAGCCTCCATCGCTCTGGACGCCAAAGATCACCTACATAAGGACAGGCACAAAATGTCCATGGGATCCAGTTTAGTCATTGTGATGCATCTGGTCTTATAGCTGAGGCTGTTAGAGTTAAAATTTGTAGCCTTGAGGTCAATCCTCAGTAACGCACTGAATGTCTAACACCTGAAGGAAACATTCAGAAGTGCTCACAAATATTGATCTGATGTGATTTTACCACACACTCAAGGCGTCCGAGGAGTGCCTGGATTTTTCAGTGACGTGGGTTTGATACTTATTAGGTCCACTGTTTTTGAAGTCAAGGGCTGGAAGACTCAAACGCTGTAAGAAATATGTCTCAGAGGTGTCTCACAAAATGTTCAAAGACAGTTTTGGAAAGTTTCAAGGGCGTGGGTTCAGTTCAGTTTGAAATCCAATAGCCAGATGAAAGACCTGAAGACTGGGAGATGGAAGTGTCTGTGCAACACTGAGCAACAGTGAGATCATTTGCAACTGTGAGGTGCTGCTTGTGCAGAAACAGGTTCAAACACTGAAAATGAATCCTGCTGTAGTTTTTCATTTTGACAATTTGAAGTAGTTTTGCACTTATAAAAGAAGACCTTGAATAAAAATGTAGTTCTGTTTTTCATTATTTTCCACACTCTCTCAGGTCTGTAGTTGGTCAGAATATGTATGAAAGTGTATGTGTTTGTGTGATGTTGTACGTTGCTCTGCCCCTAAAGTGAGCCCCATCACATGTGGTCTGCATTAAAAAGCTATTGTGTGTTACAGGGCTGCAAAAGCATCACCATGCCAACTTCAGTCACTATCCTATGTTGTTAGCCTCTCACTCACATAATGACATGGTTTTCTGTACAACACATACAGACACACACACAAAGACATGCACACAGAAATCCCTACACCACACCCAACATAGACTTGCTAAATCTTAAACACACTCCAACACCCAGTGTGTCATAGATCAGACCTTTCAGATTAAAAACATTTCACATCCAAGAACAAAAACATAAGGGAACAAAAAAAAATTAATTTAATTAAAATGTTATGAGTGCCAAAGGTGGGTTGTTAACGGATCAACAATATGCTGAATGAGCTGTATCAATAGCTGCCACAAGTCCCCAAAGAAGTCACCGATAATTTGAGTCCCAGTGAGAACAAGGCTGATTTATCTTACACACACACACACACACAGAGTGTGTGAGGTCTAGTGCATGATGAAGAGCATTACGTAAAGCATTACTCATCTTACAAAGCAGTTAAGGCACTGCAGCCCATGCTGGAATGTAAGTCACAGTGTTCATTTTCTAACCTCACAGCCACATTTTTCTACCCAGGACACGTTATGGTGGGAGAGCAGGGTCACATCATCCCATCAGACCCTCCCTGCAGTTGAACTGCAGCTCACACTAACATTACTTGCTCCTGTCAAGTTCAATTTTGTTGTAAGTTTAAATACCACATTCTTCGTGAGAAATGTTGGATTTGGTTAGTTCGAATGACACTGGATCCTCATTTAGCAGTGTTAGACCTTTTTGTAACTGATAGCAGAATGTTGAATATGCAATATTTTTATGTGCTTGTAGTGGCCATTTTGGTCGCTGCTTGCATTGGACTGCTCAGGTTTGATCTGCAACGTTGCAAGTTTTTTATTTGGAGGTGGAAAAATCTTTCCAATGCTTCCATCACAGACTTTTCCTCTGCTACAGAATAAAAGCGTCCAATTTAACTTTTAGATCCTGCAGAGTGGAAGCTGTTACTCCTACTGACAGAAACTGCCACAATCTGAACAACAAATATTCAGAGTGCAGAGGAGCATCAGTGACGCTTTGGCATGGGGGGCTTATGCTGTAAGCCTCATCTGTCATGTGGATAGACAATATCAAGTCTTGTGTTCATTTAGGATGGGGTGAAAGTACCTGATGATGCCAGTTATTTTCTTTTCCTGTGGCAGTTGAATTACTGAATCCTCACAACCAAGAGGACAAAAACTTAATTATCAACAACCTCTGGGCCTCACACACTGCACAGAAACAGATGTAGTATCAAAATGATCACATGTGAGCACAGGTCACTGTGTGGAAGTCATCAGACACCCTCAGTCAGGGTTCATAAGATTGTCCTTGAATGAAATATTCTGAGAACTGTCCTGGCTTTAAGAGACTGGTCCATGGTCTTGTCTGTTGTCTGTAGGCTAACCATTAACTTCATCTATATTTCCTTTCAAATGTCACCAAGTACACCAACACTGGGCACAATCACTGAAGTCCAACAATACTGCAAAATAGGCAATTCAAATAATGGTATGGGCTGAGTTGATAATGAAAACGGCTTACATCCATGATGCATCTAAGACACACAAGATGTTAAATGTGAAATTTCAACAAATGTTGAAACAACTTGAACCAAGTGAAGCACACCTTGAAATGTCTGAACCATTTTGAGAAAGGCTGCTTTACGCATACAGTCATGCATTTCTGTCATCTCGGAAAATTCCCAAGATGACATAAAAACAGCCTATGTCGGCTATTAATTGAATAGAACGTAATTCAGTTGTGAACCAGAGGAGCTTCACTACTCCACTATACAATAGTGATCAGCACTCCATATATCTGTTCAATCGCGGCCTGACACACGCTATAGTAACTTTGTGCCTTGCTATTCAGAATATAAGCATTAGCCGCAAACTGTTTTCTATTTCACATTAATTGGCAGAGTGCAAATCAGCGCTGACAGTGCATGTCACCACCTACAGTGAATATCTCTAATTATGTTGTTATCTTAAGATCTCTGGAAAATTAGCCCGCTACCTGGGCGAAACGGAGGAAATAAAATGTATGTCTTTATGACCTGTTACCTCCCCAGTGTGTCCAGGGGTATGGAGGGAGAGATAACAAAATATAAGAAAAATTGGGATTGAAAGAAATATCAAACACCACAAAAGAAACGTGCTGGAGCCGCTCTTGCTCAGGCTAGAAAATGGATTTTATTATAAAAAAAGGAACCAAATAAACCAAAAATCACTGGTCTCACCAGGATGCTCTATAAGTACCAAAACTGAAAACATTGGTCCACGTACAAGCTAAAAATGACCAGGAAAACAACAATCACAGGTCAGTAACACCACGCCAAACCACGATTGACAGACAGAGTTACACTGTCCACGGCTGTTGCCTCTCTTCCCATTTTATCCTCCCGCCGCCACTCATAGGAATGTGAAGCACCTGTATCCGGGGCGGTGCATCCACCTGGGCTGGAAAGAGAGGGAGAGAGATAGAGAGCACACCAGCCGCACACAGACACACACACACATCTTGGCACTAAGGCCGTAACATGAGCACTTAAGGCTTCTATATAATTCCGACTGGATGATTGTTTATTTGTCACTGCACTAAATAGAAGATAAAATTAATGTGTTAGCAAATCATGTAACGTTACACATAATGTGTTTTAATCAGCAACTGCTTTATGCCACAAGCACTTTTGGAGAGTTAGGTGCAACTGCGCAGTGTTGCCGTGGGAATGGATCCTGTTTTGGACCTTTTTTGAAGAGTTAAGGATTTGAATCTCATTACGTTTACATATGGTTTTCCCTTTTTCCTTTATCTATATTTGAAACTTTTTACCAGAGCATCCTGAAGGCAGCACATCTTCCATGTGAGAAAGAAATAAAATCTTTTTTCTTGCCCTTCAGGGCTTCCGTACATACGTGACTGACAGCAAGTTTTCTTCAGTTAGGCTACTCCTCCCTCTCTTTTTCTTGCTCTTCTTAAATTTGTAAAGATGCAGATTCAAATATAAAAAAAAGTGTGCAAATTTCCCCACTAAAGGAATAATAAAGGACTATCTTATTTTAAAGCCTATTTCTATTTGGGAAAGTAAATACAATCATATCACATGGCTGAGAGCCATGCACATGCAGTTCATAAGTGACGAAACTGAATATCATATCAGATAACTTTTAATGGGTCTTGAGAGAACAAAATAAATTTTATGGTGTTTCATTTTTAAATGTTATTTAAAAAAAAAACTAAACTAAAAACTAAAAGGTGGCAAAATGCTGCTTAGCACAATAACAGCCTGAGGTCCTCTGATCCTGAGCACAGCTGCTATGAGCACCAGGCTCTGACCACCTGGCAAAAAAAGATACAACACAGCAAAAAGATGGCTCACCCTCAGGCAGAGAAGAGCATATTCACCAGGCACCATGGTATGTTTATGTGCTATCACAAATACTCCTATTCACACACACCCGTCCGATGCAGAAGACAGGAAAACAGAATCGAAGAGGAGTGAGAGTTACAGGAGAACATGGGCAAACAACCAGAGATAAAAACAAACAATCCAGGTCCTGAACTCACTGTAAATACACCCACAACGTGCAGATGTATACACAAACACACACACACGCGAGGAGAGAGAGAGAGAGAGTGATGTAAACATACTGAGAATCACAGCAAGCATATACTTTAGTGATGAGATCATTTGTGTGAAAACACAGTTTGGGAGTAAGATGGAGAATAAGGCGTTTTCGTGGTAGATGAAAGGAAAGGAATGTGAGAATTGTGTGTGTGTGTGTTGACATCTAATTGTATGTGTATAGTAAGAACAGATGGAACGATGGGAAGAGGGAGAGTGTAGGAAACAAAATGTGGCCAGAGAGAGAGGTCTGAATCCAGAATGATGCTCTCTGCCAGGAAAATAACTGGCCTCAGCAGAGATCCAGCAGATCATCCACACACACACTTCTAAGACAAGGATAATAAAAGCATCCATGTGTGTGTGTGATTGGTGCTGAGTGTGTTCTCATTTCAGTCTTACTTTAAAGTCAAGGATGAACACAAACCTGCACTAACACAAAACATTTTCTAGAAAAGCTTTTAATGTGCACTCAATACTTCCTGTGGTTGCTCGCCACAATAAAAGCCTTGGAGCACAGAAACATTTGTAAGGCTTTTATCATGACTTACAGTGCCCATGGGACGTCTAGAGTAAGAGACACTCTAGAACTTAGTGTGTGTTGTTGTACAGTGCACATATATTTGGCTTAATGATTCAAGTCATCTTGAGCAGGTTTTAAACAAACCTGGCACATAGAAAACGTACCTGAGCTCTGTGCATTTCATTTGTTTTTGTTTTTTTAGGTAAGGGATTAGTGGAAAAAGAAGTCCAACTTGATCCAAGGACAAAGGGGCCAGATGAGGAGGATCCTCAGTTGAGGGTTTAATGTTGATTTACAACAATACTGCATATAGCAGCTCAGCTAAATTACAAAGTACATTCTGAACAGATTTTTTTCATCCATCCATCCTTACATCCACACATTCATCCCCCTGTCCATCCATCTAGGCAATCTGAGCTCCGATGATAGCAGGTCGAACAACAGAGTCCAGAGATGTTTGTACTGAGAAACATTTTCCATCTGCTGTTCCTAGGGATCGTAAGGGATCCTGAGGACTTCCCGGGCCAGATAAAATGTATCCAGTGTGTCCTGGGTCTATCTCGTGGCCTTCTACTACATGAATGAGCACAAAAGTCCCCCAATAGATGCTACCCAAGAGGCAAACCAATAACTAAACTGGCTCCTTTCAACAGGAAGGAGGAGCAGCTCTACTTGGAGCTTCCTTCTAACGTCAGAGCCCCATACTGCTCAGCACAGACACCCTAAGAGAAACTGCTCCTCCCTCACAGACGTAAGACTGTCGGAATTGGACAAGTCTATAGAGTGGATATTTGAAATCAGCCACAGTGAGGTGCATAATTGAAGTCTTGTGACATCATCAATATGAAACTGATCTTTAGGTTAATTATAGGCTATAGATGCCATATTTCACCACATTTCTTTAAAAACTAAAGCTATGCATTATAACTAAAAGTTTTGAGGCATGTAAACATGTCCACAACCACTTTTTATAGGATAAAAGACCTATGGGCAAAATAAGCAGTCAGTGTGATGTCTCAGAAGGCTACATCCATCCATCCATCCATCGGTTTTCTTCAGCTTATCTGGGACCAGGTCTCAGCAGTAGTCTAAGCAGGGAATTCCAGACATCTCTCCTCTCTGCAGCAACACTTTACAGCTCCTCCTATGAGAGCCCAGGCCAGATGAGATATGTTGTTCTTCCAGCAAATTTTGGGTCAACCCCAAAGTCTCCTCCTAGTTAGACATGCCTGGAAAGCCTCCAGGAGGCAGCCTTACTTGATGTCCAAACCAGATCAACTGGTGCAGGCACAGGGTCACCATTCCGAGCTCCCCACGCATGTTTGAGCCATTCTTCCTATCTCTAAGGCTGACCCTTGACACCCACGCTTTTAGCCACTTATATCATATAACCAAGGAACCAATCCTGCCTTTGGAGGGTGGGGCAAAGTAAACCCAAAACCTTCTCAGTACAGTGTTTGAATTGACTCAATCATTAACAGAAGTTACCAAACAACAGATTAAAGATATCATCACTGTTATCTATTCTTATATATCTATTACTCCCTGATTACGATCTCAGTGAGTATTTCCGATCTTTCGCCTGTCAATGTGCAGGTGGTGGGCGGTGCTGAAGGACTGATCCATGTTTCTCAGTGAAGAAGTAAAAGTATATTAACCTTAACACTTTTTATGAGGGAAAACCATGTTAAACAAAATATTTATCAAAGCAGAGGAATTCTCGATCTAAATGTTTGAAACATGACTGGAGAGGAACTTAAGTGGCTGAATGTAGTACATTATAAAAGTTGCCCTCCACAGTCAAACGATTTTTTTACTAAATTTGTTACATTTATGGTCCCAAAAGAATGATCCCTGATGACTGTCGGTCAAAACGCATTAAACCGTTACTTAGTGACGACTAAAAATATTCTGGTTATTAATTATCAGTTTGGAGGGAAAACAGAGACATGACTGCAGGCTGATACATACACAGAGGGGTTCACTGTCCTATGATGATGATGTCATAAGAATACACCTGCCCTGTCCCTGTAATCTGCTACAGCCTGAGGCAGGAACATTGGAGGTTATGATTCATGTTATGTACACACCAATCCAACTGAGTGTGTGTGTGTGTGTGGGTGCGTGCGCATATGTGTGGTACCCTTGATTTCACTCTCATCATAGCAGGATTAACTCACACTGGACAGATGGCCGTCCGATGCTCCTCCCTCCCACTCACATGCTTTCTCACAGACACACACTTAACGCACACGTGCCCACACACACAAACACACTCACCAAATACAAAACACACTCTGCAACTCAGCACAGGACATTGGCAACTTTGGTTCAGGAGCTGTGTCATCATCATTGCATACTGCCTGAGGCTTAAACACATACAATCACACACACACAGACGCACAATCACACACACATGCATTCACATGGGTTGAAGCCAGTGACAGCAGATGATGACTCTGATGTCAGAAAAGCACTCTATTCTGTTCCCACTCAGCCTGACTCTCACTAAAACACTCATGTGGTTGTTTTGTCCTGGAATGGCTTCTTTCTCTGTGGGTGCGGGCGTCACACAGCCAGCAGGGAGTATATTTAGATCTCTGTGTCTGTGACTGCCTGTGCATATTTGTGACTATAATTTATTCTAAACTTAATGAGATATCATGTTTATACATGGACAGCTTGCAGTCTGGATATTCTTTTCACACATTCAGAAACATTTCTCTCACAGTTATTTCTTTTTTTTCTCAGAAACTATCACCACTTGTTTGTATAATGGTGAGTATACCCGCTTGGTATGTGGCAGACCGGGATTCGATTCGCCGATGGGGAACCCCAGCCAAGGCACCCACTAGTGGTGCTCTTGTACAGGTCCCAAGCCCAGATACATGGGAGGGTTGTGGCAGGAAGGGCATCATGCGTAAAAAACTGTAACCAAATCAGTCATTCAAGTCTCAGGAAGCTGACTTGCTGTGGCGACCCCAAATAGGGAAAAGCCGAAAGAGCTTAGTAAAAAATAAAACATTTGAAGAGTTAGATTCATAATCCACAATGTACATTCAAAGCCAACAACTTGCTCAGAAGGAAATGTTCCCTTATTCCGAGAGGAGGATGGGTTATGTAGGATGGAGCGGTGGATGCTGTGATTGCGAGTTAATTATGAGTTAATTCATAACAGAACCACAACTTAAAGGTCCAATAAGGATGAAGGATATAAGTCTGGTCCACATTCTATATTAATACACTGAAACTATCAAAGGTCTGAGTCCGCAGAGAAATGCTAACAGTCTGTGATTTGAAACTGAGGCTTAAAACAAGCAGTCTGGACTACTGCGACTTTGTGATGTCCCAACAAAGCAGTCAAAACCTTCAGTCATGCCTTAAGCCCCGCCCGTCTGGAGTGTTTATCTGAAATCTTGATTGATAACACTTGATACATTTTTTTATTTGCTTCCGGTAACAGTACCTGTTACAGGGAGTGGTATTAAAATAAAAGCCCTGGTGTTCCCATTAAAAAGTAGATATATATTTTCTTTATTTTATTGTTATTCAGGAATACCCTGTTAATCATAAACAACAATTTACAAAAGATTTAGCATGTTTTTTTTTTTTGCCTAATTTACCTTTAAACTTAAAAATTAATTCCAATTCATATTTGAGAATAACTCATTTATCATCAGTCATTCAAGCTTCCATTGAAATGACAGGGGAAACACCTCATGACAGTCATACACACTGAAGTGATGTGGAGGGCTGACAGGGAACTGCAGGCTCCAACATCATGTAACAGGATTTCAATGCTACCATAAAATCTGAACTGCGCTCACAGCATTAGTGGACAGATTAGATCAGACATGAAGTAGAAGGGTTTAATCTAGAGCGACAAACCTATTTTACAAATAAAAATTGAAAACTGTAGGTTTCTATGTTTGTCTTTGATGGATAGAAAGGTTATTTTCATCCCAGTAACTCTCCTGGCTGACTCAAGGAGGATGTACATTTTTAAATCCCCTTTTGTTGAGTGTTGTCTCAACTCCCGAGTCATCTCAGTCCATTTATCAGGCTCCTGTGTGATAAATAGAGCTCACTCGGCTCCAGCTGTCTAAGAGGGTAAAAACCATCTATTGTGGCTGGTGCACAATGTCTTTACAACAATACGTCAGCATCAAGCAACACATCAACATCACCATCATGAATGTCTTTCTCCAGAGTCTTGCTCTGCATTCCATTGAGAGATATTGACTTGAAATGTTTCATCAGTTCATTTCAGCCTGGCCTCCAGTGTTAGTGGCTGGCTGCACTTAGCATTCGAGAGACAAAGTGAGATTAATGCAGGAGATTATTTGCAGGCAAACAGATTCACTTTGATGCACCGCATTAGAGTTTTTTGTTGAAGCTGGCAGACGTTGGCGTCACATCAGTCCTCAAGTATTCCACAGCCTCCTTTCCACCACCGTGAGGTCAATCAGGGATAAACAGGTAACCTATGTACTGTGCAGAAAGGTTTCCAGCTCACAGTGTCACTTCACTCAAGCATGCACACACCAACAGTTTGTCCCTTCTGACTTAAAAAAAAAAAGCTCATGAATGTGTTTGAACCCACAGAACATTTAACCGATTTAATATTTGAAATGTAGGAATATTTTTTTTTTTTTATCTTTAGATGGTTGAGACAAACCACAAAAATTATTTTGCTTTAAAAAATAACCTGCAGAACACGACACACCACTCAACTACTTCTTACATTGAGAAAAACAATTGCACTTTTGTCCTTTAAACAGCTTTATATGGCTAGTGTTGAAGCAGCAGAAGTTTTGAAAATTGGATTTCAACACCAACCAGACATAATATGTGATATGTGCCACTTATGTCCTTATATCAGGGTGATGTTATAAAATATGCATAGTATTATGTGTATCTGCACATACACAACTCGTTGCAACCATGTATGTTAGTTGCATATATATTTAATTTATATATACATTGTAATTGTCATTAAATTAAGATATTACAATAATCATATAATGTCAGTTTTATTATTATTTCCCATTTATTTAAAACATATCTATCTTCCCTTTTTAGGAAAATATATCGTGATATAGTCATCTAACATAATGTCTACAATACGGGCATATATATCCATAGGTTCTAAGAGGTTTCATATATAATTTTGTGTTTTTATGTACACACATATATTTGATGTTTGTATAAATATATCTCCATGAATTAAATGAAACTCCATTAAAAGTCAATTTTCTATACTTTAAGTTCCTCAGATAAATATTTTTCAACATAAACTATAATAGCATCCTTAGTCACTCTTATTGACAAACCCAAAGGAAACCTCCTTGGCATCTTAACTATCTTTAGCTTAGTATTGGCTTTTCTTCTTGTTCTGACCCCATTAGCAATAGAAATGTCTCTAATATTGCCTAAAATGCAGAACTGCTGTATGGGTCCATGCACCCATCAGATACTATGTTATGTAACTGATGACATTTTGAAAACATTTACCATTCCTGTTAACATTATACTCTTTACAGGAAATCAATTATTGAACCTCCACAGGACTGTGTGCGGTGAACATACTGTTTTCGACCTGAAAAGAAGAATGGTTCCTGCCAATTAGTGTAACATTAGTTATTAAGAATGTGTCAGCAATTTGTCAATAGTTCTGTAAAGTCTCACAAACACAAACTCTAAGGCCATTGTTAATGTATTATTTCTAAACATAAATGCCTCATTTTACTCAACTGTCTCTGTGTAGTTTTTCCAAGGAACTGGACAATCAAAGAAACAGCACATATCTCAAGTAATCTCATGTCTGTCTGTTGGTCACAGTTTGAATGTGTGTGTAGATACACAAAGGCACGTCTATGTAGATATATATGTAAAATTTTGCCAGGGTAAAATAATTGAAATGCTTTTCAGTTTTTCAAAAACCATCCTCCAGAGGTTCAACACGTGTAAATGTTTTCAGGACTAAAAAATAGTATGGGAATTCATTGTTCACTCTCGCTGTTTCCTGTAGACAATTTCAGCAAACCAAGTCTCACAAACCCAGTGCACACTGCCTGCTGAGCAGAACAGATAAATCTAAGGACCAATTTCTTTTTCTCGGCAGGTGGTGGAGACCAATCCAGAGTTCAAAAAAAGGAAACACTGGACTGAAATTCATGAAGTACACACAAACAACAATCAAAATGGACGATAATGTTCCTCCGTGTCTGCTGGATGTGTAAATACACAACTTTTTGACAACACGTTAATCATAGCAGCTGCATATATCAATACCTTCAGTGCTTTTATAGAGTCCTCATGCTCCTTGTTTAAAAGCAAATCAATAGCAACATAGCTGTCTAATCTTTGTTGAGATTTCCCTGCAGGGGGAAAACATATCAAAGAACAGTTGTCAATTGTTTCAGGAGGCAATGACAGCAAAAAGATTTTGTCATCAAGCCACGGCAAATAGCTCTCACATAAATATAGTGCTATGAGGAAAAAAAAGCGTAGTCCTTGGACTCCAACAAAGCACTAAAATAAATACTGTAATTTTACAAGAGCATTTAGTCCATCAGAATGATTCGCTGGATCGTGGTTGAAAACACTGTAAAGCTTCATTTATGCCTTGTTTATGAAAGAGCTGCAAATTGAAGGATAGGTCTGTGGCTTCTGTCAGTGCCACTGGAGACAAGGGATTGGTAGTAAGGAGTTAGCGGAGACAGAGAGTAAAAGAGTCACACAATGGTTTATCTTTAGTTTAGAAAATAATTAGACTTTTGAGATAAAGGTGTGAGATGCTGCCCACTAATCTGCTCTTATCGGGATCTTAAAATTTTTGTGGTTCTTCTGTGTGTCTCACAACAACTTGTGTTTGTTTTGTATGTGAGAACAAGCAAGATGTTATCTGAAACAGATAAAGAAAGAGAGAAGGGGAGAGGCGGAGAGACTGTCACTGGAAAACAAAGGGTGAGACTGTGGACTAATAAAACCACACAGAGCACCAAAACCTTAAATCAATATACAAACAGAATCTTCTCCCTATTTCTCCTTTATTGGATCTGTCTGTGTGGATATGAGACTCAGGGTTGTGTGGTTTTGTGTGTGTGTTTGTGTGTGTGTGTGTGTGTGTGTGTGTGTGTGTGTGTCCTGGACATCCCTACTGCAATCCAGTGACCACTGAGGTTTTCGTATTGAGGGTTTTTTTTTTTTTTTTTGCTGTTCCACTGAAGCACAGATCTTTTTCTCTGCTCCACTGCTCCCTGGTCTGTCCTCAGCCCAGACACAGCGGATAGCCGTGAGTACAATGAAGCCTTTAGGCAAGACAATTATTTGAAAAGCGTTTCCACATACACTATCAGTCAAAAGTTTGGACACACTTTCCTATTCGGGAAAGTGTGTCCAAACTTTTGACTGTTAGTGTAATTGTTTGTTGATGGGTAGACTGAGTCTATGCACAATTCCCAAAACAACCTCTGGAAGATGTTTTTCATATGGATTACGGCATGGTTTATAATAAACCCTGGTGGCTAAACAAACTCTCCCCTCTGTCACCGTTTCCTGTTAAACTGTGGACACACTCAATAGCCATTTTTATGAGTAAGATGCCACATGATGGTACATTTGTAAAAGAAAAACTATGGCCACATTCCTGTCATATGGGCTGGGTGGAAATGAGGGGACAACACCAAAATAACCAGTGTTGTGCATGATGGTGCTAAACTAGCGTCTTTCACTAACAATGCTCACTGAATGTATCTGTTGGCAACTAATGAACACAAACGTTAGCGTTGTTCACTCCAGCGAGGGATAAAGACGGCCACACACCAGGAGGAGCCAGGAGTGAACCACCACACTATCCACTCTTCCAACATGCCCTTATTGTCACCCGACACACACACACACACACATACACACAAAAAAGATCAATAAAAAAAAAAAAAATTATGGAAGAACAAGAACTGTGTTTTTTGTTTTTTTGTTTTTTTGCTGCAGTGAGAGAGAGAGGGACACAGTAAAGTTGGGGTGCAATCAGTGCAGCATCTGAAAAAACATATCTGAAATATGTGGAAAGGTTCAGGCCATGAATCAACTGTCCAACATTCCTCCACTGGATTCAAACTCACAACATATAGACATACAACACTTTGTTGTTTTTTTTTTTACAAATCTTTTAAACTAATCCATGTCTGTGACTGCTACAGTGGCAGTAACTTGAGCTTGGAAAGACAGTAGGTTTTTGGGCAGGCATTTTTGGACTGTGAATTTAAAATTTTAAATTGCGGACTGTGAACATCAACTACCTAATTTTTATCTTTGTGAACACTCTTCGTGAACTCTTTTTAACCCCTGTCAACTCCGATTCAGCTCTGAAGTGTGAACTTGCAGGACACTGCATACGACTGAGTCCCATTAAGGAGGGTCAAGTGAGCTGTGTAGAACTATGTAGCACCATTTGAGTTGTTTTTGAGTTTAATTACATTGAACTGATTTGGTAAATTTACATTTTAACACCTTTCTCATGATTAACTTAAACACATTAGAGCAGACAGAAAAACCTTCTGACAGCTACAGCTTGGATGTTGGCGTGAAGACTATCAATGAAACTGGTAATTACAGTATCAACACAATGACATCAGTGGTCAAAATAGAAATGAAACCAGGAGAAGAAAAAAATTTCCCCCTGTGTGAACTCAGATGGCAGTCTTCATAATCCTGTAAACCCCACAACATGTGATTAACAACAGTACAACAAAGTGTTGTTCAACATGACAGGAGCACAACAGTGATGTGATCCAGCCCTCAGCTTAACTGCAAGAAGAGCCTGTCACCTGCAACTCATCATCTGACCAGCTCCCCGCTACTGCTGCCGCTCAGTCATATATCATATACAGCTTAGCATGCTGGAAAGCTTTGTCACTTCCTGAACGTCTGGTAGCTATGTTGTGTCAATTTTTGGTTTCTCCAACAATTTGTGCGTTTCATGACCTTATTGTCAACCAGATGTAATCCCCATTTGAGTTCAGTCCTCATGTTCAGCAAGCACTGATAGTAGCTTCACAGCATCTTGCTTAGTTTAAAACACACAAGAATGAACCATCGTGCAACTAGATGAACATGGGAGGAGAAATTCAAAGAGGTCGTGGTACCTTATGGTTGACAGGAATTAGTTGGTCAACTGTAGCAACCAAGTGAATCGCACATTACTCCTACACTGTGCACGGTTTAGCAAGCGTTAACTGCACTTTGAATTTTCTGACGTTTGAAAATGTCTTGTTTCAAAAATAATTCTGTCTTCTGCTCGCAAGGCATTGAATTAACTCTTCCTCCTCATTGTGTCCAGTATTGAATAGTGTGCGAAATGTGATGTTGTTTTGAGACATGAGCTGATGCATTTCAAGCATTCCTTCCACTAAAACAATTACATTGTTGCAGTTATAGGTTTCAGGTGAACATCACATCAGAGGGTGTGATAAATTACCCCCCCCCCCCCCAAACCTCCCTTCAAACACACACAAACCCTACCTGTGCTAAACTCCTCATCATTTCAGAATGTGTGAATGTAACTACTTACAATTAGAGGACACTAACCTGACACTTGGACCGAGACAAAAGGCTCGTCCCTGTGGTATTGTTTGTCTGTTGTGTTCACAGCACTTTCAACATTCACATTAACTGACAAATCGATACAATCCTGAGGAAAGAAAGAACCAGGCTGAAACTCGACCATCTCTCCATCTGTACATGAGCAGACCATGGCTTCTGTGTGACTGTGACAAGGTGAAGTCATCCACCCTAGCGGGTATGGGGGATGAATAATGCCAAAGAGCAAGACGAAAGGAGGGGAACCATAGTCAAGGTGAATGGAAACCCCACTGCTGGTCTGTTAGTCACATGCTCTAACTCTCCTGAAAGGCTTGCGAAGCCGTCAGAATCATTTTCTCTGGTTTTTATCAGACCCTTTGATGATAACACTCAGCAGCTGTGGCTCAGCAGGTAGAGCAGGTCAAGCACTTACCACGGGGCTGGCAGTTCAATTCCCAGCTCCTTGTGTCCGCTCATCCTTGAGTGAGACATTGAAACTTCAAATGACTGAGTCAAAACTTTGTCTGGTTCCTCTAGCTCTGTGAGTGCAATCAAATGAAGTTTTAAAGGCACTTTATTACTTTATTATTGTTTCATTGAACCTTTCAAGTTTTAAATATTTTGAGGTATTTCCTTTACAGGTTGCAGTAAAAAATGGATATGTGAGCCATCAGAGACATCCACAGGATAAACTTTGAAAGACTCACATGAAGAATTTTCATTAAAAAAAAGATATATATGTGGACAAAGTTGTCTATCATTGTAGGTGTTGCAGGCATGTTGGTGAAGATATTCTGGAAAATAAACAGGAATTGTATTCTAAACACGGAATGCAATTTAGCTTTCAATTTTATGATGTTATCTCTGTCAGAGTGCTTTCAGTTTTTGAACAGGCATACAGATTTACTATTTACTTTTTTTTCACTTTCAGTCTTAAAAAGTACAGCTAGTGTGTAAATACTGTCTCAAAGAACAGGTGTTTTTCCATTAAGGGTTATCACTCAGTGCTGTGTAACACAGCATCCAAATTACAGGTGAGACACTGTGTGGCTGTGGAGGAAGTCATCAGGGTGATAAATTGATATTTCAATAGCTGTGTAGCTGATTTTCCTTGGAGTTTGCATGGGAACAGCAAAGCTAGTCATGCTTGCAGCTGGAAAAGATTTTCAAATGCAGTAATATGAGAAGAGCCTTAAGGCCCAATCTCAATAAGTCACGTTGCTTCTAAAATATACATCAAAATCTGCAAGGATGGATGGTTTCTGCCTCTCCCAGAGGGGATGAGTGAAGATCAGCCAGACTAATGACAACGTCACAATCCACTGGGGATAAAAACCCTGCCCGGACCAAGTTTAAAAACATGAGAGGTTGATCAAAACCTTTCTCATATTTCAGCTTTACAGCCCAATAAAATCAACCTCGGAAAATCTCTGGGGCGGGATGTCCGCCGTGGACTTTCTGAATCCTGATTTATTTTTAAAGAGCATCTGCCTGAAGTCAGCCCGCAGCGGGCTTTTTAAGCCTGCGAGCAGAACTACGGGGCCGCCGTGAGAGAGCCAGCTACTCTGCTCTGCTCGGAGCAGCAGACAGCAGTGACCAATCTGGGCATTAAAATTACATGTTGTCATATTTAGAAAAGTGTTTTTGCACGCATATCTGCAGCAGTTGAACTTGGGCAGTTACTTGCACTAACCAAATGCGTGCATATATATATATATATATATATATATATATATGATCTACGTCTACGTGTGCGTGTGTGTGTGTGTGTGTGCGGAGGTCATATGTGGCATGTGCCTCTGGAGAGTGTTTACACGACGACAAAAAAAGAAGGCTTTAGAATTTCCTACATAATTTAACAGCAGGCAAACATGAGTGCAGTCTAACAGCTCAGTCAGGTTTGCTCTGGCATTAATTACCCCTCATATATTTTGGATGGAGAGCCAGGTAACATCCTGGACTTTTATTTAGCACAAGTGAATATAATCGTTCTTCCATCCTGAATCCTGTGTAAAAGACTGTTAAAGAAACTTTAAAAAATATTAAGTGAAGATTAGTGATGTTCTGTTCTATTAGATAAATATGTGGTCACCATCAGGGAGCACTGATCCATCATCTGCTGCTGGTGTACAGCGACACTACGGACAGGACAGACCTGGAGTCCTACAGGCACATGGAAGACATCATGTCCATCACCAACTTACTTGAATCTTCCCTGGCAGTGCTGGCACTGATCACCGACCCATCCGTGGTCACACACGCAGGTCCCGTTCGAGCACTTCCCCGAAAAACAGGTTTTATCGCAGGACTTGGACGCCGACGAGGCTTCGGTGTGGATAACCAGATGTAGCATGACAAATACTCCCAGGTAAGTCTTCAACGCGTCCCGTGCGCTCTTCCTGGACGACCTGGTCCGGGTGCACAGATGGACCCCCCCAGCTTCATCCATGCTGGCGGACGAGGAAGCGATGGCGGTCTCGAACCGTCTCCTCAGACGGCGATGTGTCCTGCCGGCATCAGCGGCTCCCTGTGACGCCCGTAGGAAAGGCGCAGGAAAACGGTGATTACGCACGGGGGGGGTGAGCCGCGGGACGGGACAAAGAGGGGGAACTTCGATGGAAAACAGTTGGCACCTTGAAATCAAGGTAAACGTCCTCTCGACCTGATCATCGTTCTGGAACAAACAAACACAATAACACCTTTGCAAATAACTTCTGGGCAAGGCTCCGGTGTAAACACACGGCAGTGACCGGCTGATGCTCCTTCCAAGCCAAACACCACAATCTTGCAGATAAGAATCATAGCAGGGGGCTCAGGTGATCGTTGTCCCCCCTCAGTCCTGGACGTCTTCCCCGGCAAAGACGTGTCCTCGAGCCGGGACTGGTTATCGGAGGACGAGACAGCCGCACCAGCTCTCCCCGGAGTGGCGCCTCTCTGTGTCCGTCTGCCCTGGCTGTCCGCTCCGCCGCTGCTCTCTGACTGGGAAACTCTAACACAAAGCCCCGAGCATGAGCAGTACGGCCGCCCGGTTAAAGGGCCAGTTCCCTTTAAAAGTCACAGACATGCATACACACACAAAGACATGACATTCTTATCCAGCAAGGTGTCACTGTGTCTCCCTAGATACAGAAAGACAGACAGAAGACAGGCAGACAGACAGACAAAAAACAGATTGAAAGATGGATAGATAGATGGATAGATAGATAGATAGATAGATAGATAGATTGATAGATTTTCAAGGACAACTGAGTTCAATAATGATGTCAAATCCAATTGTGTCAACAGAATCATTTTGAATGTTTGCACTAATTCGCCCACACACACTCAGGCTCACAGAAACTTAGGAGCCATGGTAACTACAGGGAATAATAGCTAATAAAACAGCGGCAAAATAGTCAATTCTCCTGGAACAATTGCTCTGAGACAGCAAAGAGATGGCATAACTCAGTATGCCCACTAAATCCATTACAGCAGCGTCTGCTTCAGTATATTGCTCAATTATCTATCCACCTAACTATTATTATCTGCACAACACCAGCTGGAAGAAGTAAAGAGAGGTGGCTGCAGTGTTTGCTGGTTCCCAGTCTGTTTCATCTGTTGTGAAAATCAGACAGTGATCACTGAACATGGATTCTTTGAATGGAAAAGGATGCTTTTTTATTATCATTATCTCTGACCCGAGTCTGTTTTCCTGGATGCATCTGAGCCGATTCAGGGATAGGTATGACAGTAACATTAAAACCAGATTGACACAGCAGCGATCTAATTCCCCAAACTGCCTCCCTGATTTATAACTTTATCTCACTCAGAAAGCTTTAAAAGACACAGAGAGATTCCTTGGAACCCGGTTGTGCCTTTGGAAAACAAAGCCAAGATTTGCATCAGTGCTCCCTGAGGGCTTGCAAAAACATGCAGCAAGCCAGAAGATGATAATCCTCAAAACCCAAAGACAGACTCCACTCTCAAAGCCAGATATCACCCTGCTGCAGCGTGATGGAGAGACTCATATGACATCTGGACAGCTAAAGTTACATATCTAAGCAAACACCTAGTGTATCACAAGGTGAGTGTTTTGCGTCAATGAAGTAACTGAATCCAGTGGCTTAAAAGGCAAATCCACGACTTTGTTACGTTTCACATTTGCACTGCAAAGCCCCAAAGGTTCTCCCAGATCACTGTCAATGTTTTCAAACTCAACACAGCTGCGTTCACAGTTAAGTTTCAAAACCCTAGCGGTAACCTGGGATGGGAAAGTTATGGGATTTCGCTAATGGATATTACAAATGTTACTGGGTGATAAAACAAAATAAAAGATCCTTTATCAGGGAAATTTGTTCCAGCTGCAGATGTTTTCAGAAGACTAGCTCCGAAAGACTCTCACACACAGCACAGTTATGTAGTAGTGCATTCATTGATAAAGTGGAAAATAGCACAGCTTATGCATGGGATAGTTCTCTCAATAGCTGGTGGAGACCAAACCAAAGGTAAAAGGAGGGTGAATACTGACCATGTGTTGATCAGGTGGCCACAAACAGGAAAAGAATTCAAAGCAGAATGATGCTTCTTGGCATTTGCCAGATTTTTCGTGCTAATGTTTTCACATAAACATCAATATAGTCTTTTTCCAGCCAGATGGACATTAGATAGAAATCAGGTTGAAAGCATCTCAGCATTGGTGTAATTTTTCAGACAAGGAGTCTACGTCCACTTTAATACACATTCTAGGAGTTTGAGCCCTGAGAGTGGGCCTGATGTAGCTGCATTGATAGTAGTTAGTGATGTAAGGTAATTTAGCTATGAATGCTTTGTAAAGATGAATAAAGATGATTAAAACTGATGGGTGGGAACACACCCACTATATGTTCTTCTTCAGTTAACTATTCTGTATCGTTCCATTAAATTCACTACAGTGGGAGATCACAAAGTTTCCAATAACACCAAAGACTGAACATAACCCCACTGGTCTGCACTGTTACCTCTGTCTCATCTCTGCTGTGAATTGGGATCAGAATAACTACCAGACCTCTGTTACTGTAGGACATTTAGAGTTCTCTAAAGCTGACCTCTGGTATTTTCCATTGATTTATATTGAATCAGAATATAATATGACTCGGTCAATTGATTAATGTGAATCAGTCTGTATAGCAGGTGGAGTCTTTGCAGATAAAATGTCAAACAAGCTTTTTGAGTTTCATTGTAGTATGTTAATAGAGCAACCACATGTATGTGAACATTTAAATTGGATTGATTCATGTTCTCTTAGAATTTTTCCAAGCAGCATGAGAGCGAATGTTCTTTGTTGTGTGTGTCTGTTAGTCCTTCAATCCATCATTTGTTCCCTAGTGAGCTGTTTGTTTCATTATTTCATTTCCTGAACTCACGTGTATTCTTTTGTTAAGAATAGTAAATCTATTCTCCTTGGTTTGCTCTTGTGATGATTATACTTTCCACCTGCTGACTGCTCATACTCATCCAATCAAATCGAGTGGAAACATACATGTGGAGAAAATCCAGGGGAAGCTGGTTTTTCTTCCTTCATCAGCTTCTCCACCACAGATTCTGAAAGGTGTAGATTTTCAAGCCTTTGTCATCGTCCATCTTGTATATCTCCTACACCTTTCAGGATCTGAGGAAATAAAGACAACAGAGCCACCTGCCCCCTGATTGGACTCTTCTTTTGTGACTGGACTGTCCTTTGAACAATCAGATGTAGGTGTTAAAAATGGTTCTACCTGTCACTTCAGTGTCACACACGGAGTGGGAACTTTGATCTGCAAGTCTCACAGCTGTATGTATTCACACATTTTAACAAACGCACTCTGTTCAGTGTGTCCTATCGGCAAAATGTTTTATTCACAAAATCATAGTGGATGAGCTGCAACACTATGCTAACGCTATACTAATCCACAACACACATATGGAATATCAAAGTTGTTGAATTTTTTCTTCATAGATCTTGTGGCATATTTCACAATGTTCGAGTCAGGGGATTTAGAAGATTTGGGTCCAGGGTGTTTTGCAGGATTCTGATCTCTCCCATCTTGTCTTGCAGTAGGTGGTAAAAGTCTATGTCTGTGGAAGTTTGCACTTCCTGGGTTTTAGTTAGGACGCATGTGTCATCCACATATCTGAACTGGTGACTTGGTGCTGATCCTCTAAAAGGCTTCATGTTGTTATTTCTTCCATATAGAGTTTTGGACCAGTGGGAGATACTGGTGAGGCCATAGCACTGCCAGGATTTTATCTGTAGTACCTCCTGTACTGGAAATACAGTAGAGGGTGTTAAGGAGCACCAGCAGTTCCTGTCTCACAATGGTTCTAGTGTGAAGGGTGTTGTAATATAGCAGATGTTTCCATATGGTTTCCAGTACAGTTTGCATTCTTTATCCCTGTCCCTTCTTTCCAGCTCTTAATATGACTTCAGCTGCGCCTTCATACAAATTCAAGCCAGCAATGTATCCAATCTGCAGCATCTTATGTGTCAAAGTCACGTCCTGTCTCAACTTCCTAATTTAGTCCATCACAGGGCCAACACACAAAGACATACAGAGATGAACAACCACTCACACTCGCATTCAGACCTACGGACAATTTAGAGTCACCAGTTAACCTAGACAGGCATGTCTTGGACTGTGGGAGGAAACCGGAGTACCCGGAGGAAACCTGTGCAGGCACGGGGAGAACATGCAAACTCTGCACAGAAAGGACCCAGGCTGGGAACCGAACCTGCAACCTTCTTAGTGTGGGGCGACAGCGCTAACTACTACTGCCCTAACACATTAATCTACAACAATTTATTATTTTGTAACCTTTTTTTTTTTTATTATTTAAGGAGAAAGGATCCATGACTGTTTTCTGCACAGTTTAGAATCACATTTAGTTCTTGATTATTCTTATTCAGACTCTACATGATTCGACTACAGCCGTTATCCTGGCAGTCAGCCATTTCTTCAAGAAACAGCTGGTTTACTGCAGGCAGGCTTTTCCTCTCCACGCCTCCTCCTGGGACACACAGCACCTTGATGCTTCTAGTGCTAAAGTACGTCTTTTTTTCTCTTTGTTCTAATTTTTTGCCAGCAATAAGACCATCTGCCTTTCCTCTAAATCAGGAAGAGTATTTATCAAATGTCCTGCGAGGAGAATACTGATCTGGGTTCTGTGTTGCTGTGCAAGTCGAGATAAACGACAAGGTCAAGGTAGTGGAGATATGCAGCCTTCTCACATCAATGTTCATTAATTTTCTGGTGGGATATGAAATTGGAAGTTAATTGTTTTGCAAGAGTTTGGTGTCACAAGTGTCGGTGTAATGAGTCTTTGCGCAAGGAGGTTGGTTTTTCTTGTCATTTTTAACAAATCCAGATGTTTAAGTTTTCTCAACAAAATGCATAAACATAAAAGTAATAAAACTCCTGTCTAGTCAGCCTTCATCTGCATTTCCAGTCTGACAGGCCTGATCCGAATGGGCTGCACAGATCTACCAGTTTAAAGCTCCAAGGGACAGTAAACAATGTTAGCCTCTGCCTCGCTGTTAGCCTGTGGGAAATTGGTTTGGCTTGTTGTTATTCCTGCTGCTTGAGTTGAATCCTATTATAGATCGTTTTTAACCTCCTCCTTAAGGCCAAAGTAAGAATATTGATTGGCTTACACAAAGAACCCATTGTGAGGAAAATGAAAAAGAGGAAGTAAAAAAAGTAATATTGATTTTTGACGGTTTGTTTATAATTAAACTGCAGAATGGCTAATTGCGTCAGAGATATGTGGATGAATGAGGATTATGAGGATATGCAAGATATAGAGCAGGTAAATGCCATGCCACTGGTTTGCTGCCTATCCTCTTTCCCTTTGTGCTCATATTCATGTCTTGTACCACCAGCTGTGTTGTGTTTTATAGAGCAGATGTGCCATAAAAACGTGCGTGTTAATTCCGCATATTCTCACATTATGGGCATTTTTCTGAATGAGCAGAAAGAACACACACACCAAAGCAGAATGACAGCATGGACATAGTCAGTAGATGAAAGACAGAGAGGAGAGTGAAATGGGCCTTGAGAGAAGATTATAAAAAGATTATCATTTTTGATTGATGTTTACTGTCCCCTGCTGTTTTATAGCTGCTACTGCAACTAAAACAAAATACAAAACAGGAGAGGAGAGTTTCCTTTACCAATGTGAAGATTTGTATTTCACCTTGGAAATAGTTTTTTTTTTTTTTTAAATTTTGCATTTAGTTCCTGTGGTGGGTTTCTTTTTTCACATTACTTGGTATTCATCATTGAATGTATTTTGCTCACGATTATGAGAATATGATAATGAGTATCTGCTGATAAATGCCTTGAGATTTGAGCTATACCTTCAGGAGAAAATGTCATTATACTAACTTTTTTATTTTCAGAAGCTCCTATTAGGTTGACTGTGAGTATAAATACATTTAAGAAATTCAGGGAATTGTGCTCTATTTTAAGCATGGATATCCAAAAGATATATTTGTAGTTTTAAGAATTAAAAACAATCTCGGTGTAGTTTTACATCTCCTTTCTCAGGCTTTTCTCCCGAGCATAAGCAACAACGGGGCAGTCAGCAAATCAGAGGAGAGAGACTGAACCTCTCATCTCATTAGCTGAGTGATTTGTGAGTGATCCAATAAAAATATAGCAGTTCTTAAGAAAACACTCAGAAAAATAAAATCCTGTCAGGAAAAATTGTTTGGAATCAAAGATTTAAACTAATTAAGGAAAAAAAGTTGTATAAATGGTGACCCAGCAATTAGTGAAAGATGACCACTGAGAGGTTAAAGAGGGTAAAGATTAGTTCCCTGTCTGGTGGAACAAGATTTAAATAATAATTAATACATTGACACAAAATTCAGATTTTCAGTGCTGAAGTTTATGCTTTGTACATAAGTATATATCAAGAAAATCAAAACATTTTTAAATAACAAACAATTACAACTATCATTTTCATCCATCCATCTTCTACCGCTTTTAAAACAGATAACTGTCCCTGTAGATATCTGGAAACAGCAAAACCACCTCATATCTTCTTTGTGTTTGATTCATAAAAAAAAAAAACAACAACTTTTTCTTTTATTCCTGCAGCTGTGTAACGTTGAGAAATGTTGCCTTCATGCATCATTTCAGTTATTTTCCTCCAGCAATGTGGTTGTTACTTTCCTGGTGTGACCATAGTTCCAATCTGACAACTACAGAATGATCCCATCAGGCGCTGCTGAGCCTTGTTCATTTGATTTAAGATGAGCTGAGTGAAAGAGACAGAGAGAGAGAGGGCAGGACATGGCTGATGTCCAGGGGATTTCCTCGACCAGTGATTGATTCCTATCTACAATGGTCAGGGACACATTGGCTGATGTTCTAAATGAGAAAACAAGGAGGAAAAATGAGAGACAGAAAGACATTGTTGCTCTCAAATTATGGAGACACAGAGAGGAAGTATATTGCATCCAACACCGTAGCCCACAGGAATACTATTTCACTAATCATCTATAGCCCATAATGGGGAAAAAAATATCTTTCCATTCACTTTTTCTGCATCAGTAGGCAAATACATCCCTAGACAATGAACTTGGGACTGAACTTCCACCAGGTTTACACTAGATGGTAGCAAACAATAAAACAATGATTATCTCATAATTTCAGCTTTTGATCTAATGTTTTGATATGCTATCTATACCATATCTTTATATAAATGTATGTATATAAATATATAAGACAAAGAAAAGACAATAGTTTACTATTTACAGTACTATGCAGGGTTCTGTGATTTTCTTTACAGTAACCCTTTGACTACTGTGATTTCTACAGTAATACTTAAATTACTGTGATTTTGTCTGATGGACACGGTTGTATTGTAAAAATTACAGCATTCTACTGTAAAAATTATACACAGTAATGTTACTGTGATTAATGCATTAAATAACTGTAAATTTCACAGCCATTTTTTTACAGCGATATGAGCTGACAACATTGAGGGGACTAGGAGATCTGGTAATACATTTGTTTGTAATCATAGTCAGGTTTTAATAAATGATGATACATACACATAGATGGAAATTTTATGAAAATGTGCCTTATTCTTTGTTTCAACCTGGCAAATCTAATAAATGTTTGTTGAAGGATCAGATTATTTCCAGTCTCCATGATGTGTTGTTAAGGTGCCAGTCAGATCAGCGCAGATAAATATACTGCTCCTCTGAGTAAAATGTGAATTGCTGTCAGCCTTGTGCTACATATGCCAGCTACAGTATGTTCCCATGCTAATGATTTAATGCCACCAAGACACATTCTTGAGTACACAGTACAGACGATGTCCAACCCATCATCCCACGTAAAGATAGTCATTTAGTAAATCACATTGCATGCAACTCAGGCATTTGTGCTGAAAATGCTGGTTAAAATTCCTCTGCTATCTGAGCCTGTGTCTGGTAAAATAATAATTTTACAGTGGTGTAGATTAAAAGATTGTGTAGTCTGCAGCACTTTCAATACTGGCTGTGAAGAACATTCATTTTCATAAGTGAAACTCTTGGTAAAATTTCCATATTGCAACACAATCCTCAAGGTGCAGAGCATTACTCACAATACAGACACATCAGTGGGCCTGAAAAAATGAAACAATTGAATCTGATCCTTGATTGCCCAAACTCAAGCACTGCATAACTGCTTCATTTTTACAGAAGTAAATCACTACTCATCTGATCATAAACTGAAAAAAATTACCCACAAAATGGGCTATTTGTGCACCATTTAAATGTCTGAACTTGAACCGTGTCACTGCATGGAGTACACAGCCTGGTTCATGTGGCTATTAGGAGAAATAATATGACATGCAATCATCTCTTTCAAATTCCACACATGCTTCACACATCCCTACCTTCACCCCCTGAGGCTTCACCTTTTATGGAGTTGGCAATTGGCCTTTATTGAGTGGCTGAATGTTCATATTTCTGCACCTGAACATCAAGAAAACGGGGGGGGGCGGGGGGACTACTGGGGCATCCAGCTGGCTGACATCCACGTTTCACTTGTTTTTTCTTTTTTTTCATCCCTTTATTTTTCTGCAAAAGAAAAGCTGCACACCTGTTTAGCTGCATTGTCACCGGTTCCCCATGCACAGCTGGGTGCTGCAGCACCAGCAGTGTGCAGCTCCACCTGGGCGTTTACGGAGAGCCTTGCTCAAGGGCACCTTGGTGGAATGTAAAACCTTTTTTCCCCCCCTTAATTCTTATTATTTATCCACTCCCACCACTCGTGCATGCCCCCCCCCCCCCCCCCCCGCCCTCCTCTCTCCAGCCCCGCTGCTCCTAAATACCTCCCAGCCAAGTCTGGGCTGCGTCGCACTCCCCAGTCTGTCACACCAGGCTCCGAGAAATCTGACGTGTTTTTCGCATTTCCTGCACCGAGACACGGAGCAGCGTCGGCGGAGGCAGCCGGAGAGGTGAGTCCACGGGAAGTTGGAGCTCAACGGCGAGCGGTGGACGAAGCCAGGCCGCGCAGGGAACAGCAGCTGGATCCCCCTCCTCCACCCGCCCCAGCACACCTACCTACCTACCGGCCGAGCCTGCCCCTCCTCTCCGCTCCTGCTACTGCTCTTCCCAGCCGCTGTCTGGTCGCGGCGGTCCGGCTCGCACATCCCCTTCCCCTTCCAGCAGGCATCTGGAGCCTCCCACCCCTCCGCCACACGGTGCAATGCAACACGGACCAGCGCCTCCGCCGTGCCCCGCTACACATAACGGACTTTTAAAAAGCCTCCCAGGTAAATAAATAATAATAATATGACAGACGCTCTCACATCTGGGGCCTTTGCTCGTGTGTTTTTCTTTTTTTCTTTTTTTTTTTTGCTAACAGTTTTTTAGCTCTTCATATTTCTTCCGTTCCCTTCTAAAGGAGGCTCCGCCGTATTTTTCTTTTTTCTTTATTATTATTATTATTATTATTATTTCGTGACATTTGCAGCGATATTCGACAAGTGTGGACGTTTGAGGGGGCGAGACTGCAATTCAGAGCAGGACATAAATAAATAAGAGGCCGAGCGGGACGCGTTTCTTCCGCCGTGCCGAGGCGGAGCGGGATCTGCCCGGAGGACCACCGGTTGAACAGAGCCGTTATTCACACCGTCTGAGCACGAGGGGGACGCGCGTGCGGAGGGGAAGGTGAGCAGCTTCCAGCCCCGGCGAGCTACACTTCAGACACCGGCGGGGGGGCGGAGGAGGGAGGGAGGGAGGGGGGCAGTATCGCCGCCATGGTGGTCTTCAACGGGCAGCTGAAGATCAAAATCTGCGAGGCTCTGAACCTCAAACCGACCGCCTGGTCACTGCGTCACGCCGTCGGCCCCAAGACCCAGACCTTTCTCCTGGACACGTACATCGCCTTGAACGTGGACGACTCCCGCGTGGGCCAGACCTCCACCAAGCAGAAGACCAACAGCCCCGCGTGGAACGACGAGTTCACCACGGAGGTGCACGACGGCCGCCGGATCGAGCTGTCGGTCTTCCATGACGCACCCATCGGATACGACGACTTCGTGGCCAACTGCATCATCCAGTTAGAGGACATCCTGCACAACAACAGCAAGCACTTCGAGGACTGGGTAAGACGGGACACCCTGAAGGACACACTCACACACACACACACACACACACACACACACACACACACACACACACACACAGGTCAGTGAAGGCACCACCACGAAAAGCCAAGAAGTAGTTGTTGTGAATAAAAACATGGGCAGAAAGAGTAGTCAACACAAGTCCTCATGATGGCAATAAAATTGGAACAGGCACCACCTCACATTTTGAAATAAAGTCTTTAAAGTCATTTCTGACCCCACCAGGAAGATCCGTAATCAATCAATATTGCAGAATCCTACTTTGGTTCATGCCGCTATTATAGAGCTTGGCAGTATGACCAAAATTCTATATCACGGTATTTTTCAGAATTACCCCGGTTTCACTGTAATTGACAGTATTTTTTTTTTTCATGCATGATTCAGTGTTGACCACATTTTCCACTGATTGAGAGAAGATTTACTGCATATTGGCTAAGAATAGCCTATTCCAATCTATGGTTATGACTCTTGTGCATTGTGCGCAAGTATTAATAGCCTACAGGTTAGCATGGCCCCACAAAGTGCTACAGTTTTCAAGAGGCACTGTAAAGGGAGGGAATCACATGCATTGCATGAAGCAGTCAAAATACAACAACATTTTACGTACATCTCTAAATATCTTCATATTTACATAATTTAATATAATTTCTATCTCTGATGCAAGATATCCAACAGATATGTTGGTACCAACTATAATATTCTAATGTGTAGCCTCATAGATCTCCTGGATAGTCATGGTCAGGTTTCAGAGGGTGGAACTAAAGTAGTGAAGGAATCATATGGCATGACAGTTGCAGTGAAAATGTAGAACCTTTTATTTAACAAATTTTTCAGACTTTGACAGATTTTTCGTACTCCAGTGCATGTTTGCGGCTAAGGTGGTGCAGCACATTGCTCGTGTTACCACCTCCGGCGACAACTTTTGCAGTAAATGGTTGTTTGGTCCACCCAACACGGCTCCTTTTTTTGGCAAAAGTTCTTATTCTGTTACAGCCGCTGGTTCGGAGCTTCCACTGTCCATGTCCACCACGCTCAGCAACTCCACATTTATTCCCTGTTCAATGCGTGTTTAGCGGCGCAGCAATGAATAGGGTCCCCTGTGAAACAATTTACCAACGCGCTCCGTACAGGACATGTTTAGGCTCTTTAAACCGGTGTTGCCGGTATATGAAAAACTCATATCATAACAAATATAAAAAACGGTTTTCGGTACGAACCGGTATGCCACCCAGCACTATCACTATTCAAATCCTTGTACCTGCCAGGGCTCTCAGACTGGTTGGAAATCCAAGCTTGAACCTGTGTTTGCCTGACGAATGACCTCTAAACACGGGTAATAACTCTACTGTTTCAGATTTTTAGACAAAGTGAAAAAGTAAAGACAGTGAAATGTGTTCAGTGTAGAAGCCTAAATAAATAAAAAATAAGTTAGGATGACAAAGCCCTTCATGAAGTACACCTCTTAAAGTCTTGATCCTGGCCTAAATGTCATGATATTGAACCTAAGATAATTGTCACTGTCTGAAATTATATGATTGTTGAAGATTCTTACTTTGGCTTGTTTTGACACTAAAAGTTGCACCCCAATCATGGTTTATGCTTGGACTAGCTTGCTTGGGGCGTAGTTGATTGAGAAGGAGGTCCAAGGAGCCAGCTTCCCCAGCAACAACGTTGGGCACTGTCACTGAGCACATCACAGCAGTTTTCAAACTCATGTAAAGAGTAAAGATGGATGAGTTCTCTTCCCCTGGGATGTTTTGACACCGTCTCCCACTACGACAAAATACAATAAATGGGATAAGCATTTGATGCTCACTGTGGGCCCTGTCAATCCATGTCTGTCAGGGTAAAGATCACACAAGTCACACAACTTTTAATTCAATATGCAAGACTAAAACTATTTGCTCATTGACTGATCATCAGTTTGGTAATCATTTAATGGTATTAATAGTTATTTTTCAAGCCCAAATGCCAAATATTTATTCCTTCAGAAAGTCCCAAATGTGATGCTTTGTTGACTTTTGCCTTTCTAAATTGCACGTCATTGTTAATTGTATTGAATTAACACAGGCTTACAGATGTTCCCACACACACACACACACACACACACGCACACACATCCAGGAACACGCGTAAACACAGACAGTATAGATCCTGTTACCTTTGTTCTGCTCTTGTCAGCTGAACCGTTGACCCACAGCAGAGCTACAAAAGAAGCAGAAGTGGGTGTAGGGGGGGCCACACACATGATACGTGCAAACATAGGCACAGAACAGCATGAATAATCTGTTCATTGTTGTCTGAAGCCACTGAAGCAGACGAATGTTTGAGTGTATTATTGATGAGGCCATCAGGTCCATTAGAAACAGAGGCAGTGAGAGAGGGAGAGCAAGGGGAGAGAACAAGATGAAGGAGAGGGGGAGGATGAAACAGGAGGAGAACAGGATGGAGGAAAGAAAGTACACCTACCAGTGTATTCCTCAAAATGGAAAACTTTAGAGGCTATAGATGGTCAAGGCTGCAGGGGCTGTGCGATGTTTTTTTGTATTGATAGTAAGGGTTTAGTTCTTCACTTAAGATCTTGGAAGAAGATGAAAGTGACTATTAGTTGCCATTGCGTTCTGGTGGCCTTCATTATTGGCTGTAGAGATCAAAGTCACATCTCTGATCTGGTTTAGCTATCTATGAGAAAGCCTATTAAAACTTAACAAGACTTTTTTGAGGTCTCTAATTGATTTAAAGTCAAAAGATCCTTAAGCTGCTGTCACTATCTAATCCATATTACACACAGTCAAATAAGAAGAATTTTTGATCCTTTACACCTTGTATTTGTGCGTAATTGAGGTGTTCCCATTGACATTCAAAGTTGAACAAGTCCTGACTTAAGCTGCATAAAGCATTATGTAATCTCTAACAAAGAAAAGCTTGATATCACATTGAGGGAATTAAACAACCTGTGCAGTTTCCTGTTGTGCCTCTTCAATTACAAGCAGAGCTGTTTTGGAGGATCTTAAATGCTCACTCTCTTTCTCCAAAGCCTCAACAACTATAAGACCTGAACACTTAATGAAGCAAGTTGTGTTTGACGAGCAACAAGTTCAGACTACTTTAAATTTAACTAAATATGATTTAACTGTGCAGGGAGGAGTGACTGCCTTAATGTCAATACTAACTTTTAGATGTTAAAAGTTTTAGAAGTTTGGTGCCGCTCCTGGCTAGAAACTGTAGGAAAAACTGAAGAAAGATTTAATGGTGGAAATAAAGGTGCTAATTTGCTGTTGCTGTTGTTAACAACCAACCCTAAGTTGTTTCGAAGAAATAGTTTGGTTAATAAACTGTCTGCCTGCAGGCTTTTTCTGTGGGAATGCATCCAGTGCAGATCTTGCTCTTATATTAGCTCCACTGTCAGAATAGGACATGTGTGGTAAAAAACACAAAATAAAATCTTGCTGACATTTCTGCTGAAGCGATTACTACTGTTGCATGTGGAAAATGGGGCAATTGCAAATGGCCGTGGTCAGTCAGCTGTAAAATGAGCAGAACAGGTGGTCAAATTTGGATTAAAATGATTGATTAAAAAATGTTTAGTTTCACGACAACAGCAAGAATGGCAGTGAAAGGAATTCTGGGGACACAGCTGCTACCAGTAAAGTTGACAAGGCTGTACAATGACATACTGACTTCCTAACATCCAATGATTATGGATTGTTTTCTCAATGTTTCTCTGGCCTGGAGATTTAAAGCTCAGTGATTGTATGACTGGCTGTATGGTTGTGACATCACAAAGTTACAGAAGTTCTGCCTGCTGATTTCAAGGCTCAGTTTCTGAATACACACTGCATGTATTTCTTGTGTATTTCTTTAACTTTAATTGCTAAGTGTGATGAAAGGATGGCAGAATAAGATGTTAGAGCAGGAAGGTGAGAATTCATAGGACATTAATTGCAGAATGCATTGTTTGGAAGGGGACCACATGGCTTAACATGGACCCAGTCTATGGAGCATCTGTTTGTTGTTCTGCCAAATTTTACTGGATTTGTAGGATATACTTCAAATCCTCTCTGACTGTTCCAGAGTCAACACATGAAACATGTAAAAGTTATTCCAAATGTAAAACTTATTCCACTTAAATGGTCAGCGGGGGAATTAATCTTCTCCTCAGTCCATTGTTGGCTTTCACCAAAACTAATTACTTAATAGAGAATATCTTTCTGTCACAAAGCTCATCCATGATGATATTGTGCTGACGTAATGCTCCTTGGATATTACAAATTGATTTTTTTTTTTTAACTAAACTTTACCATTAGGTTGATGGAGGATCACTTGGCCTCAAACCAGACTATAAAATATAGGCTTCTGAATACAAGGCCTGATTTATTTGTTATTTTTGGGCTCAAGCTAGGTTGGAGATTTGTTTGGTAAATTCCCATACAAAGTAGTGTAATTTCTTTTGCTGAGAAACTTAAGGGAATGTATTTTGGAGAATTAAGATCAAGTTACATTCAATGTCCCAAGAACATGGGCAACAAATCATTGTAAAATGCTTGTTCCAGTGCTTCATGGTAATGCTTCAGTACATTTACTATATTTTGACATATGCTTTACTATTAAGGAGAAAGTTATTGTTTAACATTCAGAACAGGTGACTTGGATTTGGTTTGTGTTAGGAACAGTTTCAGTCGAACTGTACACAGTCACTTCCCAACTGTCTGTAAACAGAATACTTACGCAGCACAGTGTCATCGGATCAAATTTCATTTTCATGTAGCACAAGTTCAGTCTCTAACAATGTGCTTTATACTGCAGTGTCATCATAAAACAACAATCTTCCCTTATTGTCATTCATGAACGACTAAAGTGCCTTTCAATTAATTCAAATTTAGTTTGCTTTTGAGATGCCCAAGAAGTAGACGTTTTTAAAATTGCATTTATCCAAACTCCCTACCATTGTAACTTCTTCATAGAGATGATTTATAGACGAGAACTTGGTCTCTCGATGCTCGTGATGAGAAAGTGCAGAAAGATGTGTTTACACACTATATAGTTGATTGATCAATCGAAAGAAATCCCTGCATTTATTAAAGAGTTTCAGGTCGACTATGTGTGTTCATCATCTTTATAAATCACAGTAACAGTGCAATCGTGTCTGAATGCTTTACCTATTCCCTGTATTTGTTTTTTGTTTGGATCTGACAAATGTTTTCACACCAATTTTAACGCTCCTTTTCATCCTACAACATTTTTCTCGTTTCTTTAATCTACTTTTTTTTCTTGTTAAAACAGACAGACATAGTCTTATACATAATCTGTGTCCCAGCTCAGGGGAAGGACGATATATGGGAAGTGTGTCCTCAGTAGCCATTGTAGACAGAGAGGTCTAGGTCGCCATGAGATGGGCTCTCCACCTGTGCCCGTCCTTACCATTGCCTCGCAAACTGTGGTCCCTGTCACCCAGCAACCTTTACTTATGTAATACTTGAGGCTGTTGGTTCATACTGTTAGATGCTGAACTGAGCTGAAAATCAATACTTCTGCCATAGTACTTTCATTTCTCGCATGCAATCAAATTTATACTTTGCCATGTGTTTATCCATCTCAAAATCCCAAAAATCCTTTGGGTAATGAGTTTGTTTGGACATTGATGTGTTCTAGATGAGCATGGAACAAAATCTTCACTTGGTATCTGTTAGAAGTTCTCAGAGGCAGACATGTCTGTTCAGAACGTGTGAACAGAAACCTTTAACCCAAGTTGTGACAAGTACCTGGTGATGAAAAAAAGACAAAACATGAAACTTAAAACTAAAGTCAAAATGTCACTTTTATGCAAGTCTGTACACGGCTTCTCAACAAGTCAACCTCAGCAGAGAATGATACCTGCTGAGCCAGTCAAACTGCTGAGCACAAAAAACACACAACCACACACACATGCTCACAGTCAAATTTGAGCTTATTATTCAACGTGTTGGAACAAAAATGCTACTATATGAATTTATTTTTGTAATTGATTGTGGAAAATGAAGTTCAAAGTTGACTTCCTAAAATGACGGCATGTGTGCTGTTACTATTTGCAGTTACCACCATTTCAACCACTTACTGAACTGCCTGAAGGTCTAACATGCACACACTTGTAAGAATTAGAACATTAGCCAGGCAATTATCCCACTTGACAATGCTTTTATATCCCAAGTCAGTGGGGGAAGCATACTGTACTCAGAGATATTCAGAGATTCATTCATTTCCTGCCTATCAAGCAATCCGACATGAAAATGAACTGGTTGTTTCGGTGGAAGTTAATTAATAAGTAGGGAACTGTATCAAACCTCAGTCCTTTAGTAATACCAACTGTGCATGATGTTCAAAAGTTTGGATACCAAGAGCTGACATCAAAGTCAAACTCGATATAAAGTTGTTGTTTATGTTCTTTCATCAACTTGTTCCTAATGTAAATTTAAAGGAAGTCTATTTTTGCTTGTTTTTATATATTCATAGTTTTCCATTCTAAACTTCTCGTACAAATACAGCGTAAAAGCTTGCTTTCATCTCCTGTGTTATTGTTCATATATATACATTTCATCAAGCAGAGACATTGTCTAGGTTTGGAACAATATTTTATAATAGTGAATATTGGGCCATATTTCCTGTATGATGTTTTGGTCCATTAATGTTTTTTGCAGTTTTATACATGTATGCACAGTTATGACCAGAAAAAATGAAATATGAAATGAAATCAAAATTATGTCAAAAAAGACATCTGAAAAAGGAAAAATGGCACAATATATGAATAAAAAAGCCTAAAATGTAAAATACAAGAATATAATTACATGTAAAAAAGAAAAATTGAAAATTGAAAAAGAAATCTGAAATACAATAATACAATTATGTATCACAAAAAATAGACCTGAAACATAAAATACAATAATGTGAAAAATTACACTTCAACCTTGAAACATGCAATACTATAATTATACATTATCAGAACACTTGAAATATGAAAAACAATAGCATGATTATATGTGATGAAATGCATTAATAAAACTACATGTTATAATAACTTATTTAATCATGAAATACTATAACATAATTACCCAAAAAAGCATGAAACATAAAATTGCAGTAATATGATTATATATTATTAAAAAACGCCAGTCATGAAATACTCAACACAATTGTCATAAAAATTGTGAAATACAGTCGTATAATCCCGATAACTATTCCCTCACCTCTCTCTGTGATATTGTATGTCATAATTTGGGTCGGACTGTATTTAAATATTCAGTTTTGGATAAGGCGAATATTTCATCACAAAATGCAATGTGTTCATGATGAATTAAATTGTATGAATCAAGAACCACACAATAGGACATGACAAAAGGATCAGAAAACCACAGCCCCCTCTAACCCCCAAAGGAAATATGGACTGTACTGATGTCGTAATTGCAACACATCTTCCCAAATGCTGTATCATGGAAAACAAAGAAAAGCAACACAACTTTTTCTTTTTGTCTTGCATTTACCTCAGCTTTGAATTAATAGGCCTCATTTAAGTGAATATTTAAGAGGTAAAAGCACAAATAATGAGCCTGCCTGATTTCCAGTTATACAAATACAATCCAGCAAATATTAGTCTGATTGTAGAGAAGAGAAAAAAAAATGCAGTGATTGATGTCTGTTAATAATGAAAAGGTGAGATTCCTTTAACCTGTCAGGAATGTGAGTTCTCTCTTCTGAACTGTGAGTTCATATGTAGGCAGCTGCCTTGTTAGAACATGTAATAAAAAGAGGTGGGAAGAGAGAGGGAGGGTGAGAAAATAAGTGTTTGATTCTACTACTGTACACAACAGGCAGTGATTGAGGGGAGGGAGAGGTAAGGACCAGAACAAGACAGAGTGGGTGTTGAAGTAAGCTGTCTCATTTTGAAATGAATGGAAAGGATACAAATGGTGGTGGGTGAGGAGGCAGTGTTTCTTCTCACCATCATGGTTCTACAATTGTGCAGTAATTTATTCCAAGTTTGTCCTACATCTGTTGAAATGTTCAAAAAACCTGTAAGAAACAACAACAGCAGAGAAAGGAATTCTGGGATCATAACTTTATCATTAAAATGTTTTGTGGTTGCATAAAGAATCTTAGGTTTGACATTGTAGTAGTGGTAATTTCTGTATACTTTATCGCATGTAGTTGATCAGATGTGGTTTTTGTGGCTCATATTTATTTCATGAGCCTGTTGATGAGTAATACATTGATCATCACACTGCATGCAAGCCTGCATTGAGTTTTGACTTTCCATGGATCTAAAATATATTTAACAATCACAATGGCACTTTTCATGTCTCTGTGCTTCTAGCAGCCAGCGCTGGAGGCAATATGTAACACTGTATAAGGCAGCTACAGTGCTACTCTGGACATTTTTAGCCTTTTAAGCCCTTTTACCAAAGTGATACATATACTCTGTGTGTCAGTAAATCTGCCAAAAAATGGTGTTGGAGTGTTTGAGCTGAACTTTCTACTCAGAGTGATGTCATCACATGCAGACAGAAACACGCACAGAGAAACAGTGAGCTGCAGCTGCTGAGCCTCAGAGCAACAGTTAACAATTTGTGATATGTGTGTGTTTTTAAAACAGGCTGCAGCTCACTTTGTCATCCCCAACCACACAGTGGCTGCTGGTAGGTGACAGGTGTGTTTAGAGTGTGGCTGTGATTGAAAGACATTAGCATGGGAAAATGAAATAAATAAATACATTTCTGTCCACACAGTGGACATGCAACAGGGAAACCCAGTCGTCTTCCTATTGGTCCTTGTCCTCATCTGTGTTGAGGAATGCCTTGAGGAATTACCTTTTTGGCACAAAAATTCACTCAAATAGAAAAATGAGCTCATTGGATTTCAGTGGTCAAAAGGCATTGCAACAAACAAAGAAATCTTTCTAGCTTAAATCTAGACTTAAAATAACAGTTATGACAAAATCTCACACAAATTGACATTATATAAAACAGTATAAATATGGATGCAACCTAAAAATAGTTTTGTCTGAAATATTTTAACTCCGTATTTAGACCTGAATGTTTTGTTTTACCCTGATTGGCATACATCTTAAATGCCATGTCCATGCCACCTGAAGATGCTGTAAATATAAAGCAGGAAGAGTGTGTGACATCCAGGTATTATGCTCCATAATGTAAATTATTATAATACTTTAGGGTTAGTTTAAGTTATTACTAGGTTAAGGCAAGAGTTTGGGTTAGGCAAGAAATAGTTATGCTTACAGTGAGTCTCTTGAAATGAATGTAAGTCAATGCAATGTTCTTTGACCTTACAGTGACACATCAATGTGTATATTTGTAAGAAAGGGAGTGACTAAAACTGAAACCGGTTTTGGCTAACAATAATCTGATAATTTCATGTTATCAGATTATAGTTAACCATTGTATTATGTGCAAATTGTCAAATTTTTTCACACTTAATTAGCAGGAACTTGATGGGAAAAAGTGGTTTAAAGTAGACATGCAGACAGCGGAAGGAGAAGAGAGATGGGGCAGACAACCCGAACAGAAACCATTTGTTCTGTGATGTTTCAGTCACAACTCTTCCTATGGTTAATTTCACTTTAAGTGCTCCTCACCTAAATTTCCCTCGAACACACATCGCACTCAGGGGAGAATAGTTCCTAGCATAATTCATTGTGGTTCTTTTAAAAGAGCTAAAACACAGTTGGGAAAACAATACATGAATACTTTAATTCCTGTTTTTTCAGTTTTATTCCTTGTAATAGCTTGCTGTGGATCGTGTCAGTTGTCAGTGTTTTGTACGGGTTTGTGTGTTGATCTGAGCGCTGACTTTGTACCTTGGCAGTTTTCATTTTGAGTCACTGTGCTAAATGCATCACACCAGCGGCTTTTGCCACAGCTAATTATCTTTTGCTAAAATTCCTTGAAGACATTGCATTTGTCCCCAAGACCGGTTCACTGCACAGTTGTGAGAACAGTGTAAATCATTCATGCCTCTTGGGATATTCTATGTGGTTAGAGCACAGGACAGTTGATACACTTATGCGTTTGATCATAGTTCGGGCAGAATAAATGCTATTCAAAGGTTGAGACCTGGCTGAAGGCCGCTTCCTTTTTTGTCTTTATTACAGCACATAAATGTTGGAAACAGTTTTTATTCTGGTATAAACCATGCCAGGACGAAAGTGATTTGGCCCTCATTGTCTCAAGTCAGTTGTCAGTCTCATTAAACTTTTATTTTATTTAGGTTTTAATTGCATACATTTAAAATATTAGCTTTGGATGCCTTTTTGTACCTGCATTATTACATTGGCTGGTTGTGAAGTGTATTATTGGCTATACAGTTTAAGATCATGTCCAAAAATCCAGTCTTTCTTCACTTCTAACTTTTGACGTTACGTCCGACATTAATGACACCTTGAGGTTTGAGGCTTAGTGGCCTCTTAGCCAGCTTCCATGTTCCCAGTTGTGGTTGTAACACTGTCAGTGTGATGCTGCCAACGTGAAATGGCCAGATTGCTGTGTGTTCATCCCGCGGTTGGTTAGAAGTGTGAACGATCGCGGTTTGACTGCTGGAGCTGACAAAAGAGACTGGAAGGAAAGGTTTGCTAAAACAGAGCAAGCATAAGTTCAAGCTTTGACTGATATTGAAACAAGTATGACACATTGAAGAGCTTTTTTTCTGAATAAGGGACAACCCCCGTCACCAATGGAGAAGTTACTATATTCAGTCATCTGAGGAATGTGGAGCGATCTAATGCTGCACTACAGATTCTCATTGAGCTTTTTGTTCTTACGCAAAGACATTCATGCCGCAGAAAGGTCAAAGCACAAGAGGAACCATTTGAGCCTGAGAATGGTTTCCTGCCCTGATCAGAGGCACATCAACAAAACACTGCTGTTCCGTAGGGCTGGGTACTTAATGACTTTGATCAAAGACATTAGAAATTATTAATGGCACTGAGCAAATGTAAGCCATTTTAACTTAACTGATTGACCACTTTAGATCAAATAACGATACATTAGAAGATGATTTTAGTCTCACAGGCGTTAGAGATCATACAAATGTTTATTAGACTATATTATTGGAGTTTTGAGAAAAATCTTAATGTCAGGTGTTTGATTTACTGGATTTACCATAAATATATGGTTTCTGTTACTTATCAACAGTATTTGAAAGTGTGTTTGATAGAATTTACAGTATATCCTGATCAATTTCAATTCCTCCATGAATCTGCGTAATGTTCACAATGAGTGAAATATTCCAGTCCAACATTCCTTCAAATTGAAATATTGATGATTTCGTGCTAATAACCTGAAGCAGGTTTGGGCCGACTCCTGTGTCAGGGAGGTGAGTATGTTGACATTGAAAAGAAGGTAGATTTCTCTGGATGAAGTGACAATTTGTTGCCATATTAAGGGAAACCTGTCTTGAGTTGAGATCCAGCTGTGGCTCAGGACTCTGTGGAAGTGTCCCTGGGTAGGAGAGTAAATCTGAAATTTACCCTGGTGGCCTCTCCATCATTGTATTGTATTAGTAGTGTAAAGTGCTGCGAGTACTCTCTGGGACAAAAACAATCAGTGGAAAACTGGTGAGTTTATTCAGAATTAAAACCTTAAATATCACTGACCTGCAGTTTGTTAGCATGAAAAAACAGAACAGCACCTTTGAATCTGAGAATTATCTTTGAAAATAACTGTAGAAGTTTGCATAGAGACGATGACTCTCTAGTTTTAGGTACTGTAGACCACTAATGCCTACCAGCAATGGAGGGACTGGCTGGGAATATGTGTGGGTGTGGCCTGGTTTCCATAGTAATAACAATGAGGAAAAATAAAGATGACAGCAGTGTATAAAATGGCAGAATGAAAAAAATAAAGAGAAGGAGGAGATATCGAACAAATGTATAGTGAGCTGATAGAGAGCTTTCACTTTGGTAGAATGCAGACAAACCTCAAACAAACCTCACTTGAGCCAATGGAGTGCTCTGTTCTGGCCCCCCTGCAGAAGATTGTGCTCAAACTTTATGTCAACGGAGCCTTTAAAAGCACTGTGTGCGATGTGGTCACTGTACATCGAACAACTACATGTAGACTACCTTGGCTGATCAGTACTGCCACAGGGCTTTTATTCATCTACTCAACCAGTCATTTCATTCATTCATTCATTCATTCATTCACTTTCAACCGCTTATCCATCTTGGGGTCTTGGGGGATGCTGGAGCCAATCCCAGCTCACACTGGGCGAGGGCGGGGTACACCCTGGACAGGTCACCAGTCCATCACAGGGCCAACACAGAGACAACAGAGACAAACAACCACTCACACTCACACTCAGACCTACAGACAATTTAGAGTCACTAGTGGGACGAAACAGGAGTACCCGGAGGAAAGCCACGCAGGCACGGGGAGAACATGCAAACTCCACACAGAAAGGACCAAACCCAAGACCTTCTTATTGTGGGGCAACAGCGCTAACCAATATGCTGCCGTGCTGCCAGAAGGAGTTAATGTCTTTCGATATTTTTGGTGGACAGTCTTTAGTAGCTCTGGGCCTCTGGAAAATATGAATACAGTTAAGGGATTAATTAAAAATGTAAGACTAGAACACGTTTCTCCTCTTGTGTCGTGAAGAACATCCAAACACATACATTAAAAAACACCACTATTGGTCACTATGAGTGTTAACACAGAGCTGCCTATTGTTGTCATGTTTTTTAATTAGAACAATACTTTGGAAGATTTAAAGGACTGTGCTGAGAATCTTGAGGTCATGTATTCTGTGGGTGCTGTTTAAAATATTATAGTGCCTTTTTCTAATACAGCCTGAAACCACAGGTCTAAATTTCCATCCATAAGTTTACAATAGAGAAAATGAGAGACATGACAAAAACAGCAGGAATCTTCATTAGAAAGTCGAGATTCACCAAAAACAGCATTAGCTCGGTGCATCAAAACATTTCATGAATAATAACAGTTTGTCTTTCCTCATTGTTGTTGCTGTAAAATGTTATGTTTGTGCTAAGTGGTGCTTACATGAGTGGCAGGAAAAGCACTCGCAGATTATTTCTTCATCTTGCATTCCTCACATATCTGTGTGACTGTGTCGTACTGTAGGGTACTGTAACTAACACACTTCACACAGGCAGGATAAAGGGATGATAACAGAAGCTACAGGGGGTGGTGGGGGGCACCTGGGGAAACATCTCTCTCTCCCTCTTCCCTTCTTTCTCTGGGAAGTAAATTCAGACAGTGAAAACAGGAAGTAGGGCCTACCGTGTGACTCAAACACACTGCCTCTATTTTTAGACACATGCACTCACATAAACACACACATGTACACACACAGCCCTGCCCCTGTTTCCTTCACTCTGCTGTGAGGACACCCCTCTACTCTGGCCCATAGGGAAACAGGGTCAAGAAGAGAGCAGGGCTGCGCTCTTCCTCTCCTCTGTCTGTATGAGAGTTTTCAGAGTCTGAGGGAAACCAAGCTGGACACCCAAAGGCACACTGACATGCCTTTGAGCAAAAGAAGCAAATGAATTAATGATCTTTACAATACAAAAAAGTTCACAGAACCCAACAGGGGGGTGCGGTTGAACAAATGAATTAGAAAAATATCAAACTGCAATTATTTTCTAGAAACTCCAGCACAGGCATGAACCAGATGTCTTAGCTCTGTACCAGACCTGACTGACTAGGCTGTGGCTGGATCTGGTCTCATGATGTATGTTCACATGAATAGACTCCCACAGTTGCTAAGCTACACACATCACTTCAAGTTCTACCTTCAAGGAAGCTGAAAAACAGATAATGAAAACCAAAAGAAAAGTTAACCCTATAATGCCGTGTGTATCATATTTGATACATACATTTAAGAGACCATCCCCTTGGCAAAACAAAGGAAAAAGAGATGGAAAAAGGAAGCTGTTTGGAAAAACATAAAGATGCAGATATTACGGATGACCAAGGAGAAGTTTTTGTTATTGCCTGAATTGGGTGTAATGCCCCGATTACACCCAAATATGATATAAACAGAAAGGCAAATATGCTTTTTTATCTCCAGATGACTCCGATATCTGATTCATTGTTTTTATAGTTTTTCTCAAACATGGGAATCTGCTGCTTTTATGTTCTATTATGGTGAAGTGAACGTCTTTGGTGTTAGATAAAATCACCAAGGACTCTATGTGGACACTGAAATTTTTTCTAGACTCTTTCTTTTCATATATGCAATCTATTACTTTTGAAAATAAGATGAATGTATAATTAATTATGGGCAATGTGATGTCAGCAGTGACCAGGGAGTCAGTGTGATACCAGAAATGTTCTCAATCAGGCCCAACAAAGCCCTTTTAGCACTGAAATACTATACAGCAGAAAAGGATAAAGGCTTCACATCGCTTATGTAACAGACCCTAATGACGTTTACAAATCTCAATTTGGAGCAGGGCAGTCAAACATCTGTGGAATGTCTGCCACGTAAATCACCGGCGAGCTACACACGGCAGAATTAAACTTAGCAAGGAGCCGTCTGCATTTCCTCAAACAGGATGAGAGAGGAGAAAACACCCTGTCACTCTACTCAGGTCTCACAGACTCAAACACACATTAACTACACACAAAAACAGACAGATGGCACTGAGTCATTTTATAATAATAAATGATGAATTGCCACTTGGAAGCACATTTAATCCTGTCTGTTTTTCTCCAAACAAAAGTTGTGAGAGCCTCAATTTTGATAATATTAATCAGTTAGTCAATCAGAAATAATTTGGACAAAACCATGTTAGATGAGGAAATTATCAGCTGATGGAACAATAAAGAAAATGATTGTTAGATGCAGTTTGAAAATGTCGACCTAGCATTTATATGAGCTTAGTGCATTTTCTCCTTTAGGCATCCATCATGCAATGTGATCAGCACATCTTTTGTTTTTTTCCAGTGAAAATAAAATGCTAAGACCATCATTACAACTTGAATTTTGGAGTCATATTACCATCACATCAGCCAAAATAAAAACGACGTGACTTATGTACAAATGGTGCAGTCCTACTGAGAATTGTTAAATATCTTGCAAATTCTAGGTAGTCATTTGTCTTAATTTTCAACTTGTCTGATCAAAAAAGCTAAGTATGACATCACATATGACAGCAAATTTCAGTACTCTACTGAGCCTGAGCCTGAAAACCAGCTGTCAGTTTTTCTGAGACTTTCTGATTTCACAAAAAAGCTGCCCTCACTGCCCTTACCCACACCCCCAATCCCCTCTCACTCCCCCTCCCTCCTAACCCTAATCGTAATCTCTCATCCAACGTTGTGGGATTTGGTTTGTCTGAGTGTTTCCCTGAAATCTGTTGTATTTTTATTGGATTACTCAGAAAACAGTCAGCTAATCACAAAGGAGGCTCCCACTCTCACTTCTGATTGGTTGAACAACCAGGGAGAAGCCTGAGAGAGGAGATGTAAAACTGCTCTGAGATAGTTTTTGGTTTTTCAATCTACAGTTATGTCTTCTAATGAATATCAACACTTCCAATAAAACACAGGGAAAGTGTAAAATATGGGATTTTTAAGTGAGTAGAAAAACATTATTGAGGTTCAATGATAGTCCTCTGTCCCTGTCTCTGAGGATCAGTGAGTCTGTAGCTGTAGGTCTCTCTGAGGATACGTGCAGCCACATGATTCCAGCTTGACTAAGGCTCATGTGATACTGTAAAAGCTTTGGGACAGCTCTGTGCGTGTGTGTGTCCTGGAGGAATGCATCTCAGTGTAATTCAGTTAAAATTGAACTCATTAAGCTTCAGTTGACAACATGTGACATAAATGATTGAATCTTTGAATTAACCTCAGTCACAGATATAAAATTCCTGTTGCCTGGTGCCTGAATATTTTTCATGGACCCTCCTTTTTCTGGGGCAACTTATGACCTTGTTACTATGGAGATCCCTCAAGGGACAAAATAAGCAACACAAACAAGCAAAATATTCACTCTACCATTCAGTCAACGCCATTCCACGTCTTCCTTTCACATAGACTGATAAACATGCAAATTACCACAGCGCTAATGCTAATGAATTTAGCATCACTCATTAACATCTGTACCTTGTGTGTCTGAAAAATGAGAGGAGTAGCTGTATTGATTTCAAATGCTGTTCAATTGGAATTCATTTCTCAAATCAGTGATAAAAGGGGAGATTTATTTTGGTAAAGGCAAAAATAGACCACAAAGAAGTTACACTATTAATGGCTATGCCCCCCCAGCAAGTAATACATCCTTTGTAAGAAGGGTGTTTGAACTGATTACTTCAGAAACATATGGGACTCATTTCTGCAGGAGACTTTAATATACTACTGAGCCCTTCCTTAGATACAACCAATAGAAAAAGGAATTTGACTGAAAAGCGTGTAAAAAAAGTACTTAGAGATTTAGGACTAATTAATGTATAGCGTGCCCTGAATGGATCAACTCCAGGATACACCTTTTGCTAAAATTACTAACAACTTGGATGGTATCCAAAAAGCAGTAAAGCCATCTCAAGTCCGAACACTAATAAATCACCCGGTACGGATGGTCTCCATCCAAAAAGATCACCTGCCCCCTTTGCTAGAGTCCAGTTTAATTTCAGTAATCCCCAAAGAAGGTAAGGACAGAATAGACCGTAAGGGGTACAGACCTATTAGTGTTTTAAACACAGACTTTAAATCGTACAACGCCATTTTAGCAAAAAGAATGGACACTGTAATGCCTTTGTTAACCCTATTAAATCCAGCGTGCCACCAGCGACACATTTGCACAATGGCATTTCGAATTTATGTAAGGTCGTGAATGTTTGTTCTACTGGAGAAATTTCAGTGGTTTCTGAAAGTTGAGAAGCTGCGCTTTACTGCAAATATAGGGTCATTACGGTAATTCCACTCGCGCTGTTGCCGGAAGTCGTCGAATCCACTCCTTCGTTGTTAGGCGTTAATACACTCTTTTTGACATTCGGTAAGCTGCTAGATACTGAAGGTTGTAAATGTTCTGGAAAAATCTTTGGTGTTGAAGGGTTAATAGATGAGGAGCAAACAGAATTCATAAAGAATAGACAAACACAAGATAACATAAGAAGAGCCTTACATATCATTGAGCAGAATAATGAAGACCATATTAGTGCCATTTTTCTCAGTTTAGACGCAGAAAAAGCTTTTGATTCGGTCAGGTGGAATTTGTCTATCTAGTAATGAGAGATTTGGCTTTAGTAAAGATTTTATACAGTGTATTCAAGCACTTTACTCCTCCACCTACTGCAAGAATTAAGGTCAATGGCAGTGTGTCTGATTCTATAACGCTACAATGTGGCTGTAGACAGGGCTGTCCCCTCAGACCCAACCTTTTCAACTTAATCATCGACCCTTTAGCCCAAGTAATTCATCACGAGTCAGGATTACATGGTATTTTCGTAAGAGGAGTATAAAATAAGTACATACGCGGACGATGTATTGATCAGAATAAAGGAACCTAGTTCAGGCCTACCTATTACTGAAAATGCTCGAAACATGGGGAATATTCAGGATATGAATATAATATGAATATGAATACAAATATTCATAAAACACAGGTTAATACATTTAATTACACACCCACAGAAGAAATCAATGTAAAATATAGTTTTAATGGGAACTCATCTCATATTAAATACCTAGGAGTAAGCTTGCTTAAAGACATGTCACAGTTATTCAGTAATAATTCTAACTAATACCAAAAAGATATATGATGACCTGCTGCCCCTCGACTTTGCTGGCAGAATTAAAACAATAAAAATGAATATCCTCCCTGGGTTATTATATCTTTTGTAATGATTGCCAATAGAAATCACTCTGAAACTATTTAGAGAATGGAGTAAACATATTTCACGATTTATTTTGAAATAACTGCGACCAAGGGTTAAAATCTTCCCAAACTTCTCTCTGGAGCTCAGGTAATAGCTCAGGGGGTCCTCAACTTAAACCGTTCTCAGCCTATGACATTTCGGGTTACCCCATAAATTCCATTAATTATAGAGAAACCTTGTTTCAACTTGAGGGGTTCTGGTCGTAAAGATGAGTTGCGCTAGGAACTACTGCAGTCGATGAAAACTGTATCATGTGGCGCTACGGTGAGGAAAGTGTAACAACATTTTCTCCACCAAATGTACATCTACTTGCTCAAGCTCGAAAGTGCAGTTTCACATAATTCATAATAATGTTGTTAATTAAATCTTTGAGCCATGCCAGTGTTTAATTTTTCAATCGATCAAAACTGTTAAAATAATTTGGAATGTCCTGAGAGTTAGTGATATTAAATCCTTCGGAATCTACATAACTGGTATTCATGCTTCATTTTTTTCCTCATGATTTCATTTTTTCCACACTTTCTTACTATCATTTGTGGCATTCTCTAATTTCTGCTGTTTATATTGCTTATTTTTATGCTCTGATTCAGTTTGTTAACCTTTTTTCTTAATTTAGAATATAGTTCCCTGACCTGATTGAACTTTCTTAGCTTCATTACGCTGATCCATCATTGCCTTCAATTCTTTGCTCAATCATGGTGCACAGTCATGTTTAACAGTACATTTCCTTAGCGGGGCATGCTTATGCTTGTGGCCAACTGTGAAATCGCTGTTTTAAAGACCAACATCAGCTTTTCATTTCTGGTGACTGTATTTATGCTTCAAAGATCAAAACGGGTTTTCATCAGTGAAGATGATGAAAAGCTGAACAAAATGTGTCAACTGTTTATTTTCTGATAGTAAAAAGTATGTCACCCCTGTAGCTCGCTCTGTGTGACTTTGTTGTGGTGCATACACATCAGTATGCCAAAGGTGAGTTCATAGGCCTTGTTCCAACTTATTACATTTGTGTGCTTAATTTTGTCCTCATTTTTATTCTGCCTCTGATGTTTTCAATTAGGCCTCACACCTTTAACTTTTGATCCTTGATTGTGATTGACTTTTTGTCTGAATGACTTCAATCTTGGAGCCATACTTTTCGTTCATCACGCGCCATCACATCAACAATTAAAGAACATGATGAACAGAGAGGTCAGATTTTCAGGACAGCAAAACCCACTTTTATTTGACAGTTTTCTGTCAAATATAAGCGAGTTTTATGTAGCCAATATTCTTTATCAATGTCTTTGACTTGTCCCCTTTTCCCCAGTGTTTCAGTGTTTCCCCCCTTTCTACAGCTTCCTTCTCCCCTGCGTCCTCTTCCTCCTGCCTTCCATGTCAGCTGTGCCATGAGTCTGTTAGAGGTTCTCCTCTATCTCTGCTTCACTCTTTTCAGTTAGTATAGGCAGTGATCGCTATCTTCACCTGTTTGAAGCTACAAGGAAACACTAACGGCCACATTTTACAGAGATGCACATATAGTGCCTGCAGATATTGGCAGAGAGGACAGTAGAGCAGTGTGGTTATGTGTCTGTTTGTGTGCGTAAGTTATCAGTAAATTTATTTTCAATCATATTTTATGGGTGATCTAATCAAGAATACTGACCTTTTGAAATACATAGATTAAACAAAGAATTGGAGAAAAAACCTAAAAAGGTTTTTGCCTCATGACATGCTGTGAATGTAACAAACTGGGTTTGTGATTTCCCTGGGGATCAGATAAATGCTGGGCTCATAGACTTAAGTTACCAAAAAACAATACCTTTTATATTTCTACCTGCAACTGTGTTATCACGTAATTTTTTTTTTTACCACTAAAAACAATGGTTTTAACAGCTGCACTGTTACTTTGCTGAACCCAAGCAGCAACCTGCCATGATGTCAGTGGTTTGTGAGCTGCCATTTGGAAGCCTGCCATTTGCAGTTTCACTGAAAATGATCGTATTCACACCAAGAGCCAACACACAATGTGAAGTCCCCTTTCTGAGGACGTTAATTTGCAGTCTGCCTGTTTCTTAAAACCAGCAAAAGCAATGTTTGTTGGAGAAGGTAGAGCTGAGGAGAAGAAATAGGAGATCTGACCTGCTCTCTACTGATAATTAGAGCTTCCTGTTGTAAGTATTGTGTCCACAAATGGATCTATTTGATTTCTGCTGTTTATATTGCTTTTTTTTATGCTCTGATTCAGTTTATTAACCTTGTTTCTTAAGTTAGAATATAGTTCCCTGACCTGATTGAACTTTCTTAGCTTCATTACGCTGATCAATCGTTGCCTTCAATTCTTCGCTCAATCATGGTGCACGGTTATTATTTAACAGTACATTTCCTTAGCGGGGCATGCTTATGCTTGTGGCCAACTTTGTTAGTTTTTCCATTAACACGTTTAAGACAACTTCCATATTTCTCTCTATACACACATCAGACCACTGCCCGTCTTTAACCTACTTCACATATAAGTCTTGATTAAACCTACTAAAAGGTGAAGTAACTAGTTTTTGCATTCGGGGGTCAGTAACAGCAACCAATTCATATAGGCCTCACCCAAAGAGATTATTTATTCATAGTCCCACAAAGAGGAGGGAACTGAGACATGAGTTGACACATGAGTGTCAGCTCACGTGCGTGTGGGTCATCAAAGTTGAGTTCTTTGCAATAGTGTAACCAGCATCACTTATTCAATAGGGACAAATTAGGCATAGGCAGACACACGGCTAAACAGGGGGACAGGCATGAGTGCCCGCAGACAGAGACCTCTCTGTGTGTGTGAGTGAGAGAGAGAGAGAGAACGTGAGAGAAAGAGACGTGTGTGTGTTTGTGTGTGTGTTTGTGTGTGTATGCTGGTTTTGTTTGAAGTAAATCTAGTGCATTAGCAGCAGGAGTGAGTCCAGCTACATAAAGTTATGCTCCAGAGCTTGCATGTGTGTATGTGTGTGTCTGCATCTCAGCCTGTTTTTATTCATTTATAATGAACAAATGGACACTAAATAAACAGACTGTTGCACATCAACTGTAAAAGGTATTAATTTCATTGCAGCCATTACTGCTGGACTCTGTGGGGTATTTCAGAGAACACTCTGCAGCTCGCTCTGTTTGGAAGAGCAGCTTTTCCCTCAGCGCACATATCGACTGCCCTACCTGCTTGTTATATCTCTGTGAGGATCAGTCTGACTTTAACACCTCCAGGATGAGGACCTTTGTGAATGGTGAAGTCATTTACTTTTAGGGTCAAGGCTATAGGGCCACTCCACTAATTTTCCACATCTAAATCATTCCATTAGTCATTGCTAGCGCCGCTCAGCATGTTGTATAATTTCGGCTGTCTCTGGAGCAGCACATAAAGTCTGAGAGAGTAACCCTGATGATGTTATAGTGATGTTATCAGGAATTATTTCATTATGAGGTTGGCAACGTCAGGTTTTAAACTAAAAACCTTCAGTATACGCAGTTTAAAACATGGATATTTGAATGGAACCCTATCTTATTGCATTACGGGAAGTGTAGGGTTGAATGAACCTGACCCATAATAGAGATTAATAATCAGAATCTATCATATTCCGCTGCATCAGTTTTTATCTTTCTTTAGCACTTTTTTTTTTGGTAACAACAGAAATGTGGAGTGCAGAAATTAAAAAATTGTCTGAAAGTTGGCAATGAATGTCAGGACACTTGCGTCACTTTTGGAGTCTCCACTTAGTGCTTGTGTCAATCGGCTGCTGTTAGAAGGATGCTTAATGAGGCACTATTTCACTGAGGGGCCTCACATGTATAGCAAATCCACCGAGTATGTGTTTTTGTGAAGGGTCTGCAGTGTGTCACTCCAGAGGCCGTGTGCGCTCTGTCGCTGAGAACAGATTAAACACAATGTCCTCCCTATTCTCCCCTTCTCTCTTTGTCTCTGCATTTCTCGGTCATTCTGGCATTCGTTTTTCAAGCTTGCTGTTTTGATCGTCAACGTCCACATCCACAGCACTCAATTTGAAGTTGCTGTTAAATGTCAAATACTTTCCATCTATCATTTTAACGCCTTTGTCCACACTGTGACACGAAAGCTGCAGAAACACACACATACGTCTTTCTCCTTTCAATCTTTTAAAAGTTAAATACTAGCTGGGTTGGCCTGGACAGAAATTTTTCTGGCTCAAACTGACTCTTTCTAACACAGGTTACATATTGTTACATATTTGTGTTTCACACAAAAATGTCTGGAGGTTTTTAAAGAAAGCAGATCTGATTCTTACTGGGAATTTTTTCACCCCAAGTGCTGCTACTCACTGATAATAGATCTGGGGAAATGTCTGCCCCATGCTGCTAATAGCCAAGTTATGCTAGTATTATACCAGGGCTGCATGATATGCAAAAAGATAAAAAGAAAAAAAAGATGATAATCATATTGCAATGTATGGAGCCCGAGACATGACATGGGGGAAAAAAAGATATAATGTGCGCACAAAATACTAATTTGTTCGCTCGAAATACTAATTTGTTCCCATGAAATACTAATTAGTTCCCACAAAATACTAATTTGTGGCCACGAAATAGTATAACATGCGCACAAGTCGTACCTCTGCCGGTGAAGCAACCTGGCTCTCAATAGTCTATTAAATGCCTCTCGCTAATAATGAATCATTGCAATGCCAGGCTTTTCAGAATGTCTTTGTAGCTCATCCCCAGCCTAAAATAAAACTCAATCATACTATCCCTGTCCATCTGGTTGTTTAGCGCCTCTTCCTCTGTTCCTTCTCTAACTGTTAGAGAAGGTGCACTCTATTTGCTTACCCAGCTGTCCAAGAATTATATTAATGTTATTAATTAACAGTTAGTATTTTGTGCGCACATTATACTATTTCGTGGGAACAAATTAGTATTTCGTGAGCACGTTATATCTTCTTTTTCCCCCATGTCATGTCTGGGGCTCCGTAGAAATGTGTAATTTCAACTGAAATATTTTTTCCCTCGTTTTATTTTCAAGATAGGAAAAATTAAAGGATGATGTGAGTTTCTTTTTTTTTTTCCATCTTATACCAAACAAGTGTAGAGAGGCATTGGGCTTGTAGCACTGTAACAAAGTCAGCTTCTGTGATTTGAATATTGCACTTGGCCACATTGCTATTTTGATTATATTTCCATCAATTGTGCCGGTTTTTACCAGCAATCAATTCTTCTTTGCCTCTTTAAAACCATAACCTGAACAGGAAGTTGTATCGTGCAGTCATCAGCAACTCCTTTCTTAGAGCAGCAATGAAGAAAGGATTTCCAGTAAGTAGTGTAGTTTGCCATTAACAAAATGTCAGCACTTTAGCAACAATTTAGCAAAAAGGCAATGTGTACAGTTTTCAAAGCCGTGATTTAAAGGGCAAGCTCAAGTGTTGACAATTTCAGTACGATAAATATTATAAATAAAGAGTTTCAGAAGAAACGGAACAAACTGCAGCAGCAAATGTTGGAAACTATTTCCCAACAAAGGGATAAACTCCACAAAGACAAACACACAAGTTAGGTTCTTAGACGGGTTTATTGGATTTATTTTGTCTTCAAGCTGCTGTTTATACTGTTATTGTACTATTTAGATATTCAAATGTCCTATTAATGTCAAATTTTGTATGACATTAATAGGACATTTGTTTTCATTCCTTTTTTTTTTAATATTCAATAATGGGGCAGCACGGTGGCATAGTGGTTAGCGCTGTTGCCTCACACCAAGAAGGTCATGGGTTCTATTCCCTGGCCTGGGGGCTATCTGTGTGGAGTTTGCATGTTCTCCCCAGGGGGTTTCCTCCGTGTAGTCGGTTTCCTCCCACCGTCCAAAGACATCATGTTTAGGTTAACTGGTGACTCTAAATTGTCCGTAGGTCTGAGTGTGAGTGGTTGTTGGTCTCTGTCTGCCTCTGTGTGTTGGCCCTGTGATGGACTGATGACCTGTCCAGGGTGTACCCCGCCCTCGCCCAGAGTGAGTTGGGATTGGCTCTGGGACCTGCAAACAGATAAGCAATATAAGATGAATGGGTGAATGATTCAATGATGTTTTACAGGAGAGAGGTTAGCCTGAGAAAACAATAGAAGCAATTACACCACATCCACACGGTTAGTACTACGCTCATGCCAATAGCAAATCGGTTCAGTTATCTGATTCAGAAAATGTCTCTCAGTTATCTGGATGTTTGATGCCAGATTGAATGTAGATTTATCATAACAAAAATTTCTTTCTTCATATTCACATTCTTTATTTTAAACGAATCTTTGGTAGATACTAGAAGTTATCTATGTATGTGTGTGTGTGTGTGTGTGTGAGCCACTGTGTTTGTGTGTGCAAGATTGTGTGTCAGTATGTTTGTGGAATATGTCTAGAGTGAGTCTGAGCCAAGAGTTTAACAATGTCATGTGCTTTTACTTCAGCCTTGAAAGGCTGTGTGTATGTTTGTTTGGTTCTGTGTGTGTATAGTGTGTGCCACTCTGTGTGCGTGTGGGCACACATTCACACACTGAGTGTCCAAAGTTAGAACTACACAAAGACAGTCTCAACCTAGTGTTTTTGTGATGCAACACATTTTCACTACACAACTGCATGTTCTGTGTGGGGATGTATTCATGTGAAGAGAATGACAATTTAAAAAGCTCAGTGACATTCATTTGATTTATCCACCAAAGATGGATGTATCATTGTGATAAATAATCACAGTGTGACAGTTCTGAGCAGAATGACTGATTTACCTGCACACACACACTAAAGCACAAAGAGACAAACGCACAATATGCTTCAGATGCATTAGGGCAGGATGGAGGGAAACATGCTTAATTGAATTAAACCTTGCAATTTAATTTCCCGGTGTGTATATGTGCATGTGTGTGTGAGTGTGTTTTTCCCAGAAATAAGCATACACTTTGACAATCTTATAAAAAGGAAAAATTCATTTATTGATTAGATTTGACATGTTAAATATGCGGCACGATATGTACACACGATGAAGGCCATGTGATGTTTTGAATTATCTGATCTGCACTGTCAGATGAATCAGTTGGAAGTAAACAAAGTAGCATTTGTTTAGTTTTGTTATTAATGTTGTTGTCAGTCTGGAATAACGAGCAGATGGTGATATAGTATAGATAAGACTCCCTGTAATATGCTGGGAACCATATGAAGGTGTTTGGAAATGATTAGTCGCAACAAAATGCATACATTTATTGTTTTTCTTTGCAGCTGATTCGTAGATTTCTATTTTACAAAGATGATTCCACATACTGCTGACTCTCCACCTACACTGATAACTATAGTCTAAGTGTTAGTGCTACCTTTGGCAGCATCTCTGCATGCAGCAGCAGGTTTTACGTTGGGTTTGGACATAGATGTGGTAAAGTATGGCAGCCGGATGGGGTGTGGCCATACGTCAACACTCCATGATGTCACTTATTGGTGTATGAGCTGCTGATTTGAGGTCTTGAGTTTGGAATTTGGATGGATGTCATCTGACCTGCTCTGCACTCTATCCTAATTGGCTGGTATAGTCTGTCAGTCAAACAGTAGCCCCTAACTCATCCCCTGCTTTATGGTCTTTGTTGTCCTGTAGACTAGGAGGCATTTTGTGGACCAGGTGATATGTTACAAAACAGTAACACAGTTTTTTGGGACATTTACCTTGAGTAAGACTGATGAACAGCCTTGCTTTGTTTTTGAGCTTTGCACTCACTGGGTGAAGTTGCTGAGAGCTGTCTGATTGCTAGCTGGATGTCTTTATCATTTGATGATGACCTTTTTATAGAAATATGATAAGATAAAATAGTACTGTATTTTTCCCACATATGGGAAATTCATTGTTTACAGCAGTAACCACAGGTATAGAAAAAATACAAGAATAGAAACAAGGAGTAGCAGTATTAGAAAAATATAAAGTGGCAGTGATAATGATAATATGATGATAAGAAAAACAAGCCGTGCAAAAAAAAAAAAAAAATGTAGATGCAGTTAGTTTTATTTTTTTTTATTGCAGTGACAGAGAGGTGTTATATAGCCTGATAGCTGTTGGAATGAATGACTTGCGGTAGCGCTCTTTCTTGCACCATGGATGCAACAGTCTGTTGCTGAAGGAGCTCCCACAGTGTCATGAAGGGGGTGGGAGGGGTTGTCCATGATGGATGCCAGTTTGTACAACATCCTCCTCTCACCCACCTCCTCAATGGAACCCAGAGAGCAGTCCAGGACAGATCATCTTCCTCTTCTTCCTGTCCCTCTCTGAACTTCCATTGCTCCAGCAGACCACTGCATAAAAGATGGCATAGGCCACCACAGAGTCATAGAAAGTCCTTAGCAGAGGCCTGCACACTCCAAAGGACCCCAGTCTTCTCAGTAAATGGGCCATTTGAGCAAGAGAGAAAAAGCTTGTTTGGTAGCTGCAGTGGGTGAACACATTTCATTTAGCAAATGGACTTTATGTCAGGACACAGTGTCTTTGTGTTTAATCTCTTTGATGAATCACATCCCACACTTCACAGCATAGTTTCATCCACTCACAGATCTGCACTTATCATTTTTTGTTAACCGCAATGTTAGCCACAGATTTCATATTTGTCGTTGCTGCACACAAGTTCTATACACATTTTTTTTCTCACCAACTCATTTTATGAGGTGCTTCTCTCCTCAAGCCAGCTGACAAATTTCTCTCTCTGACCCTGTGTCTGAGGAGGGGGGTGGCAGATCTATCTGTCTCTCTGCAGCAACATTCAGCAAACACACACAACCACTTACACGCAAACACATACACACACACACACACACAAAACAAACATGCACAAATACAAACAAACACACAGATCCTGATCTTAGTGACATTTGTCTAGACAACTAAACACTTGTGTGGTTTGCTCTTTTGTATGTAAGCACAGAAACAGTGAAGCAGCTCCAGGTTTATCATTCTTTGTGTCTGGTGTGCTTTGTACACCAGCAGTCTGAATCCCACACACACAGTTAACTTCATTATAACCAACATGGCTCATTAATGACTAACAGTAACCATCAGCCAGCTAATTGTGCTGTGTGTGTTCTTAAATTTAATCTGACGTGGACAAAGCTTTGTCTTTAGAAATTCACTTTTGATTTCAGATCGCTCAGATCACAGTGTTTGTGTGCGTCTCTGTATGTGTAAACTACTGCACAGTAAAAGAGTGTCAAAGAAAAAGTGTGAACCCATTTCCATCTTTTCATCATCTTCATTTATTTTTTTCTTACAGAATAATAATTTAAAAAATTTATTTAATCCATCCATCCATCCATCTTCGTCCACTTATCCGAGGTCAGGTCGTGGGGGTAGCAGCTTCAGCAGGGAGCCCCAGACTTTCCTTTCCCCAGCCACATCGACCAGCTCTGACTGGGGGATCCCGAGGCGTTCCCAGGCCAGAGTGGAGATATAATCTCTCCACCTAGTCCTCGGCCTGCCCCGGGGTCTCCTCCCAGCTGAACGTGCCTGGAACCTCCCAAGGGAGGTGCCCAGGAGGCATCCTGACCAGATGCCTGAACCACCTCAACTGGCTCCTCTCAATGCAAACAAGCAGAGGCTCTACTCTGAGCTCCTCACCCTATTTCTAAGGGAGAAGCCAGCTACCCTTCTGAGGAAGCTCATTTCGATCGCTTGTACCTGCAATCTCATTCTTTCAGTCATGATCCGGTTCCCTCTCTTCACCCGAGTGTCCAAAACATGCGGCCTAAGATCCGATGATACGATAATAAAATCGATCATCAACCTTCGGCCTAGGGTGCTCTGGTACTAGGTACACTTATGAGCCTCCTTATGCTCGAACATGGTGTTTGTCATGGCCAGTCCATGACTAGACTAGGCAAGCCCTACCAGATCCAACCGGTAGCGCTCCACCTCCCGCACCAGCTCCGGCTCCTTCCCCCACAGCGAGGTGACGTTCCACGTCCCCAGGGCCAGTCTATGCCACCCGAGTCCGGTCCGTCGGGACCCCCACCGTCACCCATTTGGCAGCGCACCTGACCCCATCAGTCTTCCCTGCGGATGGTGGGTCCACGGGGGGGGGCGACATTTTCCACGTGGCTTTTTTGGGCTTGGCCCAATCAGGCCCTGTGGCAGACCCGACCACCAGGCCCTCGTGTACGGGCTCCCCATCTAGGCCTGGCTCCAGACAGGGGCTTCTTCCATGCAGGGTCCTCTTGTTCCCTCTTCTGTTGTTCATAGGGTCTTTGTGGACCATTCTTTGTCTGGGCCCTCGCCTGAGACCAATTTGTATTGGGAGACCCTACCGAGCTAAGTCCCCGGGTGTTCTTACTAAATAATAATAAGTTGTAAAAATAATAATAAGTGGTGAGAAAAAACTATTTAAGTACCGGATTAGTAAGATGTATTGGAAAAAGTAAAATCTTAATGATGCCCACCCTTTGTCCAGTGGTTACCTTGTGCAGTTACTCTAGAAAACATCTGGTGATATGCAATGAAGTAATAACACATCACACAACCTGGCCACATCTGGACAAAGATGAGCTGAACTGAACTGAAAAAAGAAGAAAGACAAAAAGGAAAAGTTTGAAAATTACAATAAAAAGCTGAAACATTTTGTAGAATTAGTCACAATTGAAACACACTGCACATCTTGATTCACAACATTTGTCTTCCCTCTCCCTCTACTGATAAAGACTGTATTGCTCTTGCATGCCCTCCTGCAACCTCTGGCCTTTGTGCGCGGGAGGAGGTATAAAACTTTTGCCATGCATTGGCCAAGTGTGTGTGGGGATGAACACGTGCCGACAACAGTGGTTGGACACACACACACTGAGGGGCCTTTTCCTTCCTCCAGTGGCTCTATTTTTAGTGGCATCTGCACCTGTGAATCTGAGCACACTCAGCAAGCAGCTGATGAATGGAGGTCTCTGACCTCAGAGGAAGGGAGGTGGTGTTTGTGTTTGTGCAAGTGTGTGTGCTTGTCTGTATGTGTGGACAATTAGAGGCGGTGTATAAGTGACTGATGATCTGGCACTGGTATGAACTTTATGTGGATTCTGCTCTATGGACTGTCTCATTACTCTTTTGATGATATGAAGTCAGAGTGGGTGTTTTGTTTAAATCTGCAGAGCTCAAGCAGGAAGGAGATAATGTACTATTTTCCTTTTTTGTAAGTTAATTATTGTTTTCTTTTGTTTGTTTTTTGCTTTTAAACCATTCATCCAAGAAATAGTCCAAGAAAATGCCTGAGATGGCTCTATTTAAGACCCCAGGACCCAAGGTGATGCATGGAAATAAATACATTTGCCCCAAAAATAACATAGCCAGAAGATTTGGTTTACAGTAAAAACAAATAAATGTCTGGAGAAATCTATTTCCAGCATTTTTGTTAGCCTGTTTGTCATTTTTTATCCTAGGTTAAACTGATGATTATTGTATAATCCACTTTTAATATTCAGCAAATGAATTTCCTATCCTGTGTATTTCCTGTCATAGTAAATAAAAATCAAACATTTAAACACAATGTTATAGTTGTTAAAATTTTATAGACCTGAGGTTCCCAACCCGTGGGCCAAGGCTTTTCCAGTTATTTGAAGTGGGCTGACAACTCATGAAATTTTATTGTAGATAGAAACATATGTATAAAATTAAGTTCTGAATGATGCTGAAAAATTGTTTTAACTCATCACACAGTTCTTTTCTTGTATTCAGACCATCACTGTGATGACTCAATGGTCGACTTTTATGGACCATGTCATGCGTTTGTTGTTATCTGCTATCCAAGCGATTTGTGCAATCAAACAATAAAGCATGAACATGGATTGCTGGTTATAACAGGAAGAGTAATAATGAAAAAGATTCAAGACAACACAACACATGCTACGGGGAGAAGTAACCATACTGAAATTAATGAGTTATTTACTTTTAGTGAAAAGGCTCAGATATTTGACAAGTAGTAAATCTGTAATAAAAAAAAAAATAGATAATTTTTTATGTAATATTTTATAAGACTAAGATGTTGTTTTAAATATTACTGATTACTCTAGAAGATAAAAATGAAATGCTGTTCTTCCCAGCCACCTACTTGAAAGAAGCAATTTAACTAGAACCAACCAATGAAACAATTGCACATAGAATAAACATAGACAAACTCCTTTTTTTTCATTAAATAAACCACAATGAGCTGTTCAAACCTTCACTCCTCCACTAATAAATCACAATGATGGTTTTATTCAGTGTTGTTGTGTGTATGTGTGGATGCAGAAACAAAACCCTTCACTTGTACAATTGTTGACACACCTACCCTTCTTCTTCAAGAATCTTCCATGCTTTTTGATTGACGACGGCAACAAAGAGAGCCCAAATTATGATGGTGTGCACCCCCCACCACCACCTCTCCTGCACAAGGCTCACTGTGATGTTCTGCCACTCTCATATCTCCAACCTCCTTCCTTCTCTTCCCTCTTCAAAATGCAGATAGATGAGAATAATTATCCTCTTAAACCTCAAAATCACCCCAATACACTAATTGTACTGATGATGAAGATCCATGAACCCCCACCCCAAAAAAAAAAAAAAGATAAATAAAAAAAACATACATCTTATGGGACCATCCAAACATCCAAAAAACACCAAAAAAACTAAAAACTCTCTAACACAAAGAATCAGACCCCCCCCCCCCCCCCCCCCCACAACACTTCCCTTTAGAGTTTCACACTGGAATGAGCCAACAAACTTTCTGTGTCCTCCCCCTCATCCGTCCCTCTCTCTGCTTTCCATCTCACACTGTATACTTTTGTGAACCCACGCTTGTTCTTCTTCACTGCACCAAGTCTTCACTTGGTGTCTCTCCATGTGTATGTGCAAAGTGGATTATGCACACTGTGGGTGGTACAAGCTGGTAGTAACTCAGCAACCCCTGGCTCATGCCCACTTCCTTTTCTGAGATGAGCTCAGAAATGCACACCATCCTGCTCACACACACATACATGCATGCAAGCACACAGATGCACACATGGAGAAACACGCACAAACACCGTTTGCTGTACACTCCCATCCACACACAGTAGTTTGCATAGGAGTTTTCCTCACTGCCCAGACCTCACAGAGACAATGATATTTCTTTTGACAAGACTAATAATAATAAGTTAGATGATGTCAATGTAAGAGAAAATAATAATAATAATGATTAAGTCATATGAATAAGTGTAAAATACACACCATGCAGACGCACATACACACGTACACACACACTTTGGTGTATATTCTAATGCACATGCTGCACTCAGTAAATTTCTGAGCAGTTGTCTTCTCCACAGAGCTTTTCCCTGACCTAAACAATTAAACTGTGCATGTGTTTCTGTGTGTGTGTGTGTGTGTGTGAGGCCTACATACATCTATGATGTGTGGGTGTGTGACAGGATGTGTGTCAACTTCTAGTTCGCTGTAAGTTATGCACCACAGTGGGTTTTTTCCCTTTAACTTTCTCTTTTCTATGTGTTACAACAGTACTGCTGTGTCGCAAGATACTGTGAAATTTGGGCCAAACAGGATGTGGTGATCAGAGTTTTCCGCAGGTTGGCCACTTGTGCGTGGACAGCTACACAAAATTGTATTTTTGTAATCAGGAAATCAGGACCATAACAATTTCATTTTGAAGAGTCACTGAATAACGCATTTTGAATTTCAATTATTCAGAACTTAAATAACAAATTTTTATCTAAATAACCTAATTACAGCTATAATTTGTTGCACTGAAATATATATGTGGTTAATTTTTTTCCTCTTTGTTAGTGACAAAACAAAACCAAATGTAATTGGAAGAGTATAATGGACAGACTTTAATGACAGTAAAACAGCAAGTTACAAGAACATGCAAACCGAAATAAAATGAGTGGTTGTGTGTGTCTGTCTGTGTATGCACGTGTGTATCCATACAAATGCAGTCAATATAATTCTGACTGTTGGGAATGTAGAAGAAAAGTTAATGAATAAGTAAATAATAGTATGCATACATATACATAAAAATACAGAGATATTTTTTAAAATCACATTTATTATCAAGTTTTTAGTTTTGGCGCATACCAGATACAAGTGCTCGATTTCAAATCCTATCTAAAATTTCAAGTCAAGTCAAAACCCTTTCCCTTTGAGTAAAGTTTAGAATGTAAAATACAAAAAAAAAAAAAAAAATGGAATGAGTGGAATCAGTTCCTTCATACTTGTTGGTTGTTGTTGCAGCGTCTCAGTGAATGTGTTTGCAGTACGGCTTTCTAAAGATGGCAGGGGTAGAAGTGTTAGCATTGTGTGCTCCTGCTGATATGAATGAGGTGAAACAGAGTTGATGTCCCACATGCCATAACTCCATCAGACCTGAAGAGTCAGAAATTAAACTCTTATTTTTTGATTCAACATGATTTATACTCACCAGGATATCATGATCATCCATAATTCCACCATAAATGATATAAAAAAAAAAAAAAAACTCCACACAGCTCTTCACAGAGAATCTTTGGACTTTGGGGCTTTGGACCTTTAGACGTTTTCATCAATATTAAAGTTACTGTGATTAAAGTGAAGCTATTCATGGGTACGACTGACGTCACGTCAACGAGACCGCCGCCATTTTTGTGTCCGATTTATCAGTGCTCTTCAGTTACGCTATGGCGGTACACACCTTGCACTTAAACGAGACGGAGAGACAACGATATTTGGTGAAATTCAACAATAGTGGTTGCGACCCATATTTAGCTCAACAGTATTTTGTCCGCTAACATCTGCAAAATGCCTGCCCCAACTCACGTTCCCGGATATTTATATCTATTTGATTCATAATCCCTCTCCCTACAGCCGAGAAAGCCTGAAAGCGTTTAAGAGCACGGATGCTTACCAGTATGCTGTCACTGGATGGGTGAAGGAGTCACGGATATGGCACCAGGAGCCAAAGAAATTATATGTAATCACAGCACGTGTAGTTATTCAACAACAGTTTTTAAACATGTGGTTTTGGTAGTAGATACCGTTAACGTCACCCTGATTGTGTTAGCTAGCGAGTTGTTAGCTGCGGCGCTAACAGCTTGCTAGCTTGTTCACATTACCACTTTAGCTCGCTGCCAGCTGAGAGCCATGCTTTATCATCCATGAGGGGAAGCGTATGTGCGACGTTTCATGTAAACTATACTGTTTGTGGTTAACTCTGATCATGTTAGCTAGTGAGTTGTTTGCTAAACATTTGCACTTCAGCTTGCTGCCAGCTGTCACTAACCTAGAACAATCAGATAGCTCCGAACCTGTTTCTGAGAGGCTCATCACCTAAATGTTCAAAGGCAAACTACATAAATAAACACATAAACACGGTCACTTTGTAAATAACATACTACTCCGCTTGTTCCGGTAACATTGCAGCGCTGCGTCTTGTGACATAACTGCTGCGGATGGACATAAATATGGCGGCGCAAAAATACAGAGACGTCATGCGTTCTTGATGAATACCATGATCGTTTTTTTCCTTTTACAACTAATATCTACTTTGGCTTGAAAGCTACGGTTGTCTAATACACCCAGCTAGATCAGGCAAAGAAGAGCTTTAAAAACAGAAGCTTAATCAGGCCAGTTACAGTATAATCAATTACAGCTGACGCTTACTCATATTTGTATTCTTAATTCTCTTTACTTGCCTTTATTTCTCCTGCAATTCTGCCCATCCCCCATCTTTACTGTTTCTAATCCCTCCTCCCTTATCGTCTTCTGTCTGCAGATTGATCTGGAGCCGGAGGGGAAGGTGTATGTTGTAATTGACCTAATAGGATCTTCCAGTGAAGGTAAGAGCTGATTTTTACATAATCAGTCATGCTCATCTCAGGGCCAGGGTCATGTAGCAATCACAGCAATTATAATTTGCTTAATGACATAAAAGAGCTGCTGGGTAATCATCACAGAAGCTTTCAATTTAAACAGTTTTTTTTCTGTGTGTCTGGATTATTTGTTGATGAAAACAGTAAATTATTATTTTGATCTGAGTCATTGTTGCTGCTAATACTGCCAAGGAGTTCCTCTTATTTTACACCAGAAAACCAATATTGCTCAATTCACTCACATAAAACCCACAACTTGAATTAATCAGGAAGCTTTGGGTTTTATATGGTATGTAACAGGGGGCATGTGCAAATAAGTTCCTAAAGTATAAATATCGAAGATATCAAAAAGTTATGAGGTTCTGTCAATCTCTGACCAGAGTGACCATGAAGAGGGCTTGAACGGTGCGTAATGCAAGGATGAACACTTGTGGTGATTGGTGCCCAAAATATCTCAAGATTCACTGAGATCATCTTACTCATCGAAATAATATCATTGCAAAAACACAGAGAGCCTGAAGCTTTGCTTGTTAAATGTGAGAATGTTTTAAAACTCAGTTTAACAGATAATAGTACGGATGTTAAAGCCGTGGTGTCAAGGTTCCTAGCCAACAGGAATCATGCAACCATCAGAATGATGCCAAGCCCTGTGTTGGGAAACAGCTGTATTTCATAGAGCAACAAAGTCCGCTTGATGGGTCAACAAAACACATGAATATGAAATTGTAGAGTGATGTAAACCAAATCAATGAAGTCATTTTAGTGCCTAATTCCAGGATCAGACAACACAAATTTATTTTGCTGATTTTGACCCAACAGAAAGGTTGTAGACAAACGTATGATGGGACCAATGAACAAGGGACTTTGCCCCTTGTAATCAAACTTTGGTGATCTACGCTTCACGACCACAACGCAGAAAGTCTAGCAGGTCAGAATTTTTTTCTAATTTTTCAACTAGTGTGACCTCCTACAACATGTTCCTAGATGTTGACCAATAGGAAGGCAGAGTGCCCTCCAGGAGAAACGTTTTCATCGCCCTTATTATTTTCCCCTCCAGAGACTTTCTATTCACATAGTGAACCTGGTAGTTAACATTAGCTTACTTTTTTTTTTTTTTTTTTTTTAGCTTACTACTAAACTAACTAAAGTAACTAATGTTCTTGACATGTTAATAAATTTATAACCTCAAGTTCTGTTTGCAGGACAGACAGCCCATAATGCCCTTTTCTTTTCTTTGCCCTTTTGGAGCAGAAGACAGCCACCATCACGCACAGTGCCTCTGTTACCATGATTGACAACTGTTTGTCCCATCTCCCTGATGACGTATGCCCTCAAATGTGCTCTTGACAACAAAACGCGATGACTGGTCGGGGGGGTGGTCAGGGTCATACTTATAGTGTGGCCACTCTTCTGTCCAGGGGACAGCAAGAATTTATGGCACCATGTCTTTGTAATAAGACATAGTGACCATAAGAAAAAAGTCATTTAGTCTGATCCTGACATAAGCCTAACCAAGCCATGACTGTTATATTATATTCACTATGGCAATGCAAGTAGATGTGCCACTCTCTGTACTATGTGTGGGTTTATTATTTTCACCTCCATACCTATCGCCTGTTATGCCTTCGGGAGATATTCCACTCTCCTTCCAGTGGGTAAATATGTAGAACACTTAGAAACACATGTTTAAACACTCTTAAGAGCCTGTGGGAATGTTCCATGTCTGAACACGCTTAAAGAACCTGAAGCTCCTGTCACAGAGATGAATGCGTTTCAACCTATGTAGTTTTTAACATCCACCCAGTTCAGGCAAAATAGAAATTAGAATAAAGAAAACATATGATCTGAACACTATTTTTCTATATATATTACCAATTTGAACATGAGATGAAAATAAAAACCTGCTCTAATGACTTAGTGTGCTTTCTTCGCATAGATTGTTGGAAGGGAATACCTGCAGAATCAGCCTCATACCTTCATTACTGTCAAGCTTGTTTTATGAGCTTGATACACCATCTTAATCTGTTGGTGAGCTTTTAGTACAGTAGTCAGCAAATGGAAGCTGATGGGCCAAAAATGGCCCACCAGCAAAAATATCTGGGTCACAGGATGTTTTTGCTGGTGGGCAATATTTTAATTTTATAACATCCGACCATCTAGCATTTAGATATAATATCCACCTGAAAAATGTTTGGTACAAATCCGCGTTGAGAGTGAATGACAGACACAACGACAATCAAATCTGCTTAAGCAACAACAGCAACATAATCACCTCCATCTTTAGCAGTTTCAGATTACAAAAGAACAGCTTGAGAAAGTTTGTTTATTTGCTGTTTGATTTGCAGTTATTGTTTTGAGAGGAAATTAAAAATACCCCAATAAGCTGAAATGTTATATGGAAAAACCTATTCTGGTTCAGCTCAGTCAGACATAATTTATGACTGTGGGCCACAGTGCCTCAAGCAAACAGTAACATTCATAGGGATTCAAGGTGACTTTTTCTTAGCAAAAGCAAGTACATAACACAACAGATACTTCAGATTGAAAACGGGACCATTGGAACTGGTGTCCATGCAGTGGGGTCTGGCAGACATGTGAACAGATTCTCTTGCTCTCTTTGTTGCTCAGTATTAGCAGCATTTACACACATCTATGACTTTAGGGTGTTAATAAACTCTCACTGCTGTCGAGCCAACATCTCTGGTGTGGTATTGGCTCCAGGTTCTGAACTTAGTCTCTGTCCCAGTAACCAGAGACAGCACTGTTTGGGTTGGGTTGCACCATCACCATATGAACTGTGTGTTGTTCCTCAGTACAAACATTGTTATCTCTGCTTTGTATAGATTCCAGCTGGTTCTGATCAGCTGTTGTCTTTTTTGTTGTGCTGTCTTTATGCAGAGATTCTGTAGATACAGTAAATCCCACAGTAACTTGCTTACTGATTTAAAAATGTGACCATTAGACAGAGAAGAAAACATTTGCTCTGGCTGTCCTCTCTAAGACCCTGTACGTATTCAAGGGTGCTCCGATGTAGAAGTGGTTCCTCTCTGATTTTACTGTGGCATAATAAGTCCTGAACAGAAATTGTAGTTTGTTTCTTTTTGGCGCTTTAACAGATGTTTGCAGGATGCAGTTCTTCACTCTTAATGCTGCGATTTGTTTATAAATTGTGCTACAGCTGATCACGCTTTTTGTTTAGTCCATATGAAGCGTTAGGCCTGAATAATATGCAAAAAGAGTACTGATAATCAACAATCTAATTCATTCATTACACAATGATGACAGGACTGCATAAATAAACAAATATTTAGATTTGCCCGAACAGTTCCCATGTCCTCCACTGCAGTAGTGTTAGATTATAAAAACCAGAAACAGGATTGGAAGAAACTAAATTAGTTTCTAGCGCAGCAATAATAATCATGACATAAGCAGAGTAACCCAGATTACCCAGCAGTGAAAATATGATGTATGGGTTAGTGCTGGGCGGTATACTGGTTCGTATCGAAAACCTGTTTTTATATTTGTTATGATATGAATTTTTCATATACCAGCAACACCGGTTTAAATAGCCTAAACATGTCCAAAACGCAGCGCGTTGGTAAATTGTTTCACAGGGGCCCCTATCATTGCTGTGCCGCTAAACATGCATTGAACAGAGCGGAAATAATAGTGGAGTTGCTGAGCGTGGTGGACATGGATATAGGGAGTAGACGCCGCATCGAGTGCTACTGCCTATTTGCACTGACGAGCTGTGGGGCCGCCATCTTGGACCGGTCACCCGCTCCACTCAGTGTAATCTGTTTGGCAGGTGCAATGAACTGTCAGCCCATTTAATCAATCATAACTCGCTGAATACTAAACTGATTTTCATGCCTTTTTTTTTTTTTTGTTTGTTTTTTTGCTGCAAATGTCATACATGCAGCTATGAAACTAAAATCTGCACCTTCCACGCCATCAGGTAAAACCGACAAAGCTAAAGGACAGACGAACAGACAGCACTTTGTGGGGCCACGCAAACCTGTAGGCCATTAATACTTGCGCACAATGCACAATAGTCATGACAATGGATTGGAATAGGCTATTCTTAGCCAATATGCAGTAAATCTTCTCACAATCAGTGGAAAATGTGGTCAACACTGAATCATGCATGGAAAAAAAAAAACCAAAAAACGTCAAATACAGTGAAACTGGAGTAATTCTGAAAAATGCCGTGATATAGAATTTTGGTCATACCACCCAGCTCTAGTATGGGTCAGAGCTATGGAGTATTGGTTTAGACAGTGCTGTTCTTTATTCACTAGGTGCTATGTAAATTTTTTTATTTAAAAGTTTAAAGTCACTGCTCAGGCTGGCCTGGCCTCAGGTGAGCATGTCTGAGGCCAGTTCTCTAGTACTGCAGACGCCACCGTCCTGGGCTTCAGCTGGTACAGTAGGGGCCAAACTCATCAACTGTAGACCAGAACTGTTTGACCAGAATAAGACTGTGTACTCCAGTTACCGTTAGCTGGCCAGCTGTAAAACACTTCACATGGTTAGCAGGGATTGAACAATTCATCTGAAGAGTAAATTATACGTCAAAGTAAGATCACCCATACAGTACTCTGTCATGTTTATGTCGATGAAACTGACAGGTAGTGACTTTGTTCAGAATGCTTCATCTTCCAACTGTATACAAGCAAACTGAAATAATTTGGTGCCAACTGAACACAATGTTTGGCCATTGGACATTGATGTTTTCTGATACATCAAAGTGCTGTGATGAGAAGTATCTTAGATGGAGCTGTAAAGATGATCCACCTTTCAGGTATACAGAGTCTCACACTCTTTTTCCTAGTGAGGGAAAAATCACTTAATCCTTTTTAAATAAAAGAAGAAATAACATCTCAGATTAAAGGGAGAGACATAATTTAATTTCTTTTCTCATGGAAGAAACATGTCAAAATCCTTAATGAGAGTAGGATTAAAGAAAAATTAAACTTCATCAGAATCAATCAAATTTAAATTGATCTGTGAGAGCAGAATTATAGTAACACACTATTTATTGTTTTAACACATGTAATGGATTGATTCTGCGCCTTTGGCTCTGTCTCCATTTCACACTCTGCCAGCTCTAACTCTTTCCCACAAATTTGATTTAGATATTTTAGATCCAAAGTCTTAGCCACTTTAGACTACACCAACAAATCTGCCTCACATCATCAGATATCAGTGGCTTTCCCACCTTTTACTACACCACCACAGCAATGACAGAATCAACTTTTACCAAAAATGTTGGTATTTGTGTGAGTCTGTAGGCTCCAGATTATGTGTTTGAGACACATGACTGAAAGTAGAGAAAGACAGAGAGGGAGTTAACCGGAGGTCAGAGGAGCCAGGGGAAAGGGGGGTGATAAATTGATTAGTAAAGTGGAGTCTTCTCTAATGGACCAGTTACATCATCGACAGAGGGAGTGATAGAGAGAGGGAGAGAGAAAGAGAGAGCGCGTGTTTTGTCAGGACAAAGGACTTTCAGCAGGAAATATATCACTTTTCTTTTTCTCTTATACATTTATTCAATTATTTTCTTTCTGCATCTCTTTGCTGTTCCTTCCATCCGCATTGATATACATTATATCTATGTGTGAGTCTGTGTTTGTGTGTGTGTAAGCGGCTGAAATTGTAGTCATTACTTAAGTGTGTTTGCATAGCAAAGAACACATGAATGAACTGTCAGGCCTGAGAGCTGCAATCAACCTTTTAAGCCTTAACACACACACACACACACACAATAAGCTGCTGCCTGTTGCTGAAACCAGGTGAACTATCTCTGTGTTGGTCTGGTTCTGTCGTAACTTGTGAGAGTTTTATTCTCTAATCATAATGAACCATTGTCTACTAAATAACTTTTTATTAAAAAAACATTTATTACATTTATAGATCTGCCCCATTCATGTCTTCAATTCATTGTTATTGTGAAGTACGCTGAATTACAAGTAATCCTAAAATTTAAACAAATATGTTTCCTGTACTAGACAAAGCTAAGTGCAGCTGCAGTAGTTTGTAGAGATGAAGTAACAGTCAAGTAAGTAACAGCTTCCTTTTCATTTGAATGAACATGCAGGTGATGCCCCCGCAGTTAAAACATGTTCAACCACACAGAGATTTCTTCTGTAAAGACAGCAAATCTCAACCCATTTTACTTTTGAGGAACTATGAATTGAAATTGATTGAAATTGTAATATGACTTAATGCAATGCTTAAATCACAGGAGCTGCAACTGTTTTTGGTTTATTTATTTATTTTTTTGCTAAACTCTAATTCCATTATATATTCCACTTATCAGTGCAGGGTTGAGGTAGGCTGAAGCCGATCCCTAGTGACAGTTAGTGAAGATGCTATTAGATTGTGCATGTCTGAAGCTGGACAGCATGCAAACTCCACATGGGAAAGCCTGAGACTCTAACCCGCCATGACACAGCGGTGATAATCACATATCCACCATGCCACCAAAGGCTGTTCCATAATCCCATTGCGAATGAAGTAAAGATGTCTGTTTGGTACAAGACCAACAAAAATTACATCATCATTTTTGTTGCAGTGAAGATGAAAAAATCTGAAACTGAAATCAGGAGTCATCACAATTACATTGTCTGTCAAAATAATCACAATGTGACTTTTTGCACATAAGTCACCTTTAATTATATATATCAAAACCAGTTAGTTATTCACTGCTCATTGATGTGAGATGGACTGGCATTAAATATACTCCTTTCAGGATGAACTGCAGTGGGGGTTTTTTTTCGATCTTTTAACTGTAAGCATACAGGACAAAAATGTTACCTTTGGTTCATGATGAAATCCTTAAACTTAAAGTCAGCTTCAGTTGTATTTTATAAGTGCTAATTTGCACAGTAGCACGAAACAAAGAGGAAAAAAAATGCTCCAAGGGTCACAACATCTTAACATGCTGCTGTGATGATGTCCAGAATGAAATAAGACATTGATGCTAAATCAAGGTAATATTCATTATTCAATAAAAAACGGGGAATTTATTAATTCCAACGTGAACGTCTTCATCACAAACAAAGTGCTTTTACTTTAAGATTTCCCAGCAGTACAAAAGATTTTTAACAATATAAAAATACAGACAATAAAATCATAAACGATAAATCCACCAGCATTCAATTCAAAGTAAACATAAAAATAACATTGTTAACAGTTTAGTATGATCACTTGTTCTTGGTTTTAAGTGTCATTCCCTGTTGTTGTGAATCCCAGTGCTTTGCTGTGACTTTTTAGGTTAAGATGAGGACAGAAGAGTAACTGGTCTACCACAGACAGCCCCCCCCCCCAAATAAAAAAAAAAACTTTCACTGTGGAAAACATTAACTCTAACACTGTTGCTAGGCAGCAGTCATCAGTTGCTAGGTGATAGTGATGGTGATGGTGATGGCGTACAGCGTAACAAAGACCCAAGACAGAGAAGAAGGAATGCACAAAAGAAGTCCAAGATGACGAACAGATGTGGAGCTAAACATGTCGAGTATGTCCTTGAGAAAACAGCTGGAGGACAATGCACATCAGCAAAGTCCAGAAGAAACGCAGGATGTCTATCATCTGAGACAGGAGACTGGAGGCAGATGATGTTTGACGATGATTGATCATGTTACCATAGTTAATGAGAAAACTTGGTGCAGGATGACAAACATGGCCACCACGCTGATAGGCCTGAGGTCAACTCGGGGTCAATGTCCAACATGTAAATCAATTATGCCGCCACATTGGATTTGAAAGATATTAACTATGAGGACAGAGTCAGATCACTAGAACACATTTAATATCTGCTAAAAAGCAAATATGTCAAATCTAACGCATCATTTGTTTATTGATTTGATTGCTCTTTTCTGGTTACTGCACTTTAATCAGCTGCTGTTTAAATGGAATGAAAACTTGTATATCTTTTTGTAGTGTGAATGAACTGAATTATGATGGCTTTTCTAGTTTTTCGCTAATAAAACAAATGTTCCCAGTAGTAGCTGAGATTCTTGGGAAGAGTCTTGAAGCTTTCTCCCATGTCAAACCTCACAGCAACAAACATGACTACATGTGTTTAACAACAGAATGTTTCCATCTGCGCTCCATGTTTCCTCCTAATAAGACTCTCCAGCAGCATCTGATCTGATGCTCCTTTTTCACTGTGTAGCTGCAACAGTTGTGTTTCTTGCATCAGAAATTCTGGTAGATGGGTGTTTTCACCAACAGTTAAAGGAAAAAAACCCACTGACAACTTAAAGCTGTTAGAACATTTAGAAACCTGGGAGGGCATCAAAACCTTTTAGTCTTTTGTAGTTGTTCCCCTATCTTGGTGCCTGTGGACATGTTTGTCTGTTTGTACTAAAATCAGACAAAATACACTTAGTTCATCTGGAGCAGGGGTCAGCAACCCGCGGCTCTTCCATCCCTCTGCCGTGGCTCCCTGTGGCTTTGAGAAAATAATGTGAATAAATAATAGCTATTTAATTTAAATACATTTTATTCTATTTAGTTGTTTTTTTTTCAGTGTAATAGTTATGATTCTAGGGTTTAGGTGGATTTAGGTGATCTTGCAACATCGAAATAAAACGTTTTTTAAATATTTTGTCGGTGGAAATATGCGTCCCACCTTATTTGTGTCACCTGTTGCGGACAGGCTGGTGACTTATTTTGAACTCCAACCCCCATTAAGGTAAGGTAGGTTTTGTTGCCAAAGGTGGGTTTTATTTGGTGGGAACCCCTGATCTGGAGGTTTGGGATTTGGACTGTTGGTCATGAAAAAAAAAAAATATTTGAAGACACTTTGGCCTCTGGGAATTATCATTCAAGTTATAATCTAAACTTTTTTAGACATTATACAGACTCAGTCAATTAATTGAGACAGCAATCAGAAGACTAATCAATGATTAAACTATCTTGTTGCAGCTCGACACTCATCCAGCTCAGACTGTCTCCTCCTAAACCTGTCAAATTCATGTAAAATAACTGTGTGTGTGTGTGTGTGGAATAGAATAGGAGAAAGTGAAGCTGTGCAAGAAGGAAACATTTCACTTACTGTACCAGTGAAGGCAAGAACGCTTCATCACTGACTGTCAGCCACAAGGTGTCACCGTCATCTAGTGGCCACACAGTGTAGGTGCACACTGTGTGTGGCTGGAAAGTCACAGACAAATCAGCTCATAACCAGGACCTTGGTTTATCTCGTTTTAGTGGATCTATTTTAGATCCTCATGCGGGACTGTCAAACTCATATATTAAATGCCTGTTTTTAATGTATGTGTGTTTGTGTGTGTGTATGCAGTTGCAGCGGATACCACTGAGAATGAGGAGCGAGTGTTTCGGCAGCGGATGCGTCCCAGGAAGCGTCAGGGCGCCGTCCGCAGGAGGGTCCACCAGGTCAACGGACACAAGTTCATGGCCACTTACCTGAGACAGCCCACATACTGTTCCCACTGCAGGGACTTCATCTGGTGAGGACACACGCTTGTTCCTCTGCATACCTGATACGCATACACAAACTCAGCGTGTAATATGAAGCTTTTTCCCATTTTTTCCAACTACTTGCATGATTTATAAAGAGAGACAGACCGTTCATAATGAACCTGGTCATGGTGCACACACACAACAATCATCAAACACTCACCAATACACACAGGATGTTCAGAGGAGAAGATCCTGAGTCTGTTTATTGAAAAGTTCAACTTCCTGCAAGCCTGATTTCTTTTTCATGTGGATAGTTTATAATTGTGCATCTTTTTCATTTGTGCATCTGGTTAAACATGCTGGTTTGTAAAATTCCCAACATGCACACACAGAACTGCAGAGTCTGTTCAAACATACAAAAGTTAAAGAAAGATGTGAGCAAAACATTTTAAAAACGGTAAATAAATTGTGTTGAGAAAAAGTCTCAACACATAACCAGCAGTAACCAGCTTTTAAAGGTGCTCTCTGATTGTTGCCTGAGCACAAGCCTGCCCTCTTGTTTACATCTAAACACAGCGGACGCTGGGAAGTGCGGAGTAATAAACAAAGGCAGCTGTGTTTGTTTCCATCCCAACACACTGCCTAGCATCACTCACATGGAAACCATATGGTGCCTGATGCTACGCTCACTCTCAGCTCTGCTCGGAGTAAACGTTTGACGTGTAATTTGAGTCACAAGGAGACTGGGTTTGACAGAGTCCTCTGGTGTCCAATGTTTCTGAGCCGAGAAAATAGCACTGGGTTTGTTGTGTTAGTGTATTTTTATTTAAGCCAACTGATATTCATTGGGATAAAAATTAAGTTTCAAGTACTTTTTCAAAGTAAAACATCAGATTTTTATAAATGTATAGACATGTAAAAGTATAGACAGAGGAACTGCAAATTAAAAGAACAGGTCTTTAATAGTAACTAAAACACCTCTGCTTTTGGTCTTTTCTCTCTGCAGGGGCGTCTTAGGAAAGCAGGGCTACCAGTGTCAAGGTGGGGAAGTGTTTGGGGGTTTTTTTTACATTCACATTTATGCATTTACAATACAAAAAGCTACCCGGTTAATGTGTTACTTGTATTTGTTTAAATGTGTGTGATTGTTCCTCCTGCAGTGTGTACCTGTGTGGTCCATAAGCGCTGCCATGAGCTGATCATTACTAAGTGTGCAGGGATGAAGAAGCAGGAGGACACAGTTGGAGAGGTGCTGATCTCCAGCTACACGCTGTTCATAACAGAAACAACACATTTTAACACACTAGCTATGTTTAAATGAATGATTGTAATCTGGCAGATCAATGATTCTGTTTTGAAATATTTCAATGAAAGTGGACGTATCAAGAGACAAATGATTAGTCAAGTTAAATTTAAATTGAACTGTATAAACATTATACAATTAATGTTCTTGATATTTCTTGACATTGGACCTCCATTCTGCTGCAGGTGTCTCTCACTGTCCTTTTCTGTCTCTTACAGCCAGTCGGGTCCCAGAGATTTAGTGTCAACGTCCCACACAAGTTCAGCATCCACAACTTTAAAGTTCTCACCTTCTGTGACCACTGTGGGTCGCTGCTCTGGGGTCTGCTGCGACAGGGGCTGCAGTGTAAAGGTAAGGAGCAACACTTTGTTTGCTTCAGTCAATATGATCCAAACATAAGTAAACATTCTCAGGTCTGTAACACACCTATCACACACTCACGTAATCTTCCCTCTTCTAAACTTATACAAGCTCACTCTCATGCCTTGTCTGTCTGTTTGTTTCTATGTTTGTGCGTCTCAGTATGTAAAGTCAATGTACACAGGCGCTGTGAGAGCAATGTGGCTCCTAACTGTGGCGTGGATGCCAGGGGTATTGCTAAAGTCCTCTCTGACCTCGGAGTCACTCCAGACAAGATCTCCAACAGCGCCCAGAGACGGAAAAAGGTGACTCATCCTCAAGAAGAGGGAATGGATTAGTGCCTGCCATTTTTATTCCCCAATAAACAGAGAGGGGAAAATGTCTTTATATGGCTATAGCTCATATAATCTTCATCATCTGCTTACTCATTCAAAAATCTGGATCAGACATTAGGCCCTGCCCATCCCCTGCTTGCTCCAGATTGTCAGGTGAAAGAGTATGAGAGTATTAAGTTGGTAAAAGGAGGAAACATCAGAGCGACTCAGCCTCATGTTTCGGCCTCAGTAAGACTCAGAGGTTAGCAGATGTATCAGAATGGTTAGCAAAGTTAACATCTTTTATTTGTTTATGTATGTAATGGTAGATGTGCTCATGAAAGCATTTCGGTACTGACAAGGTTTCAGGATTATTTAGCCCTGCTCCCCTCAAGAGGATAGGATTGGTTCCGTAGATGTTTGACGTATAAATTAAACTAAACACTTGACATTTTTTGGAGGAGGTCTTGATCTTGGAGCAGAAAAAGTCAAGAGGCTTGGTGAGAAAGTTGTCCAGCACAAGAAGCAGATGTATAGACTGCACAGAGATAAATAATGCTGATGGTGATGTGAATGAAGCCGCTGACGAGGACTTGTCTGTTTGATCAGCTTCCACAGGGTCAGGATCCCCAGCAGCAGATATCAGTGACGCCTCAGACAGAAGACGATCGCTCCAAGTCCGCCCCCACCTCCCCATGTGACCAGGGTAGGACTCCAGCCAATCTGACCGATCTCACGCAAGCTTTTAACCAAGTGAACAAACCCATCTATCTCATCTTATTCTGTGTCTTTTTCCAGATGTAAAGGAGCTAGAGAACATCAGGAAGGCTTTATCATTCGACCACCGCGGAGATGAGCAAAAAACACATCCCCTGTCTTCGCCCTCGTCCGTTGCTACAGTAACAGGGGACAGCCTTGGAGGGCCAGGTGGAGGAGGCGATGAAGGCAGCGTTGCAGTGGAGAAAGAAGGGAGCCGCTCAAATGGGGAGGTCAAAGGTCAAAGCACACCAGAATTCAAGAGGATGAACCTTCATGACTTTGTGTTCATCAAAGTTCTGGGAAAAGGAAGCTTTGGAAAGGTGAGTGTATGACCTTTGACCTTTGGCCTTTGGCCTCTTCCTGCTTTGCCTGTTCCTCAGCTACCTGTTGCTCTGTGTTGATGAAATAAGCAATACACAATGATAACGAACAGACTGAGGGAGAAAGAAAAGTGCTCCTGGCTGTGCTGTGACTGTTGTATGTCATGTGACCAGGTAATGTTGGCAGAGCTCAAAGGCAGTGATGAAGTCTATGCCGTCAAAGTGCTGAAGAAGGACGTGATCCTCCAGGACGACGATGTGGACTGCACCCTGACTGAGAAACGGATCCTGGCCCTGGCCAGAAAACACCCCTACCTGACACAGCTCTTCTGCTGCTTCCAGACTAAAGTAAGAACTCACATCCACAGCCAGGCACATTCACACACACACACACACACACACACACACACGAAACTCACATAAGCAGGTATACTTTGGACCTCGAGGGGGCAGTGTTAGCTCACATTTGAATTTGTAGCTTCTAGTTTCTATGTCTCGCACACAAAAACATTCACAGGTTTAGGAAAATGTAAAAATGATTTTTGAAGTTGCGCCATCAAAGAAACTTATATTGATGCATTAAAATCTGTTGTTCCAAAAATAAAAAAAACATTTCCCAAAATTAACACTCAGGGAATATTTGAAAAAAATCTTTCAGCTAATCTAAAGAGTTTCAGTTTTTCAGCCTTGTCTGTTTTAAATTTCAATGGGATAAGAACAACAGATATGAGTGCACAGGGATCTTCTAGAGATGCCTGATATAAATTTTGGTATCAGAAGATGTTCACAAGGCTCTGCCCATGTACCTTCCACTATATCATGTTTACACTGGTGCTGCAACAGGGGCACCACCTGTAGAAAGTTGTATATTAACTACACATCAATGGGGCCAGTGGCCGTCCATGTCCACAGCCATGAAGGACTATATTTGAGGCCTAATTTTAACATTATCATTCTATTTGAAGAGTCTGAATTCAATTTGTTGGCTTAATTTTAAAAACTTAAAATTAGCATCCCTGTGCATCTGAATTCCTTAGATTTAATTGGAAGAAATTTATCAACATTTAAGGTGTTTAAATGTAAACACTGTTTACTGTATCATCAAACAGACTAAAGTTTAAGTTGATTTTACTTAAAAATTGTGGTTGCCAACCTTGGGTCAAGTCACGTAACAAATATATACATGTATAATACTTCTGTCACATAAACATTTCATTTTTTTTCTTAAGTTTTACATTTTTTTCCAGTAAAACATTAGACTATTTCAACTTTTCGGGCTCTGTTTAGGGACAAAAATCTCTTTTGGTTGATGTTTGTACTGAAGCCATAAGCTATAAATCTGTAAATAAGTACACTGTGGACCTCCCTGTTTAAAAAAAGAACCATATATAATAATTGAGCTAAACTAAACTAAAGAAAATTGATAAAGAAATTTAAGCCAAAAAATAGAGAACTAAAGAAATTAAGGAAAGAAATGGACTACATTCATTATATATTATTTCAAATAGATATGTTTGTGCTGTACATTTATCAGCCTTTCAAACTGCCACGAGCTTATACAACAGTAAATATAATAGAACTATTATAAGAGATCACATCACAACTTCTCTTCATGTTCTTCATTTTCCCTCCTCCATGCACGTTGTTCAAACACTGCTCTGAAACTAACATCTCATCAACAAATATCTCTGTTGTGGCTGGAAATTGTCTTCGATTCAGACATTCTGTGCTTTTAACAGTTTGCAGGAACATTTAAAGATACTTTTACACTAAAGCCATTAGTGAAGCCATCATCCTTCACTTCCTGCTTTCTCCTTCACACTCTACTCTCCTCTCACCATCTCCACTACGGAGCTAATTTGTCCAGCTATACAGTAAGTGGACGACGACAGACATACACACAAAGGCCACCCATGGGTGGGACACTGCCCCCGCCAGCAGCTTCTCCCGACCCCTGTGTTATGGCTAGTATGTTGCATAAGCGTTCTTGCCAGGAAGTGTATACAGGCGCTATACGTGTACGTGTGTGTGTCTGTATATGCGTCTTCTAGTTTGACAGCTTGCTGAAGGAGCAGGTCACGTAATGCATTGTTGCCCTTTCAGTGCAACCTGAACCTGTCGGTGTTGTAAAGGCAGCACAGGTGTTTTGGTGTCTTTTACCAGCCTGACCTCAACATAACATGACCTTTAAGGAAACCAACATTTACTCTTCACTAGTCTGGAATGATGGATCTGAATTCAGAAAAATGCCTCACTTCCCACTGGCCTTCATCGGTTTGAGATGCTTGTCAAAAATCTTTGGATGAATGAGCCATTAATCCTGTGAGGAAAAAGCATTTGTGGATCAAAACCATCATAAAAGTCCCAGTTTACAGTGTTAATGGAAATGCCAATGTCTTTGCTGATTATATATCAGGTCCAGGTTCTGTATTATTACTCAGGAACTTCTGGGACTTTGTGAGGTCACAACCCAGCAGTTGCCACCGTCAGCCACAACTATCAGGACCCACCATCCCATCTTGATAAGATCTGATGTATTTTTATTTAATCACTCAGAAACAGCAGATCAGATCCTCTTCTGAATAGTTTACTCACCCGTGTTTACCAGAGCTCTATAGAGAAGTCTAAGAGAGCAGATGTAAAACTAATCTGAGATGGTTTTTGGTCATTAAAACCACAAATATATATTCCTACACTTATCAGCACAGATGAAAACACGAAAAGTGTCAAATGAGAGTTCTGAAAACACAATATATTCATAGGAATCTACATCAAACGACAAATTGAGTCTTCATAGTCTGTCCAATCAGAAAGCGCACAAAAAGTAGGGAGTTTGGTGTTACGTTTGGACGACTTTGGATGAATTCCCTTTCACCTTTAACATTTAGGGTTCAAATTACAGCACAAAGATTTCATGGAAAATGATGGAAGGACATATTTAGAAATCAGCTCTAAAGCAGAAGATGGTCAATCATAAGCACAGTATTAAAGTTGTGAGGTGACATTGTCCACAATCTTTTCTAGTCTTCTTTACTCAAACAATATGAAATTAAATATGTGGTGGGCAATAGGAGGAGTTTCCCTTAAAGTTTTATTTTGAAATGCAAAGTATTGAATGATTGGTTTCCAATCAGACTGAGGAATGTCTTGGGAGCAAATACAATTATCTATCAGCATTTACTGATGTTTTACAGTAGAGGTAACTATTAGTGAAAATAGCTCCCAAGATCAACTCCTTGTGTTTTCTGCAGTGAATCTGCGGGATTTAGAACCAAGAAGGAGGAGGAGGAGTTAACTGTAGCTGAATAGGACATTATGTGAACTGCATCTTTTGTTTATTTTCTCATAATGCTCTGAGTACAGTGATGGCGTCTCCTGTTCCATTTATTTATTCCTGTTATTTCCTCCAAAGCAAACACAAACAAGTGCAGGATGGATGGAGAGAGAGGGAGACAGACATAAAACCATGAAGAAATAACGGATAGTGAGACAAAGACAGATGATGCTTTTTTTTTGTTTTTGTCTTTTTTACTTTATTATTTTTTGTTTCTTTTGACACACACACACACACACACACAGGCAGTCAGGGGTGATTGGAATCGTGTTCTTGGACAAAACAAAGGGATTGTGGCTCTTACATAACAGCTTTGATCCTTATCAGGGACATGATGTATATTCCATATGCTGTGTGAGCTCACCCTCAGCGCCCACCTCAACCACCTTTCCCTCATTTCCACACCCAACTCTGTTCCACTCACAAACTTCATGCTGCGGCCCAAACTTGATCACACAAAAAAAAAAAACATACCGTATACTCACACGATACACTTAATCTTTTTGCCATTTATATTTGTATGAGTGTTAGTGTGTAACTGCATTCCTCATGTCACAGCTGGTTTTACCACCATTTTATCACCAGTGAAGGGAAAAAACAGGGGCAGTTAACAAGCCATCACTCAGTGTTCACTCAGTAAAACAGAAACTCCAAAAAGCATGAATTTTGTTTGGTTTGTAAAACAAATTCAGGGACTGAGGTGATGTCTTTGCATGCAGTTTACTCATTTGGAGGAACCTCCGATGTTGGGCATTTTGTGATAACTTAATTGATTGATTGCTAATCATCAGTTATTACTGCAGGATAGTGGACTGATTTTGAATGAAATTTGTTGATGATTTTTTTTATCCAGTGATAATTGTTGCACATGTGTGTATGTATGTGACAGAAGAATTGTATAGCTGAAGTTGTCTCTGCAGCCCCGTTGTCAGCACCTGGTGCACACACGTCATCCATTTGAAATCTAAGATGAACAGAAAAAGAACACAAGAAGGTGAATGATGCAGTTTCTCTTTCTCCTGTTTGCTCCATCTAATCAGACCTTGCACACAATGCACTTCAATGGCTACATCTCCCCATCTTGCTGTGTACTGTACGACTCTGACGTTCATTTTCGGATTTCATCTGCTCCTTCTTTAGTTTTACTGCAGGAGTTTCTTCAGTGGTTCTTTGGCTGAACTTGCAGACATCTCTGTCTAAACATGTTGTCTTCCCAGAATGCAACACAGAGAGGTGATGGTTATTTGTGTTAACATTTGAACCCAGAACATTCTTTTAAATATATTTTAATAACTGAACTTTAGATTAAGTAATAAGTGTTTTTTTGCACAGAACCTGCTGCACTTCATTTAGCAGTTACAGCTTTTCCATTTTATTTTCATTTTTGGTTTACTTACAATAAATTATATTCATGATTTTTTTTAATATTTATTTTTACTTTAAACTTTTTTTTTTTTTTTTAGTATCACTATTGTTGAAAGGAAAGGAACATTTTAATACTCTGCGTGAACTATGTCCTACCTCCTCCCTCATCGGCCCTGTTCTTCTTAATCGACTGTGGGATCGTGGCCGTGTGCCCTTATCAGCCTAATTACCACAGAGAAATGTAAATAACATTATACAACAGTAGCACTGGGGCCTCACTCTGCTCAAAAAAGAAATGTAAGGCAGGCAGGAGAAGTGAATGAGGAAATGGAGGGAGGGAGAGGGAAGAGATGCAGGAAGTTGAGGAGAGGATTAAGAAAAACATGGGTTTTTATGCTGTTGAATTTAGGATTGTCCATATTTGTGATGATAAAGGGGCTGGTGGAAGAGAGTGAATGTTAAGGACAGGGGATAAAAAATAGAATAAGAGGGTGAGGTAAGGAGCAGGACAAATGACCATAAGGAGTGAGTGTTTTTCTTAATGAGCTGTAATTGGTAAAGATCAGAGGCAGCAGAGTCTGCCAGAAACCAAGCAGGTACATTAATGAAGCTTTGTTCTGCACTAAGGACAGAGGAAGAGAGAGAAAGAGAGACACATTGTCAGTGACGCTCAGAGTCAGGACGGTAATACAGTTGTGACAGATGACTGAAAGCAGAGGTGGAGAGCCAGCCTTTCCTGTCATGGCTGATGGCTGTGTGTGGATGGGCAGTAGGAGGACTTGAGAGATTTTTTCTGCAGTATCTGACACATCAGGATCAGTGCAGGTTTTAACATTAACCCAAAAACTTAATCAAAGTAGTTTTTTGTTTTGTTTTGATTATAACTAGAAATTAAGAATTTAACAAGGAGACTGGATTACAGATCCCATAAACTGGAGGTGGCACCTCTGCTTTGTGTGTTTCTACAGATGTCCACGCCTTAAAATAAACACGATTGCAATAAGCCACACAACAAATGTTAATTCTGGCACAGAGGAATCCAAACTATCATACAGAAATGAAAGAGTATATCTTTTAATGTGTATTTTTTTCTCATTTGTCTCCTTCCAGAACCAGAGGGTTTTAGGTTGTAATATATACAGTGTAATATCAGATGAGGTCACTTCCCAAGAGGATCATAGAGCATATCATCCACACCTTTATCTCTTCTCGCCTGGTTTATTGTAATTTGCTGTTTCGTTGAAGGGAGTTTGCAATTTCACGCCTGCAATTGTTCCAGACCGCAGCAGCCAAGCTGACAAACACATCTTCCCCTTTCTGGTTCAACCTAATTGGCTTCCTGTATTTCAGAATTCCTGTATTGGTCACGTTCAAAGAACTGTATGGCAAGGCACCCTCCTCTATCTTTATGTAACCAATGTGGCCCTGGTCAACTGCTCCTGGATGTCCAAAAGTCCAGGCTGAAAACTACTGGGGACCATCATTTTCCAGTGTCAGCTAAAACATAATGGAGTGGCCTTCACGTCACTCTCAGATCAGCTAAGTCTGTTCCACCCATAAAGTGGACTACACACTGGGGCTGAAAAGCAAAGCCTTATACCTGCACTCCACTGGCTGTAAAACAAAGTCAGGTTGTATTGAAATCTATCTGAAAATGATCCTACTGCTCGTATGATTTATTTTCTCAGTAGATGTTTTCCTGGTGAATTAATGGTCTCAGGGTTTTAAGTCTTTTGCAATACAACATGATACTTATTTTTTGAATGATGGTCCCATCAGGGGGAATAGACCATAAAGCAGGGGATGTACCAGGGTGTGGCTGCTGTACTGTACCACAGTCTGTAGTGCCTTAACTTTGACAGGCACAGAGCGAGAGAGAGAGACAGGAAAGTCAGGGAGAGAGGAAGAGTGGAAGTCAGATTCGTAGGTAGGTCTCAGCCTACCAGGTGGCCACTGGGATGCCCAGTTTGAGAAACTTTTTAAACCCATTTGTATAAGCTGTTGTTTTCATGAGGTTGATGTTATTTTTGTTGGTTCTATGATCTGACTTATTCTTTATTGTTACTGTTGTTATAATTACATCATTTGCTGGTAATGTGTATGTGACAATGTTTCCCTGTGCTGGTCCTGCATCAGGTGTTGAAGGCTAGAAGCAGTGACATTATGTAAGTTCCATGCATGATTACCTCATTTGTATTACTCTCACAACAATGCTTTCTTCCAGGCTGCCTGGAAGCCATTATCCTGAACCCAAAGCAAGGTTTGTCTGCACTGTGACATTGCTTTAGACTGGGTGTGTCTTCCCTCCTCCTGACATTCATTAAGCCCTTAAAGAGTTTTAACATGTGGCTGGTTGATTTCAGGTTTCAGTCACTTAAAGCCAGATTGTGTATTAACACATACAGTGACTGAGAACAGAGCCAGGCCCAGCTAGAGTCAGAGAGGCAGCATTCAACTCACCATACAACCAGGACTGATGATACTGAAAAGTTCAGCATATTAAACTCTCATCTTCTTCTTTGATGATCTCAGTGGAGGGAGACAACATAATGCCTGACAAACGAAAAGGCTCAGCCTTTCATGAACCCCTTAGTTGTCTTTGTAACGCTGGTATTACGGGAATTGAGAGCTCATTAGCCTCCACTGCATGTTATAGTGTTTTTACAGCTCTTCACTTCTTTACTGAGCTGTTTGACGTTTTAGGTTCAGGTTACAGGTTACAGGGAGGTTAGGTTCATCCCCAACCATTATCCTTGACCTCGGCTTGAAGTGGCTCTGTGCTGCTGATCTCTGTTGACTCGACCACAAGAGGTCACTTGTCAGGAAAAATAACTTGCTCCTGTTTACACACATAAAAGTGTGGAGACACACACACACACACATTCTCACCCATGTGCAGTATCATCAGAGATGTTTCCTCTTTTTTAGAGACTTTAGAGATATACCCAGCAGCCTCCCATCTCTATTCTGCTGCATATAACAACACAGACACCTTCAGCTTCCTTTACTTGACTGTGTCTTTATAAGGACCTGTCTTTTACTGAAAGTCCACTTCATATGCAGCTAATGGAGACAAACTCCTCAATTCCACAGCTGCTTGTTCTGTGTGTTTTTATGGGAACCACAAGTAAGAAGATATTCTGCCCACATCTCACATTGAACTTCTGTCAGCCTCGGTGAAGAACGAAAGTGAAGGCTGAATTTTGCATGCTGAAGAACAACTAACATACACTCACACACAGGCTCACACACACTGTAGGCACATGCAGGCTTCCCAGCCAAATATGTGTCAGTCTTTAGCAGAGGACTTTTTTTTTTTAAACTTAAGTCATTAATGGAGATATGTTAGCTGTTCTTTGTTCAGGCATACGGACACAGACTTTAGTAATCCTATATTTATGAGGACTATGATTAGCATGATACATGTGTAATCACCTAAACCTGGCAGCTCATAAAACATTCTTACAAATTACCCACAACAGCTATAGTTTTTGTGTGGGATCATGTTGTTGCATTAGACTGCATTAGCTCAGCACAGTGTTCCTGAAACATCCTGAACTATAAATGGGAACATCAGAATTTCGATAATTGTCTTCATAGTTGCAAGAAATCTTACTTCCCCCTTGCATTAAATTATCTATGTGTGTGATTGCGTTTCCCCTGTATCGCTGTTGTGTATAATTTTTGGAGTCTGCTTTGGTCTGCGGTCCATGCAAACATATGGGAAGTGCTGCTTTAATTTGAAATTGGTTTGCTGCAGGTTGTGTGACACCTTGACTCCCCCGATTCACTCTGGATGAATCATGCACATGATTTTCATACCTTATTCCAACAAGCAACTCTTAAGTATGAGCTTGATTTAACTTTAGGAGTGTTTTTTAATGACAAACCTTTTTTGATCTGGTTTCAGGGCCACACACATCCACACAATACACTCTGTCCTCCAATCATTACAATGATTTCCTGCTGCCATCACCAGCGAGGAAAAAAGAGAAAGGATAAAAATCCACCTCCTCAACCCTCTTGAAGCCAAAGTCTGTGCTCAATCATTATTTTCTGTGCAGTGATTCTCACATTTACAAAGAAATTAATGTGACAAAGATGCTATGAAACATGATGAAGACGATGGTCCGACAGTGTGAAGATCTCAATCTTTCAGGCTCCGGGTTTTGTTGAATGAAATCGCTGAGTGCATCTTTACTGGGCCGGCTCTGTGTGGTAATGACCAGCAGCCAAATGGTAATGGCTCATAATGTTCCGAGGAAAATAGGGCAGCAATTCACTTTTTTGTTTTTGTACACGGACAAAAGTTCAAACCCCTCCTGTTCTGTGTGTGTGTGTGTGTGTGTGTGTGTGTGTGAGGAGCTAATTTACTGGAGGGAGTTCAGGTGAACTGCAATCTGTGACACCTCAAAGCTAATCCACAGCTACAAATTCACATTTAAGTGCATATAAATAACCATTTAAAAACAAACAAGGTCTCATTTCGTTGGAAGACATAAGTAAATACCTTTTCTTTCTTTTTTGTTTCCTCTGTTCCCTCTTTGTCTTCATTTTCTTGCCTTTTCTTTTTTTAGATTTTACTAATTTCCTCTCCCTTCTTTTTACATTTACATTTCCTTCTTTCACTCCTTCATCTCATTACTTCATCCTATCCTATTTCTTTCTTTCTTTTCTTTCTCTACAGTTTCCTGTTTGTCATTATTCATTTTTACTCATTGGTTGTGTGTTGTGTTTTTCTGTGTGTGTGTGTGTGTGTGTGTATGTTTGTGTGTGTTTGTTAGCTAGGGAGAGAACAGAGAACAAGAAACTTAATGGGCCCAGGTTTTTGTAAGATGCAAGTTGGGACTTGTTTGACATACATTACAGCAGGGTGGCATAGAGAGGGCAGTGCAGCACACACACACGCACACATGCACGGTGAGATAACTATCGAGACATTGTCTATGTTGGGTTGTGGGTCATCAGGGTGTGCACCTATAGAACATGGAATAAATGTGTGTACATTGTGTCTGAGGGTGTGTGTGTGAGCACTGGGAAGCCAGTATCTGTACATTTGTAATTACACTCAGGAAATGTTTATTCATGTTTGATTGGGTGGGACCAGCCAGGACTCTGGGTACGTTTAAACAAACTATTTCGACATCCTGTTTAAAGTCGCTTTCTGGGGAGCGGAGGGAAGAAAAAAAAATTCAGCTGAGGTGGACCGCCCTCTACTTATGTAACACTTGGTCTAGAGGCCCCTTTAAACTGATACCAGAGTGGAGAGAAGGAGTCTGAGTTCAGCCTCAAAAACACAAGAGAGTGAGTGCAGTCAGATCAAAAGCTTCCAGCTGCTGTGGGTGAACAGCTGAATTAACTTCTAGGCCAATCTAATCAGTTAGAAGCTTTGTTGTCATAAGTGCAAGCAGGATAAATGGAGATGGTCACTTGAAGGTTTACGTTATCATTGATAGGAGAAACCATACTGGATGGCTTGGGTTCAGGCCAGACATGAGCAGACTTTAAAGATATTTTCTTCATCACCGATGCTGTCAGGTGCATCTATTCCATTTTCAATCCAGATTTCAGTGTGACCTCTCTGTAGCTGGCCAGGTTCGTGTGAACAGCAGATATACTCCTCCTCTACATCAAAGACAGGGACAATAGAGCAGAACAGTTACTGTTTCAGGACCATGGATGAATCTTTTTGGCTTACAGTATATTGTTAACTTGTTTTAAAGGTCCTAAAATGTGTAAAGGATAACACCCGAGTGTTCTTTGATTGATAATGTGCTCTAGGTTCTATATTAATACAGTGAAAGTATCAAAGGTCTCAGTCCACAGAGAAATTCTAACAGCCTATATTCAGAAACTGACCGTTAAAACCAGTTGTGAGGATTTCTGGGAGTTTATGATGTCACAACAGGCTTCATGGATTTGGACCCACCGTCCAACCTTACAGGGTTTGGTTTCCTTAAGTATTTATCGGAAACCTGCTATATTGTTGTCAGTCAATTAGAAGACAGACTCTGTGTTATGCTTTTATTTGAATCAGTAAATGGTAGAAGGGCCAACAGGAAACAGGGAGAGAGACAGGGGAATGAGCTGCAGCATAGGTCCCAGACCATAGTCAAACCCAGGACACTGCAATTACATGGCATGTGCTCTAACCAGCTACCAGCGCTGCCCTTAATTTCACTAGATTACATCGACCTGCAAACAGAAAATCAACGTTTCTCTCCTGTGGTTTCTGTTTCCCATGAGTCATTTCCAATTGAATTGTTTTTATGAAGGGAATAGCAGCAGGCAGAAAATAAAGGATTGTGATAATATTTCCCCATTGTTTAAAATGTGAATAAAGACTGTTTTACTCATTATCAGATTTGTTTCATATTAAGTTGTATGAAATCTGAAAGCCTCATTTGTAAAGAAAGCTGTTTTATTTTAAGTTTTACTTCATTTCCACATGTTCACGAGAATGTTGAAGGTAATTTGGTTTGAGAAGCAACTCATCAACGGGGGATGGTGATGATGCGGGATGTCCAGTAAACACAAAGGCAGGGGGTTGGAGGAGCTGGGTGTACAGGGATAGTTAGAGGGAACCAAAGTAGGCAGCGAAACAGATAAAAGAAGAAATTGAGAAAAGTAAGACCAGGCCAAGACCTTGTTATTTCCCTTTTAGTCTCAGCTCAATGTCTTATTAACTGAAACAGGCTATTTTTATTGTTCCAAAAAGAAACAGCTGCAAGGATGAATGATTTTCTGGTGGTCAGGTACAGGTATATAGCTGCATTCTAGACATGTGAGCTGTCCATCTCTCATCAGATCATTTATTTATAAAGAAATAGAGAGCAGGGATGAAATGAGTCTCCACCCTTAGATTTAGGTATAGTGTGGTTCAGTTTTTCCGAAGCTCTACAAATCCAAAAACAACTCACAGAAAGGGGGCTTCCTTCAACACACAGAGACCTCAGATGTCTGAACAGCTGACATTGTGTGACAAGTTCACACACGCACACATACAAGCATATTTATCCATCTATCTATCTATCTATCTATCTATCTATCTTTATCTATATGTGTGCGTACAGTCCATATCTATATACAGTGTTTTCCACCTTAACTGCAAACACTAAACCCTGAGGGCTCACAAAATGGCTCAGAGGGACTTCTGGTTTCTTATATACGGAGCTGTTTTTATCAACCCCCACCCCACACTACCCCATCCCCTTCACACACACACACACACACACAATATCTCTCTCTCTCTCTCTCTCACTCTTGTTTCCTATATGAAGAGGGCTATCTGGAATTCAGGAAGGGGTTCATTTTTCCTCAGAGCCCAAGCACACTACCAAGAGAATAGAGCGAGGAAGGCGCAGTATAGAGTATGTGTCACAGGAAGTGGAGACAATGACACTTTTGGTCACATAGTCATGTATTTACCAGTTTTCTTACACCCAAAGGGGACTGTCTATGTAATGTTTAATTTTCAGTAAATTAATACTTGCAAGTGTTAAATGTCATTTACGTATAATTTATAAATTGCTCTGAGTATATGACAGATTTATTATTATATCACAGGAATCTCAACATCGCAAAAACTCAACAGTGAAAATAATATTACTGTAAGAAGGAATGATTTATTAATCTAATCAGTTAGAGAGGTATTTCTTCAAGTTGTAAGATTTTAAATCACAAAAATGCCCCAGTAACTCGAGATATATGCTGTAAAATCAATGTATACTAAATATACTAATTTTGGCTTGAAAACATCACTTTGGACTGTGGTCCTGTGTGTCCATATTAAACATGTATCGCAGGCATATGTGGTTTAATGTCAAACACCGCTGTAGTTGTGCATCACATGCAGATGAGGTGATTTCCTCTCTCCATCTTTTCCTCCAGGACCGCTTGTTCTTCGTGATGGAGTACGTTAATGGAGGCGACCTGATGTTTCAGATCCAGCGGTCAAGGAAGTTTGATGAGGCAAGATCCAGATTTTACGCTGCAGAGGTCACATCTGCCCTGATGTTCCTGCACCGGCACGGAGTCATTTACAGGTAACCTCACTAACAGCATTAGCAGCCAACACTCATCGGGTCTCTGTGTAATGTGCCATCAGGCCTCTATGAGGGGCTTTATGTTTTTTCCAGATTTGAGTGAACATTATTGAGATTTCTGTTTAGCTTTACCACATGACAGTGGCTGTAATTCTATTCCACTTTTGAGATAAAGCAGTTTTAACTCTGCGCCTTTCATCATTTGATGTGCACTGAAGCATGAACATGCTGCTTATTTAATTTAGTGCTTCCAGCGTCTCCATTACACAATTTATATGGGAAATTCCACGATCAAAGATAATAAACATTCACTGAGATTCCCAGAATTAACGAACAAAAGTATTATAAAATGACATAACTCCCCCGCATTTTACTGGACTTTGGACTCTACTTGAAATCAGATTGCCGTCCTTCTTCTCTGAAAAACTGTTGGGCTTGAATGTGTTGCTAATGTGGCTTGATCAGGAGACACAAATCTTCTACGACATTAAATTGAGTTTGGTCGTATAAATTCCCTGCTCAGTCTTGTGGCTTTTCTGATCAGTGGCATTCACGTCTTTCCTCTTTAACCCTTTGGAGTCTATGATCACACCAGCGTGATCAGTTCCCATGACATCTTCAAAGTACTGCCAAGAAAAAAACTAGGTCCCTAGACCGCTGCCATCAACTTCACCCAAAAGTGCAGATTTCAAACTCTCTCGTAGTTTTAGGAGATACGATCGTTTTAATTTCATAGTATGAAAATATTAATCTGAGCATAATCATAAACCGAGCATTGAATCTTCTTATTATATATGTATTCTTTTTTTTATCAGATTTGATGATTTCTGTGAATTTTGGGGCCCAATGTGTTAGTTATTTTTTAACTTTAACCTACTGTATTATCAAATCATATGAAGTTCTGCTGAAAAAAAAAAGATACCAAGCATTGGTATGTTAGAGATTTTTTTATGTTATGTATATAAAGGCAAATCAAAAGTATTCAAAAACAGCCAAATAGGCTCAGACTTCTAAGGGTTAAATGGGTGTTCAAGTGGTGTGCCCTGGTTCACACTGTCAGTGGTATGTTAGAAGCCTTCGTAGAATATCTGACGGTGAGATTTGTGATCTTGTGGGCCTTATAATTTTTTAGTTGCTGATGCAAGTTGGTTGTTAATCCAGAACCAACCAAACCAACCAACCAAAAAAGTTTTCACAAACATCTGTGCAAAAGAAGCCATAATATTCATAACTCGGCCATGCATTAACGTTCATCTACCTGTTACTCTGACTGATATTTCATTCCAGGAAATAGCTAATTTATGTTTTGTAATGAGCTGCAGGACAGTTGAATTTCCCTTTGGGGATGAATAAAGTTCTATCTGTCTAGTGTCTAGTAGTAAATGAAGGGTAAGATGGAGCAGGAAATGGAAGGATGTATTGATAGTTAGGCAGACGCTGAAACAGACCATTGTGGTAGAGGCAATTTAGCAGGAATCCAAAGGTCTTGATTTCCCAGTTTATCTGGTTCAACCTACCATGAAGTCAGTCACTGGTTTGTGAAGTGCTGTTTTGAAACCTGTTTGCGAATTGGCCGTTTGCCATCCTGGCTTTTTGAAACCATGAGAAACCATTTTGGAGGTTGAAGGTGGAACTGAGGAAGAGCGAGGGCTGGATCTGACCTGCTCTGTACTCCATCCTGATTGGGTGGTACAGTCTGTGAAACTCAAACACATCTTTCATCTCCTGCTTTATCCACCTAAGATACTGAACTCTGTTATGAAGACATTCCATTTTTGGTACTCTATACTGTACTTTATTTTTTCTAAATTTAGACCAGTTAGCAAATTTTAATGATCATTGTACAATGAAGATGGCCAACAATTCCCACCAACATGCATACCAAATAAAAAGCTTGGGTCTTGGTTAAGGTCTGTTTTCGTCTTAATGGGACCGTCATTTAAAAAATTAAAATCATGTTATATTGAAGACTTGAAACTAGAGACTGAGACCATAAAGTTGTTAGGAAAACATTTACTGAGCTAATAAATCGAGTGAGAAATAGGGCTATTGTCCTCTCCACTTCAATACAAACAAACTTATTTTTGCAACCAGCGGAGTCTCACCTGATGATCATTACATACGCTGCTCAAAAAAATAAAGGGAACACTTATAAACAACACAATGTAACTCCAAGTCAGTCACACTTCTGTGAAATCAAACTGTCCACTTAGGAAGCAACATTGATTGACAATCAATTTCACATGCTGTTGTGCAAATGGAATAGACAACAGGTGGAAATTATAGGCAATTAGCAAGACACCCCCAATAAAGGAGTGGTTCTGCAGGTGGTGACCACAGACCACTTCTCAGTTCCTATGCTTTCTGGCTGATGTTTTGGTCACTTTTGAATGCTGGCGGTGCTTTCACTCTAGTGGTAGCATGACACGGGGTCTACAAACCACACAAGTGGCTCAGGTAGTGCAGCTCATTCAGGATGGTACATCAATGCGAGTTGTGGCAAGAAGGTTTGCTGTGTCTGTCAGCGTAGTGTCCAGAGCATGGAGGCGCTACCAGGAGACAGGCCAGTAGATCAGGAGACGTGGAGGAGGCCGTAGGAGGGCAACAACCCAGCAGCAGGACCGCTACCTCCGCCTTTGTGCAAGGAGGAACAGGAGGAGCACTGCCAGAGCCCTGCAAAATGACCTCCAGCATGCCACAAATGTGCATGTGTCTGCTCAAACGGTCAGAAACAGACTCCACGAGGGTGGTATGAGGGCCCGACGTCCACAGGTGGGGGTTGTGCTTACAGCCCAACACCGTGCAGGACGTTTGGCATTTGCCAGAGAACACCAAGATTAGCAAATTCACCACTGGTGCCCTGTGCTCTTCACAGATGAAAGCAGGTTCACACTGAGCACATGTGACAGATGTGACAGAGTCTGGAGACGCCGTGGAGAACGTTCTGCTGCCTGCAACATCCTCCAGCATGACCGGTTTGGCAGTGGGTCAGTAATGGTGTGGGGTGGCATTTCTTTGGGGGGCCGCACAGCCCTCCATGTGCTCGCCAGAGGTAGCCTGACTGCCATTAGGTACCGAGATGAGATCCTCAGACCCGTTGTGAGACCATATGCTGGTGCGGTTGGTCCTGGGTTCCTCCTAATGCAAGACAATGCTAGACCTCATGTGGCTGGAGTGTGTCAGCAGTTCCTGCAAGACGAAGGCATTGATGCTATGGACTGGCCCGCCCGTTCCCCAGACCTGAATCCAATTGAGCACATCTGGGACATCATATCTCGCTCCATCCACCAACGCCATGTGGCACCACAGACTGTCCAGGAGTTGGCGGATGCTTTAGTCCAGGTCTGGGAGGAGATCCCTCAGGAGACCATCCGCCACCTCATCAGGAGCATGCCCAGGCATTGTAGGGAGGTCATACGGGCACGTGGAGGCCACACACACTACTGAGCCTCATTTTGACTTGTTTTAAGGACATTACATCAAAGTTGGATCAGCCTGTAGTGTGTTTTTCCACTTTAATTTTGAGTGTGACTCCAAATGCAGACCTCCATGGGTTAATAAATTTGATTTCCATTGATAATTTTTGTGTGATTTTGTTGTCAGCACATTCAGCTATGTAAAGAACAAAGTAATTAATAAGAATATTTCATTCTTTCAGATCTAGGATGTGTTATTTATTGTTCCCTTTATTTTTTTGAGTAGTGTATAATTAAGTGTATGGGTGGGGAGCTCAGAGTTGGTCGTTGTTCCTGAGCCAAATGAGGTTGTTTGGGTATCTTATAAAGATGCCTAATGTGCATTCTGTGGGCATGTCGGACTGCGAAGATTCTGGGGTAACGTCAGAATTTGCTTTCGAGACTACATTTCCAATTGGCCTGGAAAGCCTTAGTATCTCCCAGGGGGAGCTGGAAAGCCTTAGTATCTCCCAGGGGGAGCAGGAAAGCTTTGGGAGAGAGATGGATGTCGGGGAGTCCCTGCTTAATCTGCTGCCTGACCCAAGATAAGCGGAAGAAAATGGATGAATGAACAATGGAAGGCATTATTAAACAGGTTTTTAAGTGTTGTTAAAATATTAAAATGTACAAATTATTAAGGATAAAATCAAGTAATGACTTGTCTATTATTTAGAGCTGTAAAACAGGACGAAAATTTATACTATGTTTCCTGCTGCTTGGCTGCTCGACAGAGGCAACCAATAGCAAGGCTGTAATTCAAGTTTATTGGTAGTTTGTTTCACAAAATCCTGCAACTGGTCTTTTTGCGCGTTGGGTCTGAAACCAAAGCTTGCAGAGAACATGCAGAACTAATATGAGATCACAGATTGACCAGCTGACATTGGTTCAAATCCTTAATGAAACTGACAGAGGAAAAGCTGACTTGAAAGTAGAAAGTGACATTTGTCATGAGGTGTTTGTGACGTGCTGAACCCCAGTGCAAAAAAGTGGCTGAATAATCTTTTTAATCACGAAACTCGATGACCCCGGAAGTGCACTGTGTACATTTATGGTACAATATTACTTCATCATCAGGTTAGTATTATCTGTGTCTAAGGACTCATCAGTCATAATATCATTGTCAACCACTAGCAAACACACAGCGGGTCTCACAAAAGCAGCACGCAGCACAAATCATAACACTATTGTGATGGAGGAAGACTAATTGCAGGTTCAGGCTGTTTGCTCCCAGAAATAACTGCAATGGAACAAAAGTCAGTTTCTTCTTTCCAGTGTTTTCACTCAATCAATCTGAGGGTTGACTCAGTGTTTGGATTCCCTCGTCATGCAACCTGTGTGTGTAAGTGTGAGAGCTGATGTGGTTTTGTTAATGACATTTTCATTTCTGTTCACTGACCATTATTTATCCTATTTTCTTAACAGTATACACCTTTTCACTCACTAGTGCAGTTCAAAATGACCCCTCAAGCCTTTAAACAACAATCAGAATTTTGACCCATTGAAAGTACAAGTTAAAAAGTTCAAATGAGACACCTTGGTGTGCGTCACCTTGTAGAGCATGTACCAGAAAGGGGCCAAGCTTTACTCAAGGCCCTTCTATGTAAACTATCCTTTCCTGTACCTCGCTCCTTCTTCTAACAGCAATAGTTAATAAATAAATAATAAATCTTTTCGGGTGTCAACATGTTCACGTGCTGCTGTTGAATATATGACTAAAAACCACTACACAAGCTGTCTGCTGTGCTGTGGACTGAGGCAGGCCTGACCTGCCTCTTATTTATTTAATACCACTCTCATTCTTTGGTGAGAGGCAGCAGGGCCGTTCACACCAGAAGTGAATCACACGCAGAGCTGATGTTTAGAATAACCTCATGAACTGATAACTTTTTGAGATTTTTTTCTGTGTTCCCATTTAAGTAACACATTGCTGCTTCGACAACAAGGAAGTTAGAAAGACCGTTTTATTGTGTTTGCTTTTTTGTATACAAAATTTGTACTCTAATTTGTATTCTAATTTCCATCACATTTTTTGCTGAGCTTTGCATCCCAAAATCAACCAAACCTGGAAACTAAAAAGGGGTATCTTTATAAATCATTATAATACCTGATAAATGCTGTGCATGTTCTGTAAATTAAATCTCATTTTCTTATCATCTTATAATGAAAAAAAACTATTTATAATAATATAGAACAAAAGAAGACCAATTGTGTTGGATGGTGCCTTTGTTCCTGCAAAACTGTTTGTTCAACCCCCCCTCCAAAAAAAAGTTGTGTTGAGGTTATCACAAACATTATAATAATCAATAGAACATTGGACATTAGAGCTGGTTGTTTTCCTCCCAGTTTATCTCACTGCTCGATGTAGCAACCTGTGCACGTGTGTATGTTTGTATGTATGTGTGTGCGTGCCTGTGTGCATCTATGTCCATGTTTACTGCAGCCATTGGCCCTGTACCTGCCCTTAAAAGTCATTATTATACAAATTAATGCTGAGAAATCCTGGTGCACAGACATACAGTCACCAAAATGAGGAAACAGGCTGCGAAGTGATCAAAGATGAATGGAGTATTGTTATGTGTTCAGAAATGAAAGGTCAGCGGAACTTGACAGGCAATGCAAAACCCCTCTTCCAATCTGCGTATTATTCCTTTAATTGCCCTATTGTCTTTCTGTTGTTAGTTCCTTCTGTGTTTCAGTCGTTTTTTTGTTGTTTTTTTTTCCAAAAACCTAACAAGGATATGGCTGCTGGGATATTCCTGTTTTTATTCCCACAGCAAAAACTCTTCAATGATCAAATTTGCCCAGCAGTTGAAAGCATTAAACCTGCATACTAAATGTATTGCCTGTTACTTCCTTGCTACGGCGACTTGTTTTCCACCAGAGGGTTTAATAAAGTCTCATTTAGTTTTATCTGATCAGAATATTGCCAGGTATATATTCTTTGTTTTGGCTTCAGACAGTATAAAATATAACCAACATCACCTGACTCAAAAGAACAATAAGAACTTAGCCAACACCAATCAAGGACTGTCAAACTAAATGCCCCGCCAACATGGGAACTGTTTAACCTCACTAATCCAGCTGGAAAAAAAACAACACAGCTTGGCTCAATTTTGTGGCGCCTCAAACACTGGAAATATTTCACATTTATGCCGCTATGTTTATATGCATATAAGCAATAATCAGTTTTAATCTAGAAACATTGTAATAAAAATTGTAAATGACAACAACCCCTGTTTTACATTATGATTCTGATTGATGATGGGAAAAAATCTAAATCACAAAACCACAGTTACGTCCCTGAGATGAAGGAAAGTGAGTGAATTGATTTTGGGGGAAAACCCTTACGATACCAAACTTATTAAGTATGGATGAAAAGTGTTGATTGATTCGTTTACTGATCAGTAGAAAGGCAGGGAGTCAAGTAATAATATAATAAGGTATTATTTTGCCACTATTTTACTTATTATTAATTTTTCCCACTGTTTGCAGTATTTTTATTGAAACATTTCTTATACCTGAAGCAAAAAATAAAATAAGATCATTTTGTCCTATAAAAAAAGTAAAACAACAAAAATACAACAATTGCTTATATTATAACTAACCTGGTAGTGTGTACAATACCCGACACTGAATTTTTCCATTTGAAATAAATACTTTAAATTAAATCATGTCATAAAAAGCAGGAAACACAATATTGGCTAAAATTGGAGCATAACATAAAGAAAATCAGGAAAAGCTTCCACAATAATTTCTTATAGTTTGCAACCAGAGGATGTGAAATATTAATGTACGTTTTTTTCATTGTATTGGCGCCATGATCTCAGAGCAACAAATGTCCAGTCCTGATGGTGCCAGCTGGACCAGAACTCATTGTTTCAAACAGTTCCTGTCGCAATGGTTTTATTAATGAAAAGCAGGGTTATAATCTTGAAATGTCGGCAGTCAGAAACTGTGAATGTGTTTCTGTGGTGTTGGTACAGTTGAATCAAAACCAGTCATCAGGGATAAAGGCTACAACTCTTAACTTTATTGTTTTGTGTTGGGCTTTTTATTGGTCTTGGCCTCGTGACCAGGTTTTAAAGTAACACTCCACCCAGAGCCTGCGTCTTCATATCAAACAATAAAAGTTAATGTTAATGAATAACTCTGTCACTACTGTACAAGAGGCTGTTTGGAGGCACGCGAATTAATATTTTTTCTAACATATACCCAATAGAAAGAAAATATATCAACATACTTTTATTTTTTCCAAGCTCATAATCTCTGCAGATTTTATTGTAATTATAATTATTCTTTACCATAATTTATGTTTTGGTATAATTGAAAATGATAATAATAATATAATTCAGAACATGTTTGTCATATAGTGAAGAAATGAATAATTTTTTAGCATTGGTTATAAGGTCTTGATGAAAAATTTACAACTGGAGGAATTATTTGACTGGGACTTTAATGAGGTGAGGTTTAACCTCTTCAATACTGCATCATACTGCATAATAATACAACAAAAATCATTGAACTAATTAGTCGCTATGATTGACTAAGACTATGATTGGCTTTATCTCATACATTTTCTGAGTTTCAGTGGTTTGTGTTGACTCAGAAGGCTGATATTCAATGGTGAATTTTCCTTATACCATCAAAAGCATAAAATCATGAAGTACTTCTTTAAAACTCCATGGACTCCCATTTTTTTAACTGTAATACTGAGTCACTTGTCAAATCACGTTATTGCGTTAACGAGGGAATGCATCAGTGAAGTATTTTGTGATCATTGGCTCATTCTCTGAAGTAAAACCCAGACAGACTCAGGACATTAAGAGTAATCATCAAACCTGTCAACAGTGTGTTTTCATTCGTGCATATTACTCTGTTGGCAGGGACAGCGCACACACAAAGTGCCTGTTAATTCATGATGGCCGCGTTGACTGAACCACCTGACTCTCTCTCTTTTCTCTCTCCCTCTGTCTTTTGCTCTCTGTCGTCCATGACCCAATTTGTTGACCAGAAGAAGATGTACAACAAGTGTTTTGGGAACATTATGTTCCAACCCCCCACCCCACCTCTTCCTCTCCTCGCCACCCCTCCCTCCTACATCACTCCTCTGATGCTCATCTTTATATTCCATCATCCTCTTGTTTACGCTCCAAACTCCATGAACTTCTCTGAGAGAAGAAAAAAATGTAGTGAGGAACAAATGTTCCCTTCTTTTCAACAGTTCATGAGATCACATATAAGATGATGTTTGCATGAGATTCTGTTGACAGAGCAGGTTTAGACTGGTCGCAGGCCAGATATATGTCTATATGTACACTTTCATACATGTTTCTACATAACTAGACAACAGCTAAAGTAGAACATGAACCCACGTTTTGTTGTGTTGATGTTGTTACTAGGCTTGGGTATCACGCCTCAAGACAAAATTAAACTGAGGATTTACCTAATCTGTTTATATTTGTATGTATGCGCCGTATTTCATAGCATTTGCTCCGTTTTTAAAAAGTTGAAAAGTTGTTTACAAAACCACCAAAACTGAATAATAAATATGGAGATTATATTTACATTCAGTTTTTTACAGACAGGACTTATCTTGTTTGCAACCTGTGTAATTGCGTGTGATTATTTTGCAATATTATCGTTTCATCCCATCAGTTAAAATGCTGACATTTCTGATAAAAAAGGATGATCAGAATGAGTCCAACAAAATACCAGGTACGTATTCTAAGAGTTCTAGGAACCATGGCAGTCAATACCCTTTAGAAAATAAAACAGCAGTTTTAAGAACAGAAAACAGTCAGCTAGTCAGAAGAGAGGCTCATGATTGACTGTTTTCTGAGTGATGTATATGTGAATAATATAAACTAACAATAGGATGCAAAATCTTATGTCTGTATACCTGGGAAATTTAACTCTGCATGAACCAGATTAAGTTCCCATCTGGAGTAGATTTCAGTCCCCCCCCCCCCCCCACACACACACACACACACATTTCCATATATCTAAATAGAGCAGTCTTAACAGTTTGTTTATATTTGTATATTGATCCAGATGTGTTTTCTGATGATGCAGATGGGGAAGGGGTGAGGGGGGCCATGAATGGATGGGGCTGAGGTGAAGAGAGAGAGAGAGAGGTTAGCTGTCACAGTGCACAAGGGTTGCCGCTGAGGACGTAATGGAAAAATCACTCAAGATTAACATGAAACACAGGAAATGCGCTGAATTGAGCGTGATTGCCTTATGTCTGTGTGTGTGTGTGTGTGTGTGTGTGTGTGTGTGTGTGTGTGTGTGTGTGTGTGTGTGTCTGTGTGTGTGTGTGTGTGTGTGTGTGTGTGTGTGTGTGTGTCTGTGTGTGTGTGTGTGCGTGTGTGTGTGTGTGTGTGTGTGTGTGTGTGTGTCTGTGTGTGTGTGTGTGCGTGCGTCCTGACAGCACCGACACAGCAGCTCTTTTTTTATGATACAATTTCTTTGGTCCTATTAAAAGTCCTCTAAAATGACAGATGGAGGTGATTTCCCCAAATGGGAAATAGGAAAACAGCTCAAGTCAAACTAAGTCTCACTAAGTACCACGCAAGCAGAATCTGTCACTCGATTATCAACCTTTCTACCATGAAAAGATGATGTTTGGTCTTTATGGTGGAAGAAATTGACCACATCAACAGTCTGTATTTTCAGGTAAATTTGAGGAACAGGTCAGTTGCACGGACAATAATTAAATTGTGCATGATGTTCATGTGACCTCGACCCACGAATGTGATAACATCCTGACATTTAAGCTGTGCTGTGAAGAGACTGAAAGTCAGGTTCATTTTGGTTTTAATTTGTATAGTTTTAAAGAATGACAACATTATAAAAGCTTGATCTGAAACAACATCAGAACAAAACGAGCTGGAGATATCATAAATTAATGGAATTAAAAACACCTTTTTAATCTTAAATTTGTGTGCGCAAAAAGAATAGTACAAGGAAATGAAACAATAATGATCACAGGCTTTGCATGGTCATTCATCTTAATGAACCAGTTGTTTTTGAAAGAAAGCTTTATATTCCAGTTTAAGGGTGTTGTGTATTCACTAAGAATCATAATACTAAAACAACAAATAATTACATTGATAAATAACACAAAGACTAAAAGAAATGAAATAATAGTAGTGAAATCTTTGTGCAAAGCAAAAATAAAACTGCTTAGATTTTTCTTTTAAGTCAATTGAGGGTGTGGCAGAATAAAAGAAAGATTATATAATTTTTGCCCATTTCCTGGTTTGTAACAAAAATGATTTGCTTTATTTCTCATCCTACAACACCACAACGAACATTTTCATATAAATAAATATCATTCCATTAGTTCTGCTGAGCACCTGCAGCTACTTAATATTGAATTTCCGGGGTGGTGTGTAATACAAAGATTAATGTCAGTGGCCATTTCGATTCAATCAAATCAAATGCATTACATTGATGTTATTTTCATACGTTGCTGTGGGCGAGCAATTCAGATTTAATGTGCTGAGAGTCGCCTGCAGGTGAGCTATGTAAACAGGCAGCCAAGGGGTGCCACTTTGATTTTCCATCGGGGGAATTACAGAACAAGTGCTGCTCTTTCCTTCATCAACACACAGTCATAAACGTGCCTTTTAGCAAGGCACAGCTCCAGGCTGCAAAACAGTACAAGACTTTGCTTGTTTGGGGGCAGTTCAAGTTTGGGATTTCATGCTGAGTTCAGCTAGATTTGAATATGAATATTAAACCTCTATTATGCTCACATTTCACACCTCTTGAGTGAACATAGTGAAGTTTCTCAAAAGGTTTCTCAATAACGAGCCGCTAAAAATTCTAATTTGTTACCGATGTTCATCTTTTGTGTCCCCTGGATCTGACCCACACCTGAACTGTTTAGTACAAACTTGGTTGAGAGCCAAAGGTTCAGCTTCACTGCATCTGCCATGTCATGTTATTTTTCCCTTAAACCTGAGCACATTAGCATACCAATCATGGTTTGCCTTTGCACGAGATCACGGTAACCTTCTCTAAACACCACAGACTGTTAGTGTTCAACAAAATACGGCATTACATTTTTTTCTCACCGTAGGTGGCGGACCAGTTATATGAATAAAATAGAGTGTATCTATCACTCTATCTATCATTAGATTTTGAGGTAGAAATAGGTTTTGGCAATTGTTATCGAAACTGTCTGGTAAGTCTGAGAACCAGCAAAAAGAAAAAAAATTCTCAATTTTGAGCACGCAGCCCCTAACCCAGCACAAAGCAGAGCCAAACTACTCACTGCTTTGAAGGCAATTAATAAGTTCAGTCTTATGTCTTTCCATTTTTTATGTTCTAAAAAATAATATAGCACAGACCAATATATAAACATTGCAAGTTGTAATGTACACATTAAATCCTCAATTAACTCAAATTTCAAGATTATCTATAACTTGAACTTGAAAATGAAAAAGAAAATCACTTACATAACAGTTGTGCATAATCAGCAGCTCCTTTCCTGCTGTTTCTCACACTTTTATGCAGTTAATGGCTTGTCAGATCCAGGCATGATGGGACAGAAAAGAAAGCAGCTTTTTAACAACAAATCACAGCAGCTCTCAAACAAGATTGTAAAGCTTTTTATTTTTGGGGATTACAAAAACAAAACAGTTGCATAAGACTTGAGAAACACATACACACACCTACACACACAAACACACACACATACTCCAGCTCCTTCTTGACTTGTCAGGGCAGATATATTTTTGAAAACTCCTCAGGCTGAATGGCTGCAGTGGCTACCTCAAGAAGATGTTGACATTTTTCTAGCGATCAACCATCAAGCCCAAAGCGGCTGCATTCATAACCAGCCCTGTCATCTCTCAACACTGCTGCTCTTATCTCTCAGACTCTCCTGCTCTATCACTCTCCCCTCCATCTCTTTCTCATTCAACCTTCAACTTTCTCTCTATTCTAAGATCTGGTGCTCTCCCCTCCTCCTGCTGTAAACCCCCACCCACCCACCCTGCCTTAGTAGAGATGAAAGTGAGGCCCAATTTGTTTTCACTGGCAAAACTCATGCTGTGAACCTTATGTACTGTATACTGATGCAAGTAAATTCCATCTTTTTCTCAAACATGGTCTTTCAAAATCAAATCAAATCAAATCAGATTTATTTGTATAGCGCCAAATCCTAACAAAGTTACATCAAAGCACTTTACATATAGAGCAGGTCTAGACCAAACTCTTTATTCTAAACTTTCATTAGACATAATCATCATACAAGGGTTAGGGTTAGGCTTAGTGCATGAAGCCTCTTAATATTAAATTGAGACATTAAAAACATAAATTTACATAATAATGGTAATGCTTTCCCCATATTTCAAGATTGTGTCTGCATATTTGTGATATTTACCAATGATGAAAATTACAATGTTTGCTTAATTGTACACCCTTTGCAGAGACTTGAAATTGGACAACATATTATTGGATGCGGAGGGTCACTGTAAGCTTGCTGATTTCGGCATGTGCAAGGAGGGAATCCTCAACGGAGTCACTACCACCACCTTCTGTGGGACGCCAGATTACATCGCACCAGAGGTGACCCCAAAACACACATATGGACTCAAAACGGTGCCTATCCTCTTCAGTTTTCAAGAGTGTGCAGTTTGTATGTTGCTGTTAGGCATTGTACTTTCTTATCTCATGCCCACTGTACTAACAGTCAGTATACAGTGTTTAATGTCTGACTCTGTGTGTTGTTAGAACTTGTTTTCAAGTTCTTTAAGTTTTTTTTTTATTACAAAATGGGAAAATTACTTTTTTAAATTACTCACAAAGGCATATTAAACCCAAGAGCTGCAAACAGCTGTGCTTCAGTTTCCTGGAGACACCAAAAAAAAAAAAAAGAGCAATTGACTCTGTAGTACTGCTTTGTGCAGATGATGCCCTGTTCTTCATAAATCATTCAAATATTGCTGCTCTGCCCCCATTTTAGCCTGTTTGTGGAAAAGTTTGGGTGTCATAGAAGAATTGGATTTTAGATAGGACAACGTGTATAATTTAAAGCAGCTAGCTCAAATCAAGTCAAGTTGACATTATTCTGTCTCATTTATGAGGGTTCAGTAGCAGTACAATTTTCACCCCTCCTTCAAAGAAATCCATCATCAATTCTTCAAACTTCTTTGTCTAAAACTGTCTCCTTCTGAATATGTTTAGATCCTTCAAGAGCTGGATTATGGCCCATCAGTGGACTGGTGGGCCCTGGGGGTGCTGATGTATGAGATGATGGCGGGCCAGCCGCCTTTTGAAGCGGATAATGAAGACGACCTGTTTGAATCGATCCTCCATGATGATGTCCTCTACCCTGTCTGGCTCAGCAAAGAGGCCGTATCCATCCTTAAAGCGGTCAGTTACCAAGAGAACTCAAGGGGACACGTGTGATACTTTGTTGTTTTTGCTTTGGTACGACTAACAACCAAAATTAGCCTGTGCTGTAAATGGGACTTCAGATATGTCACTGTTATTAATTGATTTCGACACATACTGAATTTAACACAGCATGTTTAGTCTGAAGTAAGGAACAGCTCATTACAAATTATAGTAATTTGAATGTTTTGGCTGCACTTTGTGGACAGCCAGAACCTTTAACTCAAATTAATGCAAAGAAATCTTCCACATCCAACCTTTCAAAAAGAACCTCTTAAAATCTGCCTAGAGTCCTGGGCTCGTTTGTTTAAATGTCTTCAGGTCAAAAGCCTGTTCTTTATTTAATTTCACACTTTTTTCCATTGCTATTAGCACTGAAAGGCATAAGATTCTAATGTTATGTTATTGCACATGATGAACAAAATAAATGACATCCAGCCTTCTAGCTAACTAGCAGTCCAGTATAGATTTAGAATAAGGATCCATGGAGGACTCCTGTTTGTGTCTTTACCATTTGTTTCTCTGCTCTTGTGTCTATCTCTGTTTTATCTTTGTTTTTTTTCTCTCTGTCACGTGTGAGAGAGGATGCAGCTTTTTTTCACATGTTGATCTGTGTTTCCTTTTCCTCTGCTGTAAGAACATTGGATCTTTCCCTCTGAGTCTGAGTCCATGACTTTTTTTCTTTGCTAATGTGTGTGTATGTGTGTCTGTATATGTTTGCATGCGTGTGTGTGCATAATGGCACTTGTATATTTGTCTTTTCAGTTTTTCCATCACAAGCTTTTGGTTTACCTTGGCTATTGGTATGGCTGACTGCAAAGCCTTGTGGGAAAGTGTGTATGTTTATGTTGGACAGTGTTTTGGAATCTGACCAGTCACTTGACCAGCATCATGAGCTCTGGTTGGACAAGTGATACAACCGAAAGGCATCAAGTAAAATCATCAAGACTCTCAGCTCAGAAGCTTGTTGACCATAAAGGACCTATTCTGTCTAATACAATGAAACATTTCTCGAACTAGTTTAGATAGTGTTAAGGTCAGATTAACTCTCTGAGAACAATAATTTCCTATTGTTTTGTCATATTAGGAAAGCAAAATAAATAAAACATGAAACTGAATCCTTAAAAATCCCTTTTCTTGTGCTTGCTTATAAGTAAAAAGCCACATACAAGAACACTGAAGTGCTCTTTTTCAGTAGTTACTAAGTTTAGGTATTTTATGTTGAACTCTTGGTTGTTGTCTGATATCTACTCTGGCTGCAAGCTAGCGTCTGTAGTGTTCTGCTCGGGTCTGAAAAAATACATCTGTACCTGCATCTCCATCTTTTCCCAGACTCCTCACTGTTTAAGACATGAACCAGGCCTGAGACCAGGGGGACTATTTCATCCATTAATTACTCTTAGCTCATAAACATCACATATGTACTTGCAACTAATGTGCCATTTTAGAAATGACGTTGCAGTGAAAAAGAAAAACTACCACTTTCAACCACAACTGCTATGCTTCAGAGAACGGTATGTTGTGTGTGTGCTGTAGGCAAATCCAAACTTGTTACTGGGTCCGAACAGTTTAAGCTTGAAACTGTGCAGGTGTACAGTGGCAGTGAGAAACAAACGCTGGAAGTACTGATGCTCCTCCCAGTTTTTGATAATTTGCTCAAAGGGAGGAGAGGAAACCAGTCTTCAAGTTCAATGCTGCCTACGTCACAGAGGGAGTGATATCAGCCAAGCTCCAGAGAAAGACTGCCGACAAAACTGTCTCAGTTTCATACCTGTCATTTATGATGGATGGTGCCACCAACGTCTCCACCAAAGAATGTGAGATTGTCTCTATCCATGACGTTGATAACGGAAGAAAAAAAGGGTTTGACCATGTGACTCTGCAATCAGCTGAGATATATATATATATATATATATATACACATCATATTTTGTGACATTTAAAATTCACATGTTTAGGTTAATTGTAGGTATTAGTTGGAGTGTGAGTGTGAGTGGGTGTTTGTCTCTGTCTGTCTCTGTGTGTTGGCCCTGTGATGGACTGGTGACCTGTCCAGGGGTGTACTCCGCCTTCACCCAATGTAAGCTGGAGTTGTCTACATGTCAGCATGTCATGTCTACAGCAAAGGAGGCTTGAGTTCTTTTTCAATACAAACTACACTAAGTAACGATTCATGTACTTTTGGAGTTTGAATCAAACTCCTGGGACGGGGGGAAGCAGAAGATCATTCTGCTATTGGAACAGCGTCATACTTGATGAAGTTCTCTTCTCATCTCCTCTGCTCGTCTGTCCCTTGATTAAAATATTATTTATATCTTAGTTTTAATGCACATTAATAGCCATTATAACAGATTACATTCAAATATAAAGTCATGAATCACAACATAACTTTGCCGTCAGCCAAACAGATTTCCCTGGAAACAAATTATAGATTTAAATGACCAAAGACTACTCATTAGATACTACCAGAACTGAACTATACCTCATGTTTAATCACTACAGAGACATCAGAGCCAGCTGCAAATTTTAAAGGAACCCGCCAGGGTAAAACTTCGCACCGGGGTACAATGGGCATTGACCTCACAGTCGTCTTGATAGCCAGCAGACATGCAAGCTGCCCCGTTACTGGGACCACACACCTTTGAAAGCACTGAAGCAAATTTTCAATTAGCCTCTATGTTGATAAATCGACAACACATTTTAAATTTAAGACAATTAATTCCCACCTAAAAAATCCTTAGTCTCCAAAATCGTGATGTCTACACCAGAGGATGCATCAGAGTCTTGATGTCAACTACAGAGGACCCATTAAAGTCTCGATATCTATTACAAAAGATGCACAAAAGTCTTGATGTTAACTACAGAAGATTCGTTAAAGTTTTGACGTCTATAAAGGACGATGCATCAAAGTCTCATGTCCTCTGCAAAAGATGTATCAAATTCTGATGTCCACTAAGAAGGACACATTAGAGTTTGGTGTCCATTATAGAGGATGAATGAAAGTCTGACAGTCATCAAAAAGAATTCATTTGTGCTCATATGACATTTTTTTTTTTTTTTTTTATATTGGAATTGGCAAAATTAATAGCATTGACTTTTTTTTTTCTTCCACTAAAATTTTGAAAAAGTACTTTTTATTTCTCATCATTAATCACTTCTTTATTCTCTCTTCCTCTCCACCTCCTTTATTACTTATTTTCTTTCACATCTCAGTTCATGACCAAGAGTCCTAACAAGCGTCTGGGCTGCGTGGTGGCTCAGGGTTTGGAGGAGGCCATTAAGCTCCATCCATTTTTCAGAGAGATCGACTGGACACTGTTGGAGCAGAGGAAGATCAGACCGCCGTTCAAACCACGTATTGTGAGTTCGCATACACACACACACACACACACACACAACAAAGAACCCTGCCACTGTGAAAATGGGTCTATGTTCACAGGGAAAGAGGCAAAAATGTCACCATTAACTTTTGTCTTTCTGTTCAGATGTGAGTGGTGCTTGTTATTGATATATTCTCTCACCAGTTTCTCTTCCATTTACTAAAATATTCTTGTGATCAACATTCAAATTTTTTTCGGTGCAAAATATTTGATCCTTCTCTCCTGTTCGGTGTCTTGCAGAAAACCAAAAGGGACGTGAACAACTTTGACCAGGACTTCACCTGTGAAGAGCCCGTCCTGACACCGGTGGAAGACACCATCATCAAGCAAATCAACCAAGATGAGTTCAAAGGATTCTCCTACTTTGGAGATGAGACTGTGGCCTAGATGCACGCACACAGTGACACACACACATATAGAGACACACACACACATGTGGTTAATTACATATACATAGACACCACCATGATCACACCTCAAGAAGAAATCTAAGCAAATTAACAGTATTGAAAGAAACAAGGCCCCTGGAATGAGACTTCCTGAACTAACCCGCCCTCCCCCCCTTGGTCCTGACCTCTTCAGGAACTATAGTAGACCACCTGTATCTCTCATTATGGTTTTTGTGCTCTTGCTGTTTGTCCATTTGTGCATATATCATCAAACTGTATGCTCAAGCAGCATGAAAGTGCAGCTAAAATACTGTAAAAAATACCCTAGTGTTCAATTCAATTGGTCTGGATGTGTTTCTAATGTATGGAGAAAGAAATCAAGCTGGGGGGTGTGCTTTGAAGCGCTTCCATGGGCAAGGTCGAGGGCTGTTAGTGTATGTGCGTGTGAGGGAGAGATAATTTGTGTACATGAGTGCATGCATGCGTAGTTGCATACGTCTAGAAAGTCTCATTTCTGTATGCGGTGTGCTGTATCCATTGTCTATCTGTGTTTAAAGAATGTTTTTTCTCCCCTAAACATGTTTATGAATGGAAAAAAATCATTAATGATTGTATTTAAAGAAAAAAAATTACTCTAAAGTTCTGAAAAAAAAAACCAAAGGAGATGCAAGAAATCGAAGACTTTTCTGATGAAATCATGATGAAATTAGAATTTTTGTCTCAATTTTTGTCAGTGCTTTATTTAAAATTTAGTTAAAAACAAGTGAATTCAACGTTAACTTAAGAAGATGCACCATAAAAGCAACATTTTGAATTTTACTTGAGTTTTATATCAGCGATTCATTTCTTTTTTTTTATGTGGAAAGAAGGTTGTTCTGTTTTTCCTTGTCTCTCCTTAGTTTTAGCTCTCATGCTCGAGTTTGTCACAAAAATGAAGCCTCTGGCTAACAAACCAACCCACCGTAGCTCACCACTGGGAGTTTCTGTTGTTTTAGCCAGGTATGCTTGCAGTGCTAACAAGCTGTTTTTCATACAACTTGATACTTGACATGGAGGAACTGGTGCAATGAAGCCAAATAATGAGCTGAAGCCTAAACACGAGTAGAGCCCTTTAAAAAGACCCATCAGTCCAGGTGAAGAGCTTGTTACTGAGTCTCTCTGCACCTTGTGGAGCAGTATCCAGGTCAATTCCTTAAATCCCGTCATGACCACTTGATCCTTGAAATGCTGTGTGTGTGTGTGTGTGTGTGTGTGTGTGTATACTGTAACTGTATCAGACCTATTGTCTCTAACATGACAAACCAAGCCCCGTGATTCCACATGAAAAATCATGGATCATACACAGGTGAATGTGGTAGCACATGTGACTGAATGTGTGATAACTGAATGTAATTGTGTAATGCAGTGTGTGTACATAGGTGTCAAGCCCTCTTTGTCACTGTCAATGTGTTTTACTTTTAATTTAAGGTCTTCTCCTTGTTCTTGTCCTGATTGTGTTGCTGTTACTGGATCGACATGTTTAAAATCTGTGGTTTTTATGTTGGAGCAGACTTACCCGATCAGACACTCCACCTGCATGTAATAAATAAGCTTTAAACAACTATAATAAAAAAAGATGCTCCATGTTGCAGGTCAGGTTTATGACTTCTTAGTGAACTGAAAATAATCCAAATATTTTCAAGAGAAGCTCAAGTGCAATACTCTAAGAATTTTATCATTTAGTTGTCTTCTCTCTTCATCTTCCCTTCCGCCTTCTATCTTCTCCCTCTCTGTCTCTCTCTCTTTAGTCTCATCGTCAGACATGTAGGTACAACATGGAGGAAAGTGATTCATTTTCCAAAAACACACACACACACACACACACACACACATTTTCCACACACAGTTAACATTTCAATCAGCCTTTTTCCAAATTCCTGTGAGATACAATCATATGGACCTGTGATGCATTAATGGAAATGTTTCGGCAACCTCAACGGACGACAGGAACATTTAGTGAGGAGAGTGGCGTTTAGTAAACTTCTGGAACATGAATGAATCTGAGGAGCAGGTGAAAAAAAAACTTAGTGGTTATTTATTCTTTTCTTTTCTTGAAATAAACTCTAATTTTGTAATTGTAACTTGGTGATAGAAGGTGTGTGCGGCGCAAAACTGGCACAATGGTTTGACTAAAGATAAACAAATTCATTAAATAATTAATAGTTTGGATTATTGAATTGGTGGTTAAAGAAAAGTTGTGTAACTTGAAGAATCTGTAATTGATGTGAAAATGAGAATTGTCCTCAGGCAGTAATTAGTGAATAATGAATGAACATGGCCTGGTTTTAATTACAGAAGAGGAAAAGACATACACTCATGTATTCTCAGGAGGAGAATAAAGACAGGAAGAAGGCTGACTGTGTTGAGTATATTCATATACATTATATAACGTGTGAAAATGCATACAGAGTTTAGTAGCACGGCACAGTCAGGAGGCCAAATGCTTTGGTACCCCAAGGGGCAAAGATAGCCCATAGTGTCTCCTCAAATGACCAAATTCTGCAACGACAAATGTAAACTGCCTCAAACCTTCCACCAGCACTTTCTACAGTGAACTTACAAATTTTCTCCAGACTTTAAATCAAATTTATTTCCCCAATGCTGAATAGTTAGATATGAATGTAATGTACATGACAGGCAGGAACACTTCTGGAGTGTTTGGAATCACCAGGTTACCAGCCAGACAACCAGCTGGGTACAAACAGGCAGCACTGCACATGTAACAGAATGAAATGTATTTGATTCAGTAACACTTAACCACCAAGCACATACACACAACTATGGAAAGAAATGCAGATTTAGATTTGTATCAACAGTTCTGCTGCCAACCAACTTCCACAACAGCATTATAACACGATACATCATCTCTTCCTCTCTCCTCCTCCACTCCTCTTCTCTTGTCTCTTCCTCTTCCACCTCCCTCCTCACTCCCTCCCCTCCCCTCTCCTCTCCACTCCTTTCCTTACCTCTCATTTTCTTTCCCCTTCTACTCCTTTCCTCTCTTAATTTAAAAATGTCAAACTGCTCCTCTACAACCTGTCAAGGATGGTCTCTCCCAGAAGTACTGCGCGCTAAATCCCAAATTCTGTTTTAAAATTTCCAAACTTTCCTCTGACAATCTTTTACATGAATGTTTGTTAGAGAAGAGAAAAAAAATACACTTCATGTAGAAAGCTTATGTGGTAGATTTCAAAAAATGGAGACAGTATTATGATATGATTTCACATACAGTATCAAACATTCATCTTCCTTGGGTCATATGCAGAATGTTACTGTATTTACATGTGGTTTTTTTTTTTTGTAGTCTCTGTATTTGTGAAGCTTTATATGTACATTTTGTCATGACCTGTGGATTTGTTCCTTCATGAATTATTTCCATACCTTACATGTGTGTTGATGTTATGTTTATAATATTTTTTGTTCTGTTGCGCTGCGTGCCAAATGTACTGTATTCTAAAAGGATGTGAAGGTGTATTTTAGTTTTTGAAATGAATTAAATATCATGATGTCAGGAAGACATGGTGGATTTCTTTGGTGCATCATTTCTGTTTCAGGTTTTAAGTATCATTTTTAATCCTCATCCCAGAGGTCAAAAGTCAAGAAAGGTAAACCAGGAAAACACCTGAGACAAAGGGAAAACAGGCCGAATGATACCAAAGAGACATCTGGAACTGTTTCAACTGGAACCACAATTTGTCACCATCTCAGTTTTTTGAGACCAAAAAAAAAAAAAAAAAATTTGGATATTTAGAGGAGAAGGTGAAGCTGAGGAGGAATGAGTTCTGGATCTTGCCTGGTGTGTACTCTATCCTGATTGTGTGGTTCAGTTTGTCAATCACACAGTAGCCATGCCCCCCTGATCCACCCTCTGCTTTATTGTGTATTTTCCTCTAAATGGGACCATCATTTAAAAAAATGAACGTCATGTCGTATTAAAGACTTAAAACTGGAGACTGAAACCATGAACCCGTACTGAGCTAATAAGCCAAGTAGGAAGTTGAAACATTTTCACATAGACTTCAATACAATCTGACTTCTTTTTACCCCCAGTGGAGTCATCCTCTGATGGTCCTCAGCATTAGCTTCACTTTACAGCTCCCGAGTCTGTGAAAAATGCTTTATGAATCCACTTTGCTTACTTCCCATGATGAAAATTGTCCAAAGTCAGACTTAGCCTGGGACTAATGTTTCACATCTTTTATTTATCTGTTTATTTTTGTAGTCACACTTTATTTCTGTTAAACAGTCCTACCTCCATTTCAGTATCTCTGAATAAAATGAAGACTGGCCTAAAGCTACACACCAGTGAAAACAGCAGCTGGAAATGCAGGGGACATCTTTAAATGATCCAGGATGGAGCATCTCCCCTGGCTCATCCTGATTTCAAAGAATCAGAGAATCCACATCCGATATGTGAGTTAAAAACCAGTTCAATTATAATTTGAATGTTCAAGAAAATGTCTTTTAATCAGATACATCAAGTTTGCATCACACTATCACACAATGTCCAAACACCCACAGATGTGATAGCCCTCCATCAACACTACAGTCAGGAGGTGTGTGTGTATGTGTGTGTGTGTATTAATCGGCTTCTTCAGTTCAGTTCACATCATTTCCATCTCAGATGTTTGACAAGTTGATGTGGGACAACGCAGTTAAATGTCAGAAGTGTTTACCTATCTGAAAAATGTGGTGGGACCTGCTCTGACACAGATGGATGATGGGAAACTGAACACTGTGAGGCCTCGGAGAGAGACTCCACTTCCAGCATAACGCCTGTGAGGCCGTACATCTCAGTCTCTGGAATGTAGAAACCTCTTGAACACATTTCTTCAAATTATAGAGCAAACTTTCCCTTCACTTTTGGAGGAAATGATTACATCTGAGTGGTCAAAGGTCACACAGTGTTTCCTGCAGTTTGCATGGCTGAAGGGGGGAAACAACCTTGATTCGTCCCCTTTGACCTTCATTCCAGTTTGGTCATGTGACAACACACATAGCTCTTGTGCTACTGCACATTGAGCTCAATTGAGACAGTCACGCTTTAAAATCAAAAGTCTTTAAGTGACAGCCAGGTGCTGCTTAAATAGAAATACATTTTATGGGCTCATTGGGCATAGGTAGTCAATCTACAAAGTAAAGACTAACTAAGAATAACAGTAAAGAAAAACAAGAATCTCTCTAAATGTTTGACTGAAAATAGAGACACGCATCTTTATCTTTTATCTGGTTTGTGATTATCTCCTGAAGTTTTAGTTCAATTTTGCTCTAAAATGAAAAGAAATACAAACAGAGTCAATAAGAGGCAGAATATTTTTCATTCCCACACTTCAACAGAAAATACATGCGTCTCGTTGCAAGAGGATGAAGAGCAAACATTGTTCGTGTCAACGAAAACAGTTTTAACTTGAACGCTCTGAAATCATCAGATCTTGTCACACAGCTGTGGTTCTTCTCATCCACCGCAACATCAAGATCCTGCTGGAAGTCCCACAGAGTCCAGGCTCACATTTACTGTCGAGCAAAGAGGCCATCAGTGAAATCTCTGCCATTATTAGGCAATTTCTGCTTGTTTTTCATTCTGACTATACAGGAGAAAAGGTCTATTACTGCTTAGCCTGTGCCTGCGTGTGTTCCCTCCACGTTCTCCAGTTTAGGCCAGGTAGTGACTCTGAGTTGACTGTAGGCCTGAGTGTGTATGTGTATGGTTGGTTGTCTCTGTGTGACAGTGCTGGGATAGACTGGTGACCTGTTAGCTGGGACTGGCTGATGGATAAGCTGATGGATGTATGAATGGGTGGATGTACAGATGGATGGATAGATGGACATCTAACTTTTTTGAGGCTCTCTTGATCCCATTTTAGTAATTTAAAAATGCCTCAATTTTGGACAAATTGTATTTTTCACCATTTGTGATTTTACTGACAAAACAATTAATTGATTTATAAAAAAAAAAAAAAGAAAAAAGCAGCCAATCATAGAAATGAAAAATAACTGAGTTGTGCTGAAAACGTGAATGAGTATATGGAAATGTTGAACCCTGGCTGTGATAGTTTCAGTGGAATAAACTTTCAAAGCATGAGGGGACTGACGGGGTCCTCACTGTGTGTGTGTGTATGATCCTGGTCCACCTGTTGCGGCTCTGGGACCAACAGGTAGGAGCGCAGGAGCCGCCGGGAAAAGGGGCGGGGCCGCGGAGGCTTGGAAGAATGGGGGGGGGGGGCGGCTCCCGGCGGCGCTTCCAGCCAATGGGCTGCTTTGGACTGGGACAGCGGCTGTCAGGGTGCCAGCTGAGCCGCGGGTCAAAGACCGAGCAGCTCCCGGAGCTTTCAAACCAGCTGGTGAGGGACGGTCGTGATCGGCGGCTCCTGTCAGCAGCGGTTCAGCGTCCAGCGCCACAACTGAGCGGACTGTTGCTCTTTCCCTGTGCGGGAGGGAGGCTGTACAATCCTCGGCAGTGATCTGAGACTGTACGGCCCCGATCCCTCCTTCCTCCCCCCCTGCACGCGCATTCACACACGAACACACACACACACACACAAACACACACACACACACACACGGACGCCCCCCTGCTCCACCATCCCCCCCCCCCCAACACCCCGCAGCCCCGGACAGTTCAGCCAGCTCAGCCCAGCTCTAATGGACTAACACCGGCTGCAGAGAGCGGAGCTCTGACCTGATCTCTGATATTACACACTGAGGTTTTTCTTCTCTTCTACTTTTTTGACTCCAAACGCGGACTGTGGGGAATTACAGCAGTGATTTTGTGCCCAGGAGAAACCATGACGGCCGATAAGGAGAAGAAGAGGTAAGAGCCGCTGTTCTTCATGTCCCGGTGGCGGTGAGCCACTCCGGTGTGTCTGCTGCACAGAGCCGGACTCTGAGCTGCTGCTGCGGCGGGGGGGGGACCTGTTGCTGCAGCGCTGCATGTGACCCGGCCTGGATCTCTGCTGTCAGAGATATGACACACACTAAACTGCATGTTTCACAAGTTTAGGCCGCTTTGGTTGGGGTTAGACTGATGGAAGGTAAGTGTTTCATTTGTTTCTGGCTATTAGTGACTTCACTTGGGTTTAACCAGACTTTATTCAAATTTGGGATATTTTTAGAGGGCCTTATATCTCGTTTCTCACCAATGAACGCATTTGAGAAGCTCAGCGCCCAGCAGGGGGGGGGGGGGGGGGGGGTTAGCATCCATGTGGATGACACAAGGTCCAATTACACATCGGACCTTCAATTGATTAGATCTCCGCTTGTAGATGTTTTATTACGGAAAATGTTTCAATACATTTCTCATACATTCAGCCACCCCACCGGGTCCCTTGATCCCACGTAGGGAAATAAAACTCACCTCAAAGATATATAATCATTGTGCGTTGCCAGGTTGGCTCAGTGGTGGCCAATCGGCAAAAAAGTGAAAGCTTTTTATTCATTTTTTAAATTATTATTTCTTTTTGCTGTCAATAAAGCTGTAGCTTCCCAACGCCATGTTTCAGTTTCCTGAAACCGTTGAAAGCCACAGGAGCAGAGAGGATGCTGTACGGACACTTCAAACACTCTGTTTTCATCTTGTCAATCAATAACAAACATGTCTGCGTTTTGAGTTGGGGTCAGAATCGTAAACCTCCTCTGAGATAAGCAGTGTAAGTCACGACACTAGATGCCAGCTACTGTACCTGCAGCAGAACTTTTCTTTCAGCTGTCCATTCACCACTTGGAGTTTTTCCAGCTCTGAAAAACAAACAAAGAAACAAACAAAAAACAAAAAAACCCACAAAAATACTGCCATATACTTGGTGGATTCGTTGGCAACTGCAGCAGCTATGAAATTTTCCTCCTCTCAGTCAGCTGATACTTGGATCAGACTATGTCCTGTAACCAGCCTGTCAAATACAAAAGTGTTCAGCGACATTCACCTAATATGAAATCACACACCTCACAAACCCTGCTTCATAATTCATAATTGCTCTATCTATCTATCTATCTATCTATCTATCTATCTATATATAAATTCCCCCTTTTGGTCACTCAATGCCACACAGAAGTTCAGCCTCGTCTTTTGGTTGTTTCTTCACTGTGAGTGATGTTGTTATGGATATAATCTTTATAATTATATAGATTATATAATTAGAATTATAGAACTGGTTTGACTGGGTCACACTTGATTTATCATTCATCTCCATTCACCTTTTCTCAGTCAGATTAAAGAAACGTGATCACCACAAATAGCGTTTTAGTTTCAAACCAGAGGAGTAATCAAAATCTTTACTTCTACATTCACACCACTAGGAGAAGAACATTGATTTCAATCAGCAGTGGTTGTTCTGCCTGACGCCGCTTTGTCTATCCAGTGACTCCCCTCTCAGAGAGGCTATCAGATCAGACCTGAACATGAGCAGAGCAGGTATCAAGAGAGAAAACAGATGCACTGGACCAGCTGTCTTTGGGGATGAAGAGGAAGTCAAAGAAAGGGAGAGATAGAAAACATGACATTAGAAGGTAGAGAGTGAAAAGAGTCCAAGAACGGTTTCTCTGTCTCAGTGATGCCTCTGTGATTCCACCCGAGAGCTATCGGCCATTTTAGGGAAGGAGCCCTGTAGGTGTGTCTGTAGGCCTGCAGATCAACAGCGTTTCCTCTGTGTGTGCATGCGTGTGAGTTTTTTAGTTTTTGTTATCTCGTTGATGTGTTGTGCATTTCCGTCTGCGTGTCTGTCAGCGTGTTGGTCTCTGTATTACACAGTGGCACACTGCCGCTCTCACTGCCTGGAAGTTCTAATTCTGCTGATAACAAACACATGCTGTGTCCATTTCAAATTTAGTCAGATGATGTTTTTATAAATTCCTTCACTCACTAACCCAGTTGATATGAGAAGATGGACTCGCTGGAATGCTTTACTGTATGTAAATGTACTATTTTGCTTGTAGTTTCAGTTTGAACTCAGCTGAAATTTGTCTTCGAAAAAAAAAGTTTAATGCATAACACGAAAACAAACAGAAGTCCCAAAAGCACAGAAAAAAAACAGTTAAAAATAATTGGCACTTCAGAGCTCTGTAGCAATGATGCCCTTGTTAATGGTATTGATAGATAGATAGGTATTTTCAGGTTGCTGGAGCTAGAAGCAATTTTGCTTTTTTTTTTTTTTCCACCTGGAAAAAATGACATCACAATCAATAAAATCTGAATTCACTGAATCTGGAAGTTTTCACAACTGAAATCAACTGACATATTATTTCAGGTCTGCTTTCCACCCACCCACCAACCCGGTGGTTGTTGTGGTCTGCCACAGCAAAATAGCTTTACTTTTTGCATCTCGGCTGACCCCAGGAATAAGTTGAGGGCTTGTTAGGAACCTACTCCCTTCTCTCAACATGTGATTCCACTGGAAATAATGTCCAAAGGTCAGAGTCCACGGCAGCTGTCAGACAGATATACATTACATGACTGTGGAGAGATTGAGCCATTTGTATTTTTGTATTTTCTGTCCTCACACCTCTTGCCGTTATCATGGCTGATAGACAATGTAGCAGTACGTTCGCCACCGTGTGAATTTGCGATCTAAAAATATCCCACAATATGAACTAAAATAGCTCTACACTTCTCACTGAGCCATTTTTTCAGTTGTGTAAATAAGGATGTGTCTAAAATAATAAAAAAAAAGCACCACAGTGGGTGTGCGCTTCAGGTGAGACATCAAACGTTACTCCTGTAATAATGAGTCAGTGCAGGAAATATTGAACTGTTTATTGTTTTCTTTATCGTCTTTCTGGTAACCACACGTTGTTCATATTGACACTGCAAATAAAGGATGGCTCAAGCATCTTGTTTTTTTAAGGCACACACAAAAGAACTCCATGGAGTAGCTTTTTCCAGAGCTTTCAGCTGCATCTGTGGTCATTTTCAGTTGATGGAGTTTGCTCAGACAAAGAGGTTCAGCCTATTAGTTTCTTTTTACTTGACAAGTCAGTGGACTAGAAGTAAATATGTGTTTTTTAATCACAGCATTACTCCCTATAATCTAGTTTTTTTTGTTCTTGTTGTTGTTTTTTTGCTTTTGCAAAAACCAGCAGTGGGATGTAAAATGTGCAGTTTTGTTTTTTTGACCTGTCTCTATTAGACATGATACACACTAGTGAAAAATTCTAACAATCAATATTTCATATTTAAAGCTGTAAGAATGGAAGGAGTCATTTAAGATCCACTTCCAGCCTCCTGGTGATGATTCTCTGTGACTGGAACTGTGTGATTTCAGTGTTGGGTCTTTAAACATCCTTCCTCACTGCGATTGCACAGTTTTCATTACAACCACTTTAGTTTATCTTTGTGCAAAAACTGTGTTAGGGTGCAGCCCAAAGTTTGAGCGAACAGATCCTAACAGAGCTGATTGCTCTCATGTGTGCTGCAAGATGTTAAAAGATGAGTTTAAAGTGTTTTGTTTCGTATGCTGTATGTGAATGGTCACTGCATCTTTGAGCAGATCTGTCTGCTAACTCATGGGAGGAGAGGGGAGGGAGAGGGAGGAGAACAAGTTACCAAAATCGAGAGAGAAAGAAGAGAATGGAAAAACATGGAGCTGTAACACAAGACGAGAGATAATCAAATGGACATAGTGGTTATGTTAATGAACACATTGGGAAGGAGGAATTTAAAGCCTGGTAAAGGGCAGGAAAGGTGATTCTTGTTCTGACTCTGGCTCTACTTTGGACTGCATGGGCCTGTCAGATCAGCAGTTGACATGGCATCAGAGCTCTGCAGCCAGCCGAGGCCTGGTTGGCACAGCGCCACCATGCCTTTTTTGTGTTCTAACCCCTGCCAACCAAGCTTCCCAGCACCACCCAAATATCATGCAACTCATATCAGTTGCTCAACCTGCCTTCTGAAAGATGAAAGAATGCAAGGAGAGACACAGTAGAGAGGGTCCAATAAAATCCGAAAGGCTCTTGCAGACATAAAAAAAGTTTTTGTCATTGATCAATTTTTTGTTTTTAGTGATGGTAGCGACTTAAAGTTCATTCACTTTGAGTAGTTTGCATCGGTCACTGAGGAACGTTTGGTTACTTTAATAAGTCCCATGTAGTCTAAAGGTAGACTACAGTTCTACAGTTCAGAGTAGACAGTTTCCTTTTTATAACCTGTTATTTTTGCACTAGTGATGGGCGTGATTGAATTTTCTAAACTGCCTTGATTTCCTGGACTCTAAAACTTGGACAACAACATTGTGCTTGATATCTAACATCTTTTAACTCTGCTTCACCTTTATAAAATGTGATTTTCATCATGTTCTGAATGAGTTTCAACTTTTTTTCTGACCTTAAGGTTAATTTGCAGTTGCTGCTTGTCAGGTTAGAATGAGTGTGTTTGCTCTTTGAGACTCTACTTAAAGTTCTTTATTCAGAGCTTTACTGAGAGCACATTGAAGCCAGAAACAAATAATTAGGACTGAAGAAAAAGGAGATTAAAAGTTGTAGAGCAAGTAAAAGAAAGAGAGAGAGCCGGGCTTCAGGTTATGAGGCAGAGAGGCGATAGAGATACAGATGCAGTGTTTCGCAGCTGTGCGACTCTTGTGGTTTATTGTGATTAGCTCTCTGAGGAGGAGCAGCAGGGGCCGTTACCGGGGTAAAAGAGCGGCTGAAAGCTTTAACTGAGCTGGCTGCTGCTGGTGGACAGAGCAATACTTTAGAGCTATATGTACATTCAGAATGAGCTTCCAGGCCACGTTAACACTGATTCTCACATTCATCAACAGGAAGCAGAAGATTGTTTATTTTTTTCGTCAGAAAACTTGCATGACAGTTCTCACTTATTGGCTTTCTAGTTGAGGTTTCTTCCCTGACAAGAATGGACAGGAATGTCTTTTCAAAGGAGCTAAAGTGATGTTTCATCATCCTGGAATTTCCAACAGGAAAGGGTGCTGATCACCTATCACGCCATCAAGAGCATTTTTACCTAATTCCTTCATTAAGTTGCAGTAACTGAGGCCAAAATCCTTAAGAAAAAGGAATTCCAAATGGCTTGCCGTAAAATCAATTTTATTTAAAAATGGAAGCTTCCCACTATTTATTTATCCGAGTTAGTTAAAAGTATAGCTCCAGATGTTTACCATAATTTCTTTTGTTTTATTTATTTATAATAAACCCAATGACTCAATCGGTCTTTAACCTGAACCACCACTCAGTCAGATTTTTCTTGAATGCTCTGATACGACTAGACTGGCTCCTGAAATATTGTCACTTTAGGTCAGGTGTTCTGGGCCCTGGTCGTCATGGTAACAGTTGGAAAGGACTATGAAGACTGTACCAAACTACTTTGGTCACCATGGTTACCGTAATAGCGATCGTAGCTTGTTTATTTTTAGGAAGAGGTGGGTGTTTACGTTAAAATAAGTACTTCCTTAGCATTAGATCTTTTTTGTCATGTGGTCATTCTGTAAAATGCGTGACCTCACTTTTCCCTTTGCTCCTGTCACCATCACTACAACAACTAGATGTTACAACAAAATGCAGCCATGGGTCTGCTGAGATGGGGTCATTTTTTTCAAGGACAGTCCCTGAGTGGTTTGGGAAACCATAGTTTTATCTAAAATGTGTTCACATGCTTTCAGCGATAAACACAGCACAAGAGTCAGTTCTGCAAGGCCATTTAAGAATTGCACAAACTCAGGGTAAACCTTTGGCCCCTGTGGAGCCTGGAGGCCCCTGATCGACTGTATGTAAAGTCCGGCAGCTCGATTTTACCCTTCGACCCATTCAGGGTAAACAGCAGGGGAGGGGAGGAGGTGGTCTGGGAAAACACACTGCATCTTTCCATTGTTATTTTTATCTTGTTCATTCTCAGCTGCCCTCTCCTTGTCCTCGTCCTCCTCTCTTCAGACCAATGCCTTCCCCTTTTTTTTCGTCTGTATCTTTTTGTTCACAATCATATTTATCTCAGACTCCCAGCAGTGTTATTTGCTTCTCCCCACTCACTTTGTTGTTGTTCCCTCCTCCTCCCACACTTCTCTCTTCTACTCTTGCCCCCCCACCCGTTCCTCAATGTTTGAGGTCATTTGATCAGACCTATATGTTCCCCTCTCTCCTCTCCTTCAGAACTCTGTCTCCTTGCCATTTCCTATTTCCTGTCAACCAGCTCCCATTCTTCCTCTTCCTCTGCTACCAAAATGGCCAGGTGCCAGGATCCACTGTGTCACCCTGCTTGGCTCCAGATCCCTACAGACTCCCCCTATTTCACCTTCAGGGTTAGGGTTAGGGTCTGGCTCATCTATGTCAGTCAGAAAGAGATGACGCTTGTAAACCTAAACCTTAACCAAAATTTAAACCTAAATGTAAATGTAATTTTATTAAATCTAAATCCAACCCTAAACTTAAACCTAAATGTAGACCTAACCTCATGCTGTTATTATATATTCCAAGCTTAATTATATTATTCAATTATAAAGAAAGCACAAGGCATTTTATTGTGAAAATGAATATTTGAATGTGAAAAAAGACTAAACTAAAACTTTGCGTTTTTGTCACTGAAGGACAAAGGTTTGAATCACAAGTTAAAGCTGTTTTGAAGCATTATAAGCTACAGCTAGTAGAGCATTACTGTTCTAGTACTTTGCACCATGCAGGTATTTATGTCTCTTGTTGTATAGATCTTTTCATTTACTGATGTAATGCACAAACAACTACCATTTGTAGTTTTTTTTCAAGGAGGAATAATCAAATATAATCGTTTGCCATTTCTGACAGTGCTAAACCAAACCCAGTCGTCCCTTCACCTGACCAAGGTTAAATTGGGTGTTGTTGCATGATAAAGCTGATTTTATTTTTGAACTGTGTTGGTTTAGTTTGGTTGTTTGGAGGCGCTGGATCAGAAAACACCTGTTTAATCTGAAGGATCTGTTGCATCAGATGCTGAATGATTTTCCTTCTTTGGAAAACATTTTCCAAAGACTTTGAAAGTTCATTCAGCTCAATGGTGGCACAAGAGAATGGACTGATGGCAATAGGTTTAAGATTTAGATTGACTGTATTTGTATATAAGGTGCAGTTGAGGATGCAGAATTAAAAACTGACATTTACCTGGAAAACTGGAGAATCCCAGCAGAAATTTCTTCATCTTGTAAAAGTCTGTGTGGAGAAGTCTAAAGAGCTGATAGTCTCCCTTTCTGACTGAAGCACCTGTGTGCTTAGAGCTTTCTTCCCTTGCCTTGTTTTCAGTCATTTCAGATCATTTATCTCCCCAAAGTGAATTTGTTGCCTCTGACAACAAGTGAAACCTGACCAGAGCTGAGATGAGCTGAGGGCCAGATGTGACCCTGTCCGAGGGCTTGTTTTCAACCTTTAGACCAGCTTCTTGGTGCCTGAAAACAAAACCCCAAAAACAAGAAATAGCAGATAATTCATCAGGCCACCATTGACGTCAACATCAAATTATTGGTTTAGTGGAGACAGTAATTACTGTCACTGCAGAGTTTGTTGAAAACACATAGGTTGTGTTGCGAAGCGAAAACTGGTGTGAAAACGGTGACATAGTGGAAAAACAGACTCACATTCTTTCCTCTTTAAATCTGGGTAATCCTTTTCTCCAGATTACAGCAATTCATGCCTGTTTTCACTTTGCATTTCAGGACATGAAAAGTGATGAATGGCTGCCTTCTCCTCCTCAGCACTTTCACCTCTGTCTTCATCAGATCTCTGTGGCCTTCATCCTAAAACACAAGCTCAGAGTCGGCGTTAAAAGAAAACACGCTGTTTTTTGCTACAAAGCAACAATTAAAAGGGTTCCTGTAGAGACAAGGAGGCTATTTTTATTTACTTTTCTTTCAATCTCCCGTTTCGTGCGCTGAGGTTTTGATGTGAATGTAAAGTTTCCTCCTCAGGTACTGATGAGAGCTGAATGAAACAGACCTGACATTCAGCAGCTCACCAGCTGTTCCTCCAGCTACCCGCTGAAACCCACTGTGTCATATTCCTCCAGCTCCTCTCGCCTTTGCTGTGCAAGCCTGAAACGACCACATAGTTAGGTCTCAAACATTATTTATATTAAAAAACAAAAGAACCTTTGCTTCACCATAGTTAAAGTTTTGCTCTCAGAGTTTCCTGCACCCCCTACCAGTGGAATGACTTCTTTGAGAGGAAGGAGACCTGATCGGCACTGTGTTCCGTGGATTATTTATAGTGACAGAAACATTGTCAATAGAGAGAAGTGCTGCTGGTGGAGTGTTTGAAATCCCGCATTTCAGCCCTGTGGACAACAAACATGAATGATCTCATAACCTGAGCTGTGTGGATGGATACAACTTCAGATGAAGGAAAGGAGAACTTTTTTGATGTGATTTGGTCATCCATATTCTGCACTCTAACACCGAATTTTAGGTGTGCTTTTACGTCTCACAAACTCTCTGCCACTATGCTTGTTTGGTATTCTGATGGAGGGTCATGGTCTGCTCAGCTCACACCACCTGTGGGCTCTCTCTCTGTCCCCCCTGTGCCTCTTTCAATCAGCCAGTCTATCCCGACCATCAGCGTGGCGTGGGCGTGTTTGTTTGTTTGTGCCAGAATTTGTATGTGTGTGTGTGTGTGTATGCCTCTCTTTCATGAACTATCAGAATCATCAGCAATCTCCTGCATCGTTCTTCCCCTGATTGAGCTGAAGTCGGGGCCCCTGTCTGGGATAGCTGTTTGTTCGGCTGTGTGTGTGTGTGTGTGTGTGTGTGTGTGTTTGGCTGGGTTTCCAGAACTCTATGTTCCTCAGGATCACAGATTAGCCTGTGCTGTATTGTTGCTCTGTGTTTGTGTTTGGGCAGGCGCCACAACTACAGGAAGACCCACTGTAAGCAAGGAAAGGTGTGTGTATCTGTATATGTGTATATCTGCTCAGTATTGTTTGTGTATGTGTGTGTTTATTTTGGGTGTGGGCAGGCTGTTTGCCTTTTATGACCCTAAACCATCTTTTTAGTGGAAAATAGCATCTTTTATTCACAGTGAAAATACACAAATACATTGTTACTTCAATAGAAAACCCAATACAAAGGGAGTCCCACATTTCACACTTCTTTCTGTTGTTTTATTCAGATACATCTTCAAGAAAACGTATGCGACGTCTTAAGAAACAAAAACCAGCTTAGTGAAGTCTTACATCTCCTATCTCAGGCTTCTCTCTGGAGCTTTAGTAACAAGTAGACAACAAGTGAAACTCTCTTCTGATTGGTTAACTGTTCTCTGAGTGAGCAAGTAAAAACATGGCAGATTTTCAGGAAACACTTAGTCAGGTGAAGGAGCATGAGGGCTTTGTTGTGACATCACAAAGTTCCACAAGTCCTGACAGCCACTTTTAAGGCTCAATTTCTGAATACAGACTGTGAGTATTTCTCTGTGGACTGAGACCTTTGATACTTTTTATTTCTTTTTTGATCAAAAGAAACATGGACATCTCCCTTTAGACTATATGGGACCTTTAAAGAGAGGTAACCACAGAAAACAAAACCTGACTCAGTGGCCATGTAAGCTGCTTAAAATTGACTAGAACAGTTTTAACCACCTATTCCTAAATTCCACGTTTCCATGTTTCTGGTTTTTCAGCTTTGAAAGACATGTTCTGGAAAGTTTTAGAGTTGTAACATGTCTCAGACCTCGCCTCGAGACAAAAGAGATAACGATCTTCAAACAAAGGGACTTTTCCTTTTTTCCTTTAAGTTCAGGTTAAGGTGCAATCAGATGTTCAGGCTTCAGTCAACATGAATGAAATCTCTAAATCTGTCCTTAGTGAGAGTGATGAAAATAACCAGAGGCTGATTGGAACATTTTTAAGTTAAAGAGCAAAAGGTTCATAGAGAGCTGTGATGAGTTTACAGTCCACGTGGCCCTCACCGACACACACACACACACACAAACAAATAGAGACGTACATATATACAACCAGATACCCGCTCTTGGTACAGGATCTGTTTCCTATAAGCACCTCTTGGCTTGTCATCACAACAGTCACATGAAGACCGGGAGTGAATGTCAGTGCCTGTTTTGTGGTGCCTGCGTATTTTTGTTTCTTTACATGCAGCTCGAGCAAACGTGGCAGTTCAGTTCCACCCTGAAGACACCTTTCATACATGATGAGAAGCGTATAAGCCTTAAAAAAGAGTGACACTGTGATATGTAAGTCTATTACTCTTGAAATTAGTGAAATAAATATCCGTTTCAGCAATATATATCCCCTTGCAAAGCAAAATGCATGCATGGTTCTGTCACAACTTCTTTTTATTGACCATACATTGGGAGAGCTGAGTCTGTCAGCACATGCAATGTTTACTGCCAGTCAATTACCAACACTTCATGAAGTAATGGGTCGACTGTGTTAAAACGCGTTTGGTTTAATTACATATTTAAGGCTAGGTGTTATATTTTCAAAAACTATAACACACACAAAAAAAAAAAACGATTAACGAAACGTGAACACTATAACAACAGTATTTTTATTTTTGGAAGACTATTTCTGTTTCATCTAAAGTGCTCCATGTCACACTTTGAATATATGAATGTCCATGGAGCTCATTTTCTTTCATTACTAAGTGAGCTCTGATGCAGCCGCTGATAATCGGGAGTGGCACACACCTCATGTTCCCATGTTCTTAGGCAGACAAGAACATTTGAATGGGTGTGCGGCACAGACGGAGACCCCCTTGGGGGGAAACTGTATTAACTGTCTCATTAGTGCCAGCAGAGACAGGAACAGACACGACATGTCCAGCGGCAGCAGCTCTGTCCTCCTGTTTATTGTTTTTGGTGTGTTTCGTTAAGATTTCCACTGACTGAACCACTGAGTGGCTGTGTCTGCATGCGAGTAAACGTACACGTGTTGTCCTGTGTCCCTTCAGGCTTTGGTTTGCTGATACTGACTGAGTAGTTAATCACAGAGAGAGAGAGAAAAGAGGCTAAAAAAGGCCAGAGGGAGAATAGGGAAAGAGAAAAAAATGAACAAGTGTCAGGGGCATGGAGGACAGTTGCCGTCACACCACCTTTACCCTGAATAAGAAAGGGAGACTAGGAGATAGGAGAGGAGAGCAGCAGGTAGAAAAATCACTCGGCTCGGCTGTGTTGTTCTAATCTCATACAGCCTGTTTGGAGGACGTGTGATGTTGACTGATGGCTGCAACAGCTGCTGTCACCAATTTGAAAACCTGTTAGACTTTAGATACTTCAAGAGACAAATAATTACTGACACCAGGGACTCATCTCTTCAAGTGTACTCTATAAATAACTGAGTCCTGACGACATAACTTTACTATTACAAAGGGATAAATATACAGTTTTACGAAGAGTATTTCTCGATAGAATATTAGAAATACATTTTCTTTTCTGTTCATTTCTGACAGTTGTCATCTTAATCTTAATCATTCATCATGCAGATATTTAAATTAAAAAGTCTCCAATGATAATGTCAATTGAGCAGCAGGTAAATAAAAGCCCTGAGAATCTGCTGTTTATATTTATGTTACTAAAGTTTTATTATAGTAATATAGCAAAGAGAAGAATCCAATTGTATAAAAAATATTGAGTGATGATGAAGATATAATTTTTCCTAATCACATAGCATCTTCAACTGTAATGAAAATGAAAGGAATTAATAAATAAAAGTGAGGAAAGCTCAACATAAACACAATGTGCCTGGTGTTTACTTGGCTCTTCTGGTAAATTCCGCTGCTGCAGGTGGATAGACTGGGGTGATTGCTAATCAATCGATCGGAGATTACAACAGCAGGGTACGAACTGGTGTTGAAGGTAAGGGTGGCAGCTTGTCTCACTCTCCTAATCATGCATTCAGTATGTTAATACTACTGTTTACCATTGCTCCACATTCAGTGTGAGTCATTTGGTGCACACACGTGTGTGTGTGTGTGTGTGTGTGTGTGTGTGTATGTATGTCCTGTCTTGGCCTTGTGACTTGCTGAGGTTTAGAGTGACAGCGTTACTTCTGTCACTGAGGTTTTGGAATTTCAGGTATGTATTTTCTACCTGTCTCTCTCTCTGTCTCTCTCTCTGCCTCTCTTTCCATCACTGGTGGAAGAGGTACTTAGATCGGTTACATATGGAAAAAGAAACACAATACAAGAATGTATAAATGAAGTTTGATGCTTCCAAGTCCAACATTACATCGTAATAGAGTAAAAGTATAAAGTTGTGTCTCTCCATCATTAATAAGTACTTTGCTTGAGTTCCTTCTGTCTACTTACCTTAAATATTTAAATCTTAGGCCACAGCGACTCTTGGAAAGCTACAATAACAAAATAAACCCAGTATTATGACCACAAGCACAACACAAACAACTTCGGCAGACTGCAGGTCAACTGCACATTCTGTTTGGGCCGCACAAGCAATGTTAGCGTGAGTGCAGAGTGATGAAAATAGCTGGCAGCCTGCATTGGCCCGGGCTTGGGTTTCTGTTCTCACAGTCTCAAAGCGAACTGCCAATGAATCGAAGCAGAACAAAGAATGTAATATCTGCTTTTGCATCATTTTCTGGAGAGAGCACAAATCAGAGCTATGACTCACGAGACAGGTTTTATTTTGGCAGCTTCAACTTTGCTCCTTTTGATTCATATTTTGATAAAGGTGGAAATTAGTGGGAAATCCATTTTTCTCTTGTATTTTAGGCGACAGCGCTCTCTCAGCGTTCAGGATAAATCTTATAGTGAGTGACGCATCAAAATTCACACAAGGTGATGTCACAGGTTAGATATTTTGTACAGTTAAATATCTTATTAAATGAAGTGAATGAAGTGTAAAACTGGCTCAAGGGAACCATTAAAGCTTCTATATGACAAATCCTAAAGAAAAAGGGGCTCAGCACCTGTCAACATATTCAGGCAGTCCACCTTACCCATGCTACAAGTACAACCCATGTAGTTGTAGCCTGATAAAGTACAGCAGTCTCGATGAATGTGACTAAAACACTGCACCTGCTGCAGTAGAAGAGAAGAGTCAATCAGAATGGAGGATCTGAGTGATCCAATAAAAATACGGCAGATTTCAGGTCCAGCAAGGTTGGTTCATGGGTCCAGATGACCAATGGCAGTGACTGCTTTGTTGTGACATCACAAAGTTTCACTCAATTTCTGAATATAGACTGTGGACTACACAAAAAACAGGTAGTGGACCGTGGAACATTGGAACGTTTTGACATTCATAGTCTGGAGGAAATTTATTTGGCAGCTATGTTAGTGAATAAATGTAGAAAAGTTAATCAGGCACAGTGCTACAGTTCCTCTAATATCAGCATCAGACAGGATTTAAATAATAATCAAGATTACATAAAATCCCACAGCCTGACGATGGCTGATAACTTTAATTTAACAAAATAAAGATACCTTGAACTGTGATTCACTGACAGAATACAAATGTTGCTTTGACACATTATTTGTCATTATTTGTCTCTCCTGGAAAATGCCAATAACCCATTAGCATTTTACAGAAGAAACTACCACTGCTCTTCAATATAATCTTTTTTAATGCATTCTCAACATTAAATTCTTTTTGTACAACTTCTATAATATAACTAATTGTCATCACAACTTAAATGTATATCAATGTATATTTTTATTTGCCCTATTTAGTGTTGCGCTTTCCCTGATCTCATATCATGACCTGAATGCTGAACACAGAGGTGAATTATTTTGCAGAGTAAGCTGATCAAACCGACCTTAGCCAGTGATGATGATGAGATATTTTACAGCATATTTACATATTTTACATACAAAATTGAAAAAAAAAAGGACTTAAACAAAAAAACATAAATCCTCTAAAAGCCTTTCAAGTTTAGTGGTGGATGTTTGAGAAGTGTGCAGCTCTGGTGGGGATGAACTGAGTGACTGACTGGAACAGTAATTGGCTGAGCTCAGATAGTTACTGTATTTTCCACATGGCTTAGTTGCATGAACTCAGTGCCCCCTGCGCCCAGACTGTTGTGTCTTGTTAAATCTGCAACAAATGGCATCTCCCAAACAATCAGAGTTTTATTTATGCAGCACTTCTCAATCAGATGTGACAAACTGTGCCACAATAAGACAAAACAGACACACAGCAAAACAAGGGCAAGTCTAAACAGGTACTGTACGTCCTTGATCATTTTATTTTTCTTAGAAGGCAGAATTGAAGTCGAAAGCGGCCCTGATCAGATGGCCAGAGTGACCTTTGGGTGTCACCGACCTGTTGTGGATCAGAAACATAGGCCTGGATTCTGGTAGAAAAACAACTTAGCAATTAGTGTCCTACCAAGATACTATTACTACTATTGTGGGAGGCAGCTCCAGCTAGTGATTATCTTCATTATCCAATAGTCTGTATTATTCCAGCAGGTTAAATGTAGTATAATTTATTGAATTAAAGGTCCATAGAGCCCACACTTTGGTTTAATTTGCTAGATCAGCAGGTTAAAAATAAAAATAAAAAAATTTCATTTATCCGTAAAAAAAAAAAAACATCTTACATGAACCTCTGGAAAAAAAATTATTTAATGTTCTTCTTTATCATAAATCAACGTAAAAAGATAATATTTGATGTCTGTATGTCTGCTCAGACCAGAGCTGCTGTCATCTGTCACCCCAGATAAGATCATTTTAGCTGAGAACACATGAATTAGGACAGCTGGCCCAGAACAATTTATTCATCTTCATGCAGATTGAGATTCTAGATGCTCCGTCTATGTGGAACATGAGTTGATGTTTTATCCCTGAAAAACAGACAATCTAACATATTGTAATAAAAAGAGGTGAAGGTGTTGGTGAGATGTCAACGAAGCGACGGGAGGAAGTAAAGACAGATTGAAGGAGGCAAGCAAGAAGGAATAGCACCCGTAGCTCAACACTCTGCATGACCCCAGTAAATGTACTGAGTTACCTCTGACCTATGGTATGTGCTTGTGTGTTGTGTGTTGTGTATGTGTGTGTATATATACAGTACGTGAAAATGCCTGAGGGGTCAGTAAGTACATTATAGGGCTTGGTGCCCTGGTGAAGCGCTGTAGCTCCCATTGTTTCGTTTCCTGAAAAAGTCTGTAGGGACCTGCAGCAACAATGGCCCCAGACAATCAAAGAGTGGCACTGTACACACAGACACACACAGACGCACACGTACAGTACAGTAGATAGCCTAGCAGAAGTTAGGGCTTCCAGTTGCGTGGAGGCCACTGTGGCTGGCTCATCAGTAATGAGGGTTTAGGTCACTGTCAGCCGGGGTTAATGAGTTTAAACGTCAGAGACGAGCAGGGAGACGCACTGATGGGACAGGCTCTTGATAAGATAAGATAATGGTGCTTCTGTGCTCTGCCTTTCCTGTTAATTGTGTGCTATCCTTTCCTTAATGTGCGTTTGCATGTTTGTGCAAACTGTGTTTCTGTGGGGTCCAGAAGGGGGAAACTGCAACATTAAACTTTCATCAAGTGTAACCATCAATACTGATGTTGTTGATGTGAAACAGATGATTTTCACCTGTTTTTTTTTTTTTTTACTCCGCTGATTTTGGTTCCAGCAACAAAATATCAGGCTTTTCTGAACACGAAACCGAGAACAGACATGAGATGATTTAGGAGCTGGAGCTGTGGCGTGAGGCGGCCACAGCGAAAAACGTCCATTTCTTATGCACTTATTTTAGTCTGTGCAGTAACAGAGTTATTTCCTTAAAAGAAGTTAAATAGAAAATAAAAATTTCAGTCCGTTTTCCAATGCACATCAACATGTTGTTGATACAAATACATAATTGGCACATAAGCTATAATGTGTGGTCTTTGCTGTCCTTTTGAATGGGTGGTTTTCCATTTATCATTACTATTGTTATTATACATATAATAAAAACTTTATAGTTTATTTACCTATTCAGGAGGGACAGTGGGATTTAACATAGTTCCAGCACAAGGTACAGGAGTTTAAAGTTTTGCTAATTGTCACATCTTGTACCCAGTTCTTCGTTTACATGTATTTTATTAAAGCAGTTTTCGTTTTTATAAAACCACAACACATTACGGGTATGAAAGTGGAGTAAAATATTGATAGCAATGATAGTAATGTGTCATCTAAGTGGGGACATCAAAAACTCACAACAATCCAACAACAAAATTAAATATATTGTTGAAAAATACAATCGATTAAATGATGGAGATGAACAGACAACAACACTAATAATACCAATTATTATTAATTAGAATTAGAATAATAGTGATAATAATATTTTTTGTTAGAGTTAGGGTTATTATTTTTCACTTAAACACCTTTTTTTTCATGCTGAGGCTTTAACATCAGTCCTAAATATTTCTTTTCTTACCTCACTTGCCCATCCACTGCATTATGCACATTTTGTGAGCAGTAAAATGAAAACTAATTAAATCTTCCTGATTGGAAACTTTTTTTTTTTTTTTTATAAATGGGTTTGATGAATGTTATTTAGAAGAATAGAACCTTTATTTACGGCACTTTTCAGATCAGAACAAAGTCACTGAAAACACAGGGAAGATAACAAGGGAAATGAAATCAATAAAACAAAAAAATAAATAAATAAAAAATACACATTTGGTGAAACCTAAATTAGACAAAGATGCTTTGAGCAGTGGTTTAAAATGAAAACTTTGATTCCGATGACAGATGTTTTGCTGGAAGATCGCAGGCGCCATGTCAGGTTGTAAGAGCAGAGCAGGTCTGAGATAGAAGGAAGTGCCAAACCAGACAGCAAAAGGGCCACCTGCTTAAATCTGTTACATGAAGTCAGTTTTACAGTAGTTTAAAAGTTTATTTCATAAAACTTATTGTTTGTCCTCCATTTTATTTTGCCCTGTAAAGCACTTTGTTATTGAGTTTTGTGCTAAATAAATACAGATAATAAGTATTATTATTCAGTATTAAGAAAGTTCTCAAAACTGAGGTTGATTTAATATGAAATTAAGTTTTGTGGTTGATGGGAGCTGCAGAGTTGAGCACAGATGGAGGTTTTCAGGTACTCGGTGCCCCGTGTGGCCTTCAAAGAGGAGGGAGAACAGGAAAACATGTCTTCCTCTGTGGCACATGGACTCCCTACCTCAGACCAGAAACAGTGGAGACAAACCAAATTAAGGCTTTTTGTGTGTGTGTGTGTGTGTCTGTGGTTTTGTTAATGCTAGCAGTGGTGGGGTGTATTGTATGAGTGAATAAAGTGATAGCACATTGGCTCAAACTCAAGAATATTTATAAACATATGCATATCAGAGCGAAAACAGCCAAACTGATTCATATTCTCATGATTTAACTCTTCTTTCATGCCTTTAAACATGAATAATTTCCAAGATCCAACCAAAACATATTTTCGCATATTTTGCGGCACTGTGGGCTGAGATTGTGTTGAGAGATTTACGATAACAGGAAACTTGAAGATGCATGTAACTGAGGTGCTGCAGGGTTCCTCTCTGATTTGACATTAAAAAAAAACAAAACAAAAAAGAATTAAACACTTTTTTGTTTTTAGTCCTGGATTTTAGATCCTGCTGCAGCACTGATACATTTGTTGTGGCTGCAAACGTTTCTGCTCCGTTTGCTTTTTGTGTTTTATTGTTAAAATATCTTATCCTGTAACACTGCTGTATTTATTTGTTTTTTTTGTATGTGTTCCTGCATGTTGCGAGTCTGGCGCAGATGTGATCTGCTGTGATAAAGAGTGGTGTATCAGTGCGTGTATGGGGCGGAGTATCAGAAGTTCAGCACAGCAGTCACACACCTTGTCTGTTGTGGTTTTTGTAGTTATCACTATCTCAGAGCCTGCAAAGACCTCTGAAGCTTGTGACCTCAGGTTGTTCAACACACTCAGGGTGTGTGAAGCCCAGGCGTCGTTTAACCACCGTCTGTAAACTTCCTCCGGGGACTTGTGGAGTCTTTATGAGGCCTGAACTCAGTGAAGAGAGCTGTTCTGCTGTTAACACATCCTCATATTTATTTCTTGGTGACAGAAAAATTACCTTTTAATCACTGTGGAGGGACCTGGAAATGAGAAGTGGCAAAAGCATAAATGTTTCTGCCTTGGGCCTCATAATATATCTCCCTGCTGTTGTGCCAGAACCTCCATTTAATAAGATTGGTCAGCAAGGTTGGAAATGAGAAACGCTCAGTAGCGAGTTAGCCATTGGATATATGAGGGACAAAGTTATTTTAATCCTCACATGGTAAATGTTTTTTTCTCAGGGGCGTTCTGATGAAACGATATTAATGATAATTTTTTCAGGGATGAAACATTCACCTCATGTTAACAGTGATGATAATATTTGACCTTATGGACCTTTTGATTTATCAGTTCTTCTTGTTGCCTTTTCTCTTCCTTTCAGGTCTAATTGTTCTTTTTATGCGGTTTTATCCCATTATTGTCACAGCCACACACTTCCCAATTAGTTGTTTGAAACTGTAGAGTAGTCATTTCTAAGTCACAAGCAAGTCATCAAGAATGCCCTTTTTTTCTATTAGACTTGTGTGTAAAAATACTTCTCTAAATAAGCCTCCGTACAAATTCCAGTTTATATTCTATGTAGATTTCTTTAGGCTACTGGTTTAAAGGCTTTTTCTAAGTAAGTGACAATTTGAATTTTACAGTGTAAACATGCATTTGAGATGATCCACCTGCCAAAAAAGGCAATTAAAAAAAAAAAAATAGACCCATAATGAAGTTTTAAAGGTCTTTACTTCTATCTAATGACCATTAGGGGTGGTTGTAAAAGGTTGTGAAAATGCTCCTACTTCTCACATGATTTATTAGCTCATGAAATGTTTTCCTAATGAATTTATGGCATCAGTTTCTAGTTTAAAGCCTTCAATACAACATTATATAAAATTTTTTAATTGATGGTCCCATTTATAGGAAAATATACCATTAAGAATGGGATGTATTTGGGGACGTGGCTATTGTATGATTAGCAGACTGTACCACCCAATCAGAATATTGTACAGAGCAGGTCAGATCCAGCCCCTCTCTCCTCCTCAGCTCCACCTTTTCCTCCATTTATGGTTTCTACTGGTGTCAAAGAGCGAAGACGGCGGACCGCCAAATTACAGACTGGAGGCTTCAAAATGGCAGCTCAAAAATCAATGGGTGACATCACTGTGGGGTGACGCTTGGTGAGAGCAAGTGGAAATGACTCCAATGAAGAGAAGAAATGATCTTCATCACACACACTGTTGTGCTGTGTCTTTTAGCTGTTGGCTGTTGGTCCACCTGACGCAGGAGAATCAGGTCCCAGATGCAGCTGGACTTCACTGACTCATTCTGCATTAGCATGAAATAATTTGACAAATACTATGAAATTGTGGCACATCTGTGTATTTAAAAATACATCAATACAAGATGTCAGTCTATAGTGGGGTTTTTTTTTCGGTTATTGTCCATACTAACACTCACTAACACGCCTGTGTTAGATAATGGTGCTGCCATGCAGGCAAATCAAGTTATCTCTGACCCCTCAGGCTCCTTTTGTAGTATTTGTACTCTGGTTCTGTGTTCTGGAGCTGCTGCTTTTCAGTCTTTTCGACCTGAAAATTTGTGCACATGCCATCAGCATCTACGCTCATAGCGCTCCTCTCCACACAACTGAATTAAGCAGAGGAAATAAAAATATACATCTTTGTATGCATCTTTAGGCTGTTACCCAAACAATGGATAAAGTTACATCTGTCACACTGCATTGCCCTCAGTCTTGGCTGGGCTCAAGACACGTTGCATCCTCTGTTAACCCTCCTGTTATCCTCAAATATAATAACACATTTGATCCTTGGGGTCAATTTCACCCAGAGTCGAACAAGCACACTCACAATCAGACCTACAGACAATTTAGAGTCACCGGTTTACCTACACATGCATGTCTTTGGACTGTGTACCAGAGTACCTGGAGGAAACCTCACGCAGGCACAGGGAGAACATGCAAACTCCACAGAGAAAGGCCACGGGCCCAGGAATCAAACCCACAAAAATGAGGCAACAGTCTAACCGTTATGCCGTTATGCCACCGTGCTTCCTTGTAGACATATTTTTTGGATTGAGCACAGGTCATACTCGTCTTTGAATCCTTTTGGGTGGAACAAACCTGGCACCTGCCACATTACCTGCCTGTGGTTTGTACCATTCGAAATGTTGGGGTTGCTTACCAGGGAGTAAGTTATCCTTTAGCCATGTCAAGTACAACCCCCGTGGCCTGATTTTTTCAGGTGTTTCCTCAGGGGATTTTCCTCACGGTCCAGCTAAATTGCAGACATAGCTGGACTGTGCATCACATGCTGCCCAAATTTTGATGCAGGTTTGCTCAGCATATATTGTCAGAATGGACACAGCCCATGAAACGCAACAAAGCATTTATCAAAAGTCACCATGCAAATAATCAAAGTTCTCATTGGAATTACACTTTCCCTGCCCCCTTGTCATGTATCAACTCAAAAGTATCAATCCTGCACCTGCAGGTGTAGGGATGTGAGTTTACACACACAGACAGACATGTTTTACACAGCTTGAACAGCTTGGGGTCAAATTGACCCCAGAGGTACACCGATGCGTACAAAATGTGTACAGCAAAATGAAAAAGTATCATCATTTTAATTTTTGCGTAATTAGTCGTCCCCCTCAAATTAGGAAAAGTCATGAAATATGAAGCCAAAAAACTACAATCGACTCCAGTTTTTTGAATGATAACCATTGAATGGGGTCAAACTGACCCCAAGGATGATAGGAGGGTTAACAAAGTTCAGACAAAATTTCAATCAACAGGTATTTCTCAATCCAGATCAAAATGAACACACGTTGAACAAATAAACACATGAAACTAGACTCGATGTTGCAAATCACTTCAGTTTCAGTTATGTCTGTAAATGTATCATTTCCATCATGTTATGTGTTTACCATTGAAATAAAATATCTTAGAACAAGTCAAATAAGAAAACATGACCAAAACAGCAAACACACTTCCAAAAATGAAATATGATGGCGTGCGATTTTGGGATTAAAACACATTTGGTTTAATATAAAACTATAACACACTCTGATACCTCGCTGTTGAATTCCAACTGGAGTAAGCATCAAAAATAAATGGAGGGACATTCTACTGTTTATTTCTTTGTTGTTAGTATTTTGTTTTACCTTCTGACTCTTATTAAATTCACAAGGATCTAAAGGGCAGTTTTGGTGATATTGGATGTATTGTCAGTGTATCTTCCAAATATAAGTTTTTCTACCAGTAAGGGAAAAAATGGCAGTTTTTTTAAAGAAGTCATTTTATTGTTTGAGACATAGTTTTAATGTTAAGGAGGCTTGTTGTTGTTTTGTGTATGTCAGAGCTTCTTGGAGATCAACTTGAGTCTGCTGATGTAAAGTCTTCAAACAGGAAATGATGTAAACGGGGGAACATCTATGTCCTTCAACTCACTGTTTATTAGTTCTTTAACCATTAACTGTGAATTTGCATGAACAGGGCAGTTTTTTTACTGTGCTGGAACATACTTAGTGCTGTTGTTGTGACCTGGCACGTCTGAACAAAATCCTCTCAGAGAAGACAGGCAGTTCATAAAATTGGAAAAGGAAAGGAGAAATTGGCTTTTAAAACACAAGGTGCTTCTGTCTGAATAAATATCTTCATCGTCAAGTTTAACTTAATTATCCAGAAGAGGAGGTTCATTTGTGACAGTGTGCTGCAGCAGTCAGTCACAGTCTTTACAGCCTTAGTGTCCCAACACTGTCAGCATACATGACAACATGCTGGGCTGGTGATTTAAGATCATAGTCCTGTGAAATATGCAGGTATTTTCTAATTACAATCAGGTTTTTGTTGACATTGTGGCTCAAATTTACTGCTAGTCTGATTGGTGCAACTATGAGGTTTTGGGATGTTCATGGAGAACATAACTCCTCCCTGTATCTACAGTGTGTTTTAACTTGTGAGTAACAGACTCTGAACAGTTGGTGCTTGTCGAATCACATGGGATTTTGGTCCCTTTAACGGTTAAACGGTTAACTGGATGTGCTCCTGTTGTTGTCATTGCAGGAGCAGCTCAGAACGTCGTAAGGAGAAGTCTCGGGATGCGGCTCGCTGCAGGCGCAGCAAAGAGACAGAGGTTTTCTACGAGCTGGCTCATCAGCTGCCCCTCCCCCACAGCGTCACCTCTCACCTGGACAAAGCCTCGATAATGAGGCTGGCTATCAGCTTCCTGCGCACACGCAAACTGCTTGCCACAGGTGTGGACCATGCATCCGCACACATACGCATGCAGCAGTCACACAATGATCTCAAGCAAAATGCAGTTAGTGCATATAAATTTGCTACGCAAAAGAAAGTATGCAAATCATGGCAGGTCACCTCTTAGAAGTTCCTTAATGGGGAATCTGACTAGATGTGTGTGTTTGCGTATGTGCTGATGTGTTTGATTAATCATCCAGGGAAGCAGAAAGGAATTTCTTGGCCCTTTTCTTTGCACTTCTCTTTCTCTTGTCTCATTTTAAAATTAGAAGCTGAGGAAGCTCGACAAGGAGACAGAGCCATTGTTCTGGAATTCCTCCGTGGCCTCGGTGTCTCAAAATGAGATCAGAGAACGACGTCAGTGGTTAATACTGCAACTTGAACACCTCCCCCCCCCAAAAAAAAAATCCCAAACAAAAAAACAAAAAAACATGTTAATAATAATGCGTTAATAGAGGTTAACATAGTTACATAATGATCAGTACATTTAGTGAAAAACAAGGTCAGACATCAGCACCTGGACATCATTTAAAGCTCTGGTTCAGTTAAAGTCTAACTTAACCATTGATAAACATCTAACCAGCACAGCAACAGTGGCTGCAGCTTTCTGAATGATGACTCTACAAATTAAATAAAAGAAACTCAAAGGCCTTGTGAATTTGAGGGCAGCTTAAAATACCTCACAGCTCAGACAGCACATAGTGGTTATAGCACATCTTTTTTTTTTGCAAAATTTCCACTGTTGTTTCGAAGAATTTCCCTTGATTTACATTTTTGGAAGTAAAACAAAATCTGTGTATATTTTGTTCATGTGTTTTTGTAAACATGAAAAAAGAGGCTTCTGCATTTTCATGTTAATACGGTATCACAGCTGATCCCGTAGTGTCCCACAGATTCAGAGCTGAAAAAATGTGGATACTGAAAACACAACGAATCTCATAGATTACACCTAAAAATTATTCTTAGTGATTTATCTGTCAAAAATCTATATATTAATTATCTTTCCAAAAAATATCCAATGGGCCATAATTGCTGTCATGACATTGTGTTACATATTTAGTTTAAATTATTATTTATTATTTAAAAATTCCCATACTGTCTGAAAATTAAAGAAGTATTTGTATGATAGAATTGTGTACTTTAAATATTAGATAATGTATATACATTAATGTTCATAGAACTTCTTGGACTAGTTATGAGGAATGGCCCTAATAATGAATTATTGTATAAATCAATATTAACTGAAATTTCTTTTGATTGTAAGATAAAGCAAACTTACATTATAAAAAATATATAAAATATATAAAAAATATTTTGCTTCCACCAGCAGTAAATACTTTTAATCTTTAACTGCATGCCAAATTTTTCACACATACAAACCATTTGGTCAAGCTAAAGGGTTAAAACAGTTTTCTTGCTTACCACCAGTATATTCTAGCTACACAGATAGTTTCAGTTTCATGTTCCAAGATTTTAAGATATCAGTCTGCAAACCTGAATTAACCACCATGACACAATGAAGGTAAATCAGACTGTGTTTGTGGTTTGAGAGGTGATTAAAAATGACATTTAAAAACATTTCCTCTTTATGTTAATGATCGAGATGTTGGAGATCAACAAATAGTGTTTGGAACTTGGGTGAACTCATCCTATGAATTCAACATTTAAAGTAAAAGGAGGAAAATTCCTAAAAATGGTAAAATCAGTCGTTTGAAATGACAATTGAAGTTTCATGCATGAAGGCGTTTGGGGTTAATAGGAGATGAAGAAGAATTAGGAAGTGAAAGAGGGAAGCAGGAAGAAAGAAGAAAGAACCTATGAGAAGGAGAGGAGGCATGATGAGGAGGAGGAGTAAAGGTAATGAGGGTAGGAAAGCAGTGGGTGAGGGGGGAGGAGAGTAGAGGGAGGCCTATGAGATGCAGCGGCAGATAGAGCCTTATCAGGCCGGTTTGATTGCTCCGTGATGGAAGGAGAGATTGGAGAGGAAACGAAGAGCTCTGCCCATCGTTCAACTGGTGCTGGCATTACCGCTGCTAGCCAAAACACCCGACCGCCTTGGCGCCAAACATGTTGGCATGCACACTCACATGCACACACACTGTATATGCACCCAAGGTCACACAAACAGTGTATGCAGGCTGCTGTAGGGAACACGTCTGTTATATAACATAAGCTTGGTTGTTGCCCAAAGAACACTGATGCACAGATTAGGTACTCAATAAACGACTGACTTGTATTTATAAGCGATTAGTACGAGTTCAAAAATATTGTTGGACTCAACTTGTGTTTGGATTTTGAAATATTTTGAAAACCGTGCTTGTTTGCAGTCCTCGAGTTCTGAATTATATCTGATAAACAACATCAATTTTCTCCATGTGACACAGAGATCAGTCCATGGTGTGTTTAACTGGCTTAGCTCAGAGACTGAGGAACACTGCATGCTTAGCCTTATTAAAAATGTTACAAACTATATCTTTTTGCTTAAGCTGTCTCATTTACATGTTTCCTAAATTCTAATTTAGTTAATACAGACCAGGATTTAAAAGCATGAAACCAATTAAGTTTTAAGAATAATTTTGTCTGGAATGCATTTAGCCTGTCTAGCTCTATGGCTTTTAGATTCTTCTTTAAAATATCAGGCTTTTAAAAAAAAAATAATAATAATAAAAAAAAAATAGTAATAATAATTAATAAACCCCCATTTGCTGCTACATTCCCCGTGTTAGCAAACACTAGCTAGTCTGTTAACGTGAATGCTATGCATGATTCCATGGTAAACCAGAGTCACTGCATTAGTTGCATTTTCCAGATTCTTGTCATTTACTGTACATGCTACCTCATATTTTCCATTTTACAGCTTAGTAACCTCGGCTTTGCATGTTCTAAGCTAGCCATAAACCCACGTTTGGCTCCTAGCACTACATGCCCAGTGTTAGCATACGCTAGCCAGTCTGTTAACATGAACATTTGCAAGCCTCCGAGCAGAGACATCACACTTGAAATCATCCTACCTGTTGCCTTTCACCATCCACTTATTTAACTGTTGTCGCATCCCTTGACATGCCATCTCCTTTTCCCTCTTTCTTTTTCTATTTTTAGCCCCTGACAGCTTTTTGGCTTTATCCATCTTTTCCCATGGACGTCAACTCACTACTAGTGCCTGCTCCCTCTTCTACGTCAAAATTCTATGATGGAATCTTGTGAGATAGGGCGCCCTTCTCTAGCATGTTAGTCCTCTAAAATGTTATATAACCTTAATGAAATGCAGAAACTATTTAGAAACGCACAACAGCAGAAACATAAAGAAAATACCAATTTTATTTTATTATCATAATTATTATTTTTTTTAACCATCGCTTTGGCGCCCCCCTTGGTGTGGCGCCCCATGTATCGCATATAGTGCATACCCACTTTTTGCGCCACTGCTTCTGAGTCAACTAAGGCAGATAAATAAATTTAAAAAATATTCATTTAAAAGTAGTTCAGCATAAGTTCTGCTCAGCACAACCCTTGGAATTGTAATTGCAGTTTGCACTAGCTAGCCGACTAGCTTAGCAGTCAAAATGAAAATTTTGATTTGATTTCACATCAGTCCTTCCATACAGTAAATAGGATATAGTACGGTAACAAGGTTTCCTCTGACGGCTTTGTTTGTTTGTATGCACTGGAATAGCAGTCAAATGCAGAAAAAAAAGGCGAATCACTAACATGATGTCCAGGGTTAGACTCTCAAAAGTATTTTGTGACCCTTCCTGTTATGTCACATCAATCTGTTCAGTATGACAGAGCGAATGTAAAATGACAGAGAGGAAATGATTATCAGAGCAGCAGCTCTTCCTATCAGACACTTTTTATGTGCCCTGTTATTTTGAAACGAGCATGGTTATGCAACCAAAGAACAAGAGAGAGAAGAAAAGTGCAACTCGGTCCAAATGACTGGTAATCACAGCTAAGTATTTAGGCCAAAGGTGCTGCTGGTATTTGGATCGGGCCCCAAGAGCCTCCACCACTCCCTGGGGCCTATGAAAAAGCTCTGGGCTCCCCCTGGGGTTAACATTAGTTGGGCCTGGCTCCAAACTTGAGCCCCAGGCCTTGCTGGGAGCCCTGAGAGCCTCTCTTATCTGAGGGAAGCACACTGGAGGAATTGCAAACTTCCCACCCTCCACCCCCGAATGACTACTGGGCTTTGTTCAGCGTGAAGGCACCACACACACACACACAAATTCCCTCTTGAGCCAGGCCTGTAAGGAACTTCCAATGTTTTTTTTTATATCTGTTAGCTCTGCAGTGAGACACACTGGAGTCTGTATGTGTAAATGTTTGGATATTGCGCTGTACATATTTGAACATAATTGCCTGATATGTACGTTATGTTCGAAAAGTGGACAGCTATTAAGAATGCTTGTGTAGTTTGAGTAGAATTTGTCAGGGTTGGAGATCAGCAGTGGCCTGAGACACAGGAAGAAGCTGCACTGGTTTGTTTTGGCCCCGAGCCCAAGTTTCAATAAGGAAAACAAGACTGATGTGCACACATCCAAGCATGCACATACACACACATACAGACACATTCACAGGGATATTTTTTTAAAATCGCCATTGAACAAGAGAAGCAAACCTGCCTTGTTTTCCGTCTCTCCCTCCAGGATGCAGCAGCAGCAGCATGAACGCTGACAGGGACGAGGATGGACAGATGGACAGTCTGTACCTGAAGTCACTGGAGGGCTTCATCACCGTGGTAACGTCAGACGGCGACATGATATTCCTGTCTGAGAACATCAACAAATTCATGGGGCTCACACAGGTACACACATGTGCAGGAGTTAATGTTAAACTGTAGAACAGTTTACATGAAAAGTGACCTCAGCCGCTGAATGTGAGCAGCCTTCTCAAATCTCTCCTCTTTCTACTTACCTGTGTTGTGAAATGGAATTATTTGTACATATTTCCAAATTTATCTGAGGAAAGAAAGGCAGATAGCAGATGGGAAGGCTGCAAACCAGACAATCATGGGCAGAGGCATGGATGTAAACCGTCAGTCAGACAAGACTGTTGTGTCTGTGTGAAATACCTTTCATACCGGTGGTGGGTTTTCAGTCCAGACTCGAAGGTTCAACTCCAAACACTCTGGTCCTCACCTGAAAAGCAAATCATCCATTTACGAGGCGGCTGTGCATCAGAGGGAAAAGTTTCGCCTGATTAAGTTTTAGCAGAGTATTTGATGGAGTGGGCAGCAGACTTGACCTATTTGGTACATGGAGACAGTGAAGCGCCATATTTTATCTGGTTCCACTGAGGTGAAAATGGATCAGAGGGATGGACATGCAGTGGACTGGTTGAATGCTGGGTGGTATGGTCTCAAGAGTTTTGCCGATGCTGATTTCAAGACTAGAGCATCCCTTTATACAAGATTTATAGCAACACATCTTTGCCTTGGCCTTTGCTGGGACTTTTCTATCATTGATCAGGTGAAAGATGACTGGTGAGTTGCTGAGGGAGGTTTGAGAGATAAGAGATAAAATTGTTGTGGATTTTTTGAGTTGCCAGCGGTGATGAGTTTTGAGTCAAAGCTGTGTGAGTCTCTGGAAGTGACATACTTTCTTTTATTTGTTCAAACCTGTTGGCTGTGATTCATTCACACATGGAGCACAGTTTTTGTTTTTTGTTTTCTTTTTTTTTTTTTCCTGTTTATTCCCAACAAACATTTTGCTGCTGCCAGAAGAAGAAAACAAAATGTGTGTAGCTTCAGTGGGAAGACCAGTTGTTGTAAAAGCTGGAAAACAAATTTGTCTTGTTAATTTTATGCTAATTTTTAGCTAATTCTAGTATTCATATCTTCCAGGTGGAACTCACTGGCCACAGCATCTTTGACTTCACCCATCCATGTGACCACGAGGAGATCAGAGAAAACCTCAGCCTGAAGACATCTGGTCAGCCCATATGCTCACCCCAACACACCTTCTACCATGCACATACATCCTCCTTTTATTGCATAAAAACAGCAATTTAAACAAATAGTGTTATCAATCTAGCATTTAATGTTAGATAGCAATGTCCTTCCCCTCCCGTCAGTATTGATTAAAAGTCTGTCTCAATTTCTTTGGAAACTCAGCTGAGTCATTCAAATATAATCATAAATGCCATAAATGCCCTCAACAATTGACGTGGCCATTTGCACATTAGATTACCAGATGTTTAGTGAGTCTCAGTGAGGCCTGAGGATTGGTTGATATCTTAGAGTCCAAAACAGCCCAGGTAGAAAAACCACAGAAAAAAACTCACTTAGTTTTCAAGATACCTTCCGAATGGACCAACAATTTAACAATGAAGGTAAGAAAGTAAGTAAAACAGAGCACATCAGGTTTATAATTGAAAGAATATAGACATATGTTGGAAAAGAAAAGAAAGGAAAGTTAATTGGAGCATATTTTCAATAAATAAATAAATTGAAACATTAGAATAAATCAGGAGAATCAGATTGGAGATGGCCTTGCGTCCAGACATGAGGGGGTGAAGGGATGGACATGGGTCAGGAGTGAACATGCTAAAAATGACTGCAGAGAGAGACAATGTAAAAAATAAAAATGTAATTCTTTAAAAATAAAAAGAGAAAGAGAAGGCCTGGATGATGATATAATCCTGACAGAATTTTCACTGAACTTCATGTCTAAAAAATGTATTTAAAAACACCAAAGACAGATCAAACAAAAAGTAAAAAGTATGATGATAAAACATTATAAAGATGGACAGATTATTAAACAGATCATATCAGATTAATTTAAATGCAAAGATTAATAACACAAGTAATTAACCTTTTCTTCAAGCTGTTTAAAGTTTTGATAGATTTTTGACAGATAGACAACACTAACTGATCACCTGCAGAGACAAGTAGAACTGGAGTGACCTGCTGTGTTTCCTTAGGAGAGACACTCTTCTTTAACATCAGACTTCACGCAGGCTGTTATGTACATGTGGCGAGGGGGAAACGATAAGAGCTGTGAGGCCGAGAAGACTAGAAAAGATTGATGGAGACAGAGAGAGGAGCCATGCAATATCTGCTAGAGATAGTTGATATGTGCGATGTTACAGCGGCTGCAGATGAAAGTCACATAAGATCACACTGAGTGGATTCATGTGAGACACACTTACAACATGTGTCCTGTCAAGAGACTCAGGCTGCCACAAATAAATGTGTAGCTGGGATTTACGTGACAATGCATAATGTTATCTCTCCCTGTCTCTTGCACACACACACACACACACACACACACACAAACACACACACTCTCTCACTTAACTGCAGTTAATGACTCTTATCAGCAATGGCCACAAAACACACAAGTGTGACAATACAGTGTATTTTATAGTCCCTTTGCCCTTCAACAAACTGTTGCAGACACGCACACACACACACTTTTCTGTCTGTGAGGAGCGGAGAAGAGAAGTTGGTTTAATTGTGACTATATGAAGAAAAAGACATCAGTGAGTGTGCAGCTTGATAAAAGACACACTTCACTACTTTGTTCTGTTGCTGCAGCTCTGGGCCTGAACCCTGACCTCGTGATGTAACAGCTTGGCCCAGTTTCCCGTCCTCTATGCTTGTACATGTAGGTGTGTGTGAGTGTGTGTAAGAGGCCTCAGCAAATCTAAACCTACACTATTTTCCCGGTCACATTAAGGGAAAGTCAGATAACATGAATTTAAACCTGTAATGTATTTATTTATTTTGTTCATTTTGACAAAAAAAGTTAGACACTCTTCTCTAACATCAGACTTCACGCAGGCTGTTGTGTACATGTGCAGAGGCGAGGGGGAAACGATAAAACGGTATTAATTTATTTTGTTCATTTTGACAAAAAAAAAGTTGCAATGATTTGACTAGGCTGTAGTTTACCAAAATAAAAGTCTTGAAAGGTAAAAGTTAAAGGTTCAAACATTCATTTATAGAAAGACCAATATCAATTCATTCATTTCATCACTTGTGTTTTTCTATGTACAGTCAGCAACACCTGATCCATCTGTACTTTGGTCTGTGTAACACTGCTTTGACTACTCCCTCTGGGACTCTTAACATGTTGTTCAGGCAGTGGTTTCAGTAAAAACGGCAAGGAGCTGAGCACTGAGCGTGATTTCTTCATGAGAATGAAATGCACGGTGACCAACAGGGGACGCACCGTCAACCTCAAGTCAGCCAGCTGGAAGGTGAGCAAGGGCTGCTGCAGGAGGAAAACCAGCACATCCACAACATCTAGACCATGAGCAGCACAACTCATATGTTGTAGACATGTTGTTGTAGACAGCCTTTATGAGGCTGCAGAGCAAATCACTGGGGGCACATGCTGGAACAGTAAACAGAAGTATCCATTCTCCCCTACAGGTGGATTTTATGAAAAAGCTTGAGGATATAAAAGGATCAAAAAAGTCTAAAAAAATGACTTTGCTCCTTTTTTTATCACATTAATTATCATTCAATCCCCAACATTTGTCTTTAATGATTATCTGGCTCAAGTATATCTCAATTTTAGAAAAATTGCAATACATGTTTGAAAAAAATTCCAAGTGGTTATTAGCTGTGCATGTAAACCAGAGGAAGTTCCCATTCTCAATTCTCCTTCCAGGTGTTGCACTGCACCGGACACTTGAAGATGTACAACAGCTGCCCTCCCAGAGTGCTGTGCGGCTTCAAGGAGCCTCCGCTTACTTGTGCTGTTCTGATGTGCGAACCTGTCCCACACCCATCCAACATCGACACACCTCTTGACAGCAAGACCTTCCTGAGCAGACACAGCATGGACATGAAGTTCACCTACTGTGATGAGAGGTGGGCAGAGATGTGTGCATTAACTTCATTAACGAGGCAGTGCTTTCAACTGAATGCATGTAGCTCCCACAAATTACCTTATGTTTTTTTTTGTGTGTGTGTGTGTGTATGTGTGTATAATTAACTGAAGATTTACCTACAATGATACTAAACAACTTCTCTGCCAGCCATTAGTCCAGTGACTGAACAAACTAATGCTCATTGATCATTAAGCATTTCCACTGTAAAATGGATCCAATGTAACACATACCCATCAGAAGTACACAAAACACCCTAGCTTAATATTTTCCTCATTATAAGAGTTACATAAGATTTCATTAAAGTAAAATTGGTTGCACAAACATCCCATGGTCTTCTCCTTGAGGTTCCCCTTTAAACCAGAGTATTTAAGCATTCTCTTTATCATAGGTTTATACTTAGAGAACCTAAAGTCAGTACATCTGTTGCATAGCACACCTTAGGGACCATACTATGGAACAAAGTGAAGGTGCCTCTGACTCTGTCTCAACCATAACATGGCAGAATTTTTGGTGCTAGTAGCATCCATCAAATCAAATCAAATCAGATTTATTTGTATAGCGCCAAATCATAATAAAGTTACATCAAGGCACTTTACATATAGAGCAGGTCTAGACCAAACTCTTTATAAAATTATTTAAAGAGACCCAACAGATCCCCCCATGAGCAAGCACTTGGTGACAGTGGTAAGGAAAAACTTCTTTTAAGAGGCAGAAACCTCGGGCAGAACCAGGCTCAGGGGGGGCGGCCATCTGCCTCGACCGGTTGGGTCAAGAGAGGGAGAGAGAGAGAGAGAGAGGATGAGAGAGAGAGACACACACAAAAACACTCAGGGGGCAAAGTTGGATAGAGTAGGGAGGGATGAGAGCAGGAGGAGGGGATATTCAATACAATCCATGGAGAATCCATGTAGAATTTTACAGTTGTAAAATGTATTTATTGGTGTAAATCCCTGAGGGTTAAACATTTTTCCCTCAGCATTCATTCTTAATCAACTCCCTTAGCTAAAGGGAAATAAAACCTTAGGGGTCATGTTATAGTACAAAACTTAATGTGTGTTGTGCAACATCAATTCATAGAGATAAAATCAAAAGAAAAAAACATAGGTGAAGGATAAAATACACATTTTAAGAGACTGAAACCAGAAAAAGTGGTTGACAAAGATTTAAATTACATAGACAGCCTCTTCACTCTGAGGACTGCTGCCAATTACAACACAATTCTTCGCACACACACACATACAGGAGAGTTGTGACTGATTGCTGTGTGCTGACTGAATCAGTTTAACTTGGCATAGTTCTCATGAGAAATGTAAGCCAGAGCTGACACTGTCACGACATTGTCAAACTTTGCCAAGTGTACCTGATAGACATGACAGCAGACAAAACTACACACACACACACACACACGCATAAACACACGCACATACACATGTACATTCCATCGTTTCACTGCTGTCAGTAAATTTGGAGCCTGACATCACATCAGCCAAGACACTGTGGTTGCCCAGAGCTGCTCCTCGTTGTCATCTGTGTGTATTTGTGTTTTCCAAGTAAAATAATTTTTCATTTTATGGCCAGAGCCAACCCGATCACTGTGGCCTATGAACTGGTTTGTTTGCACCCAGATATATTTCTCTCACTGGCACAAGGAGGTGATGACGAACACGCACGCATACATAGATTTTGAGTTACACAACACACGCACGCAGACCTGTAATCTTATCAAGCTGTTAATGCAGGACAAAGGTTTCTTTTGTGTGTGTTGCATTCACGCATCTGTGCGTGACCACACTACAAAGAAGGACCTATTTTCTTTTTTGCCTTTTTGGTGCAATTTAATAGCTGCCCAAATCTTCTCCCCAATTATGTAAATTAGTTTATTGTAGGTGGGTCGCCCTCCTGGCTCAGCAGGGACTTAGACTCATTAGGGAAGGGACAGAATTTCTTTAGCTCATGTCTGGCACTGAGAGCGATAGAGTGACGGGAGTGGAGCGAAAGAAGGACTGAGAGCAGTGAAGGAGGAAAAAGGGAAAAAGACTTCTCACTTGGTGGAAAAATAGAAAACGGGATAAACTTTTCAATGACAGATTAGGTTCATATGACTTTTGTAACTCTAGTTTATTTTTGGTTTACAGTAGTTACCATTGCTAATGTTCCCTCTAATTACAGGCCTTATGATCAGTTAAAGGATTTGAAATGGGACAAAGACATTCACAAAACCTGCCACTAAGCAAAATGAGTATATACTGTAAAAGGTCCCATTGTGTACAGAGGTAGATGTACTAGGTAGGCAGATTTGCTATAAAGCAGCCTTAAAACCAGCTGCCAGAACTTCTGGAAATGTGTGATGTCACAACAAAACAGTCACAACCCTCAGCCCATCTGGACCCCCCCATGCAACCTTTTATGATTTGCTTCTCTGAGGCTTTACCTGAAAGGTGCTTTTATTTATTTTTTGGCTGACTCAGGAAATAGTCATCCAGTTTCAAGGCAGGCTCTCTCCTCTGATTGGCTGACTGATCTATTGTTACTAAAGCTCTAGAGAGAAGCCTGGGGGACAAGATGTAAAGCTACACTGACATTACAAATACGTCTTTTTGTGGATATCAACACTTCAAATAAAATACTGGACAAGTTGATGATGAACTGTCTGCTCCACCACAAAGTTTAAAGTTACTTTGACAGACTGCCATTATAAAAGTCCCACCATGCTGAAAAATAAAACCTGAAAGGTTGGACAAGTGAAATGAAAGTAACCAGTTTTCTCATAATTCCTCTCAAAATCAAAAATTGAGTGATGAGCAAGGGGCTCAAGACACAAATTCTTCACAAAAATGGATGAGAGAGAAGAAGTCAAACCAAAACATACCAAAACATTTGAGTGGATGAAAAAAAACTATGTAAAAAGCTTAAAGAGAAGCCTAGAGGTGAAGGAAAGGGGTCACATGTGGAAGGAGAGAGTGTGTCAATCCTCTTTGTCATAATCATCTTGAGAACAGTTTGAGCTGTGACCTTTTTCTGGATACAAACTCGTTTTTTCTGTTTACCTTTTTCTTTCCTTAATCATTATTTCTTTTTCCTTCTTAAGGATGTAGCTCTCCTGTCCTCACCTCACCCTCTTTTCTGCCCTCCCCCTCTCCAGCCTCAGGCCTGCAGCTGCCTAGAGTTATGTAATCTGAGGATGAGCACTTCTGTGCCACCAGAGCCTTCTCTCTCACTCTCTCACCCTCCCCTATCCCTCTCCCTCTTTGGCTCTCTCATCATCTAATTGTCATCCACACATTATTCATCTCCGTCTTGACCTGACCTGTTAACTCACTATTTATCATATTTCATTTCATTTCTAACCAAAGATTCTGGTCGAAAAATGTGAAAACAGACAGATGATAGAGATAAATAGAAGAATTGCTCCCATTCATATCAATCAGAACCATAGAGCATTCAAAATGTGAATGATCGCAGCTAATAAATGTGCTGGTTTTTGTCTGGTCTAAAGTTGGACTTTCATTTCAACCTTTAGAGAAATGTATGGTAAACAAAGCAGCTATTTAACAGTCCCATATTGTTGGTATTAATAACGTGATCAGAAATCCGCTATTTATTTATTTTTTGAAAAACCTAGAAAACAGTTAGGAAATCAGGAGAAAGTCTGTCGTCTGTTTTGGTCTCTGGCCATTTTTAACAGAGCTACATATGGGCTACATATGAGCACAAATAAGAGAAAACAGCCCAAAGGTCCACCGAGAGGCGGGATGGAAGATGGAGTTAACAGGGTGGATAACATGGTATCAACCGGAACGGCAATCACTAACGAGCAATAGATCCTGAGAAAATGGAGCTGTGGGTGGTCCAAAGTGACAACTCATAAGGGCGTGCATATCAACCGAGGGAAGGCAAAGTGCGGAGGAACTGGAACGATCCAGATGCAATCTTGCTCTACGTCCGCAGGTCAGACAAGCAGATGGCCAGGGGAAAGAAGATCACTTTTCCCGTAGCAGTGAACCTACAACACACGCAAGAGGGGAGAGACCAATCCGACGACACAAAGTCAAGTGGCCCAAAGCCATTGACTTTCAAGAGGAATGGAGAAGTCTTGACCAAGATCTGCATGCCATCCTTGGAAAATCCCTACGAGGCAGCGTAACCACCAAGTTGAACCCCTTCAGTAACATCATATACGAAGAAGGGAAGGAGAGATTTGGGAAAATGGTTAAAAGGAAGAACATCCCCAAGGAACCAAGGAGGTGAGAGAGGGAGATACTCAAGCTGGTGAAGGAGAGGCAGTCACTCAGGAAGTCCTGGAAGAAAACAGATGAGAATGAGAAGGAAGTCTGAAGGCACTCTGGGTCCAGATCCGAGACAGGCCTGCAAGCTTGCGGAGGGCAGAGCAGATACAGCTGTATACGGCCGAACTGTCAGACAACCATATGACTCCCACTGTCATGAAACAGCTCTCTGAAGACCTGGAGAAGATTGACAAAAGCCATCCACCAGGGAATCTCACGGCCTGATGTGTACCCTGAAGCTATGTGAGATCACAACATCCACAGTACTGGAAATGGATGCCAAAGCCAACAACTTCATCCGCAAGTGGCTGGGGCTACCTCAGAGCCTTTCCGACACAGGAAAGCTGCTAACTCTGCAATGCCCAAAACCCAAGCCTGTGGCACATCCTGTCCAGCTGCAAGACAGCTGTGGCTCAGGGTCGATACAGGTGGCATCACAACCAGTTCCTGGCAAAGCTGGCTGAAGTCCTCAAGGCACGCAGGATGGAAGCGGCCAAAGACCGTCCTTCATCATCACAGAAGCTGATCTACTTTGTTGGACAAGAAGCAGGGGCTCAGAACATCGCTCAGAGGGAGAGAAGATCAGTACTAACATCTGGATGTGACTGGAACCTAAGAGTGGACCTTCATCAGCAGCTCAAGTTCCCGACAGAGATAACTACAACCTCTGTGAGACCAGACATCCCCCTCAGTCCGAACAGTGATCATGGACAAGCTCACTGTCCCTTGGGAGGGAGGAATTGAAGCAGCTTACGAAAGGAAGAAGGGCAAATACACCGAGAGGCGGGATAGTCAGCTGTCATCTGCCCTGTGGGGGGTTCATTGGAACTTCCATCCAGTGCCTCCTGAGGAACTTGGGAGTGACCGGGCCAAAGCAGAAAAAGGCATCCAAGGATTTGGTAGAGGAGGCAGAAAGAGCAAGCTTCTGGCTTTGGCTGAGAAGGAATGATAGGGCATGGGGAAAACAAGGGTCCTAGGGTTAGCTGCAGGGGGGCAGTAAGGAGATGTCTGTACTGTTGCTTCACCACAGTGAGATGTTCCAGCAATAATGGAGCAAAACATCAATGAAAGCTGGCTCCCGGCTGATGACCCTGCCCTATAACCCTATAAGAAAACAGATTTACATTCTTGATTTTGTGCAATAGATGCTCTTTGTTATTGGGTTTTTTACATCTCCAAAAAATCCAATTTCATTAAAAACAGTCAGATACATTCACAATCAGTTTATATACTCAGAACAGTTTTGACAAGCTGTCCTCCTGCTGGATTAAAAGATTTTGGAAGCAAGTGGAGTCAAAGTCCCAGATTACTCTTGCTGGTCTCTTTCATGTCTCCTTCACCTCATTTCCTTACAAAATGTTGGTATAAATATTTTATTTGCATCAAAGTCTTATTGTTAGTAATTTTTTTATGTTCTACACTCAGACATTGAACTAAGTGCCAGTGCACCTGAATGTATGTTACTTACTGTGATCCCCATAATTTCCCCCAAAAGACTTAACATTAGTGATGTATTTAATGGGAAAAAAGACCTGGAGCGAAATAAAAGGGGAAGAAAAAGGATTTTTAAATGAGCGAACTAAAGCCAGCAACAAATTCCTCATTAACAAAGTGAACTCGTGATGAGAGTGACACAGAGATTAGCCATTCCCAGGGAGTTAGCTGAGACAGAGAATGTGAACAACTTTAATTTTTGGATGATTGTTCACCTCTGTCTGACTTCAAAATTGTGTGTAAAGCCTTTTGAAGTGCAGGGGTTTGGGAAGGAGAGCGGGATCTGTCTTTTGCATCATGTGTAAGATGTTTGAATTAACAACACATAATCCTTATGTAATGTGTGTGGCTGTGTGTGTGTGTGTGTATCTCTTCTGCAGGGTAACAGAACTGATGGGTTACACTCCGGAGGATCTGCTGGGTCGTTCGGTCTACGACTTCTACCATGCTCTGGACTCAGACAGCCTCACCAAGAGCCACCATAACTGTAAGGCCATTTATGTGCACAACCCACACGGAAAAGCACTCTCACTCACACAGACACACACATAACCTAAAACTCTACCACTGGATGACCATACAAATTTAAGCAACATTCAACCATAAAAATAACAACTATGCACACTGTAATTATTAAAAATGTATAATATAGCAACCTGGCTTTGCTGGATGGCTGTTTTTGGCAGGTCTTCTTTTTCCTCGTTTATCGGTTTGTTTATGGTAATATATTACGTATATATGTGTCGGTGTACATGTGTGTTTGTGTGTTTGTGCAGTGCAGGGACATGGTATTAAGATGTCTTCTATTGAATTAAGCTTAGCAACTGATGGCCTGGTGACGAATGCACATCTGCTGCAACAAACATAAACATAGAGGGCAGGGGACCAGGTGGCCACTATTACAATCTAATGACACTCTGTATGTGCGTGTGTGTGTGTGTGTGTGTGTGCTAACAAGGCTCTGTCATGGCTTTTCTCTCCATTGACAATACCACATCATTAGAAGCTCTAAACATCAGAGACAGAAGAAAAAGGAAAGTGGTTGTTTACCTCCTCAAAATAACACTGCAGCATCATAATGGCAACCAGTGTCTGTGTGTACACTCGGTGTGTGTTTGGGTGTGTGTGTGTGTGTGTGTTATGTTATTCTAGAAGCCATGATGGTCTGTATCTCAATGAAACCCCCCCAAAAGATAATAATAATAATTTCAAGATCGGGTGGGTGACTTAAAATAAGAATTTAGGTGTGTGTTTTGTGCGCAATGTGGATTCTCTGTTCTCTTTCCTCTGGACTTAGTCGTCTGTTTCTAAATCTACTGAGATAAAGGACTCTTTATCTCTTTCTATGTAATGTGCACACACACACACACACACACACACTCTGACACACATGACCTACTCTCACGGCCAACGTGACCAGCCTGTCAATCAGTACATGTTAACAGCATTCTCTGCTACATCATGCAACATTGCCCTGAGCTTCCATAGGGAACGCACTTGCACATGCACACAAACACACACACGCACCCTCGCACACATACAGTCACTGGCCTTATGTACACTCACTGACCACAGCCCTGGTCCTTTCCCACGCCAGAGCTGAACTTTGGACTGTAGCCACCACATCTCCTTCTCAGCTCAAAGTCAAACATCCCACTTTTCCTGCGAACCTATCGTTGATTCCACATCCTCTTGTGAAATAAATACATGGATATTAAATTGAAAATCAATGATTAAACAAAAAAAAAAAAGAATTTAGGACAAATAGAATCTGTTCTGTACAATCTGTAGAGCTGCAAAGTTGCACTATTATTTATGTGCTGTAGCACGTGGGACTAGTTCATTTCTATAAAATTTGCGCAGTATCTGCCCCTTTTTCCTTACCTGTCTTAAAACCAACCAAAACGACCAAATTCAAGATGCATATCATTTTAGAACCCAATTACTGATCCAAATTTTAGTAAAGAGATTCATATAAGAGATGACATAAACTTTTGTGGGCAATCAGTACGCACAGATGATGACAGTGTGTGTGAAAATGTTTTATCCCTCATTACTATCATAAAAGATGTTGAGAATGGGGCGAGGGGACAATTGTTTCTGCAAGTGAAGTCATAAAAGTAAATGTTGCTGGCTCTGACCATGACTGCCTGTTATGACTGGCTGTCAGATTGAATATATTCATGGGCAAATGGATCAGCTCAATACAGTTGAGCCCCTGTGTGACTAACAGCTTTCTCTCCCTCTGTCTCTGCAGTGTGCAGCAAGGGTCAGGCAGTGAGCAGTCAGTACAGAATGCTGGCTAAGAATGGAGGCTACATCTGGGTTGAGACCCAGGGAACTGTCATTTATAACAGCCGCAACTCTCAGCCCCAGTGCATCGTGTGCGTCAACTATGTCCTCAGGTAAAAACTGCAGTTTACGTGAATTTATTTCACATCACTTTGTCCGAGGATTAATCGTTGCATGCCTGGGCACTCAAGATGAGTGGAGCGTTACCTATTCAAGATCATGGTTGTAAGAATTGTTTTAAAATAAGACTTTGACAAATTTGACAAAGGTCTAGAGAGGCTAAAACATTAGTAAGATCAATACATCAATTCAGTGTTGTTGAGCAAGATCTCATGACGGGATATTCTTCTTTTTAATATTGAATTTTAAGATGAAAGGGTTTAAATTTTGTTACCAAAAAAAAAAACAAAAAAAACCCAAAATGATACTGCTAGATATATCTAATAATATTATATAAACAGGAATTCTATAACCTGATTTTTCGATGTAGAGTTCTTGTTGAGAATGTTTGAGAGTGTAACCTCTATGCAGAAAAATGCAGAAAATGAATTTAGCCTCTTTTATTTATTTATTTTTTCCATTTAAATCTCACAATCTCTCTTCTTCTCCAATGCTGCAGTGACATTGAAGAGAAGTCAACGATCTTCTCCCTGGAGCAGACAGAGTCCCTGTTCAAGCCACACCACATGAGCAGCTTTTTCACTGCTGGAGGCACAGGTGTGACCGGTGAACCAGGAGATGCCCTATTCACCAAACTCAAGGAGGAGCCAGAGGACTTGGCCCAGCTGGCTCCCACACCTGGAGACACGATTGTTTCCCTCGACTTTGGTTTGTTTTGAATTCTGTCGTTATGGAAAAGTGTCTGCTGGTGGTAGTTTTATTCAAGGTCCCATTCAGTGGAAAGATTTTCATGCCTTTTTTGATCAAAAATCAGGCCTGGGTTCTATATTAATATTGTGAAAGTACCAAAGTGCCTAGTCCATAAAATAAGCTCACAGCCTGCATTCAGAAACTGAGCCTTAAAGCCAGGCTTTTGTAACTTTGTGGTGTCTCAGTGAAGCAGTCACAGCTTGTAGCATGCCTTAAGTCCAGCCATGGACCTACCATTCAAACTTTCAGGATTTGGTTTCCTGCCTCCCTCTCCTCTGATTGGCCCTGAATCATGAGTCTGACCTGTCGTCAGACATCTCAGAGAGGAGATCTAAAACTACGCCGAGATGGTATAAAATACAAAAAAAGGTTAAACACTGGACCTTAATAAAGCACGTAAGTGATAAGAGTCCCTTCATGGACAAAGGTAGCATGTTTGAATTTGCTTTTAAACTAAGCCATTGATTCACGGGACAGGTGACTGGTAACACACATAAAAAATGGATACCTGTTGTCTACGCACAAATAATCGTACTTTCTGCATTGATTTGTTTTGATTTTAACTGACAGTTTAACCTTTGTTTGGTGATATAAAAGGTACTTATGTCATGTAAAGGCAAACATTAACTTTGAGTGGGGATTGAAGATACCCTCTCAGTGTTTTTACCCTTTACCCCATCTTGTTTCAGCTGACTCAGTGGATTTACAAACCTCTCTTTACAGGTCGCCCTCAGTTTGAGGTGTCTGCCACAGCCATGCTCCCTCCAGGACCTCTGTCTTGGGCCAGCGAGAGTCACAAGCCTGCCCCTCCGGCATCGGGCCAAACCCCGGCTCAGGTACCAGGGGACATGGCTAACATGGCCAGTACATTCACAGTGCAGCAGAAGCCCCCACCGGGCAGCGCCACCCCGAGCATCAGCAGCTGCTCCACGGTGAGGATTAGGAGGGAGAGACTGAGTTTTCAAATGAAAGGAGTAATTAGTTTGTGAATGAGCAACTGGTTGTGTTTGTGTCATAGCTTGTTCATTCTCTTTCAGTGAGGCCTGTAGGGGGTGGGGGGGGGTTAAAGGACACCAACAGTGGGCAGTGTGTGTGAGAATAACGGGGGTGGATATTTGGAAGGAACAGGCTTTTAGCAGTGAATAGTGCCTTTGTCAAAACTCACTTCTCCCTCCTTGTCCCTGTATTTCTTTCTTTTTCCACTCTGTTCTCTCTGATTTCCCCTGTGGCCGTCATGTTGTTGCTTTCTGCTTCCCCTCACCCTTGTCCATCACATCGCCCCCCGTCCCTCGCTGCAGCCCAGCAGCCCAGGTGACTACTACAGCTCAGTGGAGAGTGACCTGAAGGTGGAGCTAACTGAGAAGCTGTTTGCTCTGGACACAGAGAGCAACAGTCCTGGAAACACTGAGGTGTGCGTCCTGTCTTTTTATCCTATCAGTCCATTTATATTAGCTATGAAGCCTTGATTAAAAACTTTCCTTGTTTTGTGGGTAAGTCTTATTATCATGGGCAAGATTTGGGTATTTCTAACCTCACAATCAGTATATGATTCAGATTATTGCTAAAACATTTCTTTTAAAAAGCATTTTCATCTTTCAAATCTACACTTGCAATGTTTTAAAAAGACTTTCAAAATAATGAAATAACCACAAAAACTATTCACATTAATGAAGCAAGGGCAATCAGTCTTATACTGTTTATCTTTCTGGATTTGTACTTTGGTCCTGTAAAATTACTTTTTGTTTCATTATGAACAAATCATGTTAACTTTCACTTCCTCAGACCAACTTTAGTGACTTGGACCTGGAGACCTTGGCTCCTTACATCCCCATGGATGGAGAGGACTTCCAGCTGAATCCCATCATATCAGAGTCGGAACCAATGGAGGGGGCTCCAGCAGGATCCATGGGGAGCAATAGCAGCCTGTCTCAAAAATCACAGGCACCCCAGCAGAGCTTCAGCAACATCGTCAGCCTCTTTCAGCCACTGTCCTCCACTCCGCAGCCCCAAGGCCAATACCATGCCCAGCCAGTTGCATCCTGGTCCACAGGGAAGAAGAGGGGCTCCGGCCAGGCAGCGGTGAACCCCCGCATGGCTTCATACATGATGGGCCAAATGCATAATCCACCATGCAAGACACCAGCAAGCACACCTCTGTCCTCCATGGGTGGCAGGCAGAATCTGCAGTGGCCCCCAGATCCTCTGTTAACCTACCCACAACAACCTCAAGCCAAAAAGGCCTACCTGGCGGACACTTTGTCAGGAGAGACGCATCCATCCTGCCGACAGAACATGACACATCTCATGCAGAAGCAGAGGTGATGCAATCGTAAAGAAAGTCCTGACATTCCCATGTCCAATTGTAATTTATTGACATTTTTAGTCAGATGTTTGTGCACCAGTGACAAAATCAAACAAAGATTCAAATAATCAGTTCATAAAAAATAAGAGGCGTGCATTGAAGGAAATGTTTTGCTCATCTATCTGTGCAGGTCCATTGACAATTTTGTGCAAACCTACAAAGACATGAGTCTAGCCCGCATGGCCATGAGCAACAGGATCAAGCGCTCCTTCACCAATATTGCTGTGGTGAGTCTCTGTTAGGAAAACTGTTCTTCAAGTTGCATTTAAAAATAATCAGTATGAAGATGAGGATGAAGAGAGAATAGATTAGTGACAGGTTTAAGACTAGAATTTCTTTGTCTTCCATTGGGACAACACAATAACTTCACTTAGATCACTTTAAGATGAGCAAACTGTACATGAAAGGTCACAATGGCTTTGTACATTGTTGCTACAGTAACAAGACCAAAATTGAGGAGGTTGTATCTGCAGTTTCTCCTTGTAAAGTTGAATTGGTACCATGGAGAGAAAAATTATGTTTACTGATGGAACTCAATGCATGGCTCGGTTGGGGGGCCGAATTGAGGGTAGTGACTGTTTTGTTTTGACAACACAAAATCCCAGAAGTCATGACAGGTAGTTTTAAGGCTCAGATTCTTTCTATTTCCTTTAACACTTTGACTAGATTAATATAGAATCTACACCTGATCTACAGTTAAAAAAAGTAATGGATGTCTACCTTCAGGCTATGTGGGACCTTTGATTATCTGAAATTTGGAATCATTGATGTATTATCATGACTTTTTAACATGAAGAGGTTCATGCTTTCAGTACAGGAATAGTCCTCTGGGGTTTCTCTTTTTGGTGGATAAGCAGCTGATCAAGAAACCATTTGCTTGTTTTAGGGTGAAAGTAAGACATCAGAAATGGCATGGAAGAGGATGAGGGGTGACAGCTTTGTTGCCATGGATCGCTCCCTCAGTGCAGGATCATTGACAGGTACATGTGAGTCTGTGCCTCTGTTCGGGAAAAACACCAGCCCCCCCCCCCCCCCCCCCCCCCCCTTCCCACCACAACTGTAGCTGTGACGTCTTTCTTTCTTTTCTCAGAGTCAGGGATGAGCAGGATGATGACAGGCAGCTTGTCTTCGTGTCTCAGCTCCCCGCAACAGCACAGGAAGTCACAGTATCCAGGAAACGGGATAGGTGCAGCCAACGAGAAAGCATTTCTCCAAAAGAGCTGCAACTACACCAATTATAACATGCTGCCTTCTAACAAGACTGAGGGTGAGCTGAACTGACTCCAATCTTCACAAAAGACGTTGAAATACCTAGCATCACCGAGTAAACACCTGTTGCAATGACACTACCCAGTTTTTTCATTCATGAAAAAAAAATCTTGTTATTAACATTTTAAACTATATTTAAGTCATGAATTATAATTATCTACCAGTTTCCATGTAAATCTGCCTTTTTAAATAAAATTCTTACATCAAGTTCAGTTCTGTTTTTCTTCTTCGTACTTTTGACTCACTGACATGAATCTTCTGTCATTTTCCAGGGATAGCAAGTCGTTTGCTGGGCCCTTCATTTGAGCCCTCCTGCCTGCCAGAGTTGACCCGTTATGATTGTGAGGTCAATGTCCCACTGCAGGGCAACCTGCACCTTCTCCAGGGCTGTGACCTGCTGAGAGCCCTGGATCAGGCCACTTAGAGCCCCAGATTCAAACTCCATTATTTACCTGGACTTAATCCTCACACTGAACCTCAACCTGCAGCCCAAGACTTAAAGTGTAAATCTTTCCCTTCATACCTCTGGGTTTCCTGAAAGCCCTTAGGCTAAGCTACAAATGGGGAATGGTAAGGGTCATAACTACATCCTGCCCTATTTAGCTGATTCAACTTTTTTTTTTTGTACTTCTGTACCTTGACCATCTAAACAAGCTGAGATATCAGGGTCACCCCGCCCCCCCCCCAAAAAAAGAAATGACTCAAATCACATGCAGGTTGACCAACATTGTGCTAAAGTTCCCCTGCATTGAGCCAAACTCAAACAGGACCCACACATGTAAGCTAACATGGGTTACTTTGTGAAAAAGACAAAAGACTAATGTGGGGACTGTTAACTAACAGAGTACAAAAACATGCTTAACCTGTGTCGTGTCTTAAAAAGTCTCGGCACTGTGATGTCTCTGGTCACCGCTGGGTCTTTGATATAAACAGGGTATTAGACACACAATCTGCCTTAAATGCCAGCTCTGGCCAAACATCGACAGCCATATGCTGTGATGTACCAGCTATTTCCTGCTGTGACTTCAGTGGGAATCTGTGACCATTCTACATATAGACACGGGATGGGGGGTGGGGCATTCAAACCTAGGACCAGACTCCTCTGTAAAACTACAGCCCTGATATGAACTCTATGCAGCTAGGTTTCCAGCCTTACCTTGTCTCTATCAGCTAACTTGCTTAGCTCAGAGGAGATGATACTAGACTACCTACAGATGAACAGAGACACTGTGTTCTTTCACTTAGTGCATTTGACCAGCAGTTTGACTTAGACCACTTCTCTGGATCCAGTCAAAGTCTCGAGTAAGAGATGGATATCTTGAGTTGGTTCTGAATCAGAGCCACTTTAAAATCAGTAACAGCCAAAACATTGTCTGTGATTCTGCTCACTGATTCCCAAATGTAACCGATAAATGATAAAGCTGGCAGTAGCAATGGTTCCCTACTTCAGTATTTTCTTATTTTGCAGCTGTTATTAATTGTAAACAGGCCAGAAGGGATAAAATTATTAGCTTGCATGATAGGTTTCAGTCATGGGGTTGACTGCCAATTTAAATTATGTCTATTACATAAAAAATTCATTGGGCATAAGATCAGCCTATAAATAGTCTTTGTCATATCTTGAAGTTCTTTTTTCTTTTCTTTTTCAAAACACCCAGAATGTGGATCAATGAGCAAAATCAGAGCCTTTTTCGCTGACAGACAGACTCTATTCTTATCCCAGTTCAGTCACTGTAACATCACCAGCCCATCCAGACTCTGACCCTCTCAACATGAACTGGTTCACATGTGTAATACTTCTGTTTGGGTCAACTTTAATTACTTATCTAGTTTTGTTTGTTATTATAATTACTTTATACTTCTGTTATTGAATTGAGACACTTTTATCCCCACGTTATTTAATCCAAATCGACAGGAGACTTTACCATATCAGTTCTGCTTTCGTTTATTTTTTATGTTCTTACTCTACCCACAAGATTCTTTTATTTTTTTGTGTCTATCTCCCAGACACACTAATAAACATATATTGCAATACATGTACTCTACTGTAAGTTGAATATTATTAAGTGTTATTTTTTTTTCCTCTTAACACTGTCATTGATTTATCTTAACATTTTTTCTCAATCTTACCTTTCGTGTAAGTAGCTTGTGTGACTACAGGGTTTGTTCTTATTGTGCAATTGTTTCATTTACTTTAACTAAAAGCTTATATAGTCAGTAACAAGGCTAGGCTGTTCAAGGCAATCTGGCTTGCACAATTAACACTGTAAGAGGTCACATGGTTGCATGTCACAGGCTAACAGACACACTTTACACAATACAAAGCAGGTGTGGGGGGTGGATGAGGATGAGGAGGAGTGACCTCTCCTGCAAGTACATTTCATTTTTAGATTTAATGTTGGCCCTGAAATGAAATAAGTGGTTTAGGCCCAGTAGCTAGTATACAGTTTTTCATTTAGTGAGTTTTGAAACATGGTTGAGTTGTGTAAAACATCATGAGGCTACAATTTGTTTTCGTTTTTTTGTTTGTTTGTTTGTTTAGTTTTTTTGTCAATATTAATATTATATTACATTTTCTGTGGGTTTATTGCAATTTGATTTGGAAAATTTGTGCTTCATTATCTGATTGAATAAAAATTGTCCATTTTCGTAGACAAAATAGCATCTCAGACTTCCAGAATCTGAGGTGATGTAAATCCAAAGATATACAACTATCCATGTGTTATGAACTATCTTATGACACATGGAAAAACAAAACAAAAAAACAATAGGATCAAGTGATACGTATAAAGGGGAAACAGCAAAACAAGCCCTTCTCAGCTTTCAAGATCTACATTTCAAGGTATGTTGAGTTGGTATTTAGCTTCATCAGAACCAAAAACAGGCAACTTAATTAAGTTGCCCCTTTGGCTTCATATTAAGGTCATTTCATCTTTTAACTTTGCAAATTCCCATCTGTGGCACAAATTTTAGCTCATGAGGAGCAAGAGGACATGTCACCCCCCTTCCCCCTCCTTCCCATTTGTACACTATTGACAGTGTTAGGTAAACCACATAATCACCCACTCATTTAGATACATACACCATATGTATATAGAAGAAGCAGTAGCCTGTGATGTGACTTCAAGTTGGAGTGTATGTATTTTCCTTCATGATTAGGACAGGACCAGCTTTATTTGCCAATCTTAGAAGGCTTTGATCCTAGATTATTAACATCATCCCATTAGAATGATGATGGGCTAAAAGTAGGATCTGAATTGTTTTTTTTTCCAAACTAAAACATTTTCATGTAGTGCAATATTATCAACAGTTTGCTTTCACTGACAAGTACTCACTGTTTTTATCTCTCCCTCCTTTTCCTGTGCTCTCAAAGAATTTTTCTTAAACTTTCTTAAACTTATTTTTTCAACACAGTTGTTTTCGTGTGGTGACCACTTTTGAGTAGGAATTATAGAGCTTTGTACACATATACGTTATGTATTTAAAGAAAAATAAGTCAAACTAATGTTGAAGATAGTGTTTTTAGTGTTAATATGTCCTGGTACTTTGTCCCTATCTACCCCGTAGATCCCTCACAGTGCTGTTTCTTCTTGTGCTGTTTTTCCATGTTGTGGCATTTTTTTTTTTTTTTTTTTTCCAGAGTTTTATCCTAAAATATCTATTGAATCTCTTGGCTGGCCAGTACTGTTTTTGTTTTGTTTTGCTTTGTTTATTTTTTTTCTTGCTTTGAAAAGATAAAATAAACAAACAAAAAAGAACACACCAGGAAAAGTTCAGAATTAAAGATGAATATAAGTTTTATAAGTTTAAATTTTCAGATATGTAGCATTTTGAATATTGTAAAAAACGTGAAGTCGCCACATAATTAATCAATTTAGTTTTCCAGTTGCATATATATACAAGCTTTATTGACCATGTATGTCTCATTTTAGGACTTTTATTACCTCTCTTGGATCCACTAACATTGTATTTTTATGTTTTCCAACTTATTTCATGCTGAAATTTTCTTTAAAGTTCATTTGAATAACATGTGCCTTATCAAGAATCCCTAGTTGACTCAACACATACTGAGTTCATCCTTCAAGAGCACAGTTTGTTTCCTGCAAACCATAGATGACCATTGGGGCTATTATTGAAACCATACTAGCTTCACATTGCTTCTCATCCTAGTCCCATTTTACAAAAAAATACGATATGATGTTCATTTCCAGTTGAATTTGAATGTCTTGCCTAATGGTTGCTGTCAATTTAAAACCAGCCAATTGGAGTAGTTACATTAATGTGGAAACATTAGCAGGTTATTTATTCTTTATTATTTCATAATAAACCTTCAGGTTTTATGGTGAGCAGCTCCTCCATAGTCCCCTCTTAGTGATGGAACGTACAGTAGACGCCCTCATAAAGTAGAACCCCCATTAGATCATAGATCCCCTGGTGATGACGAGTCAAAGTGTTAAGGAAAATGAATTCCCCAGCTCATCAACAAGGCCTAACAGTCTGTCTGTTGATGAAGCTACTTGCGGGTTTTTAGATTTTTTTGAGTAAGACTTGACTGTACAGTAAAGATCCCCTGGGGCGTCTTAAAGCAGAGTGATTTGTTGTTTTAAACAAAGTTAGTAAATTGGCTGACACACATTTTAAAGATCCATTATTGTAAATCTGCAAACCAAATGGCCTGGAAACTTCGATCACCCATGACTTGATCTGGTCGAGGCTTGATACTAACAAAGTCCAAAGATATGCAGATTAAATCCAGGTTAAAATAACAGTAGGATTGGAGATGAATACTATCCAGAGAGCAGAGTGGTGGTTTGAGGAATCGTGAAGGAGGCGTGATGAAGAAAAGTGATGCGTAGTTGAGTGATAGCTGAAGAGAGATACATCCTGCTCAGTCTGCCCACTGATGCATATCTCTCGATGCAACACTGTCACTCATCTGCTTCTCCTCTCATGCTTCTTTCCTTCAACATCAAATCATTTGTCATCTCTCCTGATATGTCAGCAGTTACTTTTGACAAGATTACATGTATTTGAAATTTTCTTTCAATTTGACATGCTTCATATTTCAAACAGCTTTCAACTGAAGCTCAAACTATTTGTAAAAACATTTATATTTAAAGGCCTTATTTTATCATTATGATTATTTTCACTATGTATTTGCAACAAAAGAGGAGACAAAAGAGATTTTAGGTATATGTAAAATGCTTTGAAACTGAAAATGCACAAGAAAGAACAGCTCCTCAGATGGCTTTTAGACCTGGCAAGATTTGACTTCAACTATGTTCAAGTATGTGGAAAGAGTTGGCAAGATGGAAGTCGATTTTAAAATAAAAAGAATAGAGAGAAGAGCCCCGATCCAATTTTAAGATAGCTACTGCTCCACTGGCTTTGCCCGAACAATTTCAAATTCATTAAAAAAATATATATTATAACGCTCAAATTTTTTTGATCATAAGTATAGACAAATATTTTTGTTACAATTTAAAGCTACACCTCAATTTGGCCTTAAATCTTCATGTTGAGTTGGCCCATTTTCAAGTGCTAATATTGTTCCACAAGAAATTTCTAATTTGAATGTCCTATGTTGGAGTAAATGTTTTTCAGCTCTTCGAAAAGACATAATATCTTTACAAGAAAATGTATGAGATCTGAATGCTAACGAAACTGAAGTTAAACCAATAATGGGCGGGGCCCTGCTCTCTGTTTTAAATTTCGAAGGCCTAACACCAGTCCTCATCACACTGTGCTGCTTGAAGGGGCTCCTACAAAACAAAAGTGACAAAAAACGTCTGAAGATTGAATTGATTTATTCGTCGCACCTCCTCTTTAAAGACAAAATCAGCATCTTATCTTGCCTCGTGTAACAACACCATTATTGTTTTTTTTCTATATGGGATCCATGTTCTGTTTTTGTCAGTGTCAGAGTTATCAGCTGATTCTGTGTTGTTGTTTTTTTTTTTTTGATATTCTGAAAAATCCATATCAATCTTATTATTATCATATATTGCTATCATTGTTATTACTATATGGGGAATTGAGCCCAATAAGAAGTTTGTGTTTCTGCACTGATATCTTATTATTAAAGCATACTGATCTTACCCTCCCTCACTGGCTTCACGTGTGGTTTATTGTGCTTTTTCTAATTTTACATGACGTATGTTCTGAATGAAAGATCATTACCAGATGTGAATAAGTTGTGATGGAAGGAATTATTTCTAATTAAATTCTCTGTGACTATTGAAACATCTATTCAAATATCTCACTAATATTAAAATAAGCAAACACACCAAAGCAATAAATAAAGTAAAACTTGCTAAATTAATATTTACATTTTTAGATTATTTATTTTAACAAAGCACTATGCAAGCTTCTGGGCATTTTCAGTTGGTACTCTCTGCCAAGCTATTTTTGTCTGGCAACTATGAAAACGAAAATTGAAAATTGTTCAAGTGTTTTTCTTAAATGCTGTTGCCTGTTTTAAATTCATATTTCTACAATTTCAATATTTACTTAACCATTTATACATATATATATATATATATATATATATATATATATATATATAAGCTTAAAAGCTGAAATCTATGCATAAAATATTTGCAAGATTAAAAATTCTCCCTAGACATCTGAAGAGCCCTGTGGCACCAACTTGTTACCTTTAGCATTCCTTCCATCTTTTGTTGTCTGTTAGGCAAATGTACCATCAGTTTTCACGTGTGAGCTCATTTGACTTCTCAGAATCCCCATTTCAACGTCTTATTGATGCAGTTGGTATCAAGTCAAATGAAAGATTTTTAAGATGTATTTTTTTTTAGAACTTGCTATCAGCTATAGCTAATGAACTTATGATTAGTGTAAATTCTTGACCTCATAATGCACACCAATCGCTGCTATGAGTCACACGTTCTTCAGCTTGCGCACCTAATGCACCTTAAAATATTCCTCTGACAGGTAATTCTTTACCTGATGAGGATCATGTTTTTACATGTAGGTCTGTGAGTGTATTTTACTCTTTGAGTTGCCCATGAGCCAACACAGTGGATGAGACCATGTAGCAGTTTCAAAAATTCTACTTTCTGAGCATGTAGCTTCAGCCTGTTCTGAGGTTTTTGTCCCTCTTACATTTTGTGTGTTTTCTATGGATGTGTCTCTGTGTGGATATGTTTATCTTTATCAGGACCATTTTCAGGTTTTAACATAAAGAATGATGGTAGTTTGACACAAGACTTTCTCCACAGGTACAGATACAGATGTGTGATAATCCCCTGGTGTGAACGAAACCAAACTAAACTAAATCACTAAATGTGTTCAGGTCCCTAATATCCGAAGGATTTGTGAAAAGTAATATAACTAAATACATATAGGCTAACAGATCACAGGCCAGCTGTTGATTACAGTGAATTTTTATTTTTTTTATGTCAGAGATATATGAATTTTGACAGTACCAAATTTTTATTATTCATACAATAAACATTAGCTTGTACCTGGTCTAGATATTAGTTGATTCACTGACACTTGGCCAGGCTTCAAGGGAGACTGGCCCTAGAATTCTAAGCCAGGTTTGAACATTATGTCAGCAACAAGTCAGCTATGACTGAGTGTTGCAATTGTTCTTCTCAAGCTGCAGTACAACATGTAGAGGCTTTAAACTCCTTGACCTGCAGGTCAATGGATCTACTTGCAAATCTTTTTGACCTTCAGCAACACTGTAGCATTGTTTTGAGCAAAGAAAAATTGTCAGTTTTCCTTCTTGTTGTAAATGTTTGCCACCAGTGACTGAGAAGCTTTTTGATGAGAGTCTGGTGTGCTTCCCCGCTGTATGGAAAACACGTTTCAAAGCTTTAACTCCACCTTTGTTATTGTGCTTGATGTTTTTGTTTTTGACGCACATCCTCAGATTGATCTGAGCAAACATTTTGGCATAAATGGCCAAAACTGGCATACACTCAGTGCCGCCTACCTTGTTCCTCTCAGTCTGGTTCTGGTGAATCCGAGACTTGCAGAATACGACTTAAATTGAGGATGTCCCACAAATGCAAACTTTGTTTTCAGTTCGCTCTCTCTTTAACTGGAGGCTTTTAGTGCAATACTTGTTCAATGAAAAGAAATGCTATAAATGTTTCTTTTGATCTGTTTTGTTTTGCACTGCGCTCTAAGTGATTTGCAGGGAGAAAAAAATTATAAAACTATAACCTCAACTTTCGTGATTTGCAACAGGTAATCACAAAGTTCACGCACCAACTTCCTCTGTGCAGATACTAACTTTGAAGTCAAGACAAAATGGTGTGCGAGGAAACACGCAACTGATCTACCCGAGTTCTCAATCTATTAGCCTGTTAAAAGCCTCCCTTTTTCAACTATTTCAAAAAAAGGGCAATTTTGAGTCAATTTCGAGTCAATTTCAAGTCAACGTAAACATAAATGTCTCTGGACTTTTGGAGGAAGCTGGAGTGGAGCCACAAAGTGTTTTCCAACATTTGAATGAATTGAAAAGGCAGGATAAGATAAAATAAAAGTAGTGAGATAATATTGAGATCATGCCCTAGTGGAAGGGGACACTTCATCACATCTAGATAAACCGGATCCCAAATATAATAGCAAAGGCAATTTTAGGGAATCGCTGGTGGTTGTCCTGAGCAGATCCTGCTGATATGTCTGTTGGTCTGCCAAATACAAAAACACACGCTATTTTTTGGTGGGGGTTTCTGTTGTTTTTTCCTTCCTCTGCAGGAGGATGGGAGCCCAACATTTATGGGCATGCGAAAATATGGACAGGGACGTTCAAATAGAGAAGTAGGTACACACACACACACGCAGGTCTTGCATCCCTTTGTTCAAGCTGATTCAGAGCCTTATGTTTCCTTCAGAGGGTGAGTCAAATGGGAGGAACTGGTGTCTCATGCCAGTCAGCTTCCCCTTATTTCAGGTTTTCAAAGAAACCTGAATGAAAAATGAATCCCACAGATTTCCAGTTTATATGCCAGAAAATACCATTATTTACAGTCAGGTCCATAAATATTTGGACATCAGTGTAGGAATTGCCCTCTTTGAGTGTATTCACATCCAAATCAGGTGAATGTTGTAGGAATTACAACACATTTAACACATGCCCGCCACCTTTTAAAGAACCTAAAGTCATTGGACAAACTAATATAGTCATAAATTAAACTGTCACTTTTAATACTTGGTTGCAAATGACAGCCTGAAGTCTCAAGTACATAGACATCACCAGACGTTTGTACTGTACTGTACTGTACTGCAAGGCCTCTACTGCAGCTGTCTTCAGTTCCTGCTTGTTCTTTTCTCCATACTCTTCTCTTCCCATCATTCTGTTACAAGTTGATCTTTCTCTCATCTGTCTATAGGATGTTGCTTCAGAAATGCACATGCTCTTTTAGATGGTTTTGTGGCAAACTGTAATCTGGCCTTTCTGTCCACAAGGTGTAAACCATTCACCTTGTGGTGAACCCTCTCTATTTACTCTGGTCAAGTCTTCTCTTAATTGTTGACTTTGACACTGATATGTTCACCTCCTGGAGAGTGTTCTTGATCTGGCCAAATGTTGTGAGAAGCTTTTCTTGACCAGGGAAAGGCTTCTTCTGTGATCCATCACGCTTACTTTCTGCGGTCTTATTGGTTTTTTTGTGCTATTGAGCTCACCAGTGCATTAGTTCTTTTTAAGAGTGTACCGAGCAGTTGATTTGAACCTAATGTTTTTGCTATCTCTCTGATGGGTTTGGTCTGATTTTTGATGATGACTTACTTCACTTACAGTGACAGCTCATTGGACTTTAAATTGAGAGTTGACCTCACCAGATTCCAAACGCAAATACCTTACTTGAAATGAACTCTAAACCTTTTATCTGCTCCTTGTAAATGAAATAATGAGGGGAAAAAAAATACATGGCTATGGAACAGCCGAGCAGCCAATTGTTCAATTACTGTACTTTTGGTCGCCTAAAAGGTGGAGGGCACATATAAAATGTATTGTAATTCCTACATCTTTCACCTGATTTGGATGCAAAGACCCTCAAATTAAAGCTGAAAATCTCTTGCACTTAAAGCACATCTTGATTGTTTCATTTAAAATCCATGATTTATGATAATGGTGTAAAATAATGGTGTACAGAGCAGAAATGCTAAAAATTGTGTCAGTGTCCAAATATGTATGGACATGACTGTTTGTTTGATTCTAATGGCTGATCCACATCTAGTCTGCAAACATGATGAAATTACATCTAATTCTGTGAGCTCTGAATTCAGTTGAAATGTATCATACATGCACCATCTGAACAGTCTGGTCATTTGTGTTAGATGATTAAACATCTTCATCCAAACCTCAGAGTGGTTACATGTATCAAAAGAGACAGCCTCCCCAGACGATTAGACTAATGGGCTGAGTGAACTGCTTTCTATATTAGTCAGAATAGTTAATTATATAACGGTGTCCTCACTGTGAAAAGAAAAATTAAGTAATTCCTGCAATTGGAGATTCAAATCAGTAACATTTCGGGGAGGCCCTGCAGCCAAACATTTTAACAAAAACAAATTGGTGAGAATCTTTGAAGATGAAAATACCGTGAATGGCACTAAACTTTAAAACACCTGCTATTTCCTCTTTTTAAATAGCCAACTGAGACAAAACCAAAAAAACAACAACAAAAAACTACTGTGGTGTGGCCACTGTAAGATGAGCCAGTCCAACCCTCTGCATCTCTGTCCATACACATGTCTGCCTGTCCTTTGGGACCTGAGCATGTCTCAGGACAATTGTCCAATAAGATGGTCCAGGGACAGATTGTTTATGTTCTGGTCCAATCCCAAGACACTGATCCTGACCTCCGGAGACTGTACCCCTGACGCAGCTAAGATCTCGCTGTAAACAAACATCCAGTTTCCCATGTTGGAATCTGACTCTACTCATGCCTAGATTGGAGCATATAAGAGAAATAGAAAGAGATATTTAATCTTAATGAATTGTATAAGGTGTTTTTATATGATGTGAACTAATAACCATCTTGTAAAGAAGCTAAATAGCCATATACAGAGGGAAAGATATTCACAGTCCCCAGTGGAGGAATCAGAATAATAATAATTTCCCTAAATGAAGCTACGTGCAGTCATGGCCAAAAATATTGGCTCCCTTATACTTCTGTCAGATAGCTAGATAGATAAATACATAGGTAGGTAGATAGACAGACAGACAGACAGACAGACAGAAAGATAGATAGATAGATAGATAGATAGATAGATAGATAGATACTCCATTAATCAATAGAGCGTTCTAAGCACTTTGGTGTTCACATGTTTATTACTTTTGTTTGCATTGAAGTGACACAAAAAAGCACTGAATAAAATCCAAAAGTGGACTGGACAAAAATAATTGGGACACCCAGCTTAATATTTGGTAGTACATACTTTATTATGGGTAACTGAAATTAATTGCTTTCCTGTGACCATTAATTAGTTTCTCGCAATTTTGGACCACTGTCCTTTTGCAAACTGCTCCAGGTCTTTCAGATTTGAACATCCACCATGTTTGACTGTAAGAACCATGTTCTTCATTTTGAAGACCTTATTTTGTTTTCTGTAAACAGTGCTATGATTTGGTTTGTGAAATGGAATGCAATGGTAGGTGACTGCTAACAAAGAGACATAAACAAGTCAGACTAAAGTTTTCTTGCTGTCTTGTGGACAGATGAGGACAAAATAAAGCTTTTGGGTAAAACACATTATGCCACTGTTAAATGAAAACTAAATGAGGCCTTCAGAGAAAAGAACATGATGAACTCATGAGAACACGAAGAACAATCAAACATGGGGAGGCCCATGGATTCTTTGGGGTTGCTCTGCTGCTTATGGAACTGGAGGCAGTGACTTTGTCAGTATGGCATTATTCATTCATTCATTCATCTTCTACCACTTCCAGGTCACGGGAGGTGCTGGAGCCAATCCCAGCTCACACTGGGCGAGGGCAGGGTACAGCCTGGACAGGTCGCCAGTCCATCACAGGGCCAACACATAGGGACAGACAGAGACAAACAACCACTCACACTCAGACCCACGGACAATTTAGAGTCCCCAATTAACCAAAACATGATGTCGTTGGACGGTGGGAGGAAACCGGAGTACCTGGAGGAAACCCACGCAGGCATGGAGAGAACATGCAAACTCCACACAGAAAGGCCGCGGGTTGGGAATTGAACCCATGACCTTCTTGATGTGAGGTGACAATGCCAACCACTATGCCGTTGTGCTGCTACTTTATCAATATGGCATCAGGAGATCTGAAAACTATAAAAAAATTGTAAGGGGAAATGTAGGGCCCAGTCTCTGGAAGCTGGGTCTCCATCAGAGGTCACGGGCCTTCCAGCAGGACTATGACCCACAACACATTTCAAAAAGTACTCAGAAATTTTTAAAAACAAAGTGCTGGAGAGTTCTGAAATGGCCAGCAATGAGCCCAAACCTGCAAAGCGGTCTTAAAATAGCAGTTGGAGGAAGGCACCCTTCAAATCTGAAAGACCTGGAGAAGTTTTGCAAAATGAGAGTGGTCCAAAATTAACCTATCCATCACGCTTATTTGATGATCCAACTTTTTGTCATGAGGGAATATGAAAACAAAACTGGACCCGAACTGTTGAACTCTGTGTTAAATTTTGTGCGAAGTGAGGATTCCCCACCTTTCTGCCACTGACTGTTTTGGTTTATCTCCATTTATGAGAGCAACACCAGGGGTCCGTTTCACAAAGCAGGTTCAACAAACTCTGAGTCTAACCCTGAACTCTGAGCTGATCTACTCTGAGATAGGAAACTCCAAGTTTTCAGTTCCAGAACAGCAGATTTGAGTTAGTTTGATCAACTCGGAGTAGTTTCACCTGGAGTTAAGTGCGTGCACCACAACTATAAAAAGACAGCATCAATGGAGCCCTGATTCGACAACTCACCATGGCAACGGGGAAGAGGAAGGCCGTGTTTTTCACCCCAATAGAATTGGACATTTTAATGCGCTCATACGGCGAGTTTGAACATGTTTTTAGAAAAAAGTGCAACACCGCTGCAGCTGCAAAAGAGAGGGAGACGGCGTGGGAGAACATTGCTGCTGGGGTTAATGTGTAAGTTTAAATGTAGTCCTTTGCAATCACAATAATATTACAGGGGGAAACTGCTTGAATGGTAGCCTATTAATTTATTTCATTTAGGTGCAATCCCGCGGAGAGGCGCACTTGACAACAGTTTAAGATGAAATATAAAAACCTTGTTCAAACAGGTAAGACCTCGGCATAATCTCATGGGGGTACCTCATTTTGATCCTGTTTCTATCTGCCTGGTGGAGCCCCCTCACGCCACAACAGACCTTGTAACTGTAAGTAGGCAATACTCCAAAGATTTTGCCAAATGGTAGTTTAAGTATAGTGAAACATATCACTCATCTAGGATGAAGAGTTCGAGGAAACTGTGTCTGCTGCCTTTACAGAGGGGGATCCAGAAAGGCCTATAGAGGTAAGATCTTGATATGTTACTGATAGTTCACTTCTCATTCACATTGTGTGACATTTAGCCTACACTGAAGTATGAACACATTCTCATCCTTTTTAACAGGGCATGGCTGGGCAGCAGCAGGAGGGTCCCTCAACTTCCACTGCACAGATTGACACAGTGAGATGGATGTTCAGTAAACATCAGAGGTTCATTCTGTTCATGTGCAACTGTATAATTTAATGTTTCCCTTATGTATTCCCAGTTACCAGTAAAAGAGATTTACAAAATTCACCTGCTGAAAAAAATCCAAAAAACTGACAAAAAAATGCAATACTTGGACAGCCAGATTAGGAGGGCAGATCTAGCAATTGAAATACTGGAGCACAAGTTAGAGGTGGGGCTGTTGGAACATTAACTAAACTTGTATTTGTAGAAAATAAAGAACCCTAAATTAAATGTGTATTATGTCTTTATTTGACTGCTGTGGTGATGGTGATGATGGTGACTTAATCTCTGAAGTGATTATGGCATACAGTTGCCTTACTCAAGTGCTATGCATCTCGGACGTTGTACAAAGAACTCCCATTTGCAAAGAAACGTAGCGCAACACACAATTTCTGCTGGGATGTGAGAGCATGACTACGGTTGGTAATGTTGCAAATGTAAGGACGGATTAGGTTGTGTATGTAGATGATGGACTGTACCACTCAAAAAGATAATTGTCTGGAAATGCTAGAACATCTATGTGCGGTCGGATAACCATCTCCCGACAAATATATAATTCTCTGCGCAGTAATGCTGCACCACGGGATCGTTATCAAAAGGACATGCCATGTTAGTGAAAACAGTCGCCTACTGGACTTCTAATTTGGCCTACTGACTGATTTTTTTAATGATTTTTTTAAATAACGGACAGCAGAATTATGCTACGCCAAAACTCGCCTGCTGACTGAATGAATCAGGAAATCAAATACCGTGTGTGGCTGAAAGAGGGCGGAGTCAGAGAGAAAGTCGAGGTTTATTGAGATCAGGTTAGGTTCACAGAGTCTGTTACTATGGTAACTGACCGAGAGCTTAAGTTACCTCTCTCTGGGAAACAGGCTACAGTTACCCCGCTTTCTCCTGTTTGAGTTACCTCCCTTTGTGAAACGGAAAACTCAGAGTTTCCCTCATTTCAGGGTTGACAGACTCCGAGTTTCCACTAAACCTGCTTTGTGTAACGGACCCCAGAAGTTTATGAAGCAGTCAACAAAATCTGAAATGTGGCGACACTGGAGCCAGGCTGCATTGCCCCAGTACAATAACTGTGACACAATAGCACAATAGAAATCTTACATCATATTATTATTGACGAACTGATTGTCCCCTGTCTTGTTTTGGGCCTTTGTTTTTCTGTGGGAAATCACTCAGAAATACTGTGTTGGCCACATTGAGCCTTCCCTGCCCAAAATTGTTTTCAGCAATTGTTATGTTTGAAGACAAAGAGCTTATGAAAGCATTACTCAGTCGTCTTCACTGTTTGACCCTTTCACAGCCCAGTTTGCCTGATCAGGAAGAGAGCCAAAAATAAGCCCCTTTGAAAGGACAAGGTGGAGAATAGGTCAGTGATTATTCACTATCAATAAACAGAAAAATGCTGCATAAAGAGGGGATGACACATCCTTCACAGATTGCAAATATACAAATTCTTTCCAAATAATGAAAGTAATGGTATGGAGACTGAGGCAAAGCATTTATTTTTTCTGTTCCTGTTTCTCGGTTACGTAAGTGCTAAATAAGCGTGGGACCGAAATGTTCTCAGACCAACAAAAAATGTTTTGATACATATCACAAAGGATCGTTACAAAGAAAATGCTAATTAAAATGTAATTTTGCAAAATTATTTAACTTTAGGAAAGTGCTGACCACACTGGTTAGGTTTGGGTTTTGGTTTTTTTTTTGGGGGGGGGGGGTTGCTATTAATTTATTTTTCCAATAGCTTAAAATGTTTCAATTAGCTTATTCTTGTACTTTTCTGGGTACTTTTAAATGACTTATAACTGTAACACAATTTGCAGAAATTTGAAACAACAAAAACAGAGTGAGAAAAAAATGTATGAAAAATCAACATCACGAACATTACAAATGTATTTTAAAGCCAATGGAAATGTATCTTATCAATAGATTTAGAAGTTGTTGGGTTTTTTTATTAGTTTTTTTTTTTTTTTTTTTGTTCAATTAAACCATGTAAAATTACTGATATTTTGGCCACATGGGGCCAATAGGAACATGTGATATAAAGTATTTTTAATTTTAGACTATTAAGACTATTTAAGTTTCACTTTTAGCCCCTGAAAGGAGGGTTTGGCTCTTTTGCTGCAAATGCTGGAGCTAATAGTAATTTTTTATAAAAACTAATGTGTGGCATACTTCCTCCAATAATATAGGAATTATTTATTCAATTAACTGTCAGCAAGCAGTAAAACTGAAATGTTTGTCACTTTCTCTTGGGTCAAAAAAATAAATAAATGACAAAATATTCATATGGAGAGCTTTCAGCATCAGAATACTTGGCTTTAGCAGAGAAAAAGTGAGTCACTCACTCACTCATATTCTCGCACTTATTGGGGTCGGGGGGGGTTGCTGGAGCCAATGCCAGCTCACATTGGGTGAGGGGCGGGGTACACCCTGGACAGGTCACCAGTCCATCACAGGGCCAACACACAGAGACAAACAACCACTCTCACTCACACTCAGACCTACGGACAATTTAGAGTCACCAATTAACCCAAACATGAGGTCTTTGAATGGTGGGAGGAAACCAGAGTACCCGGAGGAAAACCACGCAGGCACGGGGAGAACATGCAAACTCCGCACAGAAAGGTGACCTTCTTATTGTGGGGCAACAGCACTAACCACTACGCCACTGTGCTGCCCCAAAAAGTGTTTGAATATTATGATTATATTATCAGGCTCATTCATTGAAGCCCTGTCACATTGTCCTGATTCCAGACAACTGTCATTTTGTGATCTGATGGGCCCTTTGACATGTTGGTGATATGTTGGTCTGTGTTTTTCTAACCTCTGTCTGACTTGGAAACTCACTTCCTGTGTAGAGGGGAAGCATACAGACAGATGGTAGGGATGGCGTTTCATCCTACAGTTTGTGTGTAAGTGAAAGTCACAAACAGAGGAGGCTGCATAGCTTCCTGAGGGTAAACATCAGCTTTCTCATGAGAGTATTTCTGTCTTAACTGCTCATCCCTCTTCTGTGTTCGTGAGTCTGTATTTTTCTTTATTCCAGGGGCCCAACAACCAGGAGGAGCTTTTCTTCTCCTATGGGGACTAACAGCCAAGATATGACAAGTTGAAATGGCTATCTGAGTGTTAACACTTTTAGGGTTAGGGAAAGGTCCCGATTCATGTTACAAAACAAGCATGTGTGCATGGGTGTTCGTGTGCATGCACATGCGTTGAGGGAATGGTTAGCATAGATGTGAGTTATGCAAGACAGAGAGATGTTATCTAGAAAGCACTGGCATGTGTATTTTTATTAAGAATGCCTTAACCTTTAATGACACCATGACGGTAATTTAATGTATTAAATTAGTTTTCACTATTCAAACCTAAGGAATGTTTTCAAAAAGATTTTGTGTTCCCATTCACAAAACAAACAAACAGTGTACCACAACATCATGAGCTGTAATGTAGCAAATGCTAAAAATAATAGTTTCAAGGTGCCAAACCAAACTATTCAAATTACCTGCCAGCCCTTTCTAAAGATGTATAGTCCAAATCCAACATGCTCGATGTTCCTATTGTGTACTTTGTGCATCACACTGATTTTGTGACATGTAATTATTTCTGGTTCATACCATTCCTGCCTTACATGATGAATGTATTTAATCCTCTTACGAACAGCTGATGCAGCTGGTCATGCCACATGTCAGCTGAGGCACATCCCAACACTGACCCTGGTAATTCTGCAATTCCCTCAGGGGTACAAGTATCAGCATTGTCCTGTCAAACCAAGTTAGTACTGAGATGGATTGAAGATTAAAACCTGTGTGGCTCCCCATCTTCATCCTGTCACAGCACGAAACAGGCCGAGAACAGTTTCTTTTCTGCACAATATAATGATGGTATTCAAATTTGTGTTTTAAGTGAAAATAGTATGCAAAAATGATCATTCCTAATAAACTTGTACATTGCAATCGCTATACTTGCCAAAATAACTGCAAGAAATAAATTTTTTTCCCTTACTATATGCTGAAGCCAACGACCAAGGTTCTTCTAAGTTAAGTATAACGTACAGTTATGGGCACCTTGAAGTACATATTTATTTCAACCTCATTGCCGCTGTCACCTCACAGCCAGATGATTCTGGGTTTGCCCCCCCCCCCCCCCTTCCCCCCTCCGGCCATGGCATCTTTCTGTTGGAGTTTAAGACACAGTCCGAAGGCGTCCAGGCTCAGGTTCACTGGTGACTCTAAACTGCCTGTAACAGGGACATAGATTATGGATGAGTGGCTTGCTGAAAATTGCAATTATAATAAATATCATCTTTAGGGTGTCATATGACAAACTTTGTTTGTCACATATATGTTTCTTCACAGCAGTTGAACAGAGTCCAGGCCAAACTGTTCTGAGTCTTCACTGACGTCTGTGTGATGTAGCATGTGTTCATTATGGTTCTAAATGAGAATGATAAACCTCCAGGAATTTTGATGTAAGCCAGTGAAACTCCATTAAAAATGTTCTTGTTTCCCATCACTTACCTAAAATCACCATTTCTGTTGGCACACTTTGTTCACAGGACATATCAATCGACACATCAACTAGTGGTCATAAACTTTCAATATGGAAAAGAGGCATTCCAACCTTATCTGTGTAAAACATGTAACTGTCTCTAAAGATGAAACTACAACACCATCTAGAGAACATGAATATGTAGTAGAGTAAAAGCAAAACATGGTTTTGGGAAATACACATATATTTATCATTAGAAATGTCTTTTCTTTAAACATTTTCCTTTGAATCTAATAAAAAAAGATAATTGCCTTTAATTAATTTTTGTTAAACTTTTTGACTTGATTTAGTGATGACATCAGCAGCTATTGTCATTTGTAGATGATAAACAGCACATCAGAATGCAAATAATATAATAGAAAAAAATGTCCATTGCTAACTCGGCAGGTAAACCCAACAGGTAAACCCAACAGGTAAACCCAGCAGGTCTTCAGGCTTCAGATCCTCTGGAGCTGAGGATTGTGGGTTTTGTTATTAGACTAGTCTGAAGCTGACCATATTACAGGAAGTAAAAGACATAGGAAAAACCAATAATAGATTTAGAGCTGCATTCGCTCTCACACAGAGAATAATTAAAATGGATTTCAGATGAGGCCATATTACACAGTCACCTTGTTATTATCTCTGTCATTTCAGCCTGTGTGCTTACATTTGTTCCCTCATAAGCATTTCCTAGACACCCTTAGGTTCATGTGTGCAAAGTCAACTGTGAGTCTCAACATTTATATCGAAACTTGTTTTTTCCCCTCTTTTCACTCTTTCACTGATTTTTATTTTTATTTTAGTTTATGTCATTTGGAGAAATAGTGTTTTCCTCCTACACATCCCCCTTTTCAAAAGCTTCTCCAAGGTCCTTCATTCAGTTAAAACTTCACTGCGTTTTACCTACCAGATTTTTTGACTGACTTCATAAAGACTCTTGGCTTTTTTAACCTCACACTGGCACTACAAAAACCCAGGATCACAGGATTGGCTTATTATTTACAAAGGTCTTAAAAAAGAAAACCTTAACCTAAAGGATATGTATGTGTTGGACCATAAAAAAATTATTCAGCACAGTTTTAACTTCATTTTAACAAAAGCAAACCAACCTAGAGTCCTTTTTTCCATTCGATGTCTACAAGAAGGTTCCAGAGGCTTTTGTTGTTGCTGCTTTGATTGATCTCATTCTGAACCATGCTTTAACACACAGGAGCTGGTCTCTCATTTTAATCACACCCACCAAACTATCCTTGACATTATCGCCTGAGACTAACCAAAGAAATCCAACACATAACTGCGGCCCCAGAGAGAGGCTGAAAAATGGAATATGTTTTTTACTTACTTTGTCCTTTTCCTCAGGCGTTGAGTGGGCCAACACGGGTCATAGGTCATTTATCGGGGTGATCATTAGCCCAACCTGGTCTGCAAGTAACATGCTGCTGTCTCCGTTTGCTTTCATGGTGAAAGGCTGGCACGTACTGATCATGACTTATACAGCCCCTCTGGGTTTTGCAGTTTTGACATGGTGGTAAGTTGAGTGCATGTACCCATCTGACATTTCTGGCTTTAAATCATGAATGGCATTACTATGTGTCACCTGTGAGAGGATATGCTGCTGTAACGTGCAAATTTCCATACTGAGGGACTGATAAAGGATTATCTTATCTTATCTTATATATCTACTATTACATCTATACACCTTCTGGGCGTAGAAAGTTTAGAAAGCTACGTATATAAGAAATAACCAATACCCACAGTAAAATGAGGAATTTGTAGATACACATTTCAAAAATGTATATACCTTTGAAATTTTCTACGATATCATACATTCCAATTCTCTTTTTTAACAATATATCTTTAATTTACAGGTGCAAAGGTTTTTAAAGCATTTATATAAAATTATGTACATGCTGTTTCTACAGTATCAGAATACATCCATAAGTTATAACATATAACTGATGTGTCCATTCATGATTAATTATTTCACGATGGCTTTTAGCAAATTGTAAACTGGAAAGAGTTTAGTTGTAGCTTGGCAAATGTGCAATGTGCAACAAAAGAGAAAAACTGTGTCAGCTTAAAGAGAAAGGACTTGTGAGAAGCTGATTCGTAGGTTATTTCATAGTCAAGTTTTACACTCCTGTCACATTTGTTTGCATGTATCCCTTTAACATGTGTCCCAGCCTTTGCATACACCCTCTCCGACATAGAAATTCTGGAACAGGAAGATAAAAGCTACACTAACCTTGACCAGACCAAGACTAAGAAAATGGGACATTTAACTCTGCTATCTTGGATTATTCAGTGTGGATCGCCTGAGGAAACATGAAAATCTTAGTAATTTAAATGACCCTAATTCCCTAAAAACAATTATCAAACGTAACAACATCAGCGTGAACATCGGTGAATTTGGTTCGAACACACTTAATTTATGCAGCTATCCTCATGCTCATCTGCTCCTTTGCCATCTCATCCGGCCTGGCGTCACTGCTGCTCCCTGAATCACACGACCCGAGGCTGCTGGAGACAACTGTGATGACACTGAAAGGCCAACTATTAAGACACAATTCTAAATTTTGAGAGAATTTGTCATGACTTTGCTTCCATCTAGTGGAAAAAATTGAATGACAGCAAAAGACAGGAATGAATATGGTGACTGGTATATTTATTAATAGTAATAACAATGATAAGACTTGTTTTTTTCTGTATGAAAAGTGTATTTTATATAAATAAAGTTTGATTGATTGCTTGATTAAAATATATGTAACTGCTTTATGGTTTTGTTTCATTTCAGAAAAAGATGACCAATCTCCAGGTGTTTCCCTTGAATCTGAGAGCTCAACAAAGCCAGACCAGCGGTGAGGAGATGAGCAGAGCAAGACTGCCTTTACCATGAAAACTCAGGCTGAAATATTAGCTTGTGTTTCAGTATAGAATCAAATATCAAATATATCAAATATTTATTATTTCAATTATAGGGTTAAGAAAACTAAATAGTTTCATCTGTTACCTTTTTTTTTTTAAAAATTTGGTCTACATGATAAAAACACCACTGATTGCGGTGTGATATTTTTACATTTTACACATATTTTGACGGCAGATGTTAGCAGGAACTATTATTTGCTGCATCACACAAAGCCACAGTTAAAATTAAGTAACATTTCTTCAAAAACATGTCACACAAGACAAAAAAGGAACAAACCAATGAACTTTCAAGGTTAATCTTGAGTGCAAAAACATGATATAATATGATAAGATATGATGAAGTGCATGCACTTTAGCATAGTAAATAGGAGAAAAACTGCACATGCCATTGTTGACCTTAAAGATAAGAACAGTGACATGAGAAGATTATGTTCACTGTAACTAAACCATTACTGAAAAGCTAAGTTCTACTGAAGTTCTCCCGTTTACTTCAACTTTTGATGGATTTGTTTTTTACCATTTCACCTACTATTTGGCTACTAACTGCAACATACTACACATTTAGAGTTTAAGAGGATGTAAGCTGACATTGCTCATTATGACACTGCTATCAAACAAAGTTTGTCCCCCACTCCAAAAAACCATCTTCTTTAGGTTTTTATTAAATTAGGGAAGGGCAGAATCGCTGTGGAAGCAGAGTCCTTGTTGGGGTGGGGTGTATAATCGCTGTATGTCTACAGAGAAAGTTCTGTATGAATGTGCAAGTGAATGAGAGAAGGTCATTTGTGGTGTAAATGACTTCCAGGGTTTGAAAAGACTAGAAAAGTGCTTTATAAGTGCAGTCTGTTTGTCCTTTGATCCTGTTCAGATTCTTTGATATTTCATCAAAGAGTTTAAATCTTGTTAAATCTTAATCTGGTGGCTTCATTTCGCAATGTAAGTGATTCTGACATTAGTTTCGGTATCAGCATCCAAAATAGCAGGATGAGCTGTCCCGCATTAGACCAACAGGTGTGTTTGTTAGTAATCCTGTATGTCCTTCTCAGAGTCTCGTCTCCACAGTCTCAGCTACAGTCTCCACAGTGGGTCCCATCTTCTGCTCCTTTCTGCAGTTTGAACAACAGGGCAAAGCTTGCAGCACCTCTTTGAGGCCTCTGGTCATGAAAATATAGAGGAAGGGGTCCACCAGAGGGCTGAGGTAGAGCAGTAGGTGAGACACCAACCCCAGGTAGCGCACTGCCCCTTTAAAGGACAGAGCTTCCAGGAGGATGCTGAAGATGAAGGGGACATAAAGGAAGGTGTAATTAAAACAGATTGCAGCAATCCCATACACTGTCCTCTTCCTTTCTACAGTGGGAGTGTTTGATCTGGAGCACATGAGGGCTCTCCATGAGTCCACAGCAAAGAAGAGGAGGAAGGGGAAAGGGCTTAGCAGAGCCACTGAAAACCAGAAGTTGAACTTAAGCACAGCCAGGGCCAGGACACCAAATGGAGCAGCCCAAGCCAACAAACTCACTACAGGAGACGTTCGGACACTGTTGCAGCAGCCAAGACACTGCGGGTAAGCCACCAACAGATGGCGTTCCTGGGCTATAAACAGCATCAGGGTGATGTTGGAGACAACGCCAAAATAGAAGATGAAGTCAGTAGCATCGGAGGGGAGGATGTCCGCCTCCATGTCCTCCTCCACACGAGGACGACCGAAAAAACTGATGATGTCGGAGACCAGGAGAAACATGACATGCATGGGAATTTTATTCCCACCTGAACACAGAACAGGAAGACAAATTAGGAATTCTGACATTTTTTTTTTTGTTTTTCAAGTTAAGACAGACTTCATCTGCTCCAAACAGGATTGAATACAAGTACAATGCCTTCTGATTGGCTGTTGCTTATTATGTTTCCTTTTTGGCAATAGTTATAGCTGGCACCATTGTGCTTTCTAGCTGTAAGTCTCATAAAAACTAAACCTAAGGGGGGACACCTTGGGAATTTTCCTGGACTTTGGTACAAACATTCATTTGGAGTCCGGTATAAACTAGATTTTTGGTGGTTAAAGGTTAAAGTCACTGTGAGGTCATGTGCTAATTTTCATCTTAATTGCTCTGGCAACATTATTAGTGGTAGCAATAACTGCTGTTTACTTATCAGTCCAGAAAAACTGTAAGTTCAGCATCAAGCAGCAGGTTTGAGCAACACCAGTGTTCACTCTTCCTCTCTCCATCACAACTTTCCTCTATTAAAGTTAGCATGCTACCCGGCTTGCCCATTTCTGGCAGTGGCTAGCCCCGCTCTGAAGACAAAAGGACTGCTCACAGGGTGTATTGCAAGCTTTTGTATCACAAAGTCTCTGATGGCTGAAACTCTTGTCAAGCAACTTTCACCAACATCTACTCCCACCATGAAACCACATTTAGCAGCAGAGGAAACGTACAAACAGCCCCTTTAACAGAAAATGATGGAGGGGTGATGTCTTATATCCAAACGGGTAAAGGTCAACTTCACTGTGACATCATTATGATGAAGAAACTGCAACCAAATTTCCTGTACACAGAGGGGGAGGCTTTAGAGCTAGATTAACATAAATTAGGCCAAGCCTGCTGGTTGATTTTCATGTGTGCCTAGGTGGTGGTAAAATGTGTGTCCATGCTAAGTTACTGGTCACAGAGCAGAGCAGGAACAAACCTTTGGATAGATTCTTGAGGGCGTAAAGGGCCAGACCAATCGCGGGCAGCCCCAAGGTTAAAGTCAACCAATTGATCACCTTGGCCACCTGATGAGAGGCGTGCGTGGAGGCGTTGCCAGTGACGTTGATGGGGAGGGGCACAGTTGTTGCCACCGTGTTACTGTCAGCCATAGAAGTCCACACCGCAGCTATTTATGTGCTCAGCTGTTTAGATTAACATTCAGATCCTCAGAGTAAGCTGCTCAAATGATGACGTGGATGCAGCAGGTTATAATGTAGACCATTTAAGCCTGTAGTTACAGTCAACACAAAGAGCAGTTTCAGTTACTTGCAGGATCAAAATAGGGACAGCATGAGTGAACACACCATGAAAATAGTGCTGAAATATCATCTACTTGTCCAACATAGAATTACATCCACAAAAGTTTGCCCATTCACATGATAAATGTGTGAGTTCAAGAAAGAAATAACAATGACTGGGTTCAATTCCGGTCACCAATCTCACTGTGCAAAAAAAGCTATCACTCATGAACTGTTGAAACAGTTTCTTGACATGTTTAAAACGTAATGTGAGGATTTTCAAAATAAGATTCAACACTACATTTATATGTCATATTTTTTTTTTACCTAATCTCGTATTTAAAAAAAAACCATTGAAGCAGGTTTAACGTTCCAATCGCTTCATGCTTCAGTCACATACTCAAAAAATTAAGAATGCAAATTCATAACTAGTTTGCAGTTTTAATTAATCTACCATTTTACTATTCTATGAATATACCATTCATAATTAAATTTTCAAAGCAAGTTAATCTTCTTGAACCAATGTCCTACCTGTAATTACTGATGAATCAAACTCCTCACTTGTCACTCGAACTTGTTCTTGAAGATTTAAGAATGGAAAAGTCTCAATATAGTTTGAGATTACCATTGAATCCTGTTCAAATATTTCAATTCCCATTTGGAAACGTGGACAGTGTCTGTGCCTGAGTATCGCTGAAGACGTTTAAATCCAGGTTTGCATGCGCTTACATGTAGATCTTTGTTTGACATGGTTCTTTTTGGGAAGGTATTTGTTTTATTGCTGCAGTTCTGAGCATCCTTATCTCCACAGAGGTGAGCAGAACTGCTTTGAATGCAGTCGGATAGAACTGAATAGTCTCCATTGGTTTATAGGGAGAATTCTGTGTGTTTATGATAATGCATGAAATGAAGATTTGCATAAAAGATTGATGTCATCATATTGGAAGAGCCCTTATCTCAACTTTATTCCTGCATGTTTGTGTGGCTCTTCTTTTGCCGTTGTCTAACACAAACAGATCGGCACTCACATCCAATTAACAACCAATTAAAATGGCTGCATGAGGAAAAAAAAAAAAGAGTTGGGAAACATTTCAGGCTGTGTGACACCGAGATACTGGTGTGTAATCTGGAGTACTTTGTAATCTGAAGAATGTGACAGTGGAGTGGCGTCTCACTGGCTGAGTACTGAGGGTGTTGGCTCCCTTGCCTGACAACTGAATCACCCAACACTGTTTACTAGTGATTAAGATGACAACTTAATAACTGATTAACATGATGATTAACATGTATTACCGTAATTCTAGGTCACTCGCTGGTTTGGATTTTATTTTTCAATAATTCTAATTTCTGATACAGTTGAATGTCTCTACTAACCAGCCATGCTGCAGGAAATTTGCTCACGATCTCCTCTTCCTGAGTTACAATGTTGAATGATGACCTGAGATGTATTTTCAGAATATTATGATGTCACAGTGAGGATGACCTTTATTTGTTTAAATATTAAATTTCATTCTTTCATCAGATTACTTCATCTAATTACCCTGATATTTGTGTGAGAGTGCATCCTAATGAAATTGTAAATTGGTGAATTGTTCCCAAAAACACGTTTTGTGTGCTGACAGGAAACTTGACCTTTGACCATCAAACTCTTGGTGGTCTCATGAGAATCGGACAGACAGAGAGAGAATCATAAAACCTAATGCTTCTGGCTCAGGAGGCAGAATGAAAGCTGAACATCAGTCTAATGTACCAGTGTAATCCTATGGTATACATAATGCAAACAAATGTGTAAATTTGCCATTACAAATGTGTAAATTTGACAGCCATTATACTGGGTTCATCAGTGGCCCCTTGTCCTTTCAGTTGAGTTCAAACTCACCAGAGAACCGTCTTTCTGCTTCATCGTTCACTCGCTGGGCCGTGAGACAAAGTTTCAAATCCTTTGGACTCCCCTCGGATCTTTTTAGTCCACCTTCATACCCGATGTATTAAGGTTGTATTACAATTGGCCTGTGACCAGCAGGATGCGGCGAAACGCCTACGCTTGTTGGTTTGCATTATGGGAAAACCAGCATGGTGTTGGTTGTGGAGTTTTTATAGTAATCTTCTTGTAAAATAAATCCTGCAGAGTCTTTGTCCTGTTGTGTTTTTCCTTTGGTAGTGTTTCTTATGTCGGATAGTATCTTGTTTTATCAGAGTTAGTTGGACCATAACCAGGGTCACAGCCTAAAGAAGTACTGAGGTCATCAGGTTCATACAGGTTTACAAGGAAACAGTGGTTATTTATTGATGGGCCTCAATAATTACATTTTTTTTTTACTCATAATACTCTGTTTTATTCAGTTGCCCCTCAAAAATGTTTTAGCTTTTCTTTTTTGTTTTTTCCCCTTTGTGTGGTTGTCATTCTTCTAATTACTCATTTCGATTTTGGGGGTTTTACTTTTTCCTTTCAAGGAAATTGTCCCTTTGGTATTGGTATTGATTTGGCATTGAAGAATAAACAGCCCTTATTAGATTTTCATATATTTCTCCAGAACCTTCACCTGTATCTTTGTTTTAATGTGATTTAACTGGACTTATGGTCAGGGGATTTGAGGTTGACTTAGTCTCCCCATTCTCCCTTCAAAAGGCTTGTTAAAAAATGAGAACGTGGTGGATTGAAAGCTCTGGAACAGTAGCAGCTACTACTGTTCCAGAGCTTTAGTATAATATAAACATGTCTCAAGGTCTAGACCTTGAGACATGTTTATATTATAACTCCAATCGATTATTACCCCCTTGAAAAAGCATCATCCACTTATATCCACTAAATGCAATTTCAAGACCCATCTGTCAGCAGCAGTAATTTTGGTGATAATTACATTTGGTTTCCTGTGATTTTCTTTCACAATAAGAGCCGTCACATATGTCGTCCCTCCAATGCTTTTATTGTGACACATCCATACAGTAAATGCCGCGTGCATTTGACGCATAAAATTAGACGCTGTAACGTGATTCTTGTAAATCTGTGCGGCATGTGAAGGCAACGTAAATCCTGCATTACTGGTCTACTGTATGAGGCTGCCATGTGTTTAATTGCTATAATGCTATAGTAAAGAGTATCGCTCACAAATATTTTTTTTCATTTTGGTCATGTCACCACAAACTAATGACTGATTTACTTATTCCTGCTTCCCATGCGGCCCATTATAGTCGTTATTAGTCGTGGTAGTTGGGTGCTGTGCCACATGCAAGTTCACCTTGAATGCCTTATGCTGCGGGTTATGTGCAGTTCCCTGCGCTTCCGCTGCGCTACAGAGCATTTGTGCCATGACTGTGCTCATGCAGCCGCAAGGAGGGATGTGCTGTATCATCCAGGCAGCCCGGCAGACGCTCCGTCCTTCAGCGGGAATGCTGCAGCTCCATCATGGCTCTCAACATCCCCGGAGTGACCGTGATGATGTTCTTCTACCTGCTGGTCCTCGGGATCGGCATCTGGGCTTCTTTCAAGTCCAAAAGGGAAGCCAAGAACGTCCAGGGGGATAAGACGGAGATGGCTCTGCTGGGAAACCGCGGCATCAACCTGGTGGTGGGCATCTTCACCATGACAGGCGAGTAAGAGCAGGGGAAAGCCGAGCATCTCTGTAAATTAGCTGTCTGTGTATTTTCTGGAATACTAACGTTTACGTTTACGTTACTACGATTATAAACATATATATATATATATATATATATATATATTTATAATTTTTTTAAAGCATATATATATATAGATAGATAGATAGATATATAGATAGATAGAACAACCGGGAAATGGGGAAGACGTAGTATGAGACTGGTAAATGATAAAACCAGCAGAAAACACACACACAAAATAAAAACAGGGAGCACTATAAAACCTCTATTGTTTAATATGAAACAAAATTGCAATGCAGGAAAGGTGTTCTGTATTTGTTTTGTCATATGCTTCGTGTCTTTAATCCCAAGTCACTTGTGTTGGCTGATGACTTCCAGAACACTGATGTTTTAAAGTAATTGGTCATTAAAATTACAGTAAATTCCTTATCATGGTTACAGCAGACAGGCTGGTCTCTGTTATTAGGTTACACGCAGGTGCAAGAGTAGCAGCCAGTCTGTCCTCTGCCGGGATGTGAATCTGTGTGTGTGTGTGTGTGTGTGTGTGTCTGTCATACAGCGACATGGGTTGGAGGAGGATTCATTGTGGGAACAGCAGAGGCGGTGTACAACCCCTCCATGGGACTGATCTGGGCCGTTATGCCAATCACAGCGACCATGTGTTTCGTCATCGGTGAGACTTCCATTTAAAGTAACTGTAAACAGAAACCGTGGAGTCGGGCATTTCAGGGTCAGTGGTTTTCGTTTTCACCTGGATCTTGTCCTACTAAAGCAAATGAGACAGACATCTCTGTTATTCTTAGATCCAGTGAAGGCAAGATATGTAGTTTGTCCTGAGGACAGCCTGTTCTCTCCAGGAAAACCACAGCATGTATTCAGATTGTTGAAGTAAGAATAATAACGGCCTATGCAGCATTTTATTGGCTAACTGTCCTCTCTTTCAACATCGAGTTCAAATGGGGTTCAAGGCTGAGTCAGTGGTTGTCTTCCTCACAATCGTGTGCACATCTAAAATGAGGATGCTTAGTCATTACATGGTAAGACACAACGGGTAACTGACAGCACAGCATCCTCTGAAGTATATCACAAAGGCAGCGAAAAAACTTTGATAAGGAAAAGGGACTACAGAGAAACCAAAGACAAAAATGGATGAAAGCTGATGTAGAGACCCGGTTTCTACTCGGTGGGCGGATTTAGTCATATTTTTGTAGCACCACAGGATGTGCAGGATGATGGTTGAGTGAACAGTGTCACATTTCAACCCTGTACATCTCTCTCTCTTAACAAATCAGAACTCTGACTAAGCCAAATAGTTTCAAATGTAAACATAGAGGTGACAGATCTCAAGACACCTCTGTTTCTGCAAGACATGCAGGTCTGGTGTCAGGTCCATAAAAATTTGGACACTGACACAATTTTCAGCATTTCAGCCCTGTACAACACAACAATGGATTTGAGATGAAACCATCAAAATGTGCTTTAAGTGTGGAGTTACAGCTTTAATTTGAGGGTCTTAACATCCAAATCAGGTGAAAGATGTAGGAATTTCAACTATTTTTATAATGTGCCCTGGACCTTTTAAACGACCAAAAGCAATTGTACAATTGGCTGCACAGCTGTTCCATGGCCAGGCATGTGTTATTTCCTCATTTCATTTATAAGGACCGGATAAAAGGTCTGAGAACACCTTGTAGGTTTTTTATTTTATTTTTTTATTTGTAGGTTTTGATTTTATTTTAAATCACTCAATCCAGTGTAAAACAGGCAAAGAACAAGCATATGGAGTCGAACAAAATCATAGCAATAGTTTGATCAAACGAGTCAGAGATGTCAGTCTCAGACTCCCTCTCAGACTGAATGGATGCCATGGTCGAGGTCGTTCCATCGTTGGTCAGGAAGTTTCTCCCATGTCACCCTCTCCTCAATGCCTATTCTTGACGGTGCCTGGCTTGAGGTGCAGGCGGAGCCCAGTCAGCACCTCTCCCCCTCACCAAGGCCTTGGGATCAGGTGATGTGTTCGATCATTTCTCTGTCGGTGGTGACACCAGCTCTCTGCTGGACTGTCACTTGTTGGAGCTTGGCATGCTACTGGTGGAGGGAGGCACTATTTCACCCTCTCCCCTCTGATCTGGCTCTGCCACAGGTCCCTCTAAACCCTTAGAATCTCTTTGCATTGGCTTGCGGGTATCCACGTTGCTCTTCAAGATCAACGTTAGGAAGGGGTGTACCCAAGAGGTCTGGTCTTGGAGTGCATGTCTGTTGCAGCTATTCAACACAGTCATGTAGGTCTCCATCTTCTTCAGTAGGGAAAAGAGTAGCAGGATTAAGAACATTGCAACGCTTTACAGTGACATTACGCATTTCCAACAAGGTTGCGTGGTAAATTCAACCATCTTTGAGCCGAGAGATGAGAAGTTTTCTGTGCATGCAGAATGTGAGCAACAGCATGTGGAACCATAAGTGTGATGTCAGAATAACTAACTATGTCACATGATGCCAATATGGATTTCTCTGCTGCTGCTACAGCACGCAAACACAACGGTGAAGCTGCGACAACAGGGTCAAGTTTTGCAGAAAAGTAAGCTTTTCGCCATGAGGCTGACACAAAACAGAAGTCATGAAGCTGTCCTTTTGGTCAACGAACTGTGTATAAAGTAGGTCAGGTCTTGCTAGGCCCAGTGTCAGAGCCTGGGAAAGAGAAGTCTTTAAGTCTTCGAATGCTTTGTCAGCGTCAGGTGTCCAAGTCAGTTTGTCATGTGCACTGAGATTTTTGCCATGGACTATGAAGGAGAGCAGTGCCTCCCTTTCTGTATAGTTTGGGATCCACTGTGGACAATATGATGTCATTCCTAAAACACTCATCATTTGTTTCTTTGTGGTTGGTTTTGGGATCTAATTGAGGCTATGCGTTTGGGAAGGAGAGATTTACCCTCAGCTGTGATCACATGTCCCAAATAGGTAACTTGTTTTTTGAGCAAATTGAAGTTTCTGCAGACTGGCTTTATGTCCATTGTCTGCCAAATGTTTGAGTAGCACTATTGTATCAACTTTAGACTTTTCCTCAGCTGGGCTGCAAATCATCAGATCATCTACATACTGTAAAAGGGCAGATACTGCAGGGAGATTTTCACTGAGTGCCATATGGAATACTCCCGATGACTCTGTGTATCCTTGTGGACACCTAGTCCAGGTGTAACCACTGCCTGCGGATCTTGTACAAATCTCCATTCAATTGGTTGACCTTTGTCATGGATCTTTTTCACTGTAAAAAATTGGCGTGCGCGCTGGAGAATTGTCACACGGAACTATAGTGCCTGATTTTAGCAACAATTCAAAAACCGATGTTATACCATTGATTGCTTCCTTTTTCAAATCAAATCAAATCAAATCAGATTTATTTGTATAGCGCCAAATCATAACAAAGTTACTTCAAGGCACATACATTTTTGAGCAGATACTGTTTCAAACACGGCCGGTATTCAGATTTAGGATGGATTACTAATGGAACGGCTCCTTTTATGAGCCCCACATCATACTTGTGAGCAGCCTAAAGCATGGATGCTACTTGCTTTAACTCTGGTACCTTTTCTATTGTCATGTAAGGAGACACTTCTACATCACTTAGGAGCTCACTTCCTCTATGCACTGCCACAGTGGGGGTTACTGCCGTGCAACAGACATTAACCAAAGCGCTGTACTCTGTCCCAGGACTCCCTGCGACAGGGCTAAAACCTGGAAGGCAGAGATGACGCATCAGCTACATACTGCCATTGCCATGAGGCTGGTTTTGCCAAGGAAACATGTGGGGTTGAACTCAGGAATAGCTTATCCTGAGAGGGGGAGAGATAAACAGAGGCTACAGTAACTTCCTTTGTCCAATAAACATGTAACAAGCTCAGTGTTTCTGCATGTGGTTGGCTTTTATACCAACCTTCCTCATAGTCACTCTCTGGCCCTGCACTTGTATAGGAGGTACAGTGTAGTGATTCCTCCTGCATGAGGTCTGTTGCGTCTGTGGCGTGTGCTTGTGTACAGTAAGTGAGATAAGATGGTGTGGGATAGGTGCTGACACCAGCTCCCACATATACACATACAGTGGAATGGTTTTGCAGTTCATGAACATCTGAAAATTCATGTGATCTGCATTCTTTAGAACTTTAATGCCAACAGGTGTTGAGAGCAACACTATGCCAAAATAACACATCAAATCTCTTCCCATCAGATTAACAGTGGTCTGACAACAGGAAAGTGTGCTTAGTTGTTTTATCATCTAATCCACATTTCAATGGGACTGAATAACATTCTAAAGCTGGAGTTCCACTTGATCCTGACGTGAAGCATGTTTTACCACTTTTCTTTAGAGGGTTAGGCAGAGTGTTTATTTTCAAAACTGAGCAAGTAGCTCCTGAATCCACTCAGAACGTTACTGGATGATTCGATACAATTAGGTTTAATTGTGGAAATTTCTTGTAGAGGCCTTGCAGAATATCACCAGGTATGAAACCAAGCATCTGGTGATGTCTATGGGCCTGAGATTTTCAGGCTGTCATCAACTGCACATGATTTACAACCAAGTATTAAAAGTGACAGTTTAATTTATGACTATATTAGTTTGTCCAATGACTTAAGGTTCCTTAAAAGGTGGCAGGCATGTGTTGAATGTGTTGTAATTCCTACAACATTCACCTGATTAGGAAGTGAATGCACTCAAATTAAAAATAAAAAATCCATTGTGATGATGTACAAAGCGGAAATGCTGACAATTGTGTCAGTGTCTAAATATATATTGTACTGACCGCAAATGCCTTGTTTCTGAAAGCAGAGACAAAAAATGCATCATGTGTAACTGTAAAAGGTTTAATCTCTGCACTGTGGCAAAGTCAGGGTGTCTCAGACTCAGCTTGACAGGATCAGACTAGACTGGACTTTGTTTCAGCTGTCTGGATTTCATTCATTAGTTGTTGTTGTTGTATTTTTACATAAAAAAAAATTCATAAGAAATTTATATACAATTTCTTAAGTTCATGCATCCCCTTTCCCTGGAAAGTGCAGAAATGCATCCTGAGAGGAATTTTGTTTTTCATTGAATATGAAAATATTTAGAAAACACTACAGGTTACATGACTTTCCCCGAGATTAGAAAAAAAAACAACATTCCTGTTCCACGTGAAAATCACATGAGAAAAGAAAGATTTATCCTCTTAAACCCAGATGAACGTGCACTGAGTAAATGGGTTTCAGTGACAAAATATTTCACTGTAACTCTAGATTCAAAATGTTTATCCTGTAGCCAGGTTCTTTTAGATGAAAGTATTTCTTTGTGCAAGTTCATGTACTGAATGAAATAAAATATTTCCTGTAAAGGGGGCAGCAATATTTCCCAGAGCAAATCATGTGTATTTAAGGCTGTAATTTACAGGAGAAAATGATCTGACAATTTCAGTTAATGATTACAGAAATATGTCAAATTAACCAAGTGATTAGTTTTGAAGTCACAGCAAATGTTTTTCACCAAAGAAAACATACATTGAAGTGACAAATATTACAATAAACCAAAATCTATCTGTTTTCCTGTTTCAACATGGAGGTGGCCTGTTCTTCGCTGAGCCGATGAGGAACAATAAATACGTGACCATGATGGATCCTTTCCAGATCAAATATGGAAAAGTGCCGACGGCTGCTCTATCACTGGCCTCGCTCATATCTGAGATCATGTGGGTGACAGGAACACTCATAGGATTAGGTAAGAATGTTTCTATAAGTAAGAGGGAGCGTGTGCGGTGCATTTGATCCATGTATGTTGACCCTGGCAACGGAGCAGCTGTCGATTGCAGCTCTTTGCCGAGTTGCTGAGTGAAACACAAGCCTATATCTAATTGTACAGTTGGTCTGAAATAACTCCATGGAGTGCACAATACCTTAAAACATACCAGTAGCCATAATGGTAATGAATGTTAACACAATTGGCATACGGTGGTAAATAAACACTGCCACTGACATCTTATATCCACTGTGAGGATGCTTTGGCATTGACCTGAAGCAACTTCCACAGTTTAGTGTTAAGCTTGCATATTTATATTTTTAAATTGTATTTATATTTACACTTTCCAGTGAGAATATGTAATGTTGATATCCAAGCTATATTTGTGGTTATAAGAACCCAAAACCATCTCAGTGTAGTTTTGCATCTCCTCACTCACCCAGGCTGGTGGGTTCATATGAGTGGGGCTTGGCTGCTTTTGTGTGATATCATTAAGTCCTAAAAGTCCTCAGGCTCAGTTTCTGAACACAGAATGTGAGCATTTCTCTGAGGACTGAGCCTTTGATACTTTTGCTGGATTAATTGAGAACCTAGCTTTATACAGATACAAACACAGACACATGTCAAACTATTATAAGAGGGACACTTGACATTCTCTGGTAGGTTTTACTGGTTTCTCCTACACATTTTTTTTTTGTTTGTTTTGTTTGTTAGCTATTGTTTTACTTTAATAACAAATCTGAATGTATTATTATTATTATTATTTGTATTTGTATTATGTATTTTTTTCTTCATGTACAAATACTAATATCAATGTCATGACTATAAATATGTGTGTGTCTGTGTGTGTGTGGAACAGGTGTAACTATGAGTGTGATCCTTGATATGTCCTATACTGTGAGCATCTGGATATCGGCAGCTGTGGCCATCACCTACACGCTTCTGGGAGGTCTTTACTCTGTGGCCTACACAGATATTATACAGCTCATACTCATCTTCATTAGCCTGGTGAGTTGCTTGTTTTCCTGTTGCCTAATTTTCTCCTTGACTATCCCGAGTGCATCTATTTTAAAAACAAATAAACATCAGGGGAATAGCTAAACATTAGAAAGTGTGTGTGTGTATTTGTATGTAGGCCATTAGCCGAGCATAAAGCTCAGCTGCTCCACCCTTGTTGCAAGTGTGTATGTCAGGCTAAGCTAGTTTAGGCTGAGCTGTTTCTGCAGATGTACTGTGTGGACCTGCCATCAACTGTCAGCTGTTATCATTGCACTTGGATTTTCATGTCACTGTGAAGGATGGCCTAGGGTTGTTAACAACATCATTGCCTCATTTTAGTGGCTTTGTGTCCCTTTTGCGATGATGAGCCCTGCCGTGTTAGACATCAGAGAGACTGCCTACAACAACACCTTCCAGTCTCCGTGGGTTGGTACTCTGGAGGCAGACAGGGCCTGGAGGTGGATCGACAACTTTCTACTGCTGGTAAGGATGAAGATAGGCAATACATTTCAAAGCCAGATTCAAGTGTTGAATCTGGCCCACCTCCCCTAATTGTCCTTAGCTGTTAGGTTACTGGAATCTCTGTTTTTTTTTTTTTTTTCAGATGATCTATTTTCTGATCATCTACTGTTGTCTTATGTTATGTTCTTATGTTCAAGTGGTAGAGGTTTAAGGGTGTAAGATAATGTTGGACTCTTCCGTCAATACAGATCAAAACAATTTCTGTGTCCAGGATAAAAACCCCCACTATTATTCCATACAGATTTGGAAACTTTAAGTCATGCATCTGTTTCGTAAAGTATATAGACACAGTAAAGCTTCACTGATCAGAATTGATGGGCTCAAGTTGGAGCTGGATGTGCTTTTCTCTGACTTCTTGTCATGATGTTTGTTTGTGTTCTAAGGGTTTGGGAAACTTAGGTCTTCAGAACTTCCACCAGAGGACGCTCTCCGCTGCCTCCTCAGCGACAGCCAAGATCACGTGCTTTGCCGCCGCGTTCATTGTTCCCACATTAGGAATCCCCCCCATACTCCTCGGCGCGGCGGCTGCATCAACAAGTATGAGAAAAATCTAAACATTTTGATTTCACTTCTTTCTCAACTTGGAGATTAAAAACTGCAGTGTCACATGTCACAGAAGCAAATTTAAAGGCATTCCATTATTTTTTCTTTTTTGTCCCAATTCCCTTTATGTTCTTCAGACTGGAACCTGACATCTTATGGCTCACCTTCTCCATTTGACCGTGGGGAAACGGGGCTTGTCCTGCCAATCGTCCTGCAGCACCTCACGCCGACCTACATCTCCATTGTCGGTATCGGGGCTGTGGCTGCTGCTGTGATGTCATCCACTGACTCTGCCCTGCTGTCTGCAGCCTCCATCTTCACCTCCAACATTTATAGAAACATCCTTCGGACACAGGTGAGAAGGAGGAGGAGGAGGATGAAGGGAACCTCCTCAACATTGACGCTCCATAGAATCTTTCACATTAAAAGGCACTGACTGAAAATGTAAAAAGGATTCATTCAAATATACTCACCTAGAAATAAATAAAACAGTTTATGATTCTAGCCCTTGATGTTTCTTTTATTCCCTCCAGGCGTCAGAGCAAGAGATCCAGTGGGTCATCCGGGGATCTGTGGTGGTGGTGGGCCTGGCCGGCACGTCTCTCACCTTCCTGGACAACAGTGTCCTGATGATCTGGTTGCTTCGCTCAGACCTCACTTACACGCTCATGCTGCCACAAATTGTCTGCGTTCTCTTCTTCAACATCTCCAATGGTTACGGGGCCATTCTGGGCTGTGTGGTGGGCATGCTGTTGCGGGTGCTGTGTGGGGAACCGCTTCTTGGCATACCACCTGTGATCAAATTCCCTGGATGCACCCTGGTAAACGGCGTGTACATCCAGCAGTCTCCAATCAGAACCATCTGCATGCTGTCTGCTGTGGCAGCCATCTTGTTTTTCTCTTATCTGGCGTCTGTGCTCTTTAATAGAGGCGTGATTCCTGAGAAATGGGACGTTTTTAATGTAAAAGCCCAGTATTCATCACAAACACAAGGTGGCAGCAAATCAATTCAAAAGTTGAATGAACAAAATGAAAACACTGAAGCATGTGAACCGATGTTAGAATCATCATGTTAAGTATGAAAAATGATTTGAGATATGTACTTCATCTGTTTTGACTGGGTTGAGAGTATGTATTGTGTATTGGCACACTTTTAATTATGGTACAGTATATTTTCATTTTGTATACTTTTATATGCAGCATAAATGGGAAAAAACATCACACCTATGCTCTTTGTTACAAGAGCTCAGAATGTTTTCTGCAATTTTATGCAGCATTGAAACTTTCAAGCATTGACTGATTAGTAAACGATAGACCCCTGGCCGCAAACAGGTTGAAAAAAGTCAAAGTATTAGCTCAGACTAGGTATAAAGTGCCACGCGGATGATGTGGTTCTCTTGGCCACTTCAGAAGTTAGGCCAAACACACTGGTTACCTCAACTTTGACAAAAACCCAATGAGATTTTTGGCCATTTGGTTTCTGGATTACTGCAGAAAATCCTGATATGCTTTGTTCAGCAGGATAATCTTCACTAATGGAAACCACGTCATGCTGTCTCAAGCCTAAATACAAGCGCCACAAGTAAAAAGCTGATGCTAAATGAAAGCTCATCGAGGGAACAGGAAGTGCTAAAATGCTAACACTGATATCAGGCTTGGGACTCATTCCCGTGGCACTTTATTGGCAGACAGTAACATTATAGGAATGGATTGGGATCAGGGGCAAAAGAACATCAAAGAGACATCCCTAATTTTGACTGAGCTCTTTGAGTTGAACATGAATAACTGCCATTTACTACAGACACTTTGGCTTAGGGGCCCTTGTGGCTGTGCTTTTTGGGCTCATCAGATGACCAATCTGTGCTTAAAAGGCAATTTTATATTTGATTGCAAAACATTCTTTTTTTGGTTCTTTTGGTCCAAATTTTATAGCAACATTGAAAACTAGGGCATCACCAGGGGATTGAAATAACTGAAATAATACACTGCCGATGTGCTGCACAAACAATCAGTGAATAAACACGAGCTGGACTGATACAACAACCCAGTGATGGGTTCTCTTATGACCTCAAAGCCAATTGATAAAGTTGCAACCAGACCTGAGTTTAACAGGTAACATGGAAGCAAAAAGGGGGAAGCGAAAAGAAATGTATGTTTCAAACACACTTTCTTGCACTGCTTTTAAGATACAGACATCTTATTTCCATCCTCTTAAAAAGCTATCCACTTTTTTCCATTGACTGTAGACACTTAATGAGTTTATATTGAATTACTGGATGATTTAGTTTAAATTAAAGTTAATTTAGTAGGTAACAGAGACCTTGTTTTTAAAATCTCAAAATTTGCATGGATATGTGGCTTAACATGGTTATTATAAGTGTTAGATTCAAACTCGTAATACGCTTCACATCCAAAGGACTTAACCTGACTTCATTTGTCCTATTAGCTTATGATGACACACAAAAATAACTACCCTTTGTTACATAATTCAGCATGGGACTGTGTGGCATGTCCGGTAGTGACAGATGTCTGGACAATCCCTCCCTCCTCCCCCATGTCTGTGTCTGTCTAAGCCAAGCAACAATATAACAGTGTGGCATTATATGAGGTGGTATCTTGCTCCTGACGTGTGCCAGCAACTCTAGTGGAGCAATCATCCCACCGGACACAGTCATGCAGACTAAGATAAAGGTCTTCTAAAATAAGACCACCCAAAAGGACGCTGCCGTGGCTGCTTGTTGATGATGAGTTTGAGGGTGCATAGTCTAAGTGTACACTAACAGGGTAGTGAATGTATCTTGTTGAATTATTCAATCACTTTGCAATTATTTTAGTTGCAAAGCTTCAAAATGACACAATTAGTATGATCTTGTAATTGTTCTTTTTCTTTGTTTGCATGCAAAATTAAAAGTCCCATATTTTACACTTCTCCAGTGTTTCATTTGATGGGTTTATATCCATGATAAGAGCCAATCAGAAGAGAGACTGGACTTGTCTTCTGACTGGCTGATTGGTTTATAAGCAATTTCAGGTAAACACTTGAATCTTGGTAGGTAGAGGTGTGCTGAGCTGTGGGCATGGATGATGGTGGTGACTGCTTTGTTGTGACACCACAAAGATGTGGACATCCTGCCACCTTGTTTTGAGATTCTATATGTATTACTCTTTGGAAACCTGCTTTATAAAGAAAATACATGAAAACCTCACTTAATACAATATGGGACTTTAAATTTTCATTTTGATTTTTTTTTTTCAATGACACTGGCCTGAAATTTTACTTGTTTCTCTGCCACTAAATCTGGAGTTTCATGATGTTCCAAATTTTATTTTTATGATTTTATGACATAATACTATGACCCATACATCAGACAGACATACAGCATCCGACAGAGATACAGAGAACCACTCTGTCCAAGTTACAATTGTTTAAATACAATCGATTGTATTTAAAACTGTGAAATTACATCTATTAATTGCACCAATCGTGTGGCTACTGTGGTGCCTGCATTAGGTGCACCAACGTTCTCGGCACCATGGTACACATTTTCTTTGCAAATAGGTGACGAGATTGTGCAAGTATTTGTTGTCTGTACGTGAGCCGATTAAAGATAATTCTGCAGGATTTCACTCTGAGCAATAAAAAAAACAAAAAAAAAAACTGGATGTAAAATGTGATAAAATGTCAAACAACAATGAGATGATTTGGCTTCTTCTGTCAGTAAAAAACAGATACACTTCAAGAGTGCGTACTTTTGTTTTTGCTCTAGAGAAGGATGAGAAGTCACAATTCGCATGCTGCTGTAATCTGCCACAATGCACTTCTCCTACAGCAATATAGTCAAATCCCAACAGCCCCCATCAGGCCTCAACCCTCACAGCGGAGTACCCACCATCACCCGGTTATGTCGGAAAGGCTGTTCAGAATCAAATCCGTATTTAGAGGAATTAGGACAGAACTTTGACAATGCTAAAACATGTTTACTTCAATGGTGTTTGTACATTTTCCTTTCTTACCTTTGCTCAAAGTTTATGAAGAGAAAAGCCTGTTTGCAATTTAACATCATGGCATCACAGGACAAAGACCTGCATAATCCCGGTTGTGAATCACTGCTAAACCCTGTTTTATACTCAGATTTAAACTGTAATTTATTTGTACTATTAAAGTTGAGCTCCATCCTATTCAAATTCATTTGTTAACAGTTTCTGTGCGTGCATTCTGGGCTTGTTAAACCCCTGTATCATGTCAGAAAGGGGAGAGCTGCGACCAGGAAGTCCAACTGTCACGTGATTGATATAGACATCGTTACTGGAAGTTCATAATGGGCAATTTGAAGATGTAATAGAGGCAGAAATTAAAATTTGGGGAATTCATAACTAGTGCATCCCTCAATTTACCATTTTTAACTATTTTTAAAATTATCCTCAGTACTACTTTAGGACATAGAGACTAATGTTTCAGGAGAACCCGCTCCCATCATCTGTCTTTTGGACATATTTCATGTTGACTTGAGCAAGGATAATGATGTTGAATTCAGATCAGATTTAACTTTCAAACATTACTTTAATTCGTGGTTGTTTGCCTTCCATGCTCTGGCTGTTACCTAGAAAATCTCCATAAAAGGTTCACAATGTCTGCGAGGGAGCCCACAGAAGGACAGCGCTACAACCTTGGCTCTCCTGGACTTTCTGGGTACACGTTGCACAATGACACTGTAAGATGTGCATGTAATGACATCTGCTGGCCAACTGGTTGCACGCAAGTAATTTTAACATTTAGCGGATCATCCGGTGATATGAGCTCATACTTCCAGCTCTGTGACACCACAGCAGAAAGTACATGAATAATAAAAAAAAGTGATTGGGACGGTCCTTTCCTTGGATCAAACTGTGTACTGGGCTCTCTCCCAGTTAACACTGGGTGATGGCAGCATACACCCTGGGCAGGAGCTCAGTCTATCAGAGGGCTGACACAAAGAGACAAACAACCACTCACACCTACAGATGATGCCATAGCTTAACATCCCTGTCTTTGGCTCGTGGGAGGGAGCGGAAGAGGCACAGACACAGGGAAAAGATAAAAACCCAACACAGAGCCCAAGGTTTTAACACAGAGCCATCTTCCTGTCGGGCAACAGCGCTAATCTCTGGCCTAGTTTGCCGCATTATCTGACCATTATCAAAGTTAGCAATGTTCTGATTACAAGTTACATACATGCTGAATGACTAACTTGCAACAATGACAGTGTATTTTTGATTGCTATTTCCTCTTTTATCATTATTTAAAGGCTCCTTACCTTTCCCTTACTGTGTGTGTGTGTATACACGCATGGTAGTTATTTTGTTGTAAATTGTTTGTTTGCTCATGTCTGTCTCTAATTCATGTCAAAGCACTTAGCTAACTTTGTTTAAAAGGTGCAATTTAATAATGTTATTATTTTCCACATTTCAAATTTGAAAAATTACTATATTAGCAGTCTGGGTTAAATGCAGCACGTTGGCATAGTGGTCAGTGCTGGGGCGCTTCTGTTTGGAGTTTGCATGTTCTCCCTCTGTCTTAGTGGGTTTCCTCCCACCGTCCAAAGATGACATGTTTGGGTTAACTGGTGACTCTAAATTGTCCGTAGGTCTGAGTGTGAGTGTGAGCGGTTGTTTGTGTCTGTCTGTCTCTGTGTGTTGGCCGTGTGATGGACTGGTGACCTGTCCAGGGTGTATCCCGCCTTCGCCCAAAGTGAGCCAGGACTGGCTCCAGGACCCTGTGACCCAGAAACGGACAAGCAGTACAAGATGAATGAATGAATGAATGTACAGTCTGTGTTTTAGGTGAAGCTAAAGGTTGATTCAACAGTGGAGCATTTAAAATTGCTTAATGAGTTAAAACACTCTCTCCCTGTTGGCAATTACAGCTCCAGAGCTCTTCTCTCTTCCAATGTTTCCTCTCTCATTACCCTCTCATCCGTCTGTTGCATTATGGCTAAAATGATGAAAACAACTACTGTATGACAAACCTCTGGGCTCCATTCTATTTGATCTAACAATGGGATACAAGGAATGCAAGTGAAGCAGACAAAGCTTATCACAATGATTCAGTGTTAATTTACTGTCACTTCATAAATAAGGACTGTCACATGACAGTAAACTATACATGAGCATGGAGTTTGTTTTCCACATATTTTTTTTTTTCCAAAACATTAAATAAACATGTTCTCTATAAAGATTATATCTCAGTCTTTCTTTGGAGCTGGATGGAGATGTGGGATCTGACCTAAAGCTAGATGGTTTTTTCCTTTTTACACAAAACAATAACAACATAAAGTAATCTGTAAAATGGTTGGTTTTCATCAGTTTATCCTGACAATGTCCTTTCTTCCCTACACAGAAGGGGAAGGTGTTTCAGTGCTAGAGATCATAAGGGGCCTGATGGTTTTTCTGCTCCAGGTTTTGTTATGGGGTCTAGAGCAGATCCTTCATACACGATCTTGTTCTTTAAGCCTTCCTGGATAATCCTCTGCTGCACCCGAATCTTGGCATTGTTGTATCTGCAGTAAAACCTGCCGAGGGAAACACAGGAAGGTTTCTCGTACAAATAGAACTTTGTAAAAACAGAGATTGAGTGTGAAAGATGGACCAGAAAAGGATAAAAAAATTCATAAAGACCTACCAGGACCCGAGTGTGGTGAACACAAAACCTGCAAATCCAACATCAAAAGACCTCTTGACCCGACCTGTGGACAACAGGATAGAGTGCTGCTGTGAGTTCAAATGCTTTATATCAATTTCAACCTCCTAACTAATTTTAACATTTGAAACAAACTCTAACTGTCATTGGTTTTATGTCTTTTTTGTCTTCAAATTCACGTTCGGATTCAAAATTGGATTTCTTTTAAAAAGTATTTCAAAGGCTAATTTGGTGAAGACATCAAAGTTAAATGACTGAGCATTAAATACTATTAACAAATAAAGTGATTCTGTTATTTAACCACTTGGGTGCAGTGTTGTGTTTCTTTCAATATGCCATTATCAACTTCTCCCTGGTTTGCTATGAGGACCTCTCACTGGAGACTGACAGGACAGACTCCTGTGACTCTCACACCCCCTTGGAGCTGTAGCAGTGGTGAGCCTGTCAAACAGTCACTAATCAAGCAATAAAAAATGAAAAACAAAAACAAAAAAACAAAACCCAACAAATTTAGGAGGAGCTGGAGAGGGCTCAGAAACTATGCTGCAGGATCATCGGCAAACCCTCCTCTCCCATCTCTGAATGACATGGGCAGCCTCAAAAACAACAACATCAATGAGAGTACATTGCCCCTGCATAGTTTCCTGGCTGCAGCCTCAGCAACCACACACGTGCTACTAGGGCTGCACGATTATGGCCAAAATGATAATCACAATTATTTTCATCAATACTGATATCACGTGTGCATGTATATAGTGTACATAGCCTGTGTGTATGTATGTATGTATGTGTGTGTGTGTATGTGTATGTGTGTGTGTGTGTGTGTGTGTATGTTTGTTGTACATAGCCTGTGTATTGTGTGTGAAAAATGACTATCATTTGTTAACTGAAAAATGGCTAAAATAGGCATATGTAATTTTGTTACCTGAAAAATTGTAAAATTTTTTAATTTGTTGTCTGAAAAATTCGCAAAAATATGTTATTTTGTTGTCTGAAAAATGGCAAAAATATATAATTCTCTTGCCTGGAAAAATGATTAAAATATGTGATTGTGTTACCTAGAAAAAATGACTAAAATGTGTTCTCTTGCCTGAAAAATGGCTGAAATGTGTTGTCTTGTTGCCAGAAAAAATGGCAAAAATATGTTATTTTTTGCCTGAAAAATAGACCAAAAATAAATAAATAAATAAAAGTGAGAAGATGTGATTCTTTATTTTTAAGCCACACTCGAATCCTATTCCAATATATAGCCTATATGCGTGTGTGTGTGTGTGTGTAAAGAATAAAGTTCTTCTTTTAGTCATCTGAGAATATTAAATACATTGTTTTTGGTCCCTAACTGTTTGTTAAGTATAGTAGCGCATGCATGAATGAATAAATGAGAGGCATTAGCGTAAATTTCTTTGTAGAAAGGCGCTTTATGAAATGAAGTCCATTTACTTGTATTAGTTTACAGTGCAGCTTTGCCTCATCCAATATGGCGGCAACGCTGACGAATCGCAGCAGCGGCCAAACCTGCTCCATGCGGCGTCTACGTATATATGTCTATGGTGTAGGCTAGTCGACTAGTCCAACAACTCTGATTGGCTCATGGAGGCACGTGATCAGACAGTGGTTTACGGAGCGCCAGAGGCTTAGGGAGAGAGCGTTTTCTCTATCACTCTGAGGAGTGCTAGATTGGCTTTGGGGAAAAAAACTTATGATACAGAGCGTTCTATGAACAGAATGACGCATTTTAAATATCGCTTGATCACGCAAATTTGACCGTGGGAAACCAAAATCGTGATCGTGATTAAAATTCGATTAATTGTGCAGCCCTACGTGCTTCGGTGGCGCAGTGAATATTTGGTGCCCACTGACAGAACCAGAAGACATGAGCACTCCTTTATTCCCGAGCTCTTGTCCTGTTGGCACAGCTTGCACCTCATTTTTAGAAATGGCCTAGTATTTTAGGCTGTTTTGTTTGACCTTTGCTTGCTTAATGTTATGATTCATGCTTTACCTGTAAAATCTGACACATTTCAGGATACAATGTCTTGCTGTTTATAATGCACTTTACATTTTTCGAGGAAAAAAACAAACAAACCTCAAAGTGCTACAGGCACAATCATCATAAAAAACATCAAACGTACTTAAGAAAACAAAACCACACGAGAATTACAACTCACTGGTGGCCACAAAGTGAAGCAGGCCAGCAGCCAGTGATCCTCCAGCTCCATGCAATATGGCCTCTCTGGCACACGGAATGTTCTTGACGTCCAGGATCCCCAACAGCTTGAAACTCTGCGGGACAGAAAACAGACCTGTGACAGACTTGCTCTGTATTTGTTTTTGACAGATGTTGTGATTCTAGTTTTCATGAGTATAGCGTGACACATTTTACACGGACCCTAATAGATGAAAACGAGCTCTCAATACCAGCCGGTGTGTCAACCGATTTGGTTCCTCCAAAGTTCCTGTTCCCCTTTACGCTGATTTACTGCTGAGCCGAGCGTAGTTGCTATGTTACCGTACGTACTTAAGGAAGAAACGCATATAGAAACACAGCCGGGTGTACGGAAAGCGAAATGGGACAAACCAATGTGTAGGTTACTGATATGTAATTTATTACTTTAAAACAATAAATGGAGAATGCATTTGTTAGACCATTCATTGTCAATCTTTGTGGAAATGGATGCCAGCTAGCCTAGCTGTGCAAGAGTAGCCTACGTTAAGTAAACTCACTGCCGGATCACTAACACTAGTTAGTCGATTCGAAATGGGCTGCTGGCTTACTGTTAGCGTGCTTGACTGACGAATTGATGACATTATTTTTTGACGTATAACGTTGCTATTGCTTACTATTCATTTGGAAACAGGCGGAGAGCCTGCGAATGACATATTTCTGCTCCTCAGAAATACCCACCGGATAGTGTCCATATTTTTTATAATTCACGAGCTCGTTGAACATAAGTTTGTCCATTTTACTAGCCCGAATTTATCAACTTTGCGCCCTTGGGAAACTGGGTTGGGAATTAGGTTACGCCCTAGGTTAGTTCCAAGTAAGTGCATGATTTATACGAAAATCAATGATCCATTCACTGAACACTTAAACTATTTTTCCTGAAAGCCTACCCATTATTTGTTTATTTGTTTATTTAAAAGGATCCCCATTAGCTGACGCCAAAACGACAGCTAGTCTTCCTGGGGTCCAGACAATACATACAAAACACAATCATTACAATCTCAGCTACTCACAAAGTACTCAATAAAATCAAACAATAAAATAAAGAAAAGCAACATACCCGTCATGTATCACATGACAGAACCTCTCTCAATCAAAATAATCTGAGATAATCTCTCAATTATCTGTTATCTCTTGCACGACATGCCCATAAAATAGGCTATAGGCCTACATAATTGTCATTGTGATGATCAACAAGTTAAACTGCTGCATAGACACAATAACTATTCAACAACAAAGCATGGTATTTATTTATTCATTAAAAATTATAAACAAATCAACAGGCGTCAACTCGGAGCTAAGAACTCACAAATATGCAATTAACTCTTTTCCATTAAAAACAATGACTGGCAGTACCGAATGAAATAACAGATGATCAAACCAATAGGGAAATCTCGTTTTCGCTGCAATCTCACGCAAATCGTCAATCATTTTGTACCACTTCGCTTTCCGTAGAACCAGTTGTTCCGGGTTGGTCCTGTGGGTGGCGTCAGTTAACATGGCTTTTCGAGGGGGAGCAGGATATCCAACGGAGATCCAAATCGGTTGACACACCGGCGCCCTCACCTATACACACCCCGAGGGTCACAACAAGAGAACAACATCGAAGTCCTGCGTCATTTGGTCCTTAACCTACATTTTCTGTGACACCTGATTTTTCTGTTAACTTCCTGTGATGATCTGTCGGTTTCCGGGCACGAGTTAACCTTGAATGAACACATATTTGATCCGTCTTTGGTTGGACGCGCTACTGTCAGGAAAAGAAAGGGGGTCAGATTAAAGGCGACTTTGTGTTTGTCGTCTCTGAATGCCAACACAACTCGGATATCTGAAGCACTTCTCCATGTTAGCATGTGAAGTTGCACAACACAAATTCCTCGAAGGTGAAAGAGAAATGGAGTCAGTTCGTAACGTGTAAGAACGCTCGGTCCGTTCAACACTAAGGCTCTTACCTTGTTTTTACTCTCCTGCTCTTCTCCCGCCATCGCCCGGCTGTGTCCGTCTGCTGCCCAGACTTTACGATCACTTTAGCACGACGTAAATCGTCACATAACAGGCATAGACCACCTGCGGCTCTGCGCCTGCGCCGTCTTCCTCTTCTTCTTTGCATTTATTGGCGGATTGCAATACCAGCTTATAGGTGCATACCGCCACCTACCGTACCGGAATATGTAGAACTGGGTCCTATTTACAATGACTTACTCAAAAAAAAAAAAACAAAGGAGTTCTATCACCTGCTAAATTCTGTTAAACAATTTGGTTTTTACTAAGATTTTTAATATCTCTCTCTGAATTTCCCTCTCCTTCCCTATCACCACTAGTTCCTAGTATTCCTTCCAAATCCCAACCCCATTTGCTCTCTCTCACCCTTTGTTGTAACCTAATTCTTTCATCCTGACATTGGACTCATGTGCATTAGTATGTGCTCAACATTTTCCGCACTATTACAATGTGCACATGCTTGTGAATTTCTCCTAATAGAAAAAGTGCGTTATTTAAACCAGTGTGATCAAATCTCAACCTGGATCGTACTACCCCCTCTCTTCCATTTCTTCCTTTAATACTCTGTGTTTGAACAGTTTTTTGTATCTTATAGTATGTTCTGCCCTTACTGTCCTCATTCCACTTTTTCTGCCAATGTTCCAATACTTTCTTTTTAATTAGTGCTTTACCTTGTCCTTTTCCAAATGGGATATTTATTGTTTGTCCCATATTTAGTGCTATTTTTGCTGTCCTATCTGTATATTAATTTCCCTTTAATCCCATATGTGCAGGCACCCAACAAAATCTACCACTATTCCCATCTCTGAATTCTAAATAAACATAGTAAAATTTCAAACAATGGGTCTTCCCTGACTGATTTCAAGCTTTGCATACTCTGAAGCACTGCAGCAGAGTCTACACACAGGACTACTCTGTCAGGTCTTACTCCTTCTATCCACTGCAGACCAAAAATCACCGCCATCATCTCAGCTGTATAAACTGATAACTTGTCTGTAATTCTATCTGCAATATGGATCTGGAAATGAGGGATATAGACTCCTGTTCCTATGTGATCTTTCTGGTCTTTTAAGCCATCAGTAAATATCTGTAAGTAGTGAAGAATTGGTTCCTTATAAACTGGTTTGCACAGTATCCTATTTCATTGTCTATCCAATGTTTCTTTAGTTTCATAATACTAAAATCAACATTAATATTACGAAAGAGCCATTAATCTTCTGAGCCTAAGAAGCTATTAATCCTCTCTGTTCTAAGAAATAATTAAGCCCTCGGACTAATATGTTTTCCATCCATTCACATAGATGAGATGTTAAAGCAATTGGTCTGTAGTTTCCAGGGACCTTTTGATCTTTACCGGGTTTACTAAAAGGTAAGATGAGTGCACTCTTCTAACTTTTTGGCAGCAAGCCCTCTCTCCAAATCTTATTAAGAAGTTTCAGAATGACACTTAGAGCTTTATCAGGAAGTTTACAGAACATGACCTAACTTAGTTGATCCTGTCCTGTGTAATGCTATTTTTAATTCACTCATTGTTATCTCAGCATCAAGGGTTGAGTTGTCATCTTCCTTTTTCTTAATTCTATCACGATTAATATTTAGCACTTCCTCTTTTCTCTTTTTATGAAGATCATCTAAGTGATTTCCGCTGTGTGTACTGACAAAACTTTTACCCACCATATTAGCCTTTTCTTCATCTGTAATCGCAATTACTTCTCCATCCTCAAATGTTGGATTGTTGGTATACTTCCTTTTTCTACTCATTTTCTTTAACATTAGCCAAACATCACCTATTTTTACTTCTCTTCCTATATAAGAACAGAATTCCCTCCATGCATTCTTTTTATGAGTCTTGATAATTCTATGAGTCTGAGCCTTTTTTCTTTGGCAGTCGATTAAATAATATTGATTCATGTTGCTCCTCAATACTCTTTGTGGTTTATTACGTTCTATGACTGCTTTGGTGCATTCCTCATTTCACCATAGCACAACTTTCCTTTTTCCACTTATTCTGCTCATAGGTATGCTCTTTGATGCAGCCTTCAAAATTAACTTACTCACTTCAGTTACACATTCTTCTATATTACCATCCATTGAAATTGAATTAGCTTCGTCTAAACAATATTTTTGAAATTTTCCCCAGTCAGCTTTTCCAAAGCACCATTTCTCTAACATGTATCTTTCTTGATCATGTACCTTAATATTTATAGAACAAAAAATTGGAAAGTGATCACTTCCTATGTTGTGCTTGTCATTTACCGTCCATTCACAAGAAAATATTAGAGTTCTAGAAACCAGTGTTAAATTTGTACACGAAAGAGTATTCCTGTATATATCTATTCTTGTTCCTCTGTTATCATTCAGACAGACTAATGATCTTTCCTCCATGAGTTCCTCAATCATATTACCATTATTATCTGTATGTTTACTACCCCAAAGGCTATTATGTGAGTTAAAATCAGCACACCATATTTCTCTTCGGTTATCATGAGCAATTGCATAAAAAATTTCTACACACAACTTCTTACAAGCGTTATAAAAGTTTATCATCATAAGGTTTCCATCAATACGAGGCAGACTCAAATAGACACTGAGTATTTTATTAGCAAATAACCTTCAACCCAGCGTCTTTTTTTCGGAGTTCAAAATGTTTTTGTTGCATGCAAAAATAAAATTTCGTTTTCTCTGTTGCATTAATTTGATTTCATAAATGCAAAAAAAGAACGCATAAAGGTAAAGAAACGATATATGCAATGATATCCTCATTTTAGATGTCAAAATAGTTTTGTGGCTCCCAGTGAACTTTTGTCTGTGGAAAACGGGCCCAAATGGCTCTTTGGGTGTTTAAGGTTGCCGATCCCTGGTCAAGCCTGTCATAACGGGCTGAGGTATATCCTGGTATAACGAAGTCAAGATGTGGACCTAGCCAGGTTTCTTGTATACAGAGAATGTCTGGACATGGTTCTGTTTCAAAAACATATTTTTTTTAATTCTTGGCCATTAGCAATAAGGCTTCTTGCGTTCCATTGCAATATATGGATCACCATATGGATAATATTAATCATTACTCTGTGATCCCCTGAGTGTTTACTTTCAGCATTTCATGTATATCTTATGCCTTCAATCCGATAATATCCAAATCTTCTTCTGCCACATTCACCACTGTCTTAATCCTGTTGCTTTTTCTCTCCTGCTTGGTAGCCACATTAATAATTTCACATATGAAGGCTATGAACTTTGTTTGATTAACCACTAGCGAGTCTTCTTTTACATTACATTTATGTGGACACTGAATCTGTTGTATTAATGGGGCTGTAGTTGTTCTGCCTTCTTGCTCCATCCTTGGCCTACTTCTTCTCTGGGGTAGAGGGCCGTCATCTGGTCTGCTTCCTCCCCCGTGTGCTTCTTTATAAGTTTCTGATCCCAGTATTTCATCATTAATTCTCTTTAATGCTTCTGCATATGATATTTTATTGATTTCTTTGTATTTCTTAAACTCTTTTGCCTTTATCTGGACTTCACAACCCCCAAATGCAGCACTATGTTCTCCACCACAGTTACAACATGGTGGTGCCCTCATCTCCTTGGCTACTTACGTCCGACCAGTCAGCTCTTTTATCTCTCGTTTCCTGTCTTTTCCTTCTTGTATTTATTGCCATACATTCCATCTCATTCTCCTCATCAAATCCCTTTCACTTTCACTGAACTTTCACCCATTCTACACTCACGGTACAGTTTGATTGCAATCCACTTCAAAAGTCCGCCGCCACACCTAGCCTCCAATCACCGACACTTCTTCTTCCGCCTGCGCCGTAGATGTCGAAGAGAAGCTGAGAGGGAAAAAAAGGAAACAGTACTCTGTCGTTCCGATCATATTTGCTAAATAAAATAAAGAAAGAAGAAAAACAATTATATAATATAAATATATATATATATATATATAGATTGATAGATAGATAGATCTATTAAACCAAAAGTCATATCTATCAAAGAATTATGTCCGATAGATTGAAACATTTGTTTTTCTGACCAAGATTTTTTTGTCTGTCTTATTATTGTTTATTTAAATGACTAGTTTTAGTTATTTATTTTAGGTTGTAGCTACTTTTATTGCCTATATAGGGAATAAATGCATTATTTCTCAAATGTGAAACAACAAACATTGTAATTTCAGAGTGTCTGCTTTGTATTTATCAGTATTTTCTAATGTATGTAATTACTATTTCTAATGACATGTAGACATCCATTATTAAGATAAGAGACTTACAATATTTCTTGCATTTTACTTTATGCTCAAATTACAGATGACGTCCTGCACATGAGCTCCTGAAATAAAAATTTCCAGTCAAGAATCAACCAAGTTTTACTTTGTGATATAAATCACATGTGAAAAAAGGAGCAATTAATGCAATTTAATTCTCAAAGTTGATTTTCATGTGATTGTCAGCTGTCCCATGTAGGTAAACTGAATCATTCGGTGTCATCTTAGACAATCAAAAAATATTATCCTCACAAAGGGATTATAAAGATGTAGACATTCTACTGGGCCAAAGTGAAAAACAAACCACGACAAACAGGAGACCAGTGTGTCATGATGATCCCACACTGATAACAGGATTATTTCACCGGCAGTAGCAGATTACGACCTGAAAGAATCATCACCATTTGCCTGACGCAAATTATTTTTACAAGCAGTTCTGACTAACGTTCTGACAGTTCTGATAAGGTTTTAGAAGTCTGTTTGAAAAATACACCTAAATTAGACACCACCTTAAGTAAAATAATGAAAATAGTCTATAATATAAAAAGAGACAGAGAGTTTAAAAGTGGTTGGAGTGGTGCCATTTTAGGTTACTGAGACATTATCTCATTGAATTTCACCAGAACATGTCATAATGATATTCTATCTGTAAATGACGGCCCTAAAACTTTTATGTACACAGAAAACAGATGTTCCCATACCGGGAGTCGAACCCGGGCCGCCTGGGTGAAAACCAGGAATCCTAACCGCTAGACCATATAGGACATGACACTGTTATATAATGAGTGAAATTAGCTCAAATATACATGATTAGTTATGTTCTCTACAATGTGTTATATATTCAATGCGCTGTTTATTTCGGTTGAAAATTTTGAGACTCGGGTCAATCCGGAGGATGACTTTAAATTCTTCTCTTGCATCTTTCCAAAATATCCACTGAGACAGGAGGTGATATGGAGACATTAATCTCTTGAGTAAATGCATGTCCTCCTTGGAACAAAAACAGGAATCAGGGTTGAAGCAGTGTGACATTCAATATGACAACATTTCATCCTGGATACCAGGCTCCTTGGTGCTGTATAAAGACAGAACAGAGCTACTGGCTTCAGCACACCTGCTGCAGACATTGAAAAGGTGAGTCAGGCAAGGTTTGTTTCATTTAGCTGGATGTTGTGTTGCAGAAGAATTTAAGTTTCTTTTTAATTGTTTTGTGCTTTGTGGATGAGTTGGCAGGTTTTGTGGTATTTCCTATTTTACAATAAATAACTGAGACTGCAGCTATTCATGTGAATATGTGATCAAGCAGTAGCTGACATATACTTTTCCTCAAGGTAAAGGGTCAAACTGTCCATTAGAGGCTCTAAGTTAATTTATTAAGTAATAATTAGAAAGATATAGACACACAAAAGTCATGTTATTTGCTATTAGAATGCAGCAGTAGCAAGATTACTTCTACGTATTACTTAGGAAAATCTGTGAAAACTTGACTTCAGAGTATTTCTATTATTACAAAGATATTGATAACATAAAAATTGATACAGATTTTTTTGTTAAATTTTATCTCCATTTTGTGTCATGTTTGATGAAAATCTGTCTCAAAAGAGAAGAACAATGAATGCCCAATAATTGGTACAACCCACTTCATCTCCTGCAGGGTGATGCCTCAACAGGTTAGCGAAATGATACTCCCTCTGACCCTGACTTTGTTTCTGGGACCCTCATCTTTGATTTGGTCCCTCGCTCCTGCAGGTAAAATGAGACAATATGTCGTGATCTTTTTACTGTAAATGAAGAATAAAGAATAGAGTTGATTTCAGGTAAACTTTAAGTAATGTCTGACCTTTATCAATATCTTTTTGACCAAAGGACCTGAGGTAGAAATCTATGATGTTTCATGTTCTCTAACGAAAATAAATAAAACCAAACACAATCCTAATCTATTTCACTAGGTTAGGCTTGTAAATAATAGATTGCGTATACTTGATATTTCATATCCCATCCAATGTAAGAGTCTCCCTTTTCCCTCTATCCTTCAGATCCAAAAATCTTTTAGCAAGTAGTTGAAGTAGTTCCTTAATTTGTCACTTAAAATTTAATGCATATTTTCATGCAATTTAAGGGATAAGAAAATAAAATCTAAATGAATCATGTAAAATACATTTAATAAATAATGTAAATATATATAAGTTCTAAAATAAAGTAATAAAAACCTAAAAAAAAAAAAAAAAAACAAGCATTAAACTCATAGGATGTTTTAATAAGATTGCAGTGACACATTTTTACAAGAAGTGAAATGAATAACTCTTCCTGAAGTATTGGGTGATTTACAGAAGAGTAAAAATGAAATTGCATCATGACTTTTTATCAGCAGAGGCGTTCCAGCTGCCTCATTGCCAGCTCATCAACCACACGGTTTCTCTGGAGAAGGACGGCTGTCCTAAGTGTCACGCTGTGGAAACTACAATCTGCAGTGGTCACTGCATTACCAAGGTAATCTGTGTGAAGAAATGAGAAATGAGAGGAGAGTTGATCAAAGAAATAAAAAAAGGTTCATTTGTTTTGTGAGATATTTTTGATAGTTTGGTACCCATAGCAGCCAAAGTTTGAAAGTAACTTCAAGTTGGTGTTACACATTGGTAAGAGCAATATTTATGGATGGGTGGATAGTGAACTGATACATGATAACAAGTAATGAGGTGGATTCTACCTCTTGTATTAGTTAAAAGATTTATTTACTTCATGGGTGTTGCTACCATTATACAAGAGTGAGTCTTACAAGTCCTGCCCAGTTTTTAAAATGATTCATTTGGAACCCCCCACCTACTTTTGCCAGGTTGATAATCAGTACATTGTTCTGTCCACTCTGTTTTCAGAGTGCTGGGTCAGTGAAGTTTCATGTGATTGTTACTGTAGCTAAGCCTGACAGTTTCTTGGTGTGATATAATTGCTCCCCTAATCTACATCGACATAAGAAGGTTTCTTTAAAAGAATAGGACAGAAAGTCAGTTAGCTAACTAGTCTTAAGATCAATTTATGTGATCAACAGGTGTCAAAACGCCTGTTAAGGGGGACTGGACAGCGGACCACAGAAAGTGACATGTATTGTGTTCTCAGATTGTATCACCCACATTTTAAACACCTCATACGCCATGATTTATATAAAGTGATGACATTTATGAAAGTGATGGCATTTAAGAAATTATAAAGATGGTGATGAAAAAGATAAAGCAGTACCCAAATAATACATGTGGAAACTGCAAGACAAAATGAAACAAGAAAGATAATTATTTATGACAGATGTTGTAAATAACAAATAGTTAAATCCATGTTTTGAGCTTATCAGGTTTAATGAATTCCAAAACGACTGATGGAAGGAAGATACAACTTTTCTTACACTCACTGTTAACCCTTTCTGTCAATAAAGGGATTAACAGACATACTATTATTTAAACTGAAACCATGTATTTATTTATTTCATCTTATTCATTCATTCCTTCATTTTTGTAAAGTTAGTAAATGCAAGATAATTGCAAAGCTGATAGTTTAGAGGAACACCATCAGCCTTTACTTGTTAGTAAGATCCTTGTTATTTCTGCCTCCCCCCAGGACCCAGTCATTAAGACACTGTTCAGTAATGTCTACCAGAATGTGTGCACGTATCGGGACTTCTATTACAGAACCTACGAACTTCCTGACTGTCCCCCTGATGTGGACCCCACTGTCACCTACCCTGTGGCTTTGAGCTGCCACTGTGGCAGATGTGCGATGGACACATCTGACTGCACCTTTGAGAGCCTGCAACCTGACTTCTGCATGAATGACATCCCGTTCTACTTCTATTCTCGCAAAAAGCACTGAAGTATTGGCATAGTAAACAAAGATTAATACATTTATCAGTACAAAGAACTATATATCTGTTTTTTCTTCAAAAACAATAATATACGTGGCATATATATGTTTGTGTGTGTTTGTGTAATTTGTTGGGGAAAAAAATGTACACGTTCTAAGGAAGCAGAAAACTGATGGCGTTCTATCTGTAAAATGCTATTAATAGTCGTAGCAATTGAGGATTATTTATCCATTTATGATAACCATGAAAAGGCCATTAAAAATTGAGCAATCATCTTTAATCAGCCTCATTATAGGACACATGCAATTGTCAAACTAATAAATAGAACACGATTAACTGCCATATCTTTTTACAATGGAGTATAATATAGTTTAATAATATTGTAAGATATAGAAAAAGTTAAACATGCAGATCAAAGAGAAAATGTTTATAATTGTTTTAAGTGATCACAGTGCTGATTAGTTCAGATAGTAAAAGGTTTCCTTTGTGACTGAAGCGTAATGATGGTCTAGACAAAGTTGAAATTCAGAAATAAAAATAATCAAAAATCTTTTCCCATTTATTGATGCTTTCACATACACTTAGATGGCTTTCAAAACATCACTGATCAAACTGCTCCTCAAATAAACCAGTCTTTACTTCTGATGATTACAAAGCCACTTCTTATCCTCAAAACCTTTGAGAGGAAACAGTTTTTAATCAACTACTCCACCGGTTTGCTCATTGCTGTCCATTTTGCAACAACACAAGGAGGCCAATAGCTTGTCTGCAAATCATTTCCTCGTGCTAAGCGTGTTACGTAATTTCTGATCACTGGTGGTGCAGTTTGACTTCGCATAGCCTATCTCTGTGGGTTTCTGTGGTTTACATCAGCTACTCACTCATATCCACTGTTAAATTTCACTCAACTCAGTTAGTCAAGCATTTAATTTTCACAAATGTCTATATCTCTCAGGCGATTCCATAGCTCTGCTGACTTAGCTTAGCAATTAGCGATGGCCAATTTGTTAATCCTTACTGAGTGAAATGACCTTTGTGAGGCAGAGAGGCCAATTTGAAACAACAGAACAGGTCGCTTACGTCTGAGAGAACTTGTTTAGCTGGAGTTATTCATTGAGCTTTTCTGACATATGTCATCTTTGGCAAACAACTTTAATCTACTATGTTTAAACCTCAGTTTAATCCTGAGGTAGCTCTAAACCTCCGTTAGAAAATCAGTTTAGTTTATTCAGGACTTGGCTAGGTCTGGGACTATTGTACACCATGACAGACCTCTATCCGCAAAGTGTTTAGTCATCTTGGCATTCCACTCTCAAACTATAAAACCATTGGCCTGCTGTGTGCATGGTATAACCCTGTCCTTTACTGGTCATGTGTTAGAGCCTCTGTGCTGTCTATAAATCCAGCCTTCTCCAGCTGTTTTGCGATGTTAGCCCCTCTTTTCCCTTCTACTTCATCCAAAAATGTCTTGTCCTTTTTTCAGGAGCCCTCTGCTCATCGAGTTGCCCTGGTTCCCCAAGACCTCACATGGACCTTATAGAATCGGATGACATCCGAGCCAGTGTCTTGCACATGTCTTGCATATGAGGTGGGCAGGCCAACGACCTTGCTATAATATATATACAGTAGCGAAGTAAATTTACTTAAGTACTTTTCATTTAGTACTGAGTTTTTGAGGATCCGTACTTTAGTGAATTATTTTTTGAAACATTTCACTTTTATTCCACTACATTTGAAAGGCAAATAATGTAATTTTGACTCCACTACATTTCTAAGAAGTACTTGTTACATTTGCGTTAGAGAATTCCATATACTCCGTTCATGCTGTTGTGGTACAACTTACACGGGGCACTGTTACGACCCCAGCCTAGGGAAAGGAGGACGCAACACAAAAGCCGGATGTAAATCGTCAAAGTAAGTTTATTGCCTTGGATAATCAGAAAAAAATGGGTAATAAAAAAAAAAAAAAAACTGAGGAAGAAGGGCCGGTGGATGCTGGTCAAATTTAAAAAAAGGAATAAAACATAAAGAGGACTCACTGTGAACTATTTATATATCTATTAATTCAATACCGAAAGAAAAGAACACAAAAACGACCTATCTAACTGAAAAACCGAAACTACAAAGAACCAGCAACCCTGCACTTAGTGTATCTATACATTAATCTCTATGTGAAAAGTGAAAAACAAAATCAGTACTAGAATTAAACTAAAACCTGGCCACACTTCCTCAGAGGGCAGAAATACCAAAATAAATACAAAGTTCAAAACTAACGAAAAAGCCCTGCTATAGGGAACTACCAAAGGTTGTCACAAGTTTTCCTGAAAACAAAGCACAGAGCCACAGCCGAGGCGAACCGTCCATCTCGGACAGTCGCCCGGACTGAATGACGAGCTGAGACTCTTGTAGACACAGGAAACAGGCAGGTGGCAGAGGCGCAGCCAACCAGGTCAGGTGCCGCACCAATCAGAGGGAAGGAGGCGTGGCCTGGCGTGCAGGAGGTCGAGAGGGAGCAAGAGAGAGAGACACACACACCACTGACACTGCACACATACTCTGCAGCCATAACAGGCACCATTTGTTGGGGCCTGGTAGTTCATTGGTGATTGGCTATCAAAAATTGTCTAAACTATTAATATGAAAGATATCAATGTTAAATGGTTGGTTTGTTTAATGTCAAAGCTAACCTCGGGGCACCACCCTAAAAAGGGAAACAATAACCAAATCACCAATTCAGTCTCATAAACTACTATTAATTTCGATCTCAGATTTTCATCAATTTAGCAACTAAAGCCAAATTACCAGATTTAAGTAGGATTCAGAGTTCTGTAGAGAAGAAGTTGGACATATTCCTTCTTGTACAACATCAAATAGGCCAGCGTTTGTGTTTAAGAACATCTATTATAAAGTAGCAAACAATCACACTGGTACTATTCTGATATGGGCTATATACACGTATGTGTGTGTGTGTGTGTGTGTGTGTCTGTGTCTGGGTACCATGTCATACAGTGACCAATAGCAGCTGGATTTAGAGAGTTTGTGGTTGTTGTCTCACATAGGTGTGAAAAGCTTTGTACAAAGGACCCTGTTGTCTTGTCCCTTTCTTGAATGGGCTGTCCCACAACAATGTGCATCTCTGTCTCTTGCACATGTGCCACTCAGTTTTGGCTGTGAGCTAGCAGGTAACATTCAAGCAGGAGAAGAAAGGTGACACGCTGCAGATGTGCACCAAAAGTCATGGCTTCGGCAGGCAATGGAGACGAAGCTGCTCCTGGTCTCTCTGATCATCCATGGCCATACCTGAACTCAATGTTTGAACCCACAGAACTAAAGAATGATTCATATCGTTTCAAATATGTTACTTGTTAAATTTGAATTTGACGTGTTGGCTTCCTTCCCAGCTGTGTCCAACCTGTCTGTCAAGTTAAACACAGCTCTGCCTGCCTCTACTGCCTGTGAAAGGCTTTTTAGTGCAGCTGGGTTAATCTTCACTCCAAGATGGGGAAGAATTATTTCACAGAATTTTGACAACCCTCTGCTGAATCTGGACAAGAGAAGGAGGAGAGGAAGAGAAAGGAGAGGGAGGAGAGGAGTCGATGAGAATAAGGAGACGAGGGAGAGAGTGAGATGAGTAGAGACTAGGCTGCTTGAATGTGAATGCTTGAATGTGTTTCAACTACTTCATCACCAGTTTGCTCACTGCTGTCCATTTTGCAACAACACAGAGAAGCCAAAAGTTTGTCTACAAATCCTTTCCTCATGAAAACATAAAGAAACAGATCTGCAAGAGGGCTGAACTTTAAAAAGGTTTGAGACAGAAAAAGGAGGTAAATATAACTTATGGAATTTGCATCTATCACATCAAGGAACCTAATGATGGTAGGAAAGAAAAGCAGTCCATAAATCAGTGTCACAACAACCAAAATTGCCACAATTCGTCTTTTTTCCTCCAGAGGAACACGCCTGGCTGCAGACAGGGCTTTAAAAGTCCCAACCAGGAAGAATATGAAGAGGGGGAGGGGGAGGAGGAGGAATACAGAAACAGTGATTTGAATAGTCGTAAAATTAATGTCAGCCATCATGGGGATGAAAATGAAAAGAGGAAGAGTCCAGACCACAATACAGGCCACTAGAGGGATCTTCATGGTTCGTTTGAAACGGTACCACAGCGGCTGGGTGATCACCAAATACCTGTAACACAACAGACACACTTTGATGTGAAGTACTCGAATGACATGGCAATAAAATGGTCAGACATAAAGCGATAACTACCTTTCCATGGCGATGCACACCATGAAGCCAATGCTCACCAGCAGACTGAAATAATAAATAAACTCAAAGATAAATTTTATTGCCCCTCTGTCTGCCACTTCAATAATCATGTAGCTGAGTTGAACGAGGTCAGAAATGAGAAGGTTGATAACGAAGATCGGAGCAGCATGATCCTTTCTGATCTGCAGGGGGAAAAAAAGAAATGATAAAAGAAAAACAAACAAACAAAAAAACAGTTTGAGGAACAATTCGATGATACAATTTCCTGCCGCTGTCACAACAAGGCTAAGAGACATTTTTGTGAAAGCATGAGAACTGATTTTCAGGTGAATATGTAACTCTGGATTTTACACAGTCATAATTTTTCGCTTGCTTGTTTATGAGGAAAATTCTCCAGATGACATTTATAAGAGACACGAGAGGTGGTCATAATAAGGACCAATTAACTAAAACTTTAGTTTTTAAAACAATAAAGAAACAACAAAACTGTCACACCAAATCTGAATTTGACCTTGATGATTACGTAATGAATCACTACAAGCCACAAGAAACATACCTTAATTTTGCTCTTCTGTGAATCAAAAAGGCTACACCTGCAAAATAATATACTACAGTTGCTAAATCCCATTTTTTTATGATCCAGCCATCAAGACTGCACTGCTCGCTGCAGCAAAGGACAAAGGGAATGTGTTTCTGTATCAATTCAATTATATGATCAAGGATATTACATCCTATGTTGGTGACGGGATCTTTAAAGGAGGTATCTATACAGCCAAGGGTGGTGTGGACCAGAGGCTCAAGACCATGAGCATGTTCATAATTAGCATTGCATCAGACAGGTTTGGCATCAAGGAACAACACGCCACCAAGACTACAACTGCAGCACAAATTCCAAACCGGCGAGAGATCAAGATCTCCCATCTCAGACAAGAGCTGAGGGTTCTCAGGAGCCAGTACAGGAAGCCGAGCGATGATGAGAAGACAGCCTTGGCAGAACTGAGGGGCGTGGTAAGGGGAAAGCTACTCACCCTGCGACGCGCCGAGTGGCACAGGAAGAGACGCAAGGAAAGGGCCCGCAAGCGCAGTGCCTTCATCGCTAATCCATTTGGATTCACAAAGAAGCTGCTGGGAGAGAAACACAGTGGTCAGCTCTCATGTTCAGAGGAGGACATCAACCGCCACATCGGGAACACCTACAGCGATGGCATGAGAGAGCAAGACTTCGGCCACTGTGCATCCCTCATATGCCCACCACAACCCTGCACCCTGTTCGACATCAGTGAACCCACCCTGAAGGAAGTTAAAGAGGTAATTAGATCTGCCCGGACAGCATCAGCACCAGGCCCGAGTGGAGTTCTTTACAAGGTCTTCAAACAGTGTCCCCGCTTGTTGGAGCGTCTTTGGAAGATTTTCAGGGTGATCTGGAAAAAAGGGAAGGTACCTCAGCAGTGGAAGTATGCAGATGGAGTATGGATTCCCAAGGAGGAGAATGCAAGGAACATCGGGCAGTTCAGGACAATCTCCCTCCTTAGTGTTGAGTGCAAGATTTTCTTCAAGATCGTTTCCAATCGCCTCATGGGATTTCTCCTGAAGAACACCAACATTGACACCTCTGTGCAGAAAGGAGGAGTCCCAGGAGTCCCGGGGTGTATCGAACACACTGGCGTGGTAACACAACTGATCCGTGAGGTGCGAGAGAGCAGAGGCGATTTGGCAGTTCTGTGGCTGGACCTTGCCAATGCTTATGGATCGATCCCGCACAAGCTAGTGGAACTGTCCCTGAGCAGATACCACGTCCCAGAGAAGATCTGCAATCTCATCCTTGACTACTATAACAACTTTAGTCTGAGGGTGTCCTCTGGCACTTCAACATCAAATTGGCACCGTCTGGAGAAAGGCATCATCACAGGCTGCACAATCTCTGTGTCCCTGTTTGCACTGGCCATGAACATGCTTGTGTAGTCCGCGGAAGTAGAGTTCACAGGCCATTTGTCCAGGTCCGGCACCTGGCAACCACCGATTAGAGCATTCATGGATGATCTCACAGTAACGACAACATCAGTGCCGGGATGCAGATGGCTCCTTCAAGGCCTTGATTGACTCATTAGTTGGGCAAGAATGAGTTTCAAGCCTGCTAAGTCCAGATCCTTAGTCCTGCGGAAAGGAAAGGTAACCGACCGCTTTCGCTTCAGTCTGGGAGACACCAAAATTCCATCGGTGTCAAAAAAGCCAGTGAAGAGCCTGGGCAAGCTCTAGACCAGCGATCTGAAGGATACCACTGCGCGCCAGGCTACCAGCAACAACCTCAAGACGTGGCTTTCAGCCGTGGACAAGTCAGGACTTCCTGGGAAGTTCAAAGCCTGGATTTACCAGCACGGCATCCTGCCTCATCTCCTCTGGCCACTGCTGATGTATGAATTCCCAATGACCATCATGGAGGGTTTTGAGAGGAAGATCAGCTCATCCCTGCGCAGGTGGCTGGGCCTAACACGGAGCCTAAGCAACATCGCTTTGTTTGGGCACAACACCAAGCTGCAGCTTCCTTTCAGCAGTCTAACGGAGGAGTTCAAGGTTTCCCGGGCCAGAGAAGTCCTCCTCTACAGAGATTCTGCTGACAGAAAAGTAGTTTCAGCAGGTGTGGAGGTCAGAACAAGAAGGAAGTGGCATGCCCAGGATGCAGTGGAGCGGGCAGAGGCAAGGCTGCAGCACAGCACCCTGGTGGGATCCGTGGCTACTGGTCAGGCTGGACTGGGTAGCAACCCTAAACCATGCTACAACAGAACCAGAGGAAAGGAAAGGCGAAAGCTTATCCAGGAGGAGGTCCGCGCCGAGGTGGAGGAGGCTCGCTTCTTCAAAGTGGTGGGAATGAGCAAGCAGGGGGCCTGGACCAAATGGGAGCACATGGCTGGCTGCAAGATCACCTGGACCGAACTCTGGAAGGCGGAGCCACAAATCAAATTCAAATTCTTGGTCCAGTCGGTCTGCGATGTCCTCCCAAGCCCTGCTAACCTGTTCACCTGGGGCATGATAGACTCACCTGTGTGCCAGCTCTGTCAGAAAAGGGGATCGTTGGAGCACATTCTCAGCTGTTGCTCAAAGGCCTTGGGAGATGGCAGGTATCGTTGGCGCCATGACTAGGTCCTGCGAGCAATAGCAGACCTCATCTGCACTGGCATTAACACCAGTAAGCGGCAACACCCAACCAGGAGCATGATCGCCTTTGTCCGAGCAGGGGAGAAACCTCAACCCTCCAAGAAGACCCAGGGGGGCCTGCTAGCAACAGCAAGGGACTGGCAGATCCTGGTTGACCTAGGGAGGCAGTTGCGTTTTCCAGACATCATTGCAACCACAACACTCCGGCCAGATATGGTCTTGATGTCTGGAACCAGCAAGCAGGTGGTGCTCCTTGAGCTAATGGTCCCCTGGTAGGACAGAATGGAGGAAGCGCAGGAGAGGAAGAGGGCTAAGTACACCGACCTTGTGGCAGTGTGCCGGAGGAATGGGTGTGAGCCTTTTGAGGTGGGCTGCAGGGGCTTTGCAGGCAAATCATCACACCGGGTCCTGGGGCTCCTTGGGATTTGTGGACTGTACAGGTGAAGAGCTATCAAAAACATACTGGAAGCGGCTGAAAAGGCTTGGCGGTGCCTCTGGTTGAGGAGAGGGGAGGCGTGGCATAGTGCGCTACCTGGACACAAGTTGGGGGACTGATCACCCAGGCTGGGTCGCCTGGGGGAGGGTGTCTGATTCAGACCCGAAACACCCTATGATCCCGGGAGAATCATCGATGATGTGTCCAGGTTGCACCCTGAGGTGTATGACAGTACTAAGTTTTACTTTTGCTACACAACCAACATTAGCAGCAGCAGTTGTTTTCTTCCCGTTGGTGTTGAGAATTTATTTGAGAACATATATTATTCGTTGAAAACATTAGTTAAGCAATAAATAAGTTAAAATTATAAGAATTCATAAGAGAGAAGTGTAAAATCTTAGTTAAAAGCAGAATTGTTTTATTTAATTTCATCTGGTTGTCAAGACATTAAAAGGGACTACATTTCCCATGATGCGTTAAGAAAAAGAATAACCTGAATGTAACGTGATGACGTGTTGAGTCTGTTCTAGCGGGGAAAAAATCTACGCCGTGCCTTGTTTTACTGCACACGATGTAATTGTACGTTTGCCCCGTTTTTTTTTTCACTAAAGAGAGTTAAAAATCCAAGCAACCGTCTCACTTCATTCCTGTCTTCAGTTGCAAAAGTAAAAGCAGCAACAGTTGGAGATGAAACAATGAGAGTTCAGGATTAAAGCTAAATTTACCAAAACCACGGCAACCAAACTCTATATCTTGTTACAGACTGTACAACAGACACAAGACACATACATAAATAGATCTCAGTCATAAAATACTCACCATTAAAAAAACTCCATGAATGGCCACCAGGATCAAAGGAATGCCGATACAAATGATAATGCAATTCACCACGTACATGATGGATTCAGCTTTCAGCCAAATATTGTAGATGTTGGTTGAATTGTCATTATCATGGTCGTACATGATGTAGCTTTGGTTCTGTGAGGTGTTGTTCATGTTGAAATCTGACGTTCTTCACTGTTGAACCTGTTGTTGGAAAGATCAGAAATGTTTTTTTAATAACTCTCACGTCGTTCAGTGTTGACACTAAAACGGTTATGTGCTGTCCACAGCACGAAAGTCCCTCTATAGTTCAAGAAACATCTTTGAGTAACTAAACATCTAGTTATGTATCAACACCTTTGCAATTTTATAGATTAGGTTCTACATAGAGTGTGATAAATAATACAACAAAAAATTTACCTTTGAAAGCTGCTGAAACACAATCTTTTAGCAGAGGCTGATGTTTGCATCCACACAGTCTGATGATGTGTAATGTGGGAAGATATGACAAGAAGGAGGTTCATGATGATGTGATCTCTTCCTTTCAGGAAGCACATGCTTTTCTGTAGAATTGAAAGGTCATCTGAGTGTCACTGTGTTCAGTACTAGGTTTTTTTGAGTGTTAGGTGGAGATGTTGGTGTCAGTGATAAAGTTAAGAGAATATATTTAACTTCCCATCAGCCCTCTGGTAAGATTAATAACAGAAAACAAATGGAGTGGGCCAACAAAAACCTAATCTGTGTGCACATATTGAATTTCTGTTTAATACATATCATATAAAGACAAATAAAGACAGAGACTTGGATAAATGGAGTTTACAAGTCCCTGCTGAATTTCATGGTTACTACTGCTCCTTCATCTAATCCTTCTCGCCACCAAGTCACCAAGTTGAATTGCTACAGACACCCACTGAAATGAAGGAAGGCAATGAAGGACAGCTTCCATTAAAAACACCAATCGCACTGAAAGCGCAGCTTTTGTTGTTGTGATGTTCTGAAAACAAAGCTGACAGAATACATGATACAAAGCTGGACTCAACGCAAAAAGTTAGTGGACTGACATGCAGACATAATTATGTGACTGTGGTTTCCTTTGGTCTGATGTTATAATGTTACTCTGTTCAACACATTTCCTGCTGAGTATCGTGATTACTACTGCTCCTTCATCTAATACTTCACTATTTGAACTGTTGCAGAAACCCACTGAAACGAAGGAAAGCAGCTAAAAAGCTAGAAAGGCAAATTAAGTACAGCTTCCATTAAAAACACTCATCTCACTAAAAGCAGAGCTTGTGGTCATAAGGTATTATGTGGAAATGTTATTCTGTTCAACACATTTTCCTGGTCAAAGAAATTAGCAGTATTTCTGTTACCTGTTTAACGTTTTTTTGTATATTCACTGATGTGAGCAGCAGATGAAATCCCGGGCATGAGGCAGGATGAGGAAAAACACAGGAGACGAGGGCGAGTTTAAACTTTTATTCCAAAACCAAACTGAAAAAGGAACCACTTTACACCAGAGAGCCCGGGAACGTATACCTCTCACCCAGCCTTGCTGGGTGAGAGGAATAGGCCTAGTGTCCGCCACACAACACCCAGAAGGGACTCCTGGAAAGAAAATCAGTCTCTCACTGGAGGTTTAAACAGCCTGCCTTAACGGCTGCGCCATGCCTCAGCTGAAACCGCAGGAGAAACACAGTCCAATACCGGCTGAGAAGCAGAATGCTGAACCTGTGAAGATATTGCTGGGGGCCTGGAAGGAGGGCGACCCCAACGGGTAACCTGGGCCGGAAACACAGCTTCGTCTGCCACCATGTGCGCTGGTTTCAGTCTATCAAGTGTGAAATGCTCTCTACACCCACCCATATCCAGCACAAAACACTTAGGTCCCGTCTCAAGAACCCAAAATGGGCCATCATATGGGGGTTGGAGGGGCGTGCGGTGAGTATCATGTCTTACAAAGACAAAGCAAGCCGACATGAGCTCTGCAGGCACAAACGACCGTGGAAAACAGTGGTGAACAGGGCCTGGAACCCGAGTGCTGTCTGACAAGAAAGGATAAATGGCCAGACGGGGTTGGGGAGTGCAGCTCCTAAGCAAAAATTCCCAGGGACGCGGAGCGGCTGACCGGGAACCAGCTCAGTGGGCAAAGCGTCGAGATCTTCTTTAGGGGCCAAACGCAACCCGAGCATAACCCAAGGTAAACGGTCCACCGAGTTATCATCCGAGAGTGCAGCATGCAGCACTGCCCTGAGCAACCGGTGAAATCGTTCACCCAAACGATTAGCCTGAGGGTGGTACGCGGTAGTGCGGTGCACCTGCACACCCAATGATCGCGCAAGTGCTGACCAGAGCAGACTGTCTGTGCTAGCAGGAGGGAGGAGGCTCTTTTGCGAGCTGGAGTCCACCAGAAACTGTCTTCCTGACACAAACTGGGGACCCCTGTCTATTGTGATATCTGACGGAGTGCCAAAACGGGCGACCCAGGAGGAAAGAAACACACGCACAATGTCTGAGGATATTGTTGAGGACAGAGGGACAGCCTCTGGCCACCTGGTGGTCTGAGGGCAGCGTTAGCGAGGGTGCACTTTACTCCTTCAAAGGCCTGGACATGTCTGGAGTCCAGTCGACAGGGTCGTTTGCCTTCTTAAGCCGCAGGGCTCTGTACAGTGGCTGAAGGAGGTGGGCAGCATGAGGGAGGAAACGGTTATAAAAATTCACAATGCCAAAAAACTCCTGCAAAGCCTTAACGGAGACTAGGCGGGGAAATTCCGCCACCACTTGCACCTTAGAAGGCAATGGGACCGCGCCTTGCGGTGAAATGCGGTGACCTAAGAAGTCAATCACTGGCAGTCCAAACTGACACTTAGCCGGGTTGACTATCAGGCTTGACTATCAGGTTTGACTAACAGGCTTGTCAAAACGGAAAAAAATGTTTCAGGTGTTCCAGATGCTCTTCACCAATACATAGTCGAGATAAACGAACACGAAGGCCAGGTCACGCAACACTAAGTCCATCAGCCTTTGGAAGGTTTGCGCTGCCCGCTTCAAGCCAAAGGGCATGCGCATGAACTCAAAAAGCCCAAAAGGGGTGATCACTGCAGTTTTGGGCACGTCCTCTACACGCAGGGGGACCTGATGATAGCCATGCACCAGGTCCACCTTAGAGAAAATAGCAGTGCCTGCCAGGCGTGTGGAGAAGTCCTGTATGTGGGGGATGGGATAGCGATAATTCGTGGTGACTTTAAAGTGGCGAAAGTTGCCATGAAGGCCGCCACGACCCATCCAACTTAGGCTCCATGTGAAGCGGCAAAGCCCACGGGCTGTTGGAATGCCTCACTATGCCCAGACGCTCCATGGAGGCGAACTCCTCCTTAGCTCTAGCCAATTTCAACGCGTCGAGGCGCCGCACATGCACAAAAACTGGCGGTCCCACAGTGGGAATGAAATGTTCTGCATCGTGTTTTGTAACCGCAGTGGAAAAGCCAGGTGTAGTTAGCGATGGGAAGTCTGCTAGAAAGCATTGAAAAACATCACCTGACGCTAAAAAGTTAGCATGTCCTAACGGCCCGGCTCCCCCTGTTTCGCAAGGAAAAGTGGCGAAAGACACATCATCAATTAAATAGCGGTTTGCAACATCAACCAGCAGACCATTTGTGCACAGAAAATCTGTTCCGATAATGGGAACAGTAATGGAGGCCACTAAAAAGTCCCACTCGAAATGGCGCCCGTGAAAACAAACAGTCACCAACCTTGTGCCAAATGTTACAATGGGTGAACCATAAGCTGCACTCAGTAGCGGGCCGCCGCCTTCGGCTGATCTGTCTGTGCTAGCAGGAGGGAAGAGGCTCTTTTGCGAGCCGGAATCCACCAGAAACCGTCTTCCTGACGTTGAGTCCTTGATGAAAAGCAGCTCACTACGTCCACCAGCGCGCATAGCTGCTGCTGAGCGCTGGCCCTGGAGTTTCCCGGTGCCTCAAACAAGCACATGGAGGAACGCAGTGCCTAGCCTTGCCGCCGAACTGCTGGTGGAAAAAACAGAGGCCATTCTCACGCCGTCACCGGGCAGTCACTCCAGCCACTACGGCCGGATCCGCGTCCCCCGACACCGTCGGCAGGGCTCCGATGCGACACTCTGGACAGCAAACTGGTAGCCAGCCGGACCCGATCGGCCTCCTCAACCAAACCCTGGCAGTCACCGGCGGCCAGACATGGGGAGTTAACCAGAGCCGCGCGCACCGGAGATGGGAGCTGGCGCAGGAAAAGGTGCGGGCAAAAGGAAACCACCTTCGTCTGAGCCTAGCAGTGACAGCATATTGTCCATGAGATCCACTGCCGTCCCGTCGCCCAAACCGGATAGGGAAAGGATTCTATTTGCCCTCTCCGCAGCAGATAGGCTGTACCTCCGGAGCAGAAGATGTTTGAGGGCGACGTATTTCCATGCAGGTGGAACAGCTCCTCAACATGCTTGAACCACAAAGCCGGGTTTCTCTGCCAGAACTCTAGGAGCTTCACAGCTGCGGCAAGAACGGCCGGCTGTGAGAGATGGGGTGGCATGGCTGAAGTGGAATCACACTCTTCATCTGCTGCAAACATGCTCAATTTGGGGTCACCAATGTGGCAGGATGAGGAAAAACACATGAGACAAAGGCGAGTTTAAACTTTTATTCTTCAACTCCAAAACCAAACTGAAACAGGAACCACTTTACACCAGAGAGCCCGGGAACGTAGACCACGCCCCCAGCTAACAGCCTTGCTGGGTGAGAGGCATAGTACGCCACAGGCAATGTTTTTTAATCATCACACCAAGTTAGAATAAAGCCAATTGATGAAAACTATTCCAAAGGTGTATGTGCCTAATATGAATCTGGTGTATGCAGCATTTGTGAACACAACATAAATGAGGCCCTAAGACTCAGTGGGAGCAAAACCATCTTTTGAATTCCCATTTTTCCCACTCTCTGAAGGTGGATCTTTTTCTTAATCCATACAGGGTCATAAAGGCAGGGGTGAAAGTAAGCCAGTACGGTCCGGAACTGTGTACCGCCACTGAATCTTTTAGTGGTGGAAGATGGGAGAGCGGCTGCCTGCTATAAAGCATATACATATATTCAGAGCCAGTCACAGCCGGATGCTGGATCAGAAAATAGATCCCCTAGCAATATGCAGTCTTGAAAACTACTTTGTCTGTTTAAAAATTCCTTTTAACTCATTCCGAATTGTTTCAGAACTGTCCGTGCTGTGTTTTAGTCCACTCCTCTGCACCCAGCCTTCGAAACGTGAACCACACGTTTAATGTCTTTACGTTCGTTGCAAAATGTCCCAATTAAAATCAGTAGGAGATAAGCAGTTGTGTTTTGTGTTATTTTGTTCAATTTTAACGATACAGAACAGCTCGGAAAAGAAACTGCTTATGAGCTAATGACCGGAGATTTCACTCAGCAGTACGTGAGTGCGCATGTGTGTCTACTTCCGAAAAACAGCGGTTGCTATGGGGATCAATGCGTTTGATTTAATGCACCGGGACGTTTTCCACAACTGGTCCACAGACGTCAAGAAATGTCGCTTGCGTCGGGACAGGACGAACAATAAATTACACCAACAAAATTCCACACATTCTTGTGGTTGGCTCAAACACTTTCAACATGATTTAAATATCTGTCAGTTATAATCTACAGACATTCTAAATAAAAACGGAGAGAAACGCTACATTGCCCTCGTGGCCCTCGTGAAATTCCTGCCCTGGCTGGCACACACCCTCTGGTCCCCTTTTTTAAAAAGTGGGACCACCACCCCGGTCTGCCACTCCTTTGGCACTGCCTCCGACCCCCACGCAATGTTGAAGAGGCGTGTCATTAACACCCAGAGCCTTTAACATTTCAGTACGGATCTCGTCAATCCCTGGGGCTTTGCCACTGTGGAGTTGTTTGACTACCTCAGTGACTTCCCTCAGGGAAATTGCCGATGATCCCCCTTCATCCTCCAGCTCTGTCTCTGCTCCAGAGGGTGGGTACGTTGGGTTCAGGAGTTCCTCAAAGTATTCCTTCCACCGTCCGACTATCTCCTCATTTGAGGTCAGCAACGTCCCACCCTTGCTGTACACAGCTCGGATGGTTCCCTGCTTTCCCCGCCTGAGGTGTCGGCCAGTCTTCCAGAACAGCTTTGGTGCCGACCGAAAGTCCTTCTCCATGTCCTCTCTGAGCCTCTCCCACGCCTGCTGCTTTGCCTCCGCAACCGCAGCCCTTCAGGCCCACCAGTACCCTGCAACTGTCTCTGGAGTCCCCTTCAGTTGGACGGCTTCCCTGACCACCAATGTCCACCACCGTGTCCGAGGGTTGCCGCCCCTTGAGGCATCCAGGACCTTGAGGCCACAACTCTCCACTGCAGCTTTGGTAATGGAGGATTTAAACATCAACCACTCGAGCTCAATGCCCCAGCCTCCACAGGGACGTCGGAAAAGCTCTGCCAGAGGTGGGAGTTGAAGGCCTCCCGGACAGGGGGCTCCTCCAAACATTCCCAGTTCACCCGCACTACACGTTTGGGCTTACTAGGTCTGTCCGGAGGCTTCCCCTGCCACTTGACCCAACTCACCACCAGATGGTGATCAGTTGACAGCTCAGCCACTCTCTTCACCCGAGTGTCCAAAACACGTGGCCTAAGATCCGATGATACGATAATAAAATTGATCATCGACCTTCGGCCTAGGGTTCTCCGGTACCAGGTACACTTATGAGCCTCCTTATGCTCGAATATAGTGTTTGTTATGGCCAGTCTATGACTAGCACAGAAGTCCAACAACAAAACACCACTTGGGTTCAGATCAGGGAGGCTGTTCCTCCCAATCACGCTTCTCCAAGTTACTCCATCATTGCCCAGGCGTGCATTGAAGTCTCCCAGTAGAACTATGGAGTCCCCTACCGGGGCCCCATGCAGGACCCCGTTCAGGTTCTCCAAGAAGGCCGAATACTCCAAGCTGCTGTTTGAGTTTTCCCTCCTGCCACCCTAAGGTGCAGGGAGGCGACCCTCTCGTCCACCGGGGTAAACTCCAACACAGCAGCACTCAACCAGGGGCTTGTGAGTATCCCCACCCCTGCCTGTCACCTAAGGTCTTGGGCAACTCCGGAGAAGAAAAGAGTCCAAACCCTACCAAGGAGCACGGTTCCAGAGCCTCGGCTGTGCGTGGAGGCAAGCCCTACCAGATCCAACCGGTACCGCTCCACGTCCCGCACCAACTCCAGCTCCTTCCCCCACAGCGAGGTGATGTTCCCAGGGCCAGCCTATGCCACCCTGGTCCGGTCTGCAGCGACCCCCCGCTTCTACCACCACCCATTTGGCAGCGCACCCGACCCCATCGATCTTCTCTGCGGATGGTGGGTCCATGGGGGGGCATTATCCACTTGGCTTTTTTGGGCTTGGCCCGGTCGGGCCCCGTGGCAGACCCGACCACCAGGCGCTCGCGTACGGGCTCACCATCAGACGGGGGATTACAGTAACGTTATTACTTTTTTGGGTAACGAAATAAAGTAACCCATTGCACTAAAAATATCGGTAACTACACTACTTTACTAGACTATAGGAATGCGCTTTCCTGTGTTACCCAAGCCGTGTTTGCCTGTTTGGAGAGTACTGATCTGTTTAAGTGCTGCCTATGTGCGTGCTACTTGCCTGGGCACATTGCCATAGAGATCGATTTGAATCGAGTGACTTTGCTGCTGGTGCGAAGGAGAGAGATAATGGAGACAGGGATGGAGAAAAGGGGGTTTCGGGCAGTGGCGATATTCTCATTACTTTCAGTTTATAGCTCGAAAGGACAAAAACTTCGAGTGACATGCACTCTATGCCCAGGCGACAGGTTGTCCTTCAACTGCTGCCAAGTCAATGAGTAACCTGTCCAAGCATTTGTCAGCACAGCATGGCAATACAAAATGTGGTGAAAGATCCTGCTCGCCGGTCAGCTGAAGGAGTTGATGAGCAGCCGACCCCAGGCAGAGCTTTTTTCAAGTGTTGGAGCGTTTATATGTTTATATGCCATTTTGTATACATTTATACAACACTAAGCGATGACAGGGTGTGTGATAGATAATCCTAAGTGCCATGTAATCTTACGTGACGCATAATTGTGTGATATATAATCTTTTCATGTGTGCTTGCATTTGAACATATACTGTGTGACATTTATAATTATGAGTGACGTATAATCAAGTGTGGAAGCAATTTGAACAATGAATAAGCTGTGAATAATGATGCAACAAGTTGGTTGAGTTGGTGAAGGAGAGCAGTGGAAAAGTACTGAAAAAGGAGTCAGATGAGGTCAAGTAGTATACAGGTTGTATCGCGGAAGTTGTCTTGCCATATAAGGCAAAGGAAGAACCAAAGACTAGAGAATGCTGACCTTGATGGAAGAAGGGAGTTAGCGTGCGATAGTTTGTGTGCCTTTGTGTGTCTTGATAACAGGGAGAATGGGTGAAACAAGGCATGAAACCCTGAGCTCCAGGGAAACAGAGGAAAGGAGTGACTCAACGGACCAACCAGAAGAGAGGTCAACCCACATTGCATAGCACTCTATGTAATAGTATAAATGACTGAGTCAGGGAAGAAGAGTCGGTCAGACTTCGTGAACTGGCACGTTTTGTTGTTGGTCAGGGATAGAAAGTTGACCCAGAGCTCTGTTTGCTTTATCTGATATGCTTTAATAAATGATCATAGAATAAGCTGGATACTCTCCTATTGCTTCATTAAAGAAACACGCAGAACTCAACTCACACATAAAAAGGAGTAGAATGGGTTGGAGTTCAACAAGGGCTATGATGTTTGTCCATGTATCTACACAGTAAATTAAGAAACGGAAAAGTAAAGTGATAAGTAATGAAGTTACTTTTCGATTGCAGTAACTAGTAATCAATTTACAGAAGTAACTAGTAAGAAGTAACTAATTACTTTTTTTGAGTAACTTCCCCAACACTGTTTGTATCTCTCTCAACCTTATGGCACTGTTTGCAATCACCATTGCACAAATGGCTTCCTCTTGTTGCGGAGACAAAAGGGGCCGTCCTCCATCTCTACAAGGTTGTCTTGCAATCCTATGTGGTGCAGAGTAAAATTACAGTAAATATGGCAAATCTTTACTGTAACACTACTGCACACAACCATACACTAAATCTGTGCTGCAGTAAAGCTGTAAGTCTGAATGTAAAATGTAAAAAGTGACAAGTTCCTGTCCCACTGCAAGCTTCATGTATGAAACAATGACAGTAGTGCAGTGCAGATTGTTTAGTGCTGAATTGCTGTCCACACCTGTTCTCCTGACGAAATGTTTGAATAATTGAATTTATAGTGCTTCTCCCAATATTTGGCTGCACCCTTCGACCAGCCTCCGCCATTGTGAGGCCATGATTGACGACATGATCTACAATTGTAGCCCTGATTTCATCAGGAATCCGCCTATGTACTTGGCCTCTTCTTCCTCTTCCCCTGTTCTGTCCCCCTCCCCTTCCTCACCCCTCTTCCACGAGGCTGACCTTCCATTTCTGTGTCACAGTATAGAAATGGTACACACTGTGTCCTGCTTGGTTCATAAATGCTTGTAAAGTGGGGGTTCATGGGATTCAGCTCTGAGTGACTGTGGAGAAATGACTTATCATTGGTTGCAACTAATGCTTCACACAGCCCTTCTCATCAGTGACAGCTGAGGTTCACCTGAGAGAAATTATTCAAATTAGAAGACATTTTCAGGAAAAAAAAAAAAAAACAAGATAAAAATGTATAGAATTTGCTTGACAGATTTTGACAACTAATTCAACATTTTTGACTCAATGAAATGAGGACTATTAGTTTTAAAGGGAATGACTATTCAGCATTCACAAGTATAGTTAATTTCGACTGACATGACATAAGTGAATGATAAAGTTACAAAACAGCAGAGAGTTGTATGAAAGCAATTGATGCGTGTCCAAAAGCATTTGCAATTTGTTGGAAGGAATGAGGAACTGCTGCTACGATGTGCACAAATTAGTAAATGTTGGGGAGGTTGAACTGACTGTTGTGCAAATGTTAATAGTGCTGTGAGAAATGCACCAAAGCGACTCAGAAAAACTGTAAATGCTGTTTTTGTGAATAAATAAATAACCAAATTAAATTATGTTAAAGATTTCCCATCTCATTTTTAACTACTATTAATAACTTCCATGAATTAAATCCCATGAATAACTGGTTTAAGTTTTTACAATGCAGCCAAATTGAAACCAACTAAAACTGTATGTACAGATACATAGCTAGACAGCTGGATAGATAGATAGATAGATTGATTGATTGATTGATGAGCATTTGTGATAAACTTTTATTAAAATACAAAATTTAACACAGAGCACAGAAAAAATGGTTATAATTGTTTTAAGTGATCACAGTGCTGATTAGCTCAGATCGTAAAAGGTTTCGTTTGTGACCCAACCGATCGAGGCAGATGGCCGCCCCCCCTGAGCCTGGTTCTGCCCGAGGTTTCTGCCTCTTAAAGGAAGTTTTTCCTTGCCACTGTCGCCGAGTGCTTGCTCATCGGGGGATCTGTTGGGTCTCTTTAAATCATTTTATAAAGAGTTTGGTCTAGACCTGCTCTATATGTAAAGTGCGTTGATGTAACTTTGTTATGATTTGGCGCTATACAAATAAATCTGATTTGATTTGATTTGATTTGATTTTGACTAAAGAGTAATGATGGTCTACACAAAGTTGAAATTCAGAAATAAAAATAATCAAAAATCTTTTTCCATTTATTGATACTTTCACATGTGGAGTGAACTACACTTAGATGATTTTCATAATGTTGTGGCGGAAAGAGGTGGAAAAGAGGAATCATGTAATCCGGACACAGGTGTCAGATGGGGAATCTCTTTATTCACATCGGCCCTACTAACAACGTAGTCAGAGACAGAAAAACCAACCATACAACATGTGACATGCCTTCTTATAACTAATACAGCCTGTGTGTGTGTATTGTGTGGATTGCCTTCACTGTTATCTTGAACTTCAACCATGGTGATTCTGCAACACTATGTGTGTGTGTGTGTGTGGTGTAGTTCTCTTTCCTGACACCCCAGATGTCTTCTACTTATTGTTTTGACTTGTTTGGCGTCAATACAGTTCCTGATGACCTGACTCTCATATTGACACATGAACAGAGACAAGGCCTCTGGACCCTGTCCTTCCCCTACAATAACATCACTGATCAAACTGTTCCTCAAATAATCCTAGGCTGCTTGAATGTGGTAATTACAAAGCCACTTCTTATCTTCAAAACCTTTCAGAGGAAATGGTTTCAACTACTTCATCACCGGTTTGCAACACAGAGAAGGCAAAAGCTTGTCTACAAATCATTTCCTTAATGAAAACATATAGAAACAGATCTGCAAGAGGACTGAACTTTACAAAAGCCAAAGACAAATAAAAAAGGTGAATATCGTCTCAGTAATCTAGCACTTTAATGATTAAAAGCCTGATAATGGTGGGCAGAAAAAGCAGTCCATAAATCAGTGTCACAACAACCAAAATTGCCACAATTTGTCTTTTTTCCTCCAGAGGAACACATCTGGCAGCAGACAGGGCTTTAAAAGTCCCAACCAGGAAGGATATGAAGAGGGGGAGGGGGAGGAGGAGGTAAACAGCAATGGTAATTCAAAAAGCCTGAATATTAACTTTGGAAATCATGGGAAGGAAAATGAAAAGAGGAGGAGTCCAGATCACGACACAGAACGCTACAGAGATCTTGATTGTTCATTTCAAATGGTACCACAGTGACCGGGTGATGGCCAAATACCTGTAACACAACAGACACAACAGTGAATAAAGAGATAACCACCTTTCCAGGGCGATACAAACCATGAAGCCAATGTTCACCCCAAGACTGAAAATGTACATTTTTATAAAGATAAATACAACTAACCAGTCTTTGGGCTCTTCCAATTCAACAATCATGCAGCTGAGTTGAAGGAGGTCAGAAATGAGAAGGTTTATGACAAAAATCGGAGTAACGTGATCCTTTCTGACCTGCAGGAAAACAGAAAGAAAAGACACAAAAATAAAAGCAGTTGGAGGAGCCATTTTTTTCATAAATATTAGATATGATACACTTTCCAGGCACTGTCACAATAATACTAAGAGACATATTTCTGATTTTCAGATGTATGTGTACTGCTGGATTTACTGAATTTTTGGTATGTGAGGAAAATGCCGAGGCTCCTGTGGAGTCTTTTAATTTAAATTATAGAGTAAATTATTCATGCAGATTTATATTTAACACTTTGTGTCGCCAGATCCAGCAGCAGAGCCAGATCAAGATCCTCTTCAGACAGACTGTACAACAGACACAAGACACATAAATAACTAGATCTCAGTCATAAAATAAGCACCAATGTAGCCGCAAGGGGGTACAAGCCAGTGCCTTATTGTGCCGGTCCCAAGCCTGGATAAATACAGAGGGTTGTGTCAGACGTAAAACTTTTGCCAAATAGAACATGCAAATCAAATCTATGACTTCCATACCGGATCGGTCGAGGCCCGGGTTAACAACGACCGCCATCGGTGCTGTTCACTTACAGGGTGCCGGTGGAAATTGGACTACTGTTCGTCGAAGAAGGAGAGGAGGAAGGTGTGTTCGTAGGAAGAGAGAGAAAAGGAATGCCAAGAGTCTAGGACTGAGAGTAGGGACTCTAAATGTTGGAACTATGACAGGGAAAGGTAGAGAGTTGGTTGACATGATGCAGAGGAGGAAGGTAGACATACTGTGTGTCCAGGAGACCAGGTGGAAAGGTAGCAAGGCTAGAAGTTTAGCAGCAGGGTTCAAGTTGTTCTATCATGGTGTAGATAGGAAGAGAAATGGAGTAGGAGTTATCTTGAAGGAGGAGTTTGTTAGGAATGTTCTGGAGGTTAAAAGAGTATCAGATAGAGTAATGAGTCTGAAGCTAGAAATCGAAGGTGTAATGTTCAATGTTGTTAGTGGGTATGCTCCACAGGTAGGATGTGAGCTGGAGGAGAAGGAGAAATTCTGGTTGGACCTTGATGAAGTGATGCAGAGCATCCCTAGAAGTGAGAGAGTTGTCATTGGTGCAGACTTCAATGGACACGTTGGTGCAGGAAACAGAGATGATGAGGAGGTGATGGGCAGGTTTGGTATCCAGGAGAGGAACGCAGAAAGACAGATGGTGGTTGACTTTGCAAAAAGGATGGAAATGGCTGTAGTGAATACTTTCTTCCAGAAGAGGCAGGAACATAGGGTGAGGTAGGAGTACACAGGTAGACTACATCATGTGTAGACGGTGTAATCTGAAGGAGATCAGTGACTGCAAAGTAGTGGTAGGTGAGAGTGTAGCCAGACAGCATAGGATGGTGGTGTGTAGGATGACTCTGGTGGTGAGGAAGATGAAGAGGGCAAAGACAGAGCAGAGGACTAAATGGTGGAAGCTGAAAAAGGAAGAGTGTTGTATGATTTTTAGGAAGGAGTTGAGACAGGCTCTGGATGGCCAGGAGGTGCTTCCAGTTGACTTGACAACTACAGCTAATGTGATCAGGGAGACAGGTAGGAGAGTATTTGGTGTGTCATCTGGAAGGAAAGTGGATAAGGAGACTTGGTGGTGGAATGAGGAGGTGAAGGAGTGTATACAGAGAAAGAGGTTAGCTAAGAAGAAGTGGGACACTGAGAGGACTGAAGAGAGTAGACAGGAATACAGGGAGATGCAGCGTAAGGTGAAAGTAGAGGTGGCAAAGGCCAAACAAAGGGCTTACGATGACTTGTATGCTAGGTTGGACAGTAAGGAGGGAGAGACTGATCTATACAGGTTGGCAAGGCAGAGAGACAGAGATGGGAAGGACGTGCAGGCGGTTAGGGTGATTAAGGATAGAGATGAAAGTGTATTGACAGATGCCAATAGTGTGATGGGAAGATGGAAAGAGTACTTTGAAGAACTAATGAATGAGGAAAATGAGAGAGAACGAAGAGTGGAAGAGGTGACTGTTGTGGACCAGGAAGTAGCAAAGATTAGTAAGGATGAAGTGAGGAGGGCACTGAAGAGGATGAAGAGTGGAAAAGCACTCGGTCCTGATGATATACCTGTGGAGGTCTGGAAGTGTCTAGGAGAGGTAGCAGTAGAGTTTCTGACTGGGTTGTTCAACAGGATCTTAGATAGTGAGAAGATGCCTGAGGAATGGAGGAGAAGTGTGCTGGTGCCCATTTTTAAGAACAAGGGAGATGTACAGAGTTGTAGCAACTACAGAGGAATAAAGCTGATGAGCCATACAATGAAGTTATCGGAAAGAGTAGTTGAAGCTAGACTAAGGGCAGAAGTGAGCATTTGTGAGCAGCAGTATGGTTTCATGCCAAAAAAGAGTACTACAGATGCAGTATTTGCTTTGAGGATGTTGATAGAGAAGTACAGAGAAAGTCAGACGGAGCTGCATTGTATCTTTGTAGATCTGGAGAAAGCTTATGACAGGGTGCCCAGAGAGGAACTGTGGTATTGTATGAGGAAGTCTGGAGTGGCAGAGAAGTATGTTAGAGCGGTGCAGGACATGTATGAGGACTGTAAGACAGTGGTGAGGTGTGCTGTAGGTGTGACAGAGGAGTTCAAGGTGGAGGTGGGACTGCATCAGGGATCAGCTCTGAGCCCCTTCTTGTTCGCTATGGTGATGGACAGGCTGACAGACGAGGTTAGACAGGAATCTCCATGGACTATGATGTTTGCAGATGACATTGTGATCTGTAGTGAGAGCAGGGAACAAGTGGAGGAGAAGCTAGAGTGGTGGAGGTTTGCCCTGGAAAGGAGAGGAATGAAGGTTAGCCGCAGCAAGACGGAGTATATGTGTGTGAATGAGAGGGACCCAAGTGGAAGAGTGAGGTTACAGGGAGAAGAGATAAAGAAGGTGGAGGATTTTAAGTACTTAGGGTCAACAGTCCAGAGCAATGGAGAGTGTGGAAAAGAGGTGAAGAAGCGTGTGCAGGCAGGCTGGAATGGGTGGAGAAAAGTGTCAGGTGTGATGTGTGATAGGAGAGTTTCAGCTAAGGTGAAAGGAAAGGTGTACAAAACTGTGGTGAGACCAGTGATGTTGTTTGGTCTAGAGACAGTGTCACTGAGGAAAAGACAGGAGGCAGAGCTGGAGGTAGCAGAGATGAAGATGCTGAGGTTCTCTTTGGGAGTGACCAGGTTGGATAGGGTCAGGAATGAGTACATCAGAGGGACAGCACATGTTAGAGGTTTTGGAGATAAAGTCAGAGAGGCCAGATTGAGATGGTTCGGACATGTCCAGAGGAGAGATAGTGAATATATTGGTAGAAGGATGCTGAGTTTTGAACTGCCAGGCAGGAGGCCTAGAGGAAGACCTAAGAGGAGGTTTATAGATGTAGTGAAAGAGGACATGAAGGTGGTTGGCGTGAGAGAAGAGGATGCAGAAGACAGGCTTAGATGGAGGCAACTGATTCGCTGTGGCGACCCCTGAAGAGAAAAGCTGAAAGGAGAAGAACAGTAGTCCAATTTCCACCGGCACCCTGTAGGTGAACAGCACCGATGGCGGTCGTTGTTAACCCGGGCCTCGACCGATCCGGTATGGAAAGTCATAGATTCGATTCGCATGTTTGATTTGGCAAAAGTTTTACGTCGGATGCCCTTCCAGACACAACCGTCTGTATTTATCCGGGCTTGGGACCGGCACAATAAGGCACTGGCTTGTACCCCCTTGCGGCTACATTGAGGAAACAAATGCTGTTCTGCAGAATTTAATAATCATCTGAGTGTCACAGTGTTCAATACTGGGTTTTGAGTGTGAGGGGGAGATGTTGGTGTCAGTGGTAAAGTTAAGAGAGTAAATTTTACTTCCCATCAGTCCTCTGGTAAGAATAATAACAGAAAAAAATGAGGTGGCTCATTAAAAAACCTAATGTATATGCACATATTGAATTTCTGCTCACAACATATCAAATAAGAGAGAAAAAGAAAGACTTGGATAAATGGAGATTTCAATTCCCTGCTGAGTTTCATGGTTACCACTGCTCCTCCATCTAACACTTCTCTCCACCAAGTCCACTGAAACGAAGAAAAGCAGCTGGAAAGCTGGAAAGGCAGATGAAGTATTGCTTCCATCGAGAACAATCGTCACAGTGAAAGCAGAAGTCATAAGACAAACTCCAACGCGTGTGTGTACAATTTTAACTGATTTTGAGGTGTGAAGTTTTCAAAAAAAAAAAAAAGGGACGCAAGCAGCCTCTAGTGGTCGATGAAGGGACATCAGAAATATATTTATTTAATTAAATTAACAAAATTGTAAAAATGCTAATGCTAATGAAATATGCTAAGCTTAGAATTTTCAAATTTAATGAGCTAACATCAAGTAACATGCTGTTCTGCTTATTCCCAACCTTTATTGATGTGTTTTGTTTTGAATGGAGGATCTTGTGTGGCACCACTGTTGCTATTGTTGCCAGGTGGGAAATGCTGAATTATCGTGGCACGGCCTTAAAATTATCGTATTTTGAGGAAAATTATCGTACACACCCAATTTGCATTCTGACGAGGCACAAGACCATCTGCTTTAATAACCCATTATCATAGACCATGTACATTACAGCCTATGACAGTTTTACCTTTAAATAATCTAACAACGGTGGGGAAAAAAAGCACCTTTTGCAGAACAGCGCCTTTTCCTGTGCTGAGTGTAGCATGAGGCTGCACCGAACAGCCTGAAAACACTAAAAGTCATATGTAACTGTCTTCAACATAGCTTCTGTCGAGTCATCATGTATCAAAGTCCTGCCTTATTAATATTTTCAGACACACTCGACATGTGCTAAGTCGTGCGTTGATTGGCTGTAAAGAGGTACGTGAGATGATGCCTAAAAAAAGTGTAGTGTGCATGTGCAGTATCCCTTTTCTGGTTGTGTCAATTAATTAACTTAGCCATGCAATGAAGGGGTCAAATGATCGTACATTATGGGATTTTTGGACTCATTGATCTCGCATCGTACATATGGCAAAATTATCGTACAAAAGTGTTCTCAAAGTGTGGCGCACACCACACCTTAAAACACACCTTTGATACATATGAACTTGTTGGGAAAGAGTCACCTCAGGTCCTTGCTGTTTTTTAAGTGCTGTTTTTGTGAATGAATAAATAACCAAATAAATATGTTTCTCATCTAATTTTTTATTTACAATTAGTTGGCTGTAGAGGCTTTGTGGCCAGGTCAACTACCAGGCTGCTTAAGGACATGGGAATCCGAGGCCAAGCCCAACACCAAGCCATCAAAGCCCAGTCAGGTGCAGCTCAACAGGCTAGTTGGTGGCTGCAGGTGAAGAAGAGAGACACTTCCTGGGCCCCAAAATAACACTATAGGCCTGAAATAACCTTCAAGACAGAAGACATAGAGGGGCTAAGGGCAGAAGGAGGCACATCTGGGATGCCAGATGTCACAGATGAGCCCTCTTGAGGTGCTGGGGACTGGTCATTGAAACACAGATGAAGGACGGTGTTCTCCTGATGACCCCAGTGAAGTTCTTGGCCCCCGCCCCACACATACACACACACAGGACCTCAGTTAGATACCTATCTGATATCAGGGGATGTGTGTGGCAGACGCTTGACCACCCTCAGCTCTCAGCACCACAGTTCCCATTTGGAAACCCTGCTGATATTCCCCACTTACATCTCAGGGAAACCAACTAAGCAAGGGATTGTACCACCTAGTCCTAAACAGAACTGAATGACCATTAATTTAAAAGTTTTCTTTAGAGATCTCAAAGAACTCACATTTAACACATGAATAACTGGCATAGCTTTTTAAAATCCAGCTAAATTGAAACCAACCTATGCTGTAAGTACATATAAATAGATAGAGAGAAACACATTTGCACATCACATAATATAAACATAAAAAGTTAAACATGCAGATCAAAGAAAAAATGGTTATAATTGTTTTAAGTGATCACAGTGCTGATTAGCTCAGATAGTAAAAGGTTTCCTTTGTGACTAAAGAGTAATGAAGGTCTAGACAAAGTTGAAATTCAGAAATAAAAATAATCATAAATCTTTTCCCATTTGTTGATGCTTTCACATGTGGAGTGAACTGCACTTCAATGGTTTTCAAAATATCACTGATCAAACTGCTCCTCAAATAAACCAGTCTGATTACAAACCCACTTCCTATCTTCAAAACCTTTCAGAGGAAACAGTTTTTAATCAACTACTTCATCACAGGTTTGCTCACTGCTGTCCATTTTGCAACAACACAGAGAAGCCAAAAGCTTGTCTGCAAATCCTTTCCTCATAAAAATGTACAAAAACAGATCTGCAAGAGGACTCAACTTTACAAAAGCCAAAGACAGATAAAGGAAGTGAATCTTAACATTGGAATCTTCTGATTCAAAAAAGCGAAGGATGCTGGGGAGGAAAAGCAGTCCATAAATAAGTGTCACCACAATTAGCAGCAGACAGGGCTTTAAAAGTCCCAACCAGGAAGAATATGAAGAGGGGGAGGGGGAGGAGGAGAAGGACAGCAATGGTAATTCGAATGGCCTGAATATTAACTTCGGAAAAAATGGGGAAGAAAAGGAAAAGAGGAAGAGCCCAGACCACAACACAGGCCACTAGAGGGATCTTGATTGTTCGTTTCAAATGGTACCACAGCGGCTGGGTGATGGCCAAATACCTGTAACACAACAGACACACACATAGTCTGTGTGAATAATCTTTATATAGTATAAAATGGTCAGACACAGAATAGATACACAGAGTGAATAAAGTGATAATTACCTTTCCAGGGCGATACACACCATGAAGCCAACGCTCACCCCAAGACTGAAAGAGTAGATATGCAATAAGATAAACTTAATTAACTGGCCTTCAGGCCTTGCAACTTCAACTATCATGAAGCTGACTTGAATGAGGTCAGAAATGAGAAGGTTGATGACGAAGATCGGAGTAACGTGATCCTTTCTGACCTGCAGGAAAACAGAAAATAAAAAAAAATAAATGCAGTTGCTGTAGGCATTTTTTTTTTCAGAAACTTTTTCAGAACTTTTCAGTCCTTGTGACAACAAAACTAAGGGACATAGTCTATTTACTAACACGTGAGAACTGATTTTTAGGTGTATGTTTAACGCTGGATTTAGTACAGACACACAATTTTGTGAGGAAAATTTTGAGTAAAAGCTGCCGTGCAGTCATTCCATTTGAATTATTCAGTGAATTATAAAAATAAAAAATAAAAAAAAAAACAAATTTTTTTGACCCCAGATCCAGCAGCAGAGCCAGATCAAGATCCTCTTCAGACAGACTGTACAACAGACACAACACACACAGATGAATAGATCTCAGTCATAAAATACTCACCATTGAATAAACCCCATGAATGGCTACCAGGATCAAAGGAATGCTGATACAAATGATTATGCAATTCACCACGAACATGATGGATTCAGCTTCCATCAAAACATTTTCAGTGGTTGAATTGTTGCAAATGATGTAACTGTCATTGCAGCTTTGGTTCTGTGAGGTGTTTTTCATGTTGACATCTGCCTTTCTTCACTGTTTAAACCTGTTGTTTGAAAGATCAGAATTTTTTTTTAATAACTCTGTCACATTGTTCGGTGATAACAATTGTCGTGCTGTTCACACAACACCAAAATCCAACAAGTCTTAACCCTGTCAGGTAAGACGCTGAAATATTTTCATAATTCAACATTTTAGTAGAAATCTAAATATACACATATATATATATATATATAGATGTATGTATTCAAAAAGAAAAGAAAGAGGAAAAGAAGAAAGATGAAAAAAGGGAAAACAAATGCAATTGTAGAATACTATAAATCTGCAGCTCAGCTTCCTTGTTATGTAGTTTTTATAGATTAGGTTTTATATAGACTGAGATAAATAATCAAACACAAACTTTACCTTTTAAAGTCCGTGAAACACAACCTAGGTGATTTTCTTTTAGCAGTCTTAATATCACAATTCACACGGTGTGAGAATGTGTGATGTGACAATGTGACAAGATATTGTACTAAGGAGGTTCGTGATGATGTAATCACTTCCTTTGTGGCTTTACTACGTAATCCATGCTGCCAGAGGTAGATTCCAGAGAATGTACAGTACCAATCAAAAGTTTGGATGCACTTTCCTGTTCAATTGAATGGGAAAGTGTGTCTAAACTTTTGACACACTTGTCTCTGACAAGACATGTTAGATCAGCCGGTAGTTGAGAGGACTTATTGGTTGGACACCAGAAACAAAAAAAAAAACAAAAATCCTTTTTGTGCCTGGATAGCAGGAGAGTGAGGAGGAGGGGAAAAAATTAATAAGATGTTCGGCTAGTTTGACCATTTCTCCCACTGCCCACCTCCCAGCTCAATTCCCCCACCAAGCATGATGAAGGGTGGATGGGAAAAGAAAACTTGGGGTAGGAGAAATAGCACGATAGGGCAGGAAACTGAAAAAGGAAGAGTTCCCATCTTGCCTGATTAGAGTTGAGTCTCTCAACAGAGCTGAGATATTCAAGATTCTTATGGTCAGTCCAGACCAGGAATGGTTGCTCTGTCCCCTCCAACCAGTGGCACCATTCTTCCGGAGCCAAGTTAAGCACCGATTGTGTTCTCCAGTTCCTTTCTGCAGTCGAGGAGATTATGAGAGAGAGAGGTGCCGGATTAAAGTTTGCCACTGTTGGAACCTCTCTGAGACAGCGTGACCCTGACACCAACATGAGACGTGCTAGCTTCCACTGGTAACACCAGGAGGGGAGAGGAAGTGAAACAGTTCTTGAGGTTGAGGAGTCCTGTGAAACCTGTTGACACCAATGAGAAATGGACCACAAAAGTTGCCAATCCAGCGCCAGCATAGGAATCAAAAACAGATGGTCCTTGTCAGGCAATGAGCCGACAGAAAAGAAAATACGATAAAGGATATCTTGCTCTTTGGTACACGGTGGTGGTGGTGGGTGCAGATTAGACATCCATGTGTGTTCTGTTTCTCAAGCTTTTTTTTTTTTTTGTATCATGCAATCACAAATAAAGTCTGCCCTATTTATGTTCTATCTGCAGCATTTGGTGATTTTAGCTCTGCTGAAGGGGACCAGTTTATTGAGATGACCTCTGACTCCACCCTGAAGACGAGGTTTACAGCTCAGACTCCTAATGAATTCTGATTTAAAGTGGAGAGGGAGTTTCCAATCATCGAGCAGAGAGCTGAGGACATTCTTCTTCCCTTTGCAACACCATCTCCCTGTAAAATGGGATTTCCAGCTGTTGCTTCACTGAAAGCAGGGTACAGATTTCAATTCCACATTCAACATGACTTGAGAGTGGCAGTATCAAATATGAGATCCCATTTGGAAAAGATGTGCAGTGCAATAGAGGCTCATTGCAGGCATTACTGCAGTGATAGTTATCATGTATTCACTTCCTCACGTGTCTCGCCGAACGCGTTTACCCTTTTTTTCCCCTAAAGATTGCAAAGTGGCAACCTGAAGAACAATTTGATTGTTTTCTCTATTTTTGAAAATTGTGTTATTTGACTTTATTTATTTAAACTATGGATAAAACTCTGTGTTACCTCAACTTGAAAATTTTAAGCTTAACATTTTTAGTTAGCATTTAGTTGGTGCGATGGGGACAGTTGGAGCTTGAAAATTAGGGAATGACTAGTGAACCACAGCTATATATACATTCTAAATATATGTATCTAGATAGATAGATAGAGAGAAACACATTTGCATATTACATAATATAAACATAAAAAGTTAAACATGCAGAGCACAGAGAAAATGGTTTTAAGTGATCACAGTGCTGATTAGCTCTGATAGTAAAAGGTTTCCTTTGTGACTAAAGAGTAATGATGGTCTAGACAAAGTTGAAATTCAGAAATAAAAATAATCATAAATCTTTTCCCATTTATTGATGCTTTCACATGTGGAGTGAACTACGCTTAGATGGTTTTCAAAACATCACTGATCAAACTACTCCTCAAATAATCCGGACTGGGCTTCTCTGAAGTTTTTTTTTTTTTTTTTTCTCTTTTGGCATTTTCCCTATTTGGAGTCGCCAAAGCAAGTCAGCTCCGTGACTTCCATGTTTGATTTGGCTACGGATTTTACACTGGATGCCCTTTCTATCGCAACCCTCACCATTTCTCTTGGCTTGGGAGAGATGCCAAAAGCTTCTCTGCAATTCCTTTCCTCATAAAAATATACAGAAACAGATCTGCCAGAGGACTCAACTTTATGAAGGCCAAAGACAGATAAAGGAAGTGAATATCATATATGAAATCTACTTTTACTATGGCAGAAAGTGGAATAATGGTTGGCAGAAATAGCAGTCCATAAATCAGTGTCACAACAACCGAAATTGCCACAATTCGTCTTTTTTCCTCCAGAGAAAAAAATCTGGCCATTGACAGGACTTTAAAAGTCCCAACCAGGAAGAATATGAAGAGGGGGAGGAGGAGGGATACAGAAACAGTGATTTCAATGGCGCGATAAACATCAGGGAAAATAATAGGGAGGAAAATGAAAACACAACACAACAACAAAGACCACAACCACCAGAGAGATCTTAATAGTTTGATTCAAATAGTACCCCAGCGACCAGGTGATGGCCAAATACCTGTAACATAACAGACACACACATAGTGTTAATAATCTGAGTTATATAGCAATAAGGTTGCATGTCACCACGTATATGATGGATTCAGCTTTCAACCAATCAGTACCAGTTTTGGTTGAATTATTTTTGTCATCATTGTGTATGATGTACAAAACCATTGTAGCTTTGGTTCTGTGAGGTGTTCATGCTGAAAGCTGCCATTCTTCACTGTTAAACCTGTTGTTGGAAAGATCAGAAATGTTTTGGGTTTTTTTATTTTTAAACAACTACGTCACATTGTTCGATGTTCACACTACGTGCTGTACACACAGCTCTTGTCCAACTGGTGTCAATTTCGTCAGACAGGAAATATCGTAATATTTTTGTCAACCAGGGGCGTAGCATCAAATTCTGGGCCCTGTGCACTCTCAATGTCAGTGGGCCCCTATCCATGCCAGTGCACGAGGCGCGTGAGCAAAACCAAAAAAATAATTGGGGTATTTATTTAATAAACAAGCATAAATAGGGTTTTAAGCTACAATCAGATCAGATTATATTGATGAGTGGTTCTTTCATTCACCACCTGAATTAATCAATTGGCCTACTCGTGCTCAAATACCTAAAACATTAGGCTACATCTGGTTTGTGTACTAACATTTTCATACATGACACTCGTGCAAATTGTAATTTAAAAACATTTATTATTGAACAGGAGACAACTATACACTCAGAATCAAACCAAATTAGCTACATTGCTTTTGTAATGAGATGGGTTACGAAAAAAGAAATAGAAAAAGAAATAAAGCCTTGCTGACACGAGATGTAAAGATGTAATTTACATCCCAGTAAATGCCCACTCTCTTGTGAACCAACATACTAACGGGGGTCGGAGGGGGGAGCTCGTGTGGCATACAGAGCCATCAGTAGTTTGATATACTTACCTTTATATTAGTTACATGTTTAATTTGCACTTCATTGAGTATCGTTAATGTCCAAAGTATTGTGATATTTTCTGAGTGTTTTCTGTTAGGGTAAGATTATTTGTTGAAAAATGTAGTTATCTAGCAGTATGCAGTGTCTAACTCCTACCAGCAGAGGGCACGTTCGCAACACTGAGTGTGCATATACGGCCAACAATTGAATTGGACGCAACTGGACTTAGGACTTAAATTGTCCAGTTGTGTTCAATTCAATTGTTGGCCGGATATGACTATGACCTGGATGAATGAGAATATGCACAGACACTGAGTGTGCAGGGACAAGGGAAGTCTGGTGTAAATATATCCAGAGAATAAGAGCACACACTGAGTTGTAAAGCTGTATGTGTGGCGAACTGTGATCATTCATATCATATATTTTGCTCTTTGCAGGCAAGCAGGACGAGTTAGAGTTAGATATTTTGATGGATGAATATGTTATGTGACAGTTTATGATCCCGGTTGGATTTAAGGTGGTCTTATAAAATGTTATGAATGTTATTTTTTCAGCTAACGTAATGGACTGAGAATGGCTAGCCTGTTGTCACAGTAACTAGCACGGGTTGCCGTTAGAGCAGGGGTCGGGAACCTTTTTGGCTGAGAGAGCCGTGAAAGCCACTTATTTTAAAATGTATTTCCTTGAGAGCCATATAACATTTTTTAACACTGAATAAAAGTAAATGTGTGCATCTTTAAGTAAGACCAACAATTTTAGAGTATAATAAGTCTCTGAATTTGTTCTTTTTAATAACGTTGTTATACTGAAGCTAACCAATAATAAATAAAACACTTTTACCATTAATGCGACTTCTGGTGCTGCATGGTTTTGCTTATGTCTTTGTAGTCTGGTTGATACGTGGTGAGGTTAAGCTTCATGCAGGCGTTGAGGTTTCCATCCGTTAAACGTGATCGTAGGTTGGTCTTGATGTTTTTTAGATGTGAGAACGACTGCTCACATGCATACGTAGAGCCAAACATGGTCAATACGGCAATACTCACACACTGCAGTGTGTGGTATGTGACAGGAAGTGCATTCCAAGTTTTGACAATCAGCTGGTCTGTGGGTTGAAGTTTTTTCATTTCGAAATACGACTATGAAACTGCAAAATACAACTACAAAAACCCCCGCAAGAGTTCATTCATTATGGGACTGTTCTGACTCCATACACTTTGGCCCTTCAGGGGTGCTTTGACTGTACTGACTGGTTTGTCCTTCAGGAATCAACTACCAACATCCATGATCTGACTGATGTCGTTTGTAGTTAAGTTTCCTTCTGTGTGGACTGTGTGATCCCAAGACAAACAGTTGTTTCTTGAACCAAAAGATCTACTTCGGGAAAAAAAGGCTGCTTTTAGAAGCGGTGATAGACTTGCATATGCAGAAATTAGGAAATCATTCCAGGCTGAAATGGCTAAGGCAAAAGTCAAAATTAACGCTAAAATTGAGTGTAAATTTTATGAGTCTGACCTTAAATCAGTCTGGAATGGCATGAAACTGATGACAGGTCTACAGAGAAGCAGCTATACTGTCTCTTTAAGTGGTTATTCTTAAAATGTGCACTTGGCTAATGAACTGAATACTTTTTATCTGAGATTTGATTCAGACGTTTTCTGTGATAAAGCTAGCGACATGTGTGAACTTGGGAGGGACTCGCCCTGCTTTTAACATTGATGTTACCATGGTTGCAAAGCTTTTAAAAAAAAAACAAGTGTAGTAAGAGTTGGGGTCCAAACAACATTAGTGGTCGGGTGCTTAAATCCTGCTCCTTACAACTCAGTGGAATTTTTCTAGAAATCTTAACACAATCTCTCTGTGTGCAAACAGTTCCTAAAGTATGGAAGCATGCCACTGTTATTCCTGTTGCTAAATGTAAAAATCCTAAAAGCCTAAATGCTCTCACCTCTGTGGTGATGAAAACCTTTGAGAAACTGGTTAAGAACGAGATATTGAAGCAGGTTGAAGACCAATTAGACCCACATTTATTTGCTTATAGGACTGACAGAGGTGTTGAGGATGCCACTGAACACTTGTTTATGAGGCAACGTTTACAGTTTGGTTATTGGTCCCAGTTTCCGGGTGGTGCCCCACATTATTAATTGAATTTAATCATTTCTGATTTCATAATTCATAATTATTTCTGATAATTAGGAGTTATAACTAATAGCCAAACGCACCGTTTTCAAACCCAACACCATTCTATCCAGCAGGCTGTTCTCCATGCTGACCAAGCAGGCATCTGCCTGTGGATTTAGGATTTCTTGACAAATAGGCTTCAGTCAGTGAAGACACACCACTGTGTTGTGATGTGCGGCACATGGAGTGGTGTGTTTAAGTAAAAGACGAAGCCAGATTACCACACACTGCTGCACATCAACCAGGTGGTGGTAGAAAGGGTGTTGAACTTCAACTTCCTGGGCATACGCATGACCGAAGACCGCAAATGAACAACACCACAGCACTGGTTAAGAAGGCACAGAAGCAGCTGCACTTCCTGAAAATGCTCAGGAGGGTAAACCTTTCAAAACATCCCCTTGTGTCCTTTTACCAGCGCACCATAGTGTCATCACAACATGGCATCTTGGTGTGGTATTGGAGCAGGACTGCAGGAGACAAAAAAAGCGCTACAAAGAATGATAAAAATGGCTTAACATGTTATTAGTCAACAGCTACCTGCCTTGGATGACATCTTTCCTCTCACTGGTTGGGAAAAATACAAAACATCCTGAGGGACTCTTTCCACCCTGCTCACCACCTGTTTGAACTGTTGCCCTCTGGAAAGCACTACCGGTCTATCAAAACACACACCACCAGATTCAGGAAGTTTTTACCCCCAGGCCATCATCATCCTGAAAACACACTGAAATCATGTTGAACACAACACACAATACATTCAAACAGTCCCATGCAATAACGAACCTCACTTCAGTAAACACCTTATTACTGAACTCTAATGTGCAATATTGTGATGCATTCGTTGGCAGTGTATGCATGTGGAGTAAAAACAGTGGGATGTGTAAGAGCACGTGTGGGTGTGCGATTGTGTATTTCTACCCCTCTTACAATATTTTCTATTTTCTTAAGAACATTTCTTCTTTTTTTTATATATATATATTTTAGTACAATGCTGAGAGCAAGTAAGTTTCACTGTATGTTTGTACAATGACAATAAAGAACATTGGAAGGCTATGTCTGACATTATCTCCCACAAGTTCCCATTTTCCCATGTTAAAATTACATCTACCGGAGAATAAAGTGTCCACTGAGTGTTGGTCTCTCTGACAGGCGACCAGAGGCGGATACAGACAGCTAAACAAGTTGTCTGCAAGTTCACTTTTTTTCTTTGCTCCTCCACCAAGAGAGAGCAACAAGTACCAGGTTAGCACTGCTGTTCCCCGAGCTCTCTGCAGGCCTGCTCACAGCAGACTGCCTGCTGACACCTTCCGGCTAGAAATACAGAGAAACGTGGAGTGACTCAGAAATCAAGCGTAATCACAATCCATTTATTCCGTTCTGGGTAGGCAAAGGCAGTGACTTGTTGAAATGAGCTGAGGAAAAGGGGCAGAGGCTATGTGATCCATTTGAAAAGATTTATTATAGGCAGTTTTGTTTCAAAGATCCAGCTGAAGGTCAGTGTTTTCTTTTTCTCTGTAACAGAAGAAATGTTCACGTTTAAATCTAACAATCAACGACATAACACAAATCAGTCGGGATACTGTACAAGAAATAGAAGAGAAAGAAGACAAAAAACCAAATAGAGGACTGGTATTCAGTATATGTTCCATCTTTTGTTGTTATGCCTTTGATTTTGAAGATGTAATGATGGTCATTTCTTGATATTTTCAGAGATGAAGTGAACCTGCAGTGAGATGGCTTTTGAAATATCAACAATCAAACTTCTCCTTAAAATTCCTTAATCTGTGTAGCTTTTCAAAAAAACAGTCTTTAATCAAGTAATTGCTCTTCAACCAAAAGCACTTTTTTTCCGTTTCTCTGCCATCATGGAGTGACTGAATTTGACATATCATCATTGCTGTCCATTTTGCGACAACACAGAAACGCCAGAAGCTTGTCTGCAAGTCCTTTCCTCATGAAAACATACAGAAACAGAACTGCAAGAGGACTCAGTGGCACAACTAGCCTGTGCACCAACGAAAGGAGGGCTAAGTCTAAACCACAGCTCCTTCACAATTTAGCAATCAATCATATCACTGTTTTGAATGTGTATATTATCCTGTGTAACTTCTAATGTGCACTTTTTTCTGGGAGGTTGGTCACAGACTAACAGCTAGGCTGACTGTGATTTTCTGAACAGAAAAGGTCCTTGTACAAACTTTTTAAAACTCCAATTAAACATTTGACTGAGGAACCATGCAAGAATATAAAAGTGGCAAGCATATCCCACAAAATGGAATAATAATAATAATAATAAAAACGTGTCACAGGGGGTGCTGGAGCCAATCCCAGCTCACAGTGGGCGTGGGCGGGGTACACCCTGGACAGGTCACCAGTCCATCACAGGGCCAACACACAGAGACAGACAGAGACAAACAACCACTCACACTCACACTCAGACCTACAGACAATTTAGTCACCAGTTAATCCAAACATAATGTCTTTGGACGTTGGGAGGAAACCGGAATACCTGGAGAGAACCCGCGCAGGCACGGGGAGAACATGCAAACTCCACACAGAAAGGGAACCAAACCCGCAACCTTCTTATTGTGGGGCAAAAGCGCTAACCAGCCGCAGCCAGCTGTTGTTTTTTTATATTATGAACAGGGCATTGTATATCATGGAGAAAGTGCCAAGGTTTTAGCCTGACACACTGGCATATACTGTTCAGGTACTGTAGTTACTGACTTTGGTCATGTTTCTGATGAATGTGACACATACATCAGGTTGCTCTTGGTCTCCAGCTGACACCCAAAGGGAACTTCAAGATAAAGAGGGTCCATATTCTTGTATGATTAAACCCAAAAATCTACTGCTAGTTACTGCTAGTCCTTGACTGTTAAGTTATTAGACTATTAAGTTAAAGATTTGATTCTAAAAATGCATGCAGTCAGATGCAGGTCTTCTACAAAGCTCAAATGACATACTTTGACCCTAGCTACTCCTCAGACCTTCAAAGAAAAACAGAGGCAATCAGACAGCTAAAGCAGAAAAACATTAGAGCCACAGAGGTGGCAGCAGACAGAGCTTTAAGTCAGAGCCAGACAGGCAACAAAAATGGGTAAAGGTATGAGAGCAAGGTAGAAGAGAGATTGTTCTAAGTATATGCCAGTAACGAAAAAGATTAAACAAATCAGTCAGACTACAAGACAGACAACAACAGAACAAAGAGTTTGTCTGCTGCAGTGTGATTTTGATGGCAATGTACCAGCAAGAAAAGACAAGATATTCTGAATATCACAGAGCAGTATTGCAGTATTGCTTTATGATACAGGAAGATAACTACCTTTCCTGTGCCACACACACCCTGAAAGCAAGACTGGCCATCAGTCCATATAGGAAAAGCTAAAAAAAAAATAAAATAAAATAAAAAAAGATATTGTCTGCAAAAGCAGAAGGAGCTGATTTGGATGAAATAGGCACTAAGGATGTTTGTGACATAGATGACAGAGACAAGCCTGCAGGAAACAGCCATGAAAATGGGAGTTATATATGTTTTATTTACTCCACTATGCAAAATGTAAACAGATTTTTAATTATTAATTTTTTTCTACCTTTTTAATTTTTATGTTAAAACTTTTTTTCTGTTCCATCTCATCAAGCACCTTCTCAGTTTAAACACATATTAGGCTGTATGTTTCGTATGAAAACTGCTATTCAAATAAAATTCATAAGTATATAATTAAAATAAAAACATTGTACTAAATTCACTCATTTGGATGTGCTGAATTTGTGAAGATATAGTGTTCACCAATAAGGACAGTAAATATACGCTTATGGGACACTGACTAGACATGATTTGGAAAGAAATAGGCTTGCTGTTCCCTTCCTGGTTCAAGTGTTCGTGCTAAGCAAAGTAAACCTACAGCTGACTCAAGCTTCATACCTCACAGACATATGAGAGTAGTATCTATTTGTGCATCTAAATTTCACTAAAGTAGCAAAAAGAAGCTTCGTGTAATGATCCTTTCATATTTTTTGCTAAATGTCAGAAGAGTCTACAGGCTATAACAGGATGAATATGTGTTTTTGGATCAAATTACAGATTTGATGCAGTTGAAATTATTTATTCAAATCACAAACAAATGTGCAGAAATATAAGTGTAAATCATTGGATCTTCATACCAGGCAGCACAGGCAATAGATTGTCAGTACTGTCAAGGGTAAGGCAGCAAAGACGTTGATCATCAACAACACAACATATATATTAAGAAAGTCTACAGCCGTCATCCTGTAGCTGGTTTCCTGTAGTGGAGAAAACACAAAAAAACAGAACAGAGAGCTAATCTGTTGGACTTCATTCATCAGAAATGAATTCCAGCTGTGCAGCAAAGAGTTTCATAAAATCTTCCATTTACTGGACTCTGCGTATCAATGACAAAATTGGCATTAAAGACTGAATATGTTATGGCGACATTAAATTACAATGTTATATTGGCATTAAATGACAAAATTATGCTGACATTAAATGCAATGTTATAGTGTTGTGTGTAATGTAGTGTGTGAGTTTGTTCTCGACCTGCTCTATATGTAAAGTGCCTTGATGTAACTTTGTTATGATTTGGCACTATACAAATAAATCTGATTTGATTTGATTTGATAATTGCATAAAATTACTATATTGTGCTGAAATTAAATTACAATGTTGGACTTAAAGTGTCTGGATTAACACATTACAGTTATAATGATATAGTTAGAAAATGAACTGCGCCCAATTTTCTTTGAAAAGTAGCTCTTGCCAGGAGTCACTGCAGATTCGGGCAATTGTCAGAGACATGTTATTAAAGGCAATAAATCTCCAAACCCGATGATTCTGACTTCCGGATCTTAACTATCCATCCAAATCTTTCTATTTAAAGTGCCAGGACTTTATAAATGACTGTTGATTTCAGCAGCACTGTTGTTCCTCTGAGTAAAAACACCCCGATAACACATTTTCTGTGGGTTAGATTTTATGGAAGGGGTTTGCTCTAACGCAAAAACAAAACAAAATTGGTCAGTAAGACGTTATGATGTGAAATGAAGTAAATTTTCACATCGTAACGATATATGACTTTTTGCAATTAAGCCAAAAGCAGCAGAATGACTCCAAAGCTCAACACAACATGAAGGAGAAAGTCATAAATCTGCCTTATTCCTTTTCCGAGTTTCACCTTGTTAATATGAGAAGGAAGGTTTCTCCCCAGCAACTCATTTTACAAACATTTCAAACATTAAAACAACAACAGAAACACAAAACTGCACACTTCACACAATGTCCTCGAAGAAAACAGCTCCGTTATTTCACTGTGGTTTGTTGATGAGCAGCAGAGGGGGACTGACTTCCTGTAGCCAAACAGATAATCTCACCTCTAAAACTCACGCAAACCTGCGAAACACTGCACACATGTCTCAAAATAAACTCGTCCAACCATAACACTGGCAACACTTCTCAGAGAGCAGGACACACTGACATAAAAAACACTCACAACGGGGAGCATCACATACATTACTTAGTTTTATCTTGAGGTTTTTATGATTTTCCCATAAATCAGTATTTCATGATAGAATAAGTTTAACACCAGTTCACTTTACTGAAAGTATTAAATAACAAGAATGAAAACTACTGAAACAGATTTCTTGGATAGGCTTTCAGCTAAGATTGCAATCAGCTGTGTTTGGAATGATTATTTTTTTCATTTTATTTTAAATATTCTGCTAAGAATTTCCATATATTTTAATATAGTTATTACAGAAATGTGTGAAATTTGCCTTCATCTTGTTTGGAATGTGTTTTTAACAGTTTTGAAAACAAGCATGTTAGCAATTGAAAATGTGCTGTATTGCAGGTGGTCGGGTACGAATGAGAAAAGAGGTGATGGATTTTGGGAAATGTGGTCTTTAAATGCATTTTGCTCATTTCTTTGTTTGCTTATTGTTTGTCCTTGTGGTGCAAAAAGGACGCACTTGTAACCAATTTGAATGCTAGATTAAAAGTCAGTGAAAACGTTTATAACATTTTTCGTAACAAGCAGAATTTTAATATTCATTAACTTGAAATAGACAGAACTCACATTAAAATCCCTCACAGTCCCAACAGAGCAGTGTTAAGACTTATATTTACTACGTACATTTCATTCGTCGATACACATGCAATCATAGGGATTAGGCCAGCAGATGTCGCCATTTTATATTGTATTTTATGATTTGGAACATTGAAACCTTGAACACATCCTCTTCATCGTGATTCAGTGGATGTGAGTATTGTGCTGCCTGTTTCCTTGTTGGTTGCTTCAGAGAGCAGCAGCAGTAAGACTCCCAGAACCTCAGATACAGCATGAAGAGTGACTCCCAGCGGTAGTTGATTGAAATATTGAACAGGGCTATTAGTAAACAATTATAATGATCCCCGGATTATAAAAGAAACTGTCCTTGACTTGGTGAATGCTGTCATTATAGATACCTAGGACTTTTTGTGACAGTGAAAGCGGAAATGTTTTCATTAAACATTACATTCATGGGGTTAGCACTGTTGCCCCACAATAAGAAGGTCGCAGGTTCGGTTCCCTTTCTGTGTGGAGTCAGCATGTTCTCCCCGTGCCTGCGTGGGTTTCCTCCAGGTACTCCGGTTTCCTCCCACCATCCAAAGACTTCATGTTTGGGTTAACTGGTGACTCTAAATTGTCTGTAGGCCTGAGTGTGAGTAGTTGTTGGTCTCTGTCTGTCTCTATGTGTTGGCCCTGTAATGGACTGGTGACCTGTCCAGGGTGACCCCACCCTCGCCCAGTGTGAGCTGGGATTGGCTCCAGCACCCCCCGTAACCCAGAAATGGATAAGCGGTTGAAGATGAATGAATGAATGCATGAATGAATGAATTACATTCATGTGGCCGTACATTAAGATATGTCTTCTTTACAGCTAAATCTTCTTCCTGTTTGTCAAAATGACAGTGGTCAGGATGATTTTCTCTGACTTGAAGATAATAATTCTAAGCAGTTCAACAGATGGGTTAGAGTAAGGGCTTCAACAGATGCCTTTAATTCATTTCCATGCATCCATCCATCCTTTCATCCTCTTCTGATTATCTGGGGCTCGATCTTGATGGCAGCTATGAAGTATATTGCAGATGTGGCTTTTAGTTTTTGTCTTCTTTTTCATTCTTGCCAAATCAAATCAGATTTATTTGTATAGCGCCAAATCATAACAAATTTACATCAAGGCACTTTACATATAGAGCAGGTCTAGACCAAACTCTTTATAAAATTATTTAAAGAGACCCAACAGATCCCCCGATGAGCAAGCACTTGTAAAACTTCCTTTAAGAGGCAGAAACCTCGGGCAGAACCAGGCTCGGGGTGGGGGGGAGGGGGGGATCTGCCTCGACCAAATACATTTGTTAAAGTTTTCCAAAGCTGCTACTGCTATTTCTTTAGCTATAGGCTACTGTATATAAAGTAACTTCTAAGGAGTTGCTGCATATTGTAAAAAAAGAAGAAAAAAAAAAGATATCAGAAAATAATAATAAGAAATTATTTTAATTGTCTCACCGAAAAGCTAAATCCTCCCAAACGCAACTGCACAGCTAATAGCTGGACAGTATCAAGCTAGAATACTTCAATCATGTGCAAAAATGGAACTGTTTATTTTCAAAAGGTCAACTCTGTTCTGTTTTCATGAAGGATGAAATAATATACAGAAAGCGACTGTACACTACACTGTAAACATGTATATTTCTGCTACAGTTGGACATTTTGGACATTTAAACATGGGAGTTTATTGGGACTGACTCAATGTTAGAACAGGACTCTAGTGGTCTGTAGAGAACCTGCACTTTTTGGCACGTTAACAAATTGGATGAAAAAAACTAAGTAAAACCAGATTATTATGACTTTGACATCATCACTATTTTTTTTATTTATCCTTGTTTGGCTGGTTGTTTGTTCTTAATCTTACTCATATCCCGAGACATGATATAAAAGGCTGTTGGACACTGTTTGAATTTTTTTGGTTTATTTCATCAGCCAGTGTATCCACAGATCAGACGTCAACAAAGAAGTTACTGCAAATATCACACAGCAAAAGTAAATACAAGCATTGGTATTAGAAAATAAAGACTTGCCTGTTTCTATAAGGCTCATTTGGATAGAAGGTCTTACACTTGGAAAATTTTTATTAAAAGTAACACAACAAACACATGAGTAAAAAATGTCCATCCAGATGTACATTTTTATAGTGAAAACGCACAATTTAGTTGCGTTCCTCTGTTGGGGTCGAAGCAAGGAATGAATGTAAAAATGTGAACAAACAAAAAAAAATCCCCAACAACTTCTGCATCTTCTTCAGCCTCTTTAGGGATCAGAGTCTCAACTGTTCAGTGGCGGTGAACTGGTCTATTAAAAATAAAATCACTGGAGCTATGTCATCCCATCAGAGGTCTGAAGACAGCCTATGTGTTCTGGATGAGTCACCCAAAACACTTCCTCACCACCATCCACCAGCCTGTACAAAGGTCGTGTTGCAGAAGGAGAAGTTGGAGCGATGTCATTGTCTTCTTCTAACATTTTTCTCCAGACGTAGATTCATGTATGGTCCAGTCCATTCTTGGTATTAGAGGAAGTTGATATTGGATATGTTACTATCCTTCGATTTCTCTTCTTGTTTTCTGTCTGGGTTCAGTCCCTGGTTTCTTCCTCTATGATTGCCTTGCCGTTCAGCCTCAGCCCTTCTTCTTCTGCCCTGCTGCCCGTCTCTGGGCTTGGACTTGGAGGCAGCAGCTCCATGTCCTTGGAGCTGCTGGTGCTGGCTGCTCTGGCAATCCTGGTCAGGGTTTGTTCATATGGCGATGGCAGGTAGACCATGAGGAACACGCCGTCTGTCACGTCCTGCTCGGAACTAGAGCTGGGGACCTGGTGTTGCCCCCTGCTGCGGCGGATGGATGACAGCAGTTCGCAGTTTCTCTCTGGGTCCTGCAGGTCCTCCAGGGCGATCACATTGGCCAAGCCGAGCTTGCCATTTAGACTGAAGCCTCGTCTGCGGCGCCATAGCAGGAAGCCAAATATGCTGAAGAAGAGGAGGAGGAAGGAGACAGTAGCTACAGTGATGTAAGTGATGGATCCTACACTGAGGATGGATTCACCAGAGCTCTGGCCCTGTAAGTTAAATACAGAAAGATTACGTCCCATCTTCTGTCAACACACCAATACAGGGTCAGTCAGGTGAAACATGCTCACTCTTCATTTTAACTTAAGTTATTTTGTGTAATTTCTCATTAAACCAAAGAAAAAGCAATTTTCTATACCGTTTTTTTGTGTTTCTAAAATTGCGACATAAAAAAGTAAAAAAAAAAAATTTGTCAAGCTACTTGATGCTAAGAGAAAAAATCTTTACTTCCTGACATCAAGCACAATCCGTTATACACACACACGACAAAAACATGTCTACACAACACAAAGAAAACATGAGGACCGTCTCTTATATCACCAGTAAAATCCAAAATGATTTATATTGGAGATTTATTCATCAGGTCATTCAAATGCCACAGGATGTAGGTTATATGAAACACATCAGCACATTCAGTAACAAATGTAATATTTCACATTTTAACATTTCAAAGTTAAATGCTTTGTTGCCTCAGCTGTTTTATTTTTTTCATCTGAATGTTGGCAATTGAGTAAAATTAATTTATTATGCACATATAATTAATAGAAGCAGCAAAAAGTCAGTGGTCTGTGAATGAAGTTGTGACTGAGGATGAAGCAGAATGCTTATACACCCGCTTAAGTTCTACAATTTAGGCTGACTCCGAAAAAAAAAAAAAAAAAATCTGCACCGTTCTGAAACCAAAAGCACCAATACCAATACAAATTAGACATCTTTAAATTTATATTAGCAATGTGACATGATATAACTCTGACAGTAGACATTCAGTTCCTTTTCATACCTTAAAAAGATTTATATTGATATTGAGAAATTCATTTCCTACATAAAATGTTATGTTAAACTTTGATTATTTATATATATATACACACACTCTGGCTGCGCTACAAGGTGTCATGCTGTAATGGAAGGAACTAGTCGTTGGTCTAGCCTGAATGCGATGTGATGGAATAATACAAGACAAAAAAATCAAAAATGATATTCTCTTTTTATCCCAGTTTCTCTCAGTTCCAAACATGTGTACTGTATTTACTAACCATGTTTTCCCGAAATCTCTATCTCTCCCAGTTCCTCTTCTCTCTCTCCCTGTCCTCATCCTGCAGGTGATGAATCATCACCATCCCATGTTCCTGTAATGCCTGCTGCTCCCACATCTTCAAGAATTCCATACAGCATCATTTCTATGAACTTCATGCAGCATCATGTTCCTGCCTACACCTGTTTGAATATCCCCTCCTCCTGCTCTCTTTCTCTCCCTACTCTACCCAACTTTGCCCACCCCCGTGCCTCTCTCTCTCTCCCTCTCTCAACCCAATCGGTCTAGGCAGATGGCCGCCCCCCCTGAGCCTGGTTCTACCAGAGGTTTCTGCCCGAGTGCTTGCTCATGGGGGGATCTGTTGGGTCCCTTTAAACAATTTTATAAAGAGTTTGGTCTAGACCTGCTCTATATGTAAAGTGCCTTGATGTAACTTTGTTATGATTTGGTGCTATATAAATAAATCTGATTTGATTTCATTTGATTTGATTTTGGTCTGTGTACATCTGGCCAATGGGGGGGGTCTGTCAGTCACAGTTCCATGAATTAATCTGTGCCACTGAAACTCTGATGGTAGGGGCTGAGCACAAAGCCCCTGAACATACTCAGCATATGTTTTTTACTGTAAACGTTTTCGGTTTTTTTAAAGGCCAGCGTTATTGCTCTGTTTTCATCACCTCTTGAATTGTAATCAAATATTTTAGAAAAGTAAAAAATTGAAGGATAGATTTTCAGTATCTGAATACACATTATGCCAAAGATGGTCACCAAAATTTAAGCTACAGTATTTTTCCATTTGGTATGAAAAAAAAAGAAGAAAATCCTGACTTTATCAGAGGAATAAAGAACACAAATGTGTCATCATCACGTTTGTATTGTGTAAACTTTGTAACTTCATTACTAAAATGTGTCAAAGTTGTGTGATTTTTGTTCACAATGTTGGCTATTAAAGTGCTTCTGAAAGCTTTTCAGTGGATCTTTTCTCTGCTGCATACATATGTTTCCTAGAATTTGGCATTTCACAGATTTAATGACCAATAAATTATTAGAAAAACAAAGAAATTCACAAATAACGAAAATAATCATAAGTCCCCAAATGCACTCTTTTCACTTGACAAAACTTACCGGTGCCTGTCTGTCGGTGGAGAGCAGAGCTGAGGGGCTAGGCGACCAGTCCAGAGAGTCCCGTCCGGCTGGTCCAAACTTCATCCAGCTGCTTTCCAGTAAGGACCGCATGGTGGACAACAGATGGAGGATCTGAAGCCCACCCGGAGCCAGGGGAAAGGGGGGCACAGGTGGCCAAGAGTGCTCAGAAGAGATACAGCGGACAGATAAAACAAGGAGGATGAGTGCACTGAGAGCTCAGAGGGGACACTGACCAAGAGCACTGAAGTGATCAGCCTGAAATAATAAGTGAGGGGGAGGGAGGAGGAAAATCGAGGGCACCAGACAGTCCATGTGTCCAGCTGAGAGGAGATACGTCACTGGTCCTGATGGGAGGATTTACAGCTGCTGGGAGTAGTCAGCTGCAGCACAACACACTTCTGTGTGTGCGATTGTAAGAGACCTGAATGGACAAGACTTACATTTATTCCATTTGATTAATTAAACACACACACACACACACCTGACCTTAATCTTTAATTCATTTAATAGACATGTATGCTATTTCCTCAGTAAGTAAACCGTTTTCCTTTCATTACTTCCTGGTTTTTGAAGGAAAGACTGGTGATGTAAATAAATGAGGGTGAAACATGGCCACAGCTGGATATGGTGATGGTTTAATTAAATGTTTCCACTGGTTTATTTTAAGTGTTCATATCAATAGGCTTTTGACTTTATCAAATAAAAATACATTTCAGACAAACACTGATACCAAGACTCCTCCAAGGTTGAATAGCAGGTGCAGGTGGTTGATGGTGGTGACTATTTTGTTGTGACATCACAAAGTTGCAGCAGCTGATTTTAAGGCTCAGTTTATCAATACAGGCTCTGGGCATTTCTCTCTGGACTGAGACCTTTGATACTTTCACAGTATTAATATAGAACCTGGACCTGATTTATAATCAAAGACCACTTGGAGGTCTACCCTTAGACTGCATGGATGTTTAACTAAGTTCTCACATGGGAATATCACCTAGTCACATAGAGGTTGGTTTATCCCTACATGCTGTGACTGTGCTGACCATTTTAATTTAACATGTGCGGAGTGCCAAGGTGACCAAGGGAGGCATTTAAACACACCGTGGATCAGAAGGATGTGAACATCATGACATCATGACAAACATATGAGACAAACTGCTTTTATTGTGCAACACAGAGAAGCCGAGGCTTGCGGGGAAAGCGCTTTGAAACATACAGCAGTAAACACACCTGTAAGATTGAGCTCGGGGGAAAAAGAGGGCAAAGCCTAGATCAAGTCAGAAATATCAGCAGAAAAGTGTACAGAGCTTCTTCTTCTTCTTTTTTTTCAATATCAAAGGAAGAAAAAAATTACAACTTTAAAAATCACAGCCACACCATTTGCTGACCTGCTGACGTCTGCCCGGTAGTGGGGCGTTCAGGGTAGGTGGAGAGAGCAAACCTAATTGAATGTGCGGAAAGCGATCATGATGGGAACTTTCTGCACATTCCACTGTCACATCTTTACATTTCAGCCATTTCAGTCTCACAAAAAGCATTCAGTTCCTTTGAGTGTTGAGTTTTTTCCTTTACTCAAACACAAAGCTCCGGGTATTTGTATTAAATATTTAAGTGCCATCTTGTCTGTGCATCAGTAAAAATAGGCACTCAGGAGATTAAATGAAATGAATGGTCTTGTTTTATGATTTCTCTGTTAAGTACACAAATGTAGTGGAGACCGGGTATGGTTGGAACATTTTTGAGCTACAGCTCTCAAACCTTTACACAAAATACCCACATTTGTTTACTACAAATGGCACAAATACACGGTGCTCCTTTGTTACAACCCACCCATCCACTACCAGGATGGGTTGTAACACATGCTGGGGGAGAGTTGTAACAATTAGACAAAAGAAACAAAAACAGAGAACACACCATAGAATATGCTTCAAAACAGCTTTCTCTCTATGAATGACCATAACTCAAATAGACTCTCGGTTTAACTCAGGCAGGTTTATGCAAATTTATCAACAGGCACAGCTCTCTCAGTCTTTCTTTTCCACTGTGTAGGTATGCTGTAAGATGATTTAAATCAATGTAAGGGGATGGTTTTAACATTTAAAATATATGTAATAACCCACCCCAACCCTGTCAGCCATTGTATGGCTAACTGTATTGGTATAGTGGTTTGAAATTAGCAGGGAGAAAATACATCACATTTTGCCTGAAGAGCTACAGTTTAATCTCATGATTCTATCTGCAATAGTGTAAGTAGTAATGAATATGTAGTTTTGGTCTTACTTTCTTACCTCAAAATCAGCGTTTTCTCAATAAAATCTGCGTGAACCTGTTTCCAGCCTTGACAACCACCACGTGAGATTGGGAATGAAGTGTGTTAACGCTAAAATGATCATGACTACTATCTCTTCCCTGATTTTTTGTGGAATTGGTGCTGTTACAACCCACCCCATGTTACAACCATACCCAGTCTGCCCTACACCAAACACCTTGTGTTGGGAAGAAAATCTTGAATATATCACTCAGCTACAGTGAGTTTTTGGATCTTTGGACAGATTCAATGACCAAAGTTCCAGAGACTTCAGGGTGAGTTAGGATGCTCCGAAAAATCTGATTTATTGAAATGTTTCTAAACTAAGTATGGGTATCTGAGGGCTGGAGGTTCAAAAAGCCTTCAGGTAAGTAGAACATCATCAAATATAAGGTCCTATAATTAGAAATGATATTATGAAACGGTATGTTTAATTTGAGATCTGTTTAAAATTCAGTCCAGCAATTTAGTGCTCAACCCTCACTAAGTAGGAGAAGGAGACTCAAACTCCTACGTTCCTCATGATGCAATACTTCACAAAGAAATCTGATTTAAATACCACTGTGGAGTCATATACTTCATGATGAGGTGAAATCTAGTTCAGGATCCATTTCAATCATGATATCTTGACAGGGACATCCCACAATCTTGATTGTATTGCCTGTCTGGGTGTCATTGCAGTGAACATGGTGACCCAGCAATGACAACATCAGGCACTTTTGACGATGATGCTGTTTTCCGGACCAGCTCAGTGGCTCCAGAGGATAAGTGAGGAAAGACGTACTGAAAAAATGCCCATAGTCAGAAAGCAATGAAGCTTCAAATGACACAGCAGACTTTTTAAATCTGATTACAGCCCTAGTCCCTTCTTCTAATGAGAACTGCGTCGAACTTGTTTTTCAGAATGCTCCTTGGCTCCACCTACTTTATTTATTTCTGCCTTTCGAGCAGCTCGGCCTGCTTGGTCACAGCAGCAGAAATATAAGGAACTGTATCTCTTATCTATAATTTGGTACATCATTACAAATAACAAATACTGTGCACATGGGCTACAAGTGTACAGTTGTCTTCTTTGCACTTTAGGAATTTCACTTTCACTTTCTTGCCTCCAGAATCCTGTTGATGCCCCACTTCCAGCTATTTAATTTTGATCAAAGGACAGATCTCCTTTTAGCTGAAGGCTGATGTACCTTTTACTTATCTCCCTCTATACCTTGCTGTGACAGTTCCTGTCACGTTATCTAGTCCACTCAGAAACTGTGTCACATGTCTGGGTCATGTATATATTTTCTCTGTTAGTGTCAGACAACAGGACACACAGGGTTAGGTCAAAGCTGCTTTGCATTCCCTCCTACGCTCTCAGACAGTCGCTCAGCTTCCCTGCAAACTAAACTGTCAGGAATTCAGTTATTGAGGCAACAAAGCAGTAAGTCAGTCAATCAGTCAGTCTGTCTGCTGACCAACAAGCCATGTCACTAACTTCTGAGTTGTGGCCTGAGCTCTGTTCAGAGCAAGTATAGTAGGTCACAGCCTCTGCAATCTGTTCAGAGTCCAAATAATCCTTCAACTGCACAGTAAGAAACTAAACTGTAGATGATTTTATTTGTTGGGATAAATGCGATTACAGTTTCCTGGAACAATGACTGAAGAAGGAGCTGTTGGACTGGAAATCAGAAAGCAATCGAAAGCTTAAAAAATACTTTTTCATAAAGTCTTTCTGATGGTGGAGCCTGTGACAAATGGGCAGATTTTGAGACCCTGCACACTGCTCAGTTATGCCTATGTGCATCAAATCTGCTTAGAGGGAAGATGAAGTTTGAGGTTGTGATGATCTTCAGCATGTCATGATTCAATCTCTCTTAATCTCAGAGCCACTATAGCAAATGCACATTTGAACTAATACTAGGAAGTGCAGACCAAAGATTTATCTTTTAGGGTTCTAAGTTGAAGATTCATGGACACAAGGACAATATCTGAGAGGCTGGAAGAGCAGGACAAGCGTCAGAGCAAATGGCTGAAAAGCAGGCAAAGTTGAAATCGACACAAACTGCTGGCAGAAGATGGCTGAATGTCACCACCACATTAGTCAAATGCTTTTTTTTGATGGAAACACTGTCATGGACTTAACACCAGCTAAATCCTTCTCTTTGCTGCTGATCACACTGATGCCTGACAACATCTGTCCAATCACTGCTTGCCCTCAACCAGCAGGGAATAAGAACAAACAGGGATGGGTCAGGGACACTGGGACGAGCTTAGGGACAGCAGACACAGGACTGAGACGAGACAGTCTGATTTACTAGAAAGTCGCAAATGATTTCTTCCTGGGAGCAGATGTGGAAAACGAGTGACCCGAAAAGACACAGAGATGTCCAAGAGGGAATTGATGTTGTGATTTTTCTAATGTCACATGATGTGCCATGTCTGTCTACAGGTGAGGTTGGTAATTACAGTTCGCTAAATGTTAAGTGTTTCGTTGTTGCATCAGTGCTTGCAAATCCAGCAGGCACACAAACATTTAAATCTGCACTTTTATCTAAAAAAGTCAAACTGAAGAAAAAGGCCTTCAAGTTCACGTTTTATGGTAGGAAGAGTTTGGAGAATTGGAGAACCTGTCATTTATCTAGTTACCATTAGGAGGCAATTGTCAGATTGCATCAAAGTCTATGTAAATATGCCCCCAGTTCTCTCTTGATTTATTAGTTCAGTAATGTTTCTTTAATAAATGTATGGCCTCAGTCTCTAGGTTCAAGGATTCAATATGACATAATGTTCATTTTTTAAATGATGGTCTCACTTAGAGGAAACTAGACCATCAAGCAGGGGATATATAAAGGGGCATGGCTAATGTGTGATTGAAAGACAGTACTACCCAATCCGGATAGGGTACAGAGAAGGCAAGTTCCAGCCATTACTCCTCCCACCTTTTCCTCTGAAAAAGATTTTGACTGGTTCCAAAAACACAAATGGCCAATAGATTAATTCCAAACTCATAATGTGCATTGTTTTGGGGTGGTTGAGGGGTTGGTGAGGGCTGACTTGTTACTACCAAAATATACAAGTGACTGGGAATATTGAGAAAAATGAGCAACCTGAACAACTACACAGTTTTTTTTTTTAAACCATCAGATATGATCCATTTGAGTGTCTCCTGAATCAGTGACATGGAAAGCATGCCCGGCCTAATACATGAATAGTACTGTGGGCAGGGTACTTCCCTTAATTGCTGTGGTAACTATAATAATGGCTTGGAAAAGATGGTTACAGTATTTTGGTACTTCCTGAATATTAGACAATCTTTGTTGTTAATAATAGCAACTTTGTGGAGAAGGCATGTATTATAGCATGAACATAAACTGTAACTTTGGGAATCAAACACCACGATGACCACAAATGTCACCTTGACACAAAACCAACAAAACTATGACTCATAATAACCTGCTGAAAAACTGTGGTCTTGTTTTTATACAGAGGAGCCATCTCAGGACATGTCAGAGTGAATTACTTGACATCTCTAACTAAATCCAAATGTTAAGATGTAAAACTTGAATGTTCTTTTGAAGGAGTTTAAGGCCTGTGGCTGATTTTGAAACAGACACTCAGGTTAAACCAGGAGCTTTTGCTTGACCCAATTTTAGTTTAGTCAAAGATGAAGGTGAAGTATGAAAATCTACCAGAGGCCACACTATTTACCGGCCAAGGAGAGTTTTAATTTTCATTCTGGTGTCAATTGGCAAATTGGCAACCTCTTTCTATCTACTTAGAGATAACCTCTGGTATGTTGCATGATAGGTTGGAGTTGCATATCAAGTTTGAGCCATTTTGAGACAGAGAGAGAGAGAGACATGGGACAAAGCGGTGAATGAGAGGATGCGAGGGAGCAGGTGGAGAGAGAGGAGCAAGGGCAAATGAAAGGAACAAACTCAGATGTTGACAAACTGGATGAAAAATAAGAGTAAATCTTCTTAGGCGTTTAAATGCCCCGCCTTCCCTGACCTGCCCTCAATATGGTCCAAGCTGCTGAAGTTAGCACCATGTTCCTCTTTCATTCGTTCAGTCCTAATCTGTCCTTAAGTGCACAGCGGCATGAATGGAGGTTAGTCCAGTCGGCTGACTAACAACCAGCAGAGTGAGCAGCAGGTCCAGGTTGGGATCGGCTGCTGATCTTCTTTGACATGACTGTATTTTTAACATCATCTCGCTGGAAGGTGGCACAATTGTTTAGGAAGACATAAGCTAGCAAATAACTGTCCTCAAAGATCTAGTTCATTTATTCATCTTCTACCGCTTATTCATTTCCTGGTTGCAGGGGTGCTGGAGCCAATCCCAGCTCAGATTGGGCGAGGGCGGGGTACACCCTGGACAGGTCACCTGTCCATCACAGGGCCGAAAGACAGCGACAAACAAACACTCACACTCACACTCAGACCTACAGACAATTCGGAGTCACCAATTAACCCAAACGTGATGTCTTTGGATGGTGGGAGGAAACCCACGCAGGCACAGGGAGAACATGCAAACTCCACACAGAAAGGCCCCAGGCCTGGGACTCGAACCTGCGATCTTCTTGTTGTGAGGCAACAGCGCTAAGCTCTATGCGACAAGAGAAAAGTTCTCAGTTATTAAACTCATGAGGTTCATCCTCAGAGGAACAGGAAGAGTGTGCTCAGTAACATTTCTGGCAACTATTAAATACTAAAATTGAATGCATAGAAGTGGAGATTTTGCTTTGGGAACAGATAAACAGGTTTTTTCCTTTAGGGACTAGGACTAATCAAAACCAATTACATACTAATACATGCTGCTCTAAATTGGGGAGATGAGGGTGAGCATTGTCACTATTCTCTGATGTTTAATAAACTAAAATACAAAACAGGGAATCAAAAAAAGAGAAAAAGATGATCGTATGCTAAAGTTGTATTTGGTAACTGGATGGTTGAATAAGGCATATATATATAGTGGGGAATGGGTTTACAGTGATGACAGATTCCTTTAGATGAAGAACCAGCAGCTTTAAAACCAAAACACCAGCCTCTGTTAGAAGAATGACAACCATCATCCAAACCCAGATGCACATTTAACATTAGCAGAAATCGAACATCAAACAGTCTTTTGCTTGCTCTTGTCAGTGTCACTCACAAACAAGCAGCACGGCGTAAACACGTCAACACAAAATATGAAAAACAGCTCTGACAAATAATAAATTATGCTCAATCTGAGAAATTAGATATTTCAAATAAAACAAACCCTTAACAAAGCAAAAGTATAGCATATACAGTGCAGTGATATTAATATATGCATACTGTGCGTGGTATTTTGGTAAAATATAAAACCAGATTGTCCCACTTTGGTAAAAGACTAATTTCAGAAAGTTTAGGAGTGAATCGCACACAAAGACATTCAGTTGTAGTTATATGATCGAAAGACATCGCACAGTATTTGAACCTGGATACAGAAAATATATGTCTAAGAAGAACATTCTTACACAGTCAGGTCAGATTTAACACACAGACTCTCAACAGCATCACATCTATCAGGTCTCAAATGGCCTCATGCTCTGATTGGTAAGAAATAAATTAGGTATTCTCATCTTTAATCAGTTTGACTATATTACTGATGTTACTATCTCAAAGATTAAGCTTTGGTATTGATGCAGCAGAGACTGTGGTGCTGAACTGAGACAGTGTATTTGTCCTCCTTGCACTTCCTATTGAGAATGATAAGCTCTGATATTTAAACATCCTTATCACAACCAGGTGTGGCCAAAACACGAGACCCAATCCGGAAAAAAAAAACCAAACAAAACAAAACACAAAAAACACAACAACTGAAAGTTAACTGTGAAGGTTTGGACCAACTGTGGAGTTGTGGAGCAATGTCCTGAGGTGCTATACTGGAACTGTACGTAATGCAGACTTGACTGCAGAGAACACTTCTACTAATGTGAACGCAGAGGAAACAAGTAAGGGATGATGTTGAACAAGTGAAGCCTGTTATTGAACTCAGCAACGACAGCAGACCGAGAACTGTAGATATGCAGTGAATGTAAATCTAATTGTTTATATACACACAAACTTCACAGGCACCAAAACCAAAAACGACTGATCATACAGTGAAGGAAAAAGTATGCAAGTGAACCACAGTACCCATAATTCATTGCACATTTCCATCTGCATCTGAATTAGGATCAGACAATAAATTTTTACTGTTACAATATGACAATAATATGAATTTCATGTCGTAATTACGGCCCGTTTTACAAATCACATTCGAAACTTTTCCATAGTGTTACTTCTCATCACAGCCTTCATTGGCCAATCAATTTATCTGTCTTGTCATACAACACAATTTGAGGCTGCCAATCAAACCCATCGTCATTCCACCAATAAGCTGCACTGTGATGTGTTGATGTCACAGGCTGCTTTTTCTCCTCCTCTGAAAAATCTACCAAATAGGGATAATGACACAAGATGGTGTCAGACATGTCTGCTGCAACACTCTAAATGATGTTTCATGTGTTTACGTCCTTCAGTGACCACCCATCTGCACCCCGAATCAGGCGCTTAAGTATTTCTTCGCTGCAGCATCACATGATGATGTCATAGAGTCTGCCGACGCGCCCCAGCCACTCGCGCAGCCCCTGGCGGACTCGGGCGTCAGTGACGTGGCAGGAGAGCTGGCTGAGGCAGGGGTAGAGTGCTGGCTGGAGCGCCAGAAAGGAGGAGTCTGAGAGAAGGAGGATTTGATTGAGGAGAGTCAAGACCATGTTGGTCCAAGCCTGCAAGGATAGAGAGAAAATGACAAAAGATTGAAACAAAAACAGATGTTTGTCTCATACATATTTGTCACACACATTAATTTTTAATTTTTTTTTAAATGAATTCACATTTCCTTTTCCACAACAGAAGTCTGGATTCACATTTGCTGGTCCAAAACATACATTCAGTCCCACAAATGGTCAAGACTGTCATGTGACATGTGATTTATTTTTTTCTCTCATATCTCAAACAAAAATCTGGAGGTGATACAAAAATTCTCGTTCTCTTAAATGTTACTTTGATTTAAAAAATCAAAAATATTTTTTTAAACCTGTTTCTTAAAAGGTCCCGTATTTTACACTTTATTATTTTGATATTGTTTAAAAGTATACCAATAAGAAGAGAAGCCGCAAGTGTCTCTTCTGATTGGTTGACTGTCATATACAGCTCAGATATAGCTCATGTTAACACTAAGAGAAACCAAGCTTGGATGGTGGGCGTGGCTGAGGGAATTGAATGATTTGTGACATCAGAAAAGTCCCAGCAGTCCTGAGAGCTGTATTTAAGGCTCAGTTTCTGTAAACAAACTCTGAGCTTTTTCTCTGAAGACCGGCACCTTTGATACTGTATTAATATAGAACACAGACCTGATTTATAATCAAAGACCACATGGAGAGCTAACTTTAGAAAATATAGGCCCTTTACAGAGTTAGTAATTAAACAAATGTTCACACTTTGGTCAAATTTTCATAAACAGATGATGTAATCTGTAATCGGACAAACAACTTTTGTCTGATTAACATTTAGATTTGCAAGTAAAAAATCTACAATTTTGATCATGACTAATCTGAAATGATAGATCAAAATCAATTGACAAATTCATTCCTAATCAATGTGTGTTTTATTGCATTTATCTCAAGTAAATGTTTGTGTTTTTAATTTCGCTGATAAGCCAAAAACACTTTTTAATGTGATTTATTTACTCAGCTCTATTCTAGTCAGCTGGCACACAGTACCTGAATCTGAGCCTCAGAATCCCTCAGGGAGATGCTGTGGGAGCTGATGGTGGATCCTGATCGCGGCCTTTTCTCCTGTCTCAGGACCTCAGGTCCTGCACTGACTGAGTGCCTCAGTGGAGGTCCCTGCTGGTCCACCAGTTGCTGTGGTCTCTGAGGGGGTCTTTGTGGCTCCATGGGACCCCTCCTCTCCCCAGCACTACCTCCTGCCGATGCGGCTGCCCGACCCTGCTCCTTCATGAACAGGTTGACATGGCTCTGCTGTGGCTGCTGCTGCTGCTGTTTCCTACGTTTGTACTCCATCATCAGCTTGCTGATGGTTTTATCTGTTGCGATGGTGTACAGTTTGTTCCCGGCGCTTTCCCACCATTCCTTCTTTTTCCCTGGTCCAATGCAACCAGGTCCGCTTCCTAATGAGCTTGCCGTGAGGGTGGAGTCCCTCCGGTCTCCGCCGGTCCGGAAGTGGTGGGGCAGACTTCCCGTGCAGCTGTAGAGATCCAGGAAACAGCAAATCTAACTTGTCTGGGGACTCAACACACTGTGTAAGAGCAGGAGGCTGAAGCCTCACAACAGTTTTTGTGAGGCAACAGGAGCTGCATTTTGCAAAACACGGGTGTTGACACAGGCCAAATATCTTCTGGAGACCAATGCATCTCTGGTTCGGCCATACTGGTCTATGACAACTATCAAGGGTCTCGCCCGCAGAATGCAGCCTTTGAATTAGGACAAAGTTATGATTTCCTAAACAGAGGATGACTGTGCTCACTCTATCTTTCTTTCCCCCCGGGTTGTAGCCAATTAAACTGAAACTGAAGGGAGTTGGAAATCAAATCAATCTCTGATATTATTGGATCTTAGGTGAGAGGATGGGGAATACATGGTTAGCAAATTCAGTCCAAATGTTCATACATATCACTCTGAAACTGATGTTGGTGTAAAACTGCATCTTTACAGTGCTGTAGCATCTTTAGACTCAGATCCCAAAACATAGTCACATGTATATTATTATACTCCATCCAGCATCATTTCTATGAACTTCATGCAGCATCATGTTCCTGCCTGCAGCTGTATTGAATATCCCCTCCTCCTGCTCTCATTCTCTCCCTACTTTATCCAACTTTGTCCCCCCTGTGTGTGTGTGTGTCTCTCACCCTCTCTCAACCCAATTGGTCAAGGCAGATGGCCACCCCCCCTGAGCCTGGTTCTACCTGAGGTTTCTGCCTCTTAAAGGAAGTTTTTCCTTGCCACGGTTGCCAAGTGCTTGCTCATCGGGGGGATCTGTTGGGTCTCTTTAAATTATTTTATAAAGAGTTTGGTCTAGACCTGCTCTATATGTAAAGTGCCTTGATGTAACTTTGTTATGATTTGGCACTATATAAATAAATCTGATTTGATTTGATTTATATTATGAGAAGAAGGAAAATTTGCCAGGTAAGTCAGAGTTATACCATAACAAGTGAATACATTTGTGTCATAGGATGTGTATGGTGACTAGAGTCAGACCTGAATCCTGGGCTGGGTGTGGGTGTATCTCCCGGGGATGCAACACTTAGGTCTGCTGTGTGACACCTGTACCCGCTTTCCTCCGACGGCGTCCCCCTCGCTGAAAGCCCGCCTGCCGATGACGGGGTGGAGGTCTCTGACTGGAAGAGAGGCAGGAAGAACACATGGTCCCCTCCTCCTCCACCTCCTGCTGCAGTCCCCCCTCTCAGCAGAGGCGTCTCCTCCAGCGTGCTCTCCAGGTCGCGGTGCATTTGGATGTAACTGTTGCACAGATCCATGCACAGCTTGTACAGACGTTTAACCAGCCAGGCCCAGTCGGCACTGCCCAGTGGCTGCACGCTGAGTGATGGGACAGGGGCTCGCCACTGGTGACGTTGTTCCCGGCCGCGAGGGGGGCTGACCTGGCGAAGGGACAGAGCGTAAAGCCGATGATATAAAGATGATCATTAGTCCTTACGCACCTTGCTGTGTTGGTGCCTCACCTGTGCTGTCTCTTCAAAGATGTCTTCATCCTCTGAGGAAGCAGATCCAGGGTGAGAGGAGTCCGAACTCCCCTCCTCCTCCTCATACAAGATCCTCTTCACCTGCAAAGGAAAAGGGTCAAACAGTTTTCTAGCTAAAGACTTGTGCTAGAGCATAACTGCTAGATGCACATATGCTAGATCTCTCTAGCATATGTGTTGCTACATAGTTATCGCTGCTTTTTCTAAGATTTTAATATGTGGCATTTCCCAGTAATGTATAAGCGGTAGAAGATGAATCAATGAATGAAAAAAAATATTCAAATGTGATATTTTTATAACACATAGAATTACCTGTATATAAACTGCATTTATCATGTTTAAGCTGAAGATTGTTCAAATTTTTGAGATATTACAGCCTCATTAAGTGGATATATAAAAGATGACTTAATGTCCTACACTAAAACTGACCCCACTCCTTTAATGTCAATGTAAATATGTACCCACGCAGCTTTAAACTAAAAGTAACTTTACATTAAATTAAATTTAAAACAGCGGAAACTTGTTGGGTTCTACCTGCTGTGCAGTCATGCTGTCGGTCTGGCTCAGTGTGGCGCACAGCAGGGCCTGGAAGTACAGGTTGAAGCTCATAGCAGACTGACGGTAGAGATTTGCTGCTCCACAGACACCTGACACCTTCATCAGCAGGTACTTGAGACCCGGCCGAGTGTCAAAGTCACGTGCTGTCCTGCAGAAGAACAAACCAACATGCTCTTTTATTTAAAAGAGTGTCATCAACCTTTTTTTTTTGTTTGGCTATTCTTCTTTAATGCAATAATTAGCAGCAAATCTCCTGTCGCAGTCACCTGTATGAATCCAGCAGCAGGTCCAGGATTATGGCTAAATTGGTCATGGAGATATAACGCAGGAAGCCTGCTGTGGGTCTGCTGGGGTCAGAAGTCACAGGGGTAACCGTCTCTTGACCTTCTGGCTGTTTGACGAACTCTTCCAGGAGGATGTCGTAGAGGTTTTGGAGAAGGACCTGGTGGGACAGCAAGCTCACCACAATGGTCCGAAACGGGATCCTGTACAATTCAGCAACCAGAATCAGGAAGATCAAAAAACATCCAACTTTTACCTCAAATACAAAATACCAAAATTAATAATGTTTATCTGCTGTAAACACCGTGATAAATCAGTTTCGTTGTTAAGGTTTTATGTATTAATTAGAAAATAATTTAGCTGTCACTCCCATTACAGAGACTAGTATTTATTATTTATAGTTGGACTAATGAGGACAGGCTGACAAAACTATTAAATCATCACTATGTTTGTCACCAATAACAGATTTTTCTTTGGCTGTATCTAGGAGCAAGTCACACTCAGCATCTTAACTGCGTAAAGTTGTCATATCTGTTACTGACAAATAGCTTCCTCATCCTGCTGACCACCTGCTGCTAAATCTATGATTCTTATTATTATTAGCTTTATTTGTCTTTTTCTCTGTCACGCAACAGAATGAATAAATGCAGGTACTCTACTGTATGTATAAAGATAAATATACTCGACTTGACAGACCTACACATTTAATATTAGAAGGTTCTGACACACTCTGAGATGACACATGAAGAATGGAATACACACACATTCACATTTCAGCAGGACTCTCATGGTATGGTTAAAAAAAAAAAGAACGTGATTAAATGTCTGCTTAATAAAGTAAAAACAAAAAGAACAGACTGACACAGCTGTGCACTAAAAACACAATGTGACTGAACAGTCTTACCCAATTTTCCTGTAACCAAGGCAGCAGTAAGAAAAGCATAAAGAAAAGGTAAAGACAGGCAAAGAGTTAATATTAGTAAAAATCTGCTTCCGAACATTGAAAAAAAAAAAAAAAAGATTTAGATTCTGAATATTCATGTGTGAATGCAAAAAATTGCAGAACTTCCTGAGAGCAACACACAGATTGACTCTAACCAACAGAAACAGACTTTTTTGTGCAACGCAAAAAAGTCGCAACTGGCTCTTAATAGAGACCCGGCGTCTATTAGAATGGAGGCCGCTAATAAAGTAAATATGGTATTCAAACTGAAATGGTCAAGCACAATAAGAAAAAATGACCTTTTTTTAAATATTTTATAGCTTGTTGCCATTTCAACTTTGTCTGTTTATTTGTTTGTCATAGCTCATAACGCCTACAGAAATCCCATTATCATCATCAAATTGGATGCAGATATAGTAATATTTTTTCCCTCAGCAACTTTCCTTCACATAATTGAGGAAATAAAACATTTCATCCATGGTATTGACAACTATGACTTTGTGCAGTTTGGGGCAGACCCAGATCATAATTAAGGTTGGATTATTTGGCTTTTGCAAAGGTTTGGATTAGAGGTTAAACCATGAAATCACACAAGAAGTGAACAATGTATCTGCGGTTGATTGTGTGTCTTTGTGTGGGTGTTCTTCACCTCTTCTGAGTGTGCCCATTGGACTGCTGGTCAGACGGTAGCTCAATAATGAGAACGCAGGACTGAGCATGCTCAAATCCGTCCTTACTGTTGGGCGTCTTTGGGGAGCACTGTGTGTCTAACATGAAGACCTAGACACAAAGAGAACACGTTAGTGCACTAACAACAGAGAAGGTGAATAAGGTCTTGATGGAGAAATGTCTGTATCTTTGCATTGAAACTTTAAAATTCCTTGTGGCTGTAAAATAATGACAGAAATTTACACAGATCAACACAAATGAGAAGAGGTTGAAAAGTGAAACAGATATCCTCACTGTTAGGGATATGTATGTAACTTTTATTCAAGAGGAAATTCATCTATCGGGGTCAATTTTTTGTTCAAAGAGAAAACAAATATTATTTTCAATCTTCATATTAAACAAAAGATTTATATCTGGCACTCAAACATCATGGGATCACTTTGCTGTATTCGGCCAATGTGGGGTGTATCTCCCATATATTACATTATAATTATATTGTATATAACTATTACATAATGCAGCAATATAAATTGGAATATTTGGGTCAGATGATTTCAAGACATATAATTTGGGATATTGCCCAAACCTTCTGTTTATCACATGACGTTAATGTGAGGTTATCTTCCAGTATTTAAGTCACACTGACCTGCTGAGCCATAGCTTTGATCCTCCAGTACTCGGCCTCAGCTGAGGGCGAATGAGACGGAGCTGCAACCTTCACTTCACAGGCGTCTCCAGAAAAACTGTCTGAACCACTATGAAAACAGGCGAGGAGGTTCTACATACACACACAACAAACACAAACAAACACACACACACACATACACACAAGCAGTGACATTTAGACTTATATATTTAAACCTGCATCAGATCACAAAGCCAGAAATCAACTGCAAAATTTATTCTCACATTTAAATGTGCTATATGGAGGTTTTTTTGTATTTTACATAGCCCGGGCTTGCAATAACAGCTGCTGTGTTGATAAGGCAAAAAAGATTGCAGCACAACTACTTGTTCCTGTTATGGTGTTCCCAGTTGCTTCAATGGCTCATTATCACATAAAAGTTTAGTCAGATGAGACAGACCTTGCCAGTTAGCGTGCTGATTACATTTGACGAAAAAGAGATAAAAATGGAAGCACAACAAAAGTAAAATATAGTGTTGCTTTCCACTGTTGTTGATAGAGCTTCCAATGCTAGTGTTGGCCTTATAACAAAAGCAAACACTAATAAATAGCTCCTATAAAATGGTGTCCGTTCAACAGAGGAGGAAAGCCTCCTGTTTTTGACAACACGAAGCGCGTCAGCTTACAACATGTCAGCCCTTAACATGAAGCATGTCAGCTTACAACATGTCAGCCCTTAACATGAAGCGTATGCTTGCAGAGACATTAACACATGACATTTGACTGGGTTTATAGAAAAGCAGATTTTATTCATAAGCAATTCATTTATTGTATGACCGCATTAAACTATAATACTTCATCCAGATGAGGCTTGCTTTTTTCATTTACACCCAAATATTTTGAGACTGGATTTTAAAGGGAATATTTTTGCTTTCTGATTTATCCGGCTTTAACAATTTAACATTTACTCGGCAGAATAACTAAAATGTTGGTGGTGTGACGGAGGAATTTAACAGATTGTTTCACCTAAGGCCAAATTATTTGTCAATTAAAACCAACACTCAACACTTGTGTTGTGCTGTGAATTTCCCCTTTGGGCATTAATAAAGACTTTTTCATTGAATTAATTTCAAAGCAGGAACTAGCATTTGAAACACTGAGGTTCTTCCATGAGTAGCAAGAATGAAAAGCATCTCACGCTAAAATTATATTATCCAGCTGTTATGGAGAAAACAAATATCTAGGACTGTGATTATGTTTGCTGATGTGGATGGAGCTGCATGAATCTGCAGCAGGACTCTACATAAGCACAAGCAAAAGAAAAAAAAAAGTCAGCCTAGAGATTGTGTGCTAAATAGTTTTCATATGTGAAAACAAAAAAAAAACAAAAAAAAAAATCTATTTGGTTTATTTAAAGTCTCCACAGACATAATGTTGAAATATACCAAAATTATAAAAAGGAACATAAAAAAATAGACTACTTAAAATTGATGAGAAACTAAGAGATTCAACATATAATGAAATTAAGAGCAATGATAATAGTGTCAAAATCAGGTTATAAAATGTGAGCTCATTGGTTATAAGTTTAACATGTGAATTCAATTACTTGCCTACATTCTAGTCTTTAATTCAGGTGGCTCTAATGGATAAAAAGTGATGGTTTTAATGATTTTTACATTTTACATAATGTACAGTACAGTCCCTGTAACAACCAAATATAGCGTCCTGAGCATGAAGTTCAGACTGACCAAGAATTAATCAACATGATAGAAAGGAACCTAAAATGTGTCTGTCTGTCCTGTAATATAATGTAACTACATAAAAAACATGAAAACTGACTGACATATTTCTACAGCTCACTGCTCTTCGTGTCACTGCTGCCGTAACCTGCTTTAGGAGGAGCTCTTATATAAATGACCACCAGACCTCAATAAATATGATGCACCACATAGAACAATACTGTTAGCAGCAACAGAAAGCATCAGCACAGAAGTTGTTATATAATTATAGCATGTCTGTCATTGCAGCTGAGCGCACCTTAAGTTATATGTTCAGATTTGAAATATTAAACCGTGGTGCTTTTTTTGAGCCTTAAAAAACTCCTCTCCACTCCCCTGTGAGATAAAATTCCCCACAAACTTTACACAACATGGAGAACGAAACAAGTGGGCACAATTTATCGGTTTTAATTTTGACACTTTGCTAAAGAAGCAAAGCAAATAACCACAACTCATATGATGTGTTACATATTTTCGAGAAATGAGCAAAGAAATCTGTCAATGACAATAAGATCCTCATCATTATCATCATCATGCACTCTGACACACACACACACACACACACATGTGGCTCTAAGCTGTAAAGCTGCTTAGCTGCAGCCTGTCAGGCAACTGCTACAGAACTGCAGGAACACACAACATCTACTAATAAAATGCCTGGTGAAGTCACCTCTACAGATGGAACACACACACACACACACACACACACACACACACACACACAAAAGGATCAGCATTCTAGCTGAAATGGGACAGCAGTGGTTGGATTCCCGCTGAGGCTGTTCTCTCTAAATCTGTGATCTCCCACAATCCTGAAACGCCACATCCAAACAGCAGTTACCATCATCAACAAATTAGCACAATAACCATTTCTCATGAAGCAAAGCACACTGGAAAACCGTGTCAAACACCACAGCTCAGCTTTTGAAGATTTCCCTCATTTGTAGCCAAACAGATTTCTGTATTTACTTTTCCTTCTGGTCTGATTTCAGGTATTTCAGGTATATGTGTATTAGAACTGTCACAATTATATTATTGTGGCCAAAAAAAAATAAAAAATCCATGATTACATTAGTAGGAAACATTGAGGAAATACTGTCAAATTCATCTTTAACTTTTTTTATTTTGAACTTGGGGTCAAAAATCTGATTTGTACAAAGTTGTTGTTGTTGTAGCTGAATTGTACAAAGACAGCAAAACTATTCCACTTAGTAAGAAATCGGCAACAAATGCACTCCTAAATCCAAAATAGACAAGATGTAACATTTGTTATTAATGACACATTATCAATATTGATTTTTTGAAAGAAAGCAGTAGCTTCATTTGTTCTGTCATTAACTACTGAAACTGTGAATGATTTGCAGCTATAAAATCATGAGCAATGATTTTTTTTATGTCGACTTAGCTGTTGCTTCTCTTCATCAGGCAGTCATCAACACACACATGACCACGGGTGGACGTGGCGTCCACCTTGGTCACAGTGAAGCAGGTACTGCATAGACTATCAGACCTGACATTTACTGTAGGTATTTAGGTTTGTGTGGCTCTGAACACTGAAACATTAACTGTTAAGAGAGAAGCATTTCTTGTTGTTCTGTGAACATTGTTGTTTTATTTCTTGTTAGTCTTTGAACAACTTTATATTTTTCCTTAGTACAGCCGTGTTTCCAAAGTAGCTCCCCCGAAACTGATGTTTGTTAATACTGGTACAAAATAACTCACCTAATCTATGTATTTTAGTTGCATCGATGAATTTAAGGAATCCCTGATCACATTTCTGTATCACGTGGTTATTATTTTTTCAGAAACCAAAACTGTCTGTTTTAGACTAAAGTCTACCTCCTATATGAGTCAGATAAAAAAAAACAAAAAAAAAAAAAAACAACAACTTTGGCTTTTTAATCCCAATTAGATTTGTTTAATAAAGAAAAAGAGAGGAAACAACAATACCCTGACAAAATGAGGGCATAAACAGTTGTGCGAGCCTCTACCTTTTTGTGTGTGTGTGTGTAAGGTTAACTGGGGTTATCAAGCTTAATGTGGAGTGTCAGCATGTTTTCAGTATTAACTGCAAAGGCTTTTAGATTACTTCTGTCCCAACCAGCAGCTTCAGATTGGTGATGGATTAAGTGGTCACTGCAGAGGACTGGCCTGTTGACTGGAAGAGTGTGTGTGCATGTATGTGTGTACATGTGAGAGAGATAGAGAGAGCATTTTATGTGTGTGTATTTGTTCATTTTCTTGTTTCGGTAGAGTTTTCTGTATGAACTGTGTGTAGAAATGATAAATAAGACCATATGTAGCATTACACGTGTACACTCCACTTCTGTGTTGTGTGCAGCTGTGTGTGTGTGTGTGTGTGTGTGTGTGTGTGTGTGTGTATGTGTGTGTGTGTGTGTGCATGCGTGCCTGTGCTTCTACCTTGACAGGCTCTAATGTGGCAGAGAAAGCATCCTGCAGTGCACAGCAGGCCAACCTCCACATCTCCTCTGTGAACACTGGACCAACTGTCACCAACACATATCTGAAGAGAGGGAGCAGTAGAGAGACAGTGGCTGGATTATACAGAGAAAAAAAATACACAAAAACCTATTTTCTACAATTATAAACACAAAATCATGAAATGACATGCCTGGCCCTGTTCTTGATTTGTTGTTCATTAACAACAAATCCCCTGAAATGCCACCAGTGTGTCTGTTTCTAAAAATCCCCATATCTGAAATGCTGCTTAGATCCAATTAAATTAAGTCAGATTTCAGGTATGGTGGGTCCAGGTCGTTGGGGCATGAGAGCATGTTTTTTTTTTTTTAATTAGATATATTTGGATGGATTTAGAGAGTATTATTAAAATTGTGACAGGGAGGATTCTTTCCTTGACTGCACATCCTAAATTGCGTATATGATTAATTTTATAATGCGATTTCTAGCCAATGTTACAATTCATCCTTTTTAAATTATAAGGTCCTATCTACTTTCTGAGCCATTTTGACTAATTGAGTTTAAACGTTTTTGCTTTCCAGAGAGCAAAATTTAAACAACCTTTCTGTTTTCAGGACCAAAAAAAAAAAAAAAAAAAGCATACAACTGCAACAAAAATACTTCACATAATGTTTACAAGTTATCACAGAATCTGAAAATATGAATATGACTCAACCCTTGCTTTGCAGTTCAAGAAGAAGCATTCAGTGATGTAGAGCTGGTTTTTAATGGCACAGAGAACAATAACCAGATGAGTGAAAAGAGTTTCATTTTGTAGTTTAGCAAATTATTCATCTTAACAAGCAAAATCGCTGCTTTTGATACGAACACTGAAACTACACAAAGAGTGTGTGGTAACTGATGTGTATCTGGTAACTGAGGAGGTGGCGTTGTTGTCACCTGATGCAGGAGCAGCCCACCCTGGAGATGGTCTCTGCAGGTTCAGACACACAGGCCACCAGCAGCTTGAACAGGTCTTTCAGCATTAGGTTGATCAGACACTCATAACCAATGTCTGCACGGATACAACGAGAAACATGACACATCCCGTGAGCGCGTGGTGAAGCGTTGGAGTCGCCACCGTTAAATCTGACTAAAGAGGACAGTGGCACAACAGGGCGTCAGTCACGCTCTACTTCACACCAGAGAAACAACAACATAATCATCACGTATGTGATTCAGAGCATTTTATCACCGATTCATGGTCCCGAGGTTAAAATGTGTCTCCATGTGTTTGTCCCTCATTCTTTTCCTACTTCATCTTCTCTCCTTTTCCTCCTACTGTTTTTCTGATGACCAAAATCAACATAATTGATAATATTTGCAGGAAGGTATTAAGTGACACATTGACACTTTGGGATATTTTGACATTCAAATGAAGGCTCAGCTCTTCAAGCATGACTTTCAGAGTTTAGCAGGTATCTCTGTGTTCATCACAGTTCAAACTAACATCCTGATGCTCAGCCTTGAAGGCACACTGTAAACTCCATTCTGTGCCAAGATGATCAGAGAAGAGACTACAAACTTCAAGTCATAAAGGGAGATTTCAGGAAAAGGTGAGGTTGAGAGAGAAGCTTTAAGTCACTGTTGACAAACTGTCTGAGCTCTTATGGCTCCAGGTGTACAAGGGAATGAGTTTTGATTTGTATGTGTGAAAGCAGATTAGAGACAGTTCTGAAACTGTCAGCTGGGTCCCACCTGAGTGTATGAAGCTGTTGACGTGCTCCACCACAAGCTCACATGACAGGCCAATGGCATGTTTGAAGTTTGCAGCTGCCACATCCCAGTAGGAGTGGTCCCCTTGGCTACGCTGCAGCCACAGTGACATCACAGGAAGCAACAGCTGGATGACAGAGAAAATGCCAAACCCTGGACCTAGAGGTAAGAGATTGTGAAGTTGCATTGAAATTCGCTGAAACAGAGTCAGACACCTTTTTTTATGCAGCCAATGAGTGACGTGCTTCATTTCTGTTTAAAGACACAATACAACACAACTGAGTCTTAAAACCAGCTGTCAGGACTCTTGTCACAACAAAGGCTCAGCTCCTCCTATCTGATTGGACAACTGCCCGGCTGTTACCAGATTAAGCCTGAGAGCAGCATAGATTGTTTATAAAAGTGGACATTGACTGCGGGTCTGTAAAGTGAAGCCACTTCTTAAGGGTCCTGAACCTGTGCTTTATATAATGAATATCAGGGTCTTTAGATGGGACTCTGCTGGTTGCAAAAAGATGTCAGATTATATTGAAGTCTATGGGAAAATGCCTCCTCTTTCCAATTGATGAAGAGGCTCAGTAAATGTTTACAAATGAGTTTATATTCTCAATCTCTAGTTTCCAGTGTTCAATACAACACAATTTTCAGACTGACGTGATGGCCCCATTTAGAGGAAAATAAACCATTAAGAAGGGGATTACCAGCCTGCAGACCCCGAACCGTAGTAGAGGGTCTCTGGTTTAATGTGAAAAACACAAACACAAAAACCTTTTTCGTCTGAACAGGAGAACTGTATTAAATATTGGAAAATATTGATGTGCAATTTACTGCTGATGGTACAGCTGTCTTAAGAGTTGTAGTCTTGCTGTTTGTCTGTAACTTTATTTGTGGCTTTCAAGGCATTTATGGTTGCAGTGTTGAGTTCAAGACAAATGGTGAGTCAAAATGTACCATATCGTATCAGATGAACTGAAGTGACGTGACCAATTTCGGCATTCAAGAAAATCCCATTGTTTGCCTGTGAAAAGCACCTCTATGATGGCTTCATCCTTATGTTTCGAGTCTCTGTCTGCGTGTTACCTGGTACCGTGGTGACCTCTCTGAGTAGAGTAAAGAGCAGGTCCAGGGTTGGAGGCTGGTGTTGTCGAGGACAGTTTGAAACTGCTGCTGTGAGCTGCTCCAGTAACAAAATCCAGACCTGGATCAGACCTGCAGAACAGAGTGAACCACAGCTATGTTAAAGTAAGAGTGGAGGGAGGGTGGGAAAGAGATAATGGACAATAACTTGTCTTGACCCGTGTCATCGTCAAACTCCTGGAGGACACAGTCCACCCCATCCTCGCTGCTGATGGAGCGCTCCTGCGACCTCATAGGCAGGCTGGCGAGACGTGCCCCTAAGAACACGGGCTTGGATGGCATCTTGTAGATCTTAGCCAGTAACTGTCAATCAATGACATGGTGGCTTTGTTAAGTGACAGGAAGGAAGATGATCAAATACCTGCAAATGTATGTGGGGGGGTGGGGTGAGTTAGGGTGGGGCGGTTCCCTACCTGTGAACACTTGCGAAGGTAGTCGAGAGCAGGCAGGCAGAGGTCAGTGGAGCTGTAACCTGACACATGGATACAGTCTCCAATCTCCTTGTAGTCCACCTCTCCTACGCACACACACAGTCAAAGAAAACTCAGGTCATTTACAAAGTCTGAAGAAAACTGGTGGGAGTAATACAAATTACAGCACATTCCAACATACTGATCCAATGACGTACATATCAAGTTTAATTGCGGAAATTTTTGCTGAAACCTTTAAGCCTGTGAGAAGAAAAATGAGCTTACACAATTATACATAAAATCCCCATGTCATCTATTAAAGAAGTGATATAAATACAGACAGTACAACCCTGTCAACACACTGTTTACTGCCTGATTCCAGGAGAGATTAAATCCATGAAGTCTTGTATTAGTACTGAGAAGGAGAAAAGTGAGACGAACCTAAACCTTTGACAAACTTCATGAGGCACATGATGTAGTCAGTGGCAGCGTTGGCAAAAACCTGGATGTTGTCAGTGTTGATGAAAGCCTCAAAGACGTCAAACACTGGAGCCTGGGACTTCCCTTCAGAGGAGAAAGATAGATTGGATGAGATGAAAAATACTTGAAGGAGAGGACAGGACAGAAAAGTAAGAGCTATAAGACAAAGGTTTACCCATGGAGTATTCTCCCAGCAGGTAGTCTTTAATATCGGTCTTGCTGCTGTGGACGGTCCTCAGAGCGCTGAACAGAGGTCGCCACCCTGACAGGATCTGAGGAGAGCACATCTCCACCAGCTCGCCTATTGACGTGATCACCTGCAGGGATGGATGGTGAGAAACCAATCAGGCAAAATAAAGCTGCTAGGAGAAGAAGCTGAGCGACTGAAATTTGATATACCTGATCCTGTACGTCCTCGTCACAGAGTTCCAGCTGCATAATGTGCTCAAAGGGCCTGAACAATGCCTCATTAAAGTGGAAGTGTGGAAGCTCTGCCCAGCTCGTCAGCACCTCCGTGAGAACATCGTGAATGAAGGAAACGGCCTTCTGGGATACATGGCGCTCTTTGTGACATGCCGCCTGGAAATAGAAGAAACTTTGACTGCACCTGCTCTGCAGTGAGTAAATTCATTACAAATGACTGCTGAAACACACATTGTGCATTGAGGAAGTGATCACGTACAGTTTCCTGCAGTTCCCTACCTCAACCAGGTGCGGAGCCACCACACTCCAGGCCCTCATCATGTGGAGCAGTGGCCGGCTCTTGTTCCTTACGATCCGCAGCATGGCTTCTCCCAGACGGAAGAGGTGGAGAGCACTGCGGCGCTCCAATGTCGATTTGGCCTCTCCTACCAATAAACAAAGGGGACAAACATAGCATCAATGTCTTAAATGTTTTGTAGTGAAACCACTTACACCCTGAATTTTGTAATTGCAAATCCAAGTACACACAGAGTCAAGACAATATGAAGAAGATATCTGTGACTAACACACAACTGTTTAATATGTTCAAATGATCCCCCTCAGTGTGTTATTTCCTGTTATAGACAACTTTTACTGTGGGAAACATCAAAGATCCAAGTTTTTACAGTTTTCATGTGTGTTTTTTGAAGTGTTGCTATCTGTGTAGTTTTACATCTCTAGCCAGTGAAAAGAGAGGACTTGATCCTCTCTTTTCTCATTGCGGGGCTTGGGTCACAGCTCATGTCAGTGACTCTTTTGTTATGATATAACAAGGTCCCAGAAGTCCTGGCAGCTGGTTTTACACCTCAGTTTCTGAATACAGACTGTGAGCATTTCTGTGTGGACTGACACGTTTGTCAAAATTCTTATAGGGCTGGAGTTATTGTTTACATTGTAGCTTAGATTTTGGAAAAAAAAAAAACTGTATGCAATTTAGGTGAATGCGTGTATGTGTGTGTGTTTGTGTGTGTACCTGGCATTGCCAGTGAATAGTCACCAGTCTCAGTTACAGAGTCAAAAAGCTGAGACTGAGAAGCTTTTCTCAGTTGTTGCAGGAAACCAACCAAACCCACCAAATTCAGTTTGGTAGCTGCTTCTTCAAACAACCTAGAACACACACACAGGCAGGTGCACACAACAATTAATATCACTATTAATATCAACACAATAAATATCTATGCAATAGGCATATGTCACATGCATAAAATAGAAATATTCATTTATGACCAGAAATCATGGTCATATATCACAGATTTTACAGTTTTATTAAAATTCCCCTATTTTAAGGGGGGCGGGGCGGCGTGCAGATGAGTATTTACTATATTTTGGCAGCACTCTGAGCTTGTAAATGTGTTCAGCCCATCTGCTCGAAAAGATCAGAGAAAACATTTTTTTCCACTCCTAAAAGCTGCCTAGATAACTGGTTACATAAGAAATGATCTTTGGAATAAACACAAACCTACACTATATCTGTATTTACTGCAGCTCTGTGTGTGTGTGTATGTGTGCGTGTGTGTGTGAGTGTGTGTGTAAATAAACTAAAATCCCAAACTGTTGGCACACACAGAAACAAACATACTGTATATAAGTATCTCTATGCATGTGAGGACCTTTAACTTAACCAAACCTAACTAATATTTAAATCAATATTTAAAAGTAAATTCATCTTTACAGAGATTATTTGACATAAACTTTTATATTTAATATCATATAAACAACATCATATTTCTGTCAATACGATACAAGACCAATAAATGGTAGCACATGAACATATACAGTGCTGAGCAATGGCTCTTCTCTGCTGCTGCCATCTTGTGGCTGTTATGAAAAGGAGTTGTGTAGAAATTCTGCAGAGTTTCATCCTGCCAGTGAAATTGGAGTTTGGACAGATAAATGCATGAGACATCATGTAGATGATAACAGAGGGAGTACAGATATTTTATTTGCGTGCATTACTTGAATTAAGCACAGGAGAATCTACAGCAGCAGGCAGCTGTCATTGTCCTGTTAAACTTCATCTTTATTGTCCAATTTATGCTCCGTTATCGATAACAACTTACATTTTGTTCTCAGTGATCACACTTTGACCCTCATCTGCTTACATTTTTCTCAGTTTGCTCCAATCAAAATAAAATAACCAAAAAAAAAAATAGCCAACCAAATTCCAAATCCATCCAAAATTCCTGTCATGAAATGGAAATCATAGATTAGAATATGTCAGGTCCAGAGTTCAAAGATATTATATTCACATTGGTATGAGGACATATTAGATAATTGAGAAGCTTAAACCAACAGATGCTTACGTTTTGGCTTCAAGAATAATTTACATGATTAATTAGTTTTTTGATTCATTTTTCAGTGCTATGCTGTCAGGCAACATTTGACAGTATTACTTACTTATTATTTATGTAACTTACAATAAAACTGACAGAATGGTCCTTTAGATACACACATTATGATAATACATATAAAACGTATATTTCTGTCAACAGTGCAATATTCACCGAGATAAAAAGTAGTATTTTGGTACATTTGCCAGAATACTAGAATTTTAAATTCAATGTTCCTCAAACAAGTCAAAGTGTGACCAAAGAGTCTGGTAGTGAGTACTATATAAATGCGCTGTTTTCAATATCAAATGAACTATCAAATCAAATACAATTAATTTAATTGAGTGTTGTGGGACTTCAGCAGTGTAACTGTCTGTCCTGTTACTGTGTCAACTCAGTTAGCCTTGTGAGAGTACATTGCGTATGAAAGGAAATTAGAATTAAGCCAGCCTGTTAATTGTTACACAAGGAAAACAGACACCTTCATGGTCTCATCCAATCAAATGAAACCTCCAACAAAACAGACACAACAAGAAAGCATTAATTTTACTTGTAATGTAGCCACCATAAATGTGTTTGATGACATCAGGCTTTTGATTAGACATGTTTGATTTTTAGGTTTCATTACCAGCGTAATTTATTGCCCTGCAGTGTTTGGGGCAGGAATTGTTGATGATTAAAACAGTGCGTCAAAATGAAGTCGTTTAATATAGGTACATTTTTTATGAATGATATAAGCAAAATTTTTTAATTAAGCTTGCAACAACAGAACTGAAGTGGGAAGTTCAGGATGCTAGGTGGTTTGTGAGTTTTCTTTTATTGATTAGTGGACCTTGGTCTAGAGAAGCTGTAGAAACACTGCGTTTGAGTTAAATATGTGGTATTATCTTTATAGTTTTGTACAAGTCCTACCTGTCCGTCTGTGTTGACAGTGTGCACACAGCCTTGGCAGCACTGGTCCCGGTCATCAGGCTTCCACTCTTCAGCTCCAGACCTCGGCCTCCTCTGCTGCCTTCCCGCAACAGCTCGTGGATGGACAGTGGCTGGATGACCGGCTGGCTCAGGCTCAGCTCCGCGGCCTCAGGGGTTGGCTCGCAACTCAACTCCAGTCCCAGGTCCACACCGGCTGCCTGCTGGCTGTGCTGGATGGTGGTCAAAGATGACGGCTGTGAAAAGCCATCGCTGAAGTGAGTGTGCTCCAGTGAACTGATATACTCAGTCACCCTGAGAGAGAGAGAGAGAGAGTAAGATAGAGACAGCGTGAGAGAGAGAGAGAGAGAGAGAGAGAGAGAAGGAGTGATATGAGGTGAAACAGTCATATACAGAAAGTTCTTTCCAATGCTGGTCAACCACCATATTCTGCAACATGACCTCTGTAGAAACAGCCCTGTGTTTCTGTATGACTCAAAACTACATCAAATCAAACATGTTCCCCCTCCCCTCCAATATCAGTAGACCCTAACAACCAAACAGCTTCTAACTGTCCCACTACTACACACTTCTCCAAGCGAGACATGGGTGGACCAAATTTGTCATGTTAAGTCATGTTTTTTGTATAAATTTTGTATTCTTTTACTGCTACACCAAAAAAAAAAATTAATACATTTTTTAAAAAGTCATAAACGGAAGAGGAAAAATAACAGTTTGTTGTCATGCTTTTTTTTGGTGTGTTTTTTGGAGGGGTTGAGACAGTTTTCTAAATTCTTTGAGACAATCTCTCTTCAATGTCTTTTCAAGTGAGTGAACACAAACATTTTCAAAATCCAGAACAAGGAATTTTACTTTTGAACCTTCCCAAGAGTTACTACAAATGCAAAGACATTTAAATTAGGGATGCACCAATACTGATAACGGTATCAGGTATCGGTCTGATACCGGGCATGAGTACTCGTACTCATAAAATTGCCACTAGGGTTGGGACTCATTAGGATTTTAACGATTCCTTCTTAACAGTCCGATTCCTTACCGATTCCTACATATATATATTACTTATACAAGTACATAATATACACAAATGCAATCTTACAAATACAAAAACTTTATTGTAACTGTTGCACAGTACAATCACAAGGTAGTAGGCTGATTTAACACTGCTCTAATAGGCGGCTGAGGTAGTGGGGGCTCTGGCGCTGGTGCATGTTTTTTCAGGCTGTCGAACACGGTACATTCCCTGAGATTAACTTCGTGTTTTAGGAGATGTTTCATCATAGCGGATATTCTACCACCATTGCAACTGATGACTGCATTGCACTTAATACAATTTGCCTCGTTTTCTTTAAAATTGTTCAAATACAACCACACTTGTTTGTGGGAACCGTCAATCCAAGAGTGATGGAACCGGTTCCGGAACCGGAATTTTGGACCCGGATCTGGGTCCCAACCCTAATTGCCACCGATACCAATTTAAGGCAGCGCGTGGTTTACAGCACTTGACTGCAAGGTAGGCAGCGAGGAGTCATGTGAGCAGTGTGGAACTATTTTCAGGTGAATGAGAGTGACAAAACAAAGCAGAATGTTTATGTGTGGCATTGCCATGTTTAAAGCACAAATGCTGAATGTCAGTATATGACAATTTTGTTAAATTTGTGTTAGTCACAAGTTTCACTGCAGTACAGTCACCCATGTAAAAGAAAATCATACTGAGGAATGTTGTTCAATTAACAGACGATATCCGTGGAAAGAAAAAAATTCAAAGTAACTTTATGTGTAATGGCGTAAGTACTCTGTATCAATATCAGTGAGTACTCAAATGCAAATACTCGTACACTACTAGTTTTGGAAAAAAGTGGTATCGGTGCATCCCTAATTTAAATACAAGCTTTTATCCTTTATATGGTGAAGTCAGAATAACAGAGGGACTGCTGTGCTATTGGAGTGGTTTAACTTAGAAATTATAATGACTTTAGTTAATCTCTGCCAAAAACAGACAAACTGAGTGTGCAGGTGAGTGTGTGTGCACCTGAAAACATGTGGCCAGCAGTCGTGATTGTGGCTCCCCATTTCCAGCCCAACATTCAGAATGGCATCCATACACAAGACATGGGCCGTGTGCAGACGAACTCCCTGAGGACGTCCTATCTGCTCTAAACGCTGTTCCACACGCTGTTTCACTGGAGACACACACACACATACAGCAATGTGTATCAGAAATATGACATACACACAAGGAGACATAGGAACATGAAAACAGATTTTCGTAGGTCAAGAACAAAATTCTGAACTTTCAGACTTACAGATAAAATGATCTGAAACTGACTATCTAACACCATTAAAAGCATGCAATTTGTGTTAAATCTCAATCTTGTTCTTTCCTTCACAAACATGGGTACAGTAAAAGATGATGATTGTGAAAAATTTGTGATGGTAAGTTCCACAGCTGCCACTTGGTGTTACTAAAAGTGGCCGTCTTTTTGAAAGCACCTTTAACTTTACTTTGAACAAATACTCATCAGTCTCCATCAGCAGTGATGGCACAACTATTTTTAAAAATCATTTTAATGATCTAATTGTGTATTCTTGTGTGTGTCTCATCATTGTGCGTGACCTTTATAAGGTTTGAATAGTACGATGTGCGTTCTCAGTACCATGTGCGATGGCGTCTCCCGTCTCCACTACTTCCTTCTCCTCCTTCTCCTCCTGCACGCAAGAGGCCGCAGCCATCTGCGCTAAAGCTGACGCACAATTGGCAGCAACACCTGATGCACACAAATATATACACACTGTGTGAGCTTGTGCTGTTCAGAGTCATTCATTCTTTTATCCCAAATACGCCACTGCCTTGACTTGGCCACTACTGATATACCATTGCAGAGATTTACACACACCGCCTCTGCATTTCAGTTTAAAGTGACTATAAAAACTGGATCATCTCTTTGTGCATCTTCTTGCAGTTTAAGACTGTACACATGGTGTGCAGCCATTTATATTTATTAGTGCTTCTGTGCTGACATTTTCAATCAGATTTCCTCCCCGGTTGATCATGCTGTTCTGCCTGTAACCGATACATTCAGACGTCGGAAAGGAGGTCGATCATAAAACTAAATTTCCCCTGATATTCCCTCCGAAACTATAGAGAACAGTTAGCAAGAAGGTTTAGCCTCCTTGTGAGCTGGCTCAGGTTCTTACTGGACCGCAGATACTGGTCATAGTGGTAAATTTGTTTAACACACAGCAAAATAAAGCTGATAGGAAAACGTCTCACAGTGGCAGCAGACAGCCATAAGGTTCAGGTTGCCACCACAGGTCCAATCAAGTGGATTTCTCTAAGCAACTATCAAGATGTTCAGTAACTCAGTTTTCCTTATAAAGATCCAGTTTATACAAAACTCTATTGCCAGCAACCCCCAGGCTCCATATAATGTTCCTCTGTTACATTAGTAACCATTTCATGTTTCACTCTTTCTATTAACATGTATACATCTATAATAAGTGAATCTACAGTGAAATATATTTTTTCACATTTCAAGTATAATCTAATTTTCAGAAGTTCTGCATATTTTTGATTAGCATGGAGTTAGGGGGTAGAGTCGGGGCCCTGCCAAGATGGCAACGGTAAAGCAGCTTACTCTGTGCTTCAAAACATGTCAGTGTGTATACAGGAATGATTAATGTGCTCGATGTAAAGAGCTGTCCCACACAAGTTAATGTCACGTTGAAGTGAACATTAAAAGGCAGTTTAGTTGGTGAGGATCTCTTACTCTTTCACTGTAACTCACTGGACACAACTGGCTGCTGACGACAGAAGAAACATGACAAAGAACTTAAGTGATGCCACGTGGTGCATTATTTAGAAGCACAGGCAGATATTTCTGAAGTGGGGGGGTTATGTGATGATAGTATCTTATATAAGTCAACATCTGAATGAGCAAAGTCTCAAAGTGTTGTGTGTGTGACTTCAGATGGAGGGATGATCTTTAGTGAAGATAAAAAAGGGAAAGCTTTGCAAGGAATCTACACCCCTCCAAAATCAGTGCTTGTTCAAAAAGTGCTTGTCCAAAAGCAACAACAGTTAAAATAAAATTAATTCATGTTGAAATGTCATTTGTACTGAAATTCAACGTGCAATGAGGTAGTGCCTTAAAAAAGGTCTGAGGAGATTCCAATGGAAGCTGCTCCAAGTAAATGGTGAAGATGCTCTTTCATACATTTTACACTTGAATCACTTCTAGCTTCTTGGCTGATGTTAAGTATCTGGACACGACCTAGGACCTCTCTGTTTTGGAGTAAAGGTGAACAAAGTGTTTGCAGGCCATGAGTGATACATCTCAATTGTCTTATTATTACAGACATTTCACCCACCCAGGGCACAGCTGAGTGCTGCAGCTTTGCGTAGTCCATCTAAACTCAGACAGATGGTGTCTCTCTCTCTCTGGCTCTGCTCTTTCACTCCCTCTGCTCCCAGGATGAAGGCCAGGCCCTTGGAGCTGCCGGCCATGCGGCCAGTCAGTGGTGTGGACAGCACATCAATCAGGTTCTTCCAGACACCAGTGAGGATGAAGCGTGAGAAAACAGCTCCTGAAAAACACATACAAAGCCATTAGCCATTACTTTTGGGGCTTTTTATGGCTTAATTTTGACTACTGCTAAGTGGCAGAGAGCCCAACGGCAAACAGGTAGAGAAAGAGGAGAATGGTCTTGCATCATAGGGTGAATCCGGGACAATGAAATAATATAACACACGCGCCAACCACTCATTCACCCCACCCCCCCACACCCAAAAATGGAACTAACCAAATTCCTTGGGCGCTACCTACCGGAAGAGAATTTAAAGGTTGCATATTTTACATTTCACACACCAGGTTTTATCTGAAGTGTCATTATCCATAACAAGATATAATTGTGGTTTTAAGAACCAAAATATATCTCAGTGTAGTTTTACATCTTTTCAGGCTTCTCTCTGGGGAAACAATAGGTCCATCAGCCAATCAGAAGAGAGGATCGGAACTTGTCTCCTAATTGGCTGACTGTTTTCAGAGGGATCCTATAGAATAGAGTAGATTTCAAATAAAGAGACACAAAATCCTGCAAGCTTGGGTGGTGGCACCTGGTTTTAATGCTCAGTTTCTGAATGCAGGCTGTGAGCATTTGTCTGTGGAATGAGACTGTTTTTCAGTGTTCAGGTCCAGGTAGAATTAGATTTATGGACAACTCACTTTACAAAGTATGTGACTTTTAAGGTTGTAACAGCAAAAATCAAGAGTTTCATTCTGTTATTGGGTGTTAACGCAGCAAGTGGCTGACAATAGAGAAAATTCAAAAAGGAGCATTAGAGTTATATACACTCACACTAAAGGGCTAAACTATCATCAGGGGGTGACTCAGCAACTGTTTCCATAGCAACTCTGGCCCATCCTTTGTCCTTCACGGGGATTTGGAAGAAGTACAGGTGGCCCCTGACTCATTTCCTCCTTCTCTCTCTCCTTCCACATCTGCTTTCTCTCACCCTTTTGTTTTCTTTAACCTAATTTCTCTCTCCTCTCCCTTAGCGCACTTATGGAAAGTCAGAATTAGTGACCATAACCATGTTCGTCTCATTTAATTCATCTTCCACCACTTATCCGTTTCCAGGTCTGGGGGTGTGCTGGAGCCAATCCCAGCTCACACTGGGCGAGGGTACACCCTGGACAGGTTGCCAGTCTATCGCAAGCCCAACATACAGAGACAGACAGAGACGAACAACCACTCACACTCACACTCAGACCTACGGACAATTTAGTCACCAATTAGTCTATGTCTTTGGATGGTGGGAGGAAACCAGAGTACCTGGAAGAAACTCATGCAAGCACGGGGAAAACATGCAAACTCCACACAGAAAGGCCCCAGGCTGGGAACCAAACCCCGCAACCTTCTTGTTGTGAGGCAACAGCGCTAACCGCCGTGCTACCATATTTCATTTTCACTGCAGACAAATCCAAGCATACAGGTGAATCAGTTAATCAGACAGATCCTACAGTCTGATGTATTTAAATATTAGTGCTTTTATATGCGTCTGGTTTTTTTTCATGCATGTTGGGACATTTCAGTCCCTGCTGGTTTTGATTATTTTGTGTAATCATGTGTTTCATGTGAAACTGACTGACTGCCATCTATAACGTACTTATAATTTTAACAGTTTACTGGGTTTATCCTCCAAGGCTGAGGAACTGAGGAACCCACATTCATTTTATACTCACAGGGAAATAAAAGAGCAGGGTATTTGTCTATTCTTGTCTTACAGCATAAGACAAAAATAGACAAGGACACAGAGACAAACAAGGCCGTAAGACTTAATGTCTTTCTCACGTTTTTGTCATTTTCAAAGACAGCACAAAAGAGGAAACAAAAGATAGCTGGAGGACATGAGCTGGCAGCACTAATCTGGGAACATCCACCTTTAATTAGAGGTGAAAATGTAGGTGCTGAGCAGCAATGATAATGAGCAACACTAACCTGCCAGCATGGTGTCACCGCCAGCCTTGTCAGAGGTGAGTGGCAAGTGGCTGGATGCCCTCCTGATTAGCTGGCCACCAATGGCACTGCTGCCCAGTCCATCAATATCTGGGAGGAGGGGGAGGAAAAAATAGAACGGCCAACAAGAATCAAAGAAAATCTGCAATGTTTATAATTTATATAGTAAAGTATCCACTGCAACTAGCTCGCCTGTTTCTGGCCAAATCGAGTCAATTTCTGTGTCTAGCTGAATCTCCTGCAATGAGGATAAGTTTATATTTCGATTACATGTTGTTTGTGTGTTTGTGTCTGTGTGTGCGTACCTGTAAGCATGGTGATCAGCGGCAGGGTGTGGTCATCTGGGGAGCCCCAGTACCCAGCTTCGGCCAGCAGGTTGCGCTCCAACACCTGGTGGTAGAGCTCCTCAATCCAGGCTTGGGACAAAACCACGAGGACCCCACTGCTCTGGATCAGACGCACAAACTCCTTCTGCACAACAGGAAAAGACACAAATGCACACATCATACTATATAAACCTGGACCACACTATACTCCTTGTTACCACTCAGGCTTGGGTTAGAAACATCATCAATTTTTCCATTGAACTTTCCAATTTTGACTCTACTCCATTACTCTTTCAGTCTCTCTTTGCTTACTGTCTCCATTTCTAAGTTGATATTTTTCAACATCTTCATCAACTTTTACGCAGAGCTATTATGCGCTTGCTCAACAGTTTGCATATTTTAGTAATTGCTGAAAAGAAAAATAAGCACAACCCCTGCAGCAAACATTAAAAATGTGCCTTTCCTCTAATGGTAATATGTGTTAATATTTATTTTATACAATTAAAAAAATATAGAGCAACACTAGGCTAAATGTGTAAAAGTCTGGGCAGTATTAGTAACCCTGCTTTGACACACACAAACACCTTTTTTTTTTTGCAAGTTTTCATACTTTCATAGCAATTAATTAATAAATCTGTTCAACGACTAAAGGTCAAATATATCTTATGTCTTTTACATTGGAAATTTTTTCACCGAGTGACACAAATGGAAGGAAGAAAAGGGACAGAGAAATTACATATTCATTAATATATACACTGAATTGCCCTGTATGTGTGGGTGTAGCTTGGGGCATGAAAACAGAAAGTTCAAGAAGTCCTGACAGCTGAGGCCTGTATCACGAAGCTGGATTTCAGTTTAGCGAGGGAACTTCTGAGTTAATCCCAGGTTTTCAGTCTCACGAAGTGGTTTACCTTTATATTGGGGGGAAATTGACATGGTAATTTACACAGAACACCTAACCTGCCCCGGAGCAGGTTAAATTTCAGGATTAAGAGCTAAGCAGGACCGTCTACTGACCAATCAGTTCTCTTGGAAAATGGCCTCTCCGTTCCCACATGAGCCCATTTATTAGGCCAATAAAACCATGAGAGGGGATCTGAAGACAGAGAGAGAATATTAACTGACTGAGTTAATTTTCCAGTTCGATTTTCCGGTTTTATTTTTCGCACTACACAAATGGACTTGCTCCCAAGTCTTTAGTGCTCCACTGGGGTAGGAACTGAAATAATAAGGATAAATTTCTAAAACAAACAATTGGAAAAAAAATCTGAAATATAAATTTATGGGACACACATAGACAAAATTTCGCCAATGTGGTGGGGATTTAATCTTATAATCCTGGTAATTTAGGCATTGATAGATTCAGCGATTTTTTCCCAGAATTCTTTGCGGCTTCTGGCAGCTGTAACTGTGTTACTTTTTGCTTGAATCATTGATTAATAGTCTTCATATTTTCTTAATATTATAGTTTGCTCCTCTCCATTGTGAAATATGCACTTTGTGTGTTCTCCATGGTCCTGTTAGTTGTAAAGAGTAAATCCCAGCCCTTTTATGTGAACACACACTGATATAGATGAGAAAACCCTGTTAGCAGGTTGATAACCAGCTTTGTGACACCGTTTATCAGGATTTAGGATGTCTGGAAGGGAAGCCAGATAACGTAAAGAGATCCAGGGCAAGTTTGTACAGCTTTGTGATACAGGCTTCTGGTTTTAAGGCTCATTTTCCCATACAGGCTGTGAGCATTTTCTCCATGGACTGAGACCTTTCATACTTTCACTGTATTAATATTGAAGCTAGACCAAATCATGTATGTATGTATACATGTCCATGTATATAAGTTTTAATTTTAGATGTATTGTGTATTTAGGAGCCCGGGGAGAGTAGCTGATGTCATGGCATCAGCTAATGGGGTCCTAACAATAAACAAAAAACAATACAACTAGATCTGATTTATAATCAAACACCATATGGAGGTTTAGATTGTGATACATTTAAGTATATTGTTAAATTATTGAACATCCATTTCCTCAGTTTTCAGATTTTCTGTATAATCCTCATTGATGAGTTTTCAGTCTGTCCTGCTCACACCATAGGTTTCAGATCCACCCACAAGTTACCAGTGGATTATTGTTCAGCTCAGGGGCTACTGGGGCCACTCTGGCCACTTCAGCTTGTGTTTCTTTAAAATATTCATGGTGGATTTTGATTTCTGTGTTTTATCAACCAGATTCCTCTCACCTTCACCTTATCAAGTCTGCTCTTATTCAGTTTCCTGTCTCACCGACTGCTACACACCTCCAAGGCCAAATATTTCAACAGCTTACATTGGATCAAACAGTAATTACTGTTCCATCTGTTCTATCTATTTTACTCTCTCCTTCAAGTTCATTTATATTAAAAGTGAATTAACATTAGAAGAAAGGCACATTTTTAACAACTTCTTGCTGCAGGAGTTCCATTTCCTTCATAGCAATAATCCAATTTCATTATTCTCAGGGTGTGCAGTGCATAAAACTGGCAGATAAAAATCTATACACACCAAACAAAGCAAAGTATTTTAAACAGCAGGAGTTGTGTTGCAGGAATTCTTTAGAGAGCAAAATACACCACATTTCAAGACCATCATTAACTCCTTCAACGCACAGAGACCCTCACCAGACTGAGAATGGGAGCGAGCGATCGCCGCCTGTAGTGGTCGCAGCAGCAGAGCTTGAGATTGAGCAGCAGAGCATAGTACGACACCAGGTACAGACCGTCTGCGTTCATCAGAGACTGGCAGCTCAGAGTGTCACCTGCCTCAAAACCTGGGGAGTGGATCCCACCTGGAGAAAGGACAGAGACAGGAAGGGGCAAAATCCAACCAGCTCTTCAATAACATTGAGCAAGCACAAACCAACATACTTAAAGTAATAATTGTGTGTGGTACATGTTTTTAAGCCACTTTTTGTCAAAGGAAAACATGTAAATGCAACTAAACCTGGATAAAATAGTAAAAGGTGGGGAAATGGGTACGATGTAGAAGAAGAAAGAGAGAGCAAGGGTATAGAGGTGAGAGAAAGAGGGAGGAAGTGATAGACCGAGAGAAGGAGATGGGTGTGACAGGAAGGAAGAGAAGAAGAGTCAAGGGATGGAGTAAGGAAGAAAGGACAATGATGGAAAGAAAGGGACATTGAACAGGTTTAAGAGGGTACAACAAGGACCACAGAGTGATGGATGGGTGGAGGGAGAGAGGAGAATAGACGACTGCACAGGTGAGAGGAGAAGGTGAGATATGATCGGTCGGTGATTAAGTGTTTCAATCAGAAACTCGCTATGGAGATTTGCATATCCCATCAAATTCATTAACTCAAGCTAACCATACAGTTTAATTTTACTCTGCTGATGCAAAAACTCCCAGCAGGCTCTCTGTTTTCACAGATGGATTATGAGCCTTGTTCCAAAGGCAAAATGTTTCATTAAATGGTTCCTGCCCTAAGGTGATGAACTGATTATAGAGAACAGTGGAGACATTCAGTCTGCAAATTCCCAAATGAAGCTTTTTATTTAATGGTGCTCCACAACAGAGCAAGGAAAGATTCTGGTGAGAATTCAGTGAAACAGAAGGTTTGAGATTACTTTGAATAATTGATTTCTGACTTTAATTTATTACTTGTATGAGTTTGTCGCAACTTAAGGCTAAAAAAGTACTCATGAACCTCAGATGACATTGGTATGGAGACAAATCTGGAGGTGTGAATACAGATAAAATCATGTCACCATAGTAACTGGATTCAAGAGAAACCTGACTCAGATTTAACTCATTTAATCTGCTCTGTGTTACATGATGTAATCTTTAGTGTCAGATGACTGTTAACAGCACTTCAACTGGTGTTTTCTTACTGAAATGCACCCTGGGAGTTGTAATTGATATCTCCCTGAGGGTTTCTAACTATCAGATACCAAGACCATGTCCAGAAAAATGAGCCAGACTTGTTCATCTGGAACACCATTTTGTTTAAAGCTCATACAGTGTATTTTACGTATTTCACGTGTTTCATTTTAAGTTTTGATGTCCATAAGAAGACATACTTGTAGTTTTAAGAAACAAAACCATTTCATTGTAGTTTTACATCTCCTCTCTCAGGTTTCTCTCTGGAGCTCTCGTGACAATAGGTCAGTCAGCCTATCAAAGAATATATGAACCTCTCTTCTGATTGACTGACTACTTTCTGAGTAATAGATAGCAGACAAAATCAAATCCCATGAGGTTTGATGGTGGTTCATTGTAGGAGCGGTGACTCTTTTTTTTTTTTTATATCCTCACAACCAGCTTTTTTTTTTTTTGCTTTGTTTTGTTTTGCTCTTCTATGTTTTTGACTTTGCCTGTACTTGAATTGCAATGTGTTTATTTAAGATGTACTCTATCGCCGCTCATGTTCAAACATCTGATGCTTAATTTTGAGACTCAACCAACAGTAGTTGCTGAGACTGAAGAGGCTGCAGCACAAATCACTCCACCCTCAGCAAATATCCTGTGTTTGCTTAGCTAAGACGCACATAAAACACAAACCCTAACCCTAACCCTACCCACACACACAATCTCTATCCCATTCTCACCAGCCTGCAGTCCAGAGCAGAAGGTGGAGGAGAAATTCTGCAGTGACAGGTCAACCTCGGTGGCAGTGGCTAGTCCCAGCAGCCGGGGCAACAGTGCCGCCAGGGACTGGACAAAGAGCCTGGCGCTCTGCTGGTCAGCCTCCTGGTTGCGGAGCAGTTTGAGAGACAGGGCGGCGTTGCGGAAGGACCGGTGGCCCGGGCAGTCACGAGGTGTCTGCTGCTCCTCGTCAACAAGTGAAACGTTGTCGGAGCCAATGTCAGAGACGTCAGACCGACCTGAGTCCTTCTCAGCAGCCATGGAGTACTGGTCACATGAGTCGAACTCTGTCCGGGACAAATCTTGCTCCTCCATGCTGGTAGAAAAACAGGTTCAGTCATTAGATCATTTCTATATTGTCTTTATTTCACTGCTTTATTCACCATAGTAGTATTATCATTGCCTTGTGTTACTTAGGTGTAAGTGACATTTTCTTTGGTTCTGTGTTCAGGAATATGTGTCCAAAATCTGACCGAATGCTGTAAAATCTGATGCAAACACTGAACACCCTGGTTCCATTTGCAGTTTTGCATAAAACAGAAACAATTTTTTTTAACTCAACAAATCACAATTTTCTAGTTAGTTTTTTTAAATTCCCATCCCCATTACTCATTTTTCGTCAGTGCACAGTCATATTACACATTAAGCAGGTTAAAAGAAACATGCCCAATAAGTTCATCCACACCAAGTTGATAATGATAGTGTCACGCCGTGGTGAGGTTATGTTTGGGGTTTTTTCTTGTCTCAATGTTGTCTTGTCAGTTCCTGTTTTATTTTGAAAATTAACTGTCCTCTCGTTTCAGGTCACTTGCCCTTCCTCATGTGTCCCAGTCTGATTGTCCTAAGTGTTTTCACCTGTTCCCCTTACCCGATGTATATATTGTCTGCGTCTCCCTTTGTCTCGTGCCAGTGTGTCATGTTCGTCATGTTCATGGATCTTGCCAAACTTAAATCTTGTTCACAGATCAGTTCGTGGTGTTTTTTTTCTCTCCCTGTGGAGTAGCTTTCTGTTTGTTTTGTATCTTTAGTTCAAGCAGTTTTTTCCTCCCTTTTGGAGTGATTTTTATTTTTTGTATTAAAGAAAGATTGAAACTCTGCATCTGCGTCCTGCCATCATTGCCGGTCCCTGACAGTACACACTGGCCAGTATGGACGCAGCGGAGTCGGAACAGCTATCCTCAGCCCTTCGTGCTCAGGGAAAACGCCTCACGCATCATGAGGAACAGATGGCCATGCTAAGCCAGGGCGTTCATGGCCTTGCCCACAGCCAGGAGGATTTTAAGACAGCAGTGACTACTCAGGTGTCTCAGCTCACTGAACAGGTGCAGCAGCTTCTGGGTCACCTGCGGAAGCCAGACACTGCACCCACTGCCCCCCAGCCTCAGCCTACCCCAACAGTTCCGGTTCCCCCCATTTCCTACGCCGGAGCCCGGCTGGCTCCTCCTGACTATTTCTCAGGGGACCCAGGACAATGTAAGTTTTTTTATCATAGACTGTGAAATGCATTTTGAAATGTCACCCCATGCATTTCCCACAGACCGAGCCAAGGTGTGTTTCATGATGTCCTACCTGAAGGAAAGGGCAAGAGCATGGGCCAGGGCTGAATGGGCGAGGGATTCTCCCATCTGCAGCTCCCTTAAGGACTTCACTGAGGCCCTCCGTAAGACCTTCGACCCGGTCTCCTCGGAACGGGAAAGGGCAAGGGAACTGAGTGGGCTGAGGCAAGGTGGAGAATCGGTCTCGGACTATGCCATACGCTTCCGGACCTTGGCTGCAGAGAGTGGTTGGAATGAAATGGCACTCTATGATGTCTTCCTGAAGGGTTTGGCAGGCCATGTTCAGGAACGACTGTTGCCCCTAGACCTACCCTTGGACCTAGACTCCCTCATCGCCCTCGCTATCCGGACGGATAACCGACTTCGGGAATTCCAGGTATCCAGGGGAAGTCAACAGCAGAGGTCGGATCACCTGCAGCAGTCCCCAGCCTCCTCCGGATTTGCTTCCTGCCTATCACCATCAGCGCATCCTCACCCTCCTCTTCCTGCGCGGAGTGAGGAACCCATGCAGCTGGGCAGGGCCCAGCTGACGCAGGCTGAACGTCAGCGACGCTTCAGGGAAGGACGGTGCTTCTACTGTGGAAAATCCGGACACCTAGTGGCCGCCTGCCCTATCAAGACAGATCGGGTGGTGAGCCAGTCCGCAACCTCAGGTTCTACTGCACGCAGGTTGACCTCCATCAAGGTAACACACGACTCCACAGTTACTGAACTGAAGGTTTTAATTGACTCAGGAGCGGATGAGAGCTTAATGGATTGGGGTTTAGCCAAAAGGTTGAGGGTGAAAACGAAAGTAATCTCTCATCCCATCAGAGCCAGAGCACTTAATGGTAACCTGCTGTTCACGATCACCCATATCACAGAACCTATTGCTCTTACCATAGACAATCACAATGAACTAATGAAGTTTTACCTGTTTCACTCACCTGCGCACACCCTGATACTGGGACATCCCTGGCTCACCCGCCACAACCCCCACATAGACTGGCCGACAGGCAGGATTCTGGGGTGGGGGGAGGACTGTGGCAGAGAGTGTCTCCAGTCTAGGACCCAGGGGATGACTACCACTGTTATAAATTCTGTTTCTGCTCACCTTGCCACAGAATCTCAGTACCCGGATTTGACCTCTGTTCCCACCTGTTACCACCATCTCAAGGAGGTCTTTAATAAAGTCAAGGCGACATCACTTCCACCGCACCGACCATATGATTGTGCCATCAATCTCATTCCCGGATCCACCATTCCCAAGGGGCGGTTGTATTCGGTGTCAGGGCCCGAACGACAAGCCATGAAAGACTACATTGAGTCATCACTGAAGGCGGGGCTCATTCGCCCGTCTTCATCGCCTGCTGGAGCAGGATTCTTTTTTGTGAGTAAAAAGGACGGATCCCTGAGACCGTGTATTGACTACAGCCCCCTCAATGACATTACAATAAAGAATCGCTATCCACTCCCCTTGATGTCGTCTGTGTTTGATCAGCTCCAGCAGGCCAAAATTTTCACAAAATTAGATTTGAGAAATGCTTATCATCTCATTCGGATCAGGGAGGGGGATGAGTGGAAAACCGGGTTTAATACCCCCAGTGGTCACTATGAGTACCTAGTCATGCCTTTCGGTCTCACAAATGCTCCTGCTGTCTTTCAGGCCATGATCAATGACGTACTCAGGGACTTTCTTGACCAATTTGTCTATGTTTATTTAGATGACATACTGATCTACTCACCAAACCTGGACATGCACGAGTACCATGTTAGCCAGGTCCTTCAGCGGCTCATAGACAACCACTTATTTGTAAAAGCAGAAAAGAGTGAATTTCATGCCGACACCGTCTCCTTCCTGGGCTTCATTGTGGCTCCTGGAAGAGTACAGATGGACCCGACTAAAGTGAGCGCGGTGGCAGAGTGGCCAACGCCTGATAACCGTAAGAAGGTCCAGCAGTTTCTAGGATTTGCTAATTTTTACAGACGATTTATCAGAGGGTTCAGCGCGATAGCTGCTCCCCTCCATGCTCTGACCTCTCCCCAGGTTCGCTTCAACTGGTCTTCGGCGGCAGAGGAGGCGTTCCAGGCCCTCAAGCACCGCTTCACGTCTGCACCCATCCTCACTCTACCAGACCCACAGCGCCAATTTGTGGTGGAGGTGGATGCATCGAACGAAGGAATCGGGGCAATCCTGTCTCAGCGATCCGAAGAGGATGGGAAGATGCACCCCTGCGCCTTTCTCTCCCGCCGCCTGAGCTCTGCGGAAAGGAATTATGACGTGGGCAACCGGGAGCTGCTGGCTGTTAAGGTCGCGTTGGAGGAATGGAGACACTGGCTGGAGGGGGCACAGCATCCGTTCATTGTTTGGACTGACCATAAGAATCTTGAGTACATCAGACAAGCCAAGAGACTCAATTCACGCCAGGCCAGGTGGGCTCTGTTCTTTAACCGTTTTTGTTTCACTTTGTCTTACAGGCCGGGGTCCCGCAACATCAAACCAGACGCCTTGTCACGGATCTACGACCCTGAGCCTGGTGCCAAGATACCAGAACCCATCCTCCCACTGAACCGTGTGGTTGGAGCGGTCTCTTGGCAGATAGAACAAGAGGTGGAGCAAGCGAATGGTGAGACGCCCCCACCTAGTGGGTGCCCAGATAACCGTCTGTTTGTTCCTGTTAGTCTGCGCCCACAGGTGATACATTGGGCCCACACCTCGCTGCTCACCTGCCACCCGGGAGTCCGGAGAACTATGTTTGCCATATCTCAACGGTTCTGGTGGCCTTCCATGGAGGTGGAGGTCCGAGAATACATCGGTGCATGTCCGGTCTGTGCTCGCAACAAGACTTCCTCCAGGTCACGTATGGGACTCCTGCAGCCACTGCCGATTCCCTCCAGGCCGTGGTCGGACATATCCATGGACTTTGTCACGGGGCTCCCGCTCTCAAGAGGTAACACCACAGTTCTGACTGTGGTGGACCGTTTCTCTAAGATGGCACATTTCATTGCTTTGCCCAAGCTGCCCTCAGCCAAAGAAACTGCCAAAATCATGATGCAGAATATTTTCAGAATCCATGGATTTCCTAAGGACATTGTTTCAGACCGGGGGCCCCAGTTCATCTCTCGGTTCTGGAAGGAGTTCTGTCGGCTCATTGGGGCCACTGCCAGTCTGACTTCGGGATATCATCCAGAGGCCAATGGCCAGACTGAGCGCCTCAACCAACAGCTGGAGACCGGCCTCAGGTGTTTGGTGTCCCAGAACCCAACGTCATGGAGCACTCACCTGGTCTGGGTAGAATATGCCCACAATTCTCTGCCCACCTCCGCCACAGGATTCTCCCCCTTCAAGTGTGTCTATGGCTACCAACCTCCAGTGTTTGCTGACTCTGAGATGGAGGTGTCTGTTCCCTCTGCCCATGCCCTGGTTCGTCGCTGCCGCCGCATCTGGACCGCGGCCCGTCAAGTGCTCATCCGGCAGGGGGACAGGGTCAAAAGGGTGGCCGATCGTAAACGCTGTCCTGCACCTGAGTATCGGCCTGGGCAGAGAGTGTGGCTCTCAGCTAAAGATCTTCGTCTCAAGGTCCCCTCCAAGAAGTTGGCACCACGGTTCGTTGGTCCCTTTCCCATCACCAAGGTCATCGGTTCAGCAGCTGTTCGTCTGCGCCTGCCCAGGTCCCTGCGCGTTCACCCCACGTTCCATGTCAGTCAGATCAAGCCTGCAATGGATAGTTCCATGGTTCCGGCCACCAAACCTCCGCCGCCACTGGAGGCGGCCGATGGAGGCCTCCTCTATAGGGTTAAGAAATTGTTGGCTGTACGCAACAGAGGCCGGGGGAAGCAGTTTTTGGTGGACTGGGAGGGATATGGGCCAGAAGAGAGACAGTGGATTCCTCAGAAACACATAGATGACCCATCCCTGATCCAGGACTTCTATAGGGACCATCCTGAGGGCCCTGGGCCGTCAGGAGTCGGCCCTAGAAGGGGGGGTTCTGTCACACCGTGGTGAGGTTATGTTTGGGGTTTTTTCTTGTCTCAATGTTGTCTTGTCAGTTCCTGTTTTATTTTGAAAATTAACTGTCCTCTCGTTTCAGGTCACTTGCCCTTCCTCATGTGTCCCAGTCTGATTGTCCTAAGTGTTTTCACCTGTTCCCCTTACCCGATGTATATATTGTCTGCGTCTCCCTTTGTCTCGTGCCAGTGTGTCATGTTCGTCATGTTCGTCATGTTCATGGATCTTGCCAAACTTAAATCTTGTTCACAGATCAGTTCGCGGTGTTTTTTTTTCTCTCCCTGTGGAGTAGCTTTCTGTTTGTTTTGTATCTTTAGTTCAAGCAGTTTTTTCCTCCCTTTTGGAGTGATTTTTATTTTTTGTATTAAAGAAAGATTGAAACTCTGCATCTGCGTCCTGCCATCATTGCCGGTCCCTGACAGATAGTATGATGCTGTTTGCATCAATAGAGCTGCAACATTCACTTTTCAGTAACAAACTGTGAAAATGTAGTCAGGACCTCTTAATTTGTTTTCAAATCCTGACCTAAAACAACTTTCAGTTCATAGAATGTTGACAAAAATGGACCTGGATTCTGGGCCTGGAAAGTGAAGCCAGCATGGAACAGCCTTAAAATTTTACTCTTTCTAATGAACATCAGTTTGAATATATATATATATATATATATATATATATATATATATATATATATATATATATATATATATATATATATATATATATATATATATATATATATATATATATATATATATATATATAGTTATATATATATATATATATATATATATATATATAGTTATATATATATATATATATATATATATATATATAGTTATATATATATATATATATATATATATATATATAGTTATATATATATATATATATATATATATAGTTATATAGTTATATATATATATATATATATATATATATAGTTATATAGTTATATATATATATATATATATATATATAGTTATATATATATATATATATATATATATAGTTATATATATATATATATATATATATATATATATAGTTATATATATATATATATATATATATATATATATATAGTTAGATATATATATATATATATATATATATATAGTTAGATATATATATATATAGTTATATATATATATATATATATATATATATATATAGTTATATATATATATATATATATATATATATATATAGTTATATATATATATATAGTTATATATATAGTTATATATAGATATATAGATAGATAGATAGATAGATAGATAGATAGATATATATATAGATATATAGTTATATATATATAGTTATATATAGTTATATATATATATATAGTTATATATAGTTATAGTTATAGTTATATATATATATAGTTATATATATATATATAGTTATAGTTATATATATATATAGTTATATATATATATATAGTTATAGTTATATATATATATAGTTATAGTTATATATATATATAGTTATATATAGTTATATATATATATAGTTATATATATATATATATATATATAGTTTACTGCTCATTGCGGGATAGTGTAGACTTGTGAACAATGAAGGTTTAATACTCCAGACATCAGTTTGACCTTAAAGGCTCTGTATGTTTGTCCAAGGAGGATAGCACGACCTACCGGGAAGGATACAGCTTGATATGAAACTGCTTACACTCACACATTACTGTTACAATTGTTGCCTTTGTTGACTGCACTCGAGAAGCAGATGCTGCCTAGCCAATGGCAGAAGAAGATAATAAATACTGTCCATGGCTGATTTTGGTTGACCAGCCCATGCACCTGTCTCAGTGAAGAATAACTACTCCTGATGAAGAAGCAGAGAACTATGTTAGAGGGCACGGAGGACCTGCCCTAAGAAGATAAATGTAAATCATCCCGGAAGTCGGGGCTCTTCTCTGTGATACAGGGATACAGACCACAGCTGACTACACTTCTCATGCAATAAACTGTTTAACTTGAGACCGTCCAGATTCAAGTCTCTTCTTCCTCCTCAGATTCTATTTGAAATTGCACAGTCGAGCAGAAACTCGACATCAGGGAGCAACTCAACTGGTTAAAAATACTAGTCAGTTTGCATTGAAGTCTATGGGAAAATGAATTGTCATTTGATTTGCTACTTCAATAAAGAATTGATGAGTTTCTGTACTCAGTCTCTTATTTAAGTTCTCTTCTTTTTCTTTCTTTTTTGTAAACAAATATCCACATAATCTTATTCATCTTTTAGCCAGCTGCTGAGACAGACTCGCTTGTTAACTTGTAGGGATGAGCGAGCACACCACTATCCGTATCTGTATCTGTTCAACCATCTACATTATCTGTATCCGTATTCGTAATCCTAAGGGGCGGGACTTAAACCGGAAGTTGGCATGGTTTATATGAAAGTTGAATTTTTAAGCCTGAATTGATATGGGTTGAACAGAAGTTGCTATATTTATTGTAAGCCTCAATATAGCTTTATTTACAGCTTAATTTGTATTACACCAAGGTAAGAAGAGCCAGCCGACCGGAAAAAAAACTGACCCGGTGAAGAAACAGTGAGAATGAGAAATGCGATGCGGGCTGCATGCAGCCCTGTCTTGTCACACAGGTACCGCTTCTGTTACGAATCAGTTATTTTAAAATGATGATGTAGTAGTGTGGATGTAGCGTAACGTTTTATAGCTATTTGGTTAAATGATGATCTTACTGGGTGACTCGATCAGGGAGTTGTAAATAACGATGTATGTCACCTTCGGCCATTCAGTGGGATCATTTATCCATAAAAATGAAGGCAATGAGAAAGATCCACATATGTGAGTTTTCCATTGTACCGTTTTTCTCCGGTATAGCTAGCGTGTTAAAATACTCATTTGACATGTTGAAATAATGTTTTAAGCTAACTATTGGACAGTGTTTTTTAATTTGTTTTCCCCTCCGGTGGGCGTGGCTTTCGGAATATGACGCGTTGCGCTCGGTCTCTATCACAGGACGCCCTGAGGAGGATTTTCCCTCAGTCCGAGCACGGATACTGACTCGTATTACTCGTATGTTACTCGTACTCGTCAAAATTGCTATATCCGTACCGGATATTCGTTTCAGCCGAGTATCCGGCTCAACCCTATTAACTTCTTTATCGGAGAGGAGAGCTGACCGCTTCTTATGTACAATGTTACCTGGAGTGGTGAGATCACCCATCACTACTGACCCCCTCTGCAAGGCACAGTCCTGGATGCTAATGATTGGCTTTGCTCTGTGCTGCCAGCCACCATCTTGGAAAGCGACTTATAGCAACTGTGCTTGGTCAAACTTCTTTAGCGCACTGCCCAATGTGCATCGCCAGAGACATTTTTTTCGGGATTTTGAGACGCATTAATTATGTTAAAAATTTTAATCAATGATGTAAATTAATTATTATAGATTAACACTTTAATTTTGACAGCCCTAATTTACATATACATATACATATATATAAACACACAGTGTACCTGAAGTTGCTCTCACTGTATCGTGACCCTCCCGTGTGATGTGACCTGGTCCTGGATTCCACAGACAAGAAGTTGGTGATGTCAGGGTAGACAAGAGCATGACTCCGCTGGACTACATCAGGAGGAACAACACCTCCTCTATCTCCCCCTCCTCCTCTACCAGCTCCGCCTGCTTTTTCTTTTTCGCCTCTTCCCTCACCCTCCCTTGAGCCTCCTGCTTCCTCCTGTTGACTCCCCTTGTTTAGCTCCAGACTCTGTTCACATGTGGTCCCCTCTTGGTCACCATAGGATGAGGGCGAAGGGAGACGAGCATCTTCCCCACACTCTTCAGGAGTGGTGTGGCCTGGACCCAGTCCGAGCTCCCCCGCCTCCAGATCCAAGGTGGTCTGGCCTGTTTCAGTGGTGATACTGATGCTTATGTCAGGGCTTCGCTCAGTGGCCCCGGTGGCAGCCATGTTGGAGGAGGAAGAGCTGGGATCCCATGGAGCATGCTCAGAGGACAGGATGTGCCTCTGCCATCTGAAGTCGGCCTCATTGATCTCCATGGACTCCCGTGTTGATTCTGTCCCATCTTTCAGATCCTCCAGTCTCCTGAGGAGGAGCCGAGCCTGAGAAACACAGCTATTACTGTCCTGCACATTCATTAAGTTCATTTTAAAACCATTGGATCCCCTCTTTACGTCTGAGGCGTCCAGCATCAGGAGTGTACCTGTTCAGGTTGTATCCCGCGGCCATGAGAAAGTTCATCCAGTGCTCCAAGAAGAGCACAGGCACAGGAGACTGAAGAGAAACAAGCCTCAATGCCTCCCTTCATGCATGCCTCTGTCATCCCATCCATCACTCTGGAAGGGGAAGCAGACACACAAACATACAGCCCTTTGTATATTAAGTGCTTTGTTTCAAACTTTATATTTATTGACTTGTGAAACACTTTCATACAACAACGAGGGAACACATTATGGAGCTTTTTACTGAACAGCCCCATATTATGTAAAGGTCTACTTCCATGGGGTCTTTGATTATAAATCAGGTTCATTTCTGTTTAAAGACACAATACAACATACAGCTAGATGTCCGTGTCTTCTTTGTTTATAAATTAGGTCTAGGTTCTATATGAAAACAGTGAAAGTATCAAAGGTGTCAGTCCACAGAGAAATCATCACATTCTGTATTCAGAAACTGAGCCATTAAATGAGCTGTCAGGACCTCTGAAATGTTGTAATGTCACAGCAAAGCAGTGTTCTAGAAAAACCCACAACCTGGTCTTGCAGGATTTGTTTTCTCTTAGTGTTTACCTGGAGGACGTGGATTATTGTCTCTAGCTTTCAAAAAAATGACATTCTCTCCTATAGCCATTCAACGTGTGACAACTTTATTGAAAACATTAGGACGGATAAGTGTTGAGCTGGTGACAGATTGAATTGTGCTCTGATACCCTGGGATTTAGACTTTCTAGACTTCGCCTTGGTTCTACATTGACCTCACTTGGTTTTGGTTCAACTGACTCTTGACAATTAACCACATTGAGGGCCTTTCAATTACCACTTGGATAGACATGGATACGTGCACTAAATGGTTATTGCCTGCAAAATGGCTAGCAAAGAATAAAGACAGAGGAGTTACGAACAGTTTTAGCAGGTCCAGATGGGACTTCCTCTTCGAGAATGAGCGCTTCCTGGTTTCAGATTCTGCCACACATGGACCAGCCAGGTCATAGAGCCTTTGGGGACTTCCCAGAATCTAACGCACATACAAACGCACAATGCATCATGTAAGAAGTAACATAACATAGTTGTGTAAGTTACAATATGGACTAAACATTAACTGTGATGATGATTTCCATACATGGTGTAGTTGAAATCAAACCAATGCCTGCTTGGATGTAGAAATTGTATAAAAGAGTTAAAATGAAATTGAGACACATCTGTCCTCTCACCTCCTTCATGATGCGGATGGCCTCGGTGCGGTGCTGAGGAGGCGGGTACAGCAGGATCCTGTGGTACAGCGACTGCAGCACCGGTTTCATCGACTCCACGCAGCTAACCAAACGCACCAACTCCGCCGCAATGTAACACACCGTCCGCACTACCGGTGCAATCCTGGCAGGAGCACTGGAGGAGCAGCCAGACCCCCTACCCTGATCAGACACCCCTCCGCCGCCAGTGTCCCCTTCCTGACTTAGTCCTGGTGGAGGAAAAAAAAGTCAGTACTATTGACTTTTGACATTTCCCTCACAGTCAGAGCCAGCAAGAGGTCAATACACCTGAGCTAAACACATTGAAATTCACCTGTCACTATCCATTTAATTAAATCATCTTTATGAGTTCGAACATTTCCATTATTTTAAAAAGGCACCAACAAGCAGAGCCATAAGGTCAGTTTTCTAATCAGGTTAAAAAGCTTGTTCTAAGGTAATTATAACAATGCTGGCATAAGACTTTGAAACTGCAACTGTCTTTGTTTCACAGCAGAACCTCGACTGAATGAGATGTGTGGGGTAGTTTCATACTTTTTGGAGGTGAATACTGCAGTGATAACAGTGCTGACATTTCTGTTTATATATACTAAGTCCAGTTACCTAGACTTAGTCTATCTATGATCCGTTCCCGGTCTAGTGCCCCAATATAGCCATGGTGGGAAGCGATGGTTTTGTCGTTGACCGGATTCCCCATGATCGCCACGAGTGACGGGCACAGCTGCTTCCTGACAGGAGGGATGTTGTTGGTTTGTTTGGATTATGAATATAACGGAAAGCAGTAAAACACAAGAAAAGGTAAAGATGAGTTTAGGGATTTCATCAATCAAATCAGTTATCAATACCTGCACATTGAGCTCCTTGAATACGTCAAGTAAATCATAACATAAAGAGTTAAATCAGGTAATTGACCACGATTCATCAACTTTTAGTGACAGAATCTCTTAACTTTTCCATTATTTTGTAGAAATTACTGAGTAAATTAACAGTAAATAATTAATTGCCTGCCTTAAGGGAGGAAAGTGTACTGATGCCACATCAGAATCTCTGCTTTCAACAACTTCATATCTTTTTCATACTTTTGTCTGTGTGGTTTCAGTTTTGCATCCATTGGTGTAGGAATATATTTTATTATTCTTTAAAGAGATTTATGGGGGGACCATAGAAAAGAACAACAGTCACAAAAACATAATATCCCAATGAAAACAAAACTACAAGACTATCCTGGCTGCAACACCACTGCGTCCACATCCTAGAGGAGAACCTGATGGAACTCAGCTCAGAGTTAGTTAAGGGTAAAGTGAAAACGTCTGGAGAAAAAACCAGTACATACATTTATATATCAGATTTGGCATTTGTGAAAAGCAGGCCAATATACCAACATTTGGCAGCACTGCAGCTTCTTGTGACTTTAAGCAACAGCCTTATAGTGTCATTACAGGACACTGAGTGTCCGCCATTTATTTATTTATTTATTTTTTTGCAGTGGCACATGCGTTCAGTTTATAGAGGGTCACAATGAGCTTTAAATGGAGAGATTCCCTGAAGAATCACTGCAAACATGAAATTCAAAAGACAACATGATTCTTCCTGCATACAGCTTCTAGGAACAGCTATTGCAGCCTAAGACATTCCTACAACCAGGCTACTGAACAGTTTCCTGCCACAAGCTGTCAACTCAACTCATTACTGGACTAGACCTCACTGCTTCTACACACACAACATGTGTTTTAGCACGTGTGTGTTGTTGCACTTTTTTAAATATATCTGGTCATATTTTTTATGTTATTTAGTCATACATGAATTTACTTCTACTACTTCTTTAGAGAAACACAGTATGCATGTGGCCAGGTGTCTTTTACTGATTTCAGAGGAATGCCTCCTGGTTTGTTTTTTCTGCTGTATGAGTAAAATTACCTGGTTAGTAAGGTAATTAGTTAGTGGTAATTAGTTAGTGGTTTTAAGGCTCAAGTTTAAAGTTAGTTTGATTTGATTTGAGCTTTCAGAACTGTAGATGTCTTTTTTTATATTGGTTATGTACAGTCCTGAACATTTTAATTCAGAAAAGTGTCAAAGAGCGATGATAGTAAGAAGTCAGAAAATACCAATTTTCAAACTTCTGATGATCACATTATTATGCGTTTGCATTATATTTGACATCAAGATCTGTGCCATATGGTCACCATACCCATTCTAACTTCTGGAGACTTCAAACTATATAAACTATAGGAGAGAAAAACACCAATCTGTATACATGAAGTGATTAATCAGAGAATTACCAACCATATACCCTGTGCCACATCTATTTAACTGCATTGACAAATAATTAATCCAAATAAATATTAGGAAGAAAGGGAGATAAAATGCCACAACAATATCATCTACAAGAAACAGATTTAGATTTACCCATCCGACTGATGTACATACCAGAAAACCAGGATTTCATTAGACATCTTGGAATCCATTTTTGGCTGTATTTGTTGAATCATTTTAATGATTTTAAAATCAAATGTTTTATAAGCATAAGTAAAACACACTTTACCATACAAGGTCAGTAAAACCTCTGGACAGGTGCATCGTGGGAGGACAGCTGCTGAGCATGGACAGGATACACTCCAGGTAGAGCAGCTGAAGGAGCTGGTTATCACTGGAAATGTACAAAGCAAAAAAAAACAAAAAAAACAAACAAAATCAAAATGTTTTTAGTAGAGAGGATGTCAGAAATCAGTCTGTGGTGATGCTGACTGCTTGTAAATTAAGTCCAGACTCATCAGGAGTCTTAATATCAGTCTGATCAAATAACAAGTCAAAGAAACAAGTACCTGCTTTTCAGCCTGTTTTTACTTGGCACAGTTTGTACATTTTTTGTGTGGTAACTGAAGAGACAAAGGATGCTACAGCGTAGCCTGATTACCGACGGGCCAGCAGCAGTGTTACCTGTCTACGGACTCCAGCTTCTCACAGAAAACTGTCAGAACCATCACCACATCTTCACATAGTGTCTGGCTGGTTGGAGAGATATCTGCGCGCGCGCACACACACACACACACACACACATACACACATACTTACATACATAACAAGGGTAATTAACTGCACCTACTTTATTCAGTATGTACATGTACACGTGATAAAAAGTTCCTACCACTATATTTCTCTCTCACTTATATAATAAATAAAATAAATCAAGGGCAGGTCATGGGTTCAATTCCCAGGGCTGGAGCCTTTCTGTATGGAGTTTGCATGTTCTCCCGTGCCTGCTCGGGTTTCCTCCCACCATCCAAAGACATGCATGTTTGGGTTAATTGGTGACTCTAAATTGTCCGTAGGTCTGAGTCTGAGTGTGAGTGGTTGTTCGTCTCTGTCTCTATGGATTGTCATCCTGTCCAGGGTGTACCCTTCCCTCACCCAATATGAACTAGGATTGGCTCTAGCACTGTGCCCCTCCGCGACTCGGAAATGGAAGCGGTAGAAGATGAATAAATTAATAAATAAATCAATAATTTCTCTGTGAACCTGTCCGGCCTCTGGTACCATTCTTGTGTGTGTGTGTGTGTGTGTGTGTGTGTAGGACCATAAAGAAGCCCTGGCGCTCTCTCTGTGAAGCTCTGTCCCACAACTTACACCTTTGTGATTACTATGAATTCATAACAGTTTTAAACACTTTCCGCTTCACACGAAACATGACCAAAACTTCTATCTCCACGCCTCTGCCAAAATGTTGAATTGGAGTGATTTCTATACTGACCAGGAGACATTAGGAGGATGCAGGAGTTAACTCTTGCCAGGTGTGGTGGCTGTGATCAATATCATGTAAAGACATGTTTTCCCTTTCATGTTGAAATTTTTCTTGTTTTTGTTTTTTTGTAAAATCTTGTCAAATTATATTGACCATGATTCCATTTACAAAAGCAATAAAAGGGTAAAACATACAAGGGGGGTGAATGCATTCCATAGGGGGCTGTATATGTGCCAGAATCGGGACAAGGACCCACACATGTTGGGCCTTAAGTTTCATTATTGGGAATAAATCTGTCCCTTCCAAAATTAACAACTATTACTGCAAACAATGAATAGTTTGTTGTGAAGCCGGCGCAAAGGAATTTAGTTCTCTGCACGTAGCCATTTTGGAACGGCCAAGCTTCTTGCTAGCTTTAGCTCCTCTCCAGTCCGACCTGTTTTGTTGCCCTCTGCTGTACAGAGGCTAAATGTAAATGTTCAGACCTCCTCAGCCTTGCCTCTGGAATAGCACCTGTTAAATCAGGGGGCCAAACTTACACCCAGCACAACGCAATTGTCGTTGCTGGTTTCAGACCAATGCAGTTTTACCATCCACCCATGTTGCTTCAACAGCATGCACTGAGCCCCCACTGGTGTGTTGGTTTTGAAATAGAGAGAAAATCAAATGTGGTCAGGAGAATTGCTGATGCATTATTATCTTGAGAAATTGGAAGGCAAATGCACTTCAGAGCACCAAAAAAACCTTTAGTTAGTGTATCAGTATTTCACAGTTAAAGGACACATTATCAAGGGAGTGATATCCTCCTTCACAGACATGCACACAAGCAGGGTTTGCCATAGCTTAGCCCATTCATCACCTAGACTAAATTTGTCCCAGGAAAGTTTTATAATGAGCCAAAAATGTATTTACATGTCTCAAAATATAGCATAGAAAAAGGCTAATGTTATAATTTGGTCTGCTGGTCCTTGGCAGAGCTGTGATTCACTCAGCCCTTTTTTCCCATGAGGGTGCAGAAGCAGCAGCTCTGTAAGTCACTATATGTGATCAGCTCACCACAAACATTTATGAAAGAGAGACTGTTCCATTAAAACAGCAATCCAATGCCCAAGGGCGAGGGCAGGGTACACCCTGGAGAGGTTGCCAGTCCATCACAGGGCCAACATACAGAGACAGACAAAACTCGATATTGAGTTTTGGTTGACACTGTCAATAACATTTAATTAATAAAAAAGTTAATGAAAGTTAATATTCTTCCCTGAGCTGCTGACAGGAGATGGTGATGTACCTCTTCTCTGGAGGGGCAGTGTCGTCACTTCGTCCCCATCAGGACCCTGAGGAGGAACACACAGCAGGACGTATGAAAGTAGACAACTACACTGCTCAAAAAAATAAAGGGAACACTTAAACAACACAATGTAACTCCAAGTCAGTCACACTTCTGTGAAATCAAACTGTTGCTGTTGTTGTGCAAATGGAATAGACAACAGGTGGAAATTATAGGCAATTAGCAAGACACCCCCAATAAAGGAGTGGTTCTGCAGGTGGTGACCACAGACCACTTCTCAGTTCCTATACTTTCTGGCTGATGTTTTGGTCACTTTTGAATGCCGGCGGTGCTTTCACTCTAGTGGTAGCATGAGACGGAGTCTACAACCCACACAAGTGGCTCAGGTAGTGCAGCTCATCCAGGATGGCACATCAATGCGAGCTGTGGCAAGAAGGTTTGCTGTGTCTGTCAGCGTAGTGTCCAGAGCATGGAGGCGCTACCAGGAGACAGGCCAGTACATCAGGAGACCTGGAGGAGGCCGTAGGAGGGCAACAAACCAGCAGCAGGACCGCTACCTCCGCCTTTGTGCAAGGAGGAACAGGAGGAGCACTGCCAGAGCTCTGCAAAATGACCTCCAGCATGCCACAAATGTGCATGTGTCTGCTCAAACGGTCAGAAACAGACTCCATGAGGGTGGTATGAGAGCCCAACGTCCACAGGTGGGGGTTGTGCTTACAGCCCAACACCGTGCAGGATGTTTGGCATTTGCCAGAGAACACCAAGATTGGCACATTCGCCACTGGCGTCCTGTGCTCTTCACAGATGAAAGCAGGTTCACACTGAGCACATGTGACAGATGTGACAGAGTCTGGAGACGCCGTGGAGAACCTTCTGCTGCCTGCAACATCCTCCAGCATGACCGGTTTGGCAGTGGGTCAGTAATGGTGTAGGGTGGCATTTCTTTGGGGGGCCGCACAGCCCTCCATGTGCTCGCCAGAGGTAGCCTGACTGCCATTAGGTACCGAGATGAGATCCTCAGACCCGTTGTGAGACCACATGCTGGTGCGGTTGGCCCTGGGTTCCTCCTAATGCAAGACAATGCTAGACCTCATGTGGCTGGAGTGTGTCAGCAGTTCCTGCAAGACGAAGGCATTGATGCTATGGACTGGCCCGCCCATTCGCCAGACTTGAATCCAATTGAGCACATCTGGGACATCATGTCTCGCTCCATCCACCAACGCCACGTGGCACCACAGACTGTCCAGGAATTGGTGGATGCTTTAGTCCAGGTCTGGGAGGAGATCCCTCAGGAGACCATCCGCCACCTCATCAGGAGCATGCCCAGGCGTTGTAGGGAGGTCATACGGGCACGTGGAGGCCACACACACTACTAAGCCTCATTTTGACTTGTTTTAAGGACATTACATCAAAGTTGGATCAGCCTGTAGTGTGTTTTTCCACTTTAATTTTGAGTGTGACTCCAAATCCAGACCTCCATGGGTTAATAAATTTGATTTCCATTGCTAATTTTTGTGTGATTTTTGTTGTCAGCACATTCAACTGTGTAAAGAACAAAGTAATTAATAAGAATATTTCATTCATTCATTCAGATCTAGGATGTGTTATTTTAGTGTTCCCTTTATTTTTTTGAGCAGTGTATTACAGGTTGGATATTTAGAGAACTTTACAATATGTGTGTATATTAAGTGTAGTGTGGTTGAGATTTACCAAAAATCTGAGACAGGCTCATTTTTATGTATGAAGCGTCAGACAATCAAGAGCTCAAAACCAAAAGATAATGGCTTCATGAAGATATTTAACAAAGAAAGCAGCAAATTATGATATTTAATGAGCAGGAAAAAGTCATATTTTTGTAAATTTCTTTTTTAATTAGCTGGTCAAAATTTAGGTTTACCATTGTTTTTGGTGTAAATGCACCAGTTTTCCAAACTAACTGTATTATTCTCTGTAGTTGGTTTATGCAGGCCATTTAGGTCAGTAGAGTTTGTGTGTATGTACTGCATTGTGTGCGTGCACAAGTGTGCAACCTCTTGTCTGTGTCGCAGCTGCAGTGTCAGGTCTCCCAGTATCTGGCTAAGCGTTGCTCTGACTGCTGTGTTGATGCTGCGCAGGTGACAGCTGGACACGTAGGTCTGGATACACACCTGAAAGCACACGCACACACATACCAACAAAGATAATGCACATTACAGAAACACATCTGTCACTGTGTTGTCTTTCCTATATCTGAATCATGAATAGGAAAATTGAAGATGCATAGTCCGTAGAGGGAAGCACAGACAGGGAGATTTATAGGAGGTTTCCATGGCATCACCCGTTACTGTGGTGACCAGACGAGGGAGAGGGATGGATCAGGAGGGTGTAGTGTCAAGCAAGGGAACATCTTCCAGAAAGGTTAGAAGATTACAGAGTAGGCAGGCACACACACACACACACTTGTACATGTAGCCTCATGAGGACACATAATACAGTCCTAAACCTTCAATTGTATCCCAAACCCTGACACCTTAAACTGACATATCCAAAATGTCCTCCTTCAGTCAGGAAAATACTTTTGGTCCTCACTATGTACAATTTAAAAGAACACGCACGCACACACCTTTCAGTAAATACTAAAGGAGTTTTTACTCTCGTAAAGGAGATGCCACAGACACTCATACTAAGGTCAAGGTTTATAATAGCCTCAACTCATGACAGTGTTGTGGATTCGAGTACTTCATACTGAAAAGGCAAGTTAATTTGATTTTGTCTGAAGCTGAGTGAAACATTCATTTACAAAATGTTCAACAGCCAAACAATATTACATATTTGTGTTCGTGCTTTTATCATCATCTGGAGGTCTGACAATGGTGCTCAGTTAGTATTGTATTATACTGTATCTAAGAAGGAATATAACAGGTTTTGTGTGTATTGAATGTTCTAAACTTTGTTTTTACTTCATTCGTTCCCCTTTATCAGTTGCTAGTGGTGCAGTTGTCTTTGTGATTCTGATCCTGAATATAAAATCCTGGAGCTGTAATGCTGGTGGCCTATAGGTGGCAGGCCGCAGCTACCCTTGCTTTTCTTTCCTCTCAGTGGCGCAGGTTGGACGTTGCCCTCTTGTGGAGATCTGACAGGATCAGTTTCCTGTCATTGAAAACATTTTCTCACTTCACCTCAATTTAAAGATTAGGACATTTCATGAGCGTTTTCCACTGGATACAGTGGGCAAAAAAGGACTTGCCAGAGACTGCAATCTCTAGTTTTTTGGTGATCAGACATGGGATTTCTTTCAGAAAGGCGGTTTAGCATCTAACAACTGTTAGACTGACATAAAATGGATATAGCATGTAGACAAAACCCTCCTTACAGAGTCTTAGGATATGGCTATTAATGGGTAGAGTATTTGATCTTTGCCCCTGTAGTGTCTATAGTTGTGTCTATAGCGTTTTAATGAAAGTGATAAGACAGTGTTAAGGTAAAGTGGAAGCCTGCAGCTCCCAGTGGCTAAAAATGAATAAAGCCCTCAGCGCTGCCAACCCCTGCGTTAAGAACCTATGCTGACCTGCACTGTTTGCATGGGATTTTACTGATAACGGAGCAGAGCTGCCAACATCTCCTGCCTTCTTAAGTTATGAAACAACACAAACAGGGAGACACATTCACGCACACACCAGATGGCCCAGCCTGGCGGCACAGAGCCCATTAACACAGCATGTTGACCAGGTTTTTATGAGCTGTTAATGGACATCAAAGATCACCTGGGTACAGGAGCCACCACTGCTGCTGCTGCTGAGGGACGTGATATTACAAGGAAATGATGTACAGATGATTTTGAAAATAAGTTTTGGCATTCAGGTTCATCGTTTTTGATAACAGCCTGTTTATATATATATACACACACAGATGTGAGTGCTTTGTTGTGACAAGTCCAAGAAGTCCAGGTGGTTTTAAGGCTCAGTTTCTGAGTAAAAGACTGTGAGCATTTCTCTTTGGAATGAGACCTTTGATACTTTCACCATCATGTGAGATATGGACATCCCAATTTATCCAATATGGAACCTACAGTCACAACATATCAATTTCAGTTGTTTACATTTCTGCTCAGTAAAAGTATCTTCAGGAGCCACAGTCTCTGTGCATCTTCATTTTTTTCTGTCAAATGTCAAATATTGAGCTAGTGAGTGTCAGACACTCCACATGGAGTCTTAAAATATAGTTGTGAAAAGTAGGGACATTGCTCCATTGCATAGAGAGTTGATGTCATGTGGTCTGGTTTCAGGCAGAAAAAGCATCAAGCTGTCCAGGAAACAGCAGATTAAGCTGCTCTGCTCCCTCCATCAGAGAAGCCAAGGTTACAAGGCTTTCAGCAGCCACCGGCCCAGAGGGGGGTTTTCCTCAAAAACTGAAGTAGTCCTTCCAGAGCCTCAGAGGAAGAAGCTCAGCTTCAGCCTTCAGAGGAAGAAAACTGAAAGAAATAAACTGGCTGTCGGTCCCACCTGGAACCATTTTAATATTTTGTCAAAAACTATCTGACACCTTTATTGGGGTTAAACACATAGATCTGTGCATCAGTGATTTTGTTACCACATTGGAGATGATGGAATATACGATATGCGGCTGATGTACCGCGTAGCCTCCAGGAGAGAGAGATTAATGGCTGCACTCTGCTCTTAATGTGATGGTGGTAACGTTATGCTTTGTTCAGCTCTGACATAAGGTCTCGCTTATTTATTATAAGTGTAAGATTTTACCTGTTACTTTCTGAATGATGTGCTGTACATTATGAGATAGCGCTGGGCCTCCATTGCTCATTTAAACTTATCTTTGCATTCTTCCAATATACTTATATTAAAATTTTCTAAATTTTCAAATTCGAATTCAAAATTGATCCTTTATTTACCTGGTTCCATGCTTTATTCTAATGACAAGGAGATTTTTCTTTCATACATATTTCAGCTTTAATGACATTTCAACCTGAAAAAAAATATATGTTTATTGAAGATAATATTACCTCATATTTTAAAGGAAGCACTGAAGAAATTTCATATGACAGATTTGTTTTATCTGGCTTCATCTTAGCAATTCTGCAAAATCAGCCTGTTTGTGTTTGTGTATAGAACTCATCTTAACTCCCCAAGAGACATGATGCAATAGTCTAAAGTGTGACCATCATCACCAGAAAAAAGTTAACAAATGACAGACAGCAGGTGGATGCAAGCAGATGTAAGAGACCTCAGTCAGAACCCATCTAGTCTTTTCAATACAACTTGAAACTATTAGTTTACTTAATTGTACTTTAGTCAAGTGCAACTGGTCCAGCTAATCAGTCAAATCTCAGAGCATGTATGTGAATTAACTATCACAAGGGGACACAAATAGTAGCATCCATGTAAATCAGCAGAAACATCTGTGATTCAAAACACAGAATCACAAAAACATTTTCAAACACCCCAACAGCAGCTGGGCAACAAACTTTAATTTATCCACAGAATAAAGCTGTGGCCTGTTCCTACATGCAAAATATCAAATACCAGAGGCTGATGTGTATAAAACAGACTCTGGCTGGGCGTCCTACCTCAGCGATCCGCAGGATGGAGTCTCCATTAATGTCAAAGGTTGGTGAGTAGGTGATGCACAGCAAGACCTGCACACAGCAGACAGGATGATTGTTTGTCTGACAAATGAGTCTCTATTCTTTAAGCACTGTGACCAAGTTAAAGCTAAATAAAGACAGAAAGAGACACAAGATCTGAGGAGAAGAGGACAATCAGGAAAAAGCATGAGTTTTTCAGGTCTTTGGCATATTTACATAACCTGCTCAGAGTGCATTGAAATACTATAAAAATAAACATTTTAAACTGTCCACTATCCGCTCTCCAACATCTGCCACTGGGCCTTGAACTGAGGAGTTCCCTCATCATCTGGGGGAAATCAACGAGGTGGTCCATCTTTGGTTGTTACCTTCATGACTTCTACTTGCAGGTCCTCATGCAGAGATGGGGTGATTCTGATAGCCTCCAACATCTGGCTGAGCAGCTGCCTCTCCAGGACTTCCATCTCCATTCCAGCCCCACCCAAGAACCTGTCCTCACACAGGAGCTTCTGAATGTCAGAAAAATATTACACAATTAAGTATGATTTTTTTATACTTTCCTCAGAATCTATGCAGAAAGGGTATGTTTTTGCTCTGATACCTGCATTCCAGTGAGTGCTGTTTGTCCCAGTTTGGTGTTCTTAGACTCGAGAGCCATCTGTAGAGGCAGCAAGCAGCGCTCTCTGGAATCACACAAACAACACAAACTGGTTATAACAACTGTCCTTTAAATGCAATGCAGGGCAAAATTTTTATTATAACTGTAAAGCTGTGTGGCAATTGTATTCCTTTAACATTAATGTGTTAGAACCGAATGCAAACGCACTGTGAAACCAGTAGAAACAATATTTGGAGAAGAAGGTTGTGCTGCGGAGTGGGTAGACAGAAGATTGTGTGGTAGAGTCTGTCAATGACACTGTAGCCACACCCCCCAATGCATACCTTGCTTTATGGTCCATTCATCTCTAAACATCATGTTGTACTGAAGAAGACTTGAAACTATAGATTGAGACCATAACTCACTTTGGAAAACGTTTACTAATAAATCAAGAGAAACACAGGACAACTTTCACATAGACTTCAATACAATCTCACTTCTTTTTACAACCAGGGGAGTTGTCACCCTAATGGTAATTAGATAGAATGTAGGCTTAAGACACTTCAGCATCTTCCCGTCCACTTTTATTTTAAATCTAATAGAAAAATCCTTATTGGTTGAGTTCAGATTTCAGAGAGCATGCTCTGCTTTTCAATAATATCATTCATTAGATTTGTGACCCAAAATACTAGAATTCCATTTATCTGGATAGAAACTAGTCACAAACTACTAAACAGCTAAGATTTAAAATATTAAATAAAACACACACACACACACACACAGCAATGTTGTTTTCATCCTGTTGCATGCTTGATACGGAAAAAAATAACAAACACTAAATCAAGTCTACCTCTGCAGGGCAAACTGCAGCCTGGAGGAAATATTTACCTTGTAAAATATGATGCTTTTCCCACGTCAATATTTAATAGGGAGTGAGATTTTGGAGGGCTGAAGGGAAAAGCGATCAGCTGAATATGCTATGGTCTTTCCAGGAACTCTTATTGACCCTGCATATGGTTTAACTGCAGAATATCATAACACATCCGAGGGAGAAACCATTTACTTGAACTTCTCTCCTCTAACGTCACATTTCATTGCTCACCAAGTCAAACCAAACTTCTCTAATCAGGGTCTGACTTCCTGAAGGATCTACTGGAACTGTCACCCACTGAGAGGAAAACATATTTTTATCACCCATGTACAAATATAATTTGTACTCATTTGTAATCAAAAAAAAAGAAAATTTTTATTGAGAAAAACTAATATTTAGTCAAAGTTAAACAAATGCTCTGCTTTTTCTTGTAATGGCAACAATATGCTATTTATTAAAACGGATTTAGGTTGAGTTGAAAAGTGATTCAAGAGCCTTCAACCTTTATTCTCAATGATAAACATCACAAAGTGTCTCCACTGGTTGCAAAAATAAGTCAGTTTTCACTGAAGTCTACGTGAAAACCTCAGCAAATGTTTTCCTAATGAGTATATGGTCTCAGTCTCTATTTTCAAGTCTTCAATGTAACATGATGTTCAAATGTTGATTCCATTTAGAGGAAAATAGACCATAAAGCAGGGGATGGATTAGAATTTATGGCCACTGCACCAAAAACAGCAACCTGCCTGAGTCATATCCCTCACTCCTCCTCAGCTCCCCCTTTTCCTCCAAATACAGTTTATTCTCATTTCAAAAAAAGATGGCAACATCCAAATGACAAACTCGAGATGGCAGTTTACAAACCAATGGGTGACATCACAGTGGGTTGCCACTGCGATCAACACTTGAAATAAAACACAAGAAAAGTGAAACATACGGGACTTTAAAACGTGGAAATACACTGGCAGAGGGAGATACAGGCAGATAAAGCACGTGGTAACTTTGATCACCTCTTCCTCTTCACTTTTGGTGTGCCAGCCTGAGAAGTTTATCGCAGAGCGTGGATAGTCAAACTGGATTGAAATCTGAGGTGTTTTCAGCAAACAAACAACTTTGTGGCATTGGCGGATTAATGTGATGAAAAACTGAGCACCTCATCCTCACACACATTTACTCCACAGGAGAACAGGTAAAAAAAACCTTAAAAATTAAATTTTTCAGATGTTTGTACAATCTGTACTGGCCACGGTGCCCTCTTATCTCGAGGCTCACAATGAAGATGAGGAGAAAGTACAACAAAATAAATGTTCACTGCAGCGTGGACTTGACAAAGTACAAAAGCAGCATCTATTTTACAGCCAAGAACTAATAAATAAAGGAATCGACAAATTACGTTGGCTACCTTTTTTCATCTGGCTGATTTCCAGCATAGATTTGTAGTAAAGATGAAACTTTCTTTAAGTTTTCCTTGTCTTGTTTTTTCCTCTTGACTGCTCAGTATCTCTCTCCTATTATTTGCAGTTGGATGAGTCACCACTGAGCTAAGTTGCTGATAACAGGCTACTGGGCTTCATCTCCGTGCTCTGAGCTGTCACAACTGCACTGTTTCAAATGGGTTGGGAGCAAGAGGGCTGGCATGGTACCCAGCAGACACCAGCAGTTTCACTGAGCTCAGACTTCATTCATGAGGATGTAAAGAGCAACTAAAAAACAGCACAAACATCTAGCCTTGATCAAATGTGCATAAAGTTAATCAGGGATTTTAAGATCAACAAGAACATCTTTAAAAATGTAAATAACACATTTATTCACTGCTCAGAAATACTTGTAAACCCAGCAAACCAACCAGTTTTCAAATGATAACGAAGACTTAAATAAGTCTGAAAAATTAATTAAAAACATTCATTTCCAATGTAATTGTGCTTTTTTTGATCCGAATGTCATAATTCTTTCAGTCTAGGACAACCCAAATAAACACTCCTTCAGAGAGAGCCATCATTTTATCTCCCTTCTGTCAGTCTGTGTAGCTTGGAGACCATTTTGTAGTAAGTGGTCCAAGAACCATCGCACAGCATTACAAAGACATTATCATCAATATTTCATCTAATAATCTCTAATAAAACAAAAGAGGTTATTGGATGAATTATTTAAGAGGCGTTGAGCTGCAACAGCATCCAGAATTTATGGCACCTTCATCACAGTCCAACGGCAGCAGTTCTCCGTTATTTTACATTTAAACACTTTTAAATGTGGAAAAACTTAAAGAAACTTTAGTTCTATCAGAGGTGCAACAATTGTGTAGTTACATAGAAAAACTGGGATAGGGCACCTAACTTGGTTACCTGTTGATGATGTCATATCCTCTATTCTCGGAAGCTCATAATTGACATTTAAGTCAGACTTTTTATATATTTTTTCCACCTTGCTGGTTTTTCTGTTTTCCAGATGAATGACTTTAGTCGTCAGACGTCTGGAACTGAAGTTATCGGAGAAAGAAGCTAAGTAAATATTAGACAGATAGCTCCAGCCGCTCAGATAATGGCCTGCGTCTACCAGATAGAACAGGGATTTTTTTTTTTAAGTGAATTAATTTTATTCAATGTTTCTACCAGTTTTAATATTTTTCTCTGTTTGGCATTCAATTTTTACTTTCTGGAGTTTTTGTTCCTTAAAGTGAAGTTAAGTTTTTCCCCTCTATATAAACAAACCCCAAGAGATTTTTTTTTTTTTTTGAGAAAAAAAAGAAAGAGACTTTAGAGAAATTTTGACAAACATTCATGTCTCTCTCAGAAGTTGTTTTTGCAGTTCAGTGACTTTTTTTTACCTACCAGAATGATTTCAGGGCTTCTGTATGGGGAGCATTAACACATCTATGGAGTCTCAAGTTTATATTGGCTCCATCGGTGTATTTCTGGGCTCGCCTGTGTGCCTGTCATTTATCCCAGCGAAGTCCGAGGCTCAGTTTATTTCACTGGTACGTGATCAACAGCTCATTTAAAAAATTATAGTTATCAATGATCCATAAGTGCCCTTTTTTTTTTTTCAACAGATGTTGAAAATAATTTGAATGTTTCAATGTGAAGGTCTCCTTTGCTCTTCAACAGTTCTACACCTCAGTTTTAGTTCCCTGCTTAACATCCATATTTGCATTATCAACCCAGAAATCATTTAAATTCATTTAAATCATTCACACAGACCCTAAAGGCTTCAAAGAGCTTGACTTACGATACTCAGTTATCTAGTAAATGCAAAGACTATGTGTGTACAGCAGCCTAGGCCAAGCTGCCTTGCTAACAGTCTGACTTCGTCCACGCACATCTTCAAATGGTCTGACGAAATTCCTGCTGTCTTCATCCTTCTGTGTTTGGATGAGTGTTAACACTCGTTTGATCACGACTTCCAAGAATGATAATCCATTAGTCCCACATTTGTGGTTTAGGCTCTGTTTACTATCTTGGTTTCTTTTGCAGCAATTACTCACTCACTCACTCACTCATCTACTACTGATTATCCGTTTCCGGGTCTCGGGGGATGCCAGCCAATCCCACTGGGCGAGGGCAGGGTACACCCTGGACAGGTCGCCAGTCCATTGCAGGGCCAACACACAGAGACAGACAGAGACCAACAACCACTCACAGTCACACTCAGACCTACGGACAATTTAGAGTTACAAATTAACCTAAACATGATGTCTTTGGATGGTGGGAGGAATGCAGTGATTACAATCAAGTTAAATTTTGTACCATTGAAGGTTTGAGCTAAAATGAATTAAGATTAAATTTTTAACTCACCGAAGCAGAGAAGGGGAAATCTTGGCTGATCCATTCTGAGACTCAAGGGTTTCTGTAGTTGAATGGAAGAGAGTAAGAGAAAATTATGGCACCAGACACCTACAGATAAGCTGTATTTACATTAGTAAACCTTAGAAAACTGATTCTATTTGTTAAGCTCAGAATGACCTGAGGAGAATGTAATATTTACTTTACCCATGAAAAGTTCAAGTGTTCATTTATTTTCTCAACATATCCCATGAACTGACCGAAAACCCTGTAACCGGTGTCGTTGTATGTGAATCTAACTCCTGCTGTCTGATTCTTCCGAGACTTAGTCCGAAAGCTGTTAAAGGTCCACACAGTCTAGAGGTAGACCCCCATGTGGTCTGGGTCAATATTAATGAAGTAAAAGTATCAAAGGTCTCAGTCCACAGAGAAATACTCGGTTTATTGAGAATCTAAGCCGTAAAACGAGCTGTCAGGACTTCTGGGACTTTGTGATGTCAACACAAAGCACCGTTCACAGTCATGCCCAAAGCTCCGCCCACCTGAACCTACCATACAACATTTCAGGATTTGGTTTCTCTGCCTGTTTGCCTGAAATCTGCTATATTTTCATTGGATAACTCAGAGAATAGTCAGCCTTTAAGAAAACTGGCTGAGATCCTCTCCTCTGATTTTCTGACTTACCTGTTATTGGAACTCCACAGAGAAGCCTGAGAGAGTAGATGTAAAACTACAATGAGATGGTTTTTGGGCCTTGAGATGTATAAAATATGGGCCCTTTAATAAACACACCAGTAAGGCACACTGTTACACTGGGTGACATGTTCCTTTATCACCATTAACACACTTTGTGCTTTCTGACTCAATCCCTCATGCACTGTCCTGCTGCCCCAAATACTCACTAGAGCACCAAATGTGGTTTAATATGGCAGTGAAAATAGTCCTCTACAAGTAGTTTGAGTAATGTTTGACAAAAACTACAATTTTGGCCAACAACTGAGACTTAATTTAAGTTGGAACACGTGACTTGTTTTTTAATATTTATGTCTTCACAATACGAAAACTTCAACACAAACAGTCAAATCCTTTCAAGATGACTAATATTAAGCATAAAAGTGAGACTAAACAGCGTACCCCGATCCGGAAATTACTTCAAGTAACTTATGTGGAAACTTTGAGAAAATTTCACCTTGGCTTCATTTCTGCAACTGAACAGTTACAAACGACAGCAATAATCTTAGCAGAAAGTGGAAAGACCTGCTGACATCCGCTAAACACAGCATAAATCTCCTGTTACTCTGCACATGCTGTCTCAAGCTTTAGCGTGTATTACCCTTGCCCTTGCACTCTACATTTCCATTCATGTGCATTTGTGCGTGCGTGCGTGTGTGTGTGTGTGTGTGTGTGTGTGTGTGCATGTGTGTGAGGTGATGTTCACTTGGGATGCTCGGCATCCTTAACATTCAGAAGCAACTATGAGTTTCACATTGATTGATGTTATGGACACGTCTCCTGCTGTTTCAAGGTAGACAGTAAATAATTTCATTGGTTCATGATGCCCATTCACTACACTGTAGTCAACTACTCTGTCCGTTAATGTCAGTCAGAACACACACATCACTGAAATACAGAATGTGAATATTATTAGTGAATTTTTCTTTTCTTTACTTTTTGGGGTGATTTGAGTTCAACGGTCCACTCTGGTGATGCCTACTAATTATTCTTAAACATGCCCTTTTGAGTGTGCGTGCATGTGTGTGTGTGTGTGTGTGCGTGCATGTGTGTGCGTGTGTGTGCGTGCGCGCGTGCGTATTAATACAGCTTGTGCACGATGACAACCACCCACCAAGGAAAGGTCAGGCTGACCCATCACGACCATCAATCTCACCTCTGACGTCAGTGGAAACTGCTTTTTCCACATGTTTCAATGCTCTTTGGGTTCGTTACGAAGCGATGCCGTTTCAGAGCCTGTCCTGCCTCGCTGACGGGCTGGACTTTGTCAAAAATCACTGAGCTGTGCAGCAAGACAGTAATGAGATTCGGGGGGAAAAAAAAAACAACCCTCTTTTTCCTCTTGATTTCCACGCATCCACTGAGACTCGTTTGAACCCTTTTAATTTGAACAGTCAGAATATGACAGGACTAATGAGTCAGCAAAATGATCAGTCTTGTGTTGCTTTTCTTCTCTTCTGCCACTATGAAAGTCAGACACAGCCTTGTTTGTGATAGAACAATAAATATAGTAAAGAAATATCCCTGCATGGAGCTGATTGTCTACATAGTGACCTGTGATGTGTATGGATACCACATCATGTAGAAGTGTCGTCAGCTTCCTTGCTGATGAAACAGCTAATTCTTGCCTCTGTGCTTCAAGGTCTCTACTTGTCAATGGGAGGCACATTTAAACAAACTCTTTCCTCAGAGTTGCAATGAAATGAGTCCCTTTAGACTGTCCTACACTGATGTTTGCTCATGGACACTGTAGCTTGCTGAAATTAGATCCTGCCTCCCATTAACCTGAACAGGTTAAAGGCAGTCAGTGATTGAAAAGCCTGCAGAAAAGATACATTCAAGTGCCAAGAAGGAAAATAAGGGACTTCCCTCGCTTGAAGTCATCTTCCACCACAAAGAGATGCTGAACAGTCAACCTTTTTGTTTTTTTCATTTGTTGTAAATCTGCCATGTTTTTTTTATTTAAATGAAAATGACTATGTTTAATTTTTTAGCTGCTCACATTACAGACTGTAGTTTACATACCCCCCTCCCACACACACACAAAAAAAAGCAGGTGCAGGTTGGGTGCCAGATTTTGATGATGGTCCAACACCACCAGCCCCAAATTATTAATCACCTTTGAATAATTCTCAGCAGATCACACTGATTTCTTCTCCAAATCTCGCGGTTTCTTTCAGCATTGCCGGGCCTGAGGGATTAGTGGAGCTGCTCTGTTTCTAACAGCTAGCAGGTGAATACAGTGGCATGTGTCCCCCTCTCATCTCTGCCCTCTCCCGTGTACAACCGTGCGTGCGTATATGTGTGTGTGTGTGTGTGTGTGTGGAGAGAGGCTGCTGTGCACTCACCGCAGGCGTACCCGCAGGCGTCACGGATGCCTTTGTGCTTGTGGCCGGACGCGTCTTTCTGCAGCTTTCGTAGGATTTCCTCCATGCCGCCTCCGGAGAATAAACAGGCCGTCTGATGTGAGCAGGTCTACGGGGAGCGGATGAGCACGGCCGGCGCTGGGTGGGTAAGTGCGCGTACACGGGAGTGTGACTGTTAGATTTTTAAGGGTGCAGCGACACTGACAGCATCTCTGAACTCTCCCCAACCCTCCACCTCTCCCCCCGGATGAAGGCAATGATTCATTCCCAACGAGCAGCTGATGATGTCAGGCCAGCCGTCAACCCTCAGAAGGAGGAAGCGTCTGCGGTGCGATCAGGAGAAAGCAGCTGACAGCCTACAGGTGACCATCACACACCGTCCCTCACCCAGCGGCAGAGGGACAGCACCAATGGACGGCCCCCCACCCCTTTTGTCCTCGTTTGTTCCTCTTTGGAAATTCCGTTCCAGCTGATATTAGTCCCCGACGGGATTCAGATCCATTTCCTTCTATCCCGCACAGGAAAACACGGCAGCGCCCCGTCAGGAGAGCGCTCAGCTAATAGGCGGATTTCACTCCAACTTGGCAACACAATATTTACAGCGCATCCCGGTGAGAGAGCCTCAAAGTGCGGCACGGAGATTTGCATTCACTGGAATGGAGTTTCCGCTCAGCGGGGGTCCTTCACAATAAAGGCCTTTCCACTCCCCACACATTTTATGACATAAAATTTATACAATGTCATCACAATGTACACGAGCGCCCCCATGAGGCTCTTAACCCTCAGACTTCACTCGATCCTACTGCGGGCATGCTAACATGCTAATACTCATGTTAAAGTCATTGTCATGATATTAGCATGTTAAATATTTTTGACAATATGTGTCTACAGCTGCGTTCAAGGACGGATCGCCACAGGAAGTCCTTTGGTCCTTTGTCCCAACAGCCATCAGACTGTTTAACAGCTCACTCACTCTGGTGTCCTGTCCCCCCCACCTCCTCTCCCCTCCTCTGACCTGCCCTCCTTCTTTGTGTGCAATCTACTACTGACTCTTTTATTATTTTATTAATTATAATTCACTGCTGACTCTTTTACTATGTTTATTATTTTTGCTATGCACTTAACCCAGTTTTATCATATTAGGCTCACATTTTAATGATTGATTGAATACACTACTGGCTGTCTTTTATTGTGTGTTGATGTGTTGTCCGTACTGTCTGTTTTCTCTCTCTGTTATTATGACTAAATAAAGTTATTATTGCATTTATTCATATATTAACAACTATCACAGATGTTTGTTCCTATAAAAATGGGAGTGTGTTTTTCCATGAATGTTACTGTAATGAATCTTATAAATGACATGAAGCACAAACTGCTCTTAACGTGAACTTGTAAAATATACCTGAAAGACTTAAAAGCCTGTAAATAACAGCTTTATTTATGGTTAATAATGTTTACTAATGCATTTTAGACCTAAGCCTAAAAAGGTTAGGGTTAGGGTTTGGCTAATCCAGCCTTAACAATACATTTTGGGATGACATGTTCAATCATTAATTTCTCTGAGACCCATCCAATCTACCAAGTCTGCAGTTGGGAACTAATCAACTAGTTACCTGTCATTTCCTATCTCATATGCAGTTATAAATGTTAGTTAGCCATTATTTATGGTTAGATCTAATGCAGACATTGATGATGTCTGGAGTTGATTCTTAATGGAATTGGTCAAGTCTGACTAAATCTTTAATTAACCAGTAGAATAGACATAATGATTAACATGTGAGTCAGTTACATGCTAACTCAATAAGCAGGTTAGTAATGCATAAGGTTGGCCTCAATGATATAATGGTAACATTCTTAGTGTTAGCATGTTACATTAGTAAAAATGTCAAATGCAAAGATTCTGGTTCATTTAAAATGGAAGCTGTCTTTAACTCAAATGTTAAAGACTGCTCATCTAATTAAATTCACCAGGATTCATCCTTTTGGATACATGAACATCTCGAGCCAACTTCATATTGCAACCTCCACAAAGTTTCCCAGATATTTCATGACTGGGTCAGATGATAAAAGTAGAAGTTATTTGAGGCAAACAAGATGGAACTCAAATTAAAACATGATAAAAAAAAACCCCAAAGAAATATGAACCGTGCTGCCGGGCATTATCAATTTTGGTTATATTTTTGCTGCACTCTTCAATAAACACATGTGTTGGGGTTTTCATTTTTTCTAGTTACTCGCAAGACTGTAATATTTATGAAAATTTTACAACAAAAATATTTCAGATTGCATGACAGGAACTCATTCACCTTCACAAATGTAGATTTTGATGTGTTTGGTCAAAAATATGTGCATGATGGAAGAGCATGATGATATATTCATCAGCCTCATCCACCTACTCCTATCAGGCTCATTGATAGGGTAATGAAAATGAAATTAATGAAATTACCACAGATGGTGTATTAAAAGGTCATTATACAAAGTCTACGCACTCTATTAAGAACTGCCCATGAATATAAAAGCTTGAACAATGAAGTGAGGTCTGAGACTGATGAACATGATTGCGAACTTGATAGGTTTTTACTCTGTTACATCCCAACATGAAATTCATAAGAAATTAATCAGGTTTTTGCAAAGAGGGCAATCAAGAAGTTTCTATTCTTCTAAAGTTGTTCTGAGCCCAGTTAAAGATAAATGTGTTGGATTTAAACTGTAACTGAACACAATAAAATGGGAGGTGGGATGGTGCAAGTTAAAGAAGGTGCAAGGTAAAGACTGCCAGGATAAAAGTATTTTTAAATAGATAATTTCTATAAAAAGCAACGAGCACAAAAATTGAGCAGTGAAAATAAATATAAGCAATATAGTGCATAATGTATGCAAATACTTCCATGTTTGTTCTAATGTCAGCTCTTCATGGTGCCCTCTGGGTGGGGGGTTGTGACCCTTACTTCTGCTGGTACTTTTTATGTCTGAAAACAAGATTTACAATAATGTATGTGTGTGTATGTATAAGCTACGGTTTGTCATTGGGTGCTGTGGGTAGCTGACTGCTGATGTGGTGGGCCGGAACCACACGTCCCCGGCCCGGGATAGCAGGCATGTCAGGACCGAGCCACCAGGGCACCCAGCAACCCCCAGAGCACAGGCAGCCCCAGGTCCAACCCATGCAAGGACAACATAGGAAAACACAGGAGCAGCGACCCCCACCCGGAGGCAGCCCACAGAGAGACCCGGCCAGGCCCCCAGCAAGGGCCCGCCACACACCGGTGAGGCCCACCCACACCCCATGCCTGCAACGGGTGAGCCACGGCCCACCACAGTGACCAGGCCCACTGTCCTCCCACTCCCCCACCCATCTTGCCCAACCCCCCCCAAAGGGGGAAAAAGAAAAAAAGGAAAAAGAAACACCCCCGTCCACCTCCACCAAAACAGGGGCTGGCTAAGTCCAGGGTAACCCAGGCCCAAAGACTACCAGCCAGGGACCCACTGCATAATGGCAAGGCCCGCGACCAACCCCAGCCCAACAACCATGTTGGGAGGCAGACCACCGCCCCCCCCCGAGAACGCTGAACGGACCCACACTGGGTGTAGGGTGCATGTTGTGTGTGGGAGTGTAGATGTGATGGTGTGGATGACTAAGATGCAATTAAAATTGGGGGAGGCAGGCTTGGCATGGGAACCCCACCGTTTGCAGGCGGCAAAGTCTCTCAATACACTCCCATGCACTTCCCTAGGCCTTTGATGTCTACGTTGTGATTAGAATTGGGGGGTCCAACCTCTCAAGGCCTAGTGTCACATAAGGTGGGGTTTGATGGGACAGAGAGGCGAGGAGGGGGCGAAGCATGGGTCAGTTCTGTAGGGGGCCAGCTTCCAGACTGGCCCCGCTGGACATCCCCGCCGCCAGCCGCAACAAGCCGATAGGCAGCCCACCGTAACTGGTCTGGGGCCGACCCGGAGCACCCAGGGGCACTGTCCAGAGACCCGAACAGAGGGTACACCATTCCATCATGTGGGGGCAGGGATGACCCAGGCCCACCGTGCCCCCCAGTTGGCGGCCCATGGCCAGGGCACCCAGCCCAACCCGCACCTAGGAGGCCAGCACGGACCCCAGTCGCCAGGGCCCAGGTCCCGGGCCACCCGTGCTGTGGGGAAACCCAAACCCAGCCCAAGAGCCCCCCAGTCCTCAGTCCCACAGGGCGCCACAACGCTAGGGGAGGCAGCCCCCATGCCCCCCACCCCGCCCCGCACAGGTGAGATCCAAAGCAGCCCCAGGAGGCCGCAGGGCCCACCGCCCCAGCAAGCCGCCAGACACCCAAGTAAGCCAGAATCCATAGCCACCTGCCCCAGGGCCAGAGCCACGAGGGCCAGCCCCCCCCATCGAACTACGTGATGGATTTAATTATCGGGGACCAAATCTGTTAAAACTCTGCCGATCGATTCTCACCATGGAAATGTGGTCTAATAAAAGGTTTCTATATTGGGTAGTGCTTAGGTTCTTCTTGGGTTTCCAATTAATCAGGATGATCTTTTTTGAGATGCTTAGGGCAGTGAGGAGCATGCAGGATTTGTTTACTTCCATATTGACATTAGTGAGGTCATCTAGCAGACAAAGTGAGGGGGAGGTAGGGATGGGGTACCCTAGCCACCGTGATAAATCTTCGCTTACCCTCTTCCAGAAGTTGTTAACAGGTGGACAAAGCCAAAGAGCATGCAGATAGCAATCTGGAGAGCCAGCCGTGCAGTTTGGACAAACATTTGTTTGTGTGAGGCCCATCTTGAACATCCTTTGTCCTGTATAGTGTTTTCTGTGTAGAACCTTGTAATTTAGGCTAATAATAAGAATCATTCCTGTAAAAAAGAGGGAGCAGAGGGAACAGATCCACCTGAGGATGTTGGCATCATTGTTGAAGGATGTACAGTGCTGCAAGAACTGAGAGATGTCGCAAATGGTTGCGCAACCCTGTTTGGCTTGATCTACTGTTTAACTTGGGCTATACCAAGGACCTGCAATACACTTTTGAGTTTCTTCAAAAAGTGGTGATGGGATTGGATGGGAACTAGCTCTCCACTAAGGTGCAAGTCCTCAAAAACAAACTGCATGAGTAAATTGCCATCAAGACTGTAGATAAGAACTGGATTTGGATTGGATTTCTGTTGATTCTTGACATTTTCAATAAGCATAACCTCCAGGTTGACCAGTTCGTAGTTAACCAAATGATTATCTATAAAACTTAGTTGGTTCAATGACAATGATCCCAAACACACATCTAAGGCCACTGTTGGATTTCTGAAGAAGAACAGGGTGAAAGTGATTCAGTGGCCAAGTATGTCTCCTGATCTGAACCCAATCGAACACCTATGGGGAATTCTGAAGAGAGAAGTTGAGCATCACTCTCCATCCAGCATCCGGTCTCTAAAAGAGGTCATTGTTGAAGAATGGAAAAAGATGGATGTTGCAAAATGTCACCAACTTGTTAATTCCATGCCTAGAAGACTTGGTGCTGTCATTAAAAATCATGGAGGCCATACAAAGTACTAGATGTAAAGTTTTTGTTGTGGGGTACTCATTTTTGCATCACCCTAATTTGAGTAAAACTGAAAAATGTGTAATCTAAGTTATATTATTAACCTTACTTTAATGTTAAAAGTTAATCAGATGTTATATAAAACTTATTCTTGTCAACATTTTGGAAATTGTTTTTGTTTTCATTGAGATATTATTTAAAATGTTACTTTTCGAAGGGGGTGTTCTCATTTATGCTTAGCACTGTATATCTATACACTTCATTTTTATTTCATAAGTATATTTTCAGTTTTTGTGAATGTGTGTATACTGTACACATACACAATTATACAAGTTATTTTTAATAGTCCCACTGTTTCTAATGTTTCCAGAGTATAATAAACGCTCAAGTGAAATTAAGCAACTTAAATTGTATTCCTTTAACTTTTTGTACTTTAGCCAGTACAACTAGGGTGTTGCATTAGCACAAACCTACCACATTAATAATGTTCATTTGTGTTAAGTTAATTGAACTCAACCATATTAAGTTAACTTAATGTGGTGTCAGTAAATCCAACATAATGTTGTTGTGGTTATGCAATATAACAATATCATGTAGCTTTACATTAAGAATATTAAGTTAGATTTACTTAATATGTGTTGTTCACATTAATAGTGATTTGCTTTTCCTGTTTAATCAAATCAAATCAAATCAAATCAGATTTATTTGTATAGCGCCAAATCATAACAAAGTTACATCAAGGCACTTTACATATAGAGCAGGTCTAGACCAAACTCTTTATAAAATTATTTAAAGAGACCCAACAGATCCCCCGATGAGCAAGCACTTGGCGACAGTGGCAAGGAAAAACTTCCTTTAAGAGGCAGAAACCTCGGGCAGAACCAGGCTCAGGGGGGGCGGCCATCTGCCTCGACCGGTTGGGTTGAGAGAGAGAGAGAGAGATAGGCACGGGGGAGGGGGGGGGGAAAGTTGGGTAGAGTAGGGAGAGAAAGAGAGCAGGAGGAGGGGATATTTAAACAGGTGTAGGCGGGAACATGATGCTGCATGAGGTTCGTAGGAATGATGCTGTATGGAATTTAAACAACACAGTTTTGTGGGACTGGTTGACATAACTTAGTTAAGTAAAATCAACATTTCATTTCTTAGAGTGTAGGTTTGCAGTTGTGCCGTACCCTTTACATTTCTGGATGATGGATTAAACAGTGCTCCGTGAGATGTTCAAAGCTTGGGAAATCTTTTAATAGCCTAACCCTGCTTTAAACCTCTCCACAACTTTATCCCTGACCTGCCTGGTGTGTTCCTTGGACTTCATGATGCTGTTTGCTCCCCAATAATCTGTTAACAAACCTCTGAGGCCGTCACAGATGAGCTGTATTTGTACTGAGATTAGATTACACACAGGTTGACTTTATTTAGTCATTAGTTTAGCAATCTTGACACTTGATCATTCAGCAATCATCAGGCAACTTCTGAAGGCAATTGATTGCACTCAGAGAAAAGGGGGCTGAATACTTTTGCACACTGCACTTTTCAGTTTTTTATTTGTAAAAAAAAACAACGTAAATCATGTATAATTTTCTTTGTACTTCACAATTGTGAGCCACTTTGTGTTGGTCTTTCACAGAAAATGTCAATAAAATATATTTATGTTTGTGGTCGTAACGTGACAAAATGTGGAAAAGTTCAAGATGTATGAATACTTTTGCAAGCCATTGTATTAATTAAAAACTGGTCTAAACAGGAATAAGAGTGGTGGACTGGCGAGTAGTAGGTGTATTCCTTCAGCGTGGGGTGACGTGAGCGCCAATCATCGCAAAGACCAAAATGACTCATATCCTGCTTTAATATCTCGGATGATTGGTGGTTGCGTTGACTAACTGCCCTACTGGTTCTGTCCACTTGTGGGTTGAATACCAGGTTGAAGTCCCCTCCTACTATAAGCGCTGTGTCTGAGTGGGCTGTGAAGAAGCTGTGGAAGAAGGAGGGGTCATCAACATTTGGACCATATATCAAATCAAATCAAATCAGATTTATTTGCATAGCGCCAAATCATAACAAAGTTATATCAAGGCACTTTACATATAGAGCAGGTCTATATATATATATATTGGCAATACATACCTCAGTGTTGTGTGTGGATATGCTGAGTATTATAAACCTACCTTCTGGGTCTACAGTGGTGTTCTTACAAGTAAACCTAATGTTTCTGTTGATTAGAATGACTACGCCTCTTTGTTTGGTGTTATAACTAGCTGTGTATGTGTGCGGAAACTTTGATGAGCTTAATGTATGATGTATGCTTTGGGTAGATTGGTTTCCTGTAGTAGGACAATGTCTGCTTATAAATTTTGCAGGTGTGTTAAAATGTTTTGCCGTTTTTCACGTGAGCCGATTCCGCGCACATTCCAAGTGACAAACCGTAATTTATTCATATCTAAACTATTCTACTGAATGTAAATTGTGATAAGTGGGTGAATGAGTACAGTGTACCTGTGTGTGTGTGTGTGTGTGTGTGTGTATGTGTGTTTTAGAGACAGAGAGAGTGCGTGCGTGTGTAGCAGTGCCGAGAGGAAGAGAGTACGTGTGTGGCCAGTGTAACTGCATATTATATAATTGCACTGCGAACCATATAGACATCACATTCATAAATAAAGTATAACACAAAACAACAACAGGAAAAACAACGGGGTGACATAAATACACATTTTCCGTGGGTGAGAACAGCATGTTACACCGCGTGCGATGCGCGTTCGTATATTTTTACATGATTGACACAGGCGTGAAAGAAAGAATGAATGAGGGAAACTGATGTTACCTTCATCCATTACCTTAACCATACTATTACCATTCCCGGGTGGAACGAGGAGACGCGCTTTAATAGAGCCAAGGGGTGATCTCCGGATCCCGGAACAGCTGGCCGTTGACTTATAGTGATGGCAGCGCGGGATCCTCCTTCGATGAACTTTCTCCTGACAGGGAACAGGCGTTTGCGGCGCTCCAGCATCTCCTTAGGGAATTGATCATTCACGCAGAATTGCATGCTAATTTAATAGCTGAACGTGTCACTCTCGCCATGGACATGAACAGCCCTCCAAACAGATTTGTGAAACTGGTTGCAGGGATTTTCTTTTATTTGGCCTCAATGGCAACTGATGCTGACAGATCTGGCCCAACATGCGAACTGCATTTCATTTCATCCCAAAGGCGGGAGACTTGGCTTCTCAGGCTCTTCCAGACCAAATGCACTGCATGTCTTTACGAAGTTTATTTTGTAACTGTTGTTTATTTTCACCTTTTTCCGTGAATTATAATTATAGCTCTACTGCCCTCTAAAAATCCTTAAACTGAAAATTTTTAATGGTGGCCATTGGTTGATCTGCCATGTCTTGTGTTTCCATATCATTCATGTTGTTCATTTTTTACTAGAACTGGAACAGTCAAATACATATAAAATCACAAGATCTCTAACTGTGGACTTCCATCAGTGGTGTAGAAATCTAAAGCGCAACCATGCAGTGGGGGTGCACGGACACATGGGGGCGGTATGGTCCTGGGCTACCTGCCATTAGTATAAAAGGCTAGTATGGTTTCATTATGGAATTATTGGGTTCAGATTAGAAAATTACGGAAAACGCTTTCAAATGCAGTTTGAGCTCATGTTTTCACCTGCACTAAGGTAAATCTGAGCAGCGAGGTGAAGGCAAATCACAGCTCTTGTCTTAAAACCCATGATTTAATACTGTTCCTCCTCATCAGCTGTAAATAGCTGAAATGATTGCAGGCACTTCAGCGCCCTCTGCGATCTGACATCAACAGATCTTTGAAATGAAACCTGGCTTAATACTTGGGGGGGGGGGGATCATTTTAACCATCTCGTAGCTTTTCTCCCCAAAGTGGATTAATGAAAGTTTACTCTAGAACAATATATATATATATATATATATATATATATATATATACACACAAATCTGACAAAAGCTTCCATGAATGGATTATTAAGGGTAGTTGGAGCCATTTTGTCTGGTGTCGGCCCATTCGTCCATACTTCTTTCTGCGTTCTTGCGTGATTTCATCCTCTATTCCTTTCTCTCTCTCTCTCTCTCTCTCTCACACACACATACCAGACAGAGAGAGAGAGAGAGAGAGAGAGAGCGCACAGTGTTTTTGCAATCAACGAAACATTTCTTCATTATGCGCAATTACGCATAATCATTCATGAACACACTTTGCCTTTGCTAAGAAACTGGCGGAGGATTGAATTGCAACAAAGCGGAGGATGTTTTGTTCTTGTATGTTTTGTATGCATGCTTAGACACACAGCATCCGCCAGCCTATAGGCAGCCCATTACGCCTTTTGACGTCACACATCAACTTTTTTTTTTTTGTGACACACTTGCAAGCACGACGGCTTTTTAAGTTTCAGCTCATGTACACATTGGGCTGGAAAGTGTAATAGCAGCCAAGGCATCCACAGATAACAAGAGATTAAAACCGTATGTTATAGGCCAGGTATTTTGGGAATATGCCCGCGGCGCGCAACGTGCGTAATGACGAGTGCGCCTGTAAATAGAATAAATTGAGGCGAGGGAGTTTATGAAGGAAAATACAGCATGGCAGAGTAGTTCACCCTGAGGGGGGCGAGGAGAGAAATGACTCATTTCTCACATCAACACCGGCACATCTGTGTGCGTCTATGTCACCACCGGACGGGTCTACAAGTCCATGGATAAAAGGGAACTGGAGGCAGAAGGATGGTTGTTGCAGGGACGAGTAACGGGACCTTCGGTGACGGCAAAATGAGGTCGGCGTTCATGATAGAGGACAGAGTCGGCGGAGGAGATCCAGGGAGCTCTACCAACGTGATGATCTCGGAGGCTCTTGCGCCCCGGTTGCTGAAGTTCGCGCAGGGCGCCGCAGAGGCTGCAGCGGCAGCGGCGACTTCTCCGTCCACCTCCAGTCAGCCGCTGGTCATGGAGGCTAACGGGACCCGGTGCGGTGAGCAGATCCTGAGCTACGGCCGGGTGGAGAAAGTCCTGATCGGCGGGGTCCTCACCATGCTCACGCTGTCCACAATCTGCGGGAATTTACTGGTGGTCATCTCCGTTTGCTTTGTCAAGAAGCTGCGCCAGCCGTCCAACTACCTGATCGTGTCTCTGGCTGTGGCGGACCTGTCTGTGGCCCTGGCAGTCATGCCCTTCGTCAGTATCACGGACCTAATTGGCGGTCAGTGGATTTTCGGACAGTTCTTCTGTAACGTGTTTATCGCCATGGATGTGATGTGCTGCACTGCGTCCATCATGACTCTGTGCGTCATCAGCATTGACAGGTGAGATAAACTTCTTCGATGGCCCAAAGTTAAGACATTTGTGCCTGATGAGGGGAATCAATATATCAGATCGGGTTAAATTACGCTACAAACGCGTTTTCAGCGAATGGTAGTATTCTTATTTTAGTGATCACCAATTTATTTCACTTTTACGCATCGCGTAGAACCAAAGATCCCAAACAAGAACACCCAATCTGTTAACGTCTTCTTTATCATCCCTCATCTGATATTCTTTGAAATATCAGAAGACGTTACTCAGTCGGAGCCTGGTTTTGTGCCTGTCCTTTGAAACACGAGGCTGAATCATGGAATTAGTTTGAGGGAGAACAGAGCGCACTGTGGCTCAAGGGCACCTAGACAAAAATTGATGAGACAAAAGAAGCTGAGGTGGGGAGCGAACTTGTGACCTTCGGGCTTCCACCTTTCCTACAGAATGGAAACTGGATATCGCATAAAGAGGTCGGCATGCAAACGAATTTGACATTTAGAATTGAAATGTGATTATCAATAGTAAATGAAAACATCACTTAAAACCCACATACGCACTAATTCCTACCAGCACCACCTGCTTACCTTCCCCTGTCCATCATTCCACATCTGTCCTTCATTCCCCCCTGTATTCACTGAGGTGTAGCACTGCCCTCCCTGCCACACAAAGGTCATTCCACTCACTTAAGATCAACGAACTAGCTTCCAGGGAGGGCTGGTGATGATCTCATACACACACTGAAATAATAAAATATTATCTCCAAGACTATATTTGCATCAATCTCATAAAAAGTTGACACCCTGTGGTGTGAAACCATGAGGAGAAATGCAGACAAAGGAAAAAAAAACCACACATGGCAGCATGTTGTGATATGTCTGAATTTTTTGGTTTCCAGCGATGTTTTTGAGAGCAAGGTTGTGCTGTTCTATTTTTCTCTTGTCTATATTTAACACAGAGAGATTTGCTGATCACATGTGGCCTTTCTACATCCAGGGCTCTTTATTAGTAATAATGAGTAAAAAACAAAAAAAAACAAAAAAAAAAACCCACCCGGTTTCCCACCAGGGTGCTGCATATGGCCAACACAGATTGCTAAGCACTTTGGCTCAACAAGAGTGAGGAAAGCATCAGTTAGTCAGATTTGAACAAGGGAGGTAGAAACCTGATTGAGTTGCCATGCAGAATGTTTTCCTGCCTTTCATTCAGAAATATTTCTCTCTGTAGGTATTTGGGTATCACAAAACCCCTGACCTATCCTGTCCGGCAAAATGGCTGCTGTATGGCCAAGATGATCCTCTCAGTGTGGCTCCTCTCTGCCTCCATCACCCTCCCCCCTCTGTTTGGCTGGGCACAGAACGTCAATGATGGCAGAGTCTGCCTCATCAGTCAGGACTTCGGATACACTGTCTACTCTACGGCCGTGGCATTCTACATCCCCATGTCAGTGATGTTGATCATGTACTACAGGATTTACCGGGCAGCTAAACTCAGTGCAGCTAAACACACCATCACTGGCTTTCCCAGGGAAGGGGAACATGCTGTAGGGGCAGCTCCAAGAGAGGGGAGAGGAGGGCACGATGCCCACCAGCCAGCAGAGTCGGGGGAGACGGGAAGTGTCGAAGGTACAGAGGCGGAGGAAGAGGAGGAGAGCTTGGACTGCGTGGCGGCAGCGTTGAAGCTCCAGCGCGAGGTGGAGGAGGAGTGTGGCACACGCGTCTCTCGCCTCCTCAAGACTGGTGAGCACCACCAACGCCGGAAAAGGAAAAATCAATCGATTTTCAAACGAGAGCAGAAGGCCGCAGCCACTCTGGGTATCGTGGTTGGCGCCTTCACCTTCTGCTGGCTTCCATTCTTCTTGGTGTCCACCGCCAGGCCGTTTGTCTGTGGCGTGGAGTGCAGCTGCGTTCCACTCTGGCTAGAGAGGACTCTGCTGTGGCTTGGGTACGCCAACTCCCTCATTAACCCCTTCATTTATGCATTTTTTAATCGCGATCTGAGGACAACTTACAGTAATCTTCTGCGGTGCCGCTACAGGAACATCAATCGGAAGCTGTCGGCGGCTGGCATGCATGAGGCTTTGAAACTGGTGGAGAAGCCAGACACTGATCTTTAAAAGCTGTGGGTCTGATGCTGACAGAAAAAGGGAACACACTCAGTGGAACTCAGACTATGGCACAGACCGACACACTGTCAGACCGGTTATTTTCCTCAATTTGTCTGTTGATTGCAGAGGCGAATGGAAAAAAGGAGGCTGTGATTAAGCGGTTGCACCTGAAGGCACACAGAAGAAGCCTTGGCTAAAGGCTGTACATCTTTAGTTATGCAGACTGAGTGCAATGGTGGGGATGTTGAATACACTGGCAATGAATTCAAACTGTGTGAATAGCAGCAGCTGCTGGCTTTCTTGCTCCTCAAAGCATCTGAACTTCCACTGGTGCACGTTGAAGTCCAAATTCCGAAAAGTCTTTTCCACGCTAACATCGAGCTCACCTGCAAGTATGGATGGAAATTTTCGAGCTAAAGGAAAATTTTTCCTGTGGTAGAAAAGGAAAAGACTTCCTGGAGCTGAAGTTTATAATACCACATGTAAATTGTTCAGTGTTCTTAACTATCACGGGGCACTTTTCACCTCCTCTAACTGTTACTTCAGTGAACAATCAACGTAACAAATGGTAGAATTATTGTAAAATTACAACTGACATGTATAAAGCGTTGCACAAAGGTCAAATGCTGTGCTGTGTCAGAGGTCAGAATGGCTTCCTGTGATGATCTGTTGTACCTAATATGAGTTTCCATCTTTTGAGGATGCTTGTTCTGTTTATTTATTTTCTTGTCGGCATCACTATCTGTTGAATGTACCAAAATTTCCTCCTTTTTTCTCTTACACAACATTTACTGATTGATCTGTTTTATAGTCAGGCAGCTTCTGATGAATGAACAAGCAAGACTAACAGGTGGGATCTAAATACCTGAGGAAGAACATGATCATTAAAGACACTTTAATGTAATATATATATACATATGTGTCTTTTTTTGGGGGGGGTTAGAACTAATCCAATCCAGAACAATTTATTTAAATCATTATCAGTTCAGTTGATTATATTGTGGGTATTTATTTGTGTCTAAAACATGTTAAACAGTTAATAAATGAGCATTGCCTTGTTTGAACAACAGCCCAAAATCCAAAGATTTACACTAACAGAAAACAGACAGGAGCAGGTAATTGTCATGTTTCAGTAACAGTTACCACCTGATTTGAGACATTCTTGCTTGATAAATTACTTAAAGCTCCTGAAAACAAAATGTGAATGCTAAACATTAGTAGTTGGTTGCTTGGATACTCTAACCAATATGAAAAATGACAGAGTGTCACTGGATTGGGGGTCCAAGATGATTTTTTTGTATTTTATACACAGTGACACAAACAGAGGAAAGAAAAAAATATTCCATATTCATCCAGATATACACAACCCAGTTCAGTCCAGTTGGTCAGGGCTTTGGGAATGGCTGAGGGCAGTTGCTGTTTTGTTGTGATGTCACAAAGAAGTCTTGACAGCTGGTTTTAAAAACTCAGTTTGTGAATACAGGCTTTTAGCATTTCTCTGTGGACAGACATCTTTGATAATTTCAAAGTTTTAATATAGAATCTAGACCAGATTTATAATAAAAGACAACATGGGGGTCTACCTTTAGACTTTATGGACCTTCAATGTTTCTTCTGCATTTCTTTCTGACCTTGGATTTTATCAACAGATATGCTTGCCAGAAACATAACATCCACTTTTAATGAAAAAAATGTCGCCATACTGTGACTGAGGGACAGAAATAATATCACCTTTTCCTAACAGAACCCCACCCAACTCAATTCATTCAGAATGTTAAATGTTCCTAAAAATAACCAAAGCTGCTCTGACCTTGGCAGAAAAAGAAAATTCCATGTCCAATCCCTTCACAGTTTACAAGACAAAATAAGTCTTTTGGACAATGAATCAGCTATCGAAATAATTGTCAACCAACTCACTTTTGCTTAATGAGTTCATCTTTACCAACATTAATTAAACATAAGAGCATCTTTCACCTGTTCATCTTCTGCGATCATTGAGAGCTATATGACACTGATCACAAAGACACAGAGTTCAGTGTCTGCGTTCTGGGTCATTAATCATGGGTGAGGCTTGGAGCAGAAATCTGATGTTCATGTATGTATGGGGTATTTCATTGATGAAACATGCACATCCCACAGAGACTGGCAGACTCAGAGGTTCATTATTGGCATGCACAGGTCCAGCTCTGGGGAAGTGAGCTGGAGCAGTGCCAGTGGGTGCATAGAATTTCTATGCACATTAAGATTAAAGTTAGTTAATTAATGATAATATGTGCAACAACAGGAAAATGCTCTTACAGGGTATTTAGTCTCAGCACCCTGAGCATGACAGCTGGGATGTGCTTGGAGCTATTTCTTGCAGCATTTCTAATGTATCATTCATGTGTACAGCAATTAGAGGCAGAGACATTCACTCTTACTTCTTACAAGACTGTAGTGTTGATGCTGTTGTTTGTCATTATATAAATGCAATGGGATGGACTTTTTACTGTCCGGCCGGTATTAACACACCCTGTGCTGGTGAAAAATTGTCCTCGTTATCTTTAATCTTTGCAGCAACTTACTAAGGAGGAACAACAGAGGAAGTTTAAAGATAGTAGACTGTATCCTCCATCCAATCATCCATTGCAGTTGCAGTCTGCAAGATATTTTGATACGAAAACACATCCAGTTTCTGAGCCTTAATCACTGAGCGTTCACTGAGCCATGTTTCATTTTGGAGAAATGAAACGTGGCTTTGATCATTGCGTCTATGTTGGACTGAAGAAAGACATACACACTGTCAGCTTTGCTACGAAAAGTTCAGTCAGAAAGAAATGGGACTCTTACTTAAATAATATATTTGGGGTTACTGCCCGACACTTTTTCTTTAGTAGCTCAAGCTGAAATTGATAAATAGATCATCGGCTGTCACAGTTTGTAGTTCTGAATATTAATGGGCCTTAAAGAGCCTTATAAGTAAAGGAATTAGTTCACCCTTTGGGCTGTGAGCAAAAAAGGTTCACAGCCTATAAACTGCTTTTTCTGGGCTGGGCGCCGTCGTATTGTGACTGTCAAACGATCTATGGCTGCCAGTGGGTGTGATCAGCAGGCGAATGTGTTTCCAATAGAGCGGCCAAAATGATACAGGAAACAACAAAGTAAAGTAATTGTTCGATTTAAATATTCCTGCTAATGATCATTTTACTTTTGAAGTAAAAAGCAGGAGAGTTGTAGTCACTGGAGACAAACACAAGGCTGCACAACATCCAGATAGTTTTCGGGAATGAGGCACTGGCTGCATCCCTGAGAGGAGACTGAAATAAAGAGATAAAATTGTATGTCATTGTGGCATTTGGGGTTTTTTTGTTTTTGTTTTTTTTTAGCTGCATGTAAGCCTCAGACAGACTGAAGCTCAAGATTGAATGATCTCTGCCATTGAAGACTAAAGCGTTTAAAAGCCATTCTCTCTAGCTTCACTATCTGAAGTGACCAGCCACTACAAACCCCCAGTGGTCTGATTAATGTGTCAGAGCAATTATCTGGTGAACAAAACTTAGGCAGGTTTCCCTCTTCCCTACCTGCCACCTGCTCACAGCTGCGTTTCTCCAGATCAAGAGAATTACGAACTTTAAGGTGCAACTAGGACACTGGTTATAAAAATTATTTGGCTCAGTTTTTCAGTTGTTGAAAATTCCTCATCCAGGGCATTTTATTGTCTTATTTTTATTTGATCAATCAAGACGTCAGAGGTCAGAAAGGGGAAAAGTAACACTTGAACTGAACCAGTAATATACTGAAGTCACAGTTACACAACCATTTGTTTTTCTCCTGTTTTTCATGAGGAGACAAAAGATATGACTTTTTTCAAGCACACAGAAGATTATCTGCCTCACAAACATGCGCACACTGTGGCCTGAGATCCTGAGGTTTACTATTACGACATTTATCTGCTGCCATCGCCTCTTGTTACATTGTGAAGTAAACACCTCTTGGAACGCCTGTGGAACCGAGACTAATGTGTAGACTAGTTTGTGGCAAGCATAGGCTCATCTACCTGTCAATCAAACAGGCCATTCCCCACACAGAGTTTTCAACCTTAATAAAATTTAAAAGGGCAAATTATTTAATATTCCCCACCTCTACAGTTGTATGAGCATTTTTGAAATGATCTATATGTGTGTAGGACGGTGTGTTCCATGTCCTGCCAATATTCAAAACCTCACACAGCGGCTGCGAAGAGGAGCAGACCAACAATCAGCAACCTGATCAACTCTGTATGGAAGAGATGTGTCTCGCCACCAAAAACAAACAAACAAAAACAAAACAAACAACATACATCTGTAAGCCAAATCATATGCAGAAGTGCAGAATTTAATAAATGTCTTTTTTCATGATAAAATTCCACATTTTAAAGCAGTCTTTGATTGTGGGCTAGTTGAGAGATGATTTCTCACTAACACAGATTTGAACAAATAAGGGAAGAAAATCCAGGACAAAGATGCCCTTTGTGTGGGTCTAAAGTCTTTGATCCTTAATTTCCACTCATGTAAATGATATTTTAAAAAAAAGTTTTGCATACTGTTTAGCATATAAAGCAGCTGTCCTGATGGCGGTAATATTCTGGTAACAGGAAATACTCTTGTGTGACTGTCATGACTTGAATAACATGACATTTTCCTTGGGCAGCACGGCGGTGTAGTGATTAGCACTGTCGCCCCACAATATGAAAGTTGCTGGTTTGGCTCCCGGCCTGGGTCCTTTCTGTGCGGAGTTTGTATGTTCTCCCCGTGTCTGCGTGGCTTTCCTCCGGATACTCCAGTTTCCTCCCACCGTTCAAAGACATCATGTTTGGGTTAACTGGTGACTCTAAATTGTCCGTAGGTCTGAGTGTGAGTGGTTGTTTGTCTCTGTTGGCCCTGTGATGGACTGGTGACCTGTCCAAGGTGTACCTCGCCCGGAACGTTGGCTGGGATTAGCTCCAGCACCCCCGCAACCCAGAAATGGAAAAGCGGTAGAAGATGGATGGATGGATGGACATTTTCCTTGTTTTGAATAAACCTGAAATTTAGAAAAAGATAAAAAATTAAGAAAAAACATTCAGAGAAAATTGACCTTGTTATGTGTAAATAACAGAGCTATTTCTAAAGTGTAAAATCACTGTTTGCAGCACTAAAATACATTTCATCCTGTATATTCAATGTTTAGGACACAAAGGGTCTGAAGTTGTCTGCTGGTGACAGTGTAGATAGATTTTTGTGCCAGATGAGGATGTCTACTAAAACCAGAAGGAAACAAAACAACACAATTTTTCTAAAGAGGTTGTACCTAAAGGCAATGCTCCTCTGATCTTCTACTGCCAGGAGCATCAAGAGAAAGTCCATGTGTATTGTGTGGAAAACGAAAAATGTGCATATATTATGATAATGAAATAAAGGGAGGTGACTCCATTGCTCAGTCAAGACCACAACAGTTGGGTTTAATGACCCATAAAGCACAACAAGCCAGGCTTTATGGGTCATATCCTCACAGATGCAACCTGCCTCTGACCAATCAAATCTCCAGACTCCTTGCATAAATAGCTGGTGAGGCTGAAAGAAACATTGCTGCTACTATAGTGGTGAAACCCATATATTTACTTGGAGTGTGTTTTATGAATAAAGTTTTAGCTCCGTATGTCCATGTGAAACATCTTCAGTTGCTGTAACAAAACCTCAACATCAACACTGTGGTGAACGCACAACAAATGATGTGAATGGATGATGGCAGTATCCCACTGTTTCTTATGTAAATGTATATTTTGAAGTTTGCACAGTTTTATCTGAGCAGCTATGTGAAATGAAAGGATTTACTCAAGTGAATCATTAAATACAGCAGATGAAAGAGGTTGTTCCATATGTGTCAGGTGTGAATGCCACGTCTCCTGTGTGAACTTCCAGTTCTCAAACAAGATAGACATTGATAAACACAGCTGTCAGCAATGACACATGATCTTTATTATACATTTATACAGAAATAAATACCAAAATAGGGCCAGCACGTTGGCATAGTGGTTATCACTGTTGCCTCACAATAAGAATGTCACCTGTACGGTTCCCGGCCTGGGGCCTTTCTGTGTGGAGTTTCCATGTTCTCCCCATGTCTGCGTGGGTTTCCTCCCACCGCCCAAAGACATGCATGTTTAGGTTAACTGGTGACTCTAAATTGTACGTAGACCGGAACACAGATAAGCGGTAGAAGATGAATGAATGAACACCAAGGTACTTTTTTCTGATTGAGCTTTGGAAGGCAACAGAGCCTTTGCCTTTACTGACTCCTGATGTCAGATCTCTGGCATTGTGGAAAATACTGTTATTATTCAACTGCTTTTTGTAAAAATAACACTCGTTTGTACGTTTCAGCAACCCACATCCCTTCACCGTGTGCCATTAGACAATACTAAGAATAAAACAGGTTAAGTTGTATAAATATACCATGTCTCCCATCTCTATATCTGTCGACTACCCATCAATATTGTTCTGTCCCATCTACGGAGCCAAGAAACCAAGACTTCACACTCACCATGTCCTGATTAGCCACAGGAACAACTCACTGAAATGTTAACTGATGCTTCTCAATAAAATGAGATTATATAACAGTCAAGCTTCCACAAAATTACAAACATGACAAAAGGTTGTGGTCCACTGAAACAGGAGCTTTGGGGTTCAGCTTTTTGGCTCCTTATGATTTGGTCTGAATGGAGCCAACTGCCTGTGAGTGCCAATGCTGTACACCTCTCACCACCTCCTTCTGGCACACACCTATATTTGCACACAGTCATCTACACATAATGCCAACACACAGTAACTGATGAACAATGAACAATATGAATAGACACTCCCAAATTTACACTTTTAAAATGACTATGTGGTGTACAGCTGAGGCTATTAATACGCTTATCCGTTTCCAGGTCACGGGGCTGCTGGAGCCAATCCCAGCTCACCATGGGTGAGGGCAGGATACACCCTGGACAGGTCACCAGTCCATAATAGGGCCAACACACAGAGACAGACAACAACCACTCACACTTACACTCAGACCTATGGACAATTAATATTCACCAATTAACCTAAACATGGTATCTTTGGCCGGTCGGAAGACATGGGGAGAACATGCAAACTCCACACAGAAAGGCCCCCGGCCAGGAAACGAACCCACAACCTTCTTGTGAGGCAACAGTGCAAACCACTATGCCGCTGTGCTGCCCTACAAATGATACATGAAACCTAAATAAATTGTGATGGTTAAAAAAAATTGGAGGTGGTAACAGCGTCCAAGACTGTGTGTAGGTCAGGACACAAGAAGGTGAGAAGACCAGCGTCTCTTCAGAGGCAGTGGTGCTTTATTCAGACACTCATGGGTACACACACAGCTCTGAAACAATTAATTAAAAACAATTAAACAACATTATTTCCACCTTGATAATTTCTTTTATGCACTTCACAGAAACCGTAAACAAATACATAATACTCTCCCGTATACATGAGGTGCATGGGTCTACTGCCCTCTGCTGGCTAAATGAGGGATAAACACAAGCGCTCACAGGTGGCGCATATAATGGCTCTAAACAAGCAATTAAGGGGTCCGAATAATGACAACAATTATAAATGCTACGCAGCTACACATAAACAACTTTACGATAAAGGGAACACACTGCACCATTAACAAGGTGAGGATAACCCTCCTCCCTCCAGGAAGCATGGGCCCAAAACAATACACGCCCGTGGAGTAAAAGGCGGGTTTGTGTAATCTGAGGCAAGCATCAGGAAGGTCAGCCATCCTTGGAATAGAAGGCTGGGCCCTCCAACGTTGACACTGCTTATGGACTGCCTCTCACCCTCTGATGATCCAGAATGATCTCCGCAGCTCTGAGAAAAGCTGCTCAGCGAGGGAGACATCAACGTCCTCCAACCGTCTGAGCCGACCACGCACTCTTATTAGGCCAGAGGTTGAATCGAGGACAGGTGATAAGGTGAGTAGGCGATTCGAAGGTGGCACGGGTTTCCCTGTAGCGAGGAGCTTGTAGTCCTCAGGAAAGGACTGCTTCTGAGATCTCAGTAGGATTTCTGTTTCTGCTTGCTGATAATCCTCAGCTGTGGGTGGGGTGCTGGAGGAGGTCGCTCCTTGGAGCTCTCTTACCGTGTCATCCATGAGTTCTTGCCAGGAACTATATCTGTTAACATCTGGGCTACAGTCAGTAGGTGATGTGACTGTAGCTCCGCAAAAGGCAGTCTTTTGAAGCTCTGCGTGATCCTCTGGAAGAGCTCAAAGATCCTCACAGGTGGTCCCAAGGACCCCCCTTCCTGTTGCAAAGCTTGGACAGCTGGCCAGAAAGGCCCAACACTGAACCCCCAAAGTCTTACATCTTGTTAGGTCATCTGAAGGATTTTGGTATAAGTCCACATAGCGCCAGGTACAGTGGATCCTGTATCTCTGCCACTCTTGCTCCAACGAACACCTTGAAGCGGCAGGACTGGGAATGGAGCCAGGTAAGCACCGTGGTAGAGTCCGACCACAGAGTGGTGTGAGCCACTTCCAAGGTGAGTTCCTTGGTGAGGAGACTGGCTAGTTGTGCAGCTACAATAGCGGCACACAGTTCCAGGCGTGGGACGGAATGTACACTTAGGGGCTACTCTGGAACAAGCGAGAATGAAAGACAGACAAATTTGGCCCTCTTTCGTCTTTTTCCTCAGGTAGGCCACAGCTCCATAAGCCTGTTCCGAAGCATTGACAAAGATGTGCACTCTATGAGTGAAAGACTCGAGGGCAAGGTCGGTGGCCAGGTATGCTCGAGGAAAGGTATGGAGAGTCAAGAATTTCAACTCATCCTCTCAGTTGGACCAAGCTTGAAGCAAAGCTGCAGGTAAGTTCGGCTCATCCCAACCTCGCTGCTTCTCCCAGTTGCCGGATGATGAGCTTCGCCCTAGTGGAAAATGGCAACAGGTAACCTAAGGGGTCATATTGTGAAGCTAGGACCTTATAGATATTCTGCAGGGTTGGAGCATCATAGGACAACGGCCTTTGCTTATAGCTCATGGAGTCTCTCTCCCAGTGCCAGCTGAGACCTAGGGTTGATTTTTGAGGGTTGGCCTTGTCTTGCGCCAACCACAGGTCTAGGCTCTGTAATTGGGCCTCTTGTGGCAGGTGTTCCAGGACACTAGCTCTTTGCAGGCCCACTGTTGCAGCTCGAAGCCGGCCGAAGACAGAAGATCTTGAAGGCAATCCATCACCTGCTTGGCTTCCCCTGGTGTGCATACACTCTGTAGGCAGTTATCAACGTAGAAGCAATGGTCGACGGAGAACCTCAGGATGTCTTTGGGCTGGCAATGATCGGTAACATGGCGCTGCAAGGCATACGTAGCGCAACAGGGGCTACAGGTTGTACCAAAGGGCAATACCTGCCACTCAAATACTCTTGGGGGTCCATCTACTTTCACGTCACGCCACAGGAACCTCAGTAGAGGGCTATCTTCCAGAAGGAGGCAGACTTGATGAAACATCCCCTTGATTTCTCCACTTACTGCAATGGGATGCTCACAGAACCTCAGGAAGACACCCACCAAGGAAGCTCCAAGGGTGGGACCAGGCAGTAAGTATTGGTTTAAAGTTTGCCCGAGGTATTGGTGAGAGCAGTTGAAGACGAGCCGATTCTTCCCATTGTGAGCCACTGTGAGGTGATGGGGAATGTACAAGAATACTTCAGGCAGTTTCTCTTGGGTGACCTCTTGCACTGCTCCTGCTCCAATGAGCTTTTGCATCTCTGTTCTGTAGATCGCTGCTTGCTCAAGATCTTTCAGGAATCGTCGCTCTGTACTCCGTAGGAGAGCCATGACTGACTCCTTTGGGGCCTGCAATGGGGGCATGGCTGCATGACATAGCACTGGGGTAGCATACCTCCTCACTCCGTCGACATTGATGCGGACTGTCTTGGCATCCGGCAATGAAACTGCCTCTTGGTCCTGTTTTGACCGGGTCACTTCTCTTTCTGGTCAGTGAGGTACAATGTCCATCTGCCAGAGCTTCTCGACATGGCGATACAGCTTGTCCATCTGTGGTGGGAGGGAGGTAAAGAGACACTGCACGGAGTCAGCTGGCCGCCGCATGGAATAGACAGGACCTTGGAGGGTCCATCCCAACCAGGTATGGACTGCTGCTGGACCTCAGGCGGTCTTAGTCTGACTGGTTCTATAGGTGTTATGAGATGTGACTGATCAGCGCCGAGAAGAAGCATCCATGACTTGGCATCCTTTGAAGCCGGTATGGGAAGGCCACGGGGGTGTTTTTACTTTTTCTGGAGTTGCTCTATGGGGTAATTATGCTGAGCAAGGCTGAAGTGACTAGCTGTGAAGGAACCGTCTTATAGTTGACCTTAGGTTTTGCAGCTGGAGAAACATGAAAGGATATCCTATATCCATGGAGCACTTGGATGACATGCCGGACCGTCCGCAGAGGAAGATCTTCAGGGGCACCCTTTATTCCCAGTGATTTGGCTGCAGCTGGTAACAACATGGACCACTCTGAACCATCATCCAGCAGAGCAAAGGTGCTGAGACTACGCCCTTCGTGTATAGGAGCACTGGAACAACCTTCAACATGACCCGGTTGCTGGCTCCAGGTCGGTCGAGGTAAAGGATGTCAGAGGCAGAGTTAGTCAGGCAGCTCTCTTGCTTCTTAGCAGCCTCCTTAACAGTTCTCTCGGGCCTCAGGTTTATCTCATGAAGGGCTAGGAGGTGTTTCCCTTGACAGATGTGGCAAGGTTTCTTCAACATACACTGAGCTGCTTGATGGTTCCGCGTACAGCGCCAGCAACGCTTATCAACTTGAATCCACTCCTTGAGCTGCTCTTTAGAGAGTTTGGCGACATCACTACACTTAATGAGGTAATGTTTGTCACTCTGGCAGTAGGTACAATAAGCCTTTCCCATAGGCTTCTCTCTCGGTATTTGGCTTGGGTGCAGGAACATCCCCAAAGGTTCTCTGAGGCTGTGTAGGACCGTCACCGTCGGTTTCCTAGAGTGAGTATCTGGTCTAGGAGGCTGTCTTTCCCTGTTCTCGCGCTGATTTGGCTGTCAAAGCTCAGGCACCAGGACTCGTTGCTGAGCCATTCTGACAGATCATGCAGGGTGTGTGAGGTCCCAGGTTGCTTGAACCGATGGCGACGGAAGTCAGCTCTCTGTTCTGCTGGAAGCTTGGTCAGGAGACAAGCTACATGGGAAATGCAATTCAGTTCAATCTCTCCCTCTGGGCGTAAGGCCTTGAGTAAACCCACTAAGTATTGGATCTGAAGAGAGAACCTCTGAAAGGCTGCAGAGACACCATGTCCGATTTCAGGGGCTTCTAGGACACTAGCTATCTTCTTTAAAGCTAGTTGATGACGTTGGAACCCTCATTGTGTTGATGTAGGGGGTGGTGGAATTGAGATAAGCATCAGCTATTAGCTTAGCTTCCTCCAGCTTCAAGTGATCCACTAAGATCTGGTACCTTAAGAATTCTGTAGAGTCCGGTGGGAGCAGATTCCCCAAGGTGAAGCGAGGTCTAGCAAACTCGCTGGGGTCTGGCTGAATGAACTTGAGGATTGTAAGTTTGGGGCCTCTATACACTAGTTCTGTCACAGGAGCCTGTACAGGGTAGTTAGTGGGGCGAGCGCTGGTTGTCGCCCTGGCCACTGTTGGGGGGGGGGCTGCTTGTGGCAGTACTGGGGGTGTTGAGCCTGTGTAGGCAGGAGCAAGGTGAAAAAGTGGCTGAAGGGGCTGCACTGGAGGATAAAGCATGGTCCCTTTATATGGTGCAGGGGTCACAAAGTGATGAGGTTGTGAGGTGAATATAGAGGATGACTTGGCAGGATTCGGGGAACGGTAAGGAAGGTGATTCTTCTTGGCCCAGGTTGGGACCACTCATACCTGTAGGCTGGTCATCCTCAGGTGCAGGCCAGGGTGGAGGAGCGAATCAAACCTCCGCATCTTCCTCCTCCGCCTGTAGTGAATTAGTATTGGGTTGGGCTGTTGCAGCACTGGCTCCTACAGGTGTGTAACTGCTGTGACTTGAGGCTGAATTCACAGACCGTTCCATATCCTCCCTCAATGAGCAGGCTACTCCTATTAGCTCTTTCATTTCCTTCTGGGCTTTGTGCAGTTCCTTCAATGTAGACTGGAAAATCTGTTGGGATTGTAGCAGCTTTACATTCTCTTCCTGGATGACTCTGATATTTGGATTGAAGGGGGGGTCTCTATACGAACTCCACAGCTGTGAGGTGGGAGTTCCAGGTAGGAGATCCGTACCTAGGTTCTTCCTCTGGAATCAAATCAAATCAAATCAGATTTATTTGTATAGCACCAAATCATAAAGTTACATAAAGGCACTTTACATATAAAGCAGGTCTAAACCAAACTCCTTATAAAATTATTTAAAGAGACCCAACAGATCCCCCCATGAGCAAGCACTCGGCGACAGTGGCAAGGAAAAACTTCCTTTAAGAGAAAGAAACCTCGGGCAGAACCAGGCTCGGGGGGGGCGGCCATCTTCCTCAACCGGTTGGGTTGAGAGAGGGAGAGAGAGAGAGAGAGAGAGAGAGAGGCACGGGGGGAGGCAAATTTGGGTAGAGTAGGGAGAGAAAGAGAGCAGGAGGAGGGGATATTTAAACAGGTGTAGGCAGGAACATGATGCTGCATGAATTTCACAGAAATGATGCTGTATGGAATTCTTGAAGATGTGGGAGCAGCAGGCATTACAGAAACATGGGATGGTGATGATTCATCACCTGCAGGATGAGGACAGGGAGAGAGAGGAGAGGAACTGGGAGAGAGAGAGAAGAGGAACTGGGGGAGACAGAGACTTTGGGAAAACATGGTTAGTAAATGCAGCGCACATGCTTGGAACTGAGAGAAACTGGGATTTCGGAGAAGCAGGTTGTTGGTATGTCGGCGCATGCGGGGGGGGGAGAGAGAGAGAGGGAAGAGGGAGAGAGAGAGAGAGAGAGGGAGAGGGAAGAGGGAGAGAGAGGGAGAGGGGAAGAGAGGGGAAAGGAGAGGGACAGAGAGAGAGAGAGAGAGAGGGGAGAGGGAGAGGGAGAGAGAGAGACAGAGAGAGAGAGGTGCTCAGTTCTTCCCCCAGCAGTCTAGGCCTATAGCAGCATAGCTAAAGAGTAAATGAACTTTAACTTTTTAACTATAAGCTCTGTCATACAGAAAAGTTTTAAGCCTGGTCTTGAAAAAGAGTCCAACCCCCAGACCGATACTGGAAGTTGGTTCCATAGAAGAGGAGCCTGATAACTGAAAGATCTGCCTCCTGATTTACTCTTGGAGACTCTAGGAGCCACAAGTAAACCTCCAGGGTGGAGTGGCCTACTAGGACAGTAAGGAACTATGACCTCTCTGAGGTATGATGGAACTTGGCCAGTAAGAGATTTATATGTTAACAGAAGGATTTTAAATTCTATTCTGAATTTTACCAGCAGCCAATGAAGGGCAGCTAACACAGGAGAGATGTGATCCCTTTTTCTAGTTCCTGTTAATATTCGTGCAGCGACATTCTGAATCAACTGAAGGCCTTTCAGAGATTTGTTTGGACATCCAAATAGTAATGAGTTACAGTAGTCCAGCCTAGAAGTTACGAATGCATGGACTAGTTTTTCTGTATCCTCTTGAGAGAGGATGTTTCTGATTTTCCTAATGTTTTGTAGGTGAAAGAAAGCTGTCCTACAGACTTGCTTTATGTGAGGGACAAAGAACATGTCCTGGTCAAATGTTACTCCAAGGTTTTTTACAGTGGAGTTGGAAGCCAAAGTAATGCCATCCAGACTGATTAAATGATTAGATAGGGTTTCTCTGAGGTGCTTAGGGCCGAGTACAATAACTTCAGTTTTGTCAGAATTTAGAAGTAAAAAATTATGGGTCATCCAGACTTTTATGACTTCAAGACATGTCTGCAGTCTGACTATCTGACTGACTTCATTTGGCTTCATTGATAAATACAGCTGAGTGTCGTCTGCGTAACAGTGGAAATTGATGCTGTGTTTCCTGATAATGTTGCCTAAAGGAAGCAGATAAAGAGTGAAGAGGATTGGTCCAAGTACCGAACCCTGTGGGACTCCATAACTGGCTATAGTGCGTGAGGAGGAGCTATTGTTAACATGTACAAACTGATATCTATCTGATAAATAGGATTTGAACCACTTTAGAGCAGTTCCTTTAATGCCAATTTCAAGTTCCAGTCTCTCTAATAAAATATTATGATCGAATGCAGCACTAAGATCTAAGAGGAGAAGTATGGAGGCTGATCCATTGTCTGAAGCCATTAGAATATCATTGGAGACTTTAACCAGCGTTGTTTCTGTGCTGTGGTGAGCTTTAAATCCTGACTGAAACTCTTCAAGCAAACCGTTGCTATGCAGATGGTCGTGTAATTGGTTTGCTACTGCTTTCTCAATGATTTTAGAAATGAAGGGAAGGTTTGATATGGGTCTATAATTGGCCAAAACATCTGGATCAAGATTTGGCTTTTTAAGCTGGGGTTTGATGACTGCGGTCTCAAGAGTCTGAGGTACATAACCCAGAGATAACGTCAAATTAATGAGATCAAGAATGAAGGGCTTAATTAAGTAGAAAATCTCTTTAAAAAGGCTAGTTGGTGTTGGGTCTAATAGACAGGATGATGGTCTAGATGATGAGACTATAGAAGCTAGCTCTGAGAGATTCAGAGATGAGAATGATTCCAGATGATAAATACGCGTTGCAGTTGATTCACGAGTTGCGGTATTCAGTAGATTATTGTCTAATGTAGGTAAGAGCTGATGAATTCTTTCTCTGATTGTTATAATTTTATTTGTAAAAAAGCCCATAAAATCATCACTGCTGAGAGCTAAGGGGATCAATGGTTCAATTGAAGTCTGACTCTGTCAGCCTGGCTACAGTGCGGAAGAGAAACCTGGGGTTGTTCTTGTTTTTTTCTATTAGTGCTGAATAATATGAGCTTCTAGCACTGCGGAGAGCTTTTTTATACGTTTTTAAGCTTTCTTTCCAGGCTTGGTGAGACTCTTCCAAGTTGCTGGAACGCCAATTTCTTTCTAATTTCCGTGATATCTGCTTTAAGGCACGAATGTGAGAATTATACCACGGAGCCAGCCTCCTCTGTTTTATTACTTTCTTTTTGAGAGGGGCAGCATCATCAAGATTTGAAAACAGTGTGGCCATAGTGCTAGTCACAAGGTCATCAACCTGTGTATGGGAGAGATCCTCATTTGAATTTAGATATGGCATTGCTGCAAAAGATGACCGAATATTCTCTTTAAATTTAGCCACAGCGTCTTCAGATAAACATCTTCTATAGCCAAATTTATTCCTCGATGCTGTGCAGTCAGTTAAAGTAAACTCAAATGTAATGAGGTAATGGTCAGTCAAAAGACAGTTTTGACAAAAAATTGTTAACTTGTCAATTTCAATGCCATATGTTAGAGCAAGATCAAGGATATGATTAAAGCAGTGAGTTGGTTCATTCACATGCTGGGAAAAGCCAATTGAGTCCAGTAAGGAAAGAAACCCAGAACTAAGGCTGTCACTTTCTACATCTACATGAATATTGAAATCTCCCAGTATAATGATTTTATCTGTACTGAGTACTAACTCTGATATAAACTCAGAAAACTCTGATAGGAATTCTGAGTACGGACCAGGTGGACGGTATACTGTAACTAACAGAACTGGTTTTTCAACTTTCCAGTTTGAGTGGGAAAGACTAAGAGTGAGGCTTTCAAAAGACCTACAGCCAGATTTTGGTCTAAGGTTGATTAATAAGCTTGACTGAAATATCGCAGCCACTCCCCCTCCTCGACCTGTGGTACGAGGGATATGAAAATTAACATTAGGAAGTGTAGATTCATTTATACTGACACACTCATCCTGCTGCAGCCAGGTTTCAGTCTTACAAAATAAATTCATGTGATGATCAGCTATGAGATCACTGACTAATAGAGATTTTGATGATAGTGATTGAATATTCAACAGTCCACATTTAACTGCAGTATTATTTGAGACCGAATTTGTGGTTGTTTTGATTTCTATTAGGTTTTTGTTTTTAGCTCCTCTTCTGTTTAATCTAGGTTTAGTAACTTTTCTAAATTTAGGTGGCAGTTTCTATAGACCTAGACATAGACAGAGACTCTATTCTCGGCAGGGAACTGCTCTGACTGAGGTACAGAGGAGCGTGTTAATCTGCAGCTCTGCCTCCTGGTCTCAAGTTGGGGTTGTCAGGGTTTTAACTTTCTAAAAAACTCAGCCATATTCCTAGATATAAGAGCGGCACCACCCACGGTGGGATGGACACCATCTCTCCTAATCAGACCAGGTCTCCCCCAGAAAGTGTTCCAGTTGTCTACGTAGCCCACATTGTTTTCGGGAAACCAACTCGACAACCAGCGGTTGAATGAAGACATGTGGCTATACATGTCATCACTGATCCGACTGGGGAGGGGGCCAGAGAAAACTACAGTGTCCGACATCGTTTTAGCAAAGGTACACACCGATTCCACATTAGGATGTTCCACATTCCACACTCCACATTCTGGAGGTGGCCTTGGGCTAGCAGAGGTGTCTCGTAGTGAGCAGCATCCCTAGGGAAGACCCCAAAGGGAGGCTGAGTTGAGTAAAGGTGGCTCATATTAACTGGACCATACTGGGGGAGGAAGGCAGCCCGCTCTATAGGAGGGGGAAGGGTGGCAGTCTCCACTGTAATGACTCTTGAGGACAATCTCCCATGTAGTCCACCTCATAGTCCTGGAGCCTGGTGGGTCGACGTATATGGCGCTTGGGTCTCACATCGGCGAGGAGCTCTTTACCTGACTGCATCTTGAATGCCGTATCCGGCTCGAAGGACTAATGTAAGGTAGGGAAGGGACTAAGGCTGATTCTTTCAGGTGGTAACAGCGTCCAAGATGGCGTGTCGGTCAGGACACAAGAAGGAGAGAAGACCAGCGTCTCTTCAGAGGCAGTGGTGCTTTATTCAGACACTCACAGGTACACACGCAGCTCTGAAATAATAATAAACAATTAAACAACATTATTTCCACCTTGATAATTTCTTTTATGCACTTCACAGGAACCGTAAACAAATACACAATAATCTCCTGTATACAAGGTGCATGGATCTACTGCCCTCTGCTGGCTAAATGAGGGATAAACACAAGCGCTGACAGGTGGCGCACGTGACGGCTCTCAACGAGCAATTAAGGGGTCCGAATAGTGACAACAATTATAAATGCTACGCAGCTACACATAAACAACTTTACAGCTGCAGGAAACACACTGCACCGTTAACAAGGTGAGGATAACCGACACGGCAGCGAGAGGTACTCACATTGCCGCAAATACATTTTAACAGGTTAACGAGGCAATAAAAGCAACGATATGGACGATACTCACTTTTGTCATTCACTCCAACCCGGAGTGTCAACACAAAGCACACTTCCTAACACACGTTAAAAAAAAACAACCTATAAGTTTCAGGTCTTTTTCTCAGGGACATGAAAGGGTAAAGTGAGTTAGCATGGCTGTTGTCTTTTTTTTTTTTTCGCTTCTCTGAGCGGTGCTGTCGTCACTGCCCGTGGCAGGAGGAAGGAGGCGTTATGGGCACACTTCAAAATAATAGCCTTTTATACAATGGTGCTTTAAATTTCCAGCTGGTCGACTTTTCATTTTTATTGCTTTGCTGTAAATGTATGGTGGTATATTACTGTAATTTATGATAATTGTAAAACACTGTTATATATTGTCTGTGAATTTTCTAATTCATCCAGGATATAGTTATCCAAAGAAAACCGAGTCGAGTCTGTTATGTAGTCATCCCTTGCAGGTAAATCCATTAATTCTTGGTTAACTATAACAAACTGCAATTTAAGGGTAGCATTTTCGGTCATGTGGTGAAAAGCGGGTATAGCAGCAGTCGGTGTGTAGCAGGTTCAAACAAAGAGGTGAAGTTTTTCTTATCTCTTGATAAGAAGTGTCCACTTTCCTGTGAATCTACTGCTCACATTGAGCAAAATTAGGATCTTGTCACCTTGCACTCATTTGGATGTGTGTCTGTGCTGCCCTTCATTGTATATTACTGTGTATTCCCTTTATTTAACTCTTTCATTATTATAATATTCTTTTGTACTATTTAATTTTGTACAGATTTTATCTACTTTTTTATTTGATTACACACTGTACTGTGGAAGCTGCTGCAATTTCATCATGCACCAAGTATGATGACAATAAAGGAAATTCGATTCTTTTCTATTGCTTTGTCTTCGTAATTAGTCAACTGGTTAGGTTGGCAAAGCAAGCTCTGTGGCTAGCTTGAGCCATACATGGGGTTTCTCACCTTTGTAAAGTTTTTTTGATTGTAAAGGTAGTCTTCCAATCATTTTATGTCATTAAATAAAGATAATACATTTAAATAACTTATTTGTTATTTTATATAATTTATAAATTGAGTGCTGTGTCAGTTTTGGTTTTTGGTTCTTAAAAACTGCATCAGTGAGCGATCTTGTGACTAATGTCTTCTCTGTGCCACTCTCAGTCTCAAGGCGGCGTAGTTGCCTCACAACAGGAAGGTCATAGGTTCGATTCCCAGGGCTGAGGCCCCCTGTGTGAAGCCTGCATGCTTGCCCCATGCCCTTGCGGGCCCTGACCCCACCCCTTAGCCCAAAGATATGCATGTCTAGGTTGATTGGTGATTCTAAATTGTCCGTAGGTCTGAGTGTGAGTGGATTGGTTGTTTTTCTGTGTTGGCCCTGTGATGGACTGGTGACCTGTCCAGGGTACACCCCGCCCCCTCACCCAGGATTGGCCCCAGCACCCCCTGTGACCCCCACAGATAAACAGAAGAAAACGAGAGAGAGAGAGAAATCAGTGCAGGTCAACCTGAATCAATTTGCAGCTTAAAAAATAAAAGCATTAGCTTTCCTTATTTTTTGAAGCTGATCTCTGTATGTGGTTGGGATGGATGGTAAGAGTTTTTAGTTAAAAGGAATAAAAACAAAAAGAAAAAGAAATGAAGGAGAAATAGCTCAATAATTGGACTGAAGTTAATTAAAATTAACAACAAACTACTAAATTTAAAACTTCTGAAATGTTCATTGATTAACACTTTAGCATGAACGTTATCACAACACTGCAGATGGCAATGTGTCATTTTAATTTTACAAACATATAATTAAGTGATAAAATGTAATGTAACATAACAGTTCCGTGAGTACCAACATCCTGACAACAAGTAAGTACAACAACAATGAGAGGATTGGAAAAGAAATTCTTCCTACTACACATGAATTCACAGTTCAATGTAGAAGGAGCAACTCTTTTTAAGCTATGGATAAATAATTTACAAAATGAGCTACCGTCACTCAGCATTTCCATTACTTTTTACTTGTGTTTGTGTTCATCATAAATATTTGTAATTTGTCTATTTATTTTTTTTTCAGAATTTAATGGTAAAATGGTTGTAATTGTTTACATGAAATTTATTTAGCTTTCTTTTTCTACAGCATGTTGTTGAGACAGCAGTATTTCTGAAATCCCTTATCAATGTGAAGGAAGCAGCCATCCATCCATCCATCTTCATCCGCTTATCCGAGGTCGGCTCGCGGGGATAACAACTTCAGCTCCAGACTTTCCTTTCCCCAGCCACATCGACCAGCTCTGACTGGGGGATCCTGAGGCGTTCCCAGGCCAGAGTGGAGATATAATCTCTCCACCTGGTCCTCGGTCTGCCCCGGGGTCTCCTCCCAGCTGGATGTGCCTGGAACACCTCCCAAGGGAGGCGCCCAGGAGGCATCCTGACCTGATGCCCGAACCACCTCAACTGGCTCCTCTCAATGCAAAGGAGCAGCGGCTCTACTCTGAACTCCTCTTGGATGACTGAGCTCCTCACCCTATCTCTAAGGGAGAAGCCAGCTATCCTTCTGAAAAAGCTCACTTCAGTCGCTTGTACCCGTGATCTTGTTCTTTCGGTCATGATCCAGTTCTCATGACCATAGGTGAGGGTAGGAAGGAAGATTGACCTGAAGATTGAGAGCTTCGCTTTCCGGCTCGGCTCTCTTTTTGTTACAGCGGTGCGATACAGCGACTGCAGTACCGCTCCCGCTGCTCCGATTCTCCGGCCAATCTCTCGCTCCAAGGTCCCCCCACTGTGAACAAGACCCTGAGGTACTTGAACTCCTTCACTTGGGGCAAAGACTCGTTCCCAACCTGGACAGGACAGTCCATCGGTTTCCTGCTGAGAACCATGGTCTCTGATTTGGGATGCTGATCCTCATCCCAGCCGCTTCACATTCAGCTGCGAACCTGTCTAGTGAGAGCTGAAGGTCACAGACCGATGGTGCCAACAGTACCACATGGTCCACAAAAAGCAGCGATGCGATCCTGAGCCCCCCGACCTGCAACCCCTCTCCTCCCCAGCTGCACCTACAAATTCTGTCCATGAAAATCACAAACAGGATTGGTGACATGGCGCAGCCCTGGCGGAGGCCAACACTCACTTGGAACAAGTCCGACTTACGACCGAATACCCGCACACAACTCTCGCTTTGGGCGTACAGAGATTAGATGGCCCTTAAAAGTGACTCCCTCACCTCATACTCCTGCAGCACCCCCCACAAAAACTCCCAGGGGACTCGGCCGTATGCCCTCTCCAGGTCCACAAAGCACATGTAGACCAGCTGGGCATACTCCCAGGCTCCTTCCATGATCCATGCAAACGTGAAGAGCTGGTCCGTTGTTCCACGACCAGGACGGAACCCACATTGTTCCTCTTCAATCAGAGGTTCGACGATCGGCCTGACCCTCCTTTCCAGCACCTTGGAGTAAACTTTCCCAGGGAAGCTGAGTAGTGTGATGCCTCTATAGTTGGCACATACCCTCTGGCCCCCTTTTTTAAAAAGTGGGACCACCACCCCGGTCTGCCACTCCTTCAGCACTGCCCAGCCCAGCCCCCACGCTGTGTTGAAGAGGCGTGTCATCCATGACAGCCCGTCAACACCCAGAGCCTTCAACATTTCAGGACCGATCTCGTCAATCCCTGGGGCTTTGCCACTGTGGAGTTGTTTGACTACCTCAGTGACTTCCCTCTGGGAAATGCCAATGATCCCCCTTCATCCTCCAGGAAGAAAGTGAAGGAAGAACATGTTTAATAATTATTTTATCTTGTATTTTTCATTTATTATTATATTTAACCTTAGGGGGAGCTAGCTTAGCCTCGAGAAAATGTGTTGTCCTTCAGTCCCCACCATTGAGCTTTTTTCAGTTTCTGATACAGATGTGCAACTCTGAACTGAAACACATTCATCAACTAATTTGGTTTTACCTAAAAAAGCTGATGAAGTGTGACCAGGGACAGTGAGGACGCAACAGCAAATCATTTTCCCTTTCAGTGCTTCTCAGAGAGCACACAGGTGTTGTTTTCAAGCCTTGATGTGACAGTTATGATCAATGTACTTCTCTGCAAACTCATTAGTATTATTCTTCCAGTGTTATCTGACAGGACAATCTTTTTTTTCTTCACAAACATGATGCCTTTATGAATAAAGTGAGAGAAAATGATGAAACTTAAATTTTGGTGCATTCATTTTACCTCGCCTTACATTCAACATGTTTATCATGTAAACATATAATGGATTTTAACGCTTAATTTGTGAAGCTTTTATTTGTGTGGTAACTCATGATCAATTTAAGTATTATGATCACTGATTGGCATTATAGATCCACTGAAGGTCACTGAAATAAATAAAATCCATATAAACACTGAGAAGAAAGTGAACATTTAATCAGTCCCTCCAGTTTTCCGCGATTTTGCGATCACATTAAAATCCCGCAAATCAGCAATATATCGCAATTTTTTGCGATGCCCGCATATTTTCTCTTATGTTGCATGATTTTTGCAAAAGAAACAAAAATCCTTCACAAAAACCACATCTTGTCTACACCCCCTGCTGGTGGCAGTGTATTTCTACACACACACACACACACACACACACGACCACTTCTCTGCTGCCACACACGCCACATTTTCATGTCAGCTGAAAGAAGTGGTTGCAATGATTGGCGAAGGCTAGCAAGTCCAACAAATCACACTTACCCTCTTTTATCTCTGCGAAGGACCGAGTGAAACAATATCCCTCGGTTCTTCATGAAATTGGGGGCAAATTGTTTTGCACTCCCTGCAATAAAGTTCTGGAGCATCAAAGGAAATTTTCCATAAATACCATCTACATCTACCATCTACAAGGGCAGAAATTCCAAAAGGCAGTGGAGAGTTTGAAGAAGAGAAGGTAGAGACAGATAACGATGACTGAAGTGGAAACGAGAACGACGGTGGCAGCAGCAAAACGTATAAAGGGTAGAAATAATGTTATATGAGTCATTGGTAGATATAGGTATGAGATTTCAGCAGTAATATTTTTGTGAACGTAGCCAGCTTGTTACGCTAGTTCACCAAATAGAATGCATTTGCATTGACGTTTGGCATTAATGCAGGTTAAGTTAGCATTGATCTGATTATTTCATACTATATTTCACACAGAGTAGCCTATTTAGTGTATGAACGTCGCTATTTTTGTTGTGTTCTCCTTAAGATTTTCTGTGTGGCTGTGCTTTCTGCTATGAACCAGCTGGCTAGCATCTCTTTGCCACCCATACCCCCGGGACTAAAGGGGGGCGATTGCTTTGTCAGCAGTTATAGAAAAAAGTTGTTTTTTTTTCTAAATGATTTATTTTGAATATTCTATGCATTACATATGTGCATTTAACATTTTTGAAATGTGGACAGTGTCAGTGTCCATAAATTTAGGTTAAGGTAATTGCATCAAGGCTGAAGAATAGAAAATTAAAAAACATTATTCATCAATGTGTCTGCCTGTCAGTTTTGTTCTTATCCCATTAATTTTTGTGTCTTAAGCCTATTTAGACATTTGATGTGGTTTACCAAAAGGGAAAAAAATCACAAAAATTCCTTGCAAATTTTGAGAAAATGCGGCCACAAAATCAGTACTTTTGATCACAAAAATTACAAAAAAAATTGCAAAATCCTGGAGGGACTGTTTAAAAACCACTTGGAATCAATTGGTAGATAAGTAACCAAAACACCAAAGAGTACTTTGCTGATACTCCACTACTCTGTAGAAAACAAAATATTGACCATTTTACTTTTATAATGAGCATTTATTAAGACCATAAGTCATTTCTATGAGTGGTCTGACATGTTTTCATTTTTGGCTTACATCCAGATGAGAGATAGGGATATAAATGTTATAGTCATCATATGAAGAATGATTAACTGACTGAATGAATTTAAATGACGAACCATATTATCATGTGAAAACAGAAAATAGAACTTAAACCTTTGTATATCTGGTAGGGCTACTTGTTTTAGCCGAGTATCCGGTACGGATATAGCAATTTTGACAAGTACGAGTACCATGCGAGTACCATACGAGTAATATGAGTCAATATCCATGCTCGAGCTGAAGGAAAATCCTCTTCAGGGTGTCCTGTGATAGAGACAGAGCCCAACGCATCATGCTCTGAAAGCCACGCCCACCAGAGGGGAAAACATTCGGCTGCAGGGTTTAAAAAATACTGTCCAGTAGTTAGCTTAAAAAAAAAAACAACAACTTTCATATAAAACACGCCCATTTTTGGTTTAAGTCCCGCCCCTTCCGAGTATGAATACGAATACAGATAATGTAGATGGTTGAACAGATACGGATAGTGGTGTACTCGCTCATCCCTAATATTTGGTAATGTGGGTTTCGTCAGTTACTGTTTCAAAAAATACACATATAGACTAAAGTTTAAAATGTAACAAAAAAAATAAAGCCAAAAAAACGAAGCCAACTTGTTAATCTTTATCTTTCAAATCTCTCAGAAAAAAGAAGTGAGACTCATTCCAGATAACAGTTTGAGAAAAAGACAGATGAGTCACCTCTTTGATGAAGAAATGTGCACAAAATAATGAAATGATCAAATGTCCATCCCTCCATCCATCTTCTACTGCTTTATCCGTTTCCATGTCGCTGGGGGTGCTGGAGCCAATCCCGAGGGCGGGGTACACCCTGAACAGGTCACCAGTCCATCACATGGCCAACACAGAGAGACAGACAGAGACAAACAACCACTCACACTCACAATCAGACCCACAGACAGTTTAGAGTCACCAAACATGATGTCTTTAGATGGTGGGAAGAAACCAGAGTACCCGGAGGAAACCCATGCAGGCACGTGGAGAACATGCAGACCCCACACAGAAAGGACCCAGGCCAGGAACCAACCAGCAACCTTCTTATTGTGGAGCAACAGCACCAACCACCGCCACGCTGCCCCGGTTTTCACCCAAAATTTTAAATTCATCTAGACATACTAAAAACTTCCCAACGGTGCTGCTGAAGACTGAAAACCTTTATTGGGACTTATATCATATTTCAGTTTATTTTGAAGACACATCATTATGTTGTTGTTGTGTGTAATAACACTGAGTACTGAAGTAAGTCATAAATATGAGCACAGGTGTGACACCAGGAGAGGAAAAGCAGCTTAACGTCTGGGGCTATTTTTGCAATGACAAATTTAAACCTCCTACTAATACACGACACAGTTCACTGCTGCTACTCCAAATACCCCTGATGTGTTCAATCACGTTTAGGGGATGTCTGGAATTTGTGTGTTCACTGATAAGGAATCATTTAAAATCACCAGCAAGATGAGGACAGATGGGAAACACACAAACTATGGGAAGGGAAGACACAAAGTTTGTGATTGTAGTCTTGTGATATGGCTACATTGGAAAAAGAGAAAGAGAGTTCCAATGAAAACTGTCCACAGTCCACGGTCCACTGTAGATTATCCACAATAACATAGACATTTTCAGATGTATTTTTAATGTATTTACTTAGTCAGCCATATTTTGGCACCAGAAAATTTAAGAAAGATGTCTGAAAATCACAGCCAAAATAATGCATTTTTTCTAATCGAAGATATTTTGAGATACAATAGCACAGCCCTTTTGCCTTTGAACACACATCCACACACAACCTGCACAACCACAAAGGAGAAAGGTTAATTCATTCACACGATTGGAGCTTCAGGGTTATTATTTAAACCAGCATACTGGACAGCTTCCAACACCAAACTGGTCTCTCTCTCAAGGACACAGCCATGGATGACAGTAGAAAATCAAATGAATGGAAACACCATACAGCATCATAACATATAGCTCTTGTATTTCAATTGCAGTTTGTCTTTGTAACTGTCACCAAAAGTTACATTGATGTTGTGTTGTTATTGATTACACTGAATATGTGATTGATGTCCACAGTGACGCAGTTTGTTGTTTGACTCATTTACTTTGCCGCCCAGGGCAGCGCTTGCATGAGCAGCCGCTATTGATTCAGTTCCCACATTTACAGTTAGAAATATCATAAAGAGTCAATTAGGCTTTCTTCAGAACACAGCAGACAGTAGGCGACAAGCTGAAACTTCCCACATACTGTGCTATGCATTTACACAAAAGAAGTACTCTGTGTTTTTTTGACACGTTATTTCACCGGCCTGAGCTACGAAGTGTGAGTTTTCTCTCAAGTCAAAAATGAAGTAGTGTTGCATCCCTGGTGAGGCAGAGAAGGAGGGGCAGATTTAAAGAAAGAGAAGAGGATGGAAAAAAGAGTGGAAGGGTGAGAAAGCAGGACTGAAGTGGAGGATGAGATGTTTCGAATGAGAGTGGAGACAGAGGAGAGAAAGGGAAGAATTTTGAAAGGGAAACAAAATGGTGAAAGGAAAAAAGATGAAATGCAGGAGAGAGGGAAGAACCTCTCCGTGAAATGGATGGTATAACAAAAGAGGTGAAGAGGGAAATGTACTTATTGGCTGTCAAAGTCATTCAACACTGAATCATTGGCTTTTAGCCTTATTAGGATGACGTGAGCCAGCTGGGCATGTTGATTCCGATGACTGGGTGGGAGAGGACACAGCAGAATAATAGTGGCGACCTCATCGGTGTGGCCAACACCCTGACAATGTCCTTAAGCAAGTGGTAGTGCAAAAGAAAGGGCAGTGTAAACTTTCATTTATCACTGGTGGAGGTAAAGCAGCAACTGCATGCTGCCAATCAATCACACAGAGCCATGAATAGGACCTGGTACTTTGTTTGATTTCACCTCCATCAACAAAGTTGAGGCTATAATAAAAGGTAGTGCAAAGGCTGAACAGATAATTGATATGGCAGAGAGAATGTGTGAGACAGAACTTTTTCAAGAAATCATCCAAATGACAGTGCACGGCTGAAATGTTTCCTGCAAAAGATTTAGTACAGCAACTCACTGAGTGTTTGAACAAGACAAATGTCAGTTTTCAGATGGCTTATTTCTAATCTCTAATGAAAAAGGCACTGCTGGGATTTGAACCAGAAACTCCTGTTTAATAGACGGGCACTTTGACCAACTAAGCCACAGCACCACTCCATGTGCTGACATGTGTATTATGAGCTTCGGAATCACCAGCTTTTAAGAACTGTAGGAGATCGCTGTGCGATACAGCGCCATTCTCCACCATCTTCATATGGGGGTACATTTTTCAGACATTTGCAGTCATGCCCGAATACACTAGAGAAACTCACTGAGATTCAGTGGAGAAGATGTCCTGGCAGCTTATGGCTGAAGAATACTTTGATAATATAATAGCTGGTGCTTATTAGTATTGCTAAAGGGCAAGGAAATTCAATTATGATCAAGCTCTACTGGGGCTTGAACCCAATATATACACTTTAAAGACAGGTGCTTCTACCAACTAAGCCATAGGACCTCCCTGCTTTTGCCTCAGGCTACAATCAAATGGGTTGATAATAAATAAACCACAGGACCACTGTTCACCCCATTGACTGTGTGGTTCAGTTTACTCAGCTATTTTAGTTTTCTGTTGACCAAAAAATGTGGCCCACACCTGGTATCTGGTATCTGGTATCTGGTACTTTGTTTGATTTCACCTCCATCAGCAAAGTTGAGGCATTATCAAAAGGTGACATTAAGAATGATTAATAATTGCTCCGTCAGAGAGAATGCTATATGTTCACTCTGTGGGATGGGACTTAATAACAAATCAGCCAAATGACAGCGCACAGCTGAAACCTTGCAGATGCCAGTTTTCATTCAGGTTATTCCTATTCTCTAATATAAGATGGGCCTGCTGGGATTCGGATGCAAGATCTCCTGTTTACAGGCGCTTTGACCAAGGAAAGCCACAACACCACTGCTAGTGCTGAATCATATGGCATGACCTTCACAGTCACCAGCTGGCATTTAGGAGATCTCTAAGTACTGTGGGATACAGCGCCTTTCCAAACCAACATCAAAACATCATAAGGGGGAATAATTTCTGAAAGAATTGTGGTCATGCCTGAGTACCCTGCAGAAACATATTGCCATACAGTTGAGTGGAGAAGCTTTTCTGGCAGCTTATGCTTGAAGAAGACCTTGATAATATAACAGCTGGTGGTTTTCATTAGTCTAGTAGACAACATGGACAGGAAAGGTAACAGGGATGAAGCACTGCTGGGATTTGACCCCAGGAGCTCCTGTTTACAAGACAGGTACGTTAACCAGCCTAAGCTACAGTGGCACGCTTCTAACTTGGAAAATGGGAAAGCTCAAGGAAACCATTAAATCAATGAAGACCAGTGTGACAATCGTAACTCTTGCCACAGGACACTGTTGTGAATCATGTGGAATGACCTTCGAAGTCATGAGATCACAAGCCAGTTGAACTCGCATTATTAAAACAACAATTGGCGGTTCTGGCATCTTATGGTGCATACAGACCTTGAGAATATAGTAGGTGGTGTTTCTTTTCTTTTTCATCGAAAGATAACATGAGCAGGAAACGCAAAAGTTAATCGATCAATTTATCAAAAGATGTGGACAGGACCTGGTATCTGGTATCTGGTATTTTGTTTGATTTCACCTCCTTTAACAAAGTTAACGTAAAGATTGTAGAGATAATTTATAATTATGATATAATTATATATGATTTAATTTATACATCTGAGAGAATGCTGTGCCATCACTGTTGTGAGGGAATTTTCTCTTGTCCACATTATGAATGACTCACTCGGGGTTAGAGGTCAGTCTGATGCCCTGGGTCTCGATGCCACAGCTACTGAACTGAATCCTACAGGCCTTGAGGCAGTCAGGCAACTCCTCCAGACACAGCTGAGGGTTTTCGCTGATAACAGCAGACCTTGGATAGTCAGTAACAAGTGGCTGGGTGTTCTGAGAATTAGTAGTCAGGAGGATATAATCAGGTTTCCTGGTTTATGATTAATGAACGAATAGTGTAGTTACACATCCCTTTCTGACCTCTTCTCCCTCTTCTTTGGATCTGTAGTTATCTCTCCAGAGTTCAGGGGTTGCTAATTCAGAATTGAGGAGACATCGTGCCTGAACATTGTACTGATGAATCCTCCTCCAATAAACAACTTCAGTTTCAGACATCTTAAACGCCATTGCTCTTTCCTCACCGCTGATCATGAGAAATTCCCGAAGAACCGTGTGAGGTGGGATTTTCATAGCAAATCAGTAAAGGGAGAGGACACAGCTGAAATGTTAGCTGTTACACATTGAGTAGAGCAGCTCACACAGTGCTTGCCCATGCAGGAAGTCTTTTGGCTGCTTCTCCAAGAGAGATCTTAGTTTTCATCTGGCTTATTTCTACACTCTATAATATAAGAGAGGCATTGCTGGGATTTGAACCCAGAACATCCTGTTTACGAGAAAGGTGCTTTGACCAACTAAGCCACAGTGCTGCCCTGTGTTGTGCCAAACAGTAAAATTCAAATACTTGAAGGCTAAAGCAACTACAACTGCCCTTTCCAATGACTTTTGTGAGTCAACTTTAATGACCTTCAACTTACCGTGGAATCTATATCAGCTAAAATCCCAGTCTGACATTGACTGGGACTGTCAACACATCAACACAGTTTTTGGTGGCTCTGTCAGTGACTGTGGTTCCACCAGGTGTATGTAAAACTGAATTCCTTCAGTAGTCCCACTGTGGAGCCAATAGTGGTCTGCATTTACTGAGATGGAGACCATTATGAACTGCTCAACGACTCCAGCTTGACTCAGAACTGTTTCTTCTTCCACCAAGTGTCACATTAACTTATTAGATACACAATGTTATGATAAGACCATTTCTTTTGGTGTGAGTCTGAAGGTCTAGTGTGACATAAACCAACAGTGACAACTGTTTATTGTTTATTGAACCTTATTTTGAATAAAGCAATCCTACCATCATACATCTACAGATAATTTGTGTTTGGGTGAAATATTTTATCTCGTACAGCAAACAGTCATAAGAGGCATATGTTGTATGAATTGTTTCCCACATGCAGTACTCCTGCTAAATTATCCTAAATACATTAAAGAACTTTGCATGATTTTCTGAGAAGAAACTAAAACTAATTCCATGATTTAACATGGAAAAGAAAATTACTTTCCAAAATGAGTTTTTCACTCAACTCTGGCTAAACTGAAATTAGATCAAAGGCCTTCCAACAACAGCAGCAGCAGTTGTCTGTTATCAGGAAACAAGTTCTGATAAACCCATTGTACATTAAGTGGATGTGTTCAATACCAGATAACAATGTTTGTGCTGAGCAAGTGAAGAAAGCACAAGAGAGGAGGTGAAAGGAGAGCAAATATTAAACATTCAAATCATCCATCCATCTTCTACCACTTTTCCATTTCGCGAGGGTGCTGGAGCCAATCCCAGCCAATGTTCCTGGCAAGAGGCGGGGTACACCCTGGACAGGTCGCCAGTCCATCACAGGGCCAACACACAAAGACGAACAACCACTCACGCTCACATTCAGACCTACGGACAATTTAGATTGACCAGTTAACCTGGACATGCATGTCTTTGGACGGTGGGAGGAAACCGGAGTACCCGGAGGAAACCCATGCAGACACAGAGAGAAGATGCAAACTCCGCACAGAAAGGCCCCAGGCCGGAAACCGAACTCGCAACCTTCTTATTGTGGGGCGACAGCCAGTACGCCGCCATGCTGCCCACATTCAAATCAAATCAGATTTATTTATATAGTGCCAAATTATAACAAAGTTACATCAAGGCACTTTACATATGTCACGACCAGACTAGGACTCAAGACACAGATGCAGGGTTCAGGTGCAACAATAAAGTCTTTTATTGTTATCTTCCCAAGGACTCCAATATCGAGAAATAAAACAGGCTATAAACCTAGTTTTATCAATCACCCCTCTTCCATATGGGAAGAGGCGTGGCTATGAAAAATATCAAAATAATAATCAATCCACTAAAAGGAGGAAAAACACAATAGGCTATTAAATGTTATCAGTAAATGAAAATCACTCCAAACAAGAAGAACTAGAAATAAACAGGCAAAAACAACGGAAAACACTCCTGAAGGCTGGAGGCACTACTCTATGAAAGGTAAGTAAACAAAAGATCACTCCACACGGAGGAAACAAAAGGCTATGAAAACAATAACTATGGAACTAAACTATGATATAAAACTTACAACTCAAAACTCTCACTTGGAGGAAGAAGAACACAAAATCCAGACAAAGGCTGTGACAAAACGGCTGGTGTGTACGCACGTGGACGAAACACACTGGCACCACACAAAGGGAGACGCAGACTATTTAAACACAGGGTAATGGGGAACAGGTGGAAACACTCATAAAGCAATCAGACCGAGACACATGAGGAAGGGCAAGTGACCTGAAACGAGAGGAGAGTTACTTTTCAAAATAAAACAGGAAATAACAAGACAAAACATGGAGACAGGATAAAAGCCCAGCTTGACCTCACCGCGGTGTGACAACATATAGAGCAGGTCTAGACCAAACTCTTTATAAAATGATTTAAAGAGACCCAACAGATTCCCCAATGAGCAAGCACTTGGCGTCAGTGGCAAGGAAAAACTTCCTTTAAGAGGCAGAAACCTCGGGCAGAACCAGGCTCAGGGGGGGCGGCCATCTGCCTCGACCGATTGGGTTGAGAGAGAGAGGGAGAGAGAGAGAGACGCACACACACGGGGGGGGGCAAAGTTCAGTAGAGTAGGAAGAGATGAGAGCAGGAGGAGGGGATATTCAATACAGGTGGAGGCAGGAACATGATGCTGCATGAAGTTCATAGAAATTATGCTGGATGGAGTTCATGAAGATCCGGGAGCATCAGGAGTTGCAGGAACATGGGATGGTGATGATTCACCACCTGCAGGATGAGGACAGGGAGAGAGAGGAGAGGAACTGGGAGAGACAGAGACTTTGGGAAAACATGGTTAGTAAATACAGTGCACATGTTTGGAACTGGGAGAAACAGGGATTTCGGAGAAGCATGATTGTTGGTAGGTCGGCACACGCAAGGGGGAGAGAGAGAGAGAGAGAGAGAGAGGGAGCGAGAGAGAGAGAGATTTTGATTTTTAAAACAACTTTATTTGCCAATTTCCACAATACAACAAAACCTGAGAAGACTACATCTTTAGAGCTTATATATATATATATATATATATATATATATATATATATGCACACACACACACATACATAAACTGATGAATAAATAACTAGATTTGTTAATGGAGGAGGTCTCCATGGACGAGCTGCCCCTCTGTCAAAGAGCAGAGCACCTCTCCGACACACCATACCTGCTGGAACCTGTTCAGATCATCTGTTGTTTTGTAATAGTTAAAATCCACCACCAACCTGGATTTCACCATATTCTTAAAAACAGGAAGCACATCAACATTTAGCTCCTCCTCCACTCTTGTCCTGCGACTCACATACACTGCCATCTTGGCCTGTCCTAACAGAAAGTTTAAAAGTTGGCATTTGTCTTTCTGTAGGGCAGTGTATTTAAACCAAAGATAAAAACCCGCCCTGCAAAAACTTCTCCACATTTTATGAAAATGTTCCCCAGCAGTCTGAAAAGAGGTTTGAGTCACAGACATTCATAAAAACAGTGGAAGATGGTCAATCTTTGGCTGCAGAATCGACAGCTCTCCTGCATTGCTGCTTTGATCACAGAGATAAAAGCGTTCACGGCTAAAATCCCATGGAGGATCCTCACTGCAGGTCCCCATGCTTCTTTGTTAGAGGAGGTTTATACAAAGACCTCCAGGCCGGCCTCACACTGGGACCTAGGTCCAGGTAAGATCTCCAGGGGGTGTCGCTGCGCTCATTCAGTGTCCTCCGGTTCAGAGTCTTTACCATTACCTGGTAAAAGGACTTTCCTGAGGCGCCCTCCATAGAAACACCTCCAGAGTCAGCAGGTCCAAGCAGAGGTCCAGAACAGTCTTTAAAATCCGGGAGCAGTTTGAGGGCAGGAAACGGGTCAGAGCAGTTTGGTAGCAGTTCACCATCGTGGAAGTCGGTCAGCAGCGAGCACTGATGTCTGGTCAGTGTTGATTTCCAGTGTCTCAACAGCTGACCCACGACCCGCGCAGACCTCAGTCCCAGCCGGGCAGCCAATCCACCAGGATCCTCCAGCCGAGGTCCAGCCAGCTCCGCCACCTGACCCAGCGTGGAAAGTCCTGCAGTGTAAACCCTCCTGGATAGAGTGCCCCCCCCCCAGTCAGGACAGTCCAGCAGGCCTCCAAACAGCACAGGTTCCCTGAGGACCCATGACAGAGAACTGGTCTGTCCCAGTCTCTGTTTCCTCAGGAGAGTCCACACAGAAAACACACTTTTTTAAAATGGCAGCAGTGATAGTCCTCCCACCTGCTTGGAGTCCATGAGGAACAGAGGTAGGTCCAGTCCCAGACTGCCACACCGCTGCAGGATTAAGCAGGACAGGGGCCTCCACACCAGGTCTGCAGGCCCAGTGAGCAGTCTCTGGATGAACTGCAGATGGAAGGTGGCGCCCCTGCTGGCCAGATGGACCAGGCCCTGTCCCCCCTCCTCTTTGGATAAAAACAGGACACCCTGAGGAACCCAGTGCAGCCTGTCCCAGAAAAAGTCAACTAAGACCCTCTGGACCTGTGACAGGAGAGAGGCTGGAGGATCGACACAGGACAGCCGGTGCCACAGAGCAGAAGACACCAGGTTATTTGCAATAAGGACATGACCTCTAAAAGACAGTTTTGGTAAAATCCGTTCCCACTTCGTAAGCCGCCCTTTGACCCTCTTTAAAACATTGTCCCAGTTTTTCTTTAAAAACATTTCATTACCTAAAAAGACTCCCAGATATTTCAGCCCCCAGGTTTTCCAAACTAACCCTCCAGGTAGCCTTAGCCGATCCCTCAGCCTGTCCCCCACCATGACAGCTTCACTCTTTTCCCAGAATATTATAGCTGAGGAGATAAAACCAAACTGTTTTACAGTATCAACCATAAAATCAACGTCAGTCTGAGAGCTTACTAGAATAATAACATAATTGGCATATGCGGATAATTTAAAAGGGACATCACTGCCAGAAAATTACACACCACTTAGGTCGTTCTCAATTTATGCAACAGAGGCTCAATGGCCAGAGAGTATAACATGCCAGACAGGGGGCAGACTTGTCTGACCCCCCTCTGGACAATGAAGGGAGCACTCAGACCTCCATTTATTTTTAAAACACTTGCAATGTCAATGTGCAAAGCCCTGATCTTGGCCATAAAACCATGGTTGAACCCAAAAGCAGCCAACATCTGCCACAGGTACTGGTGTTCAACCCGGTCAAAAGCCTTTTCCTGATCTATTGAAATCAGACCAGTGTCTTCAACCAAAGAACTGGAGAGGTCCAAAATGTCATGAATTAAAGTGACATTGTCACTGATGAGCCTGCTGGGCACACAGTATGTCTGGTCAGGGTGCACTATGGACGCCATGACCTCCTTCAGTCTCGTGGCCAGAGCTTTGGACAGGATCTTGTAGTCCATGCACAGCAGCGACATGGGCCTCCAGTTCTTCGTGAGCAGCAACGTGATGACGGCACTCCTGCAGCCATCCTTTCCGCAGGCTGTCAGAGACCACCTCCAGCAGGTCTTCTCTGAGGACGGGCCAGAAGATTTTGTAGAAGTCTACAGGAAGACTGTCAATGCCTGGAGCTCTGCCACTCTGTAGACCCATCAAGGCCGCGTACAGTTCCTCTCGAGTCACATCAGCCTCCAGCGATGGGCTTTTGTCTGTCTGAATTTGGGGAAGACCGATGAGGAAGCTGCTGCGCACATCCGGATGGTCTCTCCACTCGCTCCTGTACAGATCTTTGTAATACTCTGCAGCAAACCTCCTGATCTCAGACTCATCAGAGATCTGGGAGCCGCTGCTGGAACGCAGAAGGTGGATGATCTTCCTCTGTCCGTTTTTCTGCTCTAGCCCGAAGAAGAAACGTGAGGGGGCGTCCATCTGCGAGATGTTCAGGAAGCGTGACCTGACCAGAGCTCCCTGTGCTGTGACGCCCAGCAGGTTGGCTATAGCCAACTTTTTAGACTTGAGGGTATTTAAAAGCCCTCAATCTCCTGTAGAATCTGCTAAACTCTGCAGTTCTACCACCTGAGTCTCCAGATCCTTCAAAGATTGGGTTGTGTCTCTCATGACATTGTGAGTGAACTGCTGGCAAAGCTGTTTAATCTGGGCTTTGCCAAAGTCCCACCACTGCTGGATGGAGGCGAACTCAGGTTTGCTCTCTTTGTGGAGATACCAAAAGAAGTTAAAAGCATTTGCTCAGTGAGAGTGCCCTGTCACTGAGCAGGGCACTGTTGAAATGCCGGTAGGTGCTGCGTATGTGAATGTTTTTAATAAAAACAGAACAAGAAACCAGACAGTGGTTGGAAAAGCCTACTGGTTGAACACTGAAAAACATATAACCTTGCTCAAATAAAAAAAAATGATGTCCAGATATCACATCTAAAATTTTTGACTTCACAGAATCTAAATTGAGTCACTTATTACTACCTGATTATTTTATGTTGATGCACTTGACCTAACCTTAATTCTTTGCCTTGATCCAAATGATTTTCTTAACATTTCAGTTATTGAATCAAATTAATATATTGAAATTGAACCAACCTAATGTATTTACTTTTAACTAAATTAATATGAATTAATGTTTGCATTGACACCAGTTAATTCATTTACATATAACCAAACTATATTTTTCACATTTTATTTGACTTTACTTCAAAAATAATTTGCATTTCCCATCTTATAAACTCTATAAAAAGACACTCGGCCAACAGATTACTTTAAATATATTTATTCATATTTAACATATGAACCATATGCAACATATTTAACATTAAAACAAATGAAGGCTGATTGCCTAATCTAAAAGTGGGCAGATATTGTCCTATCAATATGTGAGTAACCATGAAATGAATGATGATACACTGTATAGCATCCCTAAACGCACTGCAAGGTGGTGAGGGAAGGAGAGAGGAGGTGACGATGGAGAGGAGAGGAAGAGAGGGGAGGGGAGAATAGGAGATAGGGTGGAAAGGAGGAGAAAGGAGCAGATGAGAGGGGAAGAGATGGTGGAGAGAAGAAGAGAAAAGCTGGAGAGGGAAGGAGAGGATGAGAGGATGGAAAACAGAGGTGGACAGGGGAGAGGATAGGATGGAGAGGGCAGTAGAGTGGAGAGAGTAACAGAGGAAAGGATGGAGAGGATGAGAAGCGGGAGAGAGGAGGATAGAGAGAGCAGGACAGGGCCATGAGGGCAGAGGAGGATGTTATATAGTATATATATATATATATTGTTATATACAATATATATAATATACAATAACAGTGAATTCTTTTCAAAAAATCTACATATACTGTTTTATCACCCTCATACGACTGGAATCTCCCTTTTGAATAGGCAGTCTTTATGAAGATGGTATCTGAACTTAAAATCTGCGGCAATGTTTTCAGCATGGATATAAACTGTAATGATCTTTAAGAAATGCAAGTCAGATAAAAAATAGATTGCCTACCAAGCAAATGAACCAGGACAAACACACACATGGTAGTAGGCCGATACACAGGCTCTATCCAATCTGAACTGTAATTAAATTAAATTAAATTAAATATTGCTTTCTGGAAGCAGTGTTGACCCTCAAACGCCCAAATTCAAAACACTCACTCAAAGTCCAACAATGTAACAGCCTTAAATGGCTACAGCACCAATGGCTAGGTGCAACTAAGTGCCACTGAGGTTCTCCCCCTCGTAAGGTGCTGGCTAGCAGCTTGTGGTTACTACAGGCTACCTCAATATACATACACACAAGCACAGGTGCACACACTGTGCATGCTGCAAACACACACAAGCATGTGTACGCATGCCACACATTCTACTGTGCAGTGTGGAGTTCACCATTCAGTTTGCGAATCTTGGAGCTCATCTTGTTGGAACCAATCTCCATCAGGATCTTCTGAAGAGCCGCAAAGGTGGACTTGAACCCCTGTGGATATTCCATGTTAAGATCATAATAGAGTCCAAAGAGCATTACCACTCCATTCGCCACAGAAGGCAACTCATTGAGGACTTCCACGCCATCAATGATGATCCCGATCTCTTTGGGCTGTTGTAGAAAGCTCGAGTTCTCTCTGAAGACGAAGACCGCCATGGTGGTACTCTCCAGCTCTTGCTCGGCTTGATCTTTCTGGGACATCTCAGGTAAAATATAGGACAAAATGTATAGGTGAACAACTGCAGTCAGGCACACCTGATTAATCATCGCATCCAATGACAGAGCTTTCAAGCTTCCCCAGGATTAGTAAAGTTTCATCTCATCATGGAGAGACAGAACGGATCTGGACATACCGTGTATTCTTTTATCAGGTCCTAAACATGTTCTCCCAGTTAGATGATGAGAGATTTGAGGACACACTCCCTTCTGACATCAGCATCGGCATCCTGCAGGGACAGTGAAAAAGGGTTACTATGCAATATGGAGGATAGGCAAGCTTTTGAATTCCCATCTCTACCACAAACAGTCGGTGCTTGTACGATTGGATCCATAGCACAAATTGAAAGCAGAGCTATACAGGATCTATGTCAAAGACCACTGGCAGTTTCTCTGAGAAGAGGGAAGACTGGATGGCTCTTTGCCTGGTCAGACCAATCAATTTAATTTCATACTAATTATGGTCAATATGTGCATAGATAATCGGCTATCTATGTATCTATATAGCATATATATCCATTCTTACAATATACTAGTACTTAACATTGTTTTCACGTAAAAAAAACTAAAATAATTTTTAAGGTGTGGCAGCTATTATTTTAGCAGAAACCCTGCAGTGATCCGGATCTTTTCCACCCGATACCGATCCTCTGAAAATTATGTGATCGGATCAGAGACATCTTTAACCAACTAAACGTCAGCTAGCTAGCTATCTTGCCAGCTACAATCATGCAAAGATAACTACTGTAGCTAGCTAGCTTTGGCAGTGGCTAGCTAGCCAGCTTAAATTCGGCTATTGTGACAACACAAAATACTAAAACTTTAATTATCTGCAACTGCTTTGCTACTTACATTTATCTTTGGACGAAATCCACCCAGGATGTTAATAATATTCACGATGTCAAATGGTGTGTCAGCATGCCAAAAGAGAGTTATGGGACTATAACATGTGCTCCGACTGTGCAGTGTGGAATGTGCATGCAATTTGACTCAAAATAAAAATATTACCTACAGGTCATAAAAAATATATATATATTTTGAGAGAAAACAAAAACTTTGTTTTGGGTCCTTGGGATGTATATTTAGTTAAATATAAATCAAACTTGATGTTTCAAAATGCAAAAAGAAAGGGTTCCACAATAAAATCAATAATTTTAACCTCTTTTCAATGGCAGTTGTTAGTTTGAAAGAACAACTGAATGTTACACTTTTTAGAGTGAATGTGACAGTCTTTAAAAACACTAAAATGATGCTTAAAGGAGTAGATGTGGTCTAATCTGGCCAGAGATTAAAACCTTTCTCTGGAGTGAGTCCAGGTGTACTGCCTGTTATTCCCATGGAGGACTCTCCATACATCCTGAAGCTCATGAGCCTGTACCAGCTGTCTGAGCCTGTGTGCTGATCCGGGGTGAGGCTCCAGGTGATTCCTGTCCAGCTCTGGGTTTTTCTGCGCAGTTAAAATCCCCCCCTAAAAACAAATATTCTTCACTACTGCCCATCCTATCCACCGCGCTGGTTGGTGCATAGATATTTAAAAATACTAATTTCACGTTTTCATAAAAAGCTCTGACCTTCAGTAAAATCCGAGGAATGATCTCCTCTACCTCAGTGGATAAAGGTAAGAAACCCCTCCTGAATAAAACGCCCACTCCCCCACTACAGCTGGATTTGTGACTTAAAATGACAACTCCATTAAAGCCCTCCTCCAGTCGCTCTCGTTATCCGTACTACTGTGTGTCTCCTGCACTAACAAGACGTTTAACCTCTTGATCTCCATCATCTTAAAAACAGCGGCTCTATTTTGGTCAGCCCTGGCTCTGTTCAGGTTTAAGATGCTGAGTTTAAAATCACGCATGAATGGAGAGATTAAAAGGGAAACACCAGTAAAAACACAAATAAGAAAGAGATATGGGCATAAAAACTGCTTAACAATCATTGTCATTATTAAGGTTTTGAGCTTTAGCTCTCACAACAAGTTTCCTCAGCCTGTAGATCTCATGCTCTTTCAGCACCTCTTCAAAACTTACTGACTTCCTGGTCAGAGGCCTGGGACCGGGACCGGAGCCGGAGCCCCAACCACCGGGAACGGAGCCGTAGCCCCAGCCTCTGGGGTCTCTGGGCAGGCGCGGACCAGGCGCCTCTCCATACCGCAGTCGAAACACTTCATGGTCTCCGACGTGGTGAAGACCATGTAACTGAAACCTTCCACCTGGAAGGAGAAGGACAGGTTCAGGGGGCTTGTCATGTCCTTGAGGATCATGCACACCTGTCTCCGGTGACACACGACATGTTTAAGCTGCAGGGATTTACAGCCCAAGGACACCATTTTTATTGGGGACACTATTTGATCGTACCGAGACAGTTCTTTAGCCAAAGCCTCATCTCTGATGAACGGAGGAGCGTTGGATATCGGCACTCTGGTGGCCGGGCTAACGAGGGGCAGGATGGGAATGAAGGTGTCATGGACCACTACACCTTTCTTTACCACCTCGCTAACCTTAGCCATGCTATCTAGGGAACATGACGACGGCTACGTTCATCCGGGAGGCCAACTTGACACTGCCATATCCCACCACCTTTCACACTGCTAAACCGGCTTCCTCCACGGAGCAGGGAACCGCTGGCACCAGCTTCACAGCATGACGCAGAGTCAGCTTCTCCAGCTCCGACGCCACCTCCTCCACAGGCATCATGCCGAAGCACTTACCCGCAAACACACACACTACAGCACCCACACACCAGACACACACTCAGGGACAAAGACAACAAACACACAAGCACACACAATGAGAAAAAGATAGAAAAAGTTTGAAGGAAACACTTCCAAACCGCAAACTTCGCCGAACTACGCTCTCAGCGCTCACTCCGCCATTCATTCAGAGAGAGAGAGCGAGAGAGGTGCTCAGTACTTCCCCCAGCAGTCTAGGCCTATAGCAGCTTAGCTAAAGACTAAATGAACTTTAGCTTTTTAACTATAAGCTCTGTCATACAGAAAAGTTTTAAGCCTGGTCTTGAAAAAGAGTCCACCCCCCCGACCGATACTGGAAGTTGCTTCCATAGAAGAGGAGCCTGATAAATGAAAGATCTGCCTCCTGATTTACTCTTGGAGACTCTAGGAGCCACAAGTAAACCTCCATCTAGAGAGCGGAGTGGCTTACTAGGACAGTGAGGAACTATGAGCTCTCTGAGATATGATGGAACTTGGCCAGTAAGAGCTTTATATGTTAGGAGAAGGATTTTAAATTCTATTCTGAATTTTACCAGCAGCCAATGAAGAGCAGCTAACACATGAGAGATGTGATCCCTTTTTCTAGTTCCTGTTAATATTCGTGCAGCAGTATTCTGAATCAACTGAAGGCCTCTCAGAGATTTGTTTGGACATCCGGATAATAATGAGTTACAGTAGTCTAGCCTAGAAGTTACGAATGCATGGACTAGTTTTTCTGCATCCTCTTGAGACAGGATGTTTCTGATTTTCCTAATGTTTCGCAGGCGGAAGAAAGCTGCCCTACTGACTTGTTTCATCTGAGGGACAAAGGACATGTCCTGGTCAAAAGTTACTCCAAGATTTCTTACAGTGGAGCTGGAAGCCAAAGTAATGCCATCCAGACTGATTAAATGATTAGATAGGGTTTCTCTGAGGTGCTTAGGGCCGAGTACAATAACTTCAGTTTTGTCAGAATTTAGAAATAAAAAATGATGGGTCATGGGTCAGACTTTTATGATTTCAAGACATGTCTGCAGTCTGATTATCTGACTAACTTCATTTGGCTTCATTGATAAATACAGCCGAGTGTCGTCTGCGTAGCAGTGAAAATTGATGCTGTGCTTCCTGATGATGTTGCCTAAAGGAAGCAGATAAAGAGTGAAGAGGATTGGTCCAAGTACCGAGCCCTGTGGAACTCCATTGTTGGCTATAGTGCGTGAGGAGGAGCTATTGTTAACATGAACAAACTGATGTCTATCTGATAAATAGGATTTGAACCACCTTAGTGCAGTTCCTTTCTTGCCAATTTCATGTTCCAGTCTCTGAAATAAAATATTATGGTAAATGGCGTCAAATGGGACAGCACGGCGGCATAGTGGTTAGTGCTGTCGCCCCACAATAAGAAGGTGGTGGGTTTGGTTCCCGGCCTGGGCCCTTTGTGTGCGGAGTTTGCATGTTCCCCCTGTGTCTGCGTGGGTTTCCTCCCACCATCCAAAGACATGCATGTCTAGGTTAACTGGTGACTCTAAATTGTCCGTAGGTCTAAATACAAGTGTGACCCTCCGCGTCTTTGTGGCTGGGCTCTGCCTCCTGGCGCTGTGTGGTGCTGGGTCCAGGGTGACTCCTTGGTGGCCCCTTCTGCTCCGGCGCTGGCCGGTCGGTGGTGGCTCGCCCCTTCCTCTCTCCCTTGTTGAGGGCTCCTCCCAGGGATTGCGGGATTTCCTCCTTCCACAGTCTCCTTGGCCCGTGTGCGTCGGGGGCACGGGTCCGGCACCATGCCCCTCCGCCCCTGCACTCTTTCCCCCTTTGGGCACTTCGCCCGGGTCCGCCAGCCGGGGCACCTGCCAAGGCACCATGGAGGCTCCTGGGTGGGTCTCTTCAGACGGTGGGGTACCTCTGGCTCGTCTGGGGGATGGGGGTGGAGCCCGAGGTGTGTGAGGTCGGTGGCGGATGCGGGTGGTGGCGGGGTGCTGGGGGGGCAGGAGATCTTCCTTCCCCGCTCATTCCCCCCCACTCATATTTAGGGAATGACCACTTGCATGTGTGGTGTCACTTGCAAGCTTGGGTCGGGTCACATCATGAAGAATTGATGAATCCTGGCTAAAATGGGTTGAACTATTCTTTCATTCCATCACTATGTACCCTATCTTTGAATCGGCTCCTCTTTTGCGACACCTTCATCTATCTGGATTCCATCTCCCCACATCTCCACATAAACCCTCTGGACTCTCCTAATCCCATGTGAGATAAAAGGAAAAGCACAGCATCCTTCACTCCACTAGTTTCTACCAGTACCACCTGCCTCCCTTCCTCTGTCCATCTTTCTGTATCTTCTCTGTCCTTCATTCCCCCCTTATATTCACTGAGGTGTAGCACTGCCCTCCCTGCCACACAAAGGTCATTTCACTCAATAAAGATCACAAACTAGCTTCCAGGGAGGGCTGGTGATGGTCACAGACAAGCACTGAAATAATAAAATATGTAGCTGCAAGACGATAACTGCATCAATCTCATACAATGTTGACACCCTTTGGTGTGAAACTATGAGGACAAATGCAGACAAAAAAAAAAATGAATACAAGTGTGACTGGATGTTTGTCTCTGTTTTTAATTTTGTGTGTTGGCCCTGTGATGGACTGGTGACCTGTCTAGGTTGTACCCTGCCTCTCGCCCGGAACGTTGGCTGGGATTGGCTCCAGCACCCCGTGACCCGGAAACGGAAAAGCGATAGAAGATGGATGGATGGATGGTGTCGAATGCAGCACTAAGATCTAAGAGGAGAAGTATGGAGGCTGATCCATTGTCTGAAGCTATTAGAATATCATTGGAGACTTTAACCAGCGCTGGTTCTGTGCTGAGATGAGCTCTAAATCCTGACTGAAACTCTCTGAGCAAACTGTTCCTATGCAGATGGTCATGTAATTGGTTTGCTGCTGCTTTCTCAATGATTTTAGAAATGAAGGGAAGGTTCAATATGGGTCTATAATTGGCCAAAACATCTGGATCAACATTTAGCTTTTTAAGCTGGGGTTTGATGACTGCGGTCTTAAGAGTCTGAGGTACATAACCCAAAGATAAGGTCAAATTAATGAGATCTAGAATGAAGGGCTCAATTAAGTAAAAAACGTCTTTAAAGAGGCTAGTTGGTACTGGGTCTAATAGACAGGTTGATGTTGTAGATGATGAGACTATAGAAGCTAGCTCTGAGAGATTCAGAGATGAGAATGATTCCAGATGTAAAATAGGCGTTGCAGTTGATTCAGGAGTTGCTGTATTCAGTAGAAGATTACTGTCTGATGAAGGTAAGACCTGATGAATTCTTTCTCTGATTGTTATAATTTTGTCTGTAAAAAAGCCCATAAAATCATTACTGCTTAGAGCTAAGGGGATCACTGGTTCAACTGAAGTCTGACTCTGTCAGCCTGGCTACAGTGCTGAAGAGAAACCTGGGGTTGTTCTTGTATTCTTCTATTGTTGCTGAATAATATGAGCTTCTAGCACTGCGGAGAGCTTTTTTATACGTTTTTAAGCTTTCTTTCCAGGCTCGGTGAGACTCTTCCAAGTTACTGGAACGCCAATTTCTTTCTAATTTCCATGACGTCTGCTTTAAGGCACGGATTTGAGAATTATACCACGGAGCCAGCCTCCTCTGTTTTATTACTTTCTTTTTGAGAGGGGCAGCATCATCAAGATTTGAACACAGTGTGGCCATAGTGCTAATCACAAGGTCATCAACCTGTGTATGGGAGAAATCCTCATTTGAATTTAGATATGGCATTGCTGGAAAAGATGACCGAATATTCTCTTTAAATTTAGCCACAGCATCTTCAGATAAACATCTTCTATAGCCAAATTTATTCCTCGATGCTGTGCTGTCAGTTAAAGTAAACTCAAATGTAATGAGGTAATGGTCAGTCAAAAGAGAGTTTTGAGGAAAAATTGTTAACTTGTCAATTTCAATGCCATATGTTAGAACAAGATCAAGGATATGATTAAAGCAGTGAGTTGGTTCATTCACATGCTGGGAAAAGCCAATTGAGTCCAGTAAGGAAAGAAACCCAGAACTAAGGCTGTCGCTTTCTACATCTACATGAATATTGAAATCTCCCAGTATAATGATTTTATCTGTACTGAGTACTAACTCTGATATAAACTCAGAAAACTCTGATAGGAATTCTGAGTATGGACCAGGTGGACGGTATACTGTAACTAACAGAACTGGTTTTTCAACTTTCCAGTTTGAGTGGGAAAGACTAAGAGTGAGGCTTTCAAAAGACCTACAGCCAGATTTTGGTCTAAGGTTGATTAATAAGTTTGACTGAAATATCGCAGCCACTCCCCCTCCTCGACCTGTGGTACGAGGGATATGAAAATTAACATGAGCAGGAGGTGTAGATTCATTTATACTGACACACTCATCCTGCTGCAGCCAGGTTTCAGTTATACAAAATAAATCAATGTAATAGAGATTTTGATGATAGTAATCGAATATTCAACAGTCCACATTTAACTGCAGTATTATTTGAGACTCAATTTGTGGCTGTTTTGATTTCAGTTAAGTTTTTGTTTTTAGCTCCTCTTCTGTTTAATTTAGGATTAGTAACTTTTCTAAATTTAGGTGGTCGGGGGACAGACACAGTTAATTTTTTACTGTATGTCCATGTTTAATAAGCTGAAGAAATGTTAAAACCATATACAGTATATGGTTTAAATGTAATATTTTAACAACAAAAATACAGCAGCATCCCCCCATGCTTCGAAAATGGTTTGATCCACCCCATCCCTCCCACCTTTCTCCATCCCCGGCTCTGAGCGCTTCATCTGCATAGAGCGTTAATAATGCCCTTCGAGAGTGTGAGGTGTAAGTACCTGGCCTAAACCAGGATATGTGACATATTTCTTTACTTCTACCACTCACTCTACCACTTATTTTCAGTTTGTATGATTAGCTAACTGACTGAACTGATGCCCATTAACGTTATATAATTCCTACTGTGTGTGTGTGTGTGTGTGTGTGTGTGTGTGCGCAGACAAATAAAAGTCAAAAAATAAGAAGGTAAGACACAATTACGTCCATGTTTAGAAACATGGCTGTCTGACCATAATGAAGAAATGTGATGAAAACCTTAATTAAATTCACATCCACATCTGCAGAGTAAGGAAAGGTTTCAGATTAGTGCTTCAAAATAAATACAGGGATGAATGTGCAGTTGAGGGAAATTATATGCTTTTTTCTTAGTAATTTTCTTTTTTGGATTTTATGTCACTTCACCAACAAGACTTTTCTTTAGTCTTTGTCAAGCCAACTCAAAAATCTGTACCTGAATAATATTTGTACATTTAACTCACATTTTACAGAGTCTCACTCTGATACTATAAAAGTTGTGTCATCTGTCTGATGAATACGGAGCCCCAGACATGACATGGGGGTAAAAAAGATATAGCGTGCGCACAAAATACTAATTTGTTCCCACGAAATACTAATTTGTGGCCACGAAATAGTATAACGTGCGCACAAAATACTAACTGTTAATTAATAACATTAATATAATTCTTGGACAGCTGGGTAAGCAAATAGAGTGCACCTTCTCTAACAGTTAGAGAAGGAACAGAGGAAGAGGTGCTAAACAACCAGATGGACAGGGATAGTATGATTGAGTTTTATTTTAGGCTGGGGATGAGCTACAAAGACATTCTGAAAAGCCTGGCATTGCAATGATTCATTATTAGCGAGAGGCATTTAATAGACTATTGAGAGCCAGGTTGCGGTAGCCAGGTTGAGGTACGACTTGTACGATTTTGTGGGAACGAATTAGTATTTCGTGGGAACAAATTAGTATTTTGTGGGAACAAATTAGTATTTCGAGGGAACAAATTAGTATTTCGAGGGAACAAATTAGTATTTCCTGCGCCCATGTCATGTCTCGGGCTCCATAGATGAACATCCTTTCTCAACTCTTAAGCCCTGCTTCCTCGGTTCAGTCAGAACACAAAACAGGCACTTTAAGCCAAAACAGGTTCAGCTTCAAGATGACACTGCAAATTTAGATCATGTAGAGCTGTCTCCGAGAAGAGCTGATGTTCACCAGTGCTCTTAATTCCCATTTTTAAGCCTTAAGGAATTGGATTTCACCACAAATGTAGCTCTGAGTCACATACTGCAACAGACCAAATAACCATCTAATTTTTCATTCAAAGAGTCCCACATCTTGTATTATCTTGTATTATTATCATGCCTATAAATAAACACATTTTTCCAAGTCATGGTCTAGTTTTCAGTTTCCTTCGAATGAAGGCGGTGCCCCAATTTTCTCCAAGTGCTAATTCAAATTCAAGTGTTGTCATTACCTCACAGATGTCAGATAGAGCGTCATTCTGTCCACAAATCACCCAAGAAATAAAAGTGAAATAATGCAGTTTGAAACCATCCAAGATCAACTCACTACACAGTGTCTCATTTCACCTCAACACCACCATCCAGCCAAAGTATGTATAAATATCTCCTACAGATGTCCACCATGAAAGCTTTTATGACATTTACTACTGTACATGATTATATACAGTCCCTCTGTCTGTCTCTCAGTCTTGAGGAGAGACACACACTTAAATGATAAAAATGTAGGTAGGCAGCCCCACACAGTTGGATCAAAGATTTAGAATTATAAACATGATGATTTTTTATGTTCATCCACTTTACATGCAACATGGAATATATTTTGCATGAATTGAAACATCTTTTTTAAATCCCTCTAAGCTCTTGAAGCATTTAAAGATTGCTCCTTGTGTGTCTCTCTGCTTTCCAGGAACACTTGCTCGAACGTTACTCAGATTGACATACCATTGCTGCCATTTTACTTGTGCTTTTTCTTCAGAAAAAAACATTTTTTGTCTCCGCTAAATAGATATTCATTTTAAAGCCTGCAGCAGCACTAAAAGTCTGAAAATGCAACCCAAGAACAAACATCAGGAGTCACCCCAGGCTGCCACGTTTATTCTGTGAAATTTCAACCTAAATACGTTGTGTGATGTCAGTTCAAAACAGTTTCTGATCGTGTTTTATTCCGTGTAAAGGCCTGATGATACTCCTCCTGCAACATGTACTTTGTTCTCGTCATTCATAAAAGTAGTTTCTATTTCTTGGGTCTCATTCATATTTCCTGTCGTTCAACTTTTACTCATTTACAAATTTGATCTTTGTCCTGTGTTACTTTCACGAGTCTTTTCTTTTTTTCTAATATTCATCATCACCATTGTCTGTCTGCTTCACTTTTTCTTTCTTTTTATTCAGAAGCTGTGCTGCTGCTCTCGCCTACGCAGATCAGACCTCCAACTCTGCCTCTCGTCCACCTTTCATTCAAAATCACTGATTTCTTCTCACTGCTATTGTCCTCTCTCAACTCCATCTTAGTCATTGATTGATACATTTGACCTCATTGTCTTCTTCTCTACCTCTAACAAATGTTTATGCTTACTTGAAATCCATCCCATTGATTCTGTTTTAAGCATTAAATTGTTAGCGAAATGTCTCTATATATGGAAAAAAAATTATAAAGGCAATGCTTCTTTTTTTGCACCATTGTTTTACGTCATTTTTTCTCTACAGACATAGTTGATTTATTTATCTAAATTTCCCCCACAATTTTTTTCAAATCTGTACTTGTGAGCATTTCTTCTGTGCCAAGATCATCCGTTACCAGGCAGGTGTACTTAAGTGCAAGTGCACTTTTATCACACAAAACAATTACACAGATGTTGCATTATTTTGAGGAAGTGTGTATTCAGTATGGTGAAAGTCTGCAGCTGGGCCATTTCTTAAAACATGGCTATACGTCCAACAGCGTCTCACTCACCAAACGTGTTTGGGTGGTTCCGACTCTAATGATCTGAGGTTTATCTTCAATATTTCTGTAGCAGGGTTTTTTAACAAATCGCGGATGCTAGCCCCAAGCCCAACCTTCCACCATCTCTGGCTTCCGGTGGTGTTTTGGAGTTGGTTTGTTAGTCCCCTCCCCCTAACCTATTGTCTTCCAAGCCATGGATTACAGTCTCATACCACATGAGACCAGACAGGTTTTGGTTCGTTTACAAGGTGTCCCAACACCTCAACCCCAACCAACTCCTGCTACTGTGTAGTGAAAAGCTGCAGCCAAGGCAAGCGTTTTTCAAACCAGCAGCGTGATAAAAAGAACTGTCAGCTTGGTGGTACGGTGGTTAGCATCGTCATCCCTGCAGCGAGAAGGTTCTGGGTTACAACACTGGGGCTGGGGTCATCTTGTGGGCCTGCCTTCAATCCAGGTGCTCAGGCTCAACACAGATAAGGTCAATAGATTACTCTTTTTTTTTTTTTTTCCATTTAAACTTTAATTGGCAACCATAAAGTCAAGACATAGTAAAACATGGTCAAAGTAATCATAGTTACCAATAGAATTTACATACAAGGTAAAGAAGAAGAGAAAAAAGAAAAGAAAAAGAGAAAGAAAGAAAGAAAGAAAAAAATAATAAAATAAAGAAAAATAAATAAAACAGGGGGGAGATTGTACAGAGATTGTATTAGCTCGGTAGGTCACTGGGAGTGGGGATACAATTTGTAAATAGTTATGGTCCAGGAGTGAACAGACTGAATTCAAACCCCACTGGGTTCATGGGCATCTTTTCAGGGCCCTCTGAAAGAGATAGATTAGACAATAGGTTACTCTTAATTGTGAGTGTGAATGTTTGTTTGCCTGTGTTTGACTAGTAATCTGTTCAGGACCTATGATGCACTTTCCCACTGTCAGCTGGAACTGGCTCTACCCCAGCTTGAAACACTTCATGGATAAGTGATACAGAAAATTGGTGATTCTTCTCTGCATCCTTCAGATGCTGCATATAAAGACCTACTGCAGTATGTAGACCATGTGGCCTGTCATATCCCAAGGTTAATTTTCATGCTGGTAGTAATAATATGGTTTTGGCTTAGGTCAGCAGTAAAACTGCTAAAAGAACAGGAAGTTGTTTTTTATGATGCGATAGTAAGAGCGGCTGGTGATACAAATTTAAATTCCACCTTAAACAAGATTATCTCTTTGTTTCAGCTGTTGTGGCTTCAACGGATATGAAGGGACGCACATTGCTGGACCACATCCTGTGAAGAATGCAGCCATTCAGGTTGTGTTGTTATGGCCCAGCCTAGGGGAGACCTGGGCAAAACATAAAAATCTGACTCCCCTCTTTCCCAATTCCCAAGGAAGACCCACGTCAGAGCTGCTCAAGTCCCAAAAGAGCTTTTATTTACATCCATCCATCTTCAACTGCTTATCTGTTTCCGGGTCACAGGGGTTGTTGGAGCCAATCACAGCTCACACTGGGCAAGGGTGGGGTCACCCTGTACAGGTCGCCAGTCCATCACAGGGCCAACACACAGAGACAGACAGAGACCAACAACCACTCACACTCAGACTTACAGAAAATTTAGAGTCACTATTTAACCTAAACATGCGTATCTTTGGATGGTGGGAGGAAACCGGAGTACCCGGAGGAAACCCACGCAGGGAGAACATGCAAACTCCATACAGAAGCGCCCCAGGCGGGGAACCGAACCCACAAACTTCTTATTGTGGGGCGACAGCGCTAACCAGTACGTCCCCCCTTTTATTTACAATGAGATACAAAGTTGCAAAGACGTCTAGGAGGGCACAGCAAACATAACAATCATAGGCAAAAAAGATTCTAACCTGACAAAAGAAGAAAAATAGACAACAAGCTTACTTCCCTGACAAAAACATAGGAGAAAAAATGTAATGAACACAAATTGCTTCTTTCTCATACATCTACTAGAACTGTTATTACATAACCAAAAAAATAAACTAAATATGTAGTAAAGCTAAAAAGCAGTTGTTCAACCCCTTAGCAAAATGCACCACAGCTAAGCATGGTCCAGAGTTGGGAGAGGAGGAGGAGGAGTCACACCAGCACAGGAGCACTTCCCTTTCAAGAGGAGTACCAGCCAGCCACAGCCAATCACATCTCTCCACCTGACACAGGAAACGGGACACACCCATACACACACATACATATACATCCTGTGATCAAGGATGGCAAACAACAATATATACAAATGACCAAAGGTCATAACAGTGTAAAAGACAGTATGATCCAGTTTTTTTTTTTTATAACATTCAGCTCCTTTGCAAAGCCATTAAAGAGAAGACATGAATTAAATTATCATTAATTCTGTGATTATTTTAGCAAAAGTTCATATCTGTGAATGGAAATGATGCAGAGTGAAACCTTTATTTGTGGTTTTGAAAATGAAAGCAGGAAGTAATGTTGATGATGTGATGTGATTAAAAAGTGTACCAATCAGCAAACACTGTATGTTTGTGTTCTTTGATATTTTTATTTTGACAACACGACAGTTGTCTAATATGTATTATTGATTCTTTTTTGTGAATGATATTTGACACATGTATTTTTTCAAACATGTTAGGAAATGAGTTGCATCACTCATGTCCTGTTGCCCCCTCGCTACAAAAAGGTACTGCGAAGAAATTCATTCAAAATTATGGTGGACATCCAGACTTTGTGACAAAGAATACCATATTATTTGTGTAATATTGAGAAGAAAAGTAAATGGATGTCAAGTAAAAAAAACATTGACTCAGCTTCATGTTTTTTTTTTCCTTCACTATGAATATGCCTAAATTTGAATTCCATGCACACCTTTTTCATCTATGACTCATTTCATGTTTGCTTCTTCCTCATCACATGCACCAGTGTAGTAGACAGTGTTAATACTGAGCACAGAGGGCTTTGTATAAGAAATGATATGGTGGATTCACTCAGACTAATCCCATTAAATGGAATAAAAAAAAGGGGGGGCCTAAAGATAGAGTTGTTATTCTGATAAATCTTACTGTACCACCACATAGGTGGGAGGGGGAGCTTGTACGGTGGTGACTGCTCTTGCTGTCACTTTCAAAATATCAGAGGTGAAATAAATAAATGAATAATAATACTGACGTCCACAAACAGCAGCTTCTGGCCTTTGCCTCCAGAAGAGATTTGAAATAGCAAGCTTGAGCAGAACTAATAAGAGTCTGACTTGTAGATGATCCCTAAATAATTGTCCCTTTAGTAAGAGCTGGGAGCCACAGCTCAGAAAGTGCTTAGGAACCAGCAGGGATCTTCAAAGCAGTGACCCAAAATTTCCATTTAAAAATCAAAATCTTTTCATATTTTTCTTCTTCCTGCTCATGCAGAAGGCTGTCTGGTTTTGAATGACAAAGCAGTGACTCGAGATTAAATGATGATTAAATTTCATGGACGCAAAAAGATTGGGATTGTGTGAAAGAAATAACAGACCTCATTCATGACTACAAGTGTCCAGAAATTTTGTACAGGAAAATAACCTTTAATAATGCCTCCAGATAAAGTAAGTTTTTCCCTTTAAAACTAAATATAATAAAACTATTGGTTTTCACAGTCAAAGTAGCAGTGCAAAAAGTATAAAATCCACTGAATGCAAAGTTTGACAGGAAGAACTCTTCAAAATAAAACACTTACAAATTTAATCATCATCATAATGATAAAAAAAAACGTAAAAATTGATACCATGGCTGTTATTTGTCTTCAGATGTTATATTACTGTTGTTGCAAAGCAATTGCTTTATCTCCAAACATAAGGGTTTAAATAATCTGATTAAATTGCTGGTACATTTAAGAGTTGTTATTGAGCTGAAAGGCTTCAGTTCAGTGAGGCAATGTCCCTGCATTCCCAGATTTTAGCAAGGAAACAAATAAAGAGGAGATGATTACGCATGGTCAACCATAGCCATTTACACTTGTCCTTTGCCTGTTTAAGCAGCTCATTAGGTCTCATAATGATGTATGCAGGTGACCTCTAGTGACCAATGACGTTACTACAGGAGTAACAGAGGATGTCGGGTGATTTAGTACAAATTGCAACAGTTGGTGCCATGACTACAAAGGTCCTCTAAATATAATAATATTACCCAAACCAGGATCCTTTAACTCACCAAGCCAAGTATTTTTTGTGTATGAGTCCAACAAACCACAAAAACACATCACAACATTAACTTAGCGAATATTATTGTTACCATGCTGAAAGACGTCTGTTACACCTGCAGAAGGTAGCCTGCTATAGGTCAGATCTGAAGGTAGCGACAAACGACTTCTTGGGTTGGACTAGATGGGTCATTTAGTCATATGATAAAAGCTGGATAAGTGGGACACTTTAAGCTCCATTCAGCACTCAAATAGCCGCAGTTCATCGGCCAACCTGTGGGCAGCCAATAAAAGACAATGGGGGGCACTCAGATGTGACAATATAGAAACCCTTCTTGAGAGAAGACAGCTGTTACAGTCTTTATCCATATGCTGCAAATTGTAGCATGACTTTAACTGTCAGATGGAGCTTTTATATCTCAACTACTAAGTTTGAATTTCATCACGGTGCATCTCTTTCAGATGCTTAAAGGTGTACAAGTGGCCTTCTTTTTTCTTTTTATAAATAGACTCACCTCTATCCACATTGTGCCAAGGCCATAAGTAATGCTCAGAGTCCTGCTGTGGCTGTCATAGTTTCACCTTCTTTAAAATCTTGATTTACACATGAACAAAACAAATCAAATCAAATCAAATCAAATCAGAGCGAGCATGAAGGAGAGGAGGGGGGGGACTCTGTAGAGGAATGGAGTGAGAACAAGAACGGGAGGAGAGAAAATGCCATGGAAAATGCAAACAAAACATACAGAAAACATACAGTGATTCCAACCTGGTAGTTCTAAATGTGCATCCATGAATATTAGCAGCAGAGGAGAAGAAGAGGTTACAATGGAAAGTGAGTAGAAGTGTGTTATGATAACTTTTGCAGCAACAGGTACTGAGCAGGAACATGGAGCTGAGATGATTCAGGAGCTGTAGGATGGGGATGGAGAGACAGAGAGAGGGAGGGAGGGATGGCAAGGGATGGAGAGAGAGAGAGAGAGAGAGAGAGAGAGAGAGAGAGAGCGAGAGGGGCAGAGAGAGAGCAGTGGTCAGTGCAACCCCCAGCAGTCTAGGTCTATAGCAGCACAACTAAAAGAAAAAGAGTAACTAAACCTTAAATTTTTATCTGTAGTCTTTGTCATAAAGGAAGGTTTTAAGCCTGATCTTGAAAACTGCAACAGAGTCCGTCCCCCGGACAGATACTGGGAGTTGGTTCCATAGAAGAGGAGCCTGATAGTTGAGAGATTTACCACAAATAAACCTAGATCCAGAGAGCAAAGTGACCTCCTGGGACAATCAGGAACTATGAGCTCTCTGAGATGGAGCTTGGTTATTAACAACTTTGTATGTTAGGAGAAGGATTTTGAAATCTCTTCAGAATTTTACTGGGTTAGAGTTAGTTAGAGTTCCTGTTAATATTCGTGCAGCAGCCTTCTGAATCAACTGAAGGCTTCTCAGAGAATCGTTGGGACATCCTGATAGTATTGAATTACAATACTCTAGAGATAGGATGTTTCTGATCTTTACAATATTGTGTAGGTGAAAGAAGGCTGTCCTAGACACAGGACATGTCCTGATCAAAAATGACTCCAAGATTCCTAACAGTGGAACTGGGGAAGAAATTAATGCCATCAAGAGTTGTTAGGTGATCAGATAATGCTAAGAACAATGACTTCAGTTTTGTTTGAGTTCAGAAGTAAAAAGTTCCAGGTCATCCAGGTCTTTATGTCTGTAAGACATGCCTGAAGTCTGATTAGCTGATTAGTTTCATTCAGCTTCACTGAAAAGCACAGACCATTAAATACCTCCAAATGAATTGTGTGGCTATTTATTATTTTTGCTGCTTCTTGCGAGGAAAAAGATTTCATGTTTTCTTTGTGAGACATTTGGTTGCTCATTAGTGGCAATATTCAAGATTTGAGACTCACTCACCATGAGTTGCACTAAGAGGTGAGAACGAACTGGACCAAAATATCACTGCACTGATGAGATGCTGATTAAATCAAAACTGTCGAGTCCAGTTTACATGTTGGGGCTTCAGATACATGGACTACAACATGTACTTTTGTTAACTTTTCTTCTCTTGTTGCACTCATTTTCAACCAATTGACAGATTAAAGGATATAGTGCATTTGAAATGAGCCCAAGTGTTGGGCTCTCTTGCCCTGTTTTGCATTGTCTCATATGAGAGTGATGCAAAATTCCTGTGATTATAGACTTCAAAAGCTTCCTTCCTTTTGTGGACCCTTTTATTCTCAATTCTAGTTAATAGAGCAGTTGAAAATAATACTGCACATTTTAAACTAGTCCTTCTTCAAAGACATATGCTATTTCAACATGACAAAAGGAGGCCAGCAAGAAAAGAACAATCCCTGCTTTTATGTCATACCTCTGCACGCCTCGCCAACGGTGGCAAAAAAACCCCCCAAAAAGACGGACGTGATTGATAAGATTGTCTGTCTTAGAGAGAACTGAAAAACTAAATGAAAAATGACATAGCTTACTCAGAGTGCATGCAGGTTTATGATGTTTATTAAGCCTGTGCATGGTCTGTAGCTATCCTGCAGATCCTCAATAGTGTAGCTGTGGGAGAAGAGTGTGGCACCACAAGAACTGATTGCTTGGCATGGACTGCTTGCAGTTTGAGACCTCTGGGACAGTGCTTAACGACAGTGCTAATTATCAGACAGGTTGATAATGCATGCCAAAATAAGGTTTAAGATGCCTTCATTCCTCTAGTTAAATGGCTATTACTCATGTGGAAGTTTTCGTTTGCCTCAGTGCAACAGCTTGACTGGCTTGACATGATTCCTGTTCGGCTGTTACAAAACAGACATACTACCGCCATCTTTGAGGTTACGGACATGTCTATTCGTAATTCTGTGATGCAGTGGGGCTGCCAACAGGAGAAACAGGAATAATGATTTATCAAAGAAACTTAGACTTGTTGTGCATATATGTGTCTGTTAACCCTTTGGATCAAATGGTGACAGAGTTTGTTTAGCATGTGGGTTTGTGCAGCAGTTGCTACCATGATTCTGTGTTACATATCTGCACAGATTTATTGGCTCTAGGGCTATGACACTGGCAGCAAAGAGTCGCTGCCTGTGAGTTGCAAAATACGGCATGGTGTGCAAATACTGTGAAGTAATGTCCTGTTTTAGATTTAGATAACTTTATTGATCCCAGGTGGAGCAATTCATTTGCAGCTTACCCCATCACAGACACACACACAAACACACACACATTTGGTAAGGAAAAACATCCTTAAAGAGGCAGAAGCCTCAGACAGAACCACACTCGGGGGGGGCAGCCACCTGCCTCGACTGGTTGGGTTGACAAGGAGAGACAAAGACAGGGAGAGAGTGACAGAGAGGAAAAGTGGTGGTGGGGGGGGGGGTGATCCTGGAGCAGATCTTAGCATATGTATGACCATATAAGGTTTTTTGCATTTTGGTTGTAGAAATGTATAATTACAAGTGAGTCATATTTTTGGAACACTGAATTATGTTGAATTAAGTTGATTTATTGCCATAATTCCATTCAAAAAGTTAAACTTTCATAGATTATAGATTCAGGGCCCACAATTTAAATGATTTCAAGTATTTATTTGTTTATTTTTACATAATTTGGGCTTCCAGCTCATAAAACCCACGAAAACAGGAATTCAAAAAATTAGAATACAGTGAAGAAATCACCATTTACTTCCCAAATATTGCAGGGCATGAATGTTTTAAACTGAGTGTCACCCACTAATCATCTACTAAACTCAAAGCACCTGCACAGGTTCCCCCAGGTGTCATTAAATAGCTTCAGTTTGGTTCAATATGGGGAAGACTGCAGACTTGACAACTGGCCAGAAGACGATCATTGATACCCTCCATAGGATGGGTAAGCCACAAAAGTTCATAGCTAAGGAGGCTGGCTGTTCACAGAGTGCTGTGTCCAAGCATATTAATGGAAAGTCTAGTGGAAGGACAAAATGTGGCAGGAGAAGATGCACCAGCAAAAGAGATGACCGTGGGCTTCAGCGGATTGTCAAACAGAGCAGATTCAAGAATCTGGCAGAGATCCAGAAAGAGTGGAATGAGGCGGGAGCTACAGCTTCAAAAACCACCACATTCAGACGCATCCGGGAGATGGGCTACAATTCTTGGGTTCCTCGGGTCAAGCCACTTCTGACCCTGAGCCAACGTAGGAAGCGTCTCAACTGGGCCAAGGAGAAGAAGGACTGGACTGTTGGCCAGTGGTCCAAGGTCATCTTTTCCGATGAAAGTAAAGTGTGCCTTTCATTTGGGAATCAAGGTCCAAGGGTTTGGAGGAAGATGGGTGAGGAACAGAACCCAAGCTGCTTGAGGTCCAGTGGGAAATATCCACAGTCAGTCATGATTTGGGGTGCAATGTCCAGTGCAGGTGTTGGTAAACTCTGCTTTCTTAAATCCAAGGTCAACGCAACAGTCTACCAAAATGTTTTAGAGCACTTCATGATTCCTTCTGCTGAGGACCTGTATGGAGATGCAGATTTCATCTTCCAACAGGACCTGGCCCCTGCCCATACCGTCAGAAGCACCAAAACCTGGTTTGATGCCCATGCCATCACGGTGCTTGACTGGCCAGCCAACTCGCCGGACCTAAACCCCATTGAAAATTTATGGGGTATTATCAAGAGGAAAATGAGGGACACCAGACCCAAAAACAAAGAAGAGCTGACAGCAAGCATCAATGAAATCTGGGCCTCCATAACTCCCAGGCAATGCCACAGGCTGATTGCTTCAATGCCACGGCGCATCGAGGCAGTGATTAAGGCAAAGGGATTCCCAACCAAATATTGAAGATTGAATATCGTTTTGAAAGTACCATATGTTGGTTGATTTGATGTGATCCTAATTTATTTCTAATTTATTTCTATTTTCTGCAAAAACTGATAAGTAAATGGTGATTTCTTCACTGTATTCTAATTTTTTGAATTCCTTTTTTTGTGGGCTTTATGAGCTGGAAGCCCAAATTATGTAAAAATATACAAATAAATACTTGAAATCATTTACATTGTGGGCCCTGCATCTATAATCTATGAAAGTTCAACTCTTTAAATGGAATTATGGAAATAAATCAACTTTTCCATGATATTCTAATTTTTTTGGAAAGGGTCTGTATGTCTGGTCAGTCTAAACCAGCCAGCTACAGCAAAGGACAGCCTGAGAACAGTTACATGTGTCATTGGACATGATAAAGTTTCTTTATGAATATATAACTGGTAGAAACACTACATGGTCAGTAGGACAAAGAGACTATGTAACTGAGTTACTCATGGGTGCCCACATACTTTTTTCTCTGTTTAATAAACTGTGTGATTATGGGCTGTGGTTTCTTTGTCCCAATACATCTCCCTGAACCTGCCCTGTCCTTGAAGAGTATTCTATTTCCAGAGTATAAAAGCTTAACCAAAAAGTAATTCTTGGCTTGAGACCAAATTAACAGCCTCTTTTTCTATCTACGTCCATCTCTCATTCTCCCCTCCTTCATCTCTCACCTCTCCACTCGCTCCAAATGTGCTGTCTCCTTCTTTATATAGCACTCGCTGCTTCAACAAGCACTCATTCTCTCCATGTAGGAAAATGGATTTTAGGCTTTTGATTCTTTTATGAAAGAGCGTTTTTTGAAATGTTGCTTATCTGCGTCCTGTATATAATAAATGCATCATAGCTCGAGCTCTTTATAATTCATCAGCTCAAATAAAACAAAAGAGGCTCTATACAAATGCTCACTGCACACAAAAAAACTGATCTGCATCCCATTAACATTACTTATTATATGACAAAAAAATTTTTTAACAATGAATTTCAAGTGGTTAGTACATGTCAGTGACTGATTTCAAGAAATGATTCCTTAAAATTCCCTCAAACTCTGTAAAAATACTCTGCTGTGATTAATGTTTTTTTTTTTTTAAACATAGTTGTACCACATGTGAAGTGGAGATAAATGGAAAGCTGACCAGCAAACGTATCAGAACAGTTAGCATAGTTAACATTGTTTTATTTGGTCATGTTGTTTGTTAGCTTGTAACTGGCAGTGGCTGACACAGTGGCATCCTAATGTAAACTTTGGCTCACTGTACGGATAAGTTTCAGGTTTATTTAGCCCCGCCGCCTGTCCTCTTAAACTTAAAGGATTAGTTCTTTATGTTATATAATATATGTTCACTGCAGTTCAAGGTGGAAATTCTCAGCCTTGGTGTTGACTGATTATAGCCTAAAACCCAAAGCTTCATGGTAATCATTTTTATATGAAGGGGTCTTTAATTTACCAATCAATCAAACTTAATCAAAGCATGACTAGAGAGTGAAATGAATGTTATTGACATCAGTGTCTCTGTTCAGTCTACGTAAACCAGAGCTGGATTGAATAAGACACAGTAAGGTGTTTCACATGAAAAGTCTCAGGAGGCAGTGATCACTCATTGTAAAGGTTATGTTTGCTGAACACAATCCCATCATTGGATCAGATTTACTTAGTGCACAAAACCAACTGGGAGTCGTGACAGCTGCTGCTGACAGACTGTAAACATTCAGCTCCTCTGGAAATGTAATCAGCTCCTTTTTAACAAAACTACTCAAAATGTGTGGCGAATTAAAAATCTGTTTTACATCACATCTTTATTTAAACCACGGGGCTGCTCAGAGAGTGTGGACTTTGTTTCATTTCACTTGCTGCCCTTGGGTATTCGTGCTGAACCTGTGTCTAATTGTCTCCTATTTCTAAATGTTTTTGCTCTGTATTCTTTCTTCCCCTGGTACCAGTTTGTCTTTGTCCTTTGTGTCAAGTGGTCTGTGCAGTTCGCTTCCTTTGTGTATTACCATTGCTATGCCCCTCAACTTCGCTTCGTCTTCTTCCTTCAGTTAGCTCTGCCTTCTTTGCATTGTACAGCTTTGTCCTGAGCTTTCCAACTGAAGAGAGTCTGATTTCTAGAAATCAGTATCACACAAACTACCCTACTCAAACCAGCCAACTTTCAGTTGAAGGAGAAAAAGATCTCAAAGATTTCCCCAGTGAGGACAAAGTCTTCTTTGCCAGTGTCCCACAGAGACATAGTAAGAAATGTCTATATGCTAACGAGACAGCTGTCATTATGTGATGTGTCACTTTGTCATTTTTATTGCCGTCATGTCCTTGGAGAAAGACAATTACTCAGAGGTTAGCACTTCACACTCCTCACCCCTCATGTCTCTTATTCATCTCCTTGAACATAAATAACACATCTACGTATGTTAGTTCCTTCACTTACAAAAGTCATATATTATTTTAATTCATGTCCATCCTGATCCCCTTTACACAGCTTTTGAAGTGATAGCCTCAAGCCCCATCATTTTCCTGCTGAGAGTCATAGCCAACCACATGAGCAAAGAATGTTGATTTAAGTATCCTTCCCAAAAAGAAATAGCTGTCATTGCTTTCATGGCAATATTGTGTCCTATATAGAGAAATGGCCCTTCCCCTCTATCTTTTACTATCATCAGTGCCATTGCCTTAAACATGCATCCAAGCAGCATTACTTGAGTTTTAATAATTTAATAAAATATGCTAAGCCAAGTTCATGTGGCTCCATCTTTCTTTCTCCCACTCAACAAAGATCTCTATGTCTGTGTGTAATATAATTAATGTGATGTAATATAATTTTCTGTAATTTTCCCTCAAAATAATAGGAAATTGGAGAGGAAAAAAGATGGAGCTGAGGAGGAGTGAAGGCTGAATCTGACCTGCTCTTTACTGATTGTGTGGTACAGTCTGTCAGTGACACAGTAGCCAAACCCCCTAATTCATCCTCTGCTTTATGGTCTATTTTGTCCTCTAAATGGGACTATCATTTAGAAAAATGAGCATCATGTTGTATTGAAGACTTGAAATTGGAGCTGACATTTACTGAGCCAATAAATCAAGTGAGAAAGAGAAACATTTTCACATAGACTTCAATAAAATTTGACTTATTTTTTCCGACTAGTGCAGTCACATCCTGATGGTCAATAAAACTACACTTTTGCGCTTGCTTTTACCAGCTGAGGACATAAATTGTGCATACAGTAGTATGTTGTTATAACTCATAGGTCACATAGAGACATGGGGGTCCGTGTGTGTGTGTGTGTGTGTGTGAGTGAGTCAACCTCTCCCTCTGACCTCATGCTTCTGTGTGTAATGGGTTGCTCTCACTGACTCACTCAATGAATGACTGCACAAGTGTGTTTGTCAGGAAGTTTATTGGTTCAGGTCTGACAGGCTCAGTCTCACGCAGACCCAGTCTTTGTCTATCACCCAGTCCAGTCAGCCACTAGACTTGTGTAGGTACATATCTATTGCCATCAAGTTGTAAATTATATGCTCCACATTTTTCCAGGACCGACAAGAGTTTCACAACAACAACAACAACAAAAAAGATCAGTTTCAGAAATGCAAATGATCCAGTTTTGGTTGAGCAATGAAAAGAATTTCTACTCCCACAGTAAAAGGAACCAGAACAGAATATACAACTCCTCCAGATCTCCCTGGTGAGCTGTGACTCATATTTTATCAAATTAAAATCAACTGTCAATCTTGCCGTGTTAGTTCTGATGCTGTAGCTGTCTCCTCCCGCACAATCTACCCGTTGTTCACACTGCAACAGGTTAATACTGCCTTAGAGGCTGTCAAAAGGCATTCTGGGAAATACAGAAAGTAGGTAAAGGAGTGAGAGCAAACAAAATGCATTTTTTCTTGAACACCGTTTAGCATCGCTGATTGTGGAAACAGTTTTAAAGGATCAGAGGGATCATCTTGCCCTCTGGCTTGTCGCTGCAGTGGCGCAAAAGAAAATTGTCACAGGCAGGGCTTTGATTTTTCTAGATAATGTGAGACATTTTACCACAACTCCAGGCCAGTGCTGCCACATCGGCTTGTTAAAAATGTTCTTGTCTCTTAGTATAAATTTTCCATGAGCCTTACACCAGCAATTAAAATTTGCTTTCAAAAATCGTTTTATGGTGTTGACTCAAAAGTTATGCTTTTTGTTGATTTGAAATGGAAACACACTGAAGTTATTATTTTCCACATGGAGCTGCAACCGCTCAAGTGCCCTCTTGTTCATCGTGAATCTTGTCAACTGAGCCAGACCAGACTGTCTGTCTTGATTATGTTGCCTGTCCCAAAATATCTGGGCTAAGAGAAAGAAAATTGCCTTAGAGAAAAGCCACTAACTCCCCAAAATGGAATTCAGAAAGAAGAAATGTTGCTTCTGAAAAACTTGATTTTTCACTAAACCATTGTGGTTCTCAAGCTTTTTTTGTCATTCCCCATTTTGGACAGGGGGGGCATTGCCCTACTGGCCTTTATCGCCCCAACAGAATGGTGCACCAGGCCTTTTTTTCTTACTCAAAATTTATTGAAACGATGAACGTAAGGTAACACCAGTAATAGCACCAGAGAAAATAAAAGTGCACGCCAATCAAAATGCCAGTTGTGTCATCACAGTAACCATGGAACATAAGAATTTAATTGAATGGGAACATAAAGGTCCAAGTGAACATAATAAGAATTACAAATCTGTCTGTACAAATCTGTCCATGACAAAATATTTTGTCAATCATACTTTTCACGCTATCGTTCCAGGTCACATCTCATCTCACCTATTCTAATGCTGAAACTAAGCAGGTATAACCTACAAAATGAATAGAATTATTAGGCAAGGTTGTTTGATTTGTGTGAGTGGGAGGATGATTTTATCTCCATTGAGAGAGACCAAATGTACCCATGGCTTTTCCTCCCCTCCCGTTTGTCGCGACCCACCTGTAATACCTCCGCGCCCCACAGTTTGAGAAACGCTGCAGTAAACCTTGGTAATACACCAGCTTAGGTACTCTATACTTTCTGACAGGCTGCCCTCAGCAGCCCTGGGTGTGAATGTGTGTAAACTGAATGAATGTGAACTGTTGCCCATTGGTCAGTCAACATTTCCCTAAAAGAACATATACCATACAATTCTGTGAAAAATTATTTATGCTTTTATCTGTGCTTGTGTTGGATTTAAGTTACCCAGCAAGTAATTTTAGTGTTAGTGTAGTTTTACATCTCCTCTCTCATGTTTCTCTCAGCCCCTCTAGAGACAACGGCTCAGTCAGCAAATCAGAACAGAGGATCTTAGTCTCTCTCCTCATTGGCTGGCTTCTTTGAGCGAGTCAGTAAAAATATAGAATATTTTAGTTAAAAGCACTCAGGTAAACGAAATCCTGTAAGGCTGGATAGTAGGTCCAAATGGCTAGGGCCGAGGGGCCGTGACTGCTTTGTTGTGACATCACAAGGTTTCAGATATAATTATAAGCTCAGTTTCTGAATACAGCTTTCACTATATTAATACCGAGCCTAGACCTTAGTACTATATGGAACCTTTAAACTCACATTGCTTCCTAGGATATGACCCCCCCTCTCTGCCCATGCCTCCCAATTCATTTTCTTTTTAATATTTAATTTGTTATTGTAATGCCTGATGGACGGTGCATCAGAACCGAGACGATGCTCCACATAGTATGAGCACTGATATCTGCAGCAGTGTGATTACACATAGTGAATTACCATTTCAGGGCCTCCTGCGCTTCTAATTTTAGCTGCAGGGCAAAAAAAAAAAATCTGAAAGAGAGGGCTCCTCTCTGATATTCAAACGTTTTTTTTGTTTGTTGTTTGCATCAGTCAGATTAAAGGTTTTACACTCTGAGTCATCATTTTGTTTTGAAGTAAAGCTGGTCACTGTGAGTGCTTTGAAACAGTTAATTAAGAGTGAGAATGGACATAATACCAAAGGCCATCTCTCACAGAAAGTGTTATTTGACTGTAACATTCAATAAAAATTGGTGTTATGGTATCTGTCTGATTTTCAACCATCATTAAAGCTCCCATATAGTATAAATGTAGACCTCCATGTGGTGTTTGATTCTAAATTAGGTCTAGACCCTATATTAATACAGTGAATGTATTAAAGTTCTCAGTCCACAAATAAATGCTCAGAAGAAAGGATCAGATCCTCTCCTCTCTTTGGTTGACTGACCTGTAGTTACTAGTGCTCCAGAGAGAAGCATGAGGGAGCAGATGTTAAACTACACTGACATGGTTTTTGGTTCTTAAAACCACAATATATCTTTTTATGAAATCAGCACTTTAGATTATATTAAGTTAAAATAGAGTCCCGGTATCATATTGTCCTGATCCTTTCTTTTTACCTGAGACAGTCTCTGCCAAGTCCATTGGTAAGTTGATGAGTAAAAGTTAGTTCACTTTTTACTGTTTGCATTCTATTGCTCTTCGTTCCAAAAATGCTCCAGAAGCGAAGCTACTCCTAAAGAGAGTGTCATCAAAGGTCCTCTGTGCTCCCTGTGGTATCTTTAAAACATAACAGGCCTCCAGAGTGGGAAACAAACACACTGCGGACTGATGAAACCTTTCACAGCTTTTGGGTATTGCCGTCCTTTAATTGCATTTTTTTATAGTGTTTGCCCTGCAGTCACTCCAACCTCCTACATCCCCCCCCTTTACTCCCTCCATTGATCTCCCTCTGTCCTTTTCCTGCAGCAACATCACTCCGTACTCTTATGTAATCAAATGAACCATGTGTTTTAGATGAGCTTTTTTACCTCCCCAGCGACCCACAACCGCTGTAATGCCCACACACACACACACACACACACACACACACATCCATACACATGCATGCACATGTGCACACACAAATACATACACAAGAAAAGCGTATGATTATGGTAATAATAGTTACACTCCCACTCAACTACAGACACAAGAAGTCACCTAGAAATACATTAATGCTACTCACACACACCGCTGCAGAGAGTCTTGCCGAGAATCTTTATACCCAACACTTCCTGTCTATGTTGTGAGGTCACATGACCAGCAGCTATCGCTAAAAGTCATAAATGGCATCATTACGAATGAATTATAGAGTTAGAAATAGCAGAATTCTGCACTGTCACAGATGTGTTTGTGTAAGTGTGCTTTTGTCCATTTGTGTGTGTGTGAGTGAGATAGAGATTTGGGTCAAAGAGGATAATTATCAATAAATGTAGGGTTTTAGGGAAAGAATTAATGAACCACAGCACAAGGATGCTGTAGGTGTGTGTGTGCACACACACAAAGGGTGGGAGAGATGCAACACACCTGACAGTGACTTGTTGGCACTGAAACAACAGAACCAACACACAACAGTCCCAGTCACATCTCGGGATTTGTTCTGCTGCCAACACAAACGTGTTTCAGATGCTTTGCTGTGGAATCAGACAACAGCAGATGTTACGGTGTGATGGGAGCACTTGTGTGTCAATTTACAGCCTTATGCATTCCTCTGAGCCATAGGGCACCATTGTTTCCAACAACTGATAAAACATCAGTGAGTCTTCCTTCATCTCCAATAGCACACACTGTAGTTTGTTGTCAGTCCCACACACACACACACACACACACACACATACACCTTCCTGCTGCTTCAAACAGCTCATGATTGAACATAGTACCCAACAAATGGACCATTTTCCTCCCATTTGAAGAGCATTTACCAACTTAACAATGTTACCCTCTCAGTATAAGCTGTATTTGTGAGTAACTTTTAAATCCTCACACCTGTTGCCCCACAATAAGAAGGTTCTTCTCCCAGTGCTTGCGTGGGTTTCCTCCCACCGTTGAAAGACATAATGTCTAGGTTAACTGGTGACTCTAAATTGTCCGTAGGTCTGAGTGTGAGTGTGAGTGGTTGTTTGTCTCTGTCTGTCTCTGTGTGTTGGCCCTGTGATGGAGCGGCGACCTGTCCAGGGTGTACCCCGCCTTCACCCAATGTGAGCTGGTATTCACTCCAGCATCCCTGCAACCCGAAAATGGATACCTGGTACAGAATGAATAAATAAAAAGAAACTTAGGATACCAATTATTGCCAGGACCAGGAACCAGGATTTTCAATTATTATTTGTGTAGTATTTTTGTCTTTAAGTCACAGGTAAAGTGGAGAGGGGCAGTAAATACAGGAGAGTTAGTAAAAGAGAGACATGCAGTAAGGAATCCAGCCAGCTAGCGTCATCCTGACAACCTGTGGCTCAAGGCTGGAAAAGCCCATTGGTAGACAAGAGTCCAGAAGACCTATTAACAAAAAGTGCTGAATTGCAAAAAGACATTACAAACATGCAAATGTAAACATGGGATAGAAGAAGAAGTTGTTCTATAAGTTATTGTTGAGCTGCATCTCTAGTGATGTTCATTTAACCCTGATTTAAATGAACTGTTAGTGAGCTGAAGCAGTTTTCTGTTTCTATGCTCCTCACTAGTAGATTGAGCTCTTCCAACCACATCTCTGGCATTTTAGAAATGTAAATTAAAGACCAACAAAAAGGCACCCAAAAATCAGTGGTATTCCCTATACTGTTCCCAGTCCTGGATAAATGGGGAGGGTTGCATCACTAAGGATATCCAGCATAAAATGTAGCCAAAATCTAATCATGCAAGTTAAGCTGACTTGTTGTGGCAACCCTGAATAGGGAGAAGTCGAAAGAGGAAACAGAGTTGTAGGAGAAAATAATTGCATTGATGAGTTTGAATCACCTGCCTGCTGTAAGTCATCTGCCTCACCCAGTGAGAGAGTCTAGGATTCACGTGTGCTGCTAGTCCCTGTTTTGTCTGCTTCATTTGTTGCTGGACTAAAGAGGAGACCTGTATTTTTTTGTTTATTCTGCTTGCCGGCTCTGACTTTTGAAACCTGAATCCCCTGTAAATCAATTTGTACAGTCAGCTGCTTCTTTAGCTCCTGCTGGAGGGAAGAAGGAGAGGGGAGCGGCTGCGGTGTCTGTCAGCATGATGAAACAGATTATTTACTTTCTTATCCATGTCCTTCCACAAGACACAAGGACAGGCTAGTCGCTGATGTGCAGTGCTAAGTCCCTGGTGCTAAGTGAGAGTTGTGCCATTGGAGATCAAATCAAATCAAATTTATTTATATTGCACCAAAGTCACATCAAGGCACTTTGCATATAGAGCAGGTCTGGACCAAACTCTTTATGGAGTTGTTAAAGAGACCTAACAGATCCTCCCATGAGCAAGCACTTGGCGACAGTGGCAAGGAAAAACTTCCTTTAAGAGGAAGAAACCTCGAGCAGAACCAGGCTCAGGGACTGGTTGGATTGAGAGAGGGAGAGATGGGGGGAGGGGGAGAGAGAGAAGCTGAGGCAGTGACAGAGACACAGTCAGCACGTTTACATGCACAGTTAAGTCGAGCTATGGTTATACCTCGATAAAGCCATCTCATCGGACTTCTGTCCTTGTCCCTGTATACATGCACGGGAGTGAAATCGATTTATTTGTTGAAATCATGTTGCCTCCTCTACGATAGGTGGCGATATGCACTCTTTCGACTTGTGGGTAATGGGTCACTTCCGATTGACCTATGACATCACAGACCACAACAGAGGTGGAAAGAAACAAAGACCGGTGAGCTAGCAAGTTAGCGACTCAGATGTAAACTGGCACGACGATGGACAACCACCTTGTAAATTTGAACATAACTTCGCCATGTTAGCCGGCTGCTTTTGTGTGAACTCCTACGTTTGCGTTTACGTTTTAAATGCTGTTTGACTTCTGGGTCATAGCTTGGCGTGAAACTTAAGCACATGCGCAGATCACCTCCTCCGGTTCCAGTCCGATTGTCCGTATATATGCAGCAGTAGATCAGCCTTCAATCGCATTATCTGGGTGTGTTAGTCCGACAATTTTCAGTTCGATTTCAGCCGAGCTAACGTGTTTACATGTACTTCAAAAGTCCAGTTTTGGTCGGACTGACGCTATAATTTTGTTTTTTTAGGTGTCATGTAAACGTGCTTAGTGAGAATGAGGGGACTCAGTATAGGGATGGAGAGAGAACAAGAACAGCAGAAGACAAGATACCATGGAAAATACAAACAAAACATACAAAAAACCTAACAGTGATTGCAACCTGGTAGCACTAAATGTGAAGTACTAACTATTAGCAGCAGAGGAGAAGAAGAGGTTACAATGGGAAGTTAGTAGTAGTGTGTAATGATACTTAAAGATAACTCTTGCAGCAGCAGGTACTGAGCAGGAACATGGAGATGATTCAGCACCTGTAGGACGGGGACAGGAAGAGAGAGGACAGGAGGGACAAAACCCAGACTACAGGATGAGATAAAGTTTAGATAAAGATAAAGAGAAACAACATTACAAACATGGAATGTAATGTAGCAGCATAGTGGTGGTGGTGGTGGTGGGTGGGTGAGGGGGGGAGCCCAGAGAGACAGAGAGAAGGAGTGGGAGAGTGAATAGAAGGGTGAGCTTGTGTTTTTTTTTTTTTTGTGCTTTTTACCAGTTTTTAATCTAACTTTACACATCCCACTTCTTTCTCCTTATTAACTATCACTCAAACTCTTCCCACAGGAAAAGCCAAAAATAGAAATTGTGGAAATGGAAATGTTTCCCCATTCAGGTGCTGCATCCTTTGGAGGTCGGACCTTGCAAAGTTGTGGCCTTTTGTAGACATCAGAGACCACAGAGGACAGACAGAAATAAGACTGTCTGTCTTATGGAGGATTTTTATTTTACTGCATCACCAACTATGCCCACTCCTACAGTTGAGTCACTTAACGACATTGACAACACATATATTTTTTCATAGAATGTTGATGTTATAAGGCTCTTGGTTTTTTTTAGTTGTACTGTTAGCCATTGAACTGAATTGAAACCCAACACACACCTTAATATGTGTAATCTGCTGTCAGGGCATATATGCCTAGAGCATGGACCCTCAGTAAAAGTTTTTCCTGCATGTCAATATCCCTCTCACCATAACTTAATTTCTTGTCTCACTATACTGTTCTATCTAAGATGCAAGATTCACCCAAAAATTATTTAAAGGAAACCATCACTGTTGTTTTCTTTCATTGCCATTGCCCAAAGAATGCTGTGATAAGTTCTGTCAGGTCCATCTAAAGGTACATCCACACACATCTCTCAAAGTCTTCAATCATGCACATTTTCTGTCTGTCTCTGTGTGTTGGCCCTGTGATGGACTGGCGACCTGTCCAGGGTGTACCCTGCCCTCACTCAGTACATTGGCTGGGATTGGGGCCAGCACTTCCCATGTCCACAGAGAAATGCTCACAGTCTGTTTTCAGCAACTAAGCCTTAAAACCAATCAGAGGAGAGACTCTTCTGGGTCTCTCCTGTCATCTGTTGTTGTTGACCTGTTATGTCACCAGAGCTCCAGAGAGAAACTTGAAAGAGGTGATTTAAAACTACACTGAGTTGGGCTTTAGTTCTAAAAAGTACAGACTTATTTTCTCATGAATATCACTCATAACACTTCAGAAGTGCTGGAAAAGTGTAAGAAATGGGACCTTTAAGTGAAGTACATTACTTCATTACTGTCAATCTCTGGCATTTTTTGGCAAACATTTCCAATAATTAGGTAACACTTTTTTGACCCCTGTCCTCCATCCATCCATCCATCTTCCACTGCTTTTCCGTTTCTGGGTTGCAGGGGTGCTGGAGCCAATCCCAGCCAACGTTCCAGGCAAGAGGCGGGGTACACCTGGACAGGTCGCCAGTTCATCACAGGGCCAACACACAAAGACACACAGAGATGAACAACCACTCACACTCACACCTACGCACAATTTAGAGTCACCAGTTAACCCAAACATGATGTCTTTGGACGGTGGGAGGAAACTGGAGTACCAGGAGGAAACCCACGCAGACACGGGAGAACATGAGAACTCTGCACAGAAAGGACCCAGGCCGGGAACCAAACCCGCAACCTTCTTATTGTGGGGCAACAGCGCTAACCACTACACCGCCGTGCTGCCCCCCTGTCCTCCATGATTCACCATTTTTTCTAGCTAACAGCAGATCGCTAAATACTTTATGTGCAGTTGAATGCAAGGTGGTTTACAACCAGGTACTCCCGTTTCCTCCCACCGTCCAAAGACATGCATGTTTGGGTTAATTGGTGAATCTAAATTGTCCGTAGGTCTGAGTCTGAGTGTGAGTGGTTGTTGGTCTCTGTCTGTCTCTGTATGATGGCCCTGTGGTGGACTGGCGACCTGTCCAGGGTGTACCCTGCCCTCACCCAGTATGAGCTGGGAGTGGCTCCAGCACCCCCGCGACCCGAATAAGAGGTAGAAGATGAAGAAATGAATGAATGAACCAAGACGAGGTGCAGAAGGCTCCTGATCCTGACATTTTTGATGGCAAAAACAGATTTAAACCAATCAAACAGTTTTTGTGCTTGAACAAAACCAGCATTAACCACAGTGTTGTCAAATGATGACACTGATTCATTTACCAGGCAGTGATTTGTAACTTTTACAGTCTCTCTTTCATTCTAACAGGCATAGACAAACAATATATTCTATCATGTAATTTGAGGATTTGTTCTGAGACAGGTCCCTACAGTAGGTATAAAGGATTTATTGGTATACTAATTAAGTTTTTAACATTTTAAGAAAGATAAACAAAAATTTATAAATATAGAACAGTTTTCATCACTGTAATAAAGGTGTGGCTTGAGCTATGGCCATTTATAACTGGCCTTAAGGTTAACCTCAGTTTTCCTTTTATTATACCATGCTATAAATGAAACTGAAGAACAAATGGTTGTCAATACAAAAAACAAGTCGACACAACAACAGGCCACAGATATCTTAAAAGTCAGTAAACATAAACACTATTTCCAAGGCATTTGGGTGTGAATCTGGTAATTTTATACAATAATCTGGTGCCAAATGAAACTTTTGTCCTGACGGTGGCCAATTGCTGGTAATGAACACAGCTCTAATGAAGCATTCAGGTAAAAAAAAAAAAAGAAGCTTAAAACAGCATATAAACTCAATTAATAAGCTAGTTACACACCGTTTATTAATCCTCTATAAAGGTTTTCTTATTGCAAATGTTACCAAACCTTACAGCAGACTGTTGTGGTTGTTGAAATTTACTATCAATCCAGAGGTACCACTAGGAATCAAACCTTAGCCATGTGTATTGAGTCTGCACCATCACACTGCAAAATTTTATCCAAATAAAATCATAAAAATCTTTTTTACCCAGAGTGGTGGTGATTGACTGTATTTGGTGTGGCTCACAATTCCCAGTCCACTTGATGAATTACGTATTTGATTTGTTCTATAAAGGTTGAGAGACTGAAATTAACTGAATTTGGTTGCAAATTCTCATTGTTTTACAATAAAGAAACAATCATTCAAAAACGCAACATTTTCAATTTAATAAAACGATCAGTACATGAAACCAACGTAATGTTGGCACATTTAAGCCTGTCAAACTGGGATGCATCGGTAAAAAGGCAAGTAATCTTCTGAGTAGAATGAGTTACATATGGGGTTTTAGCCTCCGGACAAGTGATAAGAATGGATACAGGCATCAGAATATTGACCTTCTGGTGATGGGAGGCCCTTTCATTCTAATTACTACTATAATGGAGGCAATGAGCTGTCACTGGGAGACACAACTCTCAGAAGCTGAAATAATTAGCACAGTGGAATAAGCTTTTTGGCTCCTTTAATTTCAGAGTTGCTTAGCAATCAGTGCTCACAAGAGATGGCAATGCAATGCTGAGCAGTACAAAAGGTGACTTGTTTTCATTGGATTGCTCTGATTTCACTGCCCCGCTGAAAAACCCCTAAGACAGTTCATTCGTTCGGTACCATGAAGCTTTAGTGGAGTCACACACTTGCCTGGGTAGTATGGAGGAGCCGTCCTGCAGGGTAATGTTTTGTTCCCATGCTACCTCTGTACCTTTGCAATAGTGATGATGCCGGGATTGTCAGGGTCAGGGAGCGGATGGGTGTATGTTTTTGATTTTATATTGCTATCTTGTCAGGGACTGATTTCAATCTCAGATCTTAACAGTGAGTCTTGTTGATTTCTTCAATCATTCAGGCCGACGTGTTCTTGTTACCTGATTTATACTTGGGAATAAATGCAGTTAATGTATCCACCCTGACAAATCTATTTGAAGCTGCAGTAGCAGTTTCCTAGAGCTGAAATTTGCTGCACCTATGTTTTCCATTCTCCATACGTCACCATTTTTCTTTCTGGCTGCCCATTAAATATGTAGAAAGTTTCCCACCTTGGCGTCCCATCCACTGTTGAGTACAACATATCATATGTGACATCCTGTCAATTTTGAAGTTGCATATCCACATACACAGTATTCGTATGTGATTATGAATACAGTTTTACAAAAATAAAAAATAATTCAGATTTTATGTAATTTTGTGATAAGGGCGTACCAAGAGGATAACCTGACTATCACAGGTGTGTGTGTATGTTTATTTGTAGAAAGGAAATATTTTTTTCAGCCATGTAATTGGATTATTTGTTATCTGATGTTCATGCACATTGACTGAAGTCTGCATCCTAATTAGTGTGTAACAACAAAACACAAGGAAAACACACAGGAGAAAGGTGTTCAACTCCCATTTGAACATAGCAGTTTGTTATTTTTATGATATATTGTTCATATGACAACAACAATAACCATGACAACAAAGATCATTTGATGTTGGTAACACTCATTCTTACACATATTATGTACTTTTCTTAAACCTGGTTAAACAATGACCGTATCCATAGCAAAAATTTTACGCACTCTCCTCTTGGTGTGTTTATCATTGTAACCATGACAATGAAGGTCCAGTAAGCCAACCATCCTGCTATGGGTTGTATCAAAAGGTTGAAGAAGTGATCTGTTTGGTTGTTCGGGTTGGAGAGAGTCCTGTTGGATGAATTCTCTGGTTTTCATCAACAACACGAATGGAGGCCTGAACTGTGACAATACAAGTTGCGTTCAGTTCAACATGGTATAGGGACTGTACTGTGTCAGTGCTTGTGATTGTGTAGTGGTATGTCTGATCAGTGGTGTGTGTCAGAGCTTCTGTGTCTACGTCGCAGTCCTTATCTCTGATTTTATGTGCATACACACACACACACACACACATAGACACACATCCAAAATTTCAATCTGAGCTTTTGTACCTCAGTAAATGGGCCACATTTGCATCTTCATAACATTCCTTTTGAGCTGCCTCAGCACAGGGAGCTCTGCAACTATGTATTTGTGCTCTGCTTAGCACTCAGTATTGGATTAATTCTTAAACAGCTTCCGGAAACATCCTCACAGTTCTCATTCATTCCCACCGGTCATCCTTTCATATCTTCTTTGCCCTGTAACTCCATCTCATTCTTCCCTCCTCTACCCGCATATTCCTGCTTTAATCACAGCGTCTGTCTGTCATTGCCCTGTCGCCCTCTCATCTTCCTCGGGCCGACTCCGCTTCCCGCTTAAAATTGCCACTAAGCCGAGACACTCATCCGGACCAATGTATTCAATTTGTGATCAATGGTACAGCACAGTTGGTTTTCTTTGATCTGGGCCGGAGTGAAAAAGTTTAATTTGACCCATTATCTAGTTCATCTCACGACAAAGCAGTCAGTCAATCAGTTTATGTAAAATGCAAAATCACCATGGTATATGGCCTCAGTAAAATTTATATAAATTTAAATCACTATAACAGGCAATACAACAAGTAAGAGTCACAAACTAGACCAAACCAAATTATTGGGAGAAAGTGTGTGTTTTAAATGGGAATAAAAAATTGCATTATATTCTTTAATATATAAAAAAAAGCAGGAGCAGGAACTAGGAGTAGGAAAAGGCCCTTTAGCTGACATTTTATTGACTGAAGGGATGACAAGAAGGCATAGACTGGAGAGTGAAGAGGGCGTGGTGAGATGTAGGGTATAAGTAGTTGTGATAAGGAGGATGATGCAAACATCTTATGACAAGATATTCTTTTCTTTTCTGCTCGGAATCCTCTGAAAACCACACAGTTCTGCACACAGTGACAACATAAAGGATTTGTTGAACATCAGCATTAAGCTCAGATCTCACTTTGTTGTGCTCAGCTTTAAGTGCCCGAATAACTGCTGACTCTTGGATGACAGCAGCCGCTTGTTTGCACCCATAATCACTTGTGGCATGTTTGTTGTGGACTTCATTTTATTCTATAATAAAAATCAAGTTGCACTCTGTTACATTGCACGGTGATATGATTATTTCTGAAACCAACTCAGCACATTTTGTTTGTTTCAGGCTCTGGTTTGTTCTTGTTACCATGGCAGTGATGGTTTTTCTGTCAGCAGCACAGCCATACACAACAATCCAACTTGTACAAAGAATGGTTTATACGTACTAGTTGCATTTTCTAACCCTCTGATAGGCCCACTGGATGGTCTCCTGGTTACAGCTTTGTTGAACGAACATAGATGGCAAACAACACAAACTGTTGCCTCCATGTGGAAATCAAACACGGTTCTCCTGAGTCATATTCCTCTGTTTTGTTGATCCATCCATCCACCCCAACCTCCTCTCGACATGGATTTTGTCATTCTACAAGCTATGCCGACACACCTTTCCCTTTGTTCCTGTCATCATCATTAATACAACTCGATGTTGACTAACAACAAAACCATGGGATCAGAAACTATGAGACATAACAACCTGCTGACAGAAGACACATGGATTTGTTTTTTACAGAACAGTCTTCAACACTCAACTCATGATTAAATATGTTTTCCATATTAGTGCTGAGCACTGACTCCTGTCATCTTCATCATGTCTCATATATGTATGCACATGTACTAGCTCAATACTGACAAACGCCTCTGGTTACAATGGAAACTACTTCAAGAGGCAATTTCTGATTGTAAATCCATTGAACAGCTTTTGCTACGAAAAAGCAAAATGCAGCCTTAATATAATAAGGTTTACTTTTTCTACTTTTCATTTGGTACAAATAAGATAATGAAAATAATTTAATATCAGACTATCACAGCTTCGGCTGGTATAAAGTTTTTTCCTTTTCCTTACATTTCATTTTCCGCCCTGGAGACAATAATCTGTTGCCATTAGGGAGCCATCTTATCCCCACTGCTGTGTCCCAGTGTATGTAAAGGATTAGAGACTGTAGCTGCAGCGCCTGGTATAGGAATACTGAGCAGAATTCCATCACTTAAACTCCCTGATCCTTTAGAAACTTGTATTAAGGCGCTGTGAAATAATTTCATTTTGTGTAAGACTGCTTTAATATCTCGCTGTGTCTGAGGTGATCTGATTGCTATATTTAACTATCACCACAAACAACAAAAACAATCAGACACACTCAACTTTCAAATAAAACCGAGTTTGGATGAAAACTACTTCTTTCCTGTTTAACTGCTTTGCAACAGCTGAGGCATCAATAAAGCTTAAAGATGCTGTTTTTCACTTTTGGACTCAGCTTCAACAGGAACACATTTTGGATAAATGCGCTGACGGACAGCAAAGCTGAGGCTTGACATTTATTTGAGGCTGAAAAGCTCCTCCTAGGTAAAATTAATCTTTGAAGGGCGTTTAGTCTGTTGACTCAGAGTGATAATTTAAAAGAAGAGGCTGCAGAAATAAGCAAACAACAACACTGTCCAAACACTCAGTTTTAACGTTTAGAAAAAAAATTTTTTAAGTTAGTTTTAGTTTTATGTGAGAAGCTTTGGGTGATCTGAGGAAAAGCAACTCATGACATGGAAGAGTGAGGCTGAAAAACAAACAAGAGGAGCGTATTAGGAGGCAATCAAACCATTTTCCACAAGTAATTGAGAACTCGGGTTTATGCCACCGCTGGGGTGATAGATAAAGGAGAATATATTTGCTCTAGCTAAGGAGTGAAACAGGAAGAGAAACTGACAGCGACAGTAGAAACATTACAGTGCATGAGGATCAAAAGGAAGAGAGGCACAAGGCAAACAACTGCTTGTGGCCCAACACATTACTGTATTTTTCCACAGTGCATTTACAGCAGGAATAATGGCTCTGAAACAGCCTACACTGACAGACTTACTCACTGTAAAATATGCTACAAAACCAATCGAAATGGCCATAAATCAAAATTGAATCAACCAAAAAGGCCACTTTCATTTCATGTATGTTTTTTTTCAATGACTACAAGAATCGAATTGAATCTAATCTAATTCTGATCTACTAAATCTTGTTTTTTAGGGGGTGGTGAACTTTGGTTGTATTAAACACAGCAAACATTTAAAATGACAGAAATCTTTATTTCTGAAATGTCAAACATGGCAAATAACATCTAGAAGATCTAGATGTTATTCTCAGGGAAGACTTGGACATGAGCTGTAAGACCACCGCCACCATCAAGAGGGCCCAGCAGCTGATCCATTCTCTCCGCAAGCTGAAGAGGGCAACCCTCTCTGTTTTATCGTGGAAATATCAATTAATCAATCAATCAGTCAATCAAATCCTTTTTATTTGTCACCGAGGGGCAATTATGTTTCACACCCATTACCTCATAAAAATACATCAAATTAATCACAATTATTACTAATTGAACATAATAATGGCACACATCAGAATGATACAAACAGCACATATACATTTGATTGTGTATGTACGCTAAAACTTTGAGCAGTCCGTCGTCCAAATAGAGGCATTGTGGGTGTGAGGTGTCGCAACGTGCATTGCGCCACCGAGCTTGGGGGTATGTGTATGTGTATGTGTGGAATCCGAGTGTCATTGCAGGCAACAGCAGATTGAGGGGGGGCGAGTGACTTTTTTGACCCCTGTCCTCCATGATTCCCCATTTTTTCACTTAACAGCAGATGGTGTAGTGCTCTATGTGTAGCTGAATGTTAAGTAATTTATAACATAAATAGGAAGATAGTAAGATTCAACTTTGGGTGCAGTTAAAATTAAGTTAAACCAATCCATTTCTGTTAGATTTGTTAGTGAAGAGCATCAGCAATAGTGTGTGGACCAGTGAGGGATTTCCTGACTCCAATAGAGAAAATGAGATGAGGGGAAGCAGAGAGGAGATGGTGTGCGGGTGGAACTGACGATCTACAGATGCATAGTGACATTAAGCCGTGTGTCTGGGATATTACTCTGCAGAGCAGTTGCTGGTGCAGAAGAGCGGATCAGAGATGTTCACTAAGGAGCTGCCAGTTCAGGAGCGTTGGCAGATACTACCATTCCCAAAAAACTGAGTTGCCTTGGCTGGTTTGGGCAGAAACCACTTCAATGTTCTCTCTTGGAAATTCACCAAAATCGGAACATTTTCAAAGATAAATGTCATCAGATTCAGAGGGGGTGGAAGATGTAATGTGTCAGGCAGAGAGTGGGTGCTACAGAGTGAAGTGCTGATGAGGATTCAGGAGATCAGGATTAGAGAGGCCTTCAAATCAGAAGAGAGTGCTTTATGATGTATATAGAAGTTTTACTGATCAAACATAGAGACACTTTTGCTGAAACTCTATCAAGCACTACAAGGGGGATATCAAACATAGAGTTTGAATGCGGTTATATAGCTGGTGGTGGGGAAGGAGGAGGCAGTCATGATGAAGCCTTTGGCCACGGAAAGCAAATCCACAGGAAAAAAAGAGGCAGGGGCATCTTATATAGAAAAGTGACCACATACAATGCTTAAATGTACAAAATACAAATCAGTATTGCATGCATATTGAATCTTGTGTATGGGACAAAGATTTAAAAAAAAAAAACTGTCTCAATGATTTGAAGATCTGGGTGATGGATGATTTAATCTTTATTTTTTATAATGGGGGGGGGGAACAGAAGTACATGATGCAATGACAGAATGTTAAGTGCTGTTTGAAAGTTATACACAGCTTGATTCTGAATGTAAATAAACCAGATTACAAGTGATAGTTTATGTCAGGAAGACATAACGTATTTAAAATACAATTTTTCCCAAGTACAATAACAACGTTATAACGTATAAAAACAAACTAGGTTCATAAAATTAAAGATAAATGTCTGCAAATGTACAGTATTTATCTATCATTTTAAAGAATTAGTAGATTAAAAAGCAACCATTGGACAGTGGAAAAACAAGCTAAATACATCACACATAGCTACATTTAAGGACAATCCCTGTTAATTAAGGGTATTTAGTAGTCATTTCTTGTCCATCTACACTGACTTGCTGCATAATTGTGGTTTCCCCAAGTAAAAAAAAAACAATGACACACTGTATAAATAAAATATGTACCTTTAATCAAATAGGAATTTCTGAACATTTACAATAGGCCTATTACAGTAGTTATTTTAGAGAACTGGACAATGGGAAATTAAACACTCTACATCAAAATACATTAATAGGTATATTTAAAGATGCTATCTGTAAATTTAGGGTATTTAACAATCATTTTAGTAAACCGAACAAATATTCACTGGGAGTCATCCTCTATCATATATCAAATATATGTAACCCGTCTCCACTTAATGTCTCTGTTGTGTCCCGAGTTGGTCCTTTAAACAGGTTAGTTTCTGCTTTCATTGCTTCCGCATTTAAAGTTCATCAGGAAACCCAAAAATAAATGACATCAGTAATTCTGCTTTTTTTTTTTTTTTTAATAGATTAAACAATTAAGTAACCAAATTTACCGAACCAGAAAATGCATTTCACTACCTCAGTTTAACATTTAAATCCAAATGGACTAATATCACATTCAGCAGCCATCTGTATCATTTAGCAGCAACAACATGTACAGAGCAAATAAATCCAGAAATTAACACTCAAAACATTTAAACACAAACGAACAAACATCTCCACACCTGTGGTGACAGAGATAAACTCTCCTGGTGGAAAAAAGAGCAGACTAGCGAGGGAAGACAGCAGTGAGCAGGCTAACTTAACATGCTAATGCTAGGACGAAACTAATTTAAAAACGTAAATTAATGATCTCAAGTCTCTACAGGACTCACGGAGGACGAGTGGGACATTACACAGAGCAGCATACAGCAATTTGACCGCATTCAAATCACGAACATACATCAGCAGAGAGCAACACAATTAGACTAACCTCTGGCCATGTTAGAAAAGGCTTTGACTGAAAGAGCGCGTTAACAATGAATACTTTATCTGTAAAACAAAATGACCATCAGTCACTTAGTCACAAAACCATAAAAAACGATAGCTATCTGCTAACAATAGCTTATGTAAGGGTAGAAATTTATCAGAGGGATGCTAGCGTTAGCTTCAAGGCTGTCCACTGGAGGTATGAAAATGAATTAAAATAACGTTCACAGGCGTTATCTGGGACACTCACCTCAAACGGTGTTTGGCTGACATGTCCGCTGTGGCTGTCTCAGACATCCTCCTTGAAGATCATGAGTCCATGAGGGCACGTCTTTCCCCTGCATGACTGACTGGACGGACACGAGTGCTAATCCAACTAACTGTCATTCTTCGGACTCAGCCGGTTGGTCATTATGGGCGGGACCAACCAAACCGGAAACAGGCGCCAATTTTGAAATTTGAATCTTAATTGGCCGCAATTTTAATTTAACACTTTGAATGACTGGTTTTCTGGAATTTGTCTTCGTTACCATGGACAGCAATGTCTAAATAAATACCTCACATTTAATGTAAAATTTCATTTGAATATGAAAAAAAATATGTAAAATTACCTTTAAAAACGAATGATAATGTAATATTATATGATGGTTAATCACTTGTAATTCTAAAGGCAAATCTGTAAATTACTGCTAGTATCTGTTAATTTACATTGTCATGTGGAAAATGTTAATAAACCTGTAAAAAAATACAGAAACTTGTATGTAAAATTACAGTTAAAGATGTACAAATACAATAAATTGTCATTAAAAAAATTAATTTTAATGTAATCTTAAATTATGGTTAATTAACTGTAATTTTAAAAATAAAACCTAAAATTACTGAAAATATCTGTAAATCTACTGGCATTTCATTGTTTTATTGGAAAAAAATTACAGAACATTTCCTGTAATTTTACTTTTTTTTTTTTTTTTTTTTACAGTGCAGCCTGAAATGTCTGGTTGTGTTTCTGTGTCATTGACTGACATAACTTAAACACTACTGCTGAAACAAGAAATGGTGTTTTCTTGAAGAGTGTCACTTCACTAAGCAGAAAGAATTTGCTGCTTATTTCATGTCTGCTGGAAAACCAGACCCACTTAAAAACAAAGCAGAAATATATATATATTTTATTATAAATGAATTCAGTTTGTGTTCCCAAAGCTGGAAAAATTAAACCTAATTTGAATGTGTGTTGACTGAAGTCTGTGTTGATAGAATAAATATTTGAGAGATTCTGCTCCAGAACAGAACAAATAAGAATATAATAAATCATCGTCAAGCTGAATCAACACTTCTCTAAGTGTTTCCATTAGAAACTGAATATCTCCTTACTTTTTCCTTCTGAGGTGACATTTATTATATGACTGCTAAATCAGACAGCCTTAGTTTATTGTGAGTGCTGTCGATGGTGCTGATCACAGGGCTGGGATGAAGGAGCTTCGACTCAAGATAAGGACAATTCTTCCTGTTGTTGTTGTTGTTTTTTTGTTTGTTTGTCTGTTTTGTTTGTGGGTTTGTTTGGTTTTTTTTTTACCGTTGATTTTATTTATTTTTTTTTTTCACCCATGTTTTCTCCAAGCTGATAATTAGAGACATAACTTATTATTTCACTTTAAGGCAACACTTTCATCTCAAATTCCTCAGGCTGGACATGTGTCAGTTGAGGCCTTATCACAACACATACACTCTCCAAAGTCCGTATAGTCTTGTTTTAACAGCTTAGACCCCATCACATCCCCCTAGAGTTGCTCTCCGTAGGAGGTCTGCCTCTGAAGTGCACATTACTGATTATGTTTGAGCCTACGGACACATGTCAAGGTAGAGATGAAAGTCGAGACATATGACCAGACTTCAAGAAACTGACATGAAAAATAAATTACCATCCACCAGACTGTGGAAACAGTCTGTGCAGAACTCTGAGCCTCGTTTTCATTCACAGCTACACTTGGGAAAGTCCATCTATTTAACAGATATAAATCCCCTCGTGGAGCAAATGAAAACCTCAGTGCAACTTCTGCCTCTGTTTATATACTTTTGTCCTTAAGAGAGAAGCAAACACATGTAAAGGTCGGCAGTTGGGTCATAAGCATGCATGCAACAACATAATAAATGGTGGTTTGAATTAATTGAAAGTGATACCATGATGATAAATAAAAATAATTTAATTTGTACTAATTAAACATTTTAATGTGATGAGCAAAAAATGGTTAATGTAGGACAGCAAGATAACATATTTATGTAGTTTTAATATAATTATGAAGTGAATTAGATAAAAGTAGTTGAGGAAAAATTTATTAGTTTACCAATCATTTGAATTTACTTTAAAGTTATTAGAACATTATTAGACCATAAAAATATATCATTGATTTAGATTCAGATTTATATCATGCTACCATGGAACTTTAATTCTTGAGAAAATCATATAAATTCAATATAATTCAATATTTTTGGCAGATCAGAGGCCTGTATCACGAAGCTGGATTAACGTGCCCAGACAGCTGCAATCCTAATAAGCGGTCTCATGAAGCCAGTTATCAACCTGCTAACTGAACCCAGGGTTTTCCCATTTAGATCAGTGTGCGTTCACATAAAGGGCCGGGGTTTGCTTCATACAGTATGACCAATCGTACCCTGGAGAAGACACAAAGAGCAGCAAATTTCACAATAAATAAGCCGCTATAATATAAAAAAAAATTGTAAGATTATAAATCAATAATTCAAGCAAAAATAACACAGATGCAAGGTCAGAAGCTGCAAAGAATGCTGGGAAAGCATTCTTTATAAATGTGTAAATTACTGGGATTCTAATATTACATTTCCACCACATCGGCGAGATTTACTGCATGTGTCCGCATAAATGTTTCAGATTTGTTTTATGACTTGTTTGGCGATTTTACCCTCATTATTTCAGTACCAATCACAGTGGGGCAAAGTGGACTTGGGAGCAAGTCCACTAACCTCATCTGCAAAATCAAATGGGTTAACTCAGTCAGGAAATTTCTTTCTCTCTTCAGATCTCTTCTCACGATTCTATCGCCCACATCGATGGGCTCGTCTGGGAATGGACAGGACATTTTCAAAGATAACTGATGGGTCAGTAGGCAGTCTAAAAAACCTGCTGAACTCTTATCCTGAATTTAACATGCTCCGTGGTAGGTTAGGTGTTCTGGGTAAGTTACCATGGCAAAATATCTCAATAGAGAGTAAACTAGCTTCTGGAGACTGAAAACCCAGGGTTAACTAGGAAGTTACCTTGCTCAAATGAAATCCAGTTTCGTGATACAGGCCCCAGATATCTCAAAATCAGAACATCAACAAAAGATGGTGTTGGGTGTGTCACCAATGGTGTACAGAGGACACAGGATGTCACAAAGTAGCTGGGACCTGAGCAGTTAGTATATTATTTAAGATTTATCTCATCTTAAATAATCTAAAGTCATTTGTGTAATACTTTTCCAAACAATGGAGCTCTGTTTCCCAGAGAAGGAAACATGGAGTTTCTCAAAAAGAATTCACTTCAAGAGTATTACAGTGACCTTGTAATACACATATCTGGTAATGTCTGGTTTGTGCATTCATGTTTTACACAAAAAATATGACCATCTGCTAAGCACAGAAAATCTAAGCTAAACTCAGGTGAAATTAAATTATATGTATTTATCTGTTCCTTAAAGATGAACTATGTAAATATCCAGCATAATTTACTCCGTGGCCATTTGGTTTTATTGTTATTATTTCGCTTTAAAGTCTCCCTCTGTTTCTTGCATTTGCTTGCTGTGATGGGTTTGGGTTTTTTTTTTTGTTTTTGTTTTGTTTTGTTTTTTAATATGCACAAACAGGATTACAATCATTGTACTCTATGTTTTTTTGTAATCGCAGTCATCAAGATTCAATTAAAGAAGTGAGAGATAAGATCGGCAAAGGACATTCAACTCTGAAATTTTTGCAGGATGTGGGGCTTGCAGGGAAATGGTGAGGAAAACACTGATTAATACATTAGAAGAGTGAAAGGGCCCTTCACAGAACTCAGTTCCCAGAAAGACTAATTGAATAGTGAGATAATTACAGCCAGGAAAAACACTGGAGCATATAAAGCATTAAGCATTCATTTCACACCAACAGCTCCAAAGTTATTATGCTCACTGCACTGTAAATACAAATATCCTATGGAATTAAAAGTAATGAGTTGGACTTACTTAGTTATTGTGAAATTATTCTGGTAACTTAATAGAAACAATTTACTGCTAATTTTGGATTCGAAAGGTTAATTAAATCACTCGTTTTGAGCTGTCTTCACTTAGAAAAATTAAGTTTAGGAAGTTAAAAAAAAAGTTTCGAATTCTGCACATGCGTAGATTGGTCTTTATTCATTTCGCGCCTTTTAGTTGTGTAGGACTGGTGAAGCAGGCTACATTGGACACATCTTGGACGCATCCAAAATGGTTCCCGTGCTTTACACAGACAGGTGAGTAAATGTTTTAATTCCCAAGTGTTTGCTGTGTACTTGTTTTAGAGCGCCGCGTTTTTCGCCTTGTCGGACATCTGCGTATTTCTACAATAATGGAGGTCTGCGCTCCACAGTCTTCTTTAACGTCGCGGTCAATGGTGTCTCCGGTTCTCTTTGTTTAATCAAATTGACTGAGGCAACATCACACCCGGCGCCATTTCTCTTCGTAAGAACTCGTGGTAGTAACGCGTCATTATAAGCAGCGCCCGTGTTCACTGTTACAGCGGACGGAGCCAGCTCCTTTCGGTAACATGTCGCGACGTTCCATCTATGTGACGAGGCCGACTTCTTGACGTAATAACGCGCCGGGAAGTTTCTCCTCTCAGCCAAAATCGTCTTTCAGTAATAGCGTGTCGCAACCTTACCTGAGGTCTGCTTTTCTCCATGAAAACAGGGTCGCGACATGATAATAATAAAACGAAGCCCCTTTCTCTGTAATAACGCACTGTGACGTCATAGCTATCAGACAGAGGCTGTTTTTCCCCACCGCTGCAATATGCAGGGCTGTAATATTACTCTCTCCCTCAGTCACAATGTTTATTGCTGTTACTGCTGTCACTGACGTGCCTGTTTCTCTGTGTGATAACATGACGTTACTGCTGCGGCCACTGTGCTTCTGTCTCTTCCTCTGTGATCATTTGGACCAATACATGAACAGCACGGCTCACTCTCATGGTAAGAATGGACTCTCAAGCTCAATGGACTGCCAGCCCATCTCCACCACCATCGTCCTTAAGGGAGGTATTGTCATGGACAACCTTAAAGACTTGCCTCACACAGTTTGTCTGTTGTTTGGTCTCACATATGCCTTGCATTTGGTTTACCCAAAATGCATGGCAAATACAATCAGATTTATTCAAGCTGTGATGTTTGGTTTGGGAAACAAAGCCCTACCACCAAAACTGCTGTCCCTAAAAAACAGTTTGTTGGCTTAGTCAATGAAGTGTCACTCAGCAGTGAGAATGTGTTTACCCTGTGCAGTCACGATTGTATTTTTCATTGTGTTTAGAAAAAGAAGTGATTAGAAATCATTCTCACTCATGGCAATTTGGCCAGTAAGTAAGCTATTGTTCGTTATACAGAAAATATATAATTATGCAATACAAATACATGGACAGCACAAAAAATATTTTTGATTTTTGACTATTGTTCTGTTAGATAAATGTGTGTTGTAGCCCACAAAATATATTGTCTCAGGTGTCATAGAAATGCACTTAGATGGAGTATCAGCCATGTTGCAGTTCTATTAATTTAGCTCTATTGATGTACCATGTCTTGTCGTTAAAAAAACACTTTCAGGTTTTTATTACAAAGCTTTTTCTTTTTTTTTTTGCACTGGAAGATCACTTGGTCTCATTTTACGTTCTTTTTAGAAGTTTGTTGCTGCTACAGTGAAAATAACAGCACTTTTGATCTTATTTTGCCAAGTACTACAACACACACTAAGGGTTGGCAAACAGTGTTGTTGTCTAAAGGTTTTCATTTTTTAGATGATTTCCAGATTGTGTAGATTTCCAGATGACAACTTTTCTTGAAGCTGAAAAATAAATTAATTGTGGTATTTAGATATCAGAATATGAACACTGCAATAAACAGAATTCCTTTTACATTTGGGAAACAATGGACACCAGTCATCAAAAATCAAAAAGTTATTTCAAAAGAACCATAACACAAGGTGAATGTAATGCATTTTAAAATTGAATATTTTTGGTAATATCTGAAACATAAAATTAAATACCACAGTGCTTTTATTGTTCAGCCAAAGGATTGTCCAATATTTATTATTGGTTTAACAGTTGGTCATGTCTTGACTTCAAATAAATGTCATGCAGCTGAATCAACACATTGTTAGCAATATATTGTTTCCAGGGCTTTATACACTCAGCAGTTTATTCATTCATTAAAATGTTAATTTTAAATAATTGATATATTTAATTAAATTATTATAAATTTGAATTGTTAGTGTGTAGAACTTAACATCATTAATTGTGATTAACCATTCAGACCAGTAAGGTGAAATTGAAAGAAGCAGTGGACATAAAGTGAAAGAAATAAGTTAACACAAATTATTAATTTTGTGCTGACTTAATTCAATAATTCTAAGTTAATTCTAAGTCTTATAATCTATCTGATATAAGTTGACTTAATTTTTTTGAGGCAACGAGTTTGCATAATTTTTTTTAAGTAAGTTCAACTTATTACATTTTACAGTGTGTAAAATAATTCAAAACCATTTTAAGAACAGATCGAAGCAGTATCCACCCATTCTAATGGGGATGAATGTCAGAAACGTAAGCCAGTGGATTTACATTTGTTTTGTCAAGTTGCGACTTAGTTTCAGTCTCTGGACAAATATCCTGTGGGCATTGATGCAAGTATGTGACATCAAGCCATTGCTTTGTGAGCTTTTCAGTATCTAATTTCTCCGTTGGCCATCTTTGTACTTTGAAACCAATAGAAACCATATTCGGAGGAAAAGGTGTAGCAGAGGAGGAGAGAGGACTGGATCTGAACTGCTCTGTACTCTATTTAATTTATGTTTTTCTTTTGGTTATGTCAAGTTTTTGTAAAAAAAAAAAAAAAAAAAAAAAAAGTAGAATCACATAGCCCATGATATTCTGAGAATTTCACCCAGTGCTGTTTTATTTGCAAAAACATCCAACATTCATTCCTCATTCATACACATCCGTCAGGTTGGCTGCATTTGAAGATTCATTCCATTGCAGCATTTTCCCCATTTCAAATACCTTCTTCCAATGCATCTTAGGAATTTGATAAAGGCTCCAACAGGTGGATGCTTCCCTGCATGAATAAAAATGAAAATAATAGGGTTACCCATGTCAGGGAGCCTGAGCACTGAATTTTAAAATTTACATGTGTTTGAGCTCAGCTGAACCACCAATAACAGAACTGTAAAAAATACGTTTGTAAATCATCAAGATTTTGTTGAATAAAAGTTGCATTGTTGAGATTTCTCATGCACAAAAAGCAAAATACACCATGGGCTGGATCATTTCATCTAATTTCTGGATGCCATCTATGACTTACCATCTGGTTCAGAATGTTTTGAGACTTGTTTGAGGCTGTTTGTTTTTTGGTTTTTTTTGAAGAAAAACTGGGTGATCATGTTCTCAATCCCCCATATTTCCCTGTGAGTGTTAGGCTCAAGTCCCAAGCTACAGAAACTGGACCCCAAATAACAGGCACAGGAGTCAGAAGTAGGCAACCAACAATGTAAATACTAGCGTTAACTGGGAGACATGAAAAGTGGGGTGAACCTTCATGCTGTTGGGGAGTTTGAGTGCAACACAGAGGGATTAATGAGTCTATCAATAGTGAAGGGGCCAATGTTCCAGGGAGAGAGTTTGCATGATTCGGTTCAAAGTGGGATGCTTCTGGTGGACTACCAAACAGACTGACCAGGTTCATATTGGGAAGCAGGCTGATGGTGGTGGTTTGGATAAGTGCTGCTTCCTCTCTGCAGTATGTAATAGGGCAGAGCTAGCATCTTTCCAAACCTTTAGATTAGGGTTTCTCAACGGGGGCGGTACCACCCCACAGGGGGCATTCTGAACATTTGGGGGGGCGCTGGGAGCGTGAGGGCTGAGAGGGGGGCACCACAACTTGGCTTTTACAAAGTTAATTTGAACTCTACATTTTAAACTTTCATGGTTTCCCAGGGTTTTTTTTTTGTGCAAATCTACTTTATGTGTGTTTCAATACATTTTACTGAGCTAGTAGGCATGTTATGAGATTGGTGTGTCCTTTTAAGAGCGAGAGCGGTGTGTGTCTGTGTGTGGTCGAGAGAGGTGAGCGAGCGAGAGTAGAAGCGGTCGAGAGGGAAACAATAGTAGGCCTATACGCGGTGTCAGGATTTAGATTGTGGTTGGGCCACCACAAAACTGGATGGGCTAGTTAAAATAAGACAAAACAAAAAAAAGGAAAGCAAAAAAAACTTCTTCCCGCGTCTCCGTTTCAGGACTTTGTGTCGCTGTCCTCAACTCAGCGCTGAAGCGGACAAAGACAGGTTTTAAATTAATTTTGATAAAATGTTATGCTCAGCTTTCCTTTCAAAATAAATGCATAATAAGCTCGAGGAAAAAAATAAAATTTAAAAAAATTTAAAAACAGCGACTGTCAATAACATTAACACTATCGGTCTGGGTCAACATTTATGGGCCAAATAATAGCAAATATGAATATAGCCTATTGTTTCATAAAAAAAATAATAAAGCTGCTGTCTGAGACCAAAAACCCGAGTCTACTGCTTCCATGACCGGGTAAAATCTCCTCTTGTCTCTGCACCCGTCACAATCGGACGAGCTGAGCGGGATCGGCCGCCATAGTAACGCCCGTAAACAAACCACAGCTGCAGAGAAACCACTTGAAAACCCCCTTGGAAACTCCTTTCCGACACTTTTCGCGGGCTAATTCAATAACCAATGAAAACATACACAATCAAGACTACGTAATCACATTTAATCACAAACGTTTACATAACAATCAAAAATGGCGGAAAATAAGAAAAAGTGCCGGCAGTACAATGCTAATTACATGAATTATGGATTTATTCCATCACTCAGCAATGTACATCTGCCGATGTGCCTGCTATAGGAGCAGGTTTTCTCCAATGAGGCAATGAAGCCGTCGCAATTACAGGAGCATCTTGCGAAAAAACATCCAGACAAGGCATCAAAAGACTCGGCTTACTTCCAGTCACTGAGGGATCAGCATTCAAGGCGCCCTACGATCAACGCCATGTTCGTGTGAACCAAACAGAGTGCGGGTTGGTGGCATCTTATAATATAGCTCTTCTAATAGCTAAGGCCGGCTTACCGTTCACTGTGGGGGAGTCGCTAGTAACACATCATGTTGTTGTCAGTCACACACACGCACATTTTTTTTTTTGGGGGGGGGGGGGTGGGGGGCGTTAAAAGCATCATGGTAGCTCAGGGGGGCGTTTATTCAAAAAAGGTTGAGAACCACTGCTTTAGATTGACCTCCTGGTCAGGGAACAATGGGGGTTGTATCCTAGTGAGGCTTCAAATGGGGACAGACCTTTGGCAGAGCAGACAAGGGAATTGTGGAAATACTCAATCCATGATAGGTGGGAGCTCCAGTTGGACAGGTTGGTGGCCGGCACACAGTTAAGTGCTGACTGCAGGTCCTGGTTGGTTCACTAAGTTTGGCCATTGGTCTGGGGATGGAAACTGAGGTAAAGCTAACAGAGGCACCACAAGCTCGACAAAAGGTTTTTCATACATGAGATATAAACTAAGGCTATGCGCGGACTATGTCAGCAGGGTTGCCATCTAATTTAAAAACATGGTGGACCAGGAGGTAGGCTGTCTCAGCTACTGAAGGCAGTTTAGAAAATGAGTGGCCTTAGAAAAGCAATCGACTATGGTTAGGATCAGTGGAAGAGCCAGAAAATTTTCTGGGGTGGCCAGGATGGAGCCTGAAATAATTTGGGGGTGGCAATCGCTATTGCACGAACATAAAAAGGTTGAAAATACAGCACTATATGCTTACACGATACAAATTTACAAATGCACTGCACTCTTCTAATTAACAGATTATGTATTATTCTATTTTTACATTCATACTTGTTTTTAAACTCTATGTGGGGTTGATTTGATTGATTGTCGCTGACTATTATATACATACATATATATATATTTAAACTGCGCCAGTCCCTCATTACAGTACATCTTTAATGAGGGTATGGCAAACAGCTGGAGCATTGGTGAGCCCAAAGGGCATCACAAGATATTCCAAATGCCCTAGAGGGGTGTTAAAAGCTGTTTTCCACTTGTCCCCCTGACATACAGACGAGGTGATAAGCATTGCGGAGGTCCAGCTTTGTGAAAACAGTAGCTTCCTGCAGGGGTTCAAAGGCAGAGTTGATAATAGTGATAGTAGTAGATGTGGGGAGAGGAAATGTATTTTTGACCGTGATGTTGTTGAGCCCTCGGTAATCAATACAGGGTCGAAAGAAGGGGTCTCTCTTTTTTCCCCACACATAAGAAACCTGCCCCCAGGGGCGAGGAACAGGGACATATAATGCCACCTGCCAAGGAGTCAGTGATGTACGTTTCCATTCCCCGACATTCAGGGTGTGACAGGTTTAACAGGCCACTATTGGGCAGAGGTGCACCTGGAAGTATCAATTTTACATTCATAGGGTCAGTGAGATGGTAGTGAGAGTGGCTTACTCTTGCTAAAATTCTCCCCCAGGTCATGGTAGGCTTCTGGAACTCCATAGAGATCTGCAGGCTGAAAGGACTGGGACACAGGTTTGCTGAAATTACTTCCTGAGGACAGAGCAGACTAAACAGCGAGAATGGCAGGAGGTGCTCCACCCAATGTGCTCATCAGCAGTTAGTTTGGCACAGCCCAGTTGCATTGGCTCTTCCTCTGCACGTGGGGCAGGTTACCTGGCTGGTTAGGAGAGCAAGCTTTAGGTTGCATGGAGGAGGGCTTGTGAACCAGGATGTGGGAACAGGCAGAGCGCTCCAGTCGGCGTTCCCACATCCGGTTGTCCAGCCGGGTCCCTGGGGAGCCATGTGGGTGTAAATTGGTGGGCTGTTCACGGGAAACTAATTCATCCTTAAGCTGTTCATTAAGGCCCTCCTTGAAAACCCCCATTGGAGCCCTTTCATCCCATCTAGCATACTCAACTAAGATCCAGAATTCCATGGCATAATCTGCCACTAAGTGTTTTGCGGATGCTAAGGAGTCTCTTGGAGGCAGGACTGGCATAGCGAGGGTGATCAAAAACAGTATTAATCCTTCCAACAAACTCAGCATAAGACATGTTATCCAGGTCAGTACTGACTGACTGAGTCCACAACAGTGCCTGTTCACGTAGCAAGGCCAGAACATAGCTTACTTTTGCAGTGTCAGTGGAGCCGGAAGAGGGGTTGGAGCTGGAGCCAGAGTTGAAGGCTGGCTGATAGCCATGGCAGAGATCTGGCGAGCTAGCTTGGATACCTGGCTATCTAAAGCCTGATTGCGCTGCATCAGGCCTCTATGGAGTTGGTCATGTCGGTCAAGGAGCACCCCCTGTTGTGCGGCAACCTTTTACAGCTCTTCAGAATCAGGACAAGTACCTGTGGGGTCCATGGTGGCCAGTTCGTTATGTTAGGCTTAAACCCCGAGTTACAGAAACTGAACCCCAAATAGCAGGCACAGGACTCAGAAGGTAGTGAAGAGAAACAAGGCTTTAATGGGAATAGAAACAGGACCAAACTCAGCGAGGTGGATGGCAGATTGGAGACCTGTTGGGCAGGCAGACACACGGACTGGGAGGCAATGGAGGAAGGTGCACAGGTAGGATGAGCCAGATGTGGTTTCAGACGAGAGCTGAAACAGGAAATTCACATGAACAGGCAGGACGAACTGGCGATGAGTGGAGAGCTGGCCCAGGCTGAAATGTCTCACACCGTGGTGAGGTTGTCTTGTCCTGGTTTTGTTTTTGTCCTGTCATTTCCTGTTTTATTTTGAAAGTCTAACTCTCCTCTCGTTTCAGAGCACTTGCCCTTCCTCATGTGTCACCTGTGCGTCTACCCTGATTACCGATTATCTCCACCTGTTCCCCATTTCCCTCCATGTGGTCAAATAGTCTGTGTTCCCCTTGTCTTGTGCCAGAGTGTCTTTGTCCCATGACCAGCACCCGAGCCCTTATCTATGCCCACAGCCATAGAGAAATTTCACATAAGCTGTCTGTACCTCAAGAGAGAGTGAATTTCTGTTTGTAATTTTTGTACCTCAGTTTAGACCCTTGCCTCATTTATATTTCATAGCCGATGGTGTTCCTATTTATGGGTGATTTTGATTTCAAATCAAATCAGATTTATTTGTATAGCGCCAAATCATAACAGAGTTACATCAAGGCACTTTACATATAGAGCAGGTCTAGACCAAACTCTTTATAACAGGACTTTATAAAGATCTTGATTTGAGCAATAAGTTTCATAGATAACCTTACATCCTCCGCCTTGTGGCGTGAGTTTATTTTTTAGTTTATTTTTTCACTAGGTCAGGTTTTCCTCCTCACAGAGCGTTTTGTGTTAGCCTTTTGCTTTTTGAGTATAGCCTTTTTTCCTCCTCCTGCAGTGATTTATTTTATTTATTTATTTATTTACTTTTTTGTTTCCTCTTTTTACGTAAGGACATAGTGCCTTCCCCGTGAGTCAGGTTAGGACTAGTGATTTCATAGCCATTGTTTTGTCACTCAGTTCTGAGGTCACCGGTGTTACCAATAAAGCCTATTGTTCACAAGATCTCTGCGTCTGAGTCCTGCCTTGAGTCCCTGCCTGACAAAATGCAGTGCAGCTTAGCTGGTGGCAATCAAGGAGATGACTGGCAGGCGTGCGAACAGGAGGAGGACCGAAAAACACACACACACACACACACAAAGACACACAGGGAAAGGAGGGAAAAAAGAGTCTTTGCCGGGAGGAGCAAACGACCACTGACTCAAAGTGCAGAGTCAGTCAGAAGGGTAGATGACCAGAGTATTCATGAAAAAATAACCCTGTGAGGCAAATACAGACTGCACTGGCTCACACAAAGAAAGAACAGCATGTAATTGAAATTTATTCCAGCTTCACCTAGATCACACAGTCTCCTTTGGGAGTGAGTAGATGTTAAATGGAAAAGGTTTTAGGGGATTATGTACACATGCTGCATATACCACAACTCCAGAGCAGAAATAAGGCTCAAAATGTTTGTATAATGTAACAAAGCTAAACTCTCCTCCATATCTTCTGGGATTGAAAGATTTATTCACAGAGTTTTCCTGCCTTCATCAGACAATGAATCACAGATATTTATCCAACAGTGTCCACAATTAGAAATCCCATCAGGTTATCAGTCTCTGACCATTGAAGATTGGGACTTTGATGTCACAACACAGTCACTGCCCTGAGCCATGCCCTCTTGCCCAGAACAACTAGACCCACCATCGGACCGTGCAGGATTTGGTTTCTATGAGTGTTAATCTGAGATCTACTGTATTTTTATTCGATTGGATGCCTGACCTGACTAAAAGAGGACATGTAAAACTACACTGAAATGGGTTTCGTTAACCACGAATAAATCTTCTAATGGACAGCAACCTCTAGATTGATCTCTCTTGAGGACTGGAGCAGTCATCTTAACAAGATAACATCTTTGTTGTTCAACATCCTTCCAGCAGAAGAAATTCTTGATGGGCTGAATACAAACACTCAGAACTGCATTTAATTTGGCTTAGCTTTCACAAGTCTCTGTGGTGTTCAGTGATCCTTAACAAGGACTGGGCACCCGTTTCCAGTCCTGCAAGGTGTGCTAATCAGGCCTGCGTTTGGTTTGGAAGAAAGCCCTGCAGGCTTAACGGTCACTCATGTCTGACCTATAAACTTCGCCAGGAAAACGCGCCGCTGCCAGATCTCCTCTCATGGGAAACAAGCACTCTGGTCTATTGACTTCTCTTGGCAAGCACCACAGATGCACTCATACACAAGAGAACAGGGTAACAGATGACTCATCCATCAAACAACACACACATATAGACACACAACAACAACAACAAACACACAAGTGGCTCATGTAAAAGTCAGAATGCACCTGGATACATTTTCTCCTGGTGAAAACTCATTGATTGTCCTCCGTCTCCAGTTCCTTTTCACTCAAGCTTGCTGCCTGTTCATCATTAAAGTTCAAATCCCCTTTCAAATAAATAATCTAAAAGCAGCGGCTGATAATTTTGGAAAACAAATTTGAATTGCATTAAGCTCTTAGACCTTTATAACCCAACAGTTAGAGTTGAACAAACAGACTTATTGTCTCTTTAATTCTTTACCAATTGATCAACTGGCACAATTTCTTTTCATTTTCAAAAAATATTTTGCATATTCACATAGAAAATTTGGATTGTGATCAACATTTTAAAGTGATGTGGTTGAATTTTGGGGGGAGAAATGTGACTGAAAAATATGTCTTTTTACTAAGTAACCATGGTTATACTGCAAGTTAACAGTCAGAGCATAAATTATGAGTCAAAAGATAGATTCGACAGCTTTAATGTTAGTTCCATATTTGATTAGTTGATATCTTCTACACACAGGATCATACCTCCAAATGATAGGTTTGTCTACACAAGATGCTGATGTTACAACATGATATTCTGTACAGGTGCGACCAGGGGTGCTCACAACAAAAGGCCATTTTAAAATATGAGCATTTATTCTGCCACGGCACCAGCAAATGCCACAGCCAGGGGCAATATGTCATCAGGGTGTTTGTCCCATTTTTGGGAACACAATAGCTCATGAATGTTTTACATTCATTAACAATTCACGATGAAATTATTAAATTTTGGACAAAAGTCAAAGGTCACTGTGACCTCAAAAAACCGGTTGTTGGTCCTGACTCATAATAAGATGCAGACCAAATAAAATAAAGGACCCCTATTTGGGGTCACCACAGCAAGTCAGCTCTGTGACTTGCGTGGTTGATTTAGCTACAGATGCCCTTCCTGTTGCAGCCCTCCTCATTTATCCGGGCCTGGGACCAGCACAAGCCTACTACTGGTTTACCCTGGGGCCTCTGCATGCAAAGCAGCTACAGTATGTCTCTGGGCTTTCACTGTGAAATCTTTATTTTCTATAAATTCTGTTCTGGCTGTTATTCAAGTCAGCTAAAAAGGCAAATTTTTACTTGGGCAACACATACTTCAGCACATTTATGAGCCGTTTATTCAAGACATGGATCAAATCGAGGGCAGTTTATTCTGCATGCAGTCTGCATCTGTGACCTGCTGAAGAGTCTGGCTCCAACAGTGAGTCAATCCCCATAGACTCCCATGTTCAAAGGTCCAACTTTAGTGCAGAAAAAAAGAACATGTTTATAGCCTCTTTTGGTCTCTGGAGCTAATTTCCTCCTTCATGAGAAATTGAAGGCGGCTGAATTTTCTAAGAATTCAACTGTTTACATTGCAAGGATTAGGAGGCAGGGGGCAGAGTTGGAGCAGCTCACTCCGAACTGCTCCTCAGAGACCTGTGGATGAAGTCACAAAAGCTATTTCCAGCTTTACTTACAGTCTATGAATTGACCGTGCAAGAGTTGACTGAAGTACTGAGAATGCAAATATGCAACAACACATCTTAGCAGGCTACGTTTTTGTTAATCTTCCACATTAAAATAAAACAGTGAGATCCGTTGAAATAAGCTGCATTTTACTGTCTTATGGTAATAGTACGTAATAGTGAAAGAAAGTGGACTCAGCCACACCACCACCTCTTCTTCCTGGATAAATAGTGTACCTGTGTTTTTGTGCCATCTAACTTATTTCTGAATGTCCTGGTGGACCTGGTGCTTTGTGTTCATTCATTCATTCATTCATCTTCTACCGCTTATCCATTTCCAGGTTGTGGGGTGTGCTGGAGCCAATATCAGCTCACATCCTGGACAGGCTGCCAGTTCATTGCAGGGCCAACATACAGAGATGAACAACCACTCACACTCACACTCAGACCTACAGACAATTTAGAGTCACCAGTTAACCCAAACATGATGTCTTTGGACGGTGGGAGGAAACCCATGCAGGCAAGAGGAGAACATGCAAACTCCGCACAGAAAGGCCCCAGGCCGGGAACCAAATTTGCAACCTTGTTGTTGTTGAGGCAACAGCGCTAACCACTATGCCACTGTGCTGCCCAATGTATGCGGTATATTCTATTATATGCAACTTGGTCTTTGAACAAAACATAATAAGAATTATATTATTAGTTAGTATAATAATTTGATTACAGCAAATGAGCAGTTTATCACAGTTATTAAATTGACAAATCAAATCAAATAAAAAACAATATGCTTTCATTTGGAGGATTGACAGCTGCAGTTTTTGACTTCATGGCCTGCTCCATTCATCCTTTTGTTCATTCAGATCCTGCCTTTCTCACCCGTAGGATCACCTTCTCCACTAAAATGCCTCCCCTCCATGAGCACTGGCCTTTTGCCACTTACTCTGTGCTAGGATGTCTTCGTGTCATGTACCTCAGCTTTTCTCTCTGCTCCCTGCCTGACTCGATCCTGACTATGTTTTGTACCTACCCCGTGTGTTTGGATTTGGCTTTAGACTAATAATTCTTTGTCTTTCTGGGTTTTTGAATCCTTGTACTTCTGTATCTTTCATCTGACTCTTATGTCCGCTCTGTGTCTAAATGTGTGGGTGATGGATGTGTCATTTATCACAGATTAAGTGTGAGGCCACCTAGCAAATGGAAATATGAAATGTCATTTTGTTCAAACAGAGAGGGCATCACAAACACACACACACAATGAATACAGATACACAGAGAGAAAACAATCCCCCTCTTTCACACACACACACCCCTTTTCTGTTGCATGAAGAAATCTTTAATAACTCATCAGTCAACCCGACAGAGAAATCACTGGGATAAAATAATCCCTCCTCTTTTTGAGAACTAAATTATGACCGGGTGTGGAGGGCAGGAAGTAGACACGGGGTGGGCACACCACATGTTCTGTCTGTTCATGCCGAACCGTCGTTGACTGGCCAGACCTTGCGAGTGTGAGTCCATTAGTATTTCAGGTGAGGACTGTTCAGTCAAATCTTATCTCTTGTGTCTGTCTGCTGCAGTCTTGGGCTCAAATCCTGTTAGTTTCCACCTATTTAACCCCTGAAAGGCGTGAAAGTCAGTTTTAATCTCATTGTGACAAAACTGTCAAATACATTCTAAAACATTCTAGAACTTTGTTTCGTTCCCTCCTGTCTCACTTTGTATGTGAGGACAGTTTCTGAATCTCCCTTATAACACTATAAGGAACCAGGTCCATCTACGTCGCGGCCATCCGTCTTTTTATTTTGAGATTTCAAAATAAAAATTAAAAATAATCCGTTTCCCTTTTTTTTTTTCTTTTTGAAATAACAAAACAAAAAACGAAAAATAAACCGCTTCCTGTTTTTTCTTTGGTAATACAAAAAGGAAAACGGGTCGTTATCCATTATTCGTTCTCCGTTATCAGATTTAACTTGATCTGTTTGTAAATGGAAATTTGGAATTAAAATACGACAGTGGAAAACTCCTTTCTCTATTTCCTGTTCGTTTCTGCTCTGTGACCTGGAAGTTGTACCACAAGTGAGACAGCGAGAGAGGGGCGTGTCATCAGAGGGCATCAGAAAACAATTTGAAAGTTTGTGCCGTTGGGCTCAGGTTTGAGTACAAAAGTAGGACCGTCAATATCAGTTCCGGGTCACAGAGCAGAAACGAACAGGAAATAGAGAAAGGAGTTTTCCAATGTCGTATTTTAATTCCCAATTTCCTTTTACAAAGACATCAAATTAAATCTGATAATGGAGAACGGATAATGGATAACAACCCGTTTTCCATTTTTTGTTTTGTATTACCAGAGAAAAAATGAGAAACTGTTTATTTTTCATTTTTATTTTGAAATATCAAAATAAAAAGATGGATGGCGGCGATGTACACGGACCAAACAAAATAAATGCATCCCTGAAGCTGGTAATTTTTATTTATTGATCAACTTATCAAATTTTTTTTCTATTTTTCCATTTCCTCCCTAATTTCCAAACCCAAAGATGTTGAAGGGACTGTTTGGAAAAAAAAATTCAATAAGACCTGAAAGACTGAGAGGGAGAAAGGCAGAGGGAGGAAACACCGTAGTGAAACGATGGTAGTTTATTTTGTGTCCTCTCCTTCCCCCCAAATTGAATTAACACCATTTTTCATCATTAGCACGTCCCATTTTTTTTCCTTTAGATCAGTGATCATCCCATTAGGCCAACTACATCCTCTTCTCATGGTATCAATCTCATTACCCAGTCCATCGCCGCCTCTTCCCTCTCATTCCCCAGCTGTGCCCTCTTCCTCACTCCATTTTTTTGTATGGAGGGAGTGACAGCGCTGTGGTGCTGGGAAAACAAGTGTAGAATAATTAACAGCAGTGTGAGAGGGACTGAGAGAGCAGAGGGATTATAACCTCTCTCACCACTTGACACCACTGAGTTTACTTCCACAGTTAGACTTCATCTTGTCAGCATATTGGTGCTTCCTGGCCGGAGGAGTTTTGAACCACACACTCCAAAAGCACAATGCTAATGCTGCAGGAGTCAGTGTGGCTTCGGTAAACAGAAACAAAACAGAAACAAACATCAACTAACTGACAACAGATTTAAGTTCACTGTACACCTTTAAATTCAGCCTGAGATACATATAGTCGTACTATTTCTATTCGATGCTATCGTATAGGATTTCCTGTAATATAACTTTCAAACATTTTAACCCCTTATTTGATTTCATCAGATTCTGCATGAGTGAAATCTTTCTTGGTTGAGAGACATCTTTTCCCCCTTACACACTTTTTGGATGAAGAATACTGATGCATTATTTGTCGCTTCTTGAAGTGACTTTAGTGCCTGGTTTGGTTCTGGGCGTTTTTCACCATCGTGCCTTTCAGCCAGCTCTGGATCATCCATCCATCGTCTACTGCTTTTCAGTTTCCGGGTCGCAGGGGGTGCTGGAGCCAATCCCAGCCAACATTCTGGGCGAGGGTGGGATACACCCTGGACTTGTCACCAACACACAAAGACAAACCACCACTCACACTCAGACCTAGGGACAATTTAGAGTCACCAGTTAACCAAAACATGCATGTCTTTGGATGGTGGGAGGAAACCGGAGTACTGGAGTTCCCAGGCCGGGAACTGAACCCACGACCTTTTTATTGTGGGACAACAGCACTAACCACTACGCTGCCATGCTGCCCCAACTCAGGATCAATACATGCTTTATGTGTATTTGTTTTTTTTATTTCACAACAGAGCATTTTCAATTCATCTCTCGTCCCAAGAAGACAAAAATAGATATGGTTTGTTGCATCCTTTTTCAGCCTGCAGGATATTTCTTTACTAAAAGTTTTTTGACTGTGTTTATTCCAGCTCTGTGGCTCTTACCCATGAGTCATCATCACAGGAAATTGCCCTATGGATCAACTTATGCTTCCAAAGCAATATATAACTATTCAAAAGGCCAGAGGTTTTGTCTCATTTGGTCATCCCACAGGTTTGTAAGTAGACCACAGTTTCAATAAATAAATAAATAAAACCTATGTCATCGTGAACATTTTGAGTTTTTAGTAAAATCAGAAGTACATCTCATGATGCAGACATGGTGCAGCCTTAGTGTCATGTCCTACCTCCCATGCCTACATGTTTCTGTAGTAATATGTATTCAAGTTGTGTTTCTTGCAATAGGAAGCTGTACAGGTCTGAGTCTTTCAGCACAGCAGAAGCAATCATGAATTAGCTGCAACCGAGCTGGGTGGAAATCCATGGAATACATTCCCAGCCTGCAGAGCCTGTGGAGCACCCAGACAACGGTGGTACAAGCTGTGGAACCAATTTCCTGCCCAGCACGATCATATGGAAAATTACAGGATTATTTATAGACAGAGTAACACACCAAGGTGTCATTTTCTTCCAGCAACAGCTTAAGTTTCATTCACACAAGGAACAGTGAAAGGAACTCCAGACTTATTCAGACAGGAGAATTGTTAATCTGAGCTTCAAAGCAGCCACCACTTTATGCTTTGTGGAAGACAAAAGGTAATTCATGCCTGCATGTTTTGAAATTACAACTATAAACTCCATTGAAGACATAATCGAGTGCATTTCTGTTTCTCCTTAACCCATTTAAGCGGGGCCACGGATGATGTGTGCATGGGTCACCGTTGTTCCAAATGCTGAGAGAATTTGTACTGCTTGACTGTTCTAATGTGATTCATTTGTTACTGCAAACCAATGGCTGTAGGATCAGTGATAGGGTGTAAACAGCTCTTTCAAACTTGTTTGTACTGGTTAGAGTGTGACATGAAGTGATGTCTGGCAGCCATTAACCTGCCACTCACTGCAGCCATCTAACCTGTTCAATCACTTCTCTTTAATTCAAAACCATGACCCTTATAACCCATAAACAAACTTTAAAGATTTGAGAAATCCTCATTAAAAACTTCTAGGAAGCAGATCTGGATTTACACCTGAAGCTAATCTCCTGTCTTTTGAGCTGATGTCTTCTAACGTTACCATTAAAGTTAATTAAAATCTGTCATGAAGCTCTGATGTGTGACAGTAACTAAAAACAGAAGCTTTTCTTTTGTGGCATTTTTTTTCATTCATTTTTTACTTACCATGTTTATTACTATGCGCCAAAGCAAATTACTTGTAACTTGACTACAAACATTACTAATGAAAAAACATCTGACAAATTACACCTTTAGAAAGCTAATTTGCATTGGAAAATTAAAAAAAATCTTTTTTTCAGTCAATACATCAGCGTCAATATATCTTCAAATGATATTTCAGCTGTTTCTCTGCTCTGAAGCATGATTTACATATTTATGACTCTGTCAACTCAAAGCAGTTCTGTAGACTTCAGGAAACTAGACCCATAAAGACATTTAAAACACGAGGGTTCATCTACATTTCAAAAAGACAAGGCCAGAGGCAAAACAGAATAACAAGATGATGTTAAAATAACAGTTACAAACAACTAATCAAATTTAACTACCTAAAACTGTTTAAATAAGTCAAAGTCACTATTTTAAAAATGCTGCTGTGATAAAATGTATTTAATACAAGGAAGAAAAAGATTAAAAAGATATTTAATCTTTATATCACATATAATCAAATGTGATTTATTGTTGATCTGAATCTGTAGTGATGTTTATTTAACCTTGATTTAAATGAGCTGGCAGTTTCAGCAGACTCAGTCTACAGGTGAGGAGCAGAGCAATTGAAAGCTGCTTCACTTCATCTGGTTCTGGTTCTGAAAACCCTGAGTAAACCTGTTCCAGGGGACCTTATGGGTCTGGATAGAGTAGATCACAGGTGTGTTTTAGCATAAGACCTTTTGGTGCTCATAGATAAATAGTAGAATTTTAACATCTGCAATTGGACACACAGGTAACTGTTGAAGTGATAAGGGCCACTTTGGTGTGCTTCACTTTCTTCGTGTTAGTGAGGAGCTGCAGTTTTCTGTTGTTTTTTGTTTGTTTGTTTGTTTGTTTTTTGTTTTTTTTTTACCAAGACCAGTGTAGACACCCATTTCATAGAGCAGCCTGGTGAAATTACAGTAAGTAGGTGATTAAATAAGTAATAAATCCTACACCAAAACCTCTGACTTGATCCAAGGTCACCTGCTGAACACACAAACCTAGGAAAAATGTGAAATGTTATCTCATATAAATAATAAATACTTATTTGCATGGCTAGGAACTGTAGTTTCTGGAAAACATAACTTGAAGCACATGCTGCACTTTGTGGGGACTGTTTTCAGTGGCAATCTAATCCACATTTTGTGTTCTAGTTGTTGGGGGGGTTGTTACACAGAGCCACACTGGGGTTCAATGATGTGTTATAAGAATAACATGAATGTCACAGCCTCAGAGTATCCATGCACTTTTAAACAGTGATGGTCACAGACATTTCAGCAGATCACAGTTTTACGATGGTGTCAGCTTGGTGGTAGCAGAATGAAACCACTGTGTAAAACTTGTAAATGAAAGTTTCTCTTATTTGCACGATCAATGGCCTTAAATATTTAACTGCGATTTAGTGTGCTACATTTTTAATCACCATACCTGATAGACAGGCCTGTTAAAATTAATGCAACCTGATTGCATCCCTTCTGCTGGGTTGAGGTACATCATCCACTAAATGCCCTATCAACTCCAACTAGAAATATCACTCCTGACATGTGAACCCTTCAATTTGAAATTTTGAACGATAAGCATACTTTTTCAACATATCAAACAGTCAGAGCCCTTACCGAACAGAATTATGTAATTTCATCATTTTTTTAGAGACGTGCTCTACTGTAACTTTATGGTAAAGTTAACGAAACCTTGAGACGTTTTTAAGGTAAATTTAGCCAATATATGTGAAAATGATACTACTAGTGGTAGCGGTCTAATTTAATTGTAAAACAATTGCATATGCTAGTCTACTAACGTACTCAAATTGCAAGTGTATGTGGTTTGTAATTTTAATTAATGAATTTAAATTTTTTTTTTCTGTTTTAGAAATAATAAACGGATGCTAAATCATTTTAAGGGGCGAGGCCAGGCACTTTTCAGACCCTTGTACCTGAAAATTCTTAAGACTCTGATGCCGATCTGAGTGGTGGCAATGACCAAATAGTAGATCCTGATTATTAGCCAACACAAGCTAACTTAATTGGGACAGTTCTTTTAAATTCCTGGATGATGAAAAAGTTGACTCGACAAACTCTTCACAGCCATGTTGTAAGAAGGGCATAAAGGGGAAAAATATTAAAACTGTTTCCTTGGAGGAGCCACAATACGCCCGGGCCAAAAAAAGGCACAAGGAGAATCTGGAAGCATGAAGACACTGAATTGCCTACAGTTTGAACCAAGTCAACAAGCCAGCATCCAAAGTTGGCTGACCATCATCCAGCACTCCAACATCTCAAAAGAAACGCTACGTGGCACCATAAAACAGCTGAGGTCAAGATGGAAACAGTAGAGATACTTTTTTTTTCATTTGTGAGATAGAACTCTCCAATGTTTCGTAGCATGAAACTACAAGAATGGATCCATTGCTCATGGATACAGCTTTGCTGTTTATTTCTTTTTTCTGTTTATTTGTCTTAAAAGTTAGCAATATGAGATTTTTACATTGTTTTTGGTATCTGTATGTATTACGGCACTTTTACCAGGAAACACCATCTTTCCATTCCATTCTGACCATTGTGTCTATATTGGTGGGGTCTATTGAAAAAAAAAAAAAAAAGATTGTTGTTATTATGGCCCAAAGAAAATAATAAGATACACAAAACATTTTTTCTATTGCTTTTTTTCTCGGTGGGTTTTATAAAGTATTCCAGAGTAGGTGTTTCTGAATCTATGTAACATGAAACCCCAGAGATATTTCTGCAATGTTCTCTAGAAATCCAGACAAAGTTTATCACACCACGTCTTTAAAGCACAACAATTCTGGCTCTTGGACTCACACACTTCTGGGCTTATTGCTAAAAGCAGTAAAGTCCCTCTGGACACACTCCTCATCTTCCCAGTAATGACTAACCGAAGCGGATTGTGGTTAAAAGTTTTATTTCATGCCCCATGGCCGAGCAGTAAAATCCAAAGTCCTCTGCATTTAACTAAAAATCACATTGTCATACTCAAAAATAATGAGTGCTGCCTTTATCCTGCAGAGTGGGGCTGGTATCTAATGTGCAGCTTCTAATTGTTTGCATGGCAGCAATGTTAATTAACAATCTGTCTTCCATCAGTTCTCACTTTTCTTTTCTGTTTTTATCTTAAAGGAAAATCACACTGTCAGTTCTCGGAAGGTTAAGCATTCATATTAAGGGAAATGAAATTTTCACACATATTTGTGAAACACTTTTGATGATGGACCTGAGGTAAAAATATGAGCCTGTTTAAAAATCCATTAATATTTGCAAGAGGTTGCAGAATCTTTTCCAAACAACATATGAAACGCTGTGAGACATGGATTCAGTCACCAAGGGGTGCCGTGCCCTGTGAACGGCCTCCAGCAAATACCCTGGCATTTTCTCCAGTTGCTCTTGTAATGACCGCTGTTGTGATTGCAATGCATGTGGATGCAAATCTGTCACATTAATTCAAGTGATTTCCTTATGAATTAAAAAAAAAACCCTTGTTATTATGTTGTGAATAGCAATTTTTGTCCCTCTGAGGCATTTGGAAATGTCATCACTTCACATCTGTGGAGATGTGCTGCCAGGCTTAACATGGTGGGCACATGCACAACCACAAAGTGTCAACCCACTGTATGTCACCCACTGGTTTGTGAGCCGCTGTTTTTTAGCCTAGAGTTTGTAATTTGGCCTTCAGTACATGGCAGCCAGTAGAAACTATATTTGGAGGAGAAGATGACGCTGAGAAGGAGTGAATGCTGGATCTGATCTGCTCTGTACTCTATCCTGATTGTGTGGTACAGCCTGTCAATCACTAAGTAGCCACACCTACTAATCTGTCTGCTGCTATATGGTCTGTTTTCCTCCCTATGGGACCATCATTTAATGGTCAGCTAAATCAAGGGAGAAGTAGGGACATTTCCCATTGACTTCAATAAGATCTGACTTCTTTTTACGACCAGCAAAGCTCCCTCATTAAGAGGAAGAACTTGTCTTTTCCTAAAGCAGTTTTCCACTGGAATTTGTGCCTGTTACGTTCCAACCTTGGGTGGCTTTATAGGCCATGCAACAATCCAAACAAAAAACCAAAACAAAAACCAATAAGACTTCTCTAAAACCACATACATCCATGGTTATTCAACATGGATATAAATCAGCAGGATGGCAAACCAAGATTACAGAAAGCAGGACCACGTAGAGTCTAATATCTGTTATTTCTTAAGTTCAGTGTTCTGTCCTCCCTTTTGTCACTTCCTATTTTATTTTGAAGTTTGTTTTGTACTCCTGTCTTGTCTTCCTGTCTAGCTCCACCTGTGTAATTGCTTTCCCCGCCCTTATGTGTTTCACCTTTGTGTGATTGTCTCCCTCTCCCTCGTGTATATTAGCTGTGCTCCCCATTCCTGCTGTGCCAGTTCGTCTTGTTGGTTTCCCAGAAGCGTTCCAGCCTTTACTAGTGTTTCCTTGTCATGACCCCTGTTAGTTTATTGTCGCCTGAGCTTTGCCTGCCGGACCTCTGTACCTCTGCCTGAGCGTGCTTTCAGACCTATAGTTCGATTGCTTTGGTCTGCACCTGGCAGAAAAATGTTGCAATGTAGCAAACAGTTAGTTAAGTTAGCATGGAGCAACAGCTTTGCATTGAGCTCCTGGGGCTGATCCTCGCCTTTTACATTGTATGTGTTGGTAATTCTCTGCAAACAATTCAGTTCAAACATGAGTCGCGGGTGCGACTCGAAAACAACATCATGATACGTTGGAGTCACATTGCACGCCACTTCAGAGAGAAGAGACGTCCTCTCCTCCTGAATGACCATTTCATCTCGAGCCGGCGATGAATAAACAAATGGGTCAACCATGGGATCAACAGGAAACAAAATGAATAATTTGACCCACAATTCGGTATCCCCGATACCCACAATGCATTAAAACTTTTTGGTCCAATTTGTTTCGGTTGCTTTCACACCAGAAGAACCGCACCAAAGTTAGGGAGATGGAGCTGATTTGGTGCGCACCAAAGTGCGGTGGTTGCATTCACATCGACGCAAATGTCCCGAACCAAGGGACCAAACTCGTTTAGTGCGCACTAAATGCTGTTGGTGTGATTTTTCTCTGATTTCCTGGTTTTGACCCTGCTTCTGAATAAACGACCACTGAGCCTGCCTGATCCCGGACTCCTCCATTGTGTTCACCCAGTCTGTATCTGATAGAAAGCATAATTAAATCACAGGACAAGCAAAACAACTATTGTATAACAGGCAGTAAGTCCAGTTACACCCATGGCAGAAGCCCCCTTGTTATCTGTTGTGACCCTCATGGCAATTAGTCCTGCCAGAACTCCTGGTTGATGGACAGTATTAGTAAATCATGGAGGAAGGAGCTAAACTTCCTCAAAGATTAATGTTGAACTTTTATGACTGTGCAGTGGAAAGTGTGCTGACTTATAAACTGCTAGTGTTGTTTTCCAGCAGTGGCAAGGCAGAACAGCAAGCTTTCCAGAGAGCGGTGAAATCATCAGGACTCGCCACAGTTTTCCCTTCCCACTTCCTGCGCCAAATGCACAAGTCCTTCAGGACCGGTCACATTCATCACACCACCTGTTCCATCTACTGGTCCCTGGGAGGATAATGAGATCCATCTGCACCAGAACCATCAGACAGTCAGACTGCTGAAGGAACAACCCAACACCCCCCCCCCCCCCACTAGCACTCAATTTACATAAAAACACAAGAACTGTGAACTGGACTTCACATTGCTGCAACACCCACCACATCAAATCAAAATCACACCCTTCTCAAACCCTCTCCACACACATACGCATAAAAACACACACTTTCAACAATTGTACTTTACAGTAATAACCTCATCAACTAAAATGAACCAAAAAATGCAACATTTTCCTGTATATTTTGAATATCATCTGTGTTCTTCTATTGTTAAGGACAGTAATGTTACCATATGCAACTGGGCTTGAGTGCACCAGCACGTGGGTGACAGAACAATCTGGGGAAGAATTGCAAATTAATATGGCACTTTTATACAGCAGCAGAAAATGGTGTTGATGGCAAAGGGAAGATCAGCTGTGGAAAAGGAGACTGATGGGAACAGGAAATTCAGGAGATCAAGCTGCAGCTGCAGTGTGCCTTTCCAATTCCACATCCATATTTATGAGATCACATACACTAAGACTGGGGCAGCATAGTGGTTAGCGCTATTGTCCCACAATAAGAAGGTTGTGGGTTCGGTTCCTGGCCTGGAGCCTTTCTGTGTGGAGTTTGCATGTTCTCCTCGTGCCTGTGTGGGTTTCCTCCTGGTACTCCAGTTGCCTCCCACCATCCAAAGACATAATGTTTAGGTTAACTGGTGACTCTAAATTGTCTGAGTGTGAGTGGTTGTTGGTCTCTGTCTGTCTTTCTATGTTGTCCCTGCGACCCTGGACACACCTGTCCAGGGTGCAGCTTGACCAATATGAGATGAAAAGTATGCCCAACATCCCTGTGTCTTAATTACATAAAAGTAGAAAAAACTTTTCAAAGACTAAGTGTATAAAAAGATATTTGGATGTAGGATGGATTTACCCTTGTTTTGACAAAGCACTTGAAGTACAGCATACAAATTAGCCTATGTCAGATGACCACAGACGACACTGTGTTAAATATTGCTTTCCTGCCACTTTGGCTTGCACCTGCATAATAACTTGATGCAAATGCATGCGTCACTGAATTAACAATTTTGAATTTATTTGATAACCATTCTTAATTTGGAGAAAATTATCAGAATAAACATGCATTTTGGCCTCAGATGTTGATATGCAGATATTGAGCACAGGACAGAAAATCCTCCATCAAGAAAAAGAAGGACAAATGAGGAGGAAACTGTGAATCCCACTGAAACAACAAAAGATAAGAAATATTATTACCATTGTTCATATTCTTCCCCTTTTTTTGCCCAGTATAATAAAATCCACTACTCGTCTTATCTGTTTTAATTTGCACCCAGTCTTCAACATTAACAATCATGAAACAGCACCACTATGGATGGCCTCCAGCACACATGCTGGCATCCTTTCATTTTTATTATTAGTGCTTTTACAGCACATAGCATATAGTATCAAAGTAATAGTTTGGCAAATGGTGCTTTGAGAGAATGAATACATATTATAAACACCAGCACTACCTATTCATTGTGGAAATTTAGAGTTGATTTGCTCATATAGGTGAGTACTTGCACTTTTTTTTTCACAAGCCCTGGTAGTATGGCACGATGTTAATAAAGTAGAAATGTGAATTGCAGTGTATTTAGAGCCTCAGCTTTAATATGTCTGTACATAGTTCTATCACATTCAGTCTGATTCAATTGTTTGATTCATAATTAGATGGGATTTATGAGAGGAAGCTTCATATAAACATAAAATGTAGCGTTGCATTTATGAGCCACGCGTGTCCTTTGGAGAAACAAGAACAAAGACACAAAGTTGATTTATTAGACGGTTTCATTTTATCATGCAGATCCCGTTTGTGTGATACATGCCTTGAAATGAGAAACCAGTTTCAATCAGCTCCTGACAACAACAACTGATCGTGTTGTTTTGAATTTGCATGTTTCTATATTGTATTCATCATCCATCTGTCTTCATCAAGCTTTTGTTGTTGGTCTCTTCACTTCACAGATGGCTCGGTCTCATCCTTCTGCCTGCTCTACATTACCTTTAATTGTTTCCTGTCCTGATTTTCCTTTGATTAATTTGTTTGTTGATTTGATTGACAGTTACACATGAAACTTTTTGTACCTGAAAAAGAATAATTTTCAAGGCAATACTCAGGCTCATTGACTCCTCTTGCACTTTTGTGATTGTAATTATATTTCTCTGAGTGGGGGAAGTTTTGAAACACAAGGTCTGAATTATAGAGCTGTGAGGTGCTGACAAAACTATAAAAGAATTAGGATTACAGCAAATAAAATGTGACAGTAATGTTTCTCCTTGGAAACATTACAGTATTGGCCCAAAGACTACGGACGCCTGAACATCCCACCCATCGCCCTCCTGCCAAAACCAACAACTTCAACTTCCCACGCTTCAGTTTCTGTTGAATGGTGCTGCAATGAGACATTTGGAAAAGGTTGACGTGAATAACTTAATTTCAGTCCAATAAAACAGCAGCTCTCATCACTGCACTTAAATGCATGCTGGCATTAGATGTCCTGATATTTAATTCTGGTCAGCATACATCCAAGCCTGGTTCTGCCCGAGGTTTCTCCCTCTTAAAATAAGTTTTTCCTTGCCACTGTCGCCAAGTGCTTGCTCATGGGGGGATCTGTTGGGTCTCTTTAAATAAGTTTATAAAGAGTTTGGTCTAGACCTGCTCTATGTGTAAAGTGCCTTGATGTAACTTTGTTATGATTTGGCGCTATACAAATAAATCTGATTTGATTTGATTTGAAGCCTACATTCACTGAATATCAAGATCTTACAAAGCTAAACAGATGTCTTAATTCATCTGGGGCCTCATTTATAAACATTGCGTTGCGTTGCGTGGTGAACTCAAGTCAGATTGAAGAAATGAAGAGTGGGAAGAACAATTATGTTTTTATTATTGCCCTTCACACATTTAATTCCAAATGTGTGAAGGGCATACGTACACGCACAGTTTTATAAATGAGACCCCTGGGGCCTCATTTATAAAACTGTGTGTAGGATCGTTAACAAAAGTGTACTACACCAAAAAGCCAAAGTTTGCGTACGGCAGAAAAAATTTGGATTTATAAAACCCTGCGTACGCACACTTAAAGCAAACTTTGCTTTATAAATCACAGACTTGACTTCAAGTGTGCTCAGCTACGTCGGCATCATGTCACACCCTGTACACGCCCCATTTTTAACCATAAATGGTCAATGCAAAGCACCTCATGAATATAAAATAAGACTGAGATACAAGTGTTATGTCTTGTTGGAACCGATGGTGGATGCAGGAAAAAAAGGTAAAAAAAGAAATGTTTCTGAGGCGGAAGTGGAGACGCTTGTCGGTGAGGTGGGGGCCCGAAAAACCATCCTGTTTGGAGGTCACAGCACCGGAATCAAAATCCAAAGGAAGCAAAGCAATGCTCCTAACGACTGCAACTGGGAAGGGGGGGGCCCAGCACTCCTGACCTGACGCCGATGCACACACCTGGCATCATTCTGGTATGCCTGCGAGCGGTCGGGTCAGAAAGGGTTAGGGTTAGGGAGACAATACAAGCAATCAATAACCTGACGGAGGAGTTGAGACAAATGAGAAATGTAATGGCTGAAATAGCAGAAATAACAAAAGGCAATGTGCAAAAATGAACCTTTAGTTGTCTTTATAAACGCTGCATGACATCCTGACGGAGTCTTGCACCCTGTTCATATCCTGCTTGTCTTGAAAGGGGCTCTGCCTCTGGGTCATGCTGGGGGGGGGGGGTCGGGAGGGAGAGGGATACCATTCCTCTGTGCCACACTGTGTAACACGCCACACGCTCTTATAATGTGGCACACTTTGGCAGGATGGTAAAGAAGCCTGCCCTCCGATTCATCCAAAGCGTGTCACCGGCACTTCAGGAGGCCGATGGCCCCTCCACCGCTGACCGCGCACGGGCATGGACCTCATTGAAGGTTTCCTCTGCGCTTTATGCATTTACAAATGGGGTGAGGACCTGTGTCTGCACTGGGATGGCGTGGTTCCGGCACGTTGCCCTCTCTAATGCTGGACCCAGTTCAGCACATAGATCCAAGAGCTGCTCTAGGGAATCTAAAACGGCTCCCAAGACCATCATCATCATGGGCCACTAAGTCGTTATGGTCCCTGAAAACCTTCTCCCTCCTAATTCTGCCATTGGCATAGTCTTCCAGCAGTGCCATAGTGCCATGGTGCAGCATTACGCACAGGGCTCACTGCTGTATTTATAGGTTTACAATAATCAGACTGATAATCAGTTCGTGCTAACCCCCACCATGGTAAATATTATTTAGACTTAAGTGTGTGAACATGACCCTTTTCTTTATGCCTGGTTTGTTATGAAAAGTATCAAGTAGAGTGGATGAACTTAGAACAGGAAAGTATATAGTATAACGATTGCTAATGGCTTTGTTTTCCACACTTAGAATATTTTCCTGTGATAAAGTGAACACATAATCAAATGCCAATGAAATCCTGTTATTTACACATGTTAGGCAGATGCTTTATGCGCTGTCCTCTCCTCCTCCTGCGCTCCGAGAGTGAACAACATGACGGAGAGACGGTGGTGATTAAATATAGAGAAGGGATCTTGATTTAGATTTTTCATTTAGATTCTAAGGAGATGCTTCCGAAACAATTACTCAGTCCAATGCAAAATAACACCGTTGAATTAAATCATACTGATGACATGGCTCTAACAGATGGTAGGGGTTGAAATTAAATGTGTGAAGGGCAATCATAAAAACTTAATCGTTCTTCCCACTCTTCATTTCTTCAATCTGACTTCAGTTCACCACCGCACCGTCTGTGTCGCCAATTCCCCTTTTCCTCCAAACTGTGTGTACACATAGGTCAGAGTTACCGTAGAGTTGCGCACATTTTATGTCAAGTCTGTTTTTTATAGATCACAACCTTTGCGTAGAAATGACGTACACAAGTTTTGGGTACGGTTTTGTGCGTACGCAAACTTTATAAATGAGGCCCCTGGTCTGTTAATGTCCATTAATTTCAGGGGTAAAGGTAAAAGGGGATGGATGTAAGGGTAAAAAAAAAAAACATAGGGGTAGAGTCCCATTCCCAAGTGACAGTAGCAGTTAACGTTAACCGCTTCAACAAAGTTAATAACGTTGTTATTCTTGTAACTATGTCGACATTACTTACAGTAACCAGAATAACAAGTTCCTTCTGAACTAACGAAGCCATGGCCATTATAGTAACCATGGTCACAGTTATGCACCACTCTCAGTATAATCTCTGTGTTTACTATTGTAACCTTGACATCCAAGATGCCCTTCGCCCTGTGGGGGCACTGCTCCAGGAGATGCTCCTCTAGGGCATATCAGAGGATTTTAACAAGGATTTTTAACAAGGAGCTCAACATCTCTGATATTGCTGATCTAAAGCCGTACAGACAGGCCAGCTGACAGTCTTGCCTAGGCCTGGGACAAGATAATCTTAGATGCCCCCCGCCCTCCGGGGCAGCGGGCTCCTCCAGTGTCACTCTGTCTGTCACCTGACTGCAGCTGGAGCCCTCTCCTCTCATCTTCCCCTCCTCTCTGTCTCTTCCTTTCTGATGGAGCTACCAAACTCGGCTGTTTCTGTCAAAGATAACGTTTTGTGTCGGGCTTTAATGCAAGCTAGGCTAATGAACGTTAACATTAGAGCTAGCCAGTTAGCTTACGTGACAAGCTAACTGCGCTGTTTCTCACCTTGCTCTACATTTCCCGTCCTAGCTTCACCGTCACCGCCTCTTTTTTTAATATTTGTTTAGGAAATTTCTTAACCCTTTATTTTCTTATTCTCTTTCTGGGCACCAGACTGGTGCTGACCGGACCTTTTCCTACCGAACTTCAGACAGCAGAAAACAGCCAGGCATAGCAACAGTAACCAAGGGGGGCGGGGCTTAGCGAAGGCTCGGTGGCCAAACCATTTGTTGGGAGGGGTTGACAATTAGGAAGAAAACAAATAGGAAACTTATGTAACTCAAATATTACATAATCTTTTCGACAAATAGGCTTATTTTGAGAAATTTTGAAAAATTATTCCATAATTTAATGAGGGCCCAGTTCTGGGCCCCCTTCTACCCTGGGCCCTGGACAGCAGACCCGTTTGTACCCCCTATCGGCGGGCATGTGTACAGAGGTTAGATTTCCTAATGTTTTTTAGATACTGAATGACAGCACACAAATACTGTAAAGATGTCAACATGTAGTCAGAATCCAACTTTACTACCCGCATCAGTTGAACCAAAGTTCTGCACACTGAGCGCCTACTGAATCCGTTCTTGTATTTACTGGCTGCTTCCTTTTTTTAAGCCTGCAACACTTGATCCAGACTTCTGTCTGGCTTTATTTTAGCCCCACCCGCTTGCCTGTGCTGTTATCAGTGCTGAGGCAGAGGAAGCTATAATCTGTGCTGGACAGCCAACAGGGAGAGATTGTTCTAGGAAATGTTTTATATATAAATCTTTTATTTTGCCAGATATATCTTTGCTTTGTCAAGAAGTCCCAATAATTTTAGAAATCTTGATGTCAGCTTTAAGTTTCTGAAAAAGCAAAATGTTTTTTTTTTCCATATTATATTTATTTTGTCCCAATGTTCACTTAGATTTTCAGTAATTTTCTTCCTCCCTGCTCAACCTTCACTTCAAAGGAACCTGACACATTCAAAAATATTAAACCCTGAAAACCCATGCGTATAACTTGTGTATTTCCTCAATCTCCACAAACAAAACTGAGCCCTTTAACTCTCTTGTGTTAGACATACTACTCAGTTAGCATTACATCTTGACAAATACACCAAAGATTTTTACTGGGCTTTGAAATGAATTAACAGGAAGGAAAATGAACTGCCTGAACAGTGCCCTGATATCTACTCTACACCTCAAAGCAATATGAAGTTCAAAATATGTATAAAACTACAGCCTAGAGGCTTTTAAATACAAAGATGTCACTTTGCCACAAACACGGACACCTGGACATCTGGCCAAACACCGGCGTGCAAGTCCAGGCGCTGTTTACAACCAGATGGAGTGACAGCGGGCACGGCCAATCACACGTTAGCAAGAAACGGCAGACCCAATCGATGAGCTTCTGGGCGGTCTAAAGGGAAATAGGCTTCAGCTTGAGTGACCGTTTTCCGGTTGGTCGTAGTGCTTGACTCTTCTCCATTTTATATAGCATAACATTGTTCAAAAGGCAGTTTTGGTCCCCTGCAGTTTTTACCATCCAAAAACAAAGTGCAGGGGACATGTCCCCCCCCCCCCCCAAATTACATCCCTGTATGATTCCACCTTTTATTAGTCCATACCTCCCAGCTGTCCCTGACTACAAGGTTCCAAGATGGGATTTCTCTCATCCATAATATGAAATTCTCAACATATTGCAAACAGGTTCATTTAGTTTTAATGTGAAACATGAGGAATTAATGTTCAAGAAAATGGTCTATAGATCTGTCACAGTCTGGTTTGAAAGGCGATTGGGTGATGTTTCTGAGCAGCTGTGACATGTTGTAATAAGAAATCAGTTTATAATGGCACTCTTGTGCTGAAGCTCAGTTCTTTCCAGAGCTACCTATTACTGATTTGTTCAAACTGTCCTCACTCGTCAAAAAAAAATACTTTTTCATCTCCACACAGTTGAGCTCAATTTAACACCAGTATAAGATTTTGACCATTTTTTTGTATTTCTTAATCTCAACTCCTGAGAAAGACCATTCCTTACATTTTGAAGTCCAGCTGAGGTTAAACTTAAATACTTTGTCTTTTTTGTCTGAAACAATCTGCTCTCAGAGTAACAGTATGGTCCGAAAGAAAATGTGCAATAATAAATGAGACTAAACTGTGTTAAAATAAAGCTTGTAAGCACAGCAAAAGGAACGGACAGGACTGATAACCTACGTCTTGATCTGTTCTATTTGTCTTATTTCTCCTAAAGGCTGTTGTAGAAAAAAAATCTGAATTCCGTCAGCTCAAAATAAGGGCCAACCCATTCGATTGACACAAATAAAATACAGCAACATTTTCCTTGGGGATGGTGTGTTCATTTATCTTGTGTTCATGCTCTGCCTTTATACTTTTTGTACATCTAATATTTTGACTACCCAGGTTGTCAAAATTAAAATGGTTGCATCCAATAGGTGCTTACTGTAGGTGTTATTGGTAAGGGACTGTCCTTTTGATTACACATTGAAAATTTTTCTTCCAAGGTCAAAATTTTATTTGATTTCTTTAGAACCAAATTCTATTTGTTGCTTTACTCAAAGCAACGTTTTTACCTCTACTGGACTATGGGCATCTTCTGTTCATGAATGCACCTGACCAGTACCTAAAGAAGCTGGATACAATTGACCACTGAGCTTCACATTTCATTCCTGGCTGTAGCCGTCCGCTTCACTGTTGTACCCTGTATGCCGATGCTGAGTGCTCATCTGTCAGTTCCAAAAAATTGTCATTGTCTTTTATTTTAGGTCTCTCGGTGGGCTGCTCCCTTCCTACCTGTGTATGTACATGTGTACAATCAGAAGTTACCATGGCTTGCGCTCTCAGGAAGAACTTTAAATTGTACCCAGGGCTAGAGCAGAACAAGGCAAAAAAACATTTAAATACGCTGCCCCCTGTGCCTGGAATGATCAGAAAGAACCAATGTTGTTAAAGCTCAATATTTTGAGTTCATGGATGTTTTAAAAGACCAAAGCTAGCTCTCTTGGTCACTGCAATTGCCGGAAAAGTTTTTATTTCTGTCTTACTTGTATTTTTATCTCTGTTTTTGAATTGCATTTTGGTAACTGGTTAATGAGTGTACTGTGTCAGTTCTATTTGATTGCATGCATTGCTGTAACTTTGCGCTGCGCTTCTTGGCCAGGTCACATTGAAAAAGAGATTGTAATCTCAGAGTTTTAAATGAAGAATGATGATGCTCTTATTTCTTACATCCTATTATTTGATTTCTTTTATGATGTGTTTCTAATATTTTGCTGTGTATCAGTAGGTGCTGATGTCCTGGCCTGCTGTTGGAGCCATATTAAGTGTTTTTGTGTTAGATTCCCCTCTACCTCTTTAGTTTTATCCTAGTGTGTCTGTTTCCTCCCCCTTTGTCTTTTAGTGTGTGGTCATGTCAGGGATGTGGCCCAGCAGCAGTTGCCCAACACACTTTTCTTTCATTCCCTTCATCAAGTGCAGAATTTAGATCCTGGTTCTTCAGCTCAATATCAGTGAGTGAATTTTCTTCCCTGTTTGTGGATCCTGGGTTTTCTGACTCCCTGTGGCAGTTGCTGTTTGCCTGTGCCAGAGCTGCAGACAGATCCAGATAATGAGCTCCCCCATTCATATATATAATTATAGATATAATTATAGCATATTTATAGAATATTTCTGTACGTGCTTTGTACTTTCAAGTGTGTCTTGGTCAGTCAAGTGAGACTGACCCATTTAGAGCAAAATAGATGTGCAGGGTATGGAATAAAGCATGGTTGCAGTGCAGCTGACAGACTGTACCACACAATCAGGATAGAGACTGGAGCAGATCAGATCCAGCCCTAACTCCTCCTCAGCTCCATCGTCTCCTCCAGTGCTTTTCACAAAACTAAGCTGGCTGACAGAAAAATTTGTAATTTACAATTAGTACTAACAAAACGGCAGCTCATTAATTTGTGATGTTATAGTGGGTTAACAAAGCAAGGTGAGTCTGGTCAGCATGGCTGGCAGATCTAGTGAGGATAGAATACAGTTAAAATACCACCAACAATGAGGTCCTCGAGCAGCAGCATCTATAATGATAGCTGATTTTCCTGTTTGTTCAAAGTTTCATCTCCAGTTGTCATGGCAGACAAAAGCACTGTTGTTTTGCGACTAACAAGGCAATCAAGCACTTTGACTCATAAACAGAATTTACCAGGTTCAACTAAAACTCCTCTCCGATGGCAGAAATCCCAGATCAGGACAGCCTCAAAAATCTCCCTCAGGATTTTCTGGACAAATGAAAAGCAGCCACCAAATTTAACCCAAGGCTGTTTTTTTGTTTGTCTTACTTTCTACTCTGACTTACCCACCCTGGATACACCACATCAGTTCATTTTTGTCATGTTCACGCAGGAGAAAGCATCACTACAGTGTGTTTGTGGGAGATGGTCAGTCAAACTTGGTGATGCTTTCACACACCCTGTTTCACTCACACTGGCTCCTACTTAGAATGTAGAACATATAATGAAGTTCTGTTTGTTTACAGATCACCTGATGTCTGAGAGCTGAAAGATTTTATACAAGAATGTGTGTGTGTGTGCGTGCGTGCATGCGTGTGATAATAATAAACATGAATAAACTTCCTTTCATCTTGACACAGCAGTTGCTTCATCAAGCCTCCAGTCAAAACCAGGAATGGTGAGGCTGCATTTAGCTCCTTTGATGGAACAAATGTTCTCCCAAATACATAATTTTACAAAGTCAACCAAATATCTTCACTGAGTTCTGTTTAATTTGCAAAAAATTGTCAGGGTTTGTCTTTTGTTCGTTTTTCACTTCCTGTTTTATTTTGATAGTCTCATCTCCCCTTGTGTAATCTCTATTGTCTCTGACCATTACCCCAATGTGTTCCACCTGTGTCTCGACTCATGCCCTCATGTATATAAGCTCTACTTCCCTGCCCTTTGCTGCCAGTTCGTCTTGTCTTCTTCCTGAGCAGTGTCCTAGCGTTATAGTACTTCATTGTTTCCAAGGGTATGATCTGAGTTTCCTGGTTCCCATTGTTGTGAGGTCCGGAAGGTGGGGAGATTCCAATCTCTCACACCCCTCAAACTTTCAAAGAGACTGTTGCTTCCAACAGGGATTTCACAGATCTCTGCTAAGTGCCATCCTGGACTCTTATCTGACCCTGGCATCGAAAGGCCCTGCTTTCCCAGATAATAAATAACAATTCACGCCACAAATCAGCAAAACCTGCCAAACCCCCCCAGAGAGATACCATTCTTTGACAGTTCACCCTGGTTGACCCGGCAACACTATCAGATGGCGGCTGTAAACTGCCGCTCTGGAATGCACCCAGGCCAAGAAGGACACAAGGATTGATATAATAAAAAAATTTGCTATTCCGATCAAATAAGAGACTGCAAACATGCTGAACTGGTTCCCCTGCAAGAAGAGGACTTCACAGCTGTTCGAACCAGTTTTCTACGAGCTAATTTGGCAGGATAGAATTTACACCATACAACGAACTATTCCAATAATGTAACCACAGCGCCACCCGTATGGAAAACCACTGGAACTGATGGCGCATTGCCTGAGCACCGTAATCTGTGTGCTTGGTTTTAAATGTTCTGTAAAAAGAGAAAGAAACCTCATGCGCAGTCCGTAGTCATGCAATTCCGATTTTCCACAGCCAGTCAAGACATGCATGAAAATTTTCTTTTCTTGGTTCATTTGTTTGTGTGTTCTGTGATGTCATGAGTAACTAATAACCATTCAATTGTGTTTTTACAGTGAATAAGATAAACCCATGTCCACCGAATTAACCACAACAAGCAGAGAAAACCAATCTTATCAAAACAATAAATTTCTCTTTGTTTTATATATAATTTTAAACTTGGGTGAATGAAAGGTGTAGCTTTAAATCCAAAAACCGCCCTCGTTATGCCGACAACCAGACAACACCCGTGGGTCGGCCCCCAAATAAAAGTAGTCAATATGAAATTTTATGAGAGTCGTAAATTGGAGGAGTTCTGGGGAAGCTCTGGAGAGGAGAGCTTCCCCAGGAGACCCGATGGAGCAACAACAAAAAAAAAAAAAGAAACTCAGAAGTCAGAACTTAGCTGCTAAACTACAAGGGCTAAGTTCCGACTTGAAGGCAAGGCTGCTTGCGGCCGGGACAAGTTTGGCTGCACCGCATTCAGTATCCAGTGTCTCGAGTTGTCATGGTAACCAGGGCTGCTTGTGCTGCGCGCAGCTCCAGTCTGTTTTCATCAGGAAAGACAAGAATAATTCAGACATTAACTTAATAACCCAGCCAATCGCCCGAAGGACAACAGTGCCGACGAAGAGGGACGAGACAGGCCAACAGCCACTTCAGCCTGAATCAGTCTTGCTTGGAAGGACACGACAAGGATCTCAAAGCAAAGTCTTTGGCCCACGCTTCCCTAATAAAATCAGAGGAAACTGAATTAGTAAAACAGCCCACAAATTTTGATATTAACTGTTTAGAGTCTGGAGGGAGCAGGAGGGTCTCAAGGAAAGGATGGGTTGTATAGGTAGAATCGGAATCTGGCCAGTTCTCTTTGACATAGTGCCTGACTTGGAAGTAATGAAAAAAGTGAGAATTTGGAAGGTCAAATTTGTTGCTTAGCTGAGCAAATGATGGTAACTGGCCGTTAATGTACAGATCTGAAAATGTTCTAATACCCCTCTCTCTCCAGACTGCAAACACCCCATCCAACCGGGCAGGCAAGAATGAATGATTTTGACATATGGGCGCATGTATGGAGACACTGGGAACCCGGCAAGCCACTTTTATCTGATTCAGGATTCACAAAGGGTTCTTCACGGTGAAGTTTCGTTGAATTGATTTGGCTACTGAGGCGGAGTCGGAAAACAAAAGGTCAGGAAGTGAGGACAATTCAACCGAGGCAGCTTCCAACTGCAACCACAAAGAGTTTTTGTCAGCTTTAATACTTCCACACTTCCAGAAGGTAAGAGCCCTGGATATGGCTACCCAGCAGTACTGTTGAAAAGCAGGCAGTCCCAGACCGCCATTTTTGGAAGGTTTTTGAAGGTGAGCCTTGGATATCCTGTGTGGTTTGTAACCCCACACGAAGGCAATACAATAGAGTCGAGCTTCTTAAAAAAAGATGCATTTAAGTATATAGGCAAGTTCTGGAAAAGGTATAGAAACCTGGGTAGGCTCACCATTTTGATTGCATTTACCCGACCGATCATAGATAGGGGCAGTATTCTCCAGGACTCAATATTTGTTTTAAGTTTTTCTATAGATTCTATGAAGTTAAATTTGAAGAGATGCCTATGGCTTTTCGTCAGTTTAAGCCCTAAATAATTGAAACACTCCCTCATCACTCTAAAAGGCAATTTTGTCAGGAGGTCCTCGGTAAGTTGGTCTGTTAAGGTCATGAACTCACTCTTTCTCCAGTTAATGGTATAGCCAGAGATTCTCCCGAAGGAATTTATATATTCTAGTAGGACAGGAATGGAGACCACCGGATCAGCTAAGCAGACAAGGAGGTCATCTGCATACAAAGTCACACGAGTCTCAGTGCTGCCTGACCTAATACCTTTAATGTATGGATGTCCTCCAATACCAATAGCCTGAGGCTCCAGCGCTATATTGAACAGCAGGGGGGACAATGGGTCCCCCTGGCGGACGCTGCGTTGCAGGGTGAATGGATCGGATTTGTCCCCGTTCGTTATGATGGACGATTTTGGGTTGCTATATAATAATTTGACCCACTCTATGAAAGTATCTCCGAATCCAAATTTCTTAAGTGTCGCAAATAGATAAGGCCACTTTATCATATCAAATGCCTTATGAGCGTCTAATGACAATATAGCTTCTCTGTCATCTTTGCCATAATCTGCATACATGATGTTAAGGATTTTGCGGACATTACAGAAGGAGTACCTACCCGGAATGAATCCTGCTTGGTCTGGGTGAATGATACTTGCTTAATTTTTTCTGAGCTGGTTTGCTAGAACTTTTGTAATTATTTTCAGATCGTAATTTAGTAGGGAAATAGGCCTGTAGCTGCCTGGATCGGTTTCATCCCTGTCCTTTTTTAATAAAACACTAATATTTGCTTCACTGAGAGAGGGTGGAAAATGTTTGTTTTTAAATGTGTCTCAGATCATTCTCAGCAGTGAGGGTGCAAGGACCCCAGTAAAGGCTTTGTAAAACTGGCCCAAATCCATCCAGACCTGCTGCTTTGCCAGTGGGGAATGCTCTGATGGCATCCTGTAACTCAGAAAGTAAAAAATCTGAGTCCAGACTCTGCCTGAAAGCTACATCCAATTTTGGAAAGTGGAGTGAATCGAAAAACTGATCAACATCTTCCAGTGTGGCTGTTGATTTGGAAGTGTAAATTTCTGAATAAAATTCTTTAAAACATTCATTGATGTCCTTTAAGTCTGTAAGCATCTCTCCCGAGTCAGATTTTATTTTATAAATGGCTCGTTTTGCTTGTTCTCCTTTTAACTGTCTTGCCAATAGCTTCTGTGGCTTGTCACCAAGCTCAAAGTGCCTCTGTTTAAGTTTTAATAGTAATTTGCCTATTTGTTCTGCCAGAACGGTATTATACTTGTACTTTAATTAAGAATTGTGTTGTAATCTGATTGGAGTAGTGAGTTTCGGTAGACCTGTTCAGCAGTTTGTAGGTCTTTTTCAATCTTCTCCAACCTATCCCGCTTGGTCCTTTTCAGTGTTGCTTCGTAAGAAATAATTTGCCCTCTAATATACACTTTGACAGTTTCCCACAGTGTTGTGTCATTCACCTCCCCATTGTCGTTGGTCTCAAGGAACTGTGATATGTGCGTAGTGATGTGTGTTTTAAAAGCCTGATCCTCAAGAAAATAGGGATTAAAACGGCAGCTATAAGCTCTAGGGGAGCACAATTTAAGATTGATATTAACAGGACTGTGATCAGATATTATTATGTTGTGATATTTAGTGTGGCTTATGTTAGAAATTATTCTGGAGTTGACTAGAAAATAGTCAATCCTTGTGTAGGATCTGTGCACATGTGAATAGAAGAGTAGTAATAGAGTAGTCCCAGTCAGATGGGTGCTGTAGTCTCCAAATATCCACAACCTTCTTTGTTTTCATCAAATTGTTAATGGTTTGTACAGCAAGAATATTGGTTAGGGGGCAGAAGACAGCCTATCTAAATATCGGTCCAGGGAGCAATTAAAATCGCCCCCTATCACTATGTGGCTTGAATCATCGTCTGGGATCAGATTAAACACCTTTTGAAAAAAAGCTGGGTCATCCGTTTTCGGCCCATATATATTCACCAGTGTAACAGGAAATGAGTTGATATGCTCAGTTATAATTATGAACCTGGCGTTTGGGTCGGTTGTAGATGATTGAAATCGAAAAGGCACAGTCTTCCAGAAGAGAATGGCAACACATCGGGCTTTTGATGTGAATGGTGACTGATAGACCTGTGAGATCCAATTAGCCCTGAGTTTGCTGTGCTGAGTGGCTTTAACGTGGATTTCTTGTAAAAATATAATATCAGATTTCAATGATTTCAAAAGTGAAAAAACTTTGCATCGTTTAATTGGGTGACCCAAACAACGTATGTTCCATGAGACCAAGGACATGAAATCCAGAGCATTATTCACATGGTACCTTTTGCATTAGAGTGACATACAAACTTAACATTCAGTCTGGCAGCCGATCTAAAACAAAAAACAATAAAATGAACATTTAACAAATGCATCAACAAACTCCCCACCCAAAGCTTCCCCAAACGAAGCATGGTTACCCTCATCCGCATCTGGGATCGCCGGTCGAAAAAAAAAGAGAACCTCCATCTAGCCACCCCTCATTAGCACATGGAATGAAAAAAGAGAGCCCCTGAATACCCCCCAGGTCTTTTCAAGTCAAGCCACACATTCTCTGTTGGATTGAGACAACATGATGCTTCAGTCACTGTGCTTCACAGCAGATCGTGTGTGTGATGACATCCAATGTTTGGCATGCACCAAACATAGTCCGAGGGCCAAAACGCTCTCCCACGTGGCTTTTAGCAAACTCAGTAATCTGGATGTTTTTTTTTTTAAATACCATCCTCTGATTTATACTTTTCAAAAATCTTTTTATTGAATTTCTCTTTTGTCTTCATGGTTTAACTGTAGCCAGGAATATGATATTCCAGTGACTGAACCTTCCAGGCACATTTGACTTTATACTACATTACTTAATCCACATTCATGCATTTACAGCACTCAGATGAGCCCCATTTCAATAATTATGAGGCTACTAGCACCAATTGGCTGGATCGCTGTTGAATTAGTAGTAACTTTACAGTCTCGTTAACTTTAAAGGAAAGGAAGATTTATGCAATCACTTACATGAAGGATTTTAAATGGATTGTTATTACTTGGTAGAAAGTCTTCAGCTTCATGACACACACACTTGAGAATTTCAGGTGAGAGTAGAGTACCAGACTGGTTGGTTGCAACTGACTGGTCACTCAAAAGTCAAAAGTGGGAGGTTGAAGAGAAGTGTAGTTTGAAAAAAAGGCAGACAACTCTCTAACGTACGTGGCTCCTAAACGACAGTGATGGAGATACAGACACAGATTGAGCAACACCAGCAGCAGCACCACAACTGGTTACGTAACTGTACTTTATTCAATTAAAACTTTTGGATGATACAGAGTTTGATGATAAAGTCTTTTAATTTATTTTGATAAAACAGAAATGCATGTTTGAAGTTTGTTCTAGCTAAACGGGAGAGGCATGCTGAATCACAATCAGATTTAGAAATCTTTTATAAATCCCTGGAGGGAACTTGTGCTGTTTGGTATCTTATCTTCTAACAGTTAAGTTGTAAAGTCTGATTGCAGAGGGAATGAATGATTTTCTGTATCTTTCTGTCCTTTCTGTCGTAGATGGATTAACAGTCCATCGCTGTGCATCGCTCCCCCTCAGCCCACAGCAGCATCTCCCTGCAGATGCCTGAGGATCTGATCCTCCTTAGGACAAAGTGGCAACTCTGTCCTTTCTGTAGAGTTAATCTTTGCTAGGCTGAAAAGTCCAATTTGTTGTCCAGGTGTATTCCCAGATTTTCACAGGTTGGTACCACCTCGATGCCCACTTCACCAATGATCACTGGCTGAAGATTTTCAGAAATCAACTATCATTTCCTTTGTGTTTGAGGTGTCCGGTTGGAGGCAGTTTTTGTGATTCAACTAACTGAAGGCTTTTATCAGATCCCTGTATTCAGATTCTTGTCAATCCTTGATATACACCACAACAGCAGTATCATCCAACTATTTCTGGATGTGGCAAGAATCGAAGTTATAATTGAAGTCTGCTGTATACACAGTAAATTTGCAAGTGTAAAATATGCAGTGACAAAGTAATTTAAGTCTTGGAGTTCTTCTAACAATGGGCAGAGTAAAATTGAACGGGACAAAGGTTATCTACTGTCAGTGTCAAATATTCAGTGTGAAAGTAAATTGACTCTCTCAGAGTTATTTCAACATCAATCAGAGTGAGATGGCCGCCAAAATTACTCTGATTAGCCCCGCCCACCAACCTCCCCGGTCAGACTCAGAAATCCAACGGACGCATTGCTGTCTTCCTCGCGTCGAAAGATAGTGGTAAGTTTTTTCAAATTACCTATTAGTCCGTTTTTTTCATTTAAGCAGAAGCTGTGTGTTAGTTGTAAGTGTACACAGTCGTTTACCATACCAGTCAATGTTGGGTATGTGTCTGAATTCCAAATTTCAAATGGCTAACGTGATTTCGGGTTGGCAGCTAGCTTTAATGTACCAACTGCGTTGAAAAAATAATGCTGACCATAACAATTAGTCCGAAGCTGTTTAATTAAGGTAAAAAAAATGAAACATAGTAAAGGGAAAATATCCTGCAAAGTTCTTCTTTAAGATTTTAGTTGAACGTGGCCTTTGATGAATTAGTTGCCGGTGCCTGTCTCGTGTGTTGAAATGCCATGCACCTCTCTCTCTCTCTCTCTCTCTCGCTCTCTTTGTGTTTTACTTTGTGAAATCTGTTCCTACCAGCATATAAGATGGCTTTATTTTCCCTTTATCCTTTTTAACATGCATGTTTTCTTTTCTCTTTTCTTTCTTTCAGATTGTTCCATAATCTACTGTGGTCCACTGATGTTAAGCAATATTTAGTTGATTGAAATTTAAATCGTGTCTGTGGTTTTTATAGCTGAAATAGGCCAGTTCAATTTCTCTATCTACCCATTGTGTTAGCAGTGTTATACTGCTGTATCCTAATGTCAGTTTGCTTTATATGCAGATTCTGTCATTTTCATCAAAACCAGAATGTACAAAACACAGAAATATGTCAAGATTAAAGAGCCAGGCCTTGAGGAATTCTTAAATTCCAGTAAGCCACAGCCTGTATGACACTGTCAGTTACACACCATTGTCAAAACTAAAAGAGGTGAGAATGTCAATGAGCTTTAAATTGAAAATCATCTTTGTCTCTCCCTTTTTTGGCAAGCTACCCTATGGGCATGTATAGGGTTCAGCAATTAAGGTCTGACTTTTATGGTTGGTTTAGTTGAGTTTAAATGCCTGGCAGTATTAGTGCATTAATGGCATGCTCTGATGTGAGAACATGCTATTAATGCACTGATGTGTTTTGGGAGAATGTCTTTGGTTAACATTAAGCATTTTGCATGGATTGAAGTCATGTTTATTTTTTGTCATAGCTTTCTTGAAGTTCTCAGTTCCTCCGGTCACTGAAGGTATGAGGGTTTTTGATGAGACAGGGACTGAGGTGGATGCGGAGGTCTTTGAAGAGATTGCACAGCAGCCTGATGTTGACATACTGACTATCAGATTTGATAATGTTGTAGGGGATGGGCAGGGTCCAGAGGCCTTGTCTCTATTCAGGCATCAATATGAGAGTCAAGTCAGCAGGACCTGTACTGGCACCAAACAAGTCAAACAATAAGTAGAAGACATCTGGGGTGTCAGGAAAGAGAACTACACCACACACACACACAGATAGTGTTGCGTAACCACCGTGGTTGAAGTTCAAGATAAAGGTGAAGGCTATCCACACAGAGCCTGTCTTAGGTATAAGAAGGAATGTCACGTATTGTATGTTGGGATTTGTCTGTGATTACGTTGTTAGTAGGGCCGATGTGAATAAAGAGATTCCCAAACTGACACCCGTGTCTCAACCATCTGATTCCTCTTTTAAACTACCTCTTTTTGCCACAACATAATTGGTGACCCTGACGTGATCGAGTTTGGATTCTGGGCTGTGAGGGAAGCTGTTGCGTCCCGCACCGAGATCGCTGAACAAAGCTGCAGCACAAGGTAGGTTAAATTAAACCTACATCAGTGCACCCGCTGCGGGGGATGACTGCTAAAGTCTCAGCTATTGTGGTTGCACTTGAAATGAATGGTTGATTTAAAAAGACCATTCGCTATACCCCTGATTTGAAGCAATTGGAGCAAAAATATTGTTGAGGGAAAGAGTGGTGGAGGATCAGAGTGGGACACAGGTCCTGGGTGAAACCTGCATGTGGAGGTTCTGCCAGCAAATTCTGTAAAAAGTGTGTGTTGTGTTATTAAGGTTATGTATTTATGAGAAACACAGAAGGTGCTCTGTGACGGCTTGGTTAAAGTAGGTGTAAATTCCATTTTGGCTGACTGGGCATATCTGGCAGTGCGACTGGCCAGTCATACTGCTTGGATAGGCTGTCTGAGAGGAAAGGAAGGACGAGTTGGGTCCCAGTTGTAAGTTAGAAAAGTTGAGCTGTCCAACCACAGAAAGGAGCTGGAGATGCTCAAGCTGTGCGCTGTGGAAATAAGAGTTTTGTGAAGCGCTGTATGATAGTGAAGAGCCAGCACCAGGAGCCCCCTGGTTTGTGTGTGTGTGTGTGATAACTGCAGGCTGAGGATAAAAATGAGATGGGAAGCGTACCGTGAGCTGTAAGTTGGTGGGGCTATGGTGAAGTTTTTGGGCGGCAATACTCTTAACTGGTGTGGCCAGCCAGTTCTCCCATTCCCAGTAAATTATTTGGTTAAAGATAAAATCAAGTTCCATAAATCTCCTGAACAACCAAGTGAGTTTAAAAAACCCTGAAAATTAGGACATAAAATAAAACATAAACAAATGCTTATATAAAATTCCCCTGACTAAGGACAACCAACCAGACGTGACTTGGACTGAGAGTGTGTGTGTGTGAATGAAGAGAAGTGATTGCTTCTGGAAAAAAAAAAGAGAGTGAGTGAAGTGTGAGAGAGTGAATGTGATGGGTCCAGTGGATTCTTCAACAGAACAAAGCAGAGCTGTCTGTGCTGATACGCTGTGTCGCTGCATATACTGTCGCAACTCTAAATTCTGAATGTATTTTGTATGAACAAAACTCCATCCCATGAATGTAAGCTTTTATAATGCAAACTGTCTCATTTTGGTAAATCTGCAATGTGTGGTTATTCTGATAATATGCATAAATGTATGTTTGATCTGCAAGGATGGATGTACGTGCATGGATGAGAGAGAAGTGTTGTATGGTTGAGGGGAGACCGTTGGAAGTGAACAAATAGGGTGAGGTGTTTAGGCCAGGTTGTGGCGCATGTAGGAAAATTGTGAAGTCAGAATTGAAGGAGTTAAAGGAAAGTTAAAGAGTTAAAGGAAAAGGGTGAATGACCGAAGAGGAACGCCTCCAGGCTCCTCTTAGTCAAGTGTGATTGGTGTGAGTGGCCAGTGGGAGTGAGTAACGGGTGTTTGTGGGCATTGTAGTACAGTTGAATTATAGTTTGGCAATCGGCCCTGAAAAGTACACAGACACAGAAAGTTAAAAATAGTCCCCCCTCCCTTGTGCTTCATTTTTTATTTTTTTTTATTTTTTTTATATCAGTTGACATCAGTTAAAAGGTGCTAATAGCAAGATGAGCTGTGCCTGTGACACTAATAACTATTTTTGATCTCCGAAATGCACAATGTTGATCACTGTGCCGGGGGGAGGTGTTAAGGAAAATAAAACAACAAGGATATTGGTCTCTATAAATGCTCACTGGTAGACCTTTGCCTGCACCACAGCTAAGGGGTCCTTATAAGGGACTGTCACTTGAGCAATTGCAAGATAAGCTAAAAGCATATATAAAACAACTAACTGCTATCTATAGATCTATATACTTGCAGGAAAAAGCCCAAGAGGTCAACCAGGACCAGGATCCGGCCTGACCAGTGGCGCCAGGAGATCAGGTGTATGTTAAAGTGCCTATTTTACATCTGGAATCATTCTCATCTCTGAATCTCTCAGCGCTAGCTTCTATAGTCTCATCATCTAGACCATCAACCTGTCTATTAGACCCAGTGCCGACCAGCCTCTTTAAAGAGATTTTCTACTTAATTGAGCCCTTCATTCTAGATCTGATTAATTTGACCTTATCTTTGGGTTATGTACCTCAGACTCTTAAGACCGCAGTCATCAAATCCCAGCCTAAAAAGATGAATGTTGATCCAGATGTTTTGGCCAATTACAGACCCATATTGAACCTTCCCTTCATTTCTAAAATCATTGAGAAAGCAGTAGCAAACCAATTACACGACCATCTGCATAGGAACGGTTTGCTTGAAGAGTTTCAGTCAGGATTTAAAGCTCACCACAGCATAGAAAGCGCTGGTTAAAGTCTCCAATGATATTCTAATGGCTTCAGACAATGGATCAGCCTCCATACTTCTCCTCTTAGATCTCAGTGCTGCATTCGACACCATTGATCATAATATTTTATTACAGAGACTGGAACATGAAATTGGCATTAAAGGAACTGCTCTAAGGTGGTTCAAATCCTATTTATCAGATAGATATCAGTTTGTTCATGTTAACAATAGCTCCTCCTCACGCACTATAGGCAGTTATGGAGTCCCACAGGGTCCGGTACTTGGACCAATCCTCTTCACTCTTTATCTGCTTCCTTTAGGCAACATTATCAGGAAACACAGCATCAATTTTCACTGCTATGCAGATGACACTCAGCTGTATTTATCAATGAAGCCAAATGAAGTTAGTCAGATAGTCAGACTGCAGACATGTCTTGAAGACATAAAAGTCTGGATGACCCATAATTTTTTACTTCTAAATTCGACAAAACTGAAGTTATTGTACTCGGCCCTAAGCACCCTAGAGAAACCCTATCTAATCATCTAATCAGTCTGGATGGCATTACTTTGGCTTCCAACTCCACTGTAAGAAACCTTGGAGTAACCTTTGACCAGGACATGTCCTTTGTCCCTCACATAAAGCAAGTCAGTAGGGCAGCTTTCTTCCACCTGAGAAACATTAGGAAAATCAGAAATATTCAGTCTCAAGAGGATGCAGAAAAACTAGTCCATGCATTCGTAACTTCTAAGCTGGACTACTGTAACTCATTACTATCTGGATGTCCAGACAAATCTCTGAGAGGCCTTCAGTTGATTCAGAATGTTGCTGCACGAATATTAACAGGAACTAGAAAAAGGGATCACATCTCTCCTGTGTTAGTTTCTCTTCATTGGCTGCTGGTAAAATTCAGAATAGAATTTAAAATCATTCTCTTACTGGCCAAGTTCCATCATATCTCAGAGAGCTCATAGTTCCTTACTGTCCTGGTATGCCACTCCACTCTCTAAATGGAGGTTTACTTGTGGTTCCTAAAATTTCCAAGAGTAAATCGGGAGGCAGATCTTTCAGTTATCAGGCTCCTCTTCTATGGAACCAACTTCCAGTATCATTCCGGGGAGTGGACTCTTTAGCAATTTTGAAGACCAGGATTAAAACTTTTCTGTATGACAGAGCTTATAGTTAAAAAGTTAAAGTTCATTTACTCTTTAGCTATGCTGCTATAGGCCTAGACTGCTGGGGGAAGGACTGAGCACCTCTCTCTCTCTCTCCCTCCCTCTCCCACTCCCTCTCCCCCTTCTCTCTCTCTCTCTCCCTCTTCCTCTCCCCTCTCTTTCCCTCTCCCTCTCCCTCTCTCTCTCTCCCTCTCTCTCTCTCCCTCTCTCTCTCCCCCTTGCATGCGCCGACATACTGACAACCTCCAAAATCCCAGTTCCTCTCAGTTCCAAACATGTGTATTGCATTTACTAACCATGTTTTCCCAAAGTGTCTGTCTCTCCCAGTTCCTCTTCTCTCTCTCCCTGTCCTCATCCTGCAGGTGATGAATCATTGCCATCCCATGTTCCTGCAAGGAAGTTTTTCCTTGCCACTGTCACCAAGTGCTTGCTCATTGGGGGATCTGTTGGGTCTCTTTAAATAATTTTATAAAGAGTTTGGTTTAGACCTGCTCTATATGTAAAGTGCTTTGATGTAACTTTGTTATGATTTGGTGCTATGCAAATAAATCTGATTTGATTGATTTGATTTGATTTGAAAGTCTTCCGACGAAAGTGGCACAAGCCTAGGCGCGACGGACCTTACAAAGTTATAAGAACAACGCCAACGGCTTTCAGGTGGAAGGAAGTAAAATGTGGCAATCTGGGACAGATGAAGCCAGTGCCAACCAGGCCCTGACAGGCCCAAGAAGATCCTAGTGACTACAGGACGCCAGAAGGAGAGCATCAGGCCATGAAAGGAGCCACTCCCATTGACTCAGATGAGTACGATGCAAAAGCAAATACATCCATCCAGACAGTGCTAGGGCCATACCAGATTTCCTACACCAGGTTCACGGCACACCAACCCTGACAATTAAAAAAAACAAACAAACAAACAAACAAAAATAAAAAACTAAACAAGATGACAACTGTTAACGCTTAATACAGCTTTACATATAGTCCTTGCATACATGTAGAGGCGTGATACTTGAAGTCAGTCGAGTGATGAAGGTTGAACTCTCCTGGGAAAGGTTCTTTTCTCAGTACCATGTTAACACTCCTGATATAGAAGGTTCAGCAAATGCATTAGAATCGTTTTATTATTTCCACATGCCTGTGCAATGAAGACTTGCTTGCTGCTGGTATATGCAAAGAAAAACAGCTTACACATAGTCGCTCACATATAGGCTGCTAGATGCAATGAAGACCTGCTTACGCATAATAGCTGTACATCAGATTTTGTTGATTGTTGATATAATAAAATTAAATCAAAAGGGAATATCAAAAATCTCCTATCTGGTTGTGTTGCATCTTAAAGTAGGTGGTCACTTGCAGTTTGGGGGCCTTTTGAGTTGGCTGCCACTAACAGTTGTAACACAATAAAGAGATAACGTTCCTACCTGATTTATTTGACATGATAGGATCATGTCAAAAGGGGGAAATGTTGTAATTGGCTTTGTTTTAAGACATCATGTATCCTTAATTTGTACTTTTCCACTGAATCTAAGTTTCTGTTTTGCACTTGTCCACTGAGCTCATGTTACTAAATTACTAAAGTTAAAAGAAGAAATGAGGGGGAATGCTGGTAGGGGAGGTAGCCTGTCTTTGGATTGGCTGGACCTAAATTTAGGAAAATGAGGAGCCGATTTGGCCAAGGCAGCCATGAGTGCTGCCATAGTTCTGATTCTGGTTTCTTTTTTGACATTTTGCATCGTGCCCATGCTGAGGAGACAGTGCTTGCGAGCAATGGAGAGACAAACAGACATGATGATGGGCCTGCAGGGAGCTTGGATGATGAATGGACTGGCAAATGGATAAATGACTCACATGTGTCCAGTGGTCCAAGGACTACTGGGGGACGTGGACTTGTTCTTAATACCGGATTAATTGAACAATGCTGATGATTCGGAGGAAAAATCGGAGTAAGAGGAGAAGGAGTTCTGAGTACGGTGAGAAAAAGGGACACAGGTATTAAGGGAAATGTGTTGGAATGGAAAGGAGCCAGACAGGGGGGACATGGAGATTAAGACGTGTTGATGGACTCAGTGGACTGAATTGCACCACAATATACAGAATTATGCAACCTGTAAGTCACCAATATCCTGAAATATCATATCATATACATCATATATTTTGACGTAGGTATTAGCAGTAAGAATCAGTGTATCACCACAGACGTAATTGTCATATCAAAATCCACTCATTGTCTGAGTTATTATGAAAATGTGTTGTGTTGATGGTTCACGGTTCAAGGTGTGACTTGAGGAGTTGGTCGCCTTTGGGGAAGGGGCCATGGGAGAATGCTGAAAGGTTTTTCGCTCCCATACATCTCTGAAGTTGTGAACTGTCTCATGTATTCCAAGTGTATCCGGATGAATGTTACCATTATCACAGTAATGTTGGACTTATGCAATATCTAGTATATCATATCATTTTTATGTTTCAGTATCAGTTTTCAGTATATCATCTCATTTTGTGTTTTAGTTTTGCAATGTTATGTTATCCATCGTTTTATAATCAACACATTTAGTTTAAATCACTATAGTGATTTCAAGGGGGATATGTAGGGGAAGTGCTGGGTCCAGAGGCCTTGTCTCTGTTAGGGCATCAATATGACAGTCAGGTCATCAGGACCTGTACTGGCACCAAACAAGTCAAAACAATAAGTAGAAGACATCTGGGGTGTCAGGAAAGAGAACTAAACCACACGCGTACACACACACACACACACACACACATTGTTTTGCGTAACCACCATGGTCAAGGTTCAAGATAAGGGTGAAGGCTATCTATGCAATCGATTACCCCAAGAGTTTCAGTGTTTTGCTACATTTTTTTTGTGTATATATTGTCAGTACTGAAATGCTTGTCTACTTCAAAGTTGGTTGAACTGGCGTTGACGAAGAGACCAGGGGGATACAAGGGGTATCATTAAGGAGTACAACCGCACCAAAAGTCTAAGCAACTCCTCACGACGTCAGATGATCAACATCCTTGTGGCTGACATGACAGAAACTCATGGATAATTTGATTGTCTCTGATAGAACTTTGTCTCCCATGTTTGTTGGGAAACCATGTTGTTCTTGTGATTTGCTTTGCTGTTTAACGTATTTGAAGAATTTCATGTAACAGTATTAAGTTTACTCTTTTCAGGACGGCCCCACCACGGAAAGTGAGAGAGATGTACGCTCGAGGCATAGTGGAGCTGTTCCCATACTTGATGGATCCCTACTCTAGAAATGGATATGTAAGTCTTTTAACGTGTTTGCAAACTGAGAGCAAATGATTGTTTCCATGTGCTAATAAAATAGTTGCAGTTTAGAGACCTGATGCGTGATTTAAAAATGAAAATAGTGCATTTCTATTTCCATACCATTTAGATTATTATCTAGTTTTACACTTATCCAACTTCCTAATTTCAACTAACTGCTGCTGTTTTTGGAACTAATAAGCCTGTTGTAATTTTGAAGGAACATTTCTATGATGGTGAAAGTGGCAGTGGCTACCTGGCGTGGAACTTATCCTGCAGTTTGGAGAAGGTGTAGCTGCAAGGTTTATGGAAAGGTTAGTCCCGACTGTATTGGTTACAGCTGAAAAATCTTTTAGGGGGGTTAATGACAAGGTCTCAGTTTGAATGTCTCAATCATGAGTTATGGTGTATTTTCTTCACCATCTAAGTGCCCCACTCCTTTCAAGCAAAAGGTCATTCAGCAGTGTAAGGCTCTCCTTACCTCAAGTGACCTTGAAGAGCTTATCCATTGTGCTGAAGCTACATTGAATGAAGAGAAAATTAATGACGACACTCTTGCCCTTGGTAGAGTGGTTTATTTATTTATTTAATTTTTCCAGTTTTATTTCCTCATCTTTTTTGTGCAGCTGTAATTCTTTACCAATGTTTTTAAATTATAACATAGTATGATCATGTAACCTTTAGCTCTTGTTTCCAAATACAGGCTGGGACAGTGATCTTTCATCCATTATCCTCCTCCTCCACCTGATATCTCCCTCAGCCCAAGGCCGGAAAAGACCAGGCAAGGTATCTGCAGCCCAAGCTGAGGAGCATCTTGTATTGTTCAAGAAGGTTTGTGTTATTGCTAATGAGTGTCACACCATGTTGAGTTTGTTTGTGTTTCGTCTCCTGACTTCCTGTTTTATTTTGAAAAGTAACTCTCTTCTCGTTTCAGGTCACTTGCCCTTCCTTGTGCGTCCCAGTCTGATTGTCTCCCCTGATTAACGATTGTCTCCACCTGTTCCCCTTCCCCGTGTGTGGCACAGGATGAGGGGAGATGCAGGCTATTTATACCCAGAGTGTCTCATTTGTTCGTGCACCCCAGCCCTTTGCCTCAAGACCTTGTACCCTGCCACGGCCATGTCTGTTTGAGCCCTTTGTTTGCTTATTGCTTCTCCTCTTTGTGAGTGATTTTTTTTTTTTGTTCTTGCATATTTGTGCCTTGTTTGTTTTTCCTCTGGTCGGAGCAATTTTAAGTTTCTTGAACCCTCCCTTTTGGAGTGATTTTGAGTTATTGTTTTATTTAGTTTATTTCTTGGCCTCTGTGTTTTTTGGAGTAATTTTGAGTTTTGACAATAAAGTCGGCATGTGTTGTTCACCGATCTCTGCATCTGAATCCTGATTTGAGTCCCAGCCTGACAATGAGGAAGTCAAAAATGCTGTGGTGTAAAACTGTTTTACTGCAAAAATCTTTTTGAGCAACACATAGATTATTTCTCAGACTAAAATATTAATCTTTACAATTAGCAATAAGAAATAGACTGTTTTAATCTGTGATTTAAGCTTTTAACTTTGACCTATTCTTTATCCTCAGACTGGAGCAAGTCTTCAAGAACATGTTTATGCAACCAAATATATATATATATATATATATATATGTATATGTGTATATATATATATATATATATATATATATATATATATGTATATGTATGTATGTATGTGTATACACATATATATATATGTATATATATATATATATATATATATATATAAAAAAAAAAAATTGTTCAGGATCTACACATTTTTGCACACTGATGGCTGTTCCGGGTCAAATTTGACCCCCTATCTATTTAAATGGATTTAAGATTCACCACGGAATCTTGAAATGAAATCAAATCAGATTTATTTATATATCATAGCAAAGTTACATCAAGGCACTTTACATATAGAGCAGCTCTAGACCAGACTCAGGTGTTTTTTCTCCATGTACAGTGAAACTATTCATGTCATGTCTGTGTACTTTTAATGGGACAGTAATAACAAAGTTCAAGGGGACCCCTTGACACTGTCAGGAAAACTGTCTGTGTTACACCCGCAGGTCTTTGAAGGCTGATGGGGGAATCAGTGAGAACGTAAAATAGCATAAGAGCAAATATGGTGCATATAAGGAACTGAAGTCATACCAGGTCAGGGGGGTCTTGACACAGACACATCTGCACCTGTAATGTAACAAAATGATCAAAAGATGGGAGGGGGGGGGTATTTCATGTCAAACTGATCAGTATTTCTTAAAATTATTGGTTAAAATTGTGATTGTAGTGTATGTATATATTGAAAGCCCATTAGGCACAAATATCTATTTATTAATCAGAAATACTTTTTTGATTCCTGAGAGAAAATTGAGTACCACAGCAGTTGTTCTCCTATTTTGTATTAATGTTATATTACCATCATACAAACACAACTTGATTATATAAAGCCACTGAATTGAAGAAATACCCTTTTAGCTAATTCATAGCCTGCCAGCTAGCTAGTTGGTATTTGCTAGCACATTATCCAAGCTCTCTCGGAAATCCGTCGCAAAAGTTCAATTTTTTTGAACATACTCGAGGCAAATACCAGACGGGAAAATTACGGAAGGAGGCGCTTCGTAGACATATGGGACATAACGGAGGCTCCTGTAGGAATGAATGGACTTCCGGTTGACTTGCATACGTACACAGAGCTATGAGGAGTCGAGGTGTGAGGGGTTGGGACCAGTGTTGCCAGATCTCGCGAGAGAAACATGCAACCATCTCTATGGAAACCAGCCCCCAAAATACAACTCAACGTTCCAAATAAAAAAAAAAAAAAAGCGTAATCGGTGATGTGAAGCCACCATATTGTGTAAGACAGAGGCCACTGATAACAGTATATATCAGTGGTGTTGTCTTTTTTTTGAACCATGGCACATATTTTACACAAGAAAAAAATCACAAGGCATACCACCAAACAAAATGTCACAAAAAGTGTATATAATGAAATATAATAAAAATCTAGTATCAATTTACTTACTCGCTGTGAAATCTGGGCCTGTTTAGTTGAACAAAAAGCTGATATTCTTGCAGGAATCAAAGAAAGACACACACGAAGATCTTCCTCGACAGCTCTGAGTCTCTCTCTTTTTTTCGTCTTTATAGCAGTCTTGCTTAAAAAACCCAGCTCGCAGAGCTGAAATACCTTTGTTTGCCAGAATGGGGAACACCTTGGCAGCAGTAGGCCAAGAACTGTCCGAAGGTAGATCATCAAAGCTCAGCTTTAGACCACGATTTTGTCTCAGTTCAGTTATTTCTTCCTTCTCCTGCAAAGTCAGGTCCTTTCCAACTGCAGTTGAGCTATATGGGTTCCTATCCCAGTCAAGGCAATCAGTGGAAAGTGAAGGGAAATAACATGACAACTTCTGCTCAACAATTTGCAGATGTGTATTTATTGTCTCACACAGTGCAGCATTGTTGACACCCTGACATTTCTGGGTGTGTGGGCAACATGTCAGTGTTGGCACTTTCCACATGTTGTTTCCAGAGCTGCACCTTTGAATGAAATCCTTTTATTTTATCTGAGCAGGTTTTCATTTCGGCCTTGCATTTGTGTGTTCAGGTCATTCAGATGTTGAAATGTATCTGCCAGATATGCCAGTCTTGCACACCACTCGTCACTTGAGAGCAACTTAGCACCATCATACTTCTCATTTGTCAAAAACACTTTAAGTTCCTTCCGCAGTACGTACACACAAATTTTGCCACGGGACAGCCACCAGACCTCTGTGTGGAGCAGTAACACTTGATGCTTCGCTCCCATTTCCTCACACAGTGATGCGAACATGCAACTTTTTACAGGTCTTGTCTTCACAAAGTTTATCATGTGCACAGCATCTTCCAGTACAGGAGCTAGGTCTAGGTTCAACAAACTCTGAGTCTAACCCTGAACTCTGAGATAGGAAACTCAGAGTTTTCGGTTCCAGAAAGGCTGATTTCAGTTAGCTTGATCAACTCGGAGTAGTTTCACCTGGAGTTAAGCGCGTGCACCACAACCATAAAAAGAAAGCATCAATGGAGCCCCGATTCGATGAGTCACCATGGCAACGGGGAAGAGGAGGGCTTTCTTTTTCACCCCAATAGAATTGGACATCTTCATGCACTCATACGACGAGTTTGAACGTGTTTTTAGAAAGAAGTGCAACACCGCTGCAGCTGCAAAAGAGAGGGAGATGGCGTGGGAGAACATTGCTGCTCGGGTTAATGCGTAAGTTTAAATGTAGTCCTTTGCAATCACAATAATATTACAGGGGGAAACTGCTTGAATTGTAGACTTAATTTATTTCATTAAGGTGCAATCCTGCGGGGGAGAGGCGCACTTAGCAGCAGCTTACGATGAAATATCAAACAGGTAAGACCTCGGCATAATCTCATGGGGGTACCTCATTTTGATCATGTTTTATATTGTAAAGTAAATATTAAGTGGCTGTTTGACTGTGCAGTTGTTTTATCCCCAACATAATGCTGTTTTCACACACATAAATGTCATCTATATCATGTTCTGTTAAATAATTAAGCCTATTTAAACTAACACAGACTTCTACTCAGCCAAAAGAAAGAAGGCAGATGGTGGCCCAGCACCACCACCTCTAACGGAGGCAGAATTTAGGAAGACCAGTGGCTGAGGGAATCCCTGGAAGGAGCTCATCCTCTGAGCCCACCCCCCAAAACACAAATGCCTTTATAAAATGTATAAAATTCCCTTTCATGTCTTTTGTTTTTTTCTTTTGTCCCAACAGATTCTGATGGTGCTATCTGCCTGGTGGAGCCCCCTGACACCACAACAGACTTTGTAACTGTAAGTAGGCAATACTCCAAAGATTTTTCCAAATGGTAGTTTAGGTATACTGAAACATATCACTCATCTAGGATGAAGAGTACGAGGAAACTGTGTCTGCTGCCTTTAGAGAGGGGGATCCAGAAAGGCCTATAGAGGTAACATCTTGATATGTTACTGATAGTTCACTTCTCATTCACATTTCTTAACATTGTGTGACATTTAGCCTACACTGAAGTATGAACACATTCTCATCCTTTTTAACAGGGCATGGCTGGGCAGCAGCAGGAGGGTCCCTCAACTTCCACTGCATAGATTGACACAGTGAGATGGATGTTCAGTAAACATCAGAGGTTCATTCTGTTCATGTGCAACTGTATCATTTAATGTCTCCCTTATGTATTCCCAGTTACCAGTAAAAGAGATTTACAAAATTCACCTGCTGAAAAAAATCAAAAAAACTGACAAAGAAATGCAATACTTGGATAGCCAGATTAGGAGGGCAGATCTAGCAATTGAAATACAGGAGCACAAGTTAGAAGTGGGTGCATGGTCACAGGTGTATTATGTTAATTATGTAAACTGTTGGAAAATTAACTAAACTTGTATTTGTAGGAAATAAAGAAGACCAAATTAAATGTGTATTATGTCTTTATTTGGCTGCTGTGGTGGTGGTGATGATGGTGACTTAATCTCTGAAGTGATTATGGCATACAGTTGCCTTACTCAAGTGCTCTGCATCTCAGATGTTGTACAAAAAACTCCCATTTGCAAAGAAACGCAGCGCAACACACAATTTCTGCTGGGATGTGAGAGCATGACTACGGTTGGTAATGTTGCAAATGTAAGGATGGATTATGTTGTGTATGTAGATGATGGACTGTACCACTCAAAACGATAATTGTCTGGAAATGCTAGAACATCTATGCGCGGTCTGATAACCATCTCCCGACAAATATTTAACAGACTCCGAGTTTCCACTAAACCTGCTTTTTGAAACGGGCCCCTGGATGTCGCTCTTATACTCTGTTTACAAATCTTTTGGTGCGCCTGAGCATGGCAGCTGGTCCATCGGTGGAAACACTTACACAGTTTTGCCACTTCACCTCTTTGCTCAAGCTGCTCTGACACAACTCGAAAAATTTCCTTTCCTGTTGTTCTTTCTGGCAATTCCTTCAAAACAGAAAGTTTTCTCTGGTGGTGTCTCCAACGACAGAGCGCACATTTGCCATAAGTTGTGCATGTCCACTGATATCCATAGATTCATCGAATTGAAATGCAAATTTCCCACTGATGCTCAACTTTTCTAAAACTATCTTCTCAATGTCTGCAGACATGTCTTCAATACGTCTGCAAATTGTATTATTTGAGAGAGGGACTTAGGCTATTTCTTTAATGGCGGCAGGGCCAAGCATCTCTTTTAAGATAATTTTGCAGGCAGGCAGTATTAATGTCTGTGCCACAGTGTGTGGCTGTTTTGATTTAGCGATGAGTTCAGCAACTTGGTAGCTAGCTTTAAGAGCTCTCTCATTCGTTAAATCAAATCAAATCAGATTTATTTATATAGCACCAAATCATAACAAACTTACATCAAGGCACTTTACATATAGAGCAGGTCTAGACCAAACTCTTTATAAAATTATTTAAAGAGACCCAACAGATCCCCCCATGAGCAAGCATTTGGGGACAGTGGCAAGGAAAAACTTCCTTTAAGAGGCAGAAACCTCGGGCAGAACCAGGCTCAGGGGGGCGGCCATCTGCCTCGAGAGAGAGAGAGAGAGAGAGAGATCGGGGGGGGGTGCAAAGCTGGGGGGGAGAGAGGAGAGAATGAGAGCAGGATGAGGGGATAGGCAATACAGCAGATTATACGGCCGCAGGAGCTGGCCCTTTCAAACAATGAAGGGCAGCCAATCATGGAGGGGATACAAGGGGGTTATCAATCAGACCCTGGTGCTGGCAGCTCCCAGCAGCAATTCTTTGTCCAGGGTATGTATAAGTGCTTTGGTGGTAAAATACTAAATGCATATTTATTGTTTCTCAAATGAGAAAAGTCTTAATCTAATTTACACATACCCTTGCTGACACCCACAGAGGTAACTTTCAAAGGAAGTTGTCATGTACTCTTATCTTTGTTTGCTGTGTTGAATCCACTTTATTCATTTCTCTTAAACTTTTCCACAGGTGGAGATCAATGATGAGGAGACACTTTCAGTGTATTCAGAGGTACCTTTGGGGGTAGATATCTTAATAATATAAATAAGAATTTAATTAAAATTTAAATTCATCTTTTTAAATTAGAAATGATGAAGTTTCTTGCACATTAATGTCACAGGGAGAGGACATAGCCTTTGTCTTATCTGCATTTAACACCAGCTTTAGCCTTTGCAGATGACACTGGACTACGTCAAAAGCAGTCTGTAAAAGCATGAAGGCTTGCACAGCACATGGTGCAATACAATAAATGATCGTGTCGTTGGCATAAAAATGATACAGGGCATCGGACAGGTCATTACAAAGATAGAAGAGATAGAAGACAGAATAGGTCCCAACACTGAACCTTGTGGTACCCCTTGGAAACCGTTAAGCAATTCGATGTGGACCCGGCCATCTGAACACACTGATCGATTCATTAGATAGTTTTGGGACCAGGAAACTGTGTAATCTGATAAGCCGATTTTGTGTAATATGTCAACCAGGATATAATGATCTACTGTGTCAAATGCCTTTGATAAATCTATAAATAAGGCTACACACACTTTCTTTAGGTTGAGCGCTTCCATGATGTCATTTAAGACCTTAAGAGCTGCAGAAACGGTGCTGTGCTTTTTTTTAAAGCCAGATTGGTGTTTTGATAGGATGTAGTTTTTGTCAAGTGAAATCTTTTAATTGATTACTACCAAGCCTGTCGAAAACCTTAGCTAGAATGCACAGCTTCGAGATTGGCCTGTAGTTGTCCAGTTTTGAAGGATCCCCTCCTTTTAACAAGGGTAAGACAAAGGCAGACAATTTGAGAAAATGGGGTCCCAGCTGATCAGGACCTGCAGATTTCTTGGGGTCCAGCTGTTTCAATTCTCTTAATACATATAGGAAGAAAACTGAAATGGGGCTTCTACATTGTCTCTGACAACAGGCAAGGCATTTCCAGTTCTAGCTAGATAGTCAGGACTGGTTGACTTTTTGCCCGACTCAAATAAGAAACCTGCTGCAATAAAATGCCCAGTAGACAGATAGATAGCCTTTATTGTCCCATGGGGAAATTTGTTTTCACAATCTGTCACAGAAACAAAAACAAAAAAAACATCACCAACAACCATCAAGCACAGACATGTAAATACACGCACAATACATGAGCTACCAAACATGAGCGAGAATACACACACCAATGCACGAAACATCACCGAACATTGAACAATGAACACATGAGAAGCACTCAGGAGGGCTGCTGGGTCTATATAGGGTTATTGAGGGAGGTTGTTGAGTGCTGAGATGGTAGATGGGACAAAGCTTTTGCTGAAGCGAGCCTGTCTCCATCTCAGGGTCCGGTATCTGCGACCAGATGGCAGCAGTGTGAAGTGTGGGTGGAGGGGGTGGTCCGAGTCACTGATTATTGATTGTGTGAGGCGTGTGACTGCTCTGTAGTTGAGCTCTGTGAGGTTGGGTGTGGGATGGTTGATTATCTTGGATGCGGCGTGTGTTATTTTGGTGAGTTTGTTCCTGTTGGTAGTGGGCAGCATGTTGTAGAAGCAGGGGGAACAGTACAGAAGGTTGGGTTGGAGGATTTTGGTGTACAGTAGTAACAGAAGGTGGGGGGCAACAGAGAGGGCACGGAGTTTGCGGATGACATGGAGTCTGTGCTGGGACCTTTTGTGAATGTCTGTGATGTGTTGATCAAATGTCAGTTTATTGTCTATGGTGAGTCCAAAGTATTTGAAGTGACTGGCCTGTTCAACTGTTTGGTTATGGATGGAATTGGGGACCAGTCCAGAAGGCGGTGTGCATGAGGTGTGGATGATCATGTCTTTTGTCTTGACTACATTCAGCTCCAGGAAGTTGTCAGTGCACCACAGAGTGAAGTGAGAGATGGAGTGTTGGTAGGCAGTAATTGAGTTATTGTCACTGAGTAGACCTAGGACAGCAGTGTCGTCTGTTTACTTGAAGTATGTAGTGACTGGTGAGGGGCGGAGAAAGAGGGTGTAGAGAAAGGGGCTGAAGACACAACCCTGTGGGGCTCCGGTGTTGGTGATGATGGTTGATGATGTGACTGTGCCTATCCTTACAGCCTGTGGTCTATTGGTGAGGAAGTCATGGACCCAGCGGATGAGGAGTGGAGATATATTGAGTTGACGGGGAGCTTCTTGATCATCTGGTGGCGTTGAATTGTATTGAAGGCTGAGCTGAAGTCGATGAAGAGGATGGATGCGAAGGTGCCAGGTGATTCCAGGTGTTGAAGGAGGGGGTGGAGGAGACTTGCTACAGCATCCTCCGTCCCTCATCTGGCCCTGTATGCGAACTGATGTGACTCCAGCTGTGGACTGACAACTGGCAGGATGATGTGGAGGATGAGTTTTTCCAGGCACTTCATTATGATGGAAGTGAGTGCAATGGGGCAGTAATGATTTGGTTCAGAGGGGCGTGGTTTCCTAGGTACGGGGATGATGGTTGAAGTTTTCCAGATGGTGGGGATGGATGCTGACCTGTATGAGTCCCAGAAGATGGAATGAAGAGGGGTGGGCCAGTTCTATGGCGCACAGCTTTAACACCTTGGCTGGGATGTTGTTGGGCCCAAGTGCGATATTAAAAGAGTTTAATATCTCAGACTTGCAGTTATCATGCACGATCCATTGTTGATGAAAGACGGTGGTTCAGTGGAGGAAACCTCCACTAGAAAAAGAACTGATCGCCTTCCAAAACGTTTTGGAATCATTTAATTGCTTACTGGTTTCCAAAAGATAGTACTCTGCTTTTGCTCTCTATAGCCTGATTACAGCGATTTCTGAGTTGTCTAGAATTGAGCCAGTCAGCATCTGTTTTACTTTGTAAATCCAAAGGCAAGATAACTTTCATGGTATTGTGTATTCTTTCTTCTGACCACAACTCATGCTAGGGCCTTCATCTGGGTCGGAATTTTCTCCAGGACCCAGGTCAGATTGAGTACGTTTTCTTTTCAAATATTTATCCATCGCTATTAGCTGCGCTGTCTCACTCAAAGCATGACTATGTACTTCTGTATTTAGCGCGATACATCCAACAGATGGCAGTGGGACGTTCAACTGCCCTCTAGTAGTAGAAGAACATTTACTTGTTCTGCCTGTCACAACACACTGTTCGCTTAGAGTACCAATCAGTTGAAATTGGATAATCTTCCACGGCACACCTATCTGCCACAGCACAGTGGTTGGGAATCACTGGTCTACGTGATACGCTGGTATATGCTGTATACCCACTAGAAGAGGTCAGTGATTTCCTTATAACCTCTTAAAAATGCGCGATGATACACAACAACATCATTTTGTGATTGCACTTTCACCCTTTCACCCCTTCTGTGTTTCTCACTTTTGGACGTCTGGGACATTCATCGCCTGTGGCCTGCGACCTGTTGCTAAGCAACAGCAACACACTTTTTACGGCTCTGACAAACCCCGTGAAATTATTTGTTTCTCTATCAGAATATGATCAGCCTACCATTCAAGTTAGCGAGCGCTAAACACGAAGGTTTTCCCCCACTACGACTATGACAGAAGAAGAGACAGGTGAGGTGGCTGTCCTAAATAAGGTGACAGAGAACAAGAATGGCGCTACCGCAAAGTTACCCGGTAAGTGAAATTAGTATGGTTATCTGTAGCAAGGGATAGTTGGTTAGAAATAGCTAACTTGACCAACATACTGCATGTGTGTGTGTGTGCGCGCGCGCATGTTTGTAGGTTTGTGTTTGTGTGTGTATGTGTGTGTGACATATTGATAACGCATAATCGGTCTCAAGATGCATACTCTATGCATTAGTGAGTGGGATGGTGTTCATGAGGTGTTGCTTCGAGACAGGAGACAATGCATCTCTCTAGGATGGATGAGTACAAATATACAGTATAACAGTATACCCACTACAAAAAATACATGCATACATATATATGCAAAGAAAACAATAAACTGACAGTAAACACATCTTTCATCTATACAAAATCTGAAACCTTGAAAAGTTTAAAGGCTGAAATCGTTTTGTGTTTTAGTGTGTTATGTTATGTTTTGAACCCCCCCCCCATTTTTAACATTTATTTATTTATTTTTCATTGATGTTTGGGAGCTACTATTGCTTTAACATCCATTATCCATCACGCCTGGCATCAACCCTGGAGTTTCTGCAAGGGTATGTCTTTTTGGCTTTGATGAGGTTTAACTAACAGTTTCCCTTTACTGACTTGTCATTTTACTTCATATAAGTGCCTTTAAAGTAATAGCTTGAATAAAAAGTTATCATTGTGAAGATTCTTGTTAATCTGAAGATAATTTATTATTAATACAGTTGTCTGCCTTTCTTGTGTTTCCACAGGTGTTTTTTCTCCATCAATCCAGAAAAGGGCAATAAATATAACAGTCAAGCTTCTAGTCTACACTACTTTAGACGGATGTGCAGAGAGTGTGTGCATGCTCCTTGCAGACATATTTCTTGCATAGCGAACAAGTCATGCTGGTCTTAGAATCATTTCGGTTGGGACAAACCTGACACCTTCCACGCTGTTCCAAAACATCATTGACAGTAAACCTTTTCCTAGAGGACATTTTCAAGAGAGAGAGAGTGTGCAGATTGCAATATACACATAGCACAATGAGGAATGATTTGGATAGAGGGCTGCCGTGCAAGCTTTTATGTCTGCTCCTCCCTTATTTTGCATGAACTACCAATGTCCTTGCGGGAACCCCGCCCGCCCTCCACAGCGCTGGAAATATCAGCTCTTCTTCGGTAGGTATGAGTAGTAGGTCACACATACGCACACACATATTCATGTCCATTCATGTGCATAGTTTATTTAAGAGCGACATTCAGAACTAAAGCCGTTATTGTAACTGTAACAGTTCCTGTGACTGATAGTGTCACTGTCACTCTCAGTGTCGATACTGACATTCTTTGCATCTGCGTCACACCGGGGAAAACTCAAGGAATGGTTTCCATAGTTCAAAGATTGATCATTGTGCATATCAGTGATGACATATCAGTTATTTTTTTTTTGTGAATTAAACATTCATGAGCTGAAGAGCATCCTCTGTATATGAGCTAGCTGCCATATCATTTCTTAGGTGAGCCATTGCCACAAAATTGTGCTTAAGGGCTTCCCTGGGAGTAATTCGCAGTTCAAGGTTTGGATTGAGGCAGAAACTCAGGAGATCCAAAAATTTCCTTCTGTCTTTGTATTCCACATCATCTGTTTTTGGTGGATATGTCATTACTGCATCTTCTAGATCCTCGACAAAATCAAAATATCCATAGCAAATTTCTAGCTCTTCACCAGTTACCGCCTCGTACTCCTCTGGTGTCCTTAGTCTCCATTCTACGTCCCAGACTAAATATATCCTTGTAGTTTGTCCAGAAAGCAGGTGGTGTTTGGCTGGCTGACCTACCATGTGGACCATGGATTTATGCGGTGGTATGGACATACACCAACCTCCACTTCGCTTGATGGACGGGCCAAACCAAAATCGATTAGCTTGATCTTAAATGGCTGATGCCTCCGATTGACGAGCATGATGTTGTCCAGTTTCAGATCTGTGTGCATGATGCTGACTCTCTTCAAGGCTTCAAAAGCTACCAGTAGCTGCTGGGTTACTGGACGGATTTCATTTAGAGTAAGCGGCTCCTGACCCTTCCACAGCAGGTCCAACAGGCTCATGTCCAGCATTTCAAAGGCAAGACAAGAGGAGTCGCTGCATGTGAAAAGATCAATGAACCTAAAAATATTGCTTTTTTTTGGGTCAAGAGCCCAGACTGTCTCCAGCATCTCCACTTTCCATTCAACTTCGCTTTCTTGGGTCTCTTTGTGGATCTTGACTGCCACTAATTCTTTCGTGATCAAATTCTGACACTTGGCAACTTTTCCAAAGTAGCCTTTTTTTTTTTTTCGAACATATACAAGAAAATGTCACCATTTATACATACAAATGAAAGAGATGACTATAGACCAACAAACAAACGAAAACAAAAACAAAAAAAATTTAAAAAAGCTCCATATGTTCGAAAAAGGAGTAGGAAGAATTCAACACTTTTTAAAATTCCTTCCCCTTTTTAACTATTCCTCAGTTTGTGAAAACATTTATTCTGTATAAATAAGCATATACAAATATGAATATACCTAAATAAATATACCATATGCATTAAATACAAATGAACAATCAACACTATTTTACTCATATCCCGCATCACTCTCACAGTTTACACCCTTCTTCTTGCATATACTTGTTTAGAAATATGTTTTTGTACCTATTTTTAAACATATTTATGTTTGTACTTTGTTTTATCTCCGTTTCCAAACTGTTCCACACGGTCACCCCACAGCTCGACACGCAAAAGTTTTTCACGTTTGTTCGAACCTTTTGTTTTTTTAAATTTAAGTTTCCCCTTATGTTATATCCTCCCTCCCTTTCTGTAAACATTGCCCGTATATTATTTGGTAACAGATTATTCCTTGCTTTGTACATCATTTGTGCTGTTTTGAATTTAACAAGATCCAGAAATTTCAACATTTGTGATTTTATAAAAAGTGGGTTTGTGTGATCTGTGTATCCTGTTATTTATTATCCTTATTGCTCTTTTCTGTAATGTGCATATCGGCTGTAGAATGCTTTTGTAGGTGTTTCCCCAGACATCGACACAGTAAGATAGATATGGTAATATCAGTGAACAGTATAAAGTATGCAATGATTTATAGTCCAGAATATGTTTTGTTTCCCCCAAAATTGCATTTTTCCAGTTTAGGTATTTTACATGGGATTTCCAGCAGATTTTGTAATCCAAGATCACACCAAGAAATTTGATTTCTTGTACTCTTTCTATTTTGGTGTTGTCTATTATCAGTTCTAAATTACAATGCTTTTTGGGTCTCCCAAACAGCATGATCTTTGTTTTGCTTAAATTTCATGATAATTTATTTCTGTCGAACCATAGTTTTAGCTTTATTTCTGTTGTTGTGTGCAAAATCTGTTGCAAATTCTCACCGGAACAAAAAATATTAGTGTCATCTGCAAACAAAACAAATTTTAGTAGTTGTGATACTTTCCATATATCATTCCTTCTCAACTGAAGGAAGTTGAGATCACTGAGAACACTGAGAACACCCTGGGGCTGCTTTCCCGGATCAACGTACTCAAAGATAGAATCCAGCTCAGGATTTTAGCAGATTCCATTCTCTAAGGAGTTTTCCCTGCTCAAGATGTTCATCACAGACCACAGCAGTGAGCCTCTGACAGAATAAAATAAGATCTCACTACTCCTACATGTCTAGCTGTGTATGACCAGAATGCTCACACACTTCAAATTAAATCAAATCAGATTTATTTATATAGTGCCAAATCATAACAAAGTTTTGTGGCTTGGTTTGTGGTTAGTAAATTTACCAATCCACGAAGTCACCGTAACCTTAGAAATGTTCAGAGCCTTGGAGAATACCAGGTCCAGAGTGTGTCTTTTGTTGCCTGTGGGCTCTATATCACATGCTTGGTCAGTCCATAGTTATCAAGAACACAACATAGTGCTTTGGTGCCTCTGTCCAGGGGTCAGAGTCATCAAGGAAAGTAGCACAGTATCTAGGTGCCCTGTGCAAATTTAGGACCATAGCATGAAAAAAGAATTTCTATTGAAAAGAAAGAAGCAAAAGTCTAACATTAGTAAAGACGAGCCATCTGGCAAGTCGTTCGTTCCTCAATGTAGAAAATTTCTACATTGAAGAATTAAGCATGTGAGTAAGGCTTCAAGTTTATTTCAACTCACATAGTAAAGTTGAATCAAGTTTTTTATTTAATTGAGCAGTTAGAATGTGAAGTTGAAAATGCTTACAGTATTTTCTCCCTGCCGCACTTAAATTGATCTTTATTTTATTACTTATTTTTATTTACCTACCAAGACCCAGGTATGCTTTTATTTAAAAATGACCATCCTTTGTTCAGGGAATTGTGTTTTATGTTTTCAGTTTCACAAAAAAAAGAAAAACAACGGGGTGTTTTATTGTTTTGGTTTTTTGGGGGGCGGGAGGCATTTCTACGTACCAAAAATATACTGAACCGTGACTTTAGGAGGGAAAGAGGATGACATGGATGGGATTTGGGAGGTTGAAAAATATGAATCCTGACTGGTAGCCGTTGGTGAGGGGGGGTGAAGCATCATCTTCTTCAGATGATGTTTATAAATAGGGTTCACTTCAGGCAGGGGCTATGGGAAGAGATGGATTACAACGGGAGAAAAACAGGTTAGAGGTTTTACTCCAGTTTTACTCCTGACTTTTTAAGGTAAAATCTATATGTCTGCAGTTCCAGAGGGTTATGAAAACGTCAGGTAAAGTGCACATAATGGACAGTACATGAAGTTGAAAGCCATGTGGTCAGTGTCAACAATCAATTTGCCACTGATAAACACTAAGGATTCACAGAGCTGTCTCTGTTCATCAGTGACGTCTCCTTTCAGTGCTTTCAGACTGTTGCTTCACAACTTAATCCGCCCTGTGTGCAGGATGATGGTTTTCACAGCTGGATGAGCAAAAAGCCCAGCAGGCCAATTGTGTTTAGAAAGGCAGTTGGAGAAAGAGCTAAGTGTGACTGAAAGACAGATGAAGAAGCTTTGTGTATGTGCATGTGTCCTTATGTGTATTAAGAGACAGACAGTGAAGTGACTCTGCTAGAAGGATCAGGACGGAGGAAGACCACCGACATCCTTCCAACATTCGAAAAACCTGCTCATGCCTGATTACTCTGGGAGAAAAATGCCACATAGCCTTATTTGGGAGGCGTTTGATTATTTTAGAGTGCCCGGAGTAGTTGTCAATTTAGTAAGAGCATATTTCCAGGATATCAGACTATGTTTAAGCACAGCAGGCTTTACAACAGGTTGGCAGAGGCTAGAAACAGGCATTGTGGCAGGGTGTACGATTTCTCCATTAGCATTCACAATGGTGATGGAGGTAATTATTAGAGCTTAATTAAGTGGGTTGTAGGTGGAGAGAGGCGACAGGATGGGATGCACCTCACACCAATTAGGGCCTACATGGATGATGTGACGTTGGTAACTACAACGGTGCCATGTATGAAAAGAGTACTTGAGAGACTTAATAAAAACTTAAAGTGGGCTAGTATGAAAATCAAGCCTAGTAAGTCTAGAAGCATCTCAATAAGTAGAGGGAGATTAAGTGATCGAAAGTTTGTAATAAATGAAGAGGAAATTCCAATAATTAGGGAAAAATCAGTAAAGAGTCTAGGTAGGTGGTACAAGGCAGACTTGCACGATGGAGAGCAGGTAGTGCAGTTTAGGAAGGATGTTGCTGAGGGACTGGGTAGAATAGATAAATTAGGGCTTCCAGGAAAGTTGAAGCTGTGGTGTTTGCAGTTCGAATTATTTCCCAGGTTGATGTGGCCACTGTCTGTATATGAGATTCCGTTATCTGCTGCAGAGAAAATGGAAAGATTAGTAAGCTCTTACATTAGGAAGTGGCTAGGTGTTCCTGGATGTTTAAGTACTGTGGCACTGTATGGGAAAGGCATACTTCAGCTCCCAGCATCTAGTCTAGTGGAGGAGTTTAAATGTACTAAGGTTAGGACAGAGCTCCTGTTATCTGGGAGTAAAGATGTGGTTGTTAGTAAGGTGGTTCCAAACCCAACCAAGGGGAGAAAATGGAATCCAAGAATGGCAGTGCAGGAAGCGAAAACAACCCTTAGGCATACAGAGATTGTGGGTAATGTGCAAATAGGCCGGGGAGGCTTGGGGCTTGGCCCAGGCAAACCGGTGTGGAGTAGAGCAGGTCCCAAAGAGAAGAGGAAGCTAGTTGTGGAGCAGATTCGTAGACAGGAGGAAATATTAAGGGGTGCAAAGGCAGTGGCTCAGGCTGAGCAGGGACAGTGGTTGAACTGGGAAGGTGTAGAGAAGAAAAAGCTTAGTTGGAAAGAGCTGTGGAGTATGGAGGAAAGTAGTATTAGCTTTTTGATAGGGGCAACATATGATGTATTGCCAACTCCCCAGAACCTAAAACTCTGGGTAAATGGAGACCCGCTATGTTCATTGTGTTCAGGTACTGCAACTCTAAAGCACATCCTGTCAGGTTGTAAGGTTACTCTGAATGTATTTGTTAAGCAGTTGCTGTTGCATGCATTGAGCCTCATGCTTTTGACGCACTCAGTGGTCAGATTTACTCGTATTTTGCTGTACATTTCTTTAGCTTCTTTCCACCTGACGGTTTTGTCAGTGTGGCTTAGAGAGTTTTCTGTTGGCTAATTTCAAATCATGGTTTTTCAGAGGGTCATTAAATGAAATGTTTCTTTCGTTATAATTTCAGCCTCATGGACATTGGAGGACAAAAGGTGCCATCTCCATTTGGTTCAGGAAAGCAAAAGAAAAAAAAAGTTAAATCAATGCATAGATGGATGCTTTATTCATCCCATGGGGAATTCCAAATAGATTTCAAATTAAAGGAAATAAATAGCAAACCAAAATTATTCATATGTTATAATGAGAAACGCACAGCTTCCTCTCCTCTACAGTTGCTCCTATCATAAGTTTAGTTTGTGAAAAAGCTCTGAACCTCCCAGCTTTCACATTATCTTCATGATGCTTATCTGCTTTCGGTGACCTTTTACATCAATGTAGCATAAACATCAAACTAAACATTCAGTGCTGCTCCAGACCTCTTCCTCCTTCTCCTCCTCCTCACGTCAACATACACATTCATCCTCCCCTTTCCTGTTGACCAAGAAACACTCAGGTATTTTCACTAGTCTGCACTTGTGTGTGTTGTGTTGAGATCTGTGCTTTTATAAAACTTTATCCTTTGTAGTCTGTCTTTTTTTGTTGTTTTTCAAAGACTTAAAGGGGTGAAGGCTTCTTTTTCTTTCACCATCAGGGACAATGTAACATCACATTTAGACTCAATATTTCACTTCTCCTTTCACTGCTTGTACAATGTCCACAGTTTGTGTGGGTTTCGTCTGAATAGCTGAATATTGCAGGACTACTGGTTTACCGCAGTGTCTTTTATAGTGGGTTATAGCTGTCAATATGACAGGCCATCCAGGGGCCTTTTAGCTTTGTTTATCAGTTGTACTTTCAGGGAAAAAAGAGATCCAGCAACATGAAGTGTCTATGACTGTTAGTGAACTAACTAACTAGTTTTGTGAACACACAACAAGAAACATGCAATGACCGTATCGAGGTACTTTCATGCCCAAATCAATACTTTCAAGGGCCGTGTAAGAGCTGACTATTATTAAATCCTGGCTCCAGCTTTTGACTCAACAACATAAATCATGACTCAAACTGTAATTGGACAACCGCAATCCTTTCAGAAACAGCCATCCCACACCGTTCCTGTCTCTATTGCAATGTTACTTAATTGTAGCATTTTATATCTGCAGAAAATGACAAACTTTTATCAATCACGGTAGATTTTGTTTGCCTCACTCTCAAGTTTCCTGTGAAGTCACCTCAGCACTTCGGCTGGATATTTTGACTAAAAACCCAGAGCTTGTTTGATTGATTGTAATCATAACATGCATCACAGTTTTCTCATGATTACAATGTAGTCTTGATGGGGACTTTTATTATTTAAAAAATTCCACATAGTGATTTTTTTTATCGGGATGTGCACATACATACATTCATTCATCTTCTATCGGTTATCCGCTTCCGGGTTGCGGGGGTGCTGGAGCCAATCCCAGCTCACACTGGGCGAGGGCGGGTTACACCCTGGACAGGTCACCAGTCCATCACAGGGCCAACACACAGAGACAGACAGAGACAAACAACCACTCACTCTGTCCGAAACCGCTCCCTAATCCCTAATTAGTGCACTATGTGGGGAGCTCGTCGTTTTCTAGTGGTGTCCGAAATCTTTTGCGACACAATGCATTGTGAAAAGTAGTGAATAGCTGATGGTCACTAACCCAAGCAAGATATCCCGTGATGCATTGCGCTCGTGGCAAAAATGGCGATTCCAGCAGAACAGAATAGTTTATTTTATAGCACATTTTAAAAACAAGGCAATTACACATGCTGTTTACATGAATGTAAGCAGCATTAACATTGTGCAAAACAGTATAATTAGACATCAGGATCCACACACCTCGGGTCCTGTTTGAAACCATAGACCCTGTTCTAAAAGCCCCTAAGCCGGTCTGTTTTGAAGCCTCCACTGAAATGTGCAATAATTTCCTGAAAACCTTCGTAGATAAGGTTGTTTCCACTAGGGCTCTCATCTCTCCCCTTGCCCTCCCCTCTGACCCCTCTGTCCGTCTCCTGCACGGCTGTGTTTGATAGGTTGGAGCCTATAACCTTGTCCCTTTTATAGGATGTGGTTGACCATATGAAGCCATCAGGTTCCCCTCATGATGCTGTCCCTCCTCGTCTTTTTAAAGAGGTTTTCGCCAGTATGGGGCAGTTGGTCCTGGCGATTATTAACAGCAGTCTGTGTTCTGGTGTTGTCCCCACTGGTTTTAAACATGCAGTAGTGCAGCCCCTGCTTAAAAAACCTGGCCTTGATAACACTGTGTTGGCTAATTTTAGGCCCATATCAAAATCAATATCTCAAAAATCCTGGAGAAAGTCGTCTATGGCCAGCTAAAGTCCTTCCTGGACGAGCACAAAATTCTGGAGGTTTTCCAGTCAGGGTTTAAATCACTGCACAGCACAGAGTCAGCATTGCTCAGGGTTTTTAATGACATCCTCCAGACAGATGACACTGGTGACCGTATGAATCTGGTCCTGTTAGACCTAACTGCTGCCTTCAATACTGTGGACCACAATATTTTAATTTCTCAGCTGCAGCACTTGGGGGGGATTTGCGGTACTGCTATGGGATGGTTCAGATCCTATCTGGCAGACAGAACATTCAGTGTAAGCCTTCGTGGTTCTGAATCCACATCTTCTCCTCTACCATATGGGGTTCCTCGGGGCTCAATTTTAGGGCCTCTCTTTTTCTCACTTTATCTCCTTCCACTGGGTTCCATCCTCAGGAAGTATGGCATCTCCTTTCATTTTTGTGCCGACGACTGTCAGATTTATGTGCCGTTGAAAAAGAAAGATGCCTTTTCCATCAAACCACTTCTTTTATGTCTCAATGACAGTAAAGCTTGGATGTCCCTTAACTTTTTAAGTTTTAAAGAGAAGAAAAGAGAAGTGATGATCTTTGCTCCCAGTGGATCCTGGGAGCATCCTGCTGTTGACTTAGGCCCATTAGCACGGTATGTAGTCAACAGTCTCCAACTTGGGTTTTAAGCGTGGTGGTGAAGTCCTGCTTTTTCCACATCAGGCAATTGGCAAAGGTGAAGCCTTTTCTCTCACCCCAGCACTTTGAATCTGTGATCCATGCCTTCCTCACATATCGGCTGGACTACTGCAATAGTCTTTATTTTGGGATCATCCAGTCCTCCCTGTCACATCTCCAGCTGGTTCAAAATGCTACTGCTGGGCTTTTAACTGGCTCACACAAACGAGAGCACACAACGCCCATTCTGGCCTCCCTCCACTGGCTGCCTGTGCATTTTAGGGTTCATTTGAAGATTCTTTTATTTGTTTTTGAATCCTTAAATGGTCTTGCCCCGCCCTACCTCACTGAGCTGCTCCCCCCTTATGCTCCTGCTCGGTGCCTCAGGTCAACTGATCAGCTGCTCCTGGAGACACCGAGGTGTAAGCATAAGCTCAGGGGGGACAGAGCCTTGTCTGTTGCGGCGCCAAAACTCTGGAACCACCTGCCTCTGCATATTAGGCAGGCCTCCTCACTGTCCATCTTTAAAACCAATCTTAAAACCTATTTTTATTCCTGGCTTTGGAGCTTTTTGAGCATGAGATGTTGCTTCTGTCTTATTGTTTTTTATTGTTTCTAACTGTTTTTATTAGTGTTGTTTTAAAACAACCACAGCTGACACAAAGTGCTGTACATGAATAATCATAAAAACATAAAACATAAAAGTGCTTTATGAATAAAGTTGAGTTAATAATAATTCATATGATGTCACACCAGTGTTAGAGAAAAAATAATAACAATAGATGTAAAAAAAAAACAGATAGTGATGGGTTTTGTGGTCAGTCTGATGCTTTCTGGTGCTTTGATAATGTGAATACAAGAGTCCTGAACAATTAATTAAAACAGCAACAGACAGACACAGACAGAGAGTCCGGCTGGCCAGGAGTCAAACCACTCAACTATCATCACTTCATCTTGAGGTATTATTTATTCTTTGAGGTGTTGGAATATTTTAGGCAAAATAATTGAAATGAACAAGACTAAGAATAACAAGGTTTTTGTATTTTCTGCTCTCATCCATGAACACCTTCAAATGTCAGACAGATTTTGGAACAGGGGATGAAGGCTATTAATTAAAAAGTTTGTACGTGTCTTGGTCTACAACTGAACTCTAAATACGTAGAAATCTCAACACTAAACTGAACCCAGCTACAACTTTGCAATTACAATGCTATGGTAAGTAGTTTTCCCTCTCTTTCATCATGCTGTCTGGGAAGCAGCAAAGCATAAGCACAACACAAGTAATTTAATAAACATGAATGAGTGCATCAACCCAGACTTGGGTAGACAGTGTGTGTGCATATGATTCAAAGATAATGGGAATAAGACCAAGAAACAAAATGAGACATCCTTTCATCCTCATCTGATCTGAGTTGTATCTAATATAGAAATATAATAAGTCTGTTTTTGTTCTCAGTGGCCTGTGCTGTTGTGTGTCTTTGTGGTAATTAATTTGTGAAAATACCAGGAAAATTACAAAGTTCTAAAATCTAATCTACAGATTTAGACAGATGGTGGCCACAGTTCAGCGTTATTTGATGAACAGATGAAACAGACATTGGCCACAGATCTTTAGAAAGAAGACAAATTTTAATGAGACCCTTGAAGGTCCACTGTCCAAACCTCATGGTCATGGTTTCTCAACAGTCTGCAACTTAACAAGGGGGGGTAACCTGTTGATAGTGACTGTTGTTATCCGTTCATACATCTGCTGTTTTTATTATTTTATTTTATTTATTTATTTATTATTAACTATGCAGCTTCATTTTATTGGCATTTTCAGCTCATTAGAAGAAACTTGTGCAGGTACAATGTCATTTCAACATAACCTAACCTGAACAGCTGCACAAAAACCCTTTGATAGGGCCCACAGGTGTTTCTCCTGAGATAGCCCCTGCGGTGGAAACCATACCGGACCTAAATAAGAAAATAAAATACTGATATAAATGCACCTACCTACTTTTTTATTGCAGAAGTTGTTTGGGCATTTTAGACTTATTTGATAGTGTAGGGGCATTATTAGAGAGAAACCAGAGGCATCCAGGAGAGAGTCGTACCCGCCAGGATTGCCAGGACCCGCCAGAATGTGCCTGCTCATGCCAGCATTGTATGTGTCTGTTGCCTCATAGTCATTGTCACTACGCTGACATTTACGCCTCAGTTATGTTTGGAAAAGTATATTTTTATAGGTACAACAATAATATCATGTATAATAGAAATAACATAAACTGCTAGTTTCACACGCAAATCAGACTGTGATCTCTCATGTCATATTCCTGTGTCTTGTTGACCCATCTGTCCACCCAGACCTCCTCCTAATGTTGACTCTGTCAGTCTAACTACATTAGCACTCTTCTCCCGTTTTCCTGTCATCATCACTACAACCGGCAAGTGTTGCCTAGCAACATAACCTAACTACAAAGTCATAATAACCCGCTGTCAGATGACCTGTGAGCTTCCAGGACAGTCTTGAGCTAGGTGATTCAGGGACACAGTTGGCCCTGGAAGTCCATTATGTTTGTCATCAGTTCTACTGTGGATTAGATTTTTCATAAAAAAATTAAAAAAAGAGTTTGGATCAGGTGATGTAACTATGTAGTCTGTGGGGGTTTATTTGCATTCCATTGGTGGAGCTTGAAGGCACGCTGCCTTTAAAGAAACCCTGACAAATTGGTGGACTTTTATCCCCTCAGCATAGCCTCCCAGGCTGAAAGACACTGTAATCCTCCCCTCTCTTAAATAACAGACTTGGGTCCCTAACCTCCTGAACCATTTACATCAAAGGAGCTGGCTCAGAAATTGGCGGAAAAACTTGTCAAAAGGCGAATGATGACTCTTTTTCTCTTCAGCTCATCAGATGATTTGTTCAGGCAAAAAGAGATTAGTTTGGTCTTTGTGTTTCAGGTTACAACAGGAAAGGTGATACAAATGGAGCTTATTTTCATATTTATGAGCACATGAGCATTAAAGATTAATAGATGAAGCCAAAATTAGGTGTTTTTTTAAGTTTGATTTCTAAGTTTGTGTTGCAAGCAGCTGTCAGTGGTGTTAGGATAATGGATCAGACTGTTAGTGTGATTGGCTGCCTCCATTAAACCTCAGGCCACTCACATTCTCTGAACTGTAATGCTTCCAATAGCAGCTTCTCCTCATTTGAAGTGTCAGAAAACCAGAATGATATCATGAGGAATCAGCTACTCACTGATTTACCCTCCATTTAATTACCCTGTGCAATGACATAAAACATTATTCATGTCTGGAGCTGCAGTATTTACAAAACTAAAATCTTGTTGGTGCCATTAAACCTGCAGAATTGTAATTTTACATGGACTAAAAGTGCCAGATGGATCACATTTAAAGACTTTATGCCCTGAGGGATTTTATAAGCCATGTGAGCTGAATGGAATTCGTGTGTTTGAGGCATCATCCCAGATTTCAATTTCTTAATAGAGTCTCCCACATTCAAATTAGGGCACATCCAAGTCATTATTCTTGTCATTGCTGGCCTGACTTCTACAACCTTTGAGGACTGATAAACTTTAGTTTCATGATTCTCATACGAGCAGGAGACTGTAACATGCAGTTATTCCTTTTTACTTATTATAAAAAACATAAAACCTGCAGAGGCAGGACAGGGGCATAGTGGTTAGCACTGTTGCCTCCCAAAGAGGTCACGGGTTTGGTTCCTGGCCTGGGGCCTTTCTGTGTGGCGTTTGCATGTTCTCCCTGTGCCTGCGTGCATTTCCTCTGGATACTCCGGTTTCCTCCCACAGTCCAAAGACATCATGTTTGGGTTAATTGGTGGCTCTAAATTGTCCGTAGGTCTGAGTGTGAGTGTGAGTGGTTGTTGGTCTCTATCTGTCTCTGTGTTGGCCCTGTGATGGACTGCTGACCTGTCCAGGCTTTACTGCCCTCGCCCAGTGTGAGCTGGGATTGGCTCCATGAACCCCAGCGACGGATAACCGATAGAAAATGAATGACTGATAAAATCTGCAGAATGGATTTTAGAAACCATGTGAGCTAAATGGAAATCATGGGTTTGAGGCATCATCCCAGATGTCAATTTCTTTAATCCAGTCTCCCACATTCAAATTAGAGCACAGCCAGGGGCCTCATTTATAAACGTTGCATACACACAAAATGGGACCTAAAACTTGCGTACGTCATTTCTACGTATTTCTAAAGGTTCTAAAGGATCTATAAAAAACAGACAGAAAATGTGCACACCCCTACTGAAACTTTGACCCATGTGTACACACAGTTTGGAGGAAAAGGGGAATTGGCGACACAGACGGTGCGGTGGTGAACTGAAGTCAGATTGAAGAAATGAAGAGTGGGAAAAACTATTAAGTTTTTATGATTGCCCTTCACACATTTAATTTCAACCCCTACCATCTGTTAGAGCCATGTCATCAGTATGATTTAATTCAACGGTGTTATTTTGCATTGGACTGAGTAATTGTCTCAGAAGCATCTCCTTAGAATCTAACAGAAAATTCTAAATCTAAATCCCTTCTCTATATTTAATCACCACCGTCTCTCCGTCATATTGTCCACTCCCGGAGCGCAGGAGGAGGAGAGGACGGTGCATAAAGCATCTGCCTAACATGTGTAAATAACAGAATATTTTCCTGTGATACTGTGAACACATAATCAAATTGTCACACCCCGACCTGCTTCCTAGGCCATGTCCTCTTCCCTGCCTCTCCCTGCCTTACCTGGCTGTTTACCTGTGCTTACATTCTCCCTCCTCTCCCTTCCGGATACCCCGCCCCTCTCCCTTGCTGCCCTGCCTGATTGAGTTCATTGGGCTCACCTGTGGCTCATTAAGCCAGCTCCAGCAGTCCTTTTAAGCTGGGCATTTTAGTTGTTCTGTTCCAGTATGTCCTGAAAGCTGTGAGAGACAAGAGCCGCTTTCCGCTTTTGCATACTGAATCTTGGTTTTGACTCCTTCTGGTCCTTGTACCCTGGCTTTGGCATCTTTTGTGTTTTTGTTTTTTTTTATGTTTGGAGAGTTTCTCTGTTGCTCCTGGGTCTGATCTTGCGCCCCCCCCCCGGACTTTGACACAAATGCCAATGAAATCCTAAGTGTGGAAAACAAAGCCATTAACAATCATTATACTATATACTTTCCTGTTCTCAGTTCAGCAGCTCTACTCAATACTTTTCATAACTAATCAGGCATAAAGAAAAGGGTTATGTTTACACTCCTCAGTCTCAAGAATATTTTTCATGGTGGGGGTTAGATTATCAGTCTGATTATTGTAAACCTATAAATACAGCGGTGAGCCCTGTGCATAATGCTGCACCACACTGTAAAAAAAAAAAAAAAAAAAAAGTAAAATTACAGGACATGTTCTGTAATTTTTTACAGATTTTTCCTACTTTCCAATAAAAAATTGAAATGCCAGTAGATTTACAGATACATTCACTAATTTTGGGCTTTATTTTTAAAATTACAGTTAATTAACTTTAATTTAAGATTACAGTAAAATTAGGGTTTTTATTGATAATTTATTGTATTTGTACATCTTGAACTGTAATTTTACATACAAGTTTCTGTATTTTTTTACAGGTTTATTAACATTTTCCATAAGACAATGTAATAACTGTAAATTAACAGATACTAGCAGTAATTTACAGATTTACCTTTAGAATTACAAGTGATTAACCATAATATAATATTACATTATCATTCGTTTTTGTAAAAGGTTTTTTTTTTCATATTCTAATGCAATTTTACATTAAATGTGAGGTATTAATTTAGAGATTGCTGTCCATGGTAACGAAGTCATACTAAATTACAGAAAACCAGTCATTTACAGTGTTTTCATTAAAACTGCGGGTAATTAAGATTCTAATTTCAAAGTTGGTACCTGTTTCCAGTTTGCTTGGTCCTGTCCATAACGACCAACCAGCCAAGTCTGAAGAATGACAGTTAGTTGGATTAGCTCTGGTGTCCATCCAGTCAGTCATTCAGGGGAAAGACGTGCCCGCATGGACTCTTCTTCAAGGAGGATGTCTGAGACAGCCACAACGGACATGTCAGCCAAACATCGTTTGAGATGAGGGTCCCAGATAACGCCAGTGAACGATATTAATTCATTTCTATACCTCCAGTGGACAGCCCTGAAGCTAACGTTAGCATCCCTCTGAAAAATTGCTACCCTCACATAAGCTATTGTTAGCAGATAGCTATCGTTTTGTTTGGTTTTGTGACTAAGTGACTGATGGCAGCCAGGTCATTTTGTTCAAATTACAGAGATTAATCTGAAAGGTATCTGATTTTAATGTTTTTTGACATAATATGTACGTCATTTTACAGTATAATGGGAATTTATCAACTATAATATACTGTATTTTAATAGATTTTTGACTGTAAAAATCTACTCTGTATTTTTACAGTTATTGTATGTAGTTCTGTGATACAGTTATTTACTGTAATTTTACGGTATCCATTTGGAAACTTTGCTGCCAGTGCTTTTACAGTTTTTTTTACAGTTTTTTTTTTTTTTTCCGTGCATGGCACTGCTGGCACAGTTAGAGGACTATGCCATTGGCATTTGGATTTATTCAGATGTTGAGATAAAGCAGTTGTTCTCAGTTATTCCTTTCTACTTATTATATATGATCTGTGGTGAATTAAAATGGACATAGTGAACATGAGAGCCTGAAAACAGTCACCTCTCCTACTGAAGGAATTGAGATTATTTTATGAATTGAGGTGCAAGACTTAGAATTGGACTTAACTTAATAATGAGGTATCCCCCCACCACTGAGTACCTTTTTTTTTTTTTTTACGTACAATTCCGATTTATGTGGCTATTTTTTGCATTCTGCAACTGTTAATTATATAGTACAGGATCAAGCATTTATTCATTTTCAGTATGGTCTTAATAAAGCACACACCTTTATTTTGTAAAAACAACCCAGCTAACTTCAAATTAAAATCCTCTAAATAGCTCCGCTCTAAAAAAAAAAAAAGCCAAGTGCTTGCTCTTGGAGGGACATGTTGGGTCTCTTTAACACCTCCATAAAGAGTTTGGCCCAAACGTGCTCTATGTGTAAAGTAACTTGATGTAACTTTGTTATGATTTGGCGCTATACAAATAAATTGATTTGATTTGATTTAATTCCCAGCCTCACTTATTGATATTCCACTAGCTGCTCAGTACAGGCAAAATATTTATTACTGATAACATGATTAATTAGATGTTCAAATAAACTATTAACCTACACATTTCACCTTATAAACAAGGAACTTACATTCACACAAGCTTTTTAAAGACGCAGGGGTTAGTTCAGAGATTAAAGGCTCACATACAGTGAGACAGACTCTTCACTCTTCAAGCTCAAAGTTCAGTGGATCTTTATTATCCCCCAAAGAGAAATTGGTTTGCAGCCGATCTACAAAAAATCATGTCGAAGATCTACTCAGCTACAAAAGCGAAGGCTGGCGCGGCTCATTGGTTTTCCGTCATCTGTTTCATCACTATTTCCTGTAACATACACTATGAGGCATTAATGGCAGCTTTTTTCACCATCGCACATATAGGCTCTCCAGTGAAATCCATTTTGGCATTGCCCAGAAACTACTGGGACTTCAAGCAGTGAGTCACTTAGTCTTGTCTGTGATTATCAACCGCAGGTAATTCAACCACTCTCCCATTTATTATTCCCATTTAGGGAGTAATAAATTATAAAAACATAAACACAATTGTTGTCAGAGTTGGAAAGCTCAGCAGCTCTGCGTGTGTACCCAATGCTAGACCGAAAAATAAATATAACGGTGAGATGAATAACAGAGGCATCAGTCTTGCTCGTGACTGGAACTCATTCTGGGTGAACTTTATTTTTGACACGCCCCTTGTTATAAACATCACATCACCTGCCAACTTCAAAACAGCTTATTAGCTGTCATCACTGTCCATCACAAAATATCTGTATAACACTGAACATATTAAGTTTGCCTCTGTGTTAACAAAATAAACATCTTATACAATTGAGGGCACATTTATCCATATATGTTAACACCCCCACTTGCACTCACATTGTTACTTGCCCAAAACAAAAACCTTACATCATGTAAATCTTCCCTTACTTGCTTAATCTCCAAACATAAAGTTAGCAAACTCTGACAGCTTAAACTTTGATGCGGGTTTCATCATCACATCTGCCACCATCTTATCTGTTGGACAATATTCCAGACTTATTTTTCCATTGTTCACACTTGACCTTATAAAATGATATTTTATGTCAATGTGCTTACATCTCTGTCGGCTCACCAGCCGCCACTGCTAAGTGGGGGGGGCCGCAATTCACCCATTTAGTTTAGTTTCCTCCATATTGTTTGTGTCCGCCATTTCACTCAGCTAAAAAAGACCAGGAATGAATTGTCAAATCACATTAGATTAAAAAAAAAAAAACACACGACACAATACTGATCGCTGATTCGCTGCTGATGTTTCTTGGACGCACACGGCTGCAGGTCACATGCTTATCAAATGTTCAAGGGCTTACACTGGATTCTGTTTTTCCGGCGTCCTTCACTTCAGGAAGTGAGTAAAATAAATTAAAAACCATTTCAGACCCAAATAAATATTTAAACAGCATTTAATTACTATTGACAGTCACCCACAGACTGAAATAACACCATCTTTTAATAATTATTTGCATCTTACAGCATGTTTGTTTTTTCTTTTGATTTTCATCTCTTGATTTGATGGGGGCGGCGCCCTAGCGCCCTCCACTGACCAGCCGCCACTGATTCTTAGCTAAAGCTCTTGTCCCCTGTTTGTCCTCGTAAACCTTGGGTGGTGTGTACTTGCATTTGTCGATACCTTCTAGCAGTTGTGCTAAGTACATACACTCCTGTATGGTTGTGGCTAAAGCCATATACACTGCCTCGCAGGTAGAAAGGGCAACAGTTGGCTGCTTTTTGGTTTTCACTGATATCAAAGGACCTTTCTCTTTTAGGCTTACACAATAACCACACGTGCTACGTCTGTCAGTTATGTCAGCAGCCCAGTCTGCATCACTATATGCTTGTAGTCCTAGTTTGTCATCATCACATGTATTCCTATAACACAGTTCTTTTTCAGCTGTGCCTTTCAGATATCTTAGAACATGCTTTACAGTAGTCCACTTTTCTTCTTTTGGCTCAGAGAAATACTGACAGTTTACTTACAAGACTCAGATCTGGTCTTTTGCACGTAGTCAAATAGATCAGGCTGCCTACAGCTTCTCTGTATCTTCTGGCATCACTAATCTTTGCTGCATCATCAGAGTGTTAGGATCCCTCTTTTGCCTTGTTTTTCCTCTGTTTTCTGTCAGTGGTATTTCCTGTTTTATTTTGTAGCACTTCCTGTCTTGTCTCTTGTTGCTTCCCAGCACATGTTTGTCTTCCTGTGTAATCACCTCCTCGTTTTCCTCATGCCCTGCACCTGTCCCTCGTCTTCTCAGCTCCCTCTCTGTATATATACACCCCTCGTCACTCTTTGTTCGTTGCCAGATTGTTGCATTGCCTTCACGCCCTGTGTCCCTGCTCCTGTGTTCCCGTCCTGACCTTCTGGCTTTCTCTGTGCTACCTGTGTCCCTAGTTGGTCTCCTGCTCGCAGTGATTTTTTTTGTCGTTACTTTTGGTGTTTTACCCCCATCTCCTCCCTGCCTCCCTGCAGTGGTTTTTGGTTTGTTTTCTGCTGAACTGTTGGACTCTGTTTTCCCTGCTCTGCAGTGGTTTTCTGTTGTTACTTTCGTGTTGCTGATTTCGGTTCTCCCTGCTTTGAAGTGGTTTTTTGTTTGTTACTTTTTCCTGCCCCTGCCCTGTGCAGTGATTTAGATTTTTCCTTCTGGATTTTTGCCATTAAAATCTTGGTTGCCTTGCACACTCCAGAGTCCTGTGTCTGCCTTGTGGGTCCTAGAGACTGCCCTATCACAGAGTAGTTGAGCTTTTGTTCACAAGATGTCGTTCTAGGTTTACAGTCTTGTATGTTAAGCCTTTCAAGTATGTTTTTCGAGAGAAACTTCGCCGTTGCCTGCACTGTGTCACTCTTTTGTTTTAGGAAATACACAAACACTGCACTGGAAAAATCATCAGTGAATGATAATGTAAACCTATAGCCATCTCTAGACTCTGGGTCTATTGGCCCTGCTATATCTGTATGTACCAGCTGTAAAGCTGCTTTGGCTCTTACATTGGGATCCCTGTTCCTTGCCTGTGTAAACTTTCCCTGAGTGCACAGTTTACAAAGTGGAGCAGGTTTGTTTGGCTCACCCTTGATAGTCATACCTTCAACAACACCTTGTAATCTCTGAACATCATCATATTGCCCTAGGATCTCATGCCATTGCTGTATGTCATAGCAACTCTTACATTTGTCTTCACATTCATCATTTTCAGTTTGCAAGTAGTACAGTCCGTTATGCATGTGAATGTTGAATTTCGTACTGTCTCTGTGTATGAGGACATCTCGTCCCTTTCTGAAGATCACAGTTGCTCCATTGGCAGTAGCTGTTTTCACAGAAAACATGTCCTGTGAATATGATGGAATGAACAACGCTTTTCTCAGCGTCGTGGTGTGGTGCTGTCCTCTGCTGTCAAGCAAGCACACCTTTGCATCTCCTCGGCGCTTTGCAACTCGTGCCATCAGCCAACGCCACAAAGTGTGTTTGAAGTTGGAAATCATCGTCAAAGTTTTTGAAATTTGCAATATCCGTGGCGATATGCGAAGTTGCTCCAGAATCCACCATTAGGCCCTTTTCGTCAATACTGCGCCCTGGCTGGACTGTCCCGTCTCCGTCGCTCGCCCGGAATGTGTACTCTGTGTTGCTCACCTCCTCGGAAACCTTTTTCACGTCGGCTTGCCTCTGTCTCCATCTGCATGTCGCATCCTGGTGTGTGGTGGTTTTACATAGACTACACCACTGTTTGCGTCAACATCCTCTGGCTTTATGCCCCTTTTGGTCACACCTAGAGCACACTAGGTCAACACTGTCAGCTCCAGGGCCACTTCCACTTGCTGAAGCGGGTAAACCTGGCTGTGCCCGCGCTTTCATGACATTGCCATCAGATGCTGCTGCGCGCATTTTCTCAGTGTCTTCGTAGCTCCGGAGTTTCGTTTTGAAATCAGCAAAAGTTATCTCTATTTCACTTTGTGTGACATGAATAGCGAACGGTTTGAATGACTCTGGCAGTGCTTTCAATATCACTGCTACTAGCAGCCCGTCGCTTAATGTTTCATCAGCGCTTCTCAAAGCTGTGATGATTGCCTCTGCATGGATAATGTACTCAGTTACACTCTCACTGCTTGACTTTTGAAGTGAAGTCAGTGCTGTGTACAGGCCGATAACACGTGGATTACCTTTGCCAGCATAATAGTCTCTCAAATTTGCAGTGCTTTCCGTCCGTCGTCTGCAGCATCTCGCATAACCAGCAACAAACTTTTATCATCCAGGAACTGTATTAGCTTCGCATAGGCCTCGGCATTTTTCTCCTCATCTTCAGCTTCCTCGTCAGAGGCTGGCTCCTTTAAAATTGTGTCTTTAAGCCTTACCAACCGAAGATGGCCCTAAAATTTTGTCAAAATTTTAGTCTCCCACAGTTCATAGTTTTTTCTCATCTCCGACTAGCTGTGACCATCGGCCACTCGGCTCGGCGACCCGTCAGCTCATGGTGCTAGCATAGCATGCTAATTCTTGCTGGACATGCTGTACGTTGCAACTTTTTCTCGGCGGTAAATTGCTGCATACTTCTGGGTAAGACTGGCCCCATAACTTGTTGTCAGAGTTGGAAAGCTCAGCAGCTCTGCCTGTGTACCCAATGCTAGACCGAAAAATAAATATAACGGTGAGATGAATAACAGAGGCATCAGTCGTGCTCGTGACGGGAACTCATTCTGGGTGAACTTTATTTTTGACACGCCCCTTGTTATAAACTTCACATCACATCACATGTCAACTTCAGGACATCTTATTAGCTGTCATCACTGTCCATCACAAGATATCTGTATAACATTGAACATATTAAGTTTGCCTCTGGGTTAACAAAATAAACATCTTATACAATTGAGGGCACATTTATCCATATATGTTAACAACAATAAACAATAAGCAACCTCTTGATGGTGGTTTGTACTGGAGCTCCACTCAGACCTGAGCTCTTGCACTACTTCGGGTACATAGAGGAATGAAACACAGATTAGGAGGTAGAACAAAATTCAAATGAAAACATATTAAGGGAAATACCAATGAAAAGACACCAATTCCACAAGAAAAGGTCTATATTTATGGCACAATCTCTGTTTTGACTCTCATCTCTCGTCATGAAATTGCAATATTGCAAATACACAAGGGTGAGATGAGTTTCCTCTGCAGGGTGGCTGCGCTCTGACATCCAGATGGAACTTCTGTTCATTGAGGTTGATTGGGCATCTGATGATGATGATTCCTGGGAATTTCCCATTGGAGGTCTTCAAAGCAGCTAATCAGAGGACAGACTCTGATCCTCCCTTTCCTCAGGCTCACTGAGCTGTTGTCAAAAGAGCTGACTGACAGATGTAACTACACTACACTGAGACGGTTTTTGGTTCTTAAAAGTACAAATAGATCCAGCCTTCATTACAGCATACCTCTTCAAAACTTATGCTTCTTTCAAGTCTTTAAGTGTGTGTGAATATAATTTTTATCTTTCCTTTGAACCAACAAGTGGAGCATAGATGAACTGAATTGTTCATTAATGGCTCTAGAATTTACACCAACATAAAAAATTAATCATTTCTGCTGATGCCTGATGATTTTCTTGAACTATGTTAAATGTGATTCTGTATTGACACCTGTCCATTTTTTTAAATTAGAAGGATTTAAAAAGTTATTTTTTTGCTTTAAAACTTCTTTCTATGGGACTTTTTATTTTACCATGATTTAGCTGAGGAACAGGCAGCATGGCGGCATAGTGGTTTGCACTGTTACCCCACAATAAGAAGGTTGCGGGGTCGGTTCCCTGCCTGGGGCCTTTCTGTGTGGAGTAAGCATGTTCTCCCTGTGCCTGCGTGGGTTTCCTCCTACCGTACACAGACTACACCAAAGAAAAAGACTTAACTGGTGACTCTAAATTGTCCGTAGGTCTGAGTGTGACTGGTTGTTTGTTTCTGTCTGTCTCTGTATGTTGGCCCTGTGATGGACTGGTGACCTGGTGTCCAGGGTGTACCCTGCCCTCACTGAATATGAGCTGGGATTGGCTCCAGCACCCCCCACGACCCAGAAACGGATAAGCGGTTGAAGATGAATGAATAGCTGAAGAACCTGGCACTTTTGAAAAGTCATTTTGGTGTTTACAGCCATTCAAATGGCAGAAATGGCCTTAGTTTACATTGAAGCACTTTATACCACTTTATACCTTTTCATTGGATCCAGCGATTTGGCCAAAGTAGTCTATGATTTCAGACAACGGCAGCACTCTGACACACACACACACACACAGTCACACCGAAACAGCTGGTCAATCTCCCATCTTTTAAGACGTCAGAGAAAATGTCCGCTTGGGTTGCATGACACCGGTGGTGAGATCAGGTCCAAGGGGACAGCAGCTCAGACAATAATGACCTCCTCAGTGTGTTAGTCTAGTTGACACAACAAGGGGAACCACAAAGGTTCAGGCTGGTGTCTGCTGACACGATGTTGCCATGAGAAAGTATTGACACATCTGCTGTTTCTTCTCTAAGTAAATTTTTTTAATGAAATGCAGGCCATTGTTCACGTTAACAGCATCGCTAAAATGCAACACATTAACATTCACGTATATATTGAATATAAATACATGAAAAACATTTGAATATTAAATTAAAGCACTTATGAAATATATATATAGTAGAAATTGGAATAATGTTATCCATCAACATATATGTCTAACTCCTACAGATGTCTTGGTTTATGTGAGGATGGATGATTGCATCATGGACATATGGATTATCATATTTTATCTTAATAAACTTGCATGAATAACGTAAATATATATTGTACATTATAAAGTCACAACACATTAAAACATATAACTTCATTTTATATGTATTTTCATATATGCTCCATACAAATTTTGAATGGGTATTTCATAAGTATATAAATTATGGTTTCATAAATATATATGTATCATTGGCTATTACGGCACCGTGCTGTCAAAAACTATATTTTATTAGTGCCAATACTTAAAATTAGAGCCATTAAAAAAAAAAAAAAAAAAACAACTTTGGAGGAACCCTGTCATACAGATGTTAACTATAGTTTTTGTGTATCCCCTGCTCCTCTTACAGGTCGCCTTTACAGGTGAGTTTTTTGATGCCAGATGCAGCTTCCAATCAAACTTTTGTTATTGGTTCCTCTAATTGCAACCTCTCGGCCCAGATGGGACAATAGGTCTGGAGCCATATCAAACACAGCAATTTTTTATTATTGTCGCTGTCACTTCACTAGAAAGTGGAATTAGATGATATTTATTTTAATAGTAGTTGTAGTGGTGCTGGTTCATTGTCAGTGACATAAGGGCTTTCATACGAAAGTGCTCTTGTTCAGAATAGGAGCAAATAAGTACTCAGTCATGCTGAGTCTCCCCATCACCTCCCACAACCTCCTGTACGGTAGTTAGAAACAAATTGTGGTTGATACTCAGTCAGGGTTTGTTTACACTTGTACAGAGGACACAGGGGAAGGAGAGCCCATTCTTTGAATATGTCAGCAGAGTACCTATATAAAAAAAGGTCATGCCCTGAACTAGAAAGCAGCATGGATGTCATCATGCTGCATGTGGTACTTAAAGATATTTCGTCCCTGCTGCCTTCGCTTCACTCATCCAAAAGTGTGGGAGTGACTGTGACATCCCCACTGCAGAAGTCACCTGTCCTCTGAAGACGCCCGTAGGCCCAGAAAGAAAAGTTGCCTGAAGTTTGGTCAATGGGGGCATAGCATGAATCCAACTCAAACTTCACTTTTTTTGCTGTACTACCCAAGAGAAGTCAAACAGAATGGCTTTTATCTCTTCCTGTGACACCCAAATGAATCCTGTCTAGGTGAAACACTGAGACAGATGAACAAGGCAGCAGTCAGACAGGCATTAAAAAATAATGTGATCTCTCAAGAGATTTTGGACTGCTCAGGGAGGTATTAACCTTTTTTTTCCATAGAGCTGCTCCTTCTTAGCCACTTAGTTAGCCAATTTGAAGGCTTTTAATTAGGAAGTTTCAAACCATTCAACTGGGTATAGTTAGATAAATAAAAAATGTAATAAAGATAAATTAAAGTGCTTGCATGTAAAAAATACTGTAAGCATTTTCAACTTCACATTCAAACTTCTCAGTTAAAGAAAAAACCTCTTTGGCTTTACGATGCAAGTTGAAATAAACTTGAACTCTGACTTAAATGCTTAATTCTTCATTGTAGAAAACACAGAAAATAGGAGCCTCATGCTCCTTTGTGCTAACGCTAGGTGCTAAAACTATATACATATATATATAATTAATTTAAATTTTCAATGATTTTTATTCAGTCAGCACTAGTAATAATTTCCAGATCATTGTTATAAACTTGGGGTAATATTTCTTGGGAAACAATGGGTTAATATAATAGAACGAGAAACGGACCAATCAGAGTTTTTCTTCCAATGGTATCTGGGTAGGCTATCAAATCAGCAATTCCTCCTACTGGACCTTTGGTGGCTGTAACGAAGGCCTGTGTAATTCAAGTCAATGTGGGCATGAATTTGAGTTTGACAGATATCTATGCAAATCATATCTCATTGAGTTGTCGGCCGGACCATATCACAACATCTTCTGGGTATTCGTGAATACCTAGGAGAACATATATAAGTCAAGCGACCCGCCAAAACAGTGAGTGAGTGGAGGGAAGAAAGACAGAAGACGATTTAGAGAGCAGGGAAATGGCAGGAGCTAGTGACCGTGTCAGTCTGACAACTGACAGTTGATATGTAATAGCTAGCTAATGATTATTGTAGACATTTTACTTTCATTCCAGCTAAACAATTGTGTGAAGTAAGTGAATGTGTGATTTGCTTGTTTCATTTAGTTTTTGTAATTAAATGATGTCATGATAGCCAGCTTCGAATGTCTGTTTTTCCAGAATCACCTTGGTGTGTTGTGAAGCCAGTTGGGGCAAATAAACCTTTAATATGCTGAACATCCATGTGACAGGGCTCTGGCTATTATTTGTATTGCTTTGTTTAATCTTTTATTACTACATGTGGTCCTATTGAAGGCCCAGGGTCTGGGTCCACTTATATATATATATATATATATATATGTGTGTGTGTGTGTATGATCATATTATGGATTTATTCTGTGTCACTAAAACCTATTCATGTTCCGTTTCGCAGCCGCCCCTCTTTCAATCCAGATAAGCGAAAGAGCTTGCTAGCTAGTGTAGTAGTGTCAAGACGGTGAAACGCAAACTTTTATTTTGAAGGATAGCGTTTTTGCTGTCATGTTTTTCTTTGTTATTCTGAGTGTTGCTAATGTTGTAGGAGGGAATTGTGTTATTGTGAATGTTCGTGTTAATGCTTAAAACACACCCAAGGAAAAGGTATGAGAAGCACCGGAAGTATGGTGAGTATTTTATTTTCTAAACTGCATTTACCTGGTTGCACTTCTTTTACTTTTCCCAGAAAGGTATGCATTTCTACTGCTCTTCATATTTTCATTGTTCTTTTGTTGTACAAAATGAATGTAAGGTAGTTTAAATTATTTGTAAAGCTGGTGTGGTCACAGAGTTAGCTTATAAAACTATGTTTTTTGTTATTTTCATTTGTAAACTAGCTAATTGGTTGTTGCCACGCTAGAGTGTACTGATAGTTGTTAAGGCTGAGAGTGGTTGTTAACAGGAGACATGTAGTGACTGTTCTCATGGTGTTACAGAGAGCATGTCAGAGAAGAAACGTTCACTGGTGTTCACAGGTTTTTTTCTCAATTATGCAGGTATGTGAGTAGAAATAACGCAACGCAAAATTAGACCTACTACACTAGTATGGCGGAGGGTTCGCGTAAGAAGGCAAAAACGTATAATTTCCACCCAGAATGGGAAGAGGAATATTTATTTACCTTGGTGAAAGACAAGTGTGTATGTGTGGTATGGATGAGCACCACCACTATCCACCACTATCCGTATCCATATCCATGTCTGTTCAACCATCTACATTATCTGTATCCGTATTCGTACTCGGAAGGGGCGGGACTTAAACCAGAAGTGGGCGTGGTTTATACAAAAGTTGTATTTTTAAGCCTGAAATTGATATGGGTTGATCAGAAGTTGCTGTATTTATTGTAAGCCTCAATATATTTTTATATGCAGCTTAATTTGTAAGGGTAAGAGGTAAGAAGAGCGAGCCGACCGGAAAAAAAACCTGACCCGGTGAAGAAACAGCGAGAATGAGAAACGTGACGCGGGCTGCATGTTCTTTTTTTTTTTTTTTTTTTTTTTTTTTTTCGACCATTATTTCACTAGGTAAATCAATTGAGAACCAGTTCTCATTTACAATGATGACCTGGCCAAGAGGCGCTGTCAGAAACATAAATACAACACAAAATGAAACATATAGGCATGCAAGCAGGTTGCAAGGGCCAGATAAAAATGAAGTAACACAAACAGTGCACAGGACAGGAACAAAACAGTATAAAATGTGAATGGCAAATACAGCAAATAAAACTGTGAGGACAGCAGATGTACGGGGATATAGACACAGGTGCCATTTGTTGGTGTGTTTGTGTGTGTGTGTGCATGTGCGTGCATGCCTGCATATGAGTGTGTGAACAAGCATGCATGCATAAGGCTCGGTGAGCAAGAGGGAGTCAGAAGCCTCAACAGGAGCAACAGTCAGTAATGACCTGTTGGAGCTTCTGTTTGAAGGCGGTGAGTGAAATGAAAGATGTGAGTTTTAAAGATTTTTGTGTTCCAGTCGTTTGCTGCTGCAAAACAAAATGAATTGCAGCATAAGACAGTCTGGGTTTTTGGGATGGTGAGCTTGATGTGCTCACTTGTCCTTGAGTGATAAATTGAGCGGGAGACATGAAGAAGGGATGAGAGGTAGTGTGGAGTCTTGCCCAGAAATGCCTTGTAGACAAAGTGAAGCCAGTTGTAAAGCCGACGGATATGCAAGGAGAGTCAGTCCACCAGTTTATAGAGGTCACAGTGATGAGTATTGAAGAATGCACCTGTAGCAAAGTGGATGGTGGAGGGATGAAGAGTATCCAGCTTGTGTAAAGCAGACTTTGAGGCGTTACTGTAGATGATGTCTCCATAATCCAGAAGGGGAAGAACTGTCATCTTAACCAAGGTGTGTTTAGCAGAGTGGGTAAAGGAGGACTTATTACGGAAAAGAAAAGCCAATCTAGCTTTGACCTTTGCCTGGATACTGTTGATGTGAGTGTTAAAGGATAGAGATGAGTCAAGCCAAAGGCTGAGGTACTTGTAGGAAGATACAAACTCAAGTTGAGAGCCATCAGCACAGCAAATCGTGGGGGGGCTGCGAAGATAATTTTTCCGACTGAACAGGATGCATTTCGTTTTGTTGGTGTTAAGGCGAAGATGGAGGTTTTGAAAGGAGTGTTCAACAGAGGCAAGACTGGATTGAAGAGTGGATGCTGCAGCTTGGATTGTAGGGCCCATTGAGTAAAGAATGGTATCATCAGCATAGAGATGAATTGTAGTTTCCAGCAGCCTTGGGAACTTCATTAATGTAGATGGAAAATAAAGTTGGGCCCAGGATGAAGCCTTGGGGCACACCTTTAAGGATGGACAAAGGATCCGATAAGATGTTTTCTGTCTTCACTTGCTGAACACGGTTGGAAAGATACCTGGCAAACCAATTACAGCAGGTGTTGGAGAGGCCAATCCTGGAAAGCCTACTCAGGAGGATGTTGTGCTCAACTGAGTCAAAGGCCTTGGGTAGGTCAATAAAGGTGGCTATGCAGGTCTGCTTGCTGTCCAGCGCAGTGATGATATCATCAAGGACCTTCAAGGTAGCTGTTACACACCCATGGCCAGATCGGAAGCCAGACTGCAGGTCAGACAGGATGTTGTTAGAATCCATAAAGTGGCTCAGCTGTTTAAGAGCTAGCCTCTCCAATACTTTAGCCAAGCAAGGCAAGATTGGTTGGTCTGTAGCAGCTGGGGTCAGACCTAGACCCACCTTTGAAGAGGGGAAATATCAAGGCAGATTTCCAGTCCGACGGGAAGGCAGAAAGCTGAAAAGATAGATTGAACAATCTTGTAATCAGAGCTGCAATGATGTGAGCTGCTGCTTTCAGAAACATTGGGGTCAAGCCCATCAGAACCAGCCGAATTGTTTGGATCCAGCGTAGAGAGCTCGCCCTCAACCTCTGAAATCAGAAGGGGTTTGAAGGAGAAGCCAGGGTCCTGGCAAGAGGAGGCAAGGTACAAGATGGGGCAATAGGCCCAATGGGGTCCAGTGCAGAGAAAGCCAGGGTTGAATTGACAGAGTGGTTGTTGAATAGCGAGGCCATGCGAGATTTATCGGTGACAACATTGTCGAATACCATGGAAATGGGTAGATTGGGAAAAGTCAGGACTTAACTGTTTTCCAGAACTTCCTTGCGTCAGAGCCACAAGAAGAAAATTTCTCCTTAAAGTATGAGAATTTGGCTTTTCTGATCACCTGGGTGGTTCTGTTTCTACATTGCCTGAGGCAAGCCAGTCAGTGGGAGATTTTGTGGTCTGAGCTGTCCGCCACAAGGCATTCTTTTTGCGGATAAGTTCTGCCAAATTGTGTGAAAACCAAGGGCTGTAGCGATTCTTGGTCCGGAATCTTCTCAGTGGGGCATGTTGTAGCGGTTTGAGCAAATTTAATTTACCCTCAACCCCACAAAGGATACATGTTTGAACCATGACCCCAGAAGAATGTTCCAAAACACATTTTGTATGGATAAGAAACACAAAAATGAACACTTAAATAAACTTGAATAATGCCAACCACACCACCATTTGAATTTCAACAAAATTATATTAGAGCACACAAGCAAAACAAAACTCTTCAACAAATCAGTCCAGGTCCATAAAATAAATAAGGATACCGAGTGCTCCGTTCCGGGTTTTCCCATTTATCAGTTCAGTTCATAAAACAAAATAATCCACCTCGGGTTTTCCCGGAATCCCAAACAAAAGTCAAAATAAAGAAGTCAGATTAGTTTTGCACAATTCATCCAACCCCAAAAAAACCCAGTCAAAAAAGGAAAGAAAAGATAACAAAAAGAGCACACTTAGACACCCGGCTTCAGCTGACTCACGGTTTCGGTGTAAGTTGGAAAGTGTGCGATGTCCGGAGTTGTTTAGACGGCGTTGGCTTGGCGGTTTCTGTGGAGAGGAGAGGATGCGGTATCCAAACTACACGAGGGCAAACAAGGTGGACGCGAACCGACGCGGACTGAAACGCGAGCTGATTGCCAGGGATAGGTTTACCACGGATGCGGACATGGATTAATGAAGAGCACGACTCCCCTGCTGCTCACCTGCCGGCGACTCCCGCCATACTGAATTTAGTCTCCTGATATGAAAAACGGAAGAGGTTGGACCCCGAGGGAGCGGTAAAAACTGAGCTAAATACTGGCTGACTGGACTGGTGGGGTGTGGAAGTGAGTAAAAAAAAACCAATATGGGCAATCACGTACCATAACATAACATATTTAAAGTATGAATGTAAGGTTTTTTTAGATGATACTTAAAACAAATTGCATAATCAAGAGAATAACACAGAAGACAAAGAAACGCAAAACTTTCAGATCATCATTTAACCATTCTGTGGGAGTGATCGCCACAATGTTTATTGATGATAGAACTGAAAGTGTTCTTAAAGTATGACCAAGCATCATCAATCAAGGGGATCGAGCTGATGTCAGCCCAATTAACAGCTGCAGTGTCGTGAAGAAAGGCTTGCGGATCAAGTTTTTTCAGAGAATGCTTAGTTACAATCACTGGTGGACGTCTGACTAAAACGCCAGAGTGAATGCATGCAATAGCACAGTGACCACTCAGACTTTGGCTGAAGACTCCAGAAAGGTAGTTGGATGGAGTGTTGGTCAGGATAATATCAATCAGTGTGGCTGATGATGCGGTTTTGAAATTGTGCCTGGTTGTTTCAGTCATAATTTGTGTGATATTTAGAGCATCAAATTGCTGTAAAACTGTATCGGGGGGGTGGTCATGTCCCAGTTTAAATCACCCAACAGGACAAATTCAGTAGAGGTGTGAGGGGCCAGAAGTTCTCTAAGCGCTGTTAGAGTACAGGCTGGGGCAGAAGGTGTTCTATAGCAGACCACAACAGAGAGAGAGAAATGTGTTGGCAGTTTAACCTTTAACACCAGTAACTCAAATTGTTTAGGAATGGACATAGATAGGGCTACAGTACATTGCAAATGGTCTTTCACAAACATAGCTACACCACCACCCCTAGTGGCTCGATCCTGGCGAAAAACATTGTATCCAGGTATAGAGATATATGTGTTGGTATGACTTTTCTTAAGCCAAGATTCAGAGATAGCCAGAACATCAGGATTTGCAGTATGTACCCATGATTTATGCATGTCAAGTTTTGGTAGAAGACTACAGATGTTCACATGTAGAAAGCCCAATGATTTGCGCTCACAAAACTCTTTAAAGGACAGATTAGTAGTAGTGGAGTCAACAGAACCAGGCCCTGGGTTTGGGTGAACATTGCCAGAGGTGAATAACATGAGAATGATTAAGACACGGCTTAGAGCCATGCCGTAGGCGTGCCGTTGTTTATCTTTCACAGAGTGCGTTACAGTTACTGACATAGGACCGAACCATTCCTGCAGTAACATAAGTGAGTAAACCGGAATAACATCTGCTACACATGTGGTCGGAAGTCCAATGGTCTTTGTAATCCAGAAGGATGAGACATCTCTGGGCAAGGGATGGAAGTCCAGTGTCCCACTGCCTCGAGAAAGGACAGTGGGTTCTGATGAGTGCATGCTGGAAGCACCAGGAGATTGGACCAGAAGGAACAGCAAAACAAACAGTGTACCCCAAACAGCCAAGGGCTGTTTAGCTAGGGGATACATGTTTGCAGTACAGAGGTCACTCTGAAGAACAGTGCATGAGAGTCGGTGTGTCCAGAAGACGGAGGAGGTATCTGGTAGCCTGGTAGAGGCTAGTTGCTGCAGGGCAGGTGGAGGTTGGTAGCCAGGAGGAGGCTAGCTTCTGCAGAGCTAATGGAGCTAATGGAGGCTAGTAGCCAGGTGGAAGCTAGCTACTGCAGAGCTAGTGGAGGCTGGAGCCAGGTGGAGGCAAGCTACTGCAGAGCAAGTGAAGGCTGGGGCCAGGTGGGGGCTGGAGCCAGGTGGAGGCTAGCTTCTGCAGAGCTAGTTGGAGGCTGGAGCCAGGTGGAGGCTAGCTACTGCAGGGGTAGCGGAGGCTGGAGCCAGGTGAAGGCTCACTGGGCTGGTGGAGGCTGGTCGTCAGGTAGGGGACCGCTGGGCTGGTGGGCTGACAGCTGGGTGGAGGTCAGCTGCTGGAGAGCTGGTGGAGGCTAGTAGCCTGGAGGAGACTAGTTTCTGCAGTGCTGGAGGAGGCAGGAAGCCTGGTAGAGGCTAGCTGGGCTGTAGAATCAGGTAGCCTGAAGGAAGCCAGTTACTACAGCGCTGGTGGGAGGTGGAAGCTAGCAGGTAGCTAGCTTGGCTGGTAGCTAGATGCTAGCTACTGCAAGGCCAGTAAGAGCTAGCTCCTGCAGAGCAAGTAGGTTCCAGGAAAGGCCCAGGCATGTTGCCCTGTCTTGTCACACAAGCAACACTTCTGTTACGAATCAAGTTTTTACCCCATAACCCCATAAAGTAGGGCAGATTTGAAACGTTTGGGTTATAAAAAACTATTTTAAATTGATGATGTAGTGGTGTGGATGTAGGCTAATTTCTGCAGCACTTAGTTTTTATTGTTATTTGGTTAAATGATGATCCTACTGGGGGACTCGATCAGGTAGTTGGAAATATCGATGTATGTCACCTTCGGCCATTCAGTGGGATCATTTCTCCATGAAAATAAAGGCAAAGAGAAGGGGCAATGACAAAGACCCACATATGTGAGTTTCCCATTGTACCATTTTTTCTCCGGTACAGCTAGCGTGTTAAAATACTCATTTGACATGTTGAAATAATGTTTTAAGTTAACTACTGGACAGTTTATTTTAAATTGTGCCGCCTATTGCTTTCCCCTCCGGTGGGCGTGGCTTTCGGAGTATGACGCGTTGCACTCTGTCTCTATCACAGGACACCCTGAGGAGGATTTTCCTTCAGCCTGAGCACAGATATTGACTCGTATTACTCGTATGTTACTCGTACTTGTCAAAATTGCTATATCCGTACCAGATACTCGTTTCAGCTAAGTATCCGGCTCAACCCTAATGTGTGGCATAAATACATTCAGTATTTACTTTTGAAATGTTATTTGAAAATGGCTGTGTTCAATTACCAATTTCTGAAACCCATTCACTGCAGATGTGTATATGCATAAAGCCTGTTTGTCCACTAGATGGCGCTATAAGAGTGAAACATCAGAAAAGTGCTTTGGATCCTTGTTATACATTTTCTGTATCTTTGACTTTACCTACTAACAACTTTTTATTTTTGATATGTCAATTAATTACAGTATTTTCTTGGCTGCATCAATTTGAATGTTGCACCAAAGTGAGTGTAATCCAAATAAAAGGCTTAAAGTTGGAAGTACAGTGTTCTGTTTTTTTCAGTGAACAGTTCAGTAGGTAGATCTTACCTTTCCCCAAGGCCAAGATCAGGGATCTTGGACTTAAAAAGGTTGCCTACCACTGGTCTAAATGATTCTACAGTAGGGATCGACTGATTATCGGCGCCGATATTCGGCATTTTGACACATATTGGCATCTGTCTTTTTTTTAATCCGACAGCCGATAAGAGATCAATTTAAAACTGGGTTACTTTGGCTCTGATGCAGCCTCTCTGTGTGCTGTCACTACTCTGTCTCCAGCATTGTCCCACACACAGCACCATCTGATTGGTTACACGCAGAGCCACGGCACGGGTAACAGCCAATCAGCAGTGAAAGCTGTGCATTCACAGTGCTCTCACACACGGCGGAGAGGAGAAAAAGTTTTGCCGAATGGAGAAGGTCCGGAGAGCAGATATATGTTTGGATGGATTCATGGATGTATAAAGAGAACTGGATACAGCGTCCGAGGCGGGGCCTGTTCATTCCTACGGACGTTGCTCAGTGGTGCATGATGCCATAAAAGTTAGTTTTCCGGGTGTCATGGCAGAAAATTATTCAAATTTTTAGTTAACTTTATAAGAGATGCTGCTGACCCTGGGAACACCCTGCACTTTTTGTTTTTGTTTGAACTTAAAACAAAGATAAGTGAAAGATTAACATTTCAGTTATATTGAAATTTTGGAAAACTTTATTTACTGTAGAAAACTTTAGGGAGCTATTAATTTGTTTTCAAGTTTTCAATTAACTTTATAAGACATGCTGCTGAGCCTGGGAGCACTTTTTGTTAGAATTTCAAAGCAAAGATGTCGATTGCCTAAGATAGAAAAAAAAAAAAAAAAAAACCTTTAACAGGTTGCAAATCTGATAAACTGTTTTATAAACATATGCTTAAAGGCATTTAAACGAAGTTAAGTGTTGGAGTTTGTATTAATCGAAATTTTGACGCCAATATTTTCTCTTTTACTGCAAATGAATATCGGCTCCAAATATCGGTTATCATCTCCTTGACTACTAATAATCAGTATCGGTATCAGCCTTAAAAAAAACCATATTGGTCTATCACTGTTCTACAGTACACCCCCCACTCATGTTAGCCTTCATAGTCCTTGTACCGTAGGTCAAGGAGCAGGGGTGGCTGTGATATTTCATTCCAGCTTATTATCCAATCCTAAACCAAACTTTAGTTATAGATCTTCTGAAAACCTTACCCTCATTCTCTCCAATTAAAACTGGAGAGTTGAAAAGCCAGTTCTGCTAATTACAGTATATCTTCCACCTGGTCCGTACTCAGAGTTTCTACCAGAGTTCTCTGAGTTCCTATCAGAGTTAGTACTTAGTCAGATAAAGTCATTATACTGGGAGATTTCAATATTCATGTGGGTGTTGTGAGTGACAGCCTTAGTTCTGCATTTAAGTCATTACTAGACTGAATTGACTTCCCAGTGTGTGAATGAACCTACTCACTGTTTCAATCACACACTTCATCTGGTGTTAGCATATGGCATTGAGATTGACCAATAAATAATATTTCCCCACAACCCTCTTCTCTCAAATCACTACTTAATAACACCCAAGTTGACAATAAAATGGGAATAAATTCAGCTATAGCTGATGTTTATCTGAAAATGCCGTGGTCAAATTTAAGGAGAATATCCAGACATCATTTGCTAAACTGCCAGGTCTAAAGTCAACAGAGGACTTCTCCCCCTACACAGATTGATGACCTTGTGAATAGCACTATGGTCTTACTGTGTTCAAATCTTGATTCTGTGGCTCCTCTGAAAAAGAAAGTAATGAAACAGAGGAGGCTGGCATCTAAGTATAGCCCTCCAATTTGTGCCTTAAAGCAAATGTCATGAAAATTGGAAAGGAAGTGGTGGTCCAGTAATACAGATGAATTCTACTTAGCCTGGAAAGAAAGCTTAAAAACATATAAAAACAACCTCTTTGCAGTGCCAGAAGCTCCTACTATTGATCTTTGATAGAAGAAAACCAGAACAGGCCCAGGTTTCATTTCAGTACTGTAGCCAGGCTGACAGAGAGTCAGAGCTCAGTGGAACCATTGATTCCTTTAGGTCTTAGCAGCGAGGATTTTATGGGCTTTTTACTAATAAAATCGTAACCAAAATTCAACAGCTTCCACCTACAGCTGGCAGTAGTCCACTATCAAATGCAGCCATTCCTCAATCAGCTGTAACACCTGCTCTGTATTTGGAATATTTTTTTAGTTTCTATAGTCTCATCATCTAAACCATCAACTTATCTTTTAGACCCGATACCTACCAGGATATTTAAAGAGGTTTTTCCACTAATTAACTGGTATGTTCTGGATCTGATCAATGTGAGTTTATCTCTAGGTTATGTACCACAGCCTGTCAAGATTGCAGTTATTGTAACCTCTCCTCAAAACACCTACTCTTGATCCAGATATGTTGGCTAATTACAGACCCACATCTAACCTCCCTTTCATTTCCAAAATTCTTGAAAAAGCAATTGCAAGCCAATTATGTGAACATCTGCATAGGAATGGCTTGTTTGAAGAGTTTCAGTGAGGTTTTAGAGAACATCATATGCAGAAACAGCGCTGGTAAAAGTTACCAACCACATTCTAATGGCTTCAGACAACAGGCTGGCCTCCATACTTCTCCTGTTAGCTCTTAGTGCTGCTTTTGACACCACAGACCATAATATTCTATTACAAAGGCTGAAACATGAAATTGGGATTAAAGGAACTGGTCCAAATCATACTTATCAGACAGATATCAATTTGCCCATGTTAACAATGACTCTTCCTCATGCACTCTAGTTAATCATGGAGTTCCACAGGGTTCTGTCCTTGGACCAATCCTTTTCACCCTATATATGCTTCCCTTCGGCAATATTATCCGGAACCACAGCATAAATTTTCACTGTTATGCAGATGACACTCAGTTATACTTGTAAAGGAAGCTGAATGAAACTAATCAGCTAATCAGACTTCAGGCATGTCTTACAGACATAAAGACCTGGATGACCTGGAACTTTTTACTTCTGAACTCAAACAAAACTGAAGTCATTGTACTTAGCATTATCTGATCACCTAATCACTCTGGATGGCATTAGTTTGGTCTCCAGTTCCACTGTTAGGAATCTTGGAGTCATTTTGGATCAAGACATGTCCTCTGTCCCTCATATAAAACAAGTCTGTAGGACAGTCTTCTTTCACCTACACAATATTGCAAAGATCAGAAACATCCTGTCTGAAAAGGGAGCAGAAAAACTAGTCCATGCATTTGTTACCTCTAAACTAGATTGTAATTCATTATGTGTCAGGATGTGAGGATGTCCCAACAATTCTCTGAAAAGCTTTCTTTGATTCAGATGTTGCTGCACGAATATTAACAGGAACTCTAACTAACTCTAACCCAGTAAAATTCTGAAGAGATTTCAAAGTCTTTCTCCTAACATACAAAGTTCTTAATGACCAAGCTCCATCTCAGAGAGCTCATAGTTCCTGATTGTCCCAGGAGGTCACTTTGCTCTCTGGGTGTTAAAACCTTCCTTTATGACAAAGACCACAGATAAAAATTTAAGGTTTAATTAATCTTTTTCTTTTAGTTGTACTAGGCACCTCTCTCTCTCTGTCACTCTGTGATGCTCTCTCTCTCTCTCTCCCTCTCTCTGTCACTCTGTGATGCTCTCTCTCTCTCCCTCTTCCTCCCTCTCCTTTCCTCCCTCCCTCTCTCTGTCTCTCCGTCCCCGTCCTACAGCTCCTGAATCATCTCAGCTCCATGTTCCTGCTCAGCAAGGTGACTCTTGCTGCTGCAAGAGTTACCATTAGTTATCATTACACACTACCACTCACTTCCCATTGCAACTTCTTCTTCTCCCCTGCTGCTAATATTTACTAATGCAACTTTAGTGCTACCAGGTTCTCTATATGTTTTGTTTGTATTTTCCATGGTATCTTCTCTCCTGTTCTTGTTCTCTCTCCATCCATCTACTGAGTCCGACCCTCCTCTCCACGCTTGCTCTCACTGTATCTGTCACTGCTTCAGCTTTGATGTAACTTTGTTTTGATTTGGCGCAGTATAAATAAATTTGATTTCATTATATATATAATGAAATCAAATATATATATATAAAATGAGGTTTGAATAAATTTGATGAAAGCTTTCATATATTTTATATACATATAAAACTTACTTAACCTTGTAGAAATAACATATATGTCCAGCCTGTGCAAGTACATATATTTATGTATGTATGTTTAAATTGTATATACATTATATATTATGTATTCAATATATATTCAACCTTTTCATATTACATATACACATGTTTATTTGGTTAGAATTAACTAGAAAACATACACACAAAGCTGTGTATAATTTTGTTTCAACGGTGATAATGATGCTATAATTTGGCATTGGTGTTCCATATCTGTCTCAGAGTAGGTTTGCCGTTCTTCCATGGCAAAAGGCATTGTTCAGGTCAGGTACAGCTAGTGACTTGTGGAGAATCTGCTACATGTGAGGGAGTTTGTGGTGGAGCTAATTCCCGAGTTGTCTCAGATTTAGAGAAGTGGCAAACAAGGGCTGGTTTCTGGGTGCAGACTCACCATCATAAAGTTAAGGATAATTACCTGTGTATAGTATATCTATTGAGACAGGGAATAGCATGACACTGTTACTGAAGAACAAAGCTAAATGTTTCTGAGATGCTCCTCTGATTGGCTGACTATTTTCTAAGTAAAAACCATCTCCTCCAAGGTTGGATGGGTGGGTCTTGGTGGGCAAGGATGAAGGCAGTGACTGATTTATTGTGACGTCACAAAGTCCTAGAAGTCCTAAAAAATGTTTTTAAGGCCCAGTTTCTGAATAAAGACTATAAGCATATCTCTGTGGAATGAGAACTTTGATAGTTTGGTTTTACTCATATAGAGCTTAAACCTGATTTAAAAACTACATGGAGATCTCCGTTTACACCGTTTGGTTTCTTTAAATTTCTTGAGCACCTGTGTCTGTAGAAGTGTGAGTGGTTTTTTTGTCTCCGTCTGTCTCTGTATGTTGGCCCTGTGATGGACTGGTGACCTGTCCAGGGTGTACCCCGCCCTCGCCCAATGTGAGCTGGGATTGGCTCCAGCACCCCCGTGACCCGGAAACAGATAAACTGTTGAAGATGTTTCTGTAGAGTCCACTTAATCAATGCAGAAATTTCCTGTTTCCTGTTTCTTTTCTGTATTTTTCAGCTATTTAGACTGATGTGACTTATCTGCCTTTGGTTATTTTTACCTGCTGCTGCTCTAACCCCGTTTTCCCCTCAGGGATGACGCCGACTAATCTAGTCCATTGATATTTTCCAGCAGCTTCGTCTTGTATAATCCTGACAAACTGCTCTGAGCTTTCCAGATCCCGATAGGGTATGTTTGTCAGTCCCAAGGCCTCTGGATTTACAGAAGGAGTATGTGCCTGTGAGTGCATCTTATTCTTGCCTTCTTCATATAAATCATTTGTCCTTTCCAGTATGTGCCCTTAGAAAAAGGCTGCACCTCAGATTCCTTATTATCTAATAAGCCAAATGTTTTTCTTAATGTTGTCCTCAATTTCAGGTTATTTCTTCAAAACCTGTTGCAAAAATGGTCTGCTGGTTGGACAAACGTCCACATCCACCCTTTGTGTCCTTGAACAAGACAGCAGCTCCCCTATAGGTCACACAGTGAGAAGAGCTGTGTCTTTCAGCTGCTGGCTTTACGGTTTAAAGTAAAGATAATGCAGAAGGAATCTGTCATTGAGCAAAAAAAAGGCCTTCAGTCTTTAAATTAAAATCCTTTACTTCTATATTATCATTTATTGTCTGTCTTTTAAGGTCAGCCAACAATAAATGGGTAGCCTGTGAAATAATAAAGTCAATTAATTCCTTCCATTTTTTAATAGTTTAGTCAGCCAGCAGAATTTATTATAGGGCAGATAATGCACAGCTACTGGGTGATGGTCTGCACGTTCAGGGTTACAAAGTTCACTCCTCTGTGTATTTGCTCAGCAGCAGGAATGCTAAAAATGCATTCATGCCACTGGAGGCTGCTGGTATCAAAGTGGCCACCAAATGATGGCCACAAACAAATTGATAGGACAATGTAACTAACCCTGAAAGAGCTTTGGGTAGTTGGGGGGGGGTTCATTACAGCTTTTTAGAAAATAGAAGCCAATTTGTTTGTGCAGTGATAAATATTTAAAATACTTTTAACATAAGGTGGAGAAAACATCCTATCAGTCCCTTTCAAATAATTAAAACAGTTGATTTTTATTTATTTTGACTGGCAACAGACACAGCACACAAACATAAAGAAAATGAAGAGCAAAGAGAAACATCTGTCACGTGACTCAAAAGACTATAAGTATGGACAATCAGATCTCAATACAAAGTCTCTCAATGGCTCACCTGGTAGAGTGTAAAACATGAAACTTAGTTCTGGTTCAAGTCAGGCTAAAAGCCATTTGCTTCACATACTCCCTCTTTGTCTTCCCCTCTTACTATGACAAAGGCATAAAAAGCTGTTAAAAATTATTTTGAAAACTGTCCAATTAAATGAGAGGTAATCATTTCAAATTAAGGTTTGTAGCCTTAATAGTATGAGCGATGATGGTTGGCAAGAAGGTTGTGGAAGAATTATCTCAACAAAAGTTGTCTGGTCTTAAGAATCAAAAAGAGGGATGACCACATTCAAATTCAAAAGAGACAGTCTTAACATGTGTGCATCACTGCATATTTATCTTATCGTGGCTCAGCTCATCGCTCTATCTGCTCACTAATGGTCTGCGTTCGTTACCCTTGTTTTCATCTCCCACAGCCCACACGCTCATCATGATGATGTAGGACCACAGCAGCTCTTCGGATGGGTGTCACACGGCAGATGGCCAGGCTCTATCGCCAGGCAAGAAATAATATAGATTTATTTTGCATCGATCTGACACTTGGTTGTGTGATGTAATTTAAAGTGGGAAGGGAAGCTTTTTCTCCTGCTAATGCACTTCAGCCCATGTTTGACACGTTCTATTTCCACCAAAAGAACTCAAGGTTAGAGGGGGTGGGGATGAGGAGGAAAACAGGTTAGGGCTGAAAGTCAATGGAACAGAAGTGATTGAGTGCAGTGAATTATATTATAGTTTATTTATCAGTAGGGGAGTTCTATTGAGTGTCTTTAAACCCCAAATTACTCTGAGGAAGCTGCTTAGAGTCCAGAAGCAGACACTGCTCATCTGTGTGTGTGTGTGTGTGTGTGTGCCTTATTTCTTTGTAGAGGTAGGTGTTGCATCTTCTCATGCAACAGCCCCAGGGGAGAAATGAAGCTGCTAAAAAAAAAACAGAAAAATGGAGAGAGCTGTAGCTACTGACTGTTTAGGGAATTACACTTAAAAATGTTTTATGTGGCATAGTGGTTAGTGCTCCTGCCTCATAGCAAGAAGGTCTTGGGTTCGGTTCCCCGGCCTGGGGCCTTTCTGTGTGGAGTTTGCATGTTTTCCCCGTGCCTGCATGGGTTTCCTCTGGGTACTCTGGTTTCTTTTCACCGTCCAAAGACATCATGTTTGGGTTAATTGGTGTCCGTAGGTCTGAGTGTAAGTGTGAGTGGTTGTTGGTCTCTGTCTGTCTCTGTGTTGGCCCTGCGATGGACTGGTGACCTGTCCAGGCTGTACCCCGTCCTTGCCCAGTGTGAGATGGGATTGGCTCCAACACCACAGATAAGTGGTGGACTGAATGAATGAGTGATAGATTAAACTACATTGTCTGTAAAAGGGGGGAGGAGCAGGGTACAATGAATTCTAAACATGCTCTGTATTCACTGAATTAGCTGATGATATTTGACCAGACAGGTGAGTTTTAAATGACCAGTCTCCTCAAAAGCAACATTAAAACTTTTAGCAAACAATCATGATAAGTGAAACGACAGTATGGGTAGCCCCGTGCAACGCATGGTCATCAGCTGGTGAAGATTCAGAAACACTCAGATGCTCGAAGCAAGAAACAACACGTGGCATTTTGAAAACAGATGAAACCTGATGAAGTGTTGAATTCATAGCTTGTCAGAGACTGAAAGCTTGTCTCTTTCCTTATGTGTAGGTTTGAGCCATTTCTCACTCTGGTTGGAGATAATCACAGAGAAAAGCCTTCACTGATCAAGCTCTGCTGTCAACATGAAGGTTTGTTTCCACAGCACAATCAAGGGAGAGGAAAGCTGCTTGGTAAGATGCTGGTTTGGATCAAACTCAGTAGAGCTTCTGTGACCTCCAAAAGTTCACCCACGACTGTGTCAAACAGATGCTTTTTTAAAGAACAAAGTCAACTGACTGTCATGGCAGCTTCAAATTAAAAGTATCCCCTCTTGTTCAGAGTTCAGTTCAACTGTGTCTGATTAATGACTGAAAATAAACTAGAACTGATTTATATGTGACCTTTAGCCTTCGGCCGAACTTTGTTTCATTTCATTTTTAATACTGATAATCTAACAAGAATCAAATCAAATCAGATTTATTTGTATAGCGCCAAATCATAACAAAGTTACATCAAGGCACTTTAGATATAGAGCAGGTCTAGACCAAACTCTTTATAAAATTATTTAAAGAGACCCAACAGATCCCCCGATGAGCAAGCACTTGGCGACAGTGGCAAGGAAAAACTTCCTTTAAGAGGCAGAAACCTCGGGCAGAACCAGGCTCAGGGGGGGCGGCCATCTGCCTCGATCGGTTGGGTTGAGAGAGGGAGAGAGAAAGAGAGAGAGAGAGAGAGAGAGGGCGGCATGGGGGGAGGCAAAGTTGGGTAGAGTAGGGAGAGAATGAGAGCAGGAGGAGGGGATATTCAAAACAGGTGTAGGCAGGAACATGATGCTGCATGAAGTTCATAGAAATGATGCTGTATAGAATTCTTGAAGATGTGGGAGCAGCAGGCATTGCAGGAACATGGGATGGTGATGATTCATCACCTGCAGGATGAGGACAGGGAGAGAGAGGAGAGGATCTGGGAGAGAGAGAGAGAGAGGAGAGGAAATGGGGGAGACAGAGACTTCGGGAAAACATGGTTGTCGGTATGTCGGCGCACGCAAGGGGGAGAGAGAGAGAGAGGGAGGGGAGGGGGAGAGAGAGAGAGGGGAGGGGGAGAGGGGAGAGGGAGAGAGAGAAAGACAGAGAGAGAGAGGTTCTCAGTGTTTCCCCCAGCAGTCTAGGCCTATAGCAGCATAGCTAAAGAGTAAATGAACTTTAACTTTTTAACTATAAGCTCTGTCATACAGAAAAGTTTTAAGCCTGGTCTTGAAAATTGCTAAAGAGTCCACCCCCCAGACCGATACTGGAAGTTGGTTCCATAGAAGAGAACCCTGATAACTGAAAGATCTGCCTCCTGATTTACTCTTGGAGACTCTAGGAGCCACAAGTAAACCTCCATCTAGAGAGCGGAGTGGCCTACTAGGACAGTAAGGAACTATGAGCTCTCTGAGATATGATGGAACTTGGCCAGTAAGAGCTTTATATGTTAACAGAAGGATTTTAAATTCTATTCTGAATTTTACCAGCAGCCAATGAAGAGAAACTAACACAGGAGAGATGTGATCCCTTTTTCTAGTTCCTGTTAATATTCGTGCAGCAACATTCTGAATCAACTGAAGGCCTTTCAGAGATTTGTTTGGACATCCAGATAGTAATGAGTTACAGTAGTCCAGCCTAGAAGTTACGAATGCATGGACTAGTTTTTCTGCATCCTCTTGAGAGAGGATGTTTCTGATTTTCCTAATGTTTCTCAAGTGGAAGACAGCTGCCCTACTGACTTGCTTTATGTGAGGGACAAAGGACATGTCCTGGTCAAAGGTTACTCCAAGGTTTCTTACAGTGGAGTTGGAAACCAAAGTAATGCCATCCACACTGATTAGATGATTAGATAGGGTTTCTCTGAGGTGCTTAGGGCCGAGTACAATAACTTCAGTTTTGTCAGAATTTAGAAGTAAAAGATTATGGGTCATCCAGACTTTTATGACTTCAAGACATGTCTGCAGTCTGACTATCTGACTGACTTCATTTGGCTTCATTGATAAATACAGCTGAGTGTCGTCTGCGTAACAGTGGAAATTTATGCTGTGTTTACTGATAATGTTGCCTAAAGGAAGCAGATAAAGAGTGAAGAGGATTGGTCCAAGTACCGAACCCTGTGGGACTCCATAACTGGCTATAGTGCGTGAGGAGGAGCTATTGTTAACATGAACAAACTGATATCTATCTGATAAATAGGATTTGAACCACTTTAGTGCCAATTTCAAGTTCCAGTCTCTGTAATAAAATATTATGATCAATGGTGTTGAATGCAGCACTAAGATCTAAGAGGAGAAGTATGGAGGCTGAGCCATTGTCTGAAGCAGTTAGAATATCATTGGAGACTTTAATCAGCGCTGTTTCTGTGCTGTGGTGAGCTCTAAATCCTGACTGAAACTCTTCGAGCAAGCCATTCCTATGCAGATGATCATGTAATTGGTTTGCTACTGCTTTCTCGATGATTTTAGAAATGAAGGGAAGGTTCAATATGGGTCTATAATTGGCCAAAACATCTGGATCAAGATTCAGCTTTTTAAGCTGGGGTTTGATGACTGCGGTCTTAAGAGTCTGAGGTACATAACCCAAAGATAAGGTCAAATTAATCAGATCTAGAATGAAGGGCTCAATTAAGTAAAAAATCTCTTTAAAGAGGCTAGTTGGTACTGAATGTGAGAATTATACCACGGAGCCAGCCTCCTCTGTTTTATTACTTTCTTTCTGAGAGGGGCAGCATCATCAAGATTTGAACACAGTGTGGCCATAGTGCTAATCACAAGGTCATCAACCTGTGTATGGGAGAAATCCTCATTTGAATTTAGATATGGCATTGCTGCAAAAGATGACCGAATATTCTCTTTAAATTTAGCCACAGCGTCTTCAGATAAACATCTTCTATAGCCAAATTTATTCCTCGATGCTGTGCAGTCAGTTAAAGTAAACTCAAATGTAATGAGGTAATGGTCAGTCAGAAGAGAGTTTTGAGGAGGAATTGTTAACTTGTCAATTTCAATGCCATATGTTAGAACAAGATCAAGGATATGACTGAAGCAGTGAGTTGGTTCATTCACATGCTGGGAAAAGCCAATTGAGTCCAGTAAGGAAAGAAACCCAGAACTAAGGCTGTCACTTTCTACATCTACATGAATATTGAAATCTCCCAGTATAATTATTTTATCTGTACTGAGTACTAACTCTGATATAAACTCAGAAAACTCTGATAGGAATTCTGAGTACGGACCAGGTGGACGGTATACTGTAACTAACAGAACTGGTTTTTCAACTTTCCAGTTTCAGTGGGAAAGACTAAGAGTGAGGCTTTCAAAAGACCTATAGCCAGATTTTGGTCTAAGGTTGATTAATAAGCTTGACTGAAATATCGCAGCCACTCCCCCTCCTCGACCTGTGGTACGAGGGACATGAAAATTAACCCTATAATGCCGTGCGTATCATATTTGATACATACGTTTATGAGACCATCTCCTTGGCAAAATAAAAGAAAAAGAGATTGAAAAAGGCAGCTGTTTGGAAAAAATAAAGATGCACATATAAAGATACAGATGTTATAGATGACCAAGGAGAAAAGTTTTTGTTATTGCCTGAATTGGGTGTAATGCCCGATGTAACAAATATGATATAAACAAAAAGGCAAATATGCTTTTTTTTTTTTTTACATTTTGTTAAATGGCCAAATAAAGACATCAGATTGAAAAAAAATTGAATTTTCTGTCCATTATTTCTCTGGTCAGGCTTTATAGGGTTAACATGAATGGGGGATGTAGATTCATTTATACTGACATACTCATCCTGCTGCAGCCAGGTGTCAGTCTTACAAAATAAATTCATGTGATGATCAGCTATGAGATCACTGACTAATAGAGATTTTGATGATAGTGATCGAATATTCAACAGTCCACATTTAACTGCAGTATTATTTGAGACCGAATTTGTGGCTGTTTTGATTTCAGTTAAGTTTTTGTTTAGCTCCTCTTCTGTTTAATCTAGGTTTAGTAACCCTTCTTAATTTAGGTGGTCGGGGGACAGACACAGTTTCTATAGACCTAGACATAGACAGAGGTTGTGTCCGAAACCACCCCTTCATTCCCTACTCCCTACTCCTTATATAGGGAGATGAATGTAGTGGACTATATAGTGAACTCATTCACAAAATGAACAATTGCTTTCGGACACTACTTTTGGCGCCGTTAATTGCATCATCGCTGTCGCGTAATTAAAACGTACCCAACTCACGGCTAAAGAGAGAAAAAAAACCTTTTCTGTTTATCACTGCATTTTGTTAAAGGCTTTTGATAAACTTGCACTGCACTGTAATTTTTATTCTCGTATTTGGTCTTCTTTTATTATATTTTTATTTTCTATTCTCTTGGCTCTTAGGTAACAGTTTTTAATTGTAATCTAACATTACTTAAATGTCTGATTATACTGTGTTTTGCACGATGTTAATGATCTTTACATTAATGTTAACAGTACGTTTAATTGCCTTGTTTTTGAAATATGCTATAAAATAAGCTATGGAATAAACTTGCCTTGCCATTATTTTCTGTATTTTGCCGCCACAACTCATGAATGTGGCTCGTGCCTCTCATCTGTCATCTGCCAATCATCTGTCATCTAATGACACGATATCTGATGATATGATGCGCAATGCATCATGGGATATCTTGCTTGGTTAGTGACGGGTTAGTGACCATCGGCTATTCACTACTTTTCAGAACGCATTGTGGGATACTTTGAGTACAGTTCATTTACTCTTTAGCTATGCTGCTATAGGCCTAGACTGCTGGGGGAAGCACTGAGCACCTCTCTCTCTCTCTCTCTCTCTCTCTCTCTCTCTCTCTCTCTCTCTCTCTCTATCCCTCTCCCTCTCCCCTCCCTCTCTCTCTCTCCCTCTCCATCTCCCCTCTCCCTCTTCCCTCTCCCTCTCTCTCTCTCTCTCTCCCTTGCATGCGCCGACATACCAACAACCTGCTTCTCCGAAATCCCAGTTTCTCTCAGTTCCAAGCATGTGCGCTGCATTTACTAACCATGTTTTAACGAAGTCTCTGTCTCACCCAGTTCCTCTCCTCTCTCCCTGTCCTCATCCTGCAGGTGATGAATCATCACCATCCCATGTTCCTGCAATGCCTGCTGCTCCCACATCTTCAAGAATTCCATACAGCATCATTTCTATGAACTTCATGCAGCATCATGTTCCTGCCTACACCTGTTTGAATATCCCCTCCTCCTGCTCTCTTTCTCTCCCTACTCTACCCAACTTGCCACTGTCGCCAAGTGCTTGCTCATCGGGGAATCTGTTGGGTCTCTTTAAATAATTTTAAATTATTATAAATAATTTTACAAAACGACGAGCTCACTATATAGTGCAGTATATAGTGATTAGGGGGTGGTTTCGGATACAGCCAGAGACTCTATTCTATTCTCAGCAGGGAACCGCTCTGACTAAGGCGCAGAGGGGCGTGTTAAACTGCGGCTCTGCCTCCTGGTCTCAACTTGGGGTTGTCAGGGTTTTAACTTTCTAATAAACTCGGCCATATTCCTAGATATGAGAGCAGCACCACCCACGGTGGGATGGACACCATCTCTCCTAATCAGACCAGGTCTCCCCCAGAAAGTGTTCCAGTTATCTATGTAGCCCACATTGTTTTCGGGACACCACCTCGACAACCAGCAGTTGAATGACGACATGCAGCTATACATGTCATCACTGGTCTGATTGGGGAGGGGGCCAGAGAAAACTACAGTGTCCGACATTGTTTTAGCAAAGGTACACACCGATTCCACATTAATCTTTGTGACATCCGACTGGCGAAGTCGGGTGTCATTACTGCTGATGTGAATAACAATTTCACCATATTTACGCTTATCCTCAGCCAGCAGTTTCAGGTAAGACTGTATGTCGCCTGCTCTGGCCCCCGGGATACACTTAACTATGGCCGCCGGTGTCGCTAACTTCACCTTCCTCAGAATAGAGTCGCCAATCACTAGAGTCGACTTTTCAGCGGGTGTGTCGCTGAGTGGGGAGAACCTGTTGGAAACGTGAACCTGTTGGTGGTGAACCGGGGGCTGCTGCCTACGACTATGCCTCTTGTCTTGGACAGTCACCCAGCCGCCCTGACTAGATCCCGGCTGCTCGGGAGCCGCTGGGGGGGAGGAAACTCTCTCGGCTGACGTAGGAGCTGGTCTAGGTCGGCCCGCCCCGGCTACAGGGGTCGGCTAGCTACACTAGCATAAGTTGGGCTAGCTAAGGTGCGGAGCCGCGACTATAACTCACTTATTCTTGCCTCCATTTCTACCATCATCCTGCATCTATGACAAAAAGTGCTATCATAAAAGGAGGAAGAAGAATAACTAGACATGTAGCACACAGGACAGGAGAGAAGAGGAGAGGGAGAAGGACGAAGAAAGAGAGCTGGAGGCCATTGCTAATCGTTTAGTTTGATTAGCGGAGCTACAGTATCATCTATAAGCTTAGGAAAGGGGAAAGAGATTGAGTTCTATGCTAGTATAAGTTTGATAACAGTTTGCTGTCGATTAATCAGGTGAATAGCAAAGAATAGCAGAGACAGCACACGAGGTAACACAGAGCACAACCACCAGTGTCTAGAAATGGTGTAACACGCTTACAGCAGCACTTGCGCAGAGACACAGCCCGAGAGACACACAGTGTTGCTGAAACTTGATTAATATTTGATGTGTTTTTACCCTCAGCTGCAGCGTTATAGGCCTAAGAATTGCATCACCTGTGCAGCTCCAGCTCTCTCAATCTGTCATTAGTCCAAATGTCCAGAGTGAGAGCGGAGCCTCCACTGGTGTGTGTCCCAGCTTTGTTTGCATATCATTTTTCTCTGCTGGGTTTATGTATCTGCAATACACAAATGTCAACACTTTGTGGATGTTATATTGTTGATGCATATGACCATCCCTGAAGTCTTCCTTGAGTGGGCTTTCTTTTTTTGTGTACATGACGTGACGTGTCTACAGGGGCGTGCCAGCATAACTTAAAGGTACAATGTGAAACATTTGGCCAGACTCTAGCTTAAAACTCAATAAACTGTGTGAAAGAGCCACAATGATGATGTCACAACCAAGACTTGCATTTGTTGTATAGGAAAGTTTTCTACTGCATTTAGCATGCTAACCAGCTAACCCAATCCCTTGTTCTAAGGGACTTTGTGGCACTCAGTTTACAATCTGGTCTGCCTTCAGTCTTAATAAGAGGAAGAAGAGGATCTTCCTCCAGAGCTGGAGGACTGCAGTTCCAGGTTAGCCCTTTAATGTCCTGCTCAACCGTTTGGTAGAGCATATTTTGGTATTTGTATGTATTTTTAATACCTTCACCATGAAGGGTTATCTCAACCGTTTGTTAGAGGCCTGTATTTTAGATTTTCACCACAGTTAAGTGTAAGTTTAGAGGTCAGGGACTCGGGCTGCGTCATCACGTTTTTGTTTTTTTTTTGTTTGTTTGTTTGTTTGTTTGTTTTGTTTTTTTAATTAAAGTTCAGAGTTCATCCCCACATGATAAAAGACAACATGTGAGGTTGTTGTAGCCTCAAATAAAATATGCCAAAGAGGGTAAAGATGATTACTGCCTCCGTCAACTTATTCCCCTGAGTTCAGCGCTGGTGATGCTGCAAAGCTCAACACCGAAACAAATTTACATTTCAGAAAACAAATTAACAAAACGTGAACACTTTTACAAACGCCAAGACAAATTTACAAGTCCCGAAACAAACCAGAAAGGGAATGTGCAAACTTCTTTTTCTTCTTCTTTGAGGTTTTAAGGCAGCTGGCATCCTGTTAGTTGCATTACTGCCACCTACTGTAAGTAATTATATCTATTACTTAAATCCTCCTTAACAGTGCTGTTCTTAAGAGAAATTCAAATAAACGTCTCCGGCCTTGCCTTCTCTCACCACACTCAATACTTTTAAGACCTGTCCCTATCAGTCCAACTTTTCCCATCCCTGTCATCATGTTCCCTATCTCCTACAATTAATAATAGCATGCTCTATTGTTTCAGCTTGTTGACAGGTATCACACACACCAGTTGGATGTTTTCCAGTGATATAAAGTGTCCCGTTTAAATTACTTTATACCATGGTCAGTGTGAATACTCTTTTCTGATTGGTCGGCAGGTGTGCGTTAAAACCGTTTAATGCACACGTAGTTCGGCTAAACTTTGTAGGCTAACTGCTCTAAATTCATCCGTGTCTGTAACCATACCAGCAACCACCTGGTGTGGTTGTAAAAGGGACTAGTTTATTCCTTGTCATGACAATGGTAAGCTCTTGCTTCAAAAACTTTCGATTTTGAGTGCAAAACTTCCACCAAAAGTTGGTGAATCCTTTTATTCCTATATTTTTGGAAAATGACCACGGTATAAGCGGGTTAATCCACGAGTAGGTGTGCCTCAAACTGTTTTAATGCACGACGTGAAGGCGAAAAAGTAGTTTGCCTCCGCGACCTCCATCGAACTCCAACTGGCCGTGTCGCTCTTCTTGAGCCAATTCTGGCTCAACCTCGGAGTTGGGACATTCCCTTTCCAGTTTGTGGACTTGTAAATTTGTCTTGGCATTTGTAAAAGTCTTTCGCGTATCTAAATTAAAGATCTCGTGATCAACATTTAAACTTGAAGATGGTAGGAGGTATTGAAATTCTAAGCTACAGTACTGTGTATGTAGTAAACAGGATAGATGGGGGTATTTTCTTCAAAGGTCTTTCATATATTAACAACATGAATAATAAATAGCAACCATTCAGTTTTATAAGCAATGAGAAAATCTTTAAAGAATCAGCTACTGATTAATTCTTTAATCCCCTTTTAAGATAAAATCATATGAACTTTAGTTGCCATGGTGATTTATCCCAGTGAGAAGTAACCACTATCATAGGACTGAAAAGCGTTAATCCAAGTGATAACCCATTGCTTTGTGATGTTCTGCTAACCCTAACCCTAAGACTCACTGTAACTTGTCTGACACCAATTTGTTGGTTTGGCGTAGTTACAGAGCAATCACGCCCCCTGATTCATCCCCTGCTTTATGGTCTTTTTTTCGTTTAAATAGGACCATCATTTAAAAAATAAACATCATGTTGGATTGAAGGCTTGAAACTAGAGACTGACACCATGAGCTTGTTAGGAAAATGTTTATTGAGCTAATACATCAAGGGAGAAGTAGGGACATTTTCACATAGACTTCAATACAAACTGGCTTTTTTTTTTTCACAACCATTGGTGTTGCCACCTGATAGTCATTAGATACAATGCAGGTTTAGGACATAAAAGCATTGACTCCACTTTACAGAGTCTACGTCCTCTTTTATAACCTGTTAAAACCGAAGTTACCTTGATAACTGCATTTTGATACGCAGGAAGTTAGGGATGTTGTTGAGAGCTGTGACTCTGTTGTTGTGACATCACAAAGTTCCAGAAATCCTGACAGCTGGTTTTTAGGCTAAGTTACTGAATACAGAATTGGATCATTTCTCTGTAGAACAGGACCTTCGATACTTTCACTGTCTTAATAAAGAACCAATACCTGAGCTTTAATCAAAGACCACATGGAGGTCTACCTGTAGAATGGACCTTTAAGTAGTTTGACTGTGAAAGAGAAGAACAGATATAAGTCAAGTACAAAGTCAGATACAAATCAAGTGTGAGAGAAGAATCAGCTCATCTTCCTCTATATGTACAGTTTCACCTATAACTTGTCTGTTTCCAGATATGAGTGACTTTGTTATCAATCCACCAGATGATGAAGTGACTTGATTTCAGGTTGAGCAGCAACAGACTGAGCACACACACTTAAAGTAAAGTGAAGCACTTCTGGAGAATATCAGACAGAGTGATGAGGAGCGATTTTGAAGAAGAACTCTGATAGAGAGGCGGAAAGGGGTGGGTGGAGGGTGGAAGAGAGATGGATGAAGCCAGGGGGAAAATGGAAAGTGATGGAAGCTCTCTAAGTGCTAAAGTCAATTCAGTTCACCTAAGTTTGAGTACCTGCAGTTCAGGTTCAGACAGACCTTTACATGGCTGTAGTCCAGTGTCTGCCACAGACACAGGCAGATAGAGGCGCTGCACAGACATGACGCTACCTGAAGGTGCCACACTGAAGTTTGTCGCCACCACTTACTGGAGGTCATTGTTGGAGAAGGATCATTACATGAAGAAGTAAATTGTTGTCAGACATGCACACAGTGAAATCCACTTAGAAGCAGCGGTCGTCTGAAGGTAATTTTCAGGGGTCCATCTTCATCCCACATGCAGAGGTCTTATCGCAGTGTTGGTTCTGAATGATGGCGGTACCAACAGGTGAACTGCCCAAAGTCTCTTTCAATCTGATTTACAGAACCCAAATATAGCTGCGATGATATCAGTTTATCTTTCACTTGCAAAACAAAGCTAAGCTTAACTCACTTTGGTATTGACTGTCAGTCTAATTTCAAATGCTGTAGACAATGGGAATGGGAATCAGAGGACCCCTCTACTGGTTAGTGATAGCTGGGGCTCAGTGAGGTCAGCGTATTATCTGCAGTTAATTCAGATCACTGAGCTGAAACTGAGAGCAGGCATCCCTGCAGGCAACTATAAAACTGTGTGTAGCAATTTGATCAACACTGTTCTAACCGATTCAATATCTATGAAGCACATAGATACAAATATATATCTGGTAGAGCTCCATTTTCACAGGTCTTATAACAATTAAAGCTGCATCTATCCACATTCAAATATCCCACATTTGCCCACTGATTTGAATGAAAAATTAATATGAAACTCACCTTTACACACACACACACCAAAGAGAGGAATCATCAATAAAACAAGTTAATTGGCTGCTTTGTCTCAGCGGGAGGATTTCAGAGGTGGAATAATAATGACCACGGGCACACACACACACAGTCAGCCCATTCAGTGCTGCCAAAATCCAGCTCTGCATGGTGGAAGAGATGAAGCCATCTGGACTTGAATCAGTGCTGTCCCACATTCACCTCCTAGCTGCAGTTTACCATCTGAGACTCCAAAGGAGGGTTTTAGTTTAATATTTCTGTTTGAAAAGAAGTTATATTTTTTCTGACAAAATTGATGGAAGCATGAAAAAAGGAACATGTGATAGCTGCATGTGGACTGTGGTGAAAGCTGCTCTACCCTCTGTGGTGTGGAAAAACACGAAGCATATACATGAACCTGTGTGTGACTGCTTACACCATTTTTCTCTGGGCACAGAAACAGGCCCATTGTTTTGTGGACAGCTGAAAACTCTCCAGTGAGGGAAAATGTTGAGGTCAAACCACTGACATTGTCTCTGAAAAATGTCAGAAATAATTGTATTGTAATGGCATTATTGAGCACTGTTGTGCTGTTGTTTGTCACAGGGTCAGTCTCTCTCAGGGTGCGTTCACATCCAGTGTGTTCGCTCTAGTTTCATTTTTTTATTTTTTTTCCTAACGTAGTGCCAAAATTGTCAGCATTATCTGTGTCCCAATCTAGGGAACATATTGTTTGGAGGATGTATTTCAGGGTCAACTGTGTCTCGGTCAGCATGCAGCTGACAAATGTTTCCTCTTTCTGTGAAACAAAGGGTCCAAAATGTTGTGCGCCCATAATGAAAATAGTATGGCTTTTTTAATGTTATAACTATTCAAAAAAGGGGCCTGAAGCTCTGGGGAAAAAGGTTGTGCTTTCAACGTTGCAAGACAATAGCAACTGTGCTTCGCAATGCAGCAGTCAAACCACAGTTTTTCAATCCCTGAGTTTGGTTACAAGTGCCTGATAATGAGTATGTCTACCTTTCACCAACTTAGCACGTCTATCAACCGACATGTTGAAACTAAGGAACAAGAAACAGCAGCTCCAGTTGCTCCCTGAGGACAAAATCAGGTGTCCTTCTTTGAACCAGTGCCACAGGTGGAAATAATGGGTCACTTTGCTGACTCCAGTTCAGTGGGTGGATCTGGTTTCAGATTCGCAGAACACTTGAGCCCTTCAGGATCTCGGGATCTCTTGTCAAACCAAAACCTGAATCAGGGCTTGAAACGTTTCTATTCTCCCAGACTGTTGCTGTGTCCCAGTCCAGAGACCATATCCTTACAATGCTGCATTTGAAGACTGGCTAAGTCCAGCAGTCCAACTAAACAGTCCCATTTTAGCGTTTCAGCTCTGTTGAGCAGTTGTTGGTTCAGTGTTACAGGAAAAAAAATTTTGCCATCGCTGCTTGGAGGAATCATTTGCAATGCAACAATGAGGGTGGGACCGGTGGAAATGTAAAGTGGAAACCCGCTGTCTCATTTCAGTTCAACCAACCACTGTTCATGTTCACATCACATGCTCACTTGTTTTTCCTGCTGGGGAGGGGAGGGGCAAAGGATCCAGGCTGAGTCTTACACAGTTAATGCAATATGAATGGGAACACCATCAAGCTTTCCTGCATTGACACTTATATTAACGTTTTGTGTTTTCTGACTTTCTCCTGCTCGGGTACCTCACATGTCTGAAAATAAAAGGAATTTTCAGGACATTGACATTTGGGGAAATCTGGTCCAGATGGGAGTTTTGGCTGTTTGTCTCCATATTTTAATACGTCCATGCTGGTGTGTCTGCTCAACCACCTGTGCACTGTGGGTGTGTGTGTGTGTGTTTGAGAGAGAGAAAGAGAGAGAGAGAGAGATTGAGAGAGACAGATGGAAAAAGTTCCACCGGCTGGTTTTAAACGTCTCCAGGACACAGATCGACTGCAGGCGGCCTTTTAATTGTTATGGAAGAATCATTCATTGTAAACAGTCAAGTGTAAATACCCGTTAGGGAGTATACATGACAATAAGTCACAGTGATTAGCAGTAAACAATTTAATTTCCAAAGAGACTTAAGCCAGCAGCTGGTGGGAAGGAAGTGAGTTAGTTTTCTTTAAAGCCAGACAAAAGTCTCAGTTTAAGAGATACAACATGGAAAACACACCAAAATGTTACACACTGGTGTTCACACAGTTTAACAACATGGTGGGAAAAAAAACGCAACAAACTGTACTGTGTCATCTATTAATGTTTGATGTTCCAAATGTCCATAAAATGTTCATACAGTCCATGCAAATATTATTATTATTATATTATTTTTTAGCAGAGGCTATTTCTTGTCTGGTGTGACAACAACAGTGAAGGAAGTTAGGGCTGCTACTTGGAGTTTTGGTTCAGGTCCTCGTGGCTAGCTAAGCTAAGCAGCTGCTGCCTAAAGTCTCTGATTTATCATATACACACAAGCTTCACAGTCACTGACGGAAGATTAACAGACAAGCAAAGAAAGGAAAACAGTGTTTACTGCCTCCAGTTTGAACAGGATCACATCAGGTCCATTGTGAAATTCTCGTCTTTAAGTATGCAGCTGTGTCTTAAGAATACCTTTTGACATGTATTAACATAGAAATAAATACGTTTTGACACAGGCAATCAAATGGATCGTCCCCACAGTGGCGATTCTTTCTCCTTAACTAAATCAAATCAAATCAGATTTATTTATATAGCGCCAAATCATAACAAAGTTACATCAAGGCACTTTACATATAGAGCAGGTCTAGACCAAACTCTTTCTAAAATTATTTGAAGAGACCCAACAGATCCCCCCGATGAGCAAGCACTCGGCGACAGTGGCAAGGAAAAACTTCCCTTAAGAGGCAGAAACCTCAGGCAGAACCAGGCTCGGGGGGGGGCATCTGCCTCGACCAATTGGGTTGAGAGAGGGAGAGAGAGAGAGAGTCTTTCTCTCTCTCTCTCTCTCTCTCCCTCTCCCCCTTGTGTGCGCCGACATACCAACTATCATGCTTCTCCGAAATCCCAGTTTCTCTCAGTTCCAAACATGTGCACTGTATTTACTAACCATGTTTTCTCCCCCCCCCCCCGTGTCTCTCTCTCTCTCTCTCTCTCAACCCAACCGATCGAGGCAGATGGCTGCCCCCCCCAAGCCTGGTTCTGCCCGAGGTTTCTGCCTCTTAAAGGTTTCTTGCCACTGTTGCCAAGTGCTTGCTCATCGGGGGATCTGTTGGGTCTCTTTAAATTATTTTATAAAGAGTTTGGTCTAGACCTGCTCTATATGTAAAGTGCCTTGATGTAACTTTGTTATGATTTGGCGCTATACAAATAAATCAGATTTTTTTTTTTTATAACTATCAAACTGTTACCTCCCTCCTTCCTTCCTTCCTTGCCACAGGTTGTAATAGAGAAGATTTTAAAGACTTGTGAGAGACTTGAAATAACATGCAATTGAGCATGATTTAAGTTCTATTTGAGTTCATCAGGAAGTTATGCAAATTGCAAATCCCTCCTCGTCTTCTACTGACAGATGAAATTAAATGAGAGTTTGACTGAGCAGAGTGAGTGGAGTTGAGGACCTGGAGGTGTCAAAAAAAAAAAAGTCACCATGCTTACTGGGAACGACCAACGTGCAGCTAATTATCCTAAAGTGTCTTACTCCGAGCTCAGCGCTTTGAGTGTTGGTGTGGGCGAGATATGACTTCTGTTCTTTTGGATCTCCTTTTTCTTTTCAGTTACAGCTGAAACCAAGAGCTTATCCCTGATCACGATAACTTCCCTTTGTAATCAAAATGAAAAACTTGAGCACACAACTATGCCACAAAGAAATGCAGCTCTGTCTCCCTCAGAGGACTCAGGTCTAAGACTGACACCTGCAGAAGTCCCCTCTCCTTCAAATCCCTGTAGCAGCTGTAGCAACGTGGGGACAGTTTCACAAAGCAGGTTTAGTGGAAACTCGGAGTCTGTTAACCCTGAAATGAGGGAAACTCTGAGTTTTCCGTTCACAAAGGGAGGTAACTCAAACAGGAGAAAGCGGGGTAACTGTAGCCTGTTTCCCAGAGAGAGGTAACTTAAGCTCTCGGTCAGTTACCATAGTAACAGACTCTGTGAACCTAACCTGATCTCAATAAACCTCGACTTTCTCTCTGACTCCGCCCTCTTTCAGCCACACACGGTATTTGATTTCCTCATTCATTCAGTCAGCAGGCGAGTTTTGGCGTAGCATAATTCTGCTGTCCGTTATTTTAAAAAATCATTAAAAAAATCAGTCAGTAGGCCAAATTAGAAGTCCAATAGGCGACTGTTTTCACTAACATGGCATGTCCTTTTGATAACGATCCCGTGGTGCAGCATTACTGCGCAGAGAATTAAATATTCGTCGGGAGATGGTTATCCGACCGCTCATAGATGTTCTAGCATTTCCAGACAATTATCTTTTTGAGCGGTACAGTCCATCATCTACATACACAACCTAATCTGTCCTTACATTTGCAACATTACCAACCGTAGTCATGCTCTCACATCCCAGCAGAAATTGTGTGTTGCGCTGCGGTTTTTCTTTTTTTGCAAATGAGAGTTTTTTGTATAATGCTGGAGATGCAGAACGCTTGAGTAAGGCAACCGTATGCCATAATCACTTCAGAGATTAAGTCACCATCATAACCACAGCAGTCAAATAAAGACACAATACACATTTAATTTGGTCTTTATTTCCTACAACTGATTGGAGCATCCCCATGCAGCACAGCATACCATGGTGAAGACTGTATTCAAGGGCATTCATGTCCCCTGCACTTTTTCAAAAGGCAGTTTTGGTCCCCTGCAGTTTTTACCGTCCAAAAACAATGTTACGCTATATTAAATGGAGATGGGCCGCTCGAACTGAAGCTTCCCTTTAGACTGCCCACAAGCCACCCCCCCGTACTCAAGCCAGTTGTCCCCCCCATCTCTGACATCAAAATTTCGTCCCTGAAAAGCATCAGGTAGAGCTGACGAACTGAGAACAGGAAAGTATTAAGTGTAGCAATTGTTAATGGCTTTGATTTCCACACTTAGGATTTCATTGGCTTTGATTATGTGTTCACAGTATCACAGGAAAATATTCTGTTATTTACACATGTTAGGCAGATACTTTATGCGCCGTCCTCTCCCCCTCCTGCGCTCCGGGAGTGGACAACATGACGGAGAGACGGTGGTGATAAAATATAGAGAAGGGATCTTGATTTAGATTTTTCATTTAGATTCTAAGGAGATGCTTCCGAAACAATTACTCAGTCCAATGCAAAATAACACCGTTGAATTAAATCATACTGATGACATGGCTCCAACAGATGGTAGGGGTTGAAATTAAATGTGTGAAGGGCAATCATAAAAACTTAATCGTTCTTCCCACTCTTCATTTCTTCAATCTGACTTCAGTTCACCACCGCACCGTCTGTGTCGCCAATTCCCCTTTTCCTCCAAACTGTGTGTACACATAGGTCAGAGTTACCGTAGAGTTGCGCACATTTTATGTCAAGTCTGTTTGTAATAGATCACAACCTTTACATGGATATTGGCGTATGCAACGTTTATAAATGTGGCCCCTGATCTGTGCATCAGTGTGTACCAATATTTACATCGTCAGCAGACTATCTACCTATCCATCTATCCATCCTTCAACCATCACCAGATAAACGTGTCAAACATGTTTTTTTTAATCAAGAAAAAAATATGTTTACAAACTTTTATACTTTAAAGTTTTCCTATGGCTTTTTAAACAAATTCTCTCTGCCCTTGTAAGGATAAATCAATTCATTATTTGTCACAATGTTTTGGACAATTTCAAATTGCTGTTCCTGATATGTTTACATTGAGACTGTAGCTTTCTTCCTTCCTGCGAGTAGTATGGTGGTGAAAATGCACAGAATGCTAAAAAATGAAATGAAGAAATTAGTGGTACTGAAGGATCATTACAATTCACTGGTCCTTTTAGGAGCATGAGGTTAGCATATAGTTAAACAGTTTATGTCTGAAGATACAAACTGGACTTCCAGGAGACTCAGAGAGCACTTCCTGAGATGATTACTGGCAAACTCTTGTCCTCTGGACAGTTGTGGGAGGCTCTGTATTCTTTCTCTAATCCCCGTTGTTCTTGCCAGAGTCGACCTTTTCCAAATCTTTTCCAAAGGCACATTCATTTATGAAGCATGTTTCATACACAACAGCAGTGCTGTGCCACTACTGAAACTTGAAGTCCCTTGAGCGATTAATAAAGTAAGTTTCTGATTTTCTTTCATTCATTCTATCCATCTATATAAGTAGCCTACAAATTTTAGGTCTTAGCACTCGTGGAACCTTATTCCACATGTGGGAAAATCACTTGCCTCTTGGGGGTTGTTTTGAAACATAAAAAAAAAAACCAAAAACCCCAAAACAAATGATTATCAAAGAAAATGACCCTTTGAGGCTTCTGTAGTAATGAGCAAAAATATAAGACACAATGCAGGTTTAGAAATGTTGGGGTTTCTGGACATAGAATTAAGACTCATCTAAATCTGAACTCTGAATAACCTCAGTGAGAAACGAACTGAACTACTAAGTACGCACACATACATTCATGTTCCGGTGTGTGTGCATGGCGAACAGGAAGGCAGGGCTGTTCTGATAGCACAATGGGTCCAGCTGTGTGGGAAATGATTGCCAAAAGTGCATTATGTCAGCCCATCATTCACAGAACACACACCGCATCCACTTTTGCTGCTGAAAAAATTGGAAGAAAACAAGAAAGAAAAATGGAATTTGAATTCTCACCTTTGCCGACACCCATCCTCACTTTCATTTGTTCTTTACTCTACAATCTCTGGGTCATTCTGCTCACCCTGATTTCCTTTCACCCAGTCTTTCTTGTATTTCTTCCTCGTTTACTGTCTGTGGATTTTATTTTACTTCTCTATTGTGCCATGATGATGACTCCTCCAGAGCATGTCTTTGGATTAATGTCTTTCATGAAGTGATGCATTTTGAATTAGAGAATTTTTCTGGGAGCACTTATGTGACAGAGAGGCAGAAGAGTGCAGACTGCAGCCATTTCAACACTGTATCTGTGACTTCACAGTCACGGTTGAATCATTAGCAAAGTATGCAGGTTTAAGGCTTTGTGTTACAAGTCCCACAGTGTTCAACCATGTATCAAATACAGTTCTGTGGCAATGAAGACATGGAGTGCTCATACTCGTGTACAGGTTGCATCTGAAATGCCTGGGAGTACACACCCAAGACGACCCACACCACAACAGCTCCGGCCACAAAAGTTCCGCTGGCATTCCCCCTTTTTTTTTAAGTTTTGCCCATCAGTGAAGGTGGAGGGGTTAGGTTTTATAGGCCATCCATCGGGGGAACTGTCAGTCATTGTCTGATTGACAGCTGAAGAAGTGGTTGAAGTCACTCAGATCTTGCAAACTGAAGAGAAATTACTAAGAGTTCAGGGCTCTACAAGAAGCCATTGCGTTTAAGGCACAGACAGAAACTCAAATTGGGTTATATTTTAGACCCTCACCTAATCATCAGGGCTGCTAGTGGAACCTGTGGCTTCACTCCACAGGATAAAGGCCATCTGCAGCCGATTCTTTCTCTACAAACAGATCTGCCCCTGCAGCACCTCACTGTGGATGGGAAATTCAGCGTTTCGACAAATGGTCTGAACATATTTGACATCAACAGCAGTAACACACACCAACACACACAGCTGCTCATCCTCCATAGTTAGCGTTGAATGTATGTATACAGTGTGTTTGAGATGTAGCTGATAGTTAACCAAAGACAGTCATTTTGTGAGGAGTGGTGGCAAACAGACCAAATGTGACGACTGCACTGGTGTTCCTGGAAGACACACCACTAATCTAACTGCGCTGTCCGTAATTTTCCCACTTTTATTTAGTTATTCGTACCCACTTCTCACTGTGACTGTCCAGCCGTGTGGAGGTCAACACAAATGTCACACAACCATATCTGTCGGTATTTCTGTGAAAAGATGAGAGGAATACAGTGAACGTTTTCCAGGAGTTTTCAAAATCCATTTATTAAGTAAATGAATGTCATTTGAAAACGACCACTTCGTTCTACACACTCAGCACAGGACTTCAGACGACTTTAATCAACTGATGGAAATTGCTGGTATGATCAGGCTCTACATGTTTTTGAATGAGTTTCCTAAACTTCAAAACAGACGATTTCCCATGTCACAGTCCTCCTCCAGCACAAGCTGCCTGGGGCCTCGCTGTCAGCTTTCAAGCCTGTCCTTGCCATATCTACAGTCTATTATCAACACAAATATCAAAACTAAACTGAGAGACTCAGCTCCTCTCCTCTGAGTGGCTGAGTGTCCTGTTGCTATTGAGTTGTGGAACGATATTATATTCATTTAAATATATTTAGGTTTAAAAATGCAGGGAAAACTGAAAAAGAACAATGTTTTGTATATTTTAATCAGTAAGTGAGTGATATGACCTATAAAACAAGTTGTGAAGAAAGCGAGTAAACACGATACTGTTACAGAAAAGTGCTAAAGTTTTAGGAAAAAAAAACCAAACAACATTAGTAATGAACAATTTTTTTTTTTTTAAAGCTTAGGCAGCCAAATTTTTTTTGTGTTGTACAAAAGGATACTCAGTAATCCTTCATGTGGAACAAAATACAAGGAACTATAGAGCGCTCAACAAGCACCAGTCCTTAAAACAGAACAAAAAAAAACAAAAAACAAAACATAGTACAGCCTTTGACAACACTATCTTGCATGTGCCCAACTTTAGTGTGCAATCACTTTGTTCCTGTTCTTACATTCATTATCAGAAAGAGAGAAGGTGCAGTAGGAGTTTAGTGAGTGTGACTTCAAATGTGTTCTATAGATATTGTTGTGAGAATGTAAAACATGTGCAGCACTCCATTTAGCAGCTCTGCTGATAAGATTTCGAGGAAAGAAAATGAGGTTAATGGTTTAGTGGAAGATGAAAATACTACTCTCTTCCCTCTCACAAACCAGAGATGAAAAATGACACTACACTTTAACAAAAGTAGATTGCTCATAAAGTACAAACCATTGATACACAAAACACCAGGTGAACTTCAGCACAGCCAAGGAAATTCAATAATAAATTGCACATTAAAGTAAAATGAGAATTAGTGTCTTATAACAAAGTGTGTAGAAAAGATATAATGATTTCTATTTAAGTATACAGTATATGCAGCAATTTAGGAGTCATTTGTTGCTAAATATGGACATAGTTCAGCCAACAGGACAGTGCAGTTCCGTATTTTAACGGAAAACTTCAACATTTTGTGAAATATATCTATTCTCTTCCTTGCAGACATATCGATGAAACAACAGATACTATGCTAAACTAACAAGATATTCCTGTTGGCTCAGCATTGCATCATGACCGAAGAAAGAAGAGAATGAGCTGCTGTCACTTCTGCAAACTGTTGTTGGATTTTTGCTTGAGGGATAGAAAAACTATCAGCATTCAGCATTATAGGTGCCGTTAGGTTTATCTGAAACTTCATTTGGGAGGCCAGGCTAACTGTTTCCTCACTGCTCCCCTCTGTTGCCTTCATGCTGAGCAGACTCTTGGCTCAAACTCCACATTACTGATACAAATCGACTCATTTAACTTGTTAGCAAAGTAAATCAGCGTGCTTCACCAAATGGTAAACTTTAATTAAATGGCTACCTGGTCACATTAGCAGCAGTGGAGTATTGATGCTGCTCTATAAAACAAAAGAAAACAACAACAAACAATAAAATGTATGTGTACAGTTGAACGTGGAGAATTACCAGCCTCTGTGACATGGAAAAGTGTGCAGGGTTTGTCAGCAGCTAATTGGTCCCTCCATTTGCTAAGACAGGTAGCAGTGAGAGTTTACAGTACTACAAGGAGATGAATTATTTAGCCACCCTGGAACGGAGACGTCTCTTAATGATCTGATGGTCACTGTCTTTATCTTCCGGCTCTCTGCTAATGATCTGAAAAAAAAAAAAAAAAAAAGGAAATCAAGAAAAACAAGCACTTAATTTAAAAGCTCGTGATAAATATGCCAACTTGTTTCTTTATTTCTGCACTTTGTGATGAGTAATGTTCAAAGCAACTTCCTTTCCCCAACATTAGACATATCTGCCAACAGTTGCGATCATAGCCTGTCTGTAAAAATAGCCGTGGACTCTGGGTCTGTAGTAGTAGTGAAGCCAATACTGAAGTGTTTTAAACCAGCTTTCTATCTAATGGCCATCAGGTGGCTGATTGTTAAAAGCTTGTCAGCTTGTATTGAAGTCTATGGGAAAATAAACGATTGATTAGCTCAATGAATGTTTGCCTTATCAGTGTTCTCAGTCTCTAGTTTCAAGTCTTCAGTACAACATGATATTCATTTTTTAAATGATGGTCCCACTTAGAGGAAAATACACCATAAAGCAGAAGATTGATTAGGGGGTGTGGGTACGGTGTGATGGACAGACTGTACCACATAATCAGCATAGAGTACAGAGCAGTCAGCTCCAGCCCTCACACCTTCTCAGGTCCACCTTCTTCTCCAAATATTTCTTTAAGTTTGTAAATTTAAAATAAACTGTTAACACTGAAATATAGTTATAAGCACCTACAAAGTAATTTAAACACTATGTATTTGTCTGCAATGGTTGTATGTTATGGTTTATTATTTGTTTAGGAATGTTTAGTGTTTAAAAAAAACTATCTAGCAGCAATAAAGAGCTGGATACATGAGACAGTTTTATGAGAGATTGTTTACTAAAGCTGTGGGTGTTTTTGATGTTGTGTGCGATACAGGACTGCATGAACATGAGAAAATATAAAACTAGTGCAAGTGAGAAATCTAAGGTGAGTGTGTGGCTGGACTCACTGGGTGTGAGGGCATGTCCATGGGGGACGAAATCTCAGGCCTGTAGAGTTTCCTTTTGTTCTTTTTAGCCCTCAGACTGAGGGAGGAAGAGGAGGATGCTGGGTCCACATCACCTCGGCCACTCACCAGACTCATCATCTTCTTGGCTGCCAAGACAAATCCAGACAAGAGGGACGTGCTGACTTGGAATCTATGAACTGATTGCTTAGTTTACTTTATCAGTAAACCACCCAATTTATTGTTTCCTTTTTTCAATGAATGAATCATTACAGCAATCAATTTGAAGCTTTGGAATAATTATTAGTAAGCCTCCCATCTCCAATATGCAGGGCCACAGGAAAAACCTGTTGGTAGAACACATTCACTCTTGGTTCAGTCTTATTTTTCTTTTATATTTATCTTTGATTTTGCAAATCCAATACAGAGCTGGAAGAGAAGGAGATAGCAAGGTATGAGAGAGAGAAGCAGATGAGAATCTGTGAAAGTAAAGAGAGGTAAAGAGGGATAAGAGAGGGGGAAATATTGAGGAAGCATGAGTGTGAGGTGTTGGGAGAATATAATGAAGATGAAAGATGAGTGAAGGTGAGAGTGAAGGATAGTGCGAGAGGAAGAGGAAATGGCAAGCAGCAGAAATGGAGAGATGATCAGATGGCAGCAGATGACAGCTCCCTTGAGTGGGAACCCTGAGGCAAAGATTAATTGACAGAGAAAGTGTCAGTCCCTGAGGATAAAACACAAAGATGAGTCCAGTTGAGTCAAATATGTTCCCTGTCTTAACTTCCTCCCCTAAACCATCATTACTGGCTCAGACTTGCTGCCATTGCCTGGTTACTTTGTCAAAGTTGAGTTATCCTTCCCTACATGACTACGGCAGGAACTGGGTGCTTTGTCCTTGCTGTGTCCTGTTCAACCTGTTTCTGTGTACAGGTTTTCAAAGTATCAAAGTATCAAAGGTCTCAGTCCACAGAAAAGCCTGTATTCAGAAACTGAGCCTTAAAACCAGCTGTCAGGACTTCTGGGACTTTGTAATGTCACAACAAAACAGTCACTGCTCTGAGCCACGCCCAACAGTCAACCTTGCAGGATTTGGTTTCTCTGACTCTTTATCTGATATCAGCTATAATTTTACTTAATCACTAAAAAAACTGCAAAACAATCAGAGGTGAAGATCAGATCCTCTCTTCTCATTAGCTGACTGACCTGTTGTTACTGTAGCCCCAAAGAGGAGCCTGAGAGAAGAGATGTAATATGTATTTTTGGTTCTGGAAAATAAATCTATCTTCTTGGATCACACTTCAAATTAAAATTATGTATATGCACGTGTGAAACATTGAATTTATAAATATAATTAAAATGGAGCATTTGAAAAATTAGACAGGTAAAGTGAGTATTAAAGAGATCAAGAAAATTGACAGAAAACAGAGTGATGATTGGATCTTAAAAAGGTGTTTAAAAAAAGTGAATAAAAGAGCAATATGCATTGTATTAGCTCAGTGTCTGTGGCTAAAAATCCAATGATGCATATCAGGATCAAAGATATATTTGCCAAAATGCTTTGGGCAAATATATCTTCTTATGAAAAAACACTTTATAATAAAAATAAAGCCAATGAAAGGAGTAAAATACAGGTTGTTCTTTAAGATGGAAACATTAGTGCTTTATATACCCCCCTAAAAAAACCAAAAAAACAAAAACACTTAAGTGGAGTTTAGAGCAAACATTAATCAAACAATAGGAGAATGCATTTGAAACAATGTGTAGGACTGAGTCAAAAGGAAGGAAGCATTAGCATTATAGTATTATAACTTTTTTTTTTTTTTTTTACAATGGAGGCCTATCGCTCAGAGGAACAAGTGTCAACAGTCTGTGATATGCGCAGATAGGGGAGATTCACTGATTGTTTACATTGATTTATTCGTGGGATTTGTTGACAAGAGTCTCTGCAGCCTGTTCCGCCTGGAAGAAACCTTTAAATCCAGAGCAAGATCTTCTTACACAGACACCATCTAGGACCTCAGGGTTCCTACCTTCACTGCACTGAAGACACCCCAGACAGAAGAACAACCTCTCCCTGGGGCTGTATGACCCAAGTGTCACAACAACAGATACTGTGACAATGTACAGCTCCATAAAAGTTACTGAAGACCAATTCACTCAGAAAATGAATTGTCTAATGAGAAAAGGACTTGTCTATTTATACTAGGGGAAAAACAAAAACAAATATTATTATGTTTCCATAGTGTCTGTTTTAATCTTCTCTGAATTATCTTTTTGTACAAAACATATATATTTAGTAATTATATTTGATATTGTATAGATATAGACTGTTATATACAGATGTTAGTTCAATTTTGTGCAGCTCAGATGAACTCATCAGCTAAAGTTTTAGTCCTGTCACTGTTATTATGGGTTTCCCTCTCTCTCCCTGTCCTCATCCTGCAGGTGGTGAATCATCGCTACCCCATGTTCCTGCGAATATCCCCTCCTACTGCTCTCATTCTCTCCCTACTCTACCCAACCTTACCCCGCCCCGTGTGTCTCTCTCTCTCTCTCTCAACCCAACCGGTTGAGGCAGATGGCCGCCCCCCCTGAGCCTGGTTCTGCTCGAGGTTTCTGGCTCTTATAGAAAGTTTTTCCTTGCCGCTGTCCCCAAGTGCTTGCTCATCGGGGGATCTGTTGGGTTTCTTCAAATAATTTTATAAAGAGATTGGTCTAGACCTGCTCTATATGTAAAGTGCCTTGATTTAACCTTGTTATGATTTGACGCTATATAAATAAATCTGATTTGATTTGATTTTCTGTTTCTTCATATTAAAACTCCTCTGCATGTTTGAATTCAGGAATATCTTCACTTAACTCTTTTATACAGCGAACCAGATAAAGGTTAGATATCTCCCAGGGTAAAAAGTTGCACACTGACACACAAACCTTTGGTACCAAGCAGTGTGGGTGAGCTCTGCAGGAAGTCTCCAATCTTCTGCAGCGTCCCTTCCTTTCTACTGCGGATGCTGCTGCTGGAGTCATGGCGACTTGCCAGGGAGGATATCTGATCACACAGAACCGTGAGTGGTTAGTATGTAGGAAGATGTCAATCTTCTTACCATTCTCATGTAATCTTTTCCTGTATATTATCTGATGTGCTCATCTCCGTAGCAAGATTGATTGCAGTTTCAAGAACCTTAAACTATCTCAGTATAGTTTTACATCTTCTCTCTCAGACTAGTGACAACAGGTCAGAGAGCCAATCAGGAGGGAGAATCTGGGTTTCTCCACACAAACAGGTAATCACTCAGAAACTAAATGCTTCAAGGTTGGATGGTTGGTTCAGGTGGGTGGGGCTTTGGGGGCATGACTGCTTTGTTGTGACATCACAAAGTCTCAAAAGTCCTAACTGCTGGTTTTAAGGCTCAGTTTCTGAGTACAGACTGAGTATTTCTCTGTGGACTGACACTTTTGATGTTTTCACTGTTCCAATATAGAAACCTAGACTTGATTTATAATCAAAGACCAAATGAACTACATGGGACCTTTATCAGGGCTTATATTATCTGGTGACTTGTTATTTGGAATTCTGGAAATCTCACTTTCCTGGGACCTCTGAAAAATATAAACAAGCAGCAATTCAAAACAGTGTAGAGTAACAAAAAGTTCTGTATAAAAATTAGATCTCATATTCAAAAACAAAAACTGTGTCACAGTTTGCGAGCTTTACTGAAAGCATGACTGATTTTTACCAAATCATCTAAACCCCTTATAATGAAAAGAAAATTCAATCCCAAAGTGATTGCGAAGTTGAATTGAGCAACCCCATGCCTGAGAAATTAAGCTACAAAATACAAAAATTTTATAGAGAATTAAAATGCTAGAAAAACGATGAGAACTTAATACATGTGAAACAACCAAACTTCTACATGTATATTTAGGAAGCAGAGCACATGAGCATGGTATACACGTGTCAACACATGTGCCTATTGGGTGTGTGTCTGCACGGTTGTCACCTCCTCCTGGTGTGGGGTGAGCTTTGGCGTCACTCTGGTCCTCATGTTCCGTGTGTTCTCCACCTCTTCCTATCAACACACACAGAAAGACACACAGCTAAAACTCAGGACTGAGTCATCATACCCAAGGATTACTAAGAGATGGTTGAGCAGAGGTTTGGAAAAAAACTAACAACCAAAATCTGAATGACAAGAGAGTTTGGTGGAGATGGGGCTGGCCATTAATACGAGGCAGAAGCAGGAGAAAAACATTCAGATGCTTTGTGCAGTGGCCTTGGCGGGTGGTCTATTCCCTGTTAACATTTTACCAGTTGGAATGTTTTCAAACAGAGAAAGCAAGCTCAATTTTAGAGTTATTACCTGCCAGTGGGGCTTGAAGCATTGACAAGCATAACTGCCATCATTCAAAATTTATTGTCTGGGCATTTCAAAAACAGCCAAATATGATTTCCTTTGGTTTCGAAAAACCAAGATTAATGATAGGCAAATTACAAAAATGGGGCTTCAAAATGGCAGCTCAAACCAATGGGTGACATTAAAGCAGTCACAAGTGGTTTAACCACACCGCATCAAGCTGCACTTCAGTGACAGTCAGATAACCAGAGTGTCCATGTCTGTGACGCAAGCAGAGCCAATTTACTATTTACTTATAAAACAATAGGGCTTGACAAGGGTGAAGGTATAAATTACTGCTGATAGCTTTGATGATTGTCAATCCCCAAGACCCTTGTGCACCAAAGCACTTAGCAGTGATGCAAGCGCCGTGACAAAAAAATCCACCTCAGTGGTACAGTATTTCCTGCCACAGTGGATGTCTCCAGACTAACATGGGAAGAAAAATGCCAGCCCTAATGTAACTAACAGTGAATATTATTTGAAAACCAAATAAACCAACAAACTCAGAGATGTGACTTATTTAAGGGCAACCAATCCAATGAAATGCTTTGGGGTAAAATTAAGCAATTCTGAGTCACAAGAAGCCATTGTTGACCTGAGAGCATGGGTCATTGGTCATGCAGATAAGTGGGTGCAGTACTTTATAAACATGCGTCACTTTGAGAAGGAAGAAAAAAAAAAAAGGTAAAAACATATAGACTCATAAGTGACTCAGTGGAAGTGTTTAAAATAATCTGAGAAAGGATGGAAGAAAAAAAATGAGGGGCATAAACAAGGACAGATTGGCAGAAAGAGAAGGAACACACCAGAGCTGGAGAGAGCGTGTGCGAGTGTATATCAGAAAATAAGGAAGGAAAGGGAAGAAAGTAGTGGAAGAATACAGATGCCCACTGATAAGTGATACTGATAAACAGTAATTGGAGTGTGCAGAAAGTAAACAAGATGACATGTCTAAATGTGTGTCTGTTACAGAGAGATTAGACAGATGGCAGAGCATGAGATTTACTTTAAATCAGGACGGAGCAATATGTAAACAAATACGATAATATTGCAGTTATTTTGGGAAAAATTGTGATTGTGATTCAAGGTAAGTTTATTGTTATAGGGCTCATAGTTATAGTGTTATAGTGCACTTAACATTCACAAAGACTAGATTAGCTGGTTCAGACTAATGTAGCTGCTGATAAAATATGAGTGCATTTTCAAATGAATATTTTGAACCTTTGAGTGTCAATATGGTACTTGGTGTAAACCACTGCTGCACACTGACTATATGGCAACATGTGTGTGCCTGCTTGCCGGTGAGCTTGTGTCCACCCATGAACACATGCATGTATGAGCAAACTGTCTGGGAGCAGCTTCTGTTTTTCTTTTTTTTCTTTTTTTTTTTTTAACTGTGGTGTGAATTTGGTGTCAAAAATCATAGAAATTGAATAGTTTTGGTGAAGACTACCAAAATTTTTGTCATAAAATCATTACTATTATACAGGGATAAAATTTGTATCATAACTACAACCTACACATGCGTGACACTTAAGTTATTTCAACCAATTATAATCTCTGACTTAATGTAAAACCCTCCCTGTGATTTGAAAGCTCTAAAACACAGACTGTGACTGATTTTTGCAACAGACTGACTCAACAGTGCATAGCAATCAAACACTATGATTAAAAATTCTGCCAAAGATCAAAATCATCAAAGGTCATCTGGTGAACAGACAGAAACAGCTGACAGAGATGAAAGCCAGGTGTGGGGGGGTGGAGGGGTTGAGAGTTGTATTAAATGAAAGTGGATAAAGAGTAAATGGGCAAAACAGAGAAGGAAGAGGAAATAATTGTGAGAAGGAAAATGGTGAAGCAGATTTTTTTTTCCTTGTGTGTACTCAGATTGCTACAGTTCACATGTTCTGGTCTGCCACCAAGGAATTATCTCAGAGAAATTGAATGGAGCAGGAGCCTGGATGGTAGTTAAAATCATCTGCTGTATCGCTGTTGGGTCACTGCCTACAGATGTCAAACCCATTAGATAAGGAACTACATTGCCATGCAACTCCAGGCCTTGGTGTCACATGGATGAAATACAAGCTTTCCATTCATTTCATTGAATTCAAATTACTCCATTCATTTTGATAGAATAATTACGATAACAGTAATTGGCAGGGAGAGTGGAAAAATAACGTTTTAAAAGCATGATGTGGAGAATGTCTTCTCTTACACCAAGTCACATTAGAAAAATAATCCTCACTGGGGTGTTTTTTTTTTCTATTCTAGAAACCTGAATTACGGCAGCACAGCTGCATAGTGGTTAGCGCTGTTGCCCCACAATAAGAAGGTCGATAGTTTGAATTCCAGGCCTGGGGCCCTTCTGTGTGGAGTTTGCATTTTCTCCTTGTGTCTGTGTTTCCTTCGGTTACTCCACTTTCCTCCCACCGTCCAAAGACATGCATGTTTAGGTAGCTCTAAATTGTTTGTAGGTCTGAGTGTGAGTGGTTGTTTGTCTTTGTCTGTCTCTGTCGGTTGGCCCTGTGATGGACTGGCGACCTGTCCAGGGCGTACCCTGACCTCGCCCAGTGTGAGCTGAAATTGGCTCCAGCACCCCCCGTGACCTAGAAACGGATTAGCAGTAGAAGATGCATGAATAGTTTTGGTGAAGACTACCAAAAATGTGTATTTATGTCACCCCGTTGTTTTTCCTGTTGTTGTTTTGTGTTATACTCTATTTATGAATGTGATGTCTATAGGGTTTGCAATGCAATTATATAATATGCAGATATGCAGTTCCCCTCTGGCACCGCCACACATGCACATGCACGCACGCACGCACGCACGCACACACACACACACACACACACGTACACCTCACCCACTCACAACTTACACTCAGTAGATTTGTCTAGATATGAACAAATTACGGTTTGTCACTTGGAATGTGCGCAGAATTATCTCACGTGAAAAACGGCTAAAAATTTTAACACACCTACAAAATTTACAAGCAGACATTGTCCTACTACAGGAAACCAATCTACCAAAAGCAGGAAATCATGTATTAAGCTCATCGCAGTTTCCGCACAGATACACAGCTAGTTATAACACCAAACAAAGAGGCGTAGTCATTCTAATCAACATAAATACTAGGTTTACTTGTAAGAACATCATTGTAGACCCAGAAGTTAGGTTTATAATACTCAGCATATCCACACACAACACTGAGGTTTGTATTGCCAATACATATGGTCCAAATGTTGATGACTCCTCTTTCTTCCACAGCTTCTTCACAGCACTTTCAGCCCACTCAGACACAGAGCTTATAGTAGGAGGGGACTTCAACCTGGTATTCAACCCACAGGACAAGACAGAACCAGTAGGGCAGTTAGTCCACGCAACTACCAATCATCCGAGATAATAAAGCAGGATATGAGTCATCTTGGTCTTTGCAATGATTGGCGCTCACGTCACCCCACGCTGAAGGAATACACCTGCTACTCGCCAAGCCATCACTCTTATTCCTGTTTAGACCAGTTTTTAATTATTAATTCAATTATGAACTCATTGCCATCAGCGACCACGCACCAGTCACCCTGACACTCAAAATAACCCCCCCAAAAAACTAAAACACCACTTTCTAAACAATGGAGATTTAATACATCATTGCTCAAAGACCCCAACTTTATTAAATTCTTTAAGGAAGAATGGACAATATTCTGTGAAATAAATGACCAGCCTGATATCTCAGCGTGCGTGCTATGGCAGGAAGCAAAAGCAGTCACCTGAGGCAAAATAATATCTTATTCTTCATATAAGAAAAAAACAGGAGAAAGCACTCGAAACAGAATTTAAACAAAAAAATTAAAGCTTTGGAGACAGCTCACGCTGCCTTCCAAGAGGAACATCTACTGAGAGAACTAAGGGGGACTAAAACTAAAACTAAATAAATTACTCGACATCAAAATACAATTCCAACTGCAGAGATTACGCTTGGAGAACTTTGAACATAGCAATAAATCCAGCAAATTTCTAGCAAACCAACTAAAACAGAACAAAGAATGAGCGACAATATCATCAATAAAGAACTCCACTGGGAAAATAACCTGTGACCCAGAAGAAATGAATCACATTTTATAGGGAATTCTATAAAAAACTTTATTCGTCTGAGATTAACCACTCCAAATCCAGCATGGAAACCTTTCTGAGCACAGTTGACCAAAATTAAATCCAGAAGAAAAAATGGCTCTGGAGTCACCTATTTCAACTGAGGAACTTCAAGAAGCCCTCAAACATATGCCAAAAAAGAAAGCCCCGGGACAATAAAGACCATGGTGGTTTGGAATTACCAAACTTTTACAATTACTACTTGGCCAATAAATTACAATATATACTAAAATGGATTAAGCCAAACTCATTAGACCAAGCTTGGTTCGATATTGAACAAGCAAACAAATAAATCCAAATCTCTGATCTGCCCTTTATCAGTCCTCCTATCAAGCGTCACAGCTGCTTCAAGTGTATTACCATCAGCAACACCCTCACAGCTTGGTGGGAATTCCTCAAAAGGAATGGGTTCTCGAACACCCCTTGCAGGCTCATGCCTATCTGGAACAATCCCGACATCCTGCAAAATAAAAAATCTATACATTTTTCAGCATGTGCTGATAAAGGGATATATATATATAGAGAGAGAGAGAGCGAGAGAGCATATCGTCCAAGACAACAAATTCATACAATTTAATGAAATCACAGCAAAATATGGTATTAACAAAAACTAATTTCTGGAATATCTTCAGCTCCAATCTATAATTCAGGCACAGTTTGACCTTAGCCAACTGGATTTAGAGCTTTCAGCCAGAATAACAGATTTTCTACAGCTTTTACCGCCTAAAATACTGTCTAAAATTAACTTTATACTGTCTACAACAGATCTAACAATCTTCGTTCCTACCTCCAAATGGGAGAATGTTCTGTTGATCAACCCAGACCATAACTTTTGGATAAAAATCTGTTCCAACACATTCAAAATGACTCAAAATAGCGACCTACAATTAATAAATTACAAGGTTCTACACAGAAAACACTATACAGGACAAAGGATGTTCAAGATGGGCCTCACATAAACAAGTGTTCGTCCAAACTGCACGGCTGGCTCTCCAGATTGCTATCTGCATGCTCTTTGGCTTTGTCCACCTGTTAACAACTTCTGGAAGAGGGTAAGCGAAGATTTATCACGGTGGCTAGGGTACCCCATCCCTACCTCCCCCTCACTTTGTCTGCTAGGCGACCTCACTAATGTCAATATGGAAGTAAACAAATCCTGCATGCTCCTCACTGCCCTAAGCATCGCAAAAAAGATCATCCTGATTAACTGGAAACCCAAGAAGAACCTAAGCACTACCCAATATAGAAACCTTTTATTAGACCACATTTCCATGGAGAGAATGTCTGCCTGGGGGAGAAAAAAAAATCGACAGAGTTTGAACAGATCTGGTTCCCTGATAATTAAATCCATCACATAGTTCGATGGAGGGGGGCTGGACCTCGTGGCTCTGGCCCTGGGGCGGGTGGCTATGGATTCTGGCTTATTTGGGTGTCTGGTGGCTTGCTGGGCTGGCAGGCCCTGTGTTGCTCCCCTAGCATGGCGCCCTGTTGGACTGGGGAGCCTTGGGCTGCGTTGGGGTTTCCCTGCAGCGCGGACGGCCTGGGACCTGGGCCCTACCGCCCATGGTGGGCTTGGGTCCTCCCTGCCCCCATGTGGCAGAGTGGTGGACCCTCTGTTCGGGTCTCTGGGCAGTGCCCCTGGGTGCTCCGGGTTGGCTCCAAATCAATGGGGCTGCGCTCCGTGCCGGCTTGTAGCGGCAGGGGTGGCCAGTGGGGCCAGTCTGGAAGCTGGCCCCCTGCGGGACTGGCCCATGCTTCGACCTCTCCTCACCTCTGTCCCATCACACCCCACCTTATGTGACACTAGGCCTTGAGTGGCTGGACCCCCCAATTTTAATCACAACTTAGACATCAAGGGCCTGGGGGAGTGCATGGGGGTGTATTGGGAGACTCTGCCGCCTGCAAACGGCGGGGTTCCCATGCCAAGACTACCTCCCCCAATTTTAATTGCATCCTAGTCATCCACACCATCACATCTACACTCCCACACACAACATGCACCCTACACCCATGTTGGGATGGGGGAGGTGGCTGGGGCAGGGTGTGGGCCCATTACTTTCCCTGTTGCTGTCAGCGCCAGTGTTGGGCTGGGGTTCTGAGACCTGGCGGATGGGGGGGGGGGGCTTCGATCTGGGCTCAGGGGTCCAGGGGTTGGTCGCGGGCCTTGCCATTGTGTGGGGTAGGCCCCTGGCTGGGGGGGGTTGGGCGGGATGGGGGGGGGAGTGGGAGGACAGTTCTGTCCGGGGATGGTGGGCCTGGTCACTGTCGTGGGTCACGGCTCGCCCAGTGCGGGCAGGCGTCGGTAACGCCTGTGCGTGGCGGGGCCCTTGCTGGGGGTCTGACCAGGTCTCTGTGCCCCTGGGCTTAGCCTGTGCTGTGTGGGGTGCGCCCGGCGGGCGTGTGGTCCTTTGGCCCCTTTGTTTCTCTGTGGGCTGCATCCGGGTGGGGGTCGCTGCATTTCCTGCGTGTCCTTGCATGGGTTGGACGTGGGGCTGTTTCTGGGGGGGGGTTGGCCTGGGGCTGCCTGCGCCCTGGGGGTTGCTGGGTGTCAGCTACCCTAAGCATCCAATGACAAACCGTAGCATACACATATACACACATACACTCACATACATACAAGGTGCACAAGTCACATTGTATGGAAAACCCTGCTCTCATGGTTTATGTTGATATTGTTGTTGCTGTTGTTGATGTTTCTGTGTGCCCGTCTTTCCCATGTTAGTAGTGTTGCTGCTGCTGTTGTTGTTGTTGTTGTTGTACCCCCCACCCCCCCCTCCTGTCTTCCCTGTCCTTTCTCTGTTCTCTCTTTCTATCCATTCCTGAGCCTCAGCCCAGCAAAACAAAACAATTACCAATAAAATTAAACACAAATGGCGACAGGAGGAGTACGTCAGACTCTTCTTTCGCAGAGTAAAAATGTTTCAGCACAACAAGGCACCAGGAGCATTCATACTGCCTGCCCAAGCTGATGAACAGGACAGGTTAAAAAAAAAAAGAGATGCATGAATGAAATCTGAATTAAAGGTTATATTTTGTATAAATTTAGAATTTCATTATCTTTTGAAATATCAAAGGTCTCAGTTCACAGAGAAATGCTGTATTCAGAAACTGAACCTTAAAACCAGCTGTTAGGATTGGATGACTGACCTGTTGTTACTGGCGCTCCAGAAGGAAGTCTCAGAGAAGATATGTAAAACTCCACTGAGATAGTTTATGGTTCTTAAGAACAAAAATGTATCTCTTAGAAACATTAAAAATAAATCAGCTGGTGGGCTGGATGTTTTGTTGTTACATCACAAAGATCCAGAAGTCCTGACAGCTGGTTTTAAGGTTCAAGTGTATACAGACAGTGAGCATCGGTATTTGGACTGAGACCTTTGATACTGTCAAATTAATATTTAGCAGCATTAAAGGGAAAACTATATCTGATTTCAGCTTGTACAGGGAAAGATATTAAGTTACAGTACAGTAGTAATTCCACTAGAGACTTCATGCTCAGCTGAGAGTAGTGTGGGCCATAAAGGGAAATCTGTCACAGTTATTTAACACTTCAACTCTTTTCAAGATTCCTTGAACAAATCAATGAACAACCAGGAATTTCCAGGAGCACTGTTCTGTGGCCGAGCCTCAACCATGACCTCCCTGTAGTATGGGTGTGTCTGGGGTTGTTTTTTTGCCACAGACCAAAGCTCTACTTCAACTTTTTTCGAACTACCCTCTGGTCATCATGATGAGAAAGAGTAAGAAAAGCTCTTTACAGAGAGAGAGAGAGAGAGAGAGAATAATAAATAAAAAAATCTGATTCTAAGTCTTCTCACAATGGCTACATTTCACACATTCTGGAATGGAAAATCTATATTATGAATAAAGGGCCGTCCACACCAAGAACTATAACTATTACTATATAGTTCTAAAAATCGTTCTTAACTCAAGTGGATGGCAGCGTCCACACTACAACTATAACGACAACGATAGTGGTGGACGATATCATTCGGATCACTTTCAGAGCAATTTGATGAACGATAAAAACACTGACAGCCTATCAAAATCCATCAGGAATGACAGGTCGAGACGTCATTCACACACTCATTCAACATGGCGGACGACGTAGGAGAGAGGCTTTATCATTGAGGTACAAAAAAATCCAGCTCTGTATGACAAGAATGACAGACTGTATAAAGATGCCACCAAGAAGAGGGACATCTGGGACGGAATCGGGCACACCCTTGGAATAAATAAATATCTGCTCCACTGCTGACCTAGCAACACAACAATATCGTTCATTGGTGTGGATGCTGGCATTTTATCATTATAGTTATAGTTCTTGGTGTGGACGGCCCTTAAATTATCATTTTGGTTCTTTCCTTACAGCTGCAATGAGAATGTTCAGAATTAATCATGCAGTACTCCTGATGGACTGACATGACTGAGGGACATTTTGGGTCCTAAATAGCCTCATTGACATTGGACATGAGTTTCTGCAGAATGTTTTTTTTTTTTTTAATGTTACATTTTACGCGATTATTCTCATGGCAGGGGGCTAATATTTGTTTTGACACAGTCCGTTTCACATAGAAAATTCCATTTTCTAGTGACCCTGCAGAGGACATCAGCACATCTAAATCCTGAAACATTCATACAGACTGCAACGGGACTTGAGCATCCTGCCCTATATTAAACCACAAGGTTAAATGACATCAGCATCATGGAAGAAACTTGTTTTTGAGGTTGGACCCAGGAGGGAATCTCTGACACTGTAACATAATGTGAAGAAACCATTTTCATATGTGAGTCACACTTTGTTCTGTTGCATGGATACATGGAAATTAATGGAATGTTTTAAAAGCAACCTGTGTAAACATCCAATTATGTCTAATGCCTTACTCAATAGCCTAATATCAAATTGTGTACATGTATATGTAACCTTATTTGCTCTGCTGAGTAGCTCAGGGGAGAGTGAAACAGTTGCGCTGTCTGTTTTCAATTCTTTTCTGATACAGGGCGGTTATGACTACAGTGCTGTTTTCATACATCCCCTCCTGTTACGGATTCACTCCTGCATCCACCTTTGGCCAGAAAAATGCTGTTAAAGGACAACAGCAATGCTGTGTCTCTTTCCATCAATTTCTCATGCAGCCAGCAGCCTGCTGCTGCCAGATTGAAACTTGTGTCTAAGACTTCATTAATGGTATAACATAGGCATAACTGAGCTGTTGCTAACAGCGCACTGAGATGAAAACTATACTAATGTGGGAAATGATGATGAATGTGATGACGGTGATGAGGAACATTTGCTTGTCTGTTTCATGAAATTGCAAGGATGAGAACATGATGCCATTTAGTAAAAGATATAAAAGGTACCTCCTGTTTTGTTCGTCGTTTACTCCTCCTGAAAATCTGAGACTTTAGAAGAGAAACTTGGTTAGAAACAAGCTGATAAAGCACTGTGGGAGTATTTTACAGTTTATCTGTAATTAGTTTAATGTATCATATCATTTGACAAGAGGAAAGATGAATCCATTAACATTTTTCAAAATATTTTGGATTACTTGATGAGTTACCTTTGAATGTGCTGTGTAGCATTGTTCCTTTAATACAGTTCACTACAGTGCAAATAGAGCTGAACACTGATTTAAAGAGTTGACATGTTAACATGACATGACTGGTAGCATGTTGTGTCTTGTTTCAGATTTGTAAATGTGTGAGTGTAGAACTAAAGTTTTAATTATTGGGGCAACTAACATCCTGTCATATATTTAATTTACACCACATTTGTAAAAAACTGGTGAACAACCATGAAAAAAGATGATGACTCTTAAAAATGTCATCTGAAATGGGAGGACACACACACAATATTACTATATGGACTTACACAGTGCGCGTGCGCACACACACACACACACACACACACGCTGATCTGTTGCGTCTCATTGCTGGGCTGGTGATCATATAAGAATCAGCGCCTCTGTGTAAGATCCTAGAATCTGAGATAGTGTGTTTTTTCAGCAATTATTTCTGAACTGTACTCAAACGGGTTATTATGGTCTGAGCTAGCAAACACTTGACACCACTGCAGAGATATTTTACCACCACTGCTGAGATTACCAGATCATTTAGTAAGGTTTTTGACTGGTCGAAAAGAGGCTCTACAAACTCAAAAACTGGCTTAGTTATTGAATACCAACACAACTTATGAAAATTTGGGGAAGCTGTCTTAAACTTTACATCTTCTGACAAAATGACAACTCCTCAAGCTTTTATGATTTCTGTAACAGAAACACAACCCATATGGTAGACATTTTCATTTTCACCATCATCAGCATACCAACTATACAGCACAAGGACCAGGACTTGAAAACAAACAAAAAAAAAACAAAACACAAAGCAAGAAAAAGTGGCGGTGAAAATGTCAGAAAATAAGTACTCAGTCTGAACTGAGTATATTCAGTGACATGCTAAATCATCTCATGAAAGGAAGTTAGATTACCTGTACAGTTGGGGTTGCACAATTAATCGAATTTTAATCACGATCACGATTTTGGCTTCCCACGATCAAATTCGCGTGATCGAGCGATATTTAGAATGCGTCACTCTGTTCATAGAATGCTCCGTATCATAGGTTTTTTCCCCAAAGCCAATCTAGCGCTCCTCAGAGTGATAAAGAAAACGCTCTCTCTTTAAGCCTCTGGTGCTCCGTAAACCACTGTCTGATCACGTGCCTCCATTAGCCAATAAGAGTTGTTCCCTGCACCACCGCGCAGCTTAGTTTCTAGATGTATTACTAGTCGACAGTCACTGAGGACAGAGTAGCAGCGAACATGGGGAAAGCTCCACAGTAGATAGCACTCGCCGGTCAGAAGGCAATAAATTAAAAAGTCTAACGTAGCAGAGGGCGAGGCCGAGGGCCTTGTCCAGAGAATCAGATTGTCATCCATTGTGTGGAAGCATTTTGGGTTCAAGGCAAGTGATACAATACAAGAACAGGTCATATGCAGTTTACTTTGTTTGATTTATTCTTTAAGGAGAAGCACTGAATTTTGGTGAATAAGAAGACCTATTTTATTTTGTTGCACATATTGGTAGAAATATTAGGAATATTAGCAGGAATGTAGCACCATATGGATGTGAAAGCAGTTATAATGTAACGTTATAAAGTATAACTATATTTGACAATATAATTTGTTTTGGTTAAAATTTAACAAATAATTGTGATAATTAATTGTGATCTCAATATTGATGAGAATAATTATCATTTTGGCCATAATTGTGCAGCCCTATATACAGTAATATCTGTATGAGTAGTTGAAGTTTTTGGTAGGAACTGAAAATTATCATTTAATCCAGTTTAAACAAACATACTGTGATCTTAGGCCATATCCACAGTTTCAAAAGAAAAAAAACAACTAAAAAAAACCCCCCCCAAAAAAACCCAAACCATTATAGCTCTGTATCAAAAATCATCTCAACATAGATTAACACAACTGACGACACATATATATGACTATTCATGCACATTGGGCATGAATGGTGTTACCAGGAAGTAGGGAAGAAAACAGGAAGTGTACTCTGGATTGATTAACTACACAAAATACAAGGAACAGTGAATGTAATTGTAACATTAAAGAATTTAACTCAGCAGCCACTCCAACAACATGGTGGTTGACAACCTCCATATTGGGGATGGAGAGCATAAACGTAGCAGAACTGATGTGTTTTTAAACAACAAAGTAGCTGGGTTACATTTAGCATATAAATAAGCTGTAAAATTGTAAAGGTATGCTTTACAACAAGCTGCCTGCTTGTTAACATATATAGGCAATGCATTTATAGCACTACTTGGATGGCACAAACAGGAATAGAAAGCCCACCAGGCCCCTTTATTCTTGCTTCATTGATGTTTAACATTCAATACCAATAGATTCTCTCATGTTTGCTTTCTGATGCATGTTACTCATATAAATTTTGTCATTCACAGTGCATAAATTTGGATTTTCAAAGGCAAGACAGTAATACATATGTGTTTCTTTTCATTTCATATGTCTTTTTTGTTCATTGTGTTTGTATATGAATGTGTACACGCAACAAAAAGAACAAAACAAAAAAAGGAAACAGTGGGAGCATTGTTGAAGATTTATGTGCTGGTGTAGCATCCAGGAGCATTGAGTTCTTAATCTTGAGGCAGCAAATCCATTTTTAGTTATACATTGTGGTTTACTGATGATCAGCTACTTTGTAATGTTAAGGTCATTTTAATGTTCGCTTGAGTGGACACAGTGAGCATCACCACTAACTAAAGCCCGAGATAAACATCAAGATTAGAAGGATAAGGGTTAAATGGTTTTTAAAACCAATAATTCGTTTTCTTAACCAGTCTGGCCTGTGCAGCTGGAACTTGTTGCCATATGTTTTATTAATCTACAGTTGTGCTCAGTCTTTTAGAAAAATTCTGAAAAACTTCTGTTTACTGTTTAACAAACAGTCAGGATTAAAGTGAGTGCCTGGTCACTCTCTGGACCCGCAACCTCAGTCACAATAACTAATCAGCAAGAGTCATGTCAAATCTTTAGTCTGTACTTATACGCGACTCTGAATATATTATATTTCCTTGATTCTCCCCCTGGAACTTTCCCCCAGATGAATAACAATCAATTTAGATGGATTTGACTTATTCTTAGTCTAATCATTAAAAAACAGAGGAAAAACAGAGCATCAATCACAAGGGTTTTATTCATTGGCAATACAAAACACTAAATGGTCTGGGGCATAAATATTTTTCTTAAATATTTAATGTGTACAAGTCCAATTGGTCTTGAAGATTTACAGCATCTGGTCACTTAATGATGTCTATGGTAAAATGTTGACAGCCATTGGTACTTACTGCTGGAGATCAAAATGACTTGTGCATGATAACATGCATAAAATGAGTTTGCCTTCTCTTTTTAAAACATTTGACTACAGTAAATTGCGTTGTTGAATGTTTAAAGTCCTGATCAATGTCATATTAAATGGACAGGGGGGGGTTGAATCCACAGCCCTTCTTTGAAAGATATTTTCCCCTTCAAACCTCCGCACTGATGTATTCAAATGTGAAGAAAGTTTTTTTTTTTTGGGTGTAAAAATAAATTAGGAAGAACAGATAATCTATGAAGAATCATTAAGCCTATATGACCTACCATAGAAGAAGTCCGCCAGAGCATACCTTTACAATTTTACATGCTGTGGTGCCATTTTATTTTTGGATTATTTTAATTTGCTATACATCCATACAACCCTTAGATCCCAAATTTTAGTAATATGTATTGACCTACATCCATATTAACTAAATAAGTTGCTAGAAAGTGCAATAAACCACAAAAAAAAAGTTGCTGGTTTTTTTTTAAACACTTTATCCTAAATACATAAATGGTATAGCTGTATCCCTCAAAATTGTAAATTTAAAACAGTTGCACAAAGTCCTTTCAAACCAGAAAAAAGTTATTTTGAGAGTGTTCATTGCTTAATTTCTGAGATACACTCATTTTTATAGACTGTACCAAAAACGAAAATAAAATGAACATTTTGCACAATATGCAAAAAGATGGCATGTTCACCAAAATAAACTATTTTCAATAGTGAAATCCAATGTCTAAGTCTGCCAGGTACTTATGAGGATACACATCTTTGTACAAGACCAAGTTCATCCATGAAAAGTGCAATAAAAATCCAAAAATTAAAATAATAATAATAATGTTAATAATAATGCGTCCACACCCCATAAATATGTGTGTGGGAATGTGTATGGAGTATTTGATGAGTGTGTGGTGAGTGTCTGGAGTGTGTGGGCTGTGTGTGTCTAAGTGTTTTTGTGAAAGAGCAAGAGATTAGACGAGAGCAAGAGAGTAACTGCAAGCTAAGTGTTTATCGCAGAAAAACTACAACGCCCGGGAAAATGACGTCACTTCCTGTCGTAACACAGATAGTGTGGCGAGAGGTGACACACGGGAAAATCATGTGGTAGCTCATGTTTACAACGAGATGGCAAATATTCCATCGTCAAAAGTGCTGTAAACAGCTGCAGAATAGATTACAATATTGTTGTTTGCGCTTTTTACCGGATTTTTGAAAACCCATTATCGCGAGGAAACAGCGCTCCAGGACACATTGAATGCCTGGTTTTAAAGTGTCACTCCTCCAGTTTCATATGGGGAAAAAAAAAAAAAAAATTTGCTCTATCTTATTTGGTTGCAATTCTACCGGCATTTAAAAATAGATATGCAAACGGGAGTGCGGGCACTCCCGCCGGTTTTAAAGGGTTAAAATCCTATGCTTTACTACAGTGGCAAGAAAAAGTATGTGAATCTTTTGGAATTTTGTGGTTTTCTGAGTAAATTTGTCATAAAATGTGATCTGATATTCATCTAAGTCAGAGGTATTGACAAATATAATGTGTTAAATAATACCACAAAAAAAAAAAAAAAGAAATTTATCTTTCATGTCTTTATTGAGAATAACCAAAAAATCCTCTTAGTGCTTGTGGAAAAAGTATGTGAACCATTGAATTAATTACCTCAAAAAAGCTAAGTGGTGTCAGGTTTTAGCATATCTGGAGTCTCGTAAAGACAATGAGTTTTAGGGGTGTGGACTAAAGCTACTTGGACACGTTTATGTGAACTATGCCTCGCCAAAAAGAGCTTTCAGAGAATCTACGATCAAGAATCGTTGATTTACATAAAACTGGCAAGGGTTACAAAGTGATTTCAAAGACTTTAGAAATTCACCAGTCTACAGTTAGGCAAACAATCTACAAATGGAGACACTTTGGGACTGTTGCTACTCTATCAAGAAGTGGACGCCCAGTCAAAATGACACCAAGAGCACAACGAAGACTCATCAGTGAGGTAAAGAAACAACCCCGAATGACAGCCAAAGATTTGAAAGCATCATTGGAACTAGCTAACATCTCTGTTCATGAGTCTACAATACGCAAAACATTGAACAAACAGGGTATCTACGGCAGGACACCATGAAGGAATCCACTGCTTGCTAAAAAGAACGTTGCCGCACACCTGAAGTTTGCAAAACAGCAAATTGACACTCCACAGCGGTATTGGCAAAATATTTTGTGGACTGATGAAACTAAGATTGAACTATTAGGAAAAAACACCCAGCACTACATCTGCCGTAGAAAGGGCATGGCATATCGTCATGAAAACATCATCCCAACTGTAAAGTATAGAAGAAGACACCTCATTATTTGGGCCTGCTTTGCTGCATCTGGGCCTGGCCAGCGTGCAATCATTGAGGGGAAGATGAATTCACAGGTTTATCAGAGAATTCTTCAGGATAATCTGAGAATGTCTGTACATCAGCCGAAACTCTCTAGAAGGTGGGTGATGCAACAGGACAACGACTCAAAAGACCGGAGCAAGTCCAAAACAGAATGGTTCCAGAAAAACAAAATCCGCCTTTTGGAGTGGCCAAATCAGAGCTCAGACCTCAACCCAATAGAAATGTTATGGATTGACTTGAAGAGAGCCATACACACGAGACGTCCAAAGAATATGGTAGAGCTTAAGCAGTTCTGCCAGGGAGAATGGGCTAAAATTCCTCCTCAACGATGTGCAGTTCTGATCCAGAGCTACAGGAAGCAGGTTCCTGAGGTTATTGCTGCTAAGGGGGGGGGGGGGGGGGGGGGGGGGTCAACCAGTTATTAATTCTAAGGGTTCACTTACTTTTTCCACTGCCATTTTGAATGTTGAGTGAATGTGTTCAATAAAGCCATGAAAGATGAGATTTTTTCTTGTGTTATTATTTTAGACACATTATATTTGTCAATACCCTTGACTTAGATGAAGATCAGATCAGATTTTATGACAAATTTATTCAGAAAACCATGACATTCCAAAAGGTTTACATACTTTTTCTTGCCACCGTAAGTAATCAAAGGCTCAGGAATGATTCAGTGTATACATCTATCTCTGTAAGCACACAGACGTATTTGATGCTATATGTTAAATTTATTTTCTTCCACATTTGTGTCACATTCTCTCCACTTGAATCAAACTAACATGGAGCTGAAGAGTACAAATAAGTGAGGCGAATTACATGGATCTGCAATTGTAGCTGAAAGCCCTGAGAATCTCACTCTTGGTTTGTCATCTGTTCTCTAACACTCAATTCTTCCCTGACCTCTGCGAGGCTCCATTAACTGTTGTCCCATTAATCAGTGGTGAACCTGCTCTTTGCCTGTGCACCCGCACACTCTCTGCTAGATCAAGGATAGGCCAAGATCCTTCTGGTAGATGGACCCACAGAGAGACTGAGTGAGGGAATGAGAGAGAGATACTCTCTGCCCATTTCATATGTTCAAAACAGCCTCTCCCAGCTTGAAGCAACAATGGCTGCTGAGTATCTTAAGGCAATAAACTTGCATTATCTGCTATACTCCATAAAGCTCCACCTTTTCTGCAAAATATGGTTTCAAAAAAACCAAGATGGCAAGAGCCAACTCACAAACCAATGGTTGATGTCACAAAAGGCTGACACTTGAGCGACATTCTTTTAAAAAGGTATAAACACCCTTTTAAAATGAGGGCCACACTGAAAGACCACCTCCTCTGCTGACATCCTTTGCTACAGGCAGATTAGTTTCATCCATTTTCATCCACTTATACGGGGTCGTGTTGCAGGGGTAGCAACTTCAGCAGGAAGCCCCAGACTTCCCTTTCCCTGGCCACACTGACCAGCTCTGACTGGGGGATCCCGAGGTGTTCCCAGGCCAGAGTGGAGATATAATCTCTCCACCTGGTCCTCGGCCTGCCTCGGGGTCTCCTCCCAGCTAGACTTGCCTAGAACACCTCCCAAGGAAGGTGCCCAGGAGGCATCCTGACCAGAAGCCCGATCCACCTCAACTGGCTCCTCTCAATGCAAAGAAGCAGTGGCTCTACTCTGAGCTCCTCTCGGATGACTGAGCTCCTAGCCCTATCTCTAAGGGAGAAGCCAGCTATCCTTCTGAAGAAGCTCATTTCGGTCGCTGGAACCCGCGATCTCGATCTTTCGGTCATGACCCAATTCTCATGACGAAAGGTGAGGGTAGGAACAAAGATTGACCTGAAGATCGAGAGCTTTGCTTTCCGGCTCAGCTCTCTTTTCATTACAGCGGTGCGATACAGCGACTGCAGTACCACTCCTGCTGCTCTGATTCTCCAGCCAATCTCATGCTCCAAAGTCCCCCCACTCGTGAACAAGACCCCGAGGTACTTGAACTGCTTCACTTGGGACAAAGACTGATTCCCAACCCGGAGTAGACAATCCACCAGTTTCCAGCTGAGAACCATGGCCTCTGATTTGGAGGTGCTGATCCTCATCCCAGTCGCTTCACACTCAGCTGCAAACCTGTCCAGTAAGAGCTGAAGGTCACAGACCGACGGTGCCAACAGCACCACATCGTCCGCAAAAAGGAGGGTCCAGACAAAGAATGGTCCACAAAGACCCCATGAGCAAGAGAGGAGGGAACAAGAGGACCTTGCCCAGAGGGAGCCCGGGGCCCCCGTCTGGAGCCAGGCCAGGTCTGCCACAGGGCCCGACCAGGCCAAGCCTACAGAAGCCACGTGGGTAGAGCTAGATGTGATCTATTACATGCAGTGTCACTGGGGAATTTCGCTCAGTACGGGCCATGGCCCCTAACACTGTCACAACCCATGTGCTTTTTGGGGTGTACAGTAATCCCTCGACTATCGCAGGTGTTACGTTCCAGAACCCCCCACGATAGGTTGAAAATCCGTGAAGTAGAAACTGGATTGGCTAAAGTCATTCGTGTGCGTAGGAAGCAAATTTAGCGGTGTGGGATGATGAAAGCTAAGATACTGGGAACTGAGGCTGCGCTCATTAAGCCAATTAGCATGTATGAAATTATCTGGGAAGACTAAGCCAAATTTCGACCGGCTGCAGAAACCCGCAATGTACCGAGGGATGCGCGATATTAATTTACATTTAATATTTTTAAAAATCCACGATGCACTGAAACCACGAAAGGTGAACCGCGATATAGCGAGGGATTAATGTACATGTAGTGACACAAGTAGCCAACATAACTGCTGACTTACAGTGCAATAATACAAAACAGGTTGTGTACAACGTGTGTATAATTGTGTGCCAGCAATAAGTTATAGGAATGTCGGTCAGGTTTAAGCTTAAAAAAATTAAATAGTGCATAACATTCTGTCTCTCTTTCCACATCTGCACAGCAAATTAAACACACCACACTGGCCTGAGATTTGATAATTACAGGATATATTTCCTAGTGAGAAAAAGATGAGCTGCTGTTTCCACTGGTACAGTAAATATATACATTTTCATTTCATTGAGTTTATTCATTCACTGTGTGGAATTTAAAAAAACAAAAAAAACAAAACATAAAGGGGACATCATGTTAATGGGTGTATACAGTAAGTACAGGCTGTGCAGTTGGAATTTTTTCAGATCCAAATTCTCTCAGCAGTTAACTGTCATTGCCAAGTCAGTTTCCTCCACTCTCTTTTACCCTCCTCTGTTAAATTTAATTCTCTGCTCCTATCCTGCCACCACACCCACAATCCATCCACTTATATCTTGCCATTTATTTTTTCTACAGCGACCTTTCTCCCCATTTCCACTTAAACTAAGCTCACCTGTTACTTTTATCTTCCCTTTTTCAACCATTCTTTCTCCAGATTTCCTCCTAACTTTAAATCAACTACACAGCTGTATTCCCTCTGGTGTCTTTGTTCATTTGCCCTTCCTTCCTGTCTTAATTCACTTTCTTCCTCATTTTATCCCTCCGACCATAAAACAATCTCACAGTTTAGTCTGCCTGGGCCTCCACCATCTCACTCTGGATCTTTTCCTCAGTTTATTTTGGCTCATTCCTCACTTGGTTTAAAACTCACCTTTACTCTGTTTTCTTTTGACCTTATTCTCTCTAATCTTTTGTTGGGTGCAAAACATTGATCTGCTACTGCATGAAGGCTGACTGTGTGTTTACTACTCTATTACTCTCATAACCAGTGGCCTTGGATAATAACTTCCATTATTTCTTCTTTACATGTTCAGATCTGGTTGACTTCTTTGCCTTCCAAGTGGAAACTAGGTCACTGCAGCTGCATTGAAATAGGTACTATTTATAGAACAAAGTGTTCAAAATGGGAAAAAAATACGACAATAAATATGAGAATTCTATTATATAGTCTTTGTCCAGTTGAAATATGTATTTCTTCTGAGAATCATCTTTTCCATCTCTGTATTTTTCACAGCCCTTTTACAAAGCTGTTCATCTCAATAAATCTGAAGTGCCTCAGATCACAAGAATAAATTCTGATGTAACATCCCATCCCTTAAACTTTCCTGTTGAATTCCTCCCCAGCAATTAAAACTTATATCATTTAGAGCTTTTCATTACACCTCCCTCCGACTTTGAGTCTCTTCCAGTTCTCTCTTGAACCTGGTTCAGACAGCAGTACAGCAGTCAGATGTGGAATTACATTGGGGTTTCCTTACAGTCTTTGTCCTGTATAATACTCCTGTTGTTGGTATCAAAAGAGAAATGTGGGCCAAATATGTCCTGTGTGTGTGATGTGATGCAATATAAACAACTTTTTTCTACACCCATTTTGATGTATTTCTGGAATGGAAATACATCTGAATAATTCTGAGTAGCATTTATACCTTTGCCTTTGGTGGCCAAAAATTATTCAGGGAGGCTTTCTGTTTTGAGTGCAGTTGTGAAAATTCCTGTCAAAATATTAAAGAAGTCTCTGTGTAGAGCTATCGAACTGATGTAAGTATACCAACCTGCACTGAAACGGAAGGCACTATAACCCCAGTCAACATCCCCAGTAGATACTTACTATGCTTGGACACTAAGTTTACAAACGCTTTCAAGATGTTTTAAGTCCAACAATAATGTATTGCGTGAGATGTTCATGTCCTCTTTTATTATTAGGTCTATGGTCTATTTTAATACAGTGTAAGCCCACCATCCAACCTTGCAGGATTTGTTGTTTTTTTTTTTTTTTGGGGGGGGGGGGGTTCAATTGCTTACCTGAAATCTGCAATATTTAAATTTTTTTTTTTTTTAAATGGATCATTCAGATTACCAACTAGAAGAGAGAATCAGAGCACTACTGCAGCTCTAGGGAGAAGTGCGAGAGAATATAAATCCAAAAATATATCTTAGCAATTTTGACACTTTAGTTTGACAGTGTAAATATGGAAGGCTTTCTACATTAAAGGCCACTAATGAGTTTGGCTTTGAAAGTAAATTAGAACAAAACAAAATAGGCAACAAAACAACTTATTGTTGTTTTACATAAAATAAGGAGCCCTGTTCTGCAGCGATAAACCATCAAACTCATTGTGACAACGACTATCAAATCAAGCAAGTCAGTCTCCTTTATTTGTCCTTTTGTGTTATCCTTATGCTATCATTCCATTTTTATTGCTCACCATGCACAAAATTGGCTTCTTCAACTTGTATTGGTGGTGATCTTATAACACTGAGCACGTGCAAGTAAGAATTACTGGCTGAAGGGTTTTTTCATGCCTCTGTACTCAGTGTTTGTCAGTGCCTCGCAAAAACACTGCCACTTGAGATCATGTGAAAACATGGGAAAGTGTTTAGTGTTTGCAAGACAAGCAAAAAGCACATACTAAGACGATTGCAATAATTACATGGATAATTTTACTTGGTAAGAGAATGCTAGATATCCTTATACTTGGCAAGGGTTAGAGAAACTTAATGTTGAATTTTGAAATTTACCGGTTTGCCTGGCTCATCTTGTTTCTGATATCTAATGTGTCACATTCAGGAATTTAAAATGGAAGTATGCATTGTGTCATGCAAAGGATTGTGTCCTTTTTCATCTGTCAACATAAATAAATTTTTTTATTTATTCAAACATAGATGTGGTGTGTCTTCCAGCTGTGTTGTAAGTGTGTTACAAAGAGAGGAGGAGAAAAGGTGAAACTGTGAGTGCGTTTTAACTGGTGTTGAGTTTGCAGTATTGCAGTGATGTGATGTGATGGATGAACTTTGCCTGACCTTGTGTTTATATGAGTGGCATGCCTCCCCCTCCATGCCTCCCAGGGGGGAGTGTGCATGTCTCTGTGCGAATGTGCATCATCAAGTGGGGGGGCTTTGGCTTTCTCCTTGAAAGAGGTACCTATGATTAATGAGATTGTCCCCACTGAACAATATGTTCTGGGTACATACATGTACATGCATACAAGTGCTTGTGTACTGTTTATACAACTTTAAAGATCAAAAGCTTCCAACTATACTCAGACATGGTTAAATGGTTGGTGTCAAATTAAACCACGATAAAATTACAGAAGGTTAGTATTACTGCTTCAAAATTCAGTTAGTGTTAAACCCGTGGTTGATAACCCAGGTTAATTACTGTGATTCCTGGAAAAACTCACATTAAATTCAATGTGGATTTATTTTGTGTATAATAGTTGCAAATAGTTGTACTGTATTATTAGGAGAATTATGATGTGCACATGTTCAGTACGTGTGTGTGTGTGTGTGTGCGTGTGTGAGAGAGAGAGAGAAGGCATGCAGCAAGCTACTGTTCCTTGACCTCATCTACAGTGACACAGATACTTGACCATACATTTAAAAAGGACAGGCTGCTTATGCATCACATCAAAAAATCCGAATTCAAATCATTGAAAGGCTGGATTCCTGAGGCTGATGAAGGTTGCCTTACTATTAAATGCCTTCACAAATATTCTACAATCAATGCTATTCATTTGTTGAAATATTTTGTATTGACATTGAATATTGTTTTATTTCCAATGGTTGTTTTTGCTTTGATGTAAGCATTTAAGCTCATTTAAGGTTGTGATTATTTTAACCTTCACTAAAGGGTACTAGTCAGGCACAACCAGTGCAGTTGATATCAGTGTATCCTCTTACATTGATCTGTATTGGCGGCCCACCACCTCAACACGACCTCCCTTCCCCCCCCAAGAAGAAAGGCACAAAATATATTATTAATGGCGTTTGCACTATTTATATGCACAGTTCGTTTCAGATGAGTATAAGTGTCTTTTATGCAGTGTGTTGTCCTGAGTGACTCTTGGTCTCTATCCTGCTCTCCTGCTGTAGCTTAAATGTGCTTCACATGCATTCACCAAAATGTATCACCATGTGATACACGGCGATTCAATTATTGTGAGAAAACACTCAATGTATCAGAATGCTTTTTAGATACAACAAAATGTTCTGAAACCAAGTTACATTCAACATAAATTAGTAAAACCACTTGTAATGCTGTTTACAGATAAACAATATGGACTTGAAATAATTTTTTTTATTACGAAAAGAAATTTCAGTTTTGGACCCTGAACCCTCCATGAGCTCAGTTTTGCATTACTGTATGTAAAAAAATACATAAACAGAAACAGATACCGTCAAAGTGGCATGTTTTCTTTTTTTTTTTATATATATATTTGTAATATTTGTTCAAACAGGGTCCAATATTTCAAAACTAGTGCAAATTTATTAAACATCACTGTTTGATTTTGGTTCATAGTGTTGTAGAAGTGAGAAAGCGGGAAACACTTTACAGCAGATTCTCAGAGGTAGCATTTGTGCACTATTAGTGCAGGTATTACATCAGCTAAGGAATTTTTTTTTCACATTGGCTTTGTCTGCACAGAATGTGAGTGAGAAATAAAAAATAACTGAAAAGCCCTTCTGAGGCTCATGTTGGACAATTTGTTGTTTTACATTAGTTATTTAGGGAGGATTTATTTTTAGGATACCTAAAGATAAACATGATGTAACAATAGAGTAGGCATATTTTAACCTGTAGCTTTCTTCTCTGCAAGTTTTGTTTCTTTATTTTGTGGGCATACAGCACTAGTCAAAAGTAGTGCATCCAAACTTTTGACTGGTATGGTATATACACACACAAACACATACAAGTGTGTGTATTTCTTTACTTATAAAACGTATACACATCCAAACAAACACTGATATATCTGCTATTGTAATTAATGTCTGTTTCAATATTTGAAGGTGTGGGTAAGCTCCCTTTATTTGATTGGTTCTTACCGTCTCCATCTCGCTGCTCTTCCTCTTACGTGCTGGGCGGTTGATTTTGACAGTGACAGCACTCTCCTCTCCCTGGCGGCGCAGAGCCATGCGATTTGGGTGTAGAGGGCTGAAGGATATCTCCAGCTCCGGCCGAGGGAAGCGGCTCGTCCTGCCATTTTCTGTGGAGATCTCAGAGGAATCCAGCACAGATGGACAGCCAGCTGAGCCCTGTTAGGACCAGACAAGAGCTGGAGGTTAAAGGTCACTTCATGGTCACAGAAGTGAGAATTCTGTCTAGCTCTATTGAACCAGACTCATTTGTCTCTTGCTAGAAGGTGTTGATGTCAGATGCCACAACAACCACATCTGAATCATTGCAATGGGAAACCTAAAAAACTGCAGACTAATTCCTTATAAACTCTCATCAGCTTTAGCACCTGTTTGTCTTGTAAAGGGTTAAGAAAAAATAAAAACCAAAAGTTTCACAGAATATTGTTTAGAAAACACCCCAGCAAGCTATGGTCAATGTCAAGTAAAACTATGACTTGTCTCATAATGTAGGTGACACGATTCTTTTCCAAATTTATTTCATCTGATGAACTTACTTGACTGCTGACTGACGCTCTGGTATCCCTCCCCCTTTGTTCAGACTTCCTGCTGAGGATTTCACACTGGGCTTTCCCAACTGAAGTAGCAGGGCTCTCATTGCTTGCCGTCTGTATATTGGCAATAACATCAATCATGAATACAAATATAATAGCATTGTAACATGGTATACTTTTCATGTTTCATCCTGCATTTATAAAGCAGCATATATATAGATAACAAATACCCTTTACAGAGATGCAGAGCAGAAAGAGTGAGCTGCTAGACACTGTGCAGGCTTTTAAACAGATTTACAACATCTCATCTCAGGGCTAAAGCCTCTGTTTGAGACACTCTGATCTGTGATTTGGTGTTTGTAAAACCTATTTCAGGGCAACAGCTCATCCTTCTACCACCAAGCTCAGGGTGGCCACATTGTGCCTGGTTTAACAGCATCATGCTGTGCAGCTAACAAATGTGTTTACAGATTCATTGCTAGGAGACTTCACTGCTCAGAAAGGGAGGCAAAAGGCATGTTCAGATGGATGTTGTATTTACATCACTGCTGATCAGAGCCAGAACCAATTAATACCAGTGTCTACTGCTGAGTCTTTTGATCCTGGTGTGACAGACATAAATGGAAAAAAACCTGATGTTAACTGGTCTTGGCTGGTTTTTTGTCAAGCGCAAAAGGGGCTTAAGAAAACTTATACATTTTAAAAAGCCTCCTGTTGCTGGAGCTGAAGGTCTCTCTGATACAGATGCTGTTAAATTCACAGCAGTGGGTTCCAGAAGCTTGAAAACAGAAATATCAACATTGAAATTATATTCTATGACCTACGATGATTACATGATTTATGTTGTCAGCAATCTTAACCATGTTGAGATATACTCAAATTCAAGAAGTACAGGAAAAGACCTGTTTTATAGTACTCAATGGCCCCCAGATTCTGGTTTCCAAATACTAGAATAAGTGAGCTGTTTCATTGCACAAACCAACTTCATGCACATCAACCCATTGCACATGACCCGACTAAACATCATATCAGAATCTAAAAAAGATGGTCATGGGTTTGTTTAGTCCACAGCCACAGCTTCAACTGTTTGTTTGTATTTTTTTTTAAATAGACAAGGCTTCAGCATGAACCCAGTCTGAGCTTCAAACGCTGCCTCCCCTTTTTAAAAATATTTATGTTCACATTTTCACATTCTGTGTAATTAAATAAACCTCTCAAGTGATTTCCGGGAGGGAGGGGAGTGTGTGAAACCCAAAGCAAAATGATGTTACTTCCATCTTGCCAATCACATGCAATGTTATCCTCAGTCACAAACCAGATCCAAATCCGTTTAGTCTTTCAGAGTTAAAGTTGAGGTATGAATCCTCACATGAAACAAGCATAAAAAATAAAGACTTTTATAATTATGCTGATCTGCAGACTCTGCACTTATAATAGAAAAGAAGTTAGAAGCATTCTGATATATCTGGATGTGAAAACTCTTTTTAACTTGCATTGGTTTGAGCTACCCCCCAACAACAACAACAACATAGTTTTATAGAAATAGATGTAAGATAGCCTCTGCTATTTTCAAGCACAAACATATCCACCCAATTCAGCACTAAATAGTCCTGATCTGGGATTGAGTTTTCCTTCAAGTCTGACCTGAGGGACTGGGTCAATATGTCTGGTTGTTGAAATCTTCAGCTCTTCTTTGAGTCGCTGTATTTCTGCCTCCCTCTCCCGCAGAGCAGCCTGTAGCTCTGTCATGCCACCATCACCACCCTGTAAGAGGAAGTTCACATGGGCTTCAGGACAAGGCAGAATTAACTCCAGCTAATGCATATCATATGGAAATACAGGCACAAAAAAGATTAAATGTTTTGAACTGGCACAAGAGTCAGCACAATAAGAGACTGAGAGGGGTGAGCGATGGGGCATGGTAACATGGGCAAGAGGGAAGGAAAAAAAAAAAAAAAAACATGATGGAATTTCTGCACCATGACTGTGCTGGCTGCTCAAACTCATCTCACTCTGTAAAGTTGAAATGCATTAGATCTGACAGACAACAGTATCCTCCTGAAGCAAAGTATGGGGCTGGCAGAGTGACATGTGGCTAAAATGACTGGAAAGGAAACAAATGAGTATGAACAAAATGGAAAGGAAGAGTATGAACAAAAGCATTCTAGTCACCATCAGATATTGAAAAGTTTCACAAGCATCTGAACACTAGCATTAACATCAGACAGAAATGTGTGACAGTCTGGTCAGGTCAGAGGTCATGAGGTCAAGCTTTTCACTCATTACGTCCCTCCCATATCCTTCACAATGAAAGAAATTATATTATTTTAAAATCCACAAAAGCTCAGTGAGAAAAAAATTGAGAAATTACATTGCAAAGTAATGATATGTTAAATATGTGGATTGATTTTTTGAATTACAGTCACTTGTGTCTTAAAGCACCATCCTTAACCATCTTCTTCCAGCTCATCTTCGATCTGTGTGCCCCCTGCATATGCCATCTGTTTTATTACACTGACCTCTTGTGGTGGTTGTGTGTTATTCTGCAGCTCTTGAATGAGTTTATCCTTCTCTGCTTGACTGGAGAGAAGTTTCTGCAGCTGGACTTCCAAAGCCGCTACCAGAGTGTCTCTCTCCTTCCTCCACCTCTCCATAGCCTGCTCCTTCTCAGTCAACTGGGCCGACAGAGAGTCCTGACAAGGAGGGAAGTGTGCATGAGAAATGAATGGAGCAGAGGGGGATGACAGCTTTGTTTCAAATGTTTCAATGAGAAAAAGATAGAGTTAAATATTAAACGTCTACAGTACACCAGTGAGGCTGGTGATAAAAACATAAACATAAATATGCTTGATCATTTTGGATACCTCAGACTCAGCTCTACATGGCTATAGCTCAGTGATTCCCAACTGCTGTGCCACGGCACATAGGTGCACAGCAAGAAACCACCAGGTGCACCGCGGAAGACCACCCAGCCTCACCCAACTGGCACTCCAAGGCTTAGAGTACCAATCAGGTGGAACTGGACAATCCTCCACAGCACACCCAACAACCCCCGATGGCACACCTACGCACAGCGGTTGGGAATCACTGCTCTAGCTGGACTTGTTTTTAACTGTAGGTACTTTGCTATTAATTCCAACAAGGTGTTCAGCATGTTTGCACATCATTCTTCGTACCAGCTGGCTCTGTTGCCGCGTGTAGCGCTCCCTGTCTTCTGCAAATTTTCTCATTTCCTGGTTCCGCTTGTCTTCTGCATCTTTAGCTTGGCCAATCAGGAACATCTTCTCCTCCAACCATTTTTTGCGTTCAGCCTGGTGTTTGTCAGTGCATGACTATGCACAAAATAGCACAAAGGAGGGACATACAAGAACTTTGTTGATGCCTGAGAGATCTTGGTAAAATATTTCTCAATGCATATTTTCAAAAAGAACAAACTTAATTTCTGATTATCAATAATCTTGTCAGAGTGCCATTTCTGGTTCTGGTTTTGGTCCCAGCCGCTAATACGTTGTTACCTTCAAACTTTCCTGGGCCTGGGCAACATCTCGCTTGGCCTGTTTGAGGTCATCTGACTGGCTGTCAACTGGATGGTGGATGTTTCCACGGTCCTGATGTAACAAAATCCCTTTCATTTTCTCCACTTCTGAAATATTCAAAACAGAGAACCAACACTGAAAGGCTTCAATAGAAATGAGTATTTTAAATTGAAGCAGAAATGCTTTTCTATTAAACAGTCATAATACCTACAAACATCAACATTTCCCTACAACAAGGAATATAATTCTGCATTTGCTCTTAGCTTTTAGATTTGTTGAGGTGACAATCTTCATACATCACATAAATTAAAAAAATATTACTACTGAACAGCAGGCAGAATCCACAATTTACAAAATAAGGGATCCTGTAACAAAGTAAAGTAAAGTAAAAGATATCCAACAAGCATTTGAAACACTTTACACAAATTTATATACACAGCCAAAAAGTAGACGGGGAAAGGATAGGAACCATTTTAGACATGATAAAATTACCCAAAGTGAATGATGAACAGAATAATTAGAGAAATTACTGATGAAGAAATTGGAAAAGCAATATCATATTCAAAGATCAACAAAGCTTCAGGACCAGATGGATTCCCTGCAGAGTGGTACAAGGAGATGAAAGATCTGCTCACTCCTGTAATGAAAACCACATTCAACCATGTGCTCAGGACTGGCATTACTCATCTCTCTTGGAAAGAGGCAGCGATCTCTTTCATACCGAAAGAGGGCAAAGACAAGTTGGATTGTGGTAATTATCGGCCGATAAGTGTTTTAAATCAAGACTACAAGATCTTTACTCATATTATGGCAAAAAGAATTGAAAATATTCTCCCTCAGCTAATAAGTCTAGTTCAAAAATGCTTCATTCGACAAAGACAGACACAAGATAGTATCCGTAGAACTTTACATGTGATAGAGCAAATGAACAAAGATAAACTCCAGGCAGTAATGCTAAGGCATTTAATCAGGTTAATTAGAAGTTTTTATATCGAACGCTGGACTAATTTGGATTTCATCAGATGTTTATTAAAACTATTAAAGCTCTATACAATAAACCGAAAGCTAGAATAAAAATAAATGGAGCCATATCAAATTCATTCGGCCTGGAAAGAGGGACCAGACAAGATTGTCCCCTTAGTCCGTTACTGTTTGCACTATTTATTGAACCATTAAGCCAGGGGATCACTCAGAACAATAAAATCACTGGTATACGAATGTTAAATCAAGGAGTACAAAATTTCTTCATTTGTGGACAATGTTTTAATCAGTTTATTAAACCCGGAGAATACGACTTTGGAATTACTGTCATTCTTAGATGCTTTTGGCTTATCTTCAGGCTATAAATTGAATATCCAGAAGGCCCAAATATTAAGTTTCAATTACAAACCTAGCCAATCCATAAACTCCAAAATCCAACTAAATTGGGATCTAGATTACATGAAGTACTTAGGAGTAAACTTCCCGAAATTTGTGCAATTTAAATTTTGATCTACTAAACCAAAAATTAAAGGAGGATATGAGGAGATGGAATCTTATTCTGGTATTAAGTTTTGAATCTCGAATTGAATTGAATTTCTTGCCAAGGATACAATATTTATTCCAGTCTCTCCTAATAGAAATAAATGATAAACAATTCAACGAATGGGATAAGTTGATATCACGCTACATTTGGCAAGGGAAGAAGCCAAGGATAAGATTCCAAACTCTTCAACTGCCCAAAATTAAAGGAGGACTGGCACTCCCTTGCCTAAATGATTATTATGTTTCAGTCCAGTTGAGGATCTTATTCTGTTGTGTGTTTTGCATTACAAGGCAACATGGAAAGAAATTGAGGAAAATGTATCAGGGGTGGTGCCAATCCAAGCAAAGTTAGGAGACAAATGTCTAATTAAATGCTTGACGGAAACAGGTAATACATGGATTAATTTATCTCTGAAAACATGGTCAAAGGTTATCACTAAGAATGACATGTTTGAAGAGGTAAAGATCCTGAAATGGTGCTGTTGTGATTTTGACTTTGCCCCAAATCAAATGGTTGCCAATTATAAGACATGGGTTAATCAGGATCTCTCTTCATATTGTACATTTTTAAATCAGGCAACACTGAAGAGCTTCCAAACATAGAAAAGACTACATGGTTTAAATAATAATGATTTTTTTATATTTCTTCAGGTACGGTATCACATAAACAGTATTATGTTAAAAAGCGAAAAAATGTTTGAAAATAGTCTACTAAAAGTTTTTATTAGTGCTTACAGGGCTGATTCGGGGCTTAAGGTAATCTATAGACTTTATAGAGGTCTTCAGGAGATTAAAATAGCAAGTACAACATACATAAAACTAAAATGGGACAGGGAAACCAACGGCTGCCTTTGAACAAAATACTGTGAATTTCAATGGAGGATATCAAGTTCAACTTCATGGAGATCATTTGGCTGGAAGTGTCTTATTAGGTATTTTATTACACCTGCTCAGAGCTGTGATCATTCAGGCTCTTCCAGCTGCTGGAGGTCTTGTGGCTCGCAGGAGGCCAATCATTATCACTTGTTTTGGGCCTGTCCAAAAGTAAACATTTTCTGGCGTAAGATTTATTCAGAATTAGTGACTTTATTTGGGTTGGATATCACATTTAACTGGGACAAACTTCTTTTTGGGCTTACACACTCTACGGGCGTTAAAGCAAGATATCTGTTTGGTGTGTTAAGTGTAGCTGCTAGAAAAGCTATTACCAAGAAATGGCTTAAGCGAAATGCCCCATCAACAGAGGACTGGTACAACATAATTTATTAAATATATGTAATGGAGAGAATAACTTTCTCTCTGAAACTGCAAAAAATCCAAATTTGAAGCTATTTGGAAAGATTGGAAAAAGGTTCCCTCTTTTCTTCACGATTTATTTCATTCACCCAATTGTCTTTATATTAAGGTATTTTTATTCTTTCATTTTAATGAAAACACCCCATGTTCATGTTGTATTTGACTTATGTAATTGTATAACATGTTTTGTGAAAAAGGAAAATGGGTCACTGTGGAAATATAATTATCTGTGATTAAGAGGATTGTATGTGATGTATTGCACATGTGATTCCAAATAAATGAAACAATATAAAAAAAAATATTTACTACTACTTGGAAAGTACTACTACTTTCCAAGTTTTTATAGATGAAGTAAACATCTGTAATTTCACTAGTACTTATGGCAGCTGGCATGGTATTATCTATACAATAAGCCTGTCACTTCACCTCTGTGTATTTCCTTTTCCTCTCAGTGTGTTTCTGCCCTATATAACTTTTGAAGTAAGCACCAGTTTATCTTGTAATGTTTTACTGATAGTCCTATCAAGTGTGCATCATTTCTGGCACTGCACCCTGTGCATCTGTCTTGATAATGATTGGCTGACTCACTGACCTGTCTTTAATGTCCTATTAAAATGTTTCGCTGCTGTGTGACTATAAATTTAATCCAGTCTCAGTGTCTATTCAGTTTTTCTCCACATTTTTAATGAATTTTCTTGTTTCACTGCAGTCTGCAGGGTTAAGAGGATTAGACTAAGCTATCCATGGGCCAAACCCAAACTCGAAACAATTAAGTCTTGTCTTTGAGTTTACATATGCAGCATCATACCACTGGAGAGCTCCTGGATCAGGTCAAGTTTCTCCTCAAGGACCTTCTCCATCTCCTCCTGTGTCTGCTCTTGCTCCGTCAGAGCAAAACGCATGTTTTCAATGATACGCTCTTTTGCCTCCAGGTCTATGAATGAGCAGAGATACACCCACAATGAGTAGACACAGGTTTAGATACACTCAGGACTTTCAGTTTTAGTAGATGATGGGTTTTATTCCCCCCCTTACATTAGCTTACACCAAATATTTCATTTGTAGAAAAATTATATTGAAAAATTTATGACGACACACATTAGCTTTGCTGTTTTTCTACAACACAACTAAATACTTTTCAACAAAGACATGTTTTTTTACCTTTACAGGATTTTTGGTAAAGCTGCACTGTCTGGTCAGACTTGGCATCAAATGATTGCTCCTAAAGAGAGGGAAAGAAGGGGAGAGTAAAAGAATGAGGACTAATGATAAGAAGGTGCTGCTGTTTCATAATTAACTAGACAAAATTCCTCAGAGATTGAGAGCTCTATATCACACCCAGCAAAAAGCACAATGTAAGTGTCATTGCTAATTACAGACTGACAAGTTGTCATTTTAACATCCAGTGCCCTCTTTGGTTAAGTAACAAATACACTTCTGGTGATGTGAAAGTCCATGGGTGTGTTAGTCTACAAAGTTGGATTGTTATCTTGAGACATCGGAATGCCATTGATCAACAAATACCTGGTCTTAAGTTGGTTGTGCAGTATGTCATGTTATTATTATTATCAAGAGAGTGATATACTCCAACTAGGAGTCTCCTACACCAGTGGTCCGACAGGGCACACACTTTCAAACAGTCATAGTTAGCTGACAGTGAGCTTCAGATGTTTGAATAAGTCAAATGCAACATTAGAATTGAGCCTCAGAAATTTTGTGTTATTTGTGATATTGTACAGTGCACAACTAACATTGTGTGTTGCACAATGGTGCCTTGCATCATGGATGTCTCTTTGACATTGACGATATTTGAGACTCTGAGAGGAATCTTCTTTCTTACTACCTGAAAAAACTGCCACAGTGTTTCTCATTCACCTATTTGTCCATTTAAAAATAAATAAATAAAAATAACATTAAAAAAAACAAAAAAACAATTCATATCATATAACGGATGTCCAACACTGTGATTTGTGCTGTTACTTCTTTAGAGATCTGTGTGGATTGGTTCTATCTGTCCTTCCTTAACCCTCGGGACACAGCTGCTGTGTGAATATACCAGTCTCCCAGGATCTTGTAGAGTTTTTTTGTCAATGTTGCAGTCCAAAATGTTTGATTTTGCAGAATTATTTCTTAAAAATTGGGCTTCAGCGATGGCAATAAGATCCCATCCATTACTTAAAGGAAAGCACATAGAGGGTGCAACTCACAAAATTTCGTTATATGCGGACGATGTCCTAATTTATTTGACAGAACCTGAATCATCAATACCCGCACTATTAAAAGCATTAACTGAGTACAGTGCTATCTCTGGATATAAGATAAATCTTAATAAGAGTGTTGTCATGCCACTTAACACAGCTGGGACTAAAATATCAAGACATAATATACCCTTTCAGTGGTGCTCTGAGAAATTAACATATCTAGGCCTCCAGATCCCCAACGTATGCTCAAAGCCTTCTCTTTGAACTATTTACCCTTATTTTAAAAAACTGAAGTGGAGCTCAACAGGTGGATGAACCTTCCTTTGTCTCTGGTGGGTTGAATCAGTTGTATCAAAACAAATGTCCTGTCAAAATTTCTTTTTCTGTTTCAAACACTACCCACCGCAGTACCTAAATATTTTTTTAAACAGCTACATTCAGTGGTGTCTAGGTTTATATGGAAGGCCAAGAATCCCAGAATAAAGTTGAAAATCCTTCAGGGAACACCTCAGGAAGGGGGACTAAAACTCCCTGACTTTGAAACTTATTACTGGGCAGCACAGTGTCGGGCAGTCTGGGCATGGAAAGGAAATTACGGCATCCCCCCTATTGGCTACAGATAAAACAACAGGATATTAATTCTATGCGTCTTGCATCAGTCTCATATGTTCCTTCACTCAAACAACTCCACAAGCTGACAACAAATCCATTCATAAAGCACACTTATAAATTATGGTCTGAATTACGTAAAAAGACCCAAAGTAATCAACCCTTATATGACCTTACTCCCTTCCAGGCAAACCCCTTTTTGCCAAATGTCCTAAGAGATGGCATGCATGGTTCACAAAGGGCATCAGGACATTTGGGGACCTATACAAAGATGGGGTCCTGAAGTCATTTGAAGATCTTACAGCTAAATACAGCCTTGATAAGAAACACTTCTTCAAGTTCCTGCAACTCAGACAATATATTCTGACAGAACAGGGGGGCAGACTGCTACCAATCATAAAACAACCCTTAGATAATGTATTGAGTAGCAAAAAAGAACTCAAGGGGTTTATATCTCACATGTATACTGGCATTAACAGTCTGTTAGAAAAAGAGAGGCTTAAGGTTAGGGGAAAATGGGAGGCTAACTTTGAAGATGCTGATTGGACAGAGCTATGTGAAAAGGCCCAGAGCTTTTCCAGTAACAGTAAACATATACTAATCCAGTACAATCTTATACATAGAATCTATTACACCCCCGAAAGACTACACAATATAAATTGGACAATCTCTCAATACTGTCCGAGGTATAAATCTGAAGTTGGCTCTCTTATTCATATGTTCTGGTCTTGTTCACAACTGTCCAACTACTGGGAAAACAATACTTAGAACCATATTCAAGATAGCTAAAATAAATATTCCACCTGAGCCAAGGTTAACTCTATTAGAGGACACGTCAATGCTGCCCGTAAGAGGTAACTAAATCAGATTCATAAGAATAGCTTTGACAATAGCCAATAAATGCATAGCTCTTAAATGGAAGGGTGAACACCCACCTCCACCCTCTCTTTGGCTTAATGAACTGACCTCTTGTATTCCTAACGAGAAAATAATGTCAATAAATTTGAGGGAATGAGGTAGTTTGACTCAGCAGCTGAACACAGCAAACATAAATGATTGAAGAGTCACACTAAACTAGACGTAGTTGCTGACGAGAAAAATGTAACTGTTTTTATTTGATTTTCCCTTTTTTTTTTTTTTCCTTTTCTCAATTTCTTTTATTTTGTTATTTATTTACGTATTTAATTTCTGCCTTTTCTATTATGATCTTACTGTACTTTAATATGTATGTAGGTATATTTCTGTATACATATACCAGTAATGGGAAATGGGGGGAGGGAGCGGGAGGGGGGCTTAGGTTAAAAAATGTGTTCACAATGTGTTACTTGAATGCCTGTCTTTAATATGAAAAATCCAATAAACACAATGTTAAAAAAAAAAAATTTAAAATTTGGGCTTCAATTTGGTGACTTTTTATACGATTTTTGTTTTCTCACCATAAAATTGCAGCAACTTGCAAATTTTATTTAATTCCATACCATTGCAATGTGAATCCAGCAGAGTGCAAGAATGCCTGGCTTTTAAGAATAGAAGGCATGTGGTTTGTCATTCCATCATTAATAGAAGACAAAGTAAACCACCTGGTGCATGGTTCAAGCAACTGATTTTTTTTTTCCAAACTTTGTATTAAAAAGTGATGTGGACACTGAGTGCCTTTAAATGCCACACACTTTAGACTAGTGATAGACCAATAAGGATTTTTCAGGGCCGATACCGATTATTAGTAGTCAAGGAAGCCGATAACAGATATTTGGAGCCGATATTCATTTGCAGTAAAAGGGAAAATATTGGCGTCAAAATTTTGAATAATACAAACTCCAACATTTAACTTCGTTTAAATGCCTTTAAGCAATATGTTCATTAAACAGCTTATCAGATTTGCAACCTGTTAAAGGTTTTTTTTTTTTTTTTATCTTAGACAATAGACATCTTTGTTTTAAAATTCTAACAAAAATTGCAGGGAGCTCCCAGGCTCAGCAGCATGTCTTATAAATTTAAATGAAAGCTTAAAAAAAAAATAAATAAAAAATAAAAGCTCCATAAAGTTTTCTACAGTAAATAAAGTTTTCCAAAATCTCAATATAACTGAAATGTTAATCTTTCACTTATCTTTGTTTTAAGTTCAAACAGGGTGCAGGGTGTTCCCAGGGCCAGCAGCATCTCTTATAAAGTTAACTGAAAATTTAAATAATTTACCGCCACGACACCCAGAAAACGAACTTTTCTGGCATCATGCGCCACTGAGCAACATCCGTAGGAATGAATGGGCCCCGCCTTGGACACTGTATCCAGTTCTCTTTATACATCCATGTTTGAAACATTCGGCAAAACTTCTTCTCCACTCGGCCGTGTGTGAGAGCACTGTGCATGCACAGCTTTCACTGCTGATTGGCTGTTACACGTGCTGTGTCTGTGTGTAACCAATCAGATGGTGCTGTGGGTGGGACAATGCTGGAGACAGCGTAGTGACATCAGACAGAGAGGCGCAGCTGCATCAGAGCCAAAATAACCCAGTTTTAAATTGATCTCTTATTGGCCGTCGGATAAAAAAAAGGCAGATGTCGATATGAGTCAAAATGCCGAATATCGGCGCTGATAATTGGTCGATGACTACTTTAGACTGTGCTTTGAATCACCTTTAGTGTCATATAAGTAAAACGAAATATGAATCAGCTTACCAGCTTGAGCTGCTGAATGGTTCTGTCTCTGCTGGCAAGGTCAGATTGAATCTGTTTCTTGGCTTTCTCCACATCAGAAAGCTTCTGCCTCAAAACCTTTTCCTCTTCCCTCATGGCTGAAATCTTCATAAAAACAAAGCATAATCACACAATAAAGTTAAAATAACTGGGATTTAAACAATCTAAATGTATCCGCAGTGGCAGCTGGTCAGTGGAGGGCATTAGGGCGCCACCCCCATTAAATCAAGAGATGAAAATCAAAAGAAAAAACAAAAATGCTGTAAGATGCAAATAATTATTAAAAGATGGTGTTATTTCATTCTGTGGGTGACTATCAATAGTAATTAAATGTTGTTTAAATATTTATTTGGGTCTAAAATAGTTTTTATTTTATTTTATTCACTTCCTGAAGTGAGGGACGCCGGTAAAACAGAATCCAGTGTAAGCCCTCGAACATTTGATAAGCATGTGACCTGAGGCTCTCTTTTAATTGGTTTGAATTAGATTCTTCACGGGACGCAGCTGTCCAAGAAGCAGTCCAAGAAACATCAGCAGCGAATCAACGATCAATATCATGTTGTGTGTGTTTTGTTTTGTTTTTTATCTAATGTGATTCAAAAAATCATTTATGGTCTTTTTTAGCTGAGCAAAATGGCGGACACAAACAATACGGAGGAAACTAAACTAAATCTAACAAACTCATACCGAACCGTGACTTCTGTGTACCATTACACCCCTATGTATGCCAAGGTAAATTGCGCCCCCCCCAAAGATTTTTAGCACCAGCCGCCACACTGTGTATCCGCTCTAAAATTTCCTCTCATAAAAAATTCTATCTTGTTTTAACTAGAAAGCCAAACTGTAAAAGAAAAGAAAAGAAAAAGAAAAAAAAATGACCAACTAAGCTTTGCACAAGAACAAATCAATTGTAAGCTACATTCTGGCAGCAATGAGTTGGATGGTGTTTAGATAAATGCTGTATGTACCTCCTTCTGGACCTGCTGGATCTGCTTCTTGTAGTCAGCCAGTTTCTCTCTGAGGTCTGAGTTGTCATCCTCTTTCCTCTGGAGATCAACGCTAAGGTTCTTGAGCTTCTCTGAGTCCTGTTTGGCATTTTCCTTTAATCTGGAATCATAAAACAAAAGAAAGATTAGAGTGGAGTGTATCCTTAAAAAATATATATATATATATATATAAATATTATGGTGCTCAATGACACCAATGCTCTTAAAGAGTTTGTAGTGGAGCGAGTGATTTAATGGTCAATAGATTGATGGATGAAACGTTGCCTTGCGGCAACGTAGCTGTGGAGGGATGAAAGGTGAAGTAAAATCCCACTGACAAAATATGTAGTTTAGTACAAAAAAGATGAGATGAGGCAATGTAGAGAGAAAGATTTCTATTGCTAATCTCTGCTACTCATGGGAAGATAATTTCAGAGAGGGAGAGATAACTAACTCCTGCAAAATGCTTTTTTACAGTGTAACTTTATATTTTAAATACTAAGCTTATTAGCATATTACCTACTAACGGAAACCTATCATTATCATCAGTATCCGCAAAATATGATGATATGATGTTATAAGTACTCTTGCAGGTTCCATTTTTAATTAAGGTAGACGTCCAAATTCAGGGACTACATTTGAATGCTGCTTGCATCACAGTTGATATAACTAGACAATTTCAAATGTGCCTTCATCTTTCCTGGAAAACAAGGGCCACAACAAGCAGATCCTACATAACCCAAGCCATCCCGAGATTCATCGTGTGCCAGTAATGAAAATAATATGGTAGCAAAAAAACACCAGAAAATCCTGAGGATTGATTTGTTGGTTTGTTTTTTTTTTGTTTGTTTTTTATGTAAGTCATTGGTTTTAACCAAAATCAACTGTGGGGAAAAAAGGCCAACATCGATTTACCCCAATAAGTCTAAGCTCCACATCAGTCACTGTAGAAAGGTCAACCTAAACGTCCCATACAACCTAAAGGTAGACATTCATGTCTTTTTAGATTATAAATCATTCAGGTCTATGTTTTATATTACTAACTATAAAGTGTCGAAGTTTTCAGGACAGAGAGAAATACTCACAGCCTGATTTCAAAAGCATAAAACCAGCTGTCAGGACTTCTGAACTGAAGCAGACAGTCCTCAGCCACATATATCTACAACTCAAGTAGTCTGCAATTCAAATCTGATATCGTTTGCACCTATCCTTTATTGATTCCCAAATGCAAAAAAATATGTTGTCATGACTTTGTTGCATTTGATTATGGGGTGGAAATCATCTATGAAACTTATGCCAACATATTTTCTGACTGCCTGATAGTCAATATGAAAAAAAAAAAAACAGCTAACAAATAGTTATATCTTCATATTGAAAAACTTAATCTGATAGGTAGAGCCCTGAAAAAAATACTAATAAGGTTGTTCAGTATCTTAATAGTTACTGGTTTGTCTGTGTAAGAGTCTATGTTGAAAAAACCCCAAATACTGTAGTCCCATATATATTAAAATCATACTTACAAAAACAGATAATCACAAGGATCACACAATCAGAAGCCAATAAATATTAAAGGTTCTCTATGAATAAAATGGATTTAAATGGATTTTTCACCAACAACCACAAGCTTCAGCTAACCCCCTTCCTCATCTGTAAACCAGATGAGGAAGTGAGTTGATGCTCAGACTAGACTAGAGAACTGTAAGTATAAGGGTTTACCAGTTAGAGTAAAATCTCATTTTGTGCCAATATTATTACAGTAATATTCTTAGTTCTTACTGTATCTGTTCACCTTCGATTATTAAACATAAGCCTAGGGCTCATTGTTAAATGAAAATCAGAGCCAAAAGTTAAGACTTAAGACTGATCTTAGTGTGTGGATGTGGAGATTTGTTTAGCTGAGAAAGACCTGACTGAGAGAGCATGAACGAATTTTATTATGATTTGCCTCAACTTTTAAATGAATTTTAGCAAATTACCTGCTGATCTCCTCGGCTTTCTTTTCTATCTCCTCGTCCTTCTGAGCAATGGCTTCATGTGCCACAGCCAGCACCTCCCTGCGCCTCTCCACCTCCTTGCGCCGGGTGTCCTGCACCGCTTGGCTTTCCTCCTCCTCCCACTGCTCCTGTGCCTCCTTCAGGCTCTTTTGCAGGGATGTTACCTGTGCTTCTGTCTCCTGTAGCTTTTTCTGCAGCTCTGCCTCTCTCTCTGCAGATGCTTTCTTGGCCTCTGCTAGCTTCTCCTCTAACTGTCTGTCCTTCTCATGTATCTGTCTGTCCATCTCTAAAGAGGCTGTGTCATCTTCAGATTTGCAGGGAGACTTCTTTGTGTCCTCAGTGATGGCAAGCTTTTCCTTCAGGTATTTGACCTCTGTCTGGAGATCAGAGTTCAACCTCTTGAGCTCTTCTTCAGCAATGCAGGTAGAGGAACTGCTTGAAGCTTTAATCCTAAACTCTTCAAGTTCGGCTTTGAGGTGCCTTCCACTTTCCACCTGTTCACTAATCTTTTGCTTCAGATCATCTACGACTTTGTCGGACGTTTTCTGTAGTTGTTTCAGGCTTTCAGCCTCCAGCATAAGGGTTTGGATTTGGGAAGTTTTCTCCTCGGTCACCTTTGAGTGTTCATCCAGTTGTAGCTGAGCAGTCTGCAGCTGAACTAGAGCTTGTTCTGCTCTCTCTGTCTCAGTCCTCACCTGAAGTCATTTCCACAAAGATTGCTTTCTTTGAGTTTCAATGCATTTAGCACAAATACGCAAAGAAAAGTTACATTGTAAATGTTATAAGTTATATCATACAACGTCATATATATATACAAACACAGAAGTTATATTATTTCATGCATTGTTGAAGACTGCATCTTGATTACATTTTCAGTTCTATGCCAAGCACTAGAAGCGACAGTTTAAGGCAAATTGTGAATGAAGTTAGCCTCCTCTGTTGGGTGGATTTACATTCACATTTTTTGGATATGGTTAAATAAATACAGTAGTATTTACCTGGAGTTCTGCAGCTTCCAGTTTGGCAGTCAGCTCTTGAACTTCCTGATGAAGTTCTTCACCCTCCTGCTGTGTCTTTTCTTTCTCTGTCACTAGCCCGCTGATCTCCTTCCTCTCAGTCTCCAGAACAGACCGAGCTTCCTCCAGAGCAGCAAGTGCCTCCTCTCTGCTCTGCTTAACATCTGCAAATGCTGTTATGGCTTTCTCCTTGTCTTTTCTCTCTTCTTCAAGGGATGCCAGCATCTCCTCTTGGCTTTGCCTTAGCTCCATAAGTGTGGCACTGATGTCCTCCGTTTTTTGGCTCTCCTCTTTTAGAGATGCCAGAGCCTCCTCTTTGCCTATGGTCTGGAACTCCAGAGCACTGAGGGCATCTTCTTTGGCTTTCTTCTCCTTTTCAAGGGCTGTCAATGCCTCCTGGGTGGTAGAAAGGTCATTACTGTTTTAGGGGCTTAAACATGAACAAATAAACTCAAATGAAGATGAAGAGATTGTCTTGTAGTGCACTGAAAACAGGTTTTAAAAGAGCTGACTATAAATGGGGATTTTTGATGCTTTAACTTGTAATTTAGAAAATAGAGAATTATGTAAATAAGCTCCTTACATTATTGAAATAATACTGTGGATTTAGTGAATCGGTAATTTCTTGTTTTCAGGGTCTAATTTCTTTGCACAAAGAATAAATAGAAGCTAGAATTACCACTTTGCAGTTGTCTGCTTTGCCACTCAGACGTGTTTCAGTTCACCCAGAGTATAAAATATGAACCATTTCAGCGAAGTTTTTTCATAAATTGTGTTTAACGTCAAGTTACGGCAAAAATCCCACTGCCCTTGGTTTAATCATTTCAGTGCTGAATAGCAGTAGACATTTGTGTCTTGGGATGCACCGATACCCCTTTTGTCCAAAACAAGTAGTGTACGAGTATTTGCATTTGAGTACTCACCGATACCGATACAGATTACTTACGCCATTACGCATAAAGTTACTCAGATTTTTTTTTTTCACAGATATCTTGTACATGGGTGACTGTACTGCAGTGAAACTCGTGACAAACACAAATTTAACAAAATTGTCATATACTGACATTCAGCATTTGTGCTTTTATAAACATGGCACTGCCATACATACTCTAAGATCTCAGTAAAACCTTGTCATATATTGAATACTGACATTTAACAAAGCTGCTTTAAACATGGTGTTGGGGCTATTTGTTATTTTTTCCATCCATCTTCTACCGCTTTTCCGTTTCCGGGTCGCACAGGGTTTTGGAGCCATTTGTTATTCTTTTGTAATCTTATTTAAACATTAGTTGTTTATTTCTTTTGTTTAGTTCAAGTTTAGACTTAAAGTCGGTTCATGAATACATTAGCCTTTCTGTTTATTTGATTACTTGTTAATGCTTTTATTTTGAAAGTATCAGGTAACTGGGGCACACCAGGTGAGTTAATAAATAGAGGAAGGAAGGGACAGGTGAGCTAGGCACTGGGCGTCATTCGACGCTATGTGGATGCTGACACCATGCATAAAGCCATCTTAAGTTTGACTTTGCCAGAAGATGAAAATGAACGGCAAAATACATATTTTAATGCAAAAAGGCTTGTTTTCTGAGTTCATTAAAAATGTAAAGCGTTGGTTATCTGATGCTGGTCATCCATAAGTGCAGTCAAATATCAATGATAATAAACTTCTTGATGACTTGAATAACAAACCTGATGACGAACTGAATGACGAACTAAATGAGGATTTTGATGCCATAAATCCTGAGGACAGTGCTTCAAATATTTCCCAAGGAAGGAGAGTGATATCAGATCACAATCTCATGTATCAAAAGCATCATCCACCTCATCTGCAGGAATAAAGGCAGAGGCTGACAAAGCAGCACTTATGGAGCACATGTCTGTATTAAAAAGGAAACATTTTGGAAACCAACAAACTAAGAAAGGAAAAGGAAAAGTTGGCTTTGGAAACTGAACATGCTGCTACCAATGCAAGACTTAATGTGTTGGAGATCAGTTCAAAATGTGGATCTAAAGGATCTGATGGAATGAATTCATATTTGGAAAGGAACTCGAAAACTGGGCAAAGAACCAGCAAGTTGAATCCCCATGCTGACGATTTGTTCCAGAAATGGGTGAGGAAACTGGAATTCAGAGAAATAAATCTGATCTTAAAGCTCGGGCTGTCACTGTCAGGCGTAAATAAGTGGCAATAACACAAAGTAACATCAGACCTAATCTCCAACTAAAGAAAGAACAAATGCTCCATGATGATCAACACACAGAACGTGAATATTATTCGAATCTAGTAGGCAATGACAACACCTGCAATGATATTGTGAACATCATGCATATATGCATGAACATAATGATATCACCGCAATGCTAGTTCAGCAAAATTTGTCATCTACCCTGCCAGCGAGAAGTATACCCGTGTTTGATGGTGACCCTCTTCAGTTTCAATCCTTTCTGAGAGCCTTTGAAAACTGTGTGGAAGGAAAAACCAACAACTTCAGTGACTGCTTGACATTTTTGGAGCAGTACACCAGGGGGTAGCCAAGAGACCTTGTTAAAAGTTGTCAACATCTACCTCCTGGTATTAGATACCAAAAGGCTAAATCCCTTCTCGTTGAGCATTTTGGCAATGAGCATAAAATCGCTTCTGCTTACATGGATAAAATTCACAACTGGCCTCCCGTCAAATCAGAGGATGTTGAAGCATTGCAATCATTTTCTCTGTTTCTTCAAAGTTGTTCCAAGTCAAGATAGCCTCTGACCCACTTTTTGGTAATATTCAGAATTCAGAATCTGCTGGTATGCCTTTTTAGATCCGGGAAGCTCAGGCACATTCTCCACGGTTGATTTGGCAGAGAACTGGGTGTACGGGGCAAACCTGCAAACATTTTGTTAAGAACTTTGGGTCAGAAAAAGATTGTGAGTATGACCGTGCTGTCGGGTTTGGAAGTTTCCGGCATGGATGTGAATGATTTTATTGAGTTTCCTAATGTTTTAACTCAAAGGATCATGCTCGCTATTTGATCCATTGGGATTCTTGGCCCCTTTTAAGTTAGCCGTGATGCCTGCTGATGACCCAAAGGTCAAGAAAAAATTTGCAGTGTATGCCATTGTTAAGCACTCAGAAGGTCCCACACACCACCTCGTTGACTATTTCTCATCATGGCGGAAACTGAAGACTTCTGTTGCCTTGTTCCTTACGCTTAATAGTTCTTTTGCGTCTGAGCCAAAAGAGGAAAGAACTTGAAGCCGTAGAGAAAGGCAAGAATGCAGGAGCTAGGATTTCCGTGCAGCAGAAGCTTGGGCGCTTCAAAGCCACGTTTGGAGGGAAGATTCTGACATCTGAGAATCATGATTAAGTGGAAAAGGTAATCATTTGTTTTGTTCAGAGTCACAAGTTCAAAAGTGAAATTGCTTCACTGAAACATGGCTCTGATAATGTCTCCAAAGACAGCGCACTGTACAAGCTGGATCCTATATTGGAAGATGGCATTCTCAGAGTTGGCTGTCGCTTGCATAAGGCAGCATTACCATCAGAAACCAAGCATCCTGTCATTCTTTCAAAAGACCTGCATGTTTCGCAGCTGATTTTACATCATATTCATCAACTACTTGGACACGCTGGTAGAAACCACATGTTGCACAGGCTTCGACAGAGATATTAGATAATTAATGCCAACTCTGCTGCAAGAAAAACAATCACGGAATGTGTCGTGTGTAGACGTTGCAGAGGAAAACTTGGAGAACAGAAGATGGCAGACCTGCCTGAGGAGAGAGTCATGCCCCACAAGGCTCCCTTTACTGATGTGGGAGTGGATTACTTTGGCCCGCTGGAGGTAAAGAGAGGAAGAAGCGTGCTAATAAGGTATGGAGTACTCTTCACCTGTCTGACTAGTCGTGCAGTGCATCTAGAAGTGGTACACAGCCCTGACACAGACTCCTGCATTAATGCTGTGCAAAGATTTATTTGCAGAAGAGGTCAGCTGGTGGCAAGCTTAAGGTCTGACAATGGTACGAATTTCACTGGAGCAAACAAAGAGTTAAGGCAAAGTCTTGCTGCTTTAAATAATGCAAAGATCCAAGGTGTTATTGTCCAAGATGGGATCAAGTGGAGCTTTAACACAACAGCAGCCTCACATCAAGGCGCCATTTGGGAACGTCTGATCCATTCTTTCAAGAGTACACTCTCCTCTGTTCTTGGACAACAGGTATTGGATGATGAGGCTCTGCAGACACTGTTTTGTGAGGTGGAGGCAATATAAATGATAGGCCCATCACAAAGGTGTCTGATGACCCCAATGACCTTGAGGCCTTAACCCCAAATCAGTCTCCTGTTATAAGGAAAACCCATCTTTCCACCAGGACCCTTTGAGCGGAGTGACCTGTACACCAGGAGAAGATGGAGGCAAGTACAGTACATTGCTGAGTTATTTTGGAAAAGGTGGATATCAGAATACTTGCTTGTGATGCAGGAGAGCAGGAATGGGCAAGACCAAGAAGAAGCTTTGTGCCAGGAGATATTGTCATCATCGCTGATGCTACAGCTTCTACAGGATCCTGGGTCATGGGCAGAATTCTGACCACCAAGTCTGACTCCAAAGGACTGGTTCATTCTGTGAGTCTACAAACTAAGTACAGTGTTTTGGAGAGGCCTGTAACAAAGATCTGCCTGCTCCTGGAGGCTACAGTGGAGAATCATGGACATCCATTTATTATATCTGTCTCTCTCTCTCTCTCTATTCTGTCTTCCTTCTTTCAGTTCTCTCTCAAGCAGATATCCAGAAGACTGAAGAATCTATAGATTGAGAACATGTCGAGAGAATAGCTCCCTTAAAAAAATAGAAGTAATTGTGGGTTATATTTTTCACAAGTCGGGGCCAGAGTGTTGGAGCTATTTGTTATTCTTTTGTAATCTTGTTTAAACATTAGTCGTTTATTTTCTTTTGTTTAGTTCAAGTTATGAATCAGTTCATAAATACATTAGCCTTTCTGTTTATTTGATTACTTGTTAATGCTTTTATTTTGAAAGTATAATGGTAACTGGGGCACACCAGGTGAGTTAATAAATAGAGGAAGGAAGGGACATGTAAGCTGGGCACTGGGAGGGTTATGGTTTTTTACCAGGGCGAGAGAGGCAGCAGAAGCCATTGCTCTTTGTTTGCTCTTTGCCAATGGAAATAAAACCACGCCAAACATAATTTTTTGCCTAGACAATGGACTTTTTCCTCAATCCCTGCGTGATTTAAATCCCTCACTGCCTCAGTGGCCATTTGATTTGAATTTAGTTGAAAAATTACGTTTGTTTTTTTTTCATTTTCTTCTTTATTAGTTTGAAACAAATAGCCACTACACATGGCACTGCCACACATATCACCAAAAACCTGAGTGCAAAATTGTCACTTTCTGTGTCTGTTTTTAATAGCTTTGCCACATATTTAACTTCAAAACTTACTCAACTTATTCATTCAAGAACCACCTGCTGACATGACTCCTCGCTTCCCGCCTTGCAGTCAAGTGCTGTAAACTGCACGCTGTGGTATCTGTAGCAATTTTATTTTACGAGTACTCATGCCTGGTATCGGACCGATACCGGTATCGGTGCATCCCTATTTGTGTCAACTGTGAGGGCATACCCTTGAAGACCTCTGGAGGTAAAGCTTCAACAAGTCCAAAACTGTGTCTTGTTTGGTCACTATAACCTTGACCTTTGACCACCAAAATCTAATTAACTGATCCTTGAGCCCCATTGAACACATGTGCAACATTTGAGGACTATCCATCAAAAGATTACAAAGATATCATATCTGAGAATGGGAAGGTAGCGCCACCTTAAAATGATATGTTCTGACCGTTGCCTACGCCAGTCTTGCCATCCCAGTGCCTCACCTGCTGGAGTGAAGGCAGACCACATAGGCCTAGTCCTAACTGCTGCTGCTAGGGAGTGGATTGAAACCTATGACACTTTGCAGCAGTCTACCCCCTCCCCTTTCCCCAATTTTGCTGTCTCTCTCATTGGGCAACACAAATAAAAGTTGCACCTCCAAAAATGTTTTACATTTGCAAAATCAAAGTTAGTCACATTAAAAAAACCTCTGCTGCGCCCACATAAGTGTGATGAGATTTTGATGAAAACCTCTTTTATTGTTATAGAGCAGGGGTGTCGTCGATCGCATGGCATTAAAAAAAATAGACATTAACCTATCATCCATCCTCACGATGACATTTGTCACTTGATTGACATACAGGGCAGCCAGTCAGACAACCAATCTTTTCTGAGACATGGGTCACCACGCACCACGTACAACCGCGCCAAGTACTGAAAAACTCTGGCAGGCCACTGAGTTGCCTAGTTAGCCTCCAATTTATTTCTTCTAAACCAAAGAAGCCAAAAACATACCACTTCCATACGGAATGGATGCACGATATCTATTGGACGTATAAAATATCTGCTGATTTGGGGGAAAATTGCGTCATTTTTTATTGATCTGATAGGTACATTTTATCCGATAAAAAGATCAGATAAATTAATGAAATTGGGGAAATTGTTTGCAGGCCGAGTAGCCCCAAAACAGGCCATGACGCACTGGTTACATCATCTATCACGCTATACTAGCAGGACCCAAGCCTGGCCCCGTCTCTGCCTGACTAATAATGAACATGTTTTCACCAGTGTGGTCGTTTTACTCAGTGGCAGAGGATAACAACAGCATTGCTGTTTGCAAAACCTGTTCAGCGAGGATTCCGAGAGGAGGAAACAAGACCTCAAGTTTTAATACAACAAATCTTATAGCTCATCTGAAAAGTCGTCATGGCAGCGAAGCGGTATTGAAAGAATCCGAAGCAGCCTCAGTAGCAGCTAGCGGCACTAAGGCTAAAACAACACAGAGTGTGGATGTCCCCATTCAGCAGGCATTTGAAAAGTGTAAAAACTTTTCAAGAGACAGTGAAAAGGCTAAAGCCATTAACGACAAAGTGATGGAATTCATAGTGCTAGACGGCCAGCCTTTTTCTGTCATTGAGACCCAGGGTTTTCACAAGTTAATAGCACATTTGGAACCACGTTACACCCTCCCAAGCCGTCGCTTCCTCTCGGATGTGTCCCTCCCTGCCCTCTATGATATCATTGCCACACACATCCACAACTTGATCAACAAGAACGGACTACATGTAAATTTCACGGACATCTGATGTTAGCCCGGTCAGCATGCTAAGCTTAATGGCTCAGTGGTGGGATCAAGATTTTAACATCCAAAAAGCAATGCTGCACGCACAGGAGTGCCCCGGGTCCCATACAGCGACAATGATATGCCAAGCTTTTGAAACAATGCTCGCACAGTGGAGTATAACAAAAGACCAAGTGCATGTTGTGCTCAGGGATAACGCACGCAATATGACCTGCAGATTATATGAAGATTATATTAAACATAAAAATATGAACTTATCGGTTATCGGTATCGGTATCGGCCATGAAAAGCAGGAAATTATCGGTTATCCGCATCGGTTGAAATTTTTCATATCGTGCATCACTAGCGTTTGCCTCACCTGCCAGTCTACAGTTGCTATTCCGAAGAAGGGAAATGTGGAGTCATCAGAGTAATGACAAAAAATGTACAGAATTGTATTGTGCAATATGGGTTCCTGTAGTTATGCAAAGTAAACCAACATATATTGTACTTATAAACAATACTCAATATTGTTATAAATAAATGTATTTCTTTTATTTTTATAGTTAGATCATTTTGACCTGGTGATTTTATAAATAGCTTGCATATTTAAAAAGTGCATGCACCCCTGTTCTTGGGTCAAAATATTCATAATGTGTTTAAATGCTTTACTGATGTTATAGATAGTTATTGGTTTGTCTGTGTAAGACTCTACTATGTTAAAAAGACCCCATATACTGTTGTCCCATATAGTCATATTAAAATCAGAATGACCCTTTCACAACCATGACCTGAGAGTCATTAAAGGACGTTTAATGACGTTAAAGGCTCATTGGTTTCACTAAAGTGCCACTGAAAATTAACCTCAACATTATCTAATGAGTCAACATCTTGATCTGGAGCAGCATTAACTAACCATGCTCAGCTCACCCTTGAGTGACAGCTGTTTCTACCACCCAGGGTTCTTACCTGCAGTTGGTCTTTCTCTTGTTGTGTCCACTCCTTAGGCACAGGGGGGTGACCCTGTGAGCCCCTCCCTGCCACCTTCTGCAGGTCTTCAACTTCTTTCTCCAGCCTGGCAATCTGTGACGACTGCTCTTGAAGTTGAAAGAGAAGAATGCTTTCCCCCTCATCCTTTTCTCCACTGGTTCCACCTTCACCAACACAAAAAATTAAGATGGAAGCAAGAAGAGGGCAGGTTGCCCAATTATAGTAATAATAATGATAACAATAAAAATAATCATAATCGTCAATTTTACAGTCAATGTGTTGTTACAATCAGAGACATACAAGAGGCCCTTTGTCTGCCTTGTTTAGTTGAAGTATATTATATGGCTTTCATGCTTTCAAAAAGAACTGTACCTTTAGATTTTCTCTGCAAAATCAATGGCATGAGTCTTAATTTAAGTCTGTGCTGGATGTGGTAAATTAAAATTCTCTTGTGGTTCTCAAACATACCCTATACTAATATTTGAAAAACAAAATGTACAGCAGATTTTCTCTTCAGGCTCAATCCACAAACTGTGCAGTGACCCCTCTATATATATGTTGAATTTTTTCAATATTAGATTGTCTACAACCTATTTGCTATATACGCCAAGTAAAGAAGCTAAGCTTGCATTTCCTCCTCCATCTGCATCCAACTTGTGTCCCTATAACAGATGAGCACTTTAATGGTTTAACATGTGCTTTTACCATTGTGTTTGTGTGCCGTCTGCTCTTCAGCTTTCTGCTGATGCTCTTTCAGCTCCAACATCTTCCTGTCCAGCTCTTCTATAACATCAATTTTGTCCCGCAGAGCCCCTGCTTGGCCTGAGCACAGACACATATGAGCAGCCTCAGTGGCCACCTTTATACCTGCCAATTCAGAAGAGTAAGAGTCCAGAGTTTTGTCCTGCAGGAAGCCAAGATCAGAGAAATTAATCAGGGAGATGAGTGAACACATTACAAATAAGACAATCCAGTTTTGGTTCTGCATTTCATAATCCAGCATGTAGCTACATACAAATGTAAGTCTCCTGCATATAATATGGGACATCAGAGACTTCCTATTCCTTTTGCTCTCGAAACAAATGACGTTATTGTAATGGACACGTCAACAATTCAATTTAAATAATCAACACCACCGGCAACATATAACCAGCCTGTAAGTGAAAAAAAAACAATGAAAACAATACACTGAGTGTGAGGCAAGAAAGAGAGGGATTATGTTACCTCCACTTGTCCATTTTGACAGGCTCCAGCTGTGGCCATTTTGTGAATAAGCTTCTTAAAGATCTCAAGCCTTTTTTCTGCTCGCTCTTCCAAGATTTCTCTCTCCCTCCCGAGGCGGTCACTGCACAAAAACATGCATTTGTCTGACTTTGACTTTACCCACAGATTTTTATGTACTGTGTAATGAAAACAAGTTTGCAGCAAATGTGCTGGTGACTAGTTTTTAACTGATAGTTGTAAATAATGTTATTAGGCATTTATAGAACGTTCACACCAACAGCCCAAAGAAACTGGGAATATCCTGGTTATTCTATGTGTTAGAGGCAGTGCTCTGCATTAGCACTAGAAGACTAGACTAGAAGGAATAAAAAGAAATGTCTCACTTATAGTCATTCTGCATCTCAGAGAAAAGCTGTGAGAACTCTCTGCTGATCTCCTCTCTCACTCGCGCCTCCATGAGAAGATTCTCTGCTCGTTCTTTCTTCAGCTGCATCTGCAGCTGCTTCAGCAGTGCCACCTGCCTCTGAGGAACAGGAAACAAAACAAAGCAAATCTTTAAAATAGAGCAAGTCCTTTTAATTAAGTGTAGAATATAATCATTCACGTCTTTTATATGAACATGAACATGAACATATGAATGTGAGAGATGTGGCGCTACTCTGAAAGTCCAGATTATCTTGCTCACCTTACATCCCCTAGTTAAAAATTATACAATCAAAGGAGCAGCAAAAATAAAGACAATTGGATATCTCCAATAGCCCTGAATAACAAGTAATTATTCTCTCTTAATGCATGCTTTTCTCATGTTTCACAAGTGGCAATGACTGTTAAAGGCACTTGATGAAATGAAAACAGGGTTGGACGGACCTGGTGCATTTTTTTACTGATGAAAACTTTGTCATCATTTTCATCTCCATCTTCCTCATTGCCAGTCTGATCCAAAGTTATATCCATCAGGCTGGTATCTTCCTCATACTCATTGTCAACATCCTCCTGGACAACAGATTTTAATAACAGTGAATTAACTCTGCCAAATAAAATAGAATTCAAACTGCTGCTGTGAAATCCAGTAACTGGACTGCCGTGACGTGATCAACCTTAAAACCAACCTGTACATCCTCCAGGCTACTTTCCCAGCCGATCAAGGAGCTCCTCCTGCTGCGGAGAGTCTTCCTCTCACCATTGTTGGTGATAAAGGATGGCTCGCAGGCAGACCTCTGGGGTATATTGGGAGGGGGCCTTGTGGAGAGAACGACAACCTGGAAATAGACAATTCTAATCACATTCATAATCTGATAGGGTTGTGGCAGTCTGACAGTTTCCCAGCTGTATGCATGTGTATGGGCACCATCTATCAGGAACAAAGGAAACCTTTTTCTTGCTTAAATGAATCACAGCAAGAGAAAATGAAAACATGTGTGCACCTTCTGTGCCACAGCAGAGAACTTGAGGACGTTGAGAGTCTCGTCGTACATGGAAGCGCACTGGTTGATGTTGACAATCATACAGGCTTTACCTCGACCACAGAAGAAGCCTTGCAAGTAGTGGGTCAGCTTGCTCTCCCTGAAGGGAACATGGTGCAACAGCCTGGAGGAGATACAGACAGCTTGCTTTGATATATGTGAATATTAAGATGCAACACTTGGCACATGACTTATGTATAATTTCTTTGAATGGTTTGAAGACGTACTACACTATTTTGATGAGTATGGGATAGAAAACATTAAATAAGTTGAAAGATGCATAACAAACTTCTGAAGTCCTGACAGCAAAGGTTTATATTTACACCCATCAGATACTGAGTGCTTTCATCACTCTAAGAGTTGATTTTTTTGTCCACTTTACAGATTCAATATAATCAAAACTTCACTCTCTTTTGAGTACAGCTCTGACTTCCACAACACCTGAGAAAAAAATTTACCTTTTCCCTGCTACATGTTAAATTTTGTGTGGTTTTCAGTGTTCAGCAGGTTGTGTAAAAGTCTTCAACTTTATGAAGAGGCATAATTCAATTTTAACAGTAGAATATAATAGAAGTTGTGAGTTAATTGTCTGTAATTTGCACTGACTGATCATCAATCCTTTTATCCGAGGTGACCTGAAAACCGAAAGGTCATGATCTCACTTGGCCTGCTGATTGTGTCGTAGTGCAGTGATGCATTTTCCCAAGGTGAGCAGAGACGTGTTGATGTTTCCAGCCTCTTTCAAACGGTCTCCTTGGTTCTGGGTCTTTGCGCATCGCTCGGAGCCAGCCAGGTCACAGAGACACAACCTGATGTCACACACATACATCCGTATAAAGAACTGCACACAAAAACAAATGCTATTCAATATATTTAAATGCTCTTACGGTTGTATTTTGCACATACACAATGTTTGTACATAACATTGTTTTTAAATGTGTCAGTTAAAACTAAAATTTCACTCACTCACTGACTGTGTGGACCCTTGGGGTCCCAACATCTTCAATCCTCAAAATGCGGATGGAGAAAATACTGTGACTGCAGAGAGTGGGGAGTGGGGAGTAGTGAGGGTGAATGGAAAAGTGGAAACAGACTTGTCAGAGAAAAACAACAACAAATAGGTAGAAAAACATTAGGGATTTTAGATCTCCTCTAATGAAAATTTGATTTATCCCCTTTAAATACCCTTATGATGTTTTTATATAATACAGACATATAATGAGTGAAATAATCAGTCAATACTGTGAGTATTTCCACTTTGAACTAGAGTGAGCCAATGACAGTCTCATGAAACAGTCAGTGATTAATTTGTTACTCACTTAAGGAACAGCATAGGAACCAACTTGTAGAGACAGAGTTAAATAAACCTGAAACATGATCAGTTCAGTGAGGCAGAGTTAGGATTAGCACAAGCACTAATTGCCCGTCAGCAGGCAACGCAGACTCAAATGACTCCTCATCTGGGAGTCTGGGTCTGACATGTAGCTGAGTCTCGGATGTTTCCTCCTCCAACCATCTTGGTACTCTGATTTTTAATCTGTCAAACTAGATGGGTCTTAGGGGCCTCAGTAAGCAGTTTAAGATTTTGTTCCCCCTTTTACAAGGGAAAACCCAAAAAGTTTAAAACTGTCTGGTGGGTCTGTGATAACAGCCAAGAGACAGAGTAGAGAATGTTAGGTACAGATTCAGGTGCACTGTGCCTCATGCAAAATTAACAAAAGGATTTTTTATTTTTTATTTTTTTTTATAAGTTTTGAGCAGAATCCAAGGGTGGTCCACAGAGTCCTGCCCTGGAAAAAAATTTAATTAAGAATTATAATGCTTTTAAAATCTGGTTCTTAGAATGTGTCAATGACTTCAATATCTAATAAATTAATAAATAATGTGAAAATGAAATATCCCGTTGACCAAACCTACTTAGAGTAATTCTGCAGCACTGGATATGATAGTGATCAATTTGTGAATAGGTGGCCTTAACTGGTTTTACAACAAGTGAGCACGACAGTAAGGTAGCACTGGAGTTAAGAATATCAAAATGTTCCCATGCATAAAGAATACCGGCTCACTACAAAATCTTTGACAACTTCAGTCCACCAGCAGTTCCAGGTAATGGTGGGGATGCTGGAATTAAGGCTTGAGTGACTTCTGCACTTAGGGTTACAGTAAGATACTGAATATCAGGAAACACTGATGCCCATCTTCCTCACCTCCTGCTGGAGAGCTGGTTGAGTCTCGTGGAGGAGAAACTCTGGTTCCTCTTACCCAGCTTCATCACTTTATATGCCTCCTCTGCAGTGTTCACCTGAACCCAGTGCAGGTCTAAATAGTAATGGACACAAACAGAAAATTCACATAAACTGATTACAAAAGATTTTTATATTTATATTTATTCCGCGCAGCAGGAATAAATAAAAAATTTCTGAAAAGTTTCTGATCATTTTACATTGCCCTGCCAAGTTCAGTAACTGGTTGGGGCAGTTTTTAGAAATCACATGAATCATCCGAAAAATAATGTGATTATATATATAAATGATGTGGTTCTTTAAACCTTTGACAAAGGAGTTGCCCTTAACGTCCTGTGACAGCCGTAGGACTGTTCTTCTCGGGGCTCCACTGGGCATCACCTCCAGGAGGTCATGAATGTTCTCATTGTAGATTTCACAGAAAGAAACCCAAACAGAGAACTTGGTGTTGGCCTCCACCTCCAGGCTGATTTTGTCCTTGTCTGCAACAGTCTCTCCCACAATGGAGGGAGCTGCAAAAGACAAACATCACACTCTATAGTACAGTAGCAGTATTTAGATACAAGTTTCACATAAATTAAAATAACTTAAAACAGAATTGCATTTTAAAAAATGTAAAAATACAATCCTGCTTGAGATTTAAAGCAAATTTTCTAAAAATAAATAAATAAATAAATACATTTTTAAAGCTTCATCAACAGCCAACTAATGAACAGATAAGAAACTAAAAGACACATTTAAAATCTCACTTTCAAGGAGAGTCTTGTTGGTGGAGTTCAAAATACTGGCATTGCTCCTCTCATTCTACAAAAACAAAAATAAGAGTTTTGTTAATCACTTTTTAGATTCAATCATTATAGTAATTATCAAAATCATTTAACAAAATGTAAAAAAGATAAAAGAAAGACTTTAAAGTTGTCATGGGCAGACTCTGCTGAGTAGCATTTTTAAAACTGTATGCTTGCTTGCTTTTTCCATTAAAATAAAAACCACTTCCAGAAGGCACTATTTTGTTATACGGATAACATTTGAGATTGTGGGAAGTGTGGGAGAAGTGGGTGATGAGTTGTAAAACATTGGAAACCACTGAACTAAAATATTTTCTATATATCCTTGCTATAAATATTTCACTGATGTTGCTCCTGTGCCGACACTGCAGCATAACTGTGAATATTGACGATACTGTATATCCTCAAATTGTCTCTAAATTTGATGCAGTCAGTTTTTACTTTTAAACAAATTCACCTCCAAGCCCAGAAACATGTTACCTTTTAATTATCAAATGAAGCCATGAAAGTCATCGGATACACTCGCTGCACTGTTCCCCCAAATAGCCACAAGTATTTCATACCCCACACTTGCCAACACAGAAGGGCTCTTTGGTACATTTTTCAATCTTACAAACATTTATTTTCAACAGACACACTTTTGTGCTAATGAACCCTGCAGGCTTAAGTCGATTTTCTTCCATGTAACATGCATAACTTATGATTGTGTGGAGTGCTGCAAAAAACACTGGGGATGCTGGCTACACTGCAATGCTGCGCCTGTGTGCATCCCATGTAGGCAATTTTGATAGACTGGAGATGTGGAAAAATCTTTTTGTTTGTCTAAACATGTTCAGCAGCTTCAGATATTACAGCCAAGTTACCTCTTTAAGTTGTTTGAAGAGGTTTCTTTTGAAAAGCACTTCCTCGGCCTGCTGCTCCCTGGTGAGTCTTGTGAACTCTCTGCAACGGTGAGGTTTGACACTCATCCCAGGGAAAACCTGTTCATCAATGCTGCTAAAGATCACATCGAGAGACCTGGGCAGGATTCCTGCATCTGCATCTGGACCTAAAGTGACAGGAGCATGTTGTTGAACTGTGTCAGTCTTTAGAGAGTTTAAACAGAGACATTTATCAGTTACAGTAGCATGGTTTCTTCATAGTGTGAAGCACTTCAGGTATGAGGAAAAGGAACAGACCTAAGAATGTGAAGGTCTTCCCAGCGTTGGTGACTCCATAAGTGAACACCAAAGAGTTTTCTCCTTCAAGAACATCTTTCACCAAATCCTTGACTGTGCCCTCAAACAGCTGTCTCTGTGTTGTCTCAGGACCATACACCTGTTCATGCAGGGGAAAAAAGTTTATCATTAATGGGCCAATAAAAATAAAGGCAACACTTCCCTCGTGTTTTACTTTGGATTCCTTAAACTCTATTGTTCTATTTACAATTGACTGTAAATTCGTGAGTGAATAGTGGATAGTTTTTTTGGTTCCTGCTCTGTGAAGAAGCACAGACCTGAGAGAACTGGAAGCGCTGTCCAGTCTGTGGCAGTGATCTGTCCGTACTCAGCCGTGCTGAGAGGGTCTGACTGGGAGGCTTCAACAGGACTGTATCAGGAGGCTCTATGGCAACGCAGTCCTGTAAATTAAAAAACAATGATGTAGACAAAACAAAAAGGAATCGCCCCTCTTTACAATTTTCATAACAGGGCTTTTTGGCCAATTTATGCCTCCAATATTTTCATAGGAGAGTGTCAAAATATTTGGGAGTGTCTGGACATTTCACTGTCAGTACTTCTTAAATAAATAATAGAGTTTTATTGCCAGAAACTTAGAAGCTAACAAAGTCAGGTATTAATTTCTGATCAGCTCCCTTCATTTGAAGGGTTGGATTTATCTTTATATTTACCTGTGACTCTCCATTACTGCTCTCTGCTGAGGTGAACGGTCGGATTCGAAGGTAGACCTGAAGGTGTTCTCTCTCCACAATGCTCGAAAGCTGTACAACACGTCAGGGTTTAATTTAAAACAGCAAAACGATACTAAGTTCTCCAACTTCCTCCAACAGTCCTAAAACACGTCGGTATTGGTTGATTGGCGACCCCAAATTTGCCCACAGGCACGAGTGTGAGCCTGAATGGTTGTTTGTCTCTCTATGGGTCGATATGACTATATGGCAACCCTGCAGTGACCTGTTCAGAGCAAACCCCACCCTCACCCAGGGTCAGCTGGGATTGCCTCAAGCTGCCCCACATCCCTGATGGATAAGCAGTATAGAAACTGGATAGAAAACAACAACTCTAAGAAAACACTGTTTTTAAGATATGCTTGCCTATCAGAAATATATTCTGTCATACAGTGTCCTGTATGGAATCATTGAATTAATTATTATTATCTTTATTAATAATAATAGAAGTAGGGCTAGTTCAGGGGGAAATGTTGAATAATAATAATAATAATTGTGAATTATCCTGTCAGGTTTACCTGGGAGTCTGATGAGATGCTAATTTCTGAAGAATGGTCTTTCTTCTGATTGTCAACCTCTAGCTCCGGTCTATCAGCGTTGTTGTCCAGGCATGAATCCATCATCCTGCAAAAAAAGAACAGTTAACCACAAAGGCATCAAAGGACAAAGCTCGCTTGGACTATTACATTAACTTAAAGCGTGTAATGTTTCCCTGCATATGGACAGTTTGTCACGCCCTCCACACAGCTGTCCCTTTGAGGCGACACTAGATATCGACTTTTTTTTTTAAACCCTTAAAGATTTAGCGTGATTTCGCACGTAATTCGCAGACAAACTGTTCAATAGTCTCAGTTGATCGTCCAACCGAAGGGTGGCGTTTAACCGAAAATGGCTCGATGTTAAAGATGAATGCAGAAAATATTTAAAGTCTATCAGGTTGTTGTCGCTGTGCTGAAGCTTAAAAAACAAACTAATAAATGAATAAATACAAACAAAAAAAATAAGCCAACGTCGTCTGTTGTGGTCGATATCAAAAGCTGTTTGAACTGTTTTGAATTCACGGTTATTAGCCACATTAACATTAACGGCTAACAAGCTAACTGCCACCTGTCAACAGACACTTCAACCAGAGCTGAACTGATGTCCGATGACCCTATCTGAAAAGACTTCGACACATGACTTTACAAATAATATATTAATATCAAAACACTCACTTGATAATTCTGTGTGGGATATTAGATGCGGAGACGGTAAATACTTTCCTTGTGTGCTATCTTAACGTGGAGCTAAACACAACAACGTAGCCGCGGCCTGAGTTTAAAACGGACCAATCGAATTCAAGCAGGAACTGCACATGCGTCCTTTCTGTGCTGCGTTCACAGTTACTTTTGTGCTCAGAAATTAGAAAATCTCATTCAAAGGCTCCTAAAGCTCTGGTGCATTTACTGACCAAGGCTATTATTTTTTGAAATATGGTTTAGAGGCAAAAAGAAACCTCTGGCAGTTAACGATATTAAGAATGTTGAAAGTTTATAAAATCAGTACTTTTTGAATATATTAAAGTGAGTAATGAACTACTGTTCTTTGGACCTCAATTTCCCCAGTGTTCTTTAATATTTTTTAAGAGGTTAATTATCGGTATTAAGTGTTTTGAATATAGTATCAGTCAAATTAATGGGTACATACTGCAGCTCATATGAAGTGCTGCACAAGGGGATATAAATGCAATGTTGGCAGAAATGTCTGAGGTCAGTGACCTTTTTAGTTGTACTCAAATATAGATTTATGAATCCAAAGCCACAAAAGTGCAGACCCCAATGCAGTTAAACGGACAGTTAAGAAACTTTAATCAACTGCAATCAACGACACTTGTCCGTTAAAAGCCTAAAGAAAAATGAGATTGGAAAATAGGAAGCGCCTGTCATTGTATTTTTGAAAATTTGACAAGCTTTTATCAAAGCTAACCCTGGGATAATTCCAGGTCATTTGGAAATGACTATCATAAGCACTAGGCATGAGTTGATGAACAGGTATGTGAGCATGCAGCTCAAGTAATTTAGAAGACAGATGAGCAGATGGATCTGTTTGCCATTTGGCTGGGATAGGGAGAAATGTCTAAAGCAATCTGGCTGATGGAAAACTCCAATAGATGGAGGTCAAAATAAATCAGGTGGAGAGGAGAGTGGAGAGGAGAGTGGAGAGGTACAAAGATCAGAGACAAATCATGACACCCATTATCTGTACATCAACATACTGTACCCCATTAAAAACTTTTCCCAGTCACCTTATCACTTTTTGTCAGGTATGCAGCCCAGATCAGAATTGGAGGTATTCCAAATAAAAGGCCACAGAAAAGACTATTAAAGCAAGAGATCTTGGATAAGGATGTGACAGACAAAATCCTCTGATGGAAGATGAAATCCTCTTGTATTCTAGCATACAATTGTTATTTAAAATATTAAAATGGGCAACTCAAATCAGGCAATCTTATTGACTCATTAGTGTTGTATAATGAGCAAAATCTATAGCTAGGACATTGAATCACTTTACACAGACCCATATCACTCCTTGACTAACAAGTAACATAAAAACCAAAAGCAAGGCGAGCTAGTCGTTATTTAACAACATTTGAAATTTTACCAAAGAACAGAAAACAACACAGTGAAAATGAAATGTGGAGGAGGAGTACCTACTTTTTTATACTTGTTAAAAATGTATATTGAAAAACAAAAATGTATTTTTGTGTCTATTACTCCAACTTTTTTTGCCATATTTTGTCACTGTTTTATAAAAGCCATAGTTCCCTTCCGTACATGGAATGGGCTTATAACAACACATCAGAGGGTCATCGTCATCTGTGATGTATTAAGTCAGTTGTATGGCCTGTCGTGAACTATTGTTTAAATATAGACTGTAAAGATATTTTGAATGTTAAGTGAGAATATTTTACATGTGGTGCTCCTCATCAGCTCTTAAGATTTTTGTTGAGATCGTTTTTCTTCCAACTTCTCCCTCTTGTGTTCTTCTTTAGGTTCGATTGGTGTCAGTGGTTAGGCTGAAGGTCCGGCTTTGACCTTCACCACATCCCAATACTCAGGAAGTAGCCATTTGTTAAAGAGCCTAGATGCCAGTATGAAAATAAGAAGTTGGCAGCAAAGGTAGACAGCATGGAGATGGTCTTAATGGGAGAGTATTGGACATAAACACTATCCTCAAGGGGGAAGCGTAGGACTGGTGCTATCCCTCATGATTCGAAGTCACGCAGCAATTTTACCACACAGACTGTCATCTAACTAAAAACCGCCTCATTACCATTAGAGAAATTGAAGAGGACGCAGATGAGCTGAGAGAAGATAAGTATGTAGGCCCATTTAGTAGTGAGCAACAACATGGTTCTTCAGTTTGGTGAGTGATGTACAGGCCAAGAAACGTGGATTCTCCGCTTAATCACTCTCCATGATGCGTAAATAAAAATAAAATGGTTACATATTCTGCATTTCCTAAAACCTCCTTTACATTTTTACAAAAAGAAGTGTAATATTCTTCACCTTAGCTCTCAGGACAGCCTTGTAGATGTTGTTGGTAACAAGGGAGGCCAAAGAGAGCAAAATAGAATCAGCTGATGACTTAACAGCAGCAGCAATGGCTTCAGTTCCAATGATACAGTAGAAATAAAGCTTGGGGTGAGGTGTTGCAGGGTGGGAGGCAGCACCAAAGATCCCTCCCCATGGTTCAATGGAGACAGAGAACTGTAAAATGTGAGGTTCCAGTCTACAAATAGAGTACACAAAAAGAAGTTAAGCTGAAGTTCCCGAAGGCAAGAAAGGAAGTTGACTACTTATTTGCATAGCTGACAAAAGAATCCAAAACAGAGACTCACCTAGTACATGATTGAGCTTCTGTCAGACCTAGACCGTGATGAGGAATCTGTCATGACTACAATCAAAGACTAGCAGATGTAGCTGAACAGTTAGTTCTGTTGCATTTATTTGTTAAGGCTGTTTACAAGGTTTTAACTGGCAGTGGCTGACATGGTGTTAATGGGTTAATGACTGTTTAATCTTGCTCTCAGTACTGACAAGGGCCAGGGTTTACTTTTCCCAACAGCTTTAGTTCCCCACGTTTTATTTTGTATTAATTCCTGGCTTCCCACTGTTTGTTTTGTTAAAACCATTTCAGCTGCATAGAATCCTTAATCTTGGTATTCAGCAATATGTGTTCATATTAAATAAAAGAACAAAGGAATATTTGTATCTCCCCGTTAATTAATACAACTTCAGGATCTGACCAATGCCGTGAGAAGCTCAGTGTCATGTTAAGTAATTTGTGGGATGTGGTTAAATCCCTGAAGTCAGTGACTCACAAATAATACATTTCATATTATTATTACCCCATTAACACTATTTTGTATAAATAAAGTTTCCTTTTTTCAAACCTCTAAATACCTGTAGATGCAGCACGATCAGATTTGGAGGTATTCCAAGTAAAAGGACAAACAATGCACCAACAAAGCACCACATCTTGGCAGAAGATGAGGATGTAGGAGACAAGCTCCTCTGGTCGAAGGACTGGTATGCCATGTTTCCCAGTGTCTTGGAAGTAAAACATTCAGATTAAAACTGTTTTGTTAGTTGTGTCTTCTCATTTTCAAATTTTAACATTCGTAGGCCCCAAACCTGGGAATTGAACCCCTGACCTTCTTCCTGTGGGGCAACAGGGCTAATCACTATGTCGCCATATTGCCCCACTGTAAATTTTAAATCCAGGGTTTGTGCATGTCCATATATTAATTTCATTTGATATAGTCAAAAGGCAGAAAACAATAGAACTGCAACTCACGAGAGAAATCAACAGTGTTCATCATCATACAGAATTTCTACAAAAATGACCTACTGGTGTTCTGCACAATATTCTTTAATGTCTGTTTTCACTATATTAGGTTTTCATGCATTTCTTTTCCTAACCAAATATTAACTTGCCTACAGGCAGGTACCTGGTTATATCATGGAACATACCTATATTGTGAACCAACTACTCACTTGGTAAGTAAATTAGTACATGTAAAATACCACCATTTATGTGGGCCCTCTGCCAGTTTGTATTGGCAGGTGCCTGAGGCTGTATTCTGAATGATACACTGTGATAAACTTGACTACACAGTTCTACCAAAACACCTAAAAAATATTTAAAAGTTTCACACACAGGGGCCTTTTTCCATATTTGGGGTCACCACAACAAATCAGCTCCAGTTTCTGAGCCCAAAGCCCTTCCTGCCACAGCCCCTATTTATCCAGGCTTTGGACTAGCACAAGCCTACCACTAGTTTGCATTGTCACTGGGGTTTGAACCCAGAGCCTCTACATACAAAGCATGCACTCTGCTACTGAGCTATGTCCCCATGCAGAGATTACAATGCCAGATAAAATTCCTTGAATTTCAGTCATTTCATCATTCTTTTAGACCAGTGAAAGGGCTGTCAATGAAAATGGAGTATATGTAATCTCACTTGGCAACTATCTGACGGAACCCAAATCATACTTCTACAAAGGAGGAAAATGGGCCTCCAGATTCAAATGAAGTTCCATTGAGATAGGAAAATCATTTGTCAGTTTTTCCTGTTAGTTACCAGTCTGAGAACGTGGGATTCTCACCTGTTCAATTGGTTTTATCTAGATGGAGAACCCTAGGAGGTGATGCTCCATGACAGAGCTTTGTTATGGTCTCAGATGCTGTGGTCTAGCGGTATTGATGGTCCTTTAGAGAATATTTAATATTTACATGATTCCAAAGGGTTTAAACCCCACCAATTAAGTATTAATATGGAAAGAGAATAAGATACAGCCATTTTTTAGAAAAAAGGAAAAAAAATCTGTCACCTCATGAGTTCTGAATGACAACCTGATGCGCAGACAACCGATGAGATTGTTTTTCCATCTTCTTGTTTAGGTTTAAAAATGGCAGACACATTTCCCTGATACCAGAAACAAGTCATGTTGCTGGATGTTTTAGTTTTCAGTAACATAAAGAATCGTTCAGTAAGAGTGAAGCTGAGAATGAACCAGTTAAAATGCAGTCTACAGCCATAGCATTGTGTGATCATCATTTATAGTAATAGTTCACAACACAGCTTCTGTTGATGAAGTGTCAGCCCTCTGTGAATGCAGCTTTAAGCCTCCAGTTTCTAATTTGTCTGTCGGGCAGCTTGAAACCATATTCAGAGTAGAAAGTGGAGCTGAGGAGGAGTGAGGGCTGGAACTGACTTGCTCTGTACTCTGTCCTGATTGTGTGGTACAGTCTGCCACACAGTAGCCACACCCCCCAATCCATCCCCTGCTTTATGGTCTATTTTCCTCTGAATGGAACATCATTAAAAAAATGAACATCATGTTATATTGAAGACCTAAACTACAGACTGTAACCATAAACATTAGGAAAATATTTACTGAGCTAATAAATCGAGGGAGAAGTAGGAACATTTTCACATAAACTTCAATATAATCTGAATTTCTCTTTACAACATGCCCTCTGATGGTCAGTGGTTAGAAAGCAGATAAAAGGCTCTATAGCACTGGCTTCATGTCACCAACTCAGAATCTACATCCACAGTCTATGGTTGGGAACTCTGTGTGTCTGCGTGGAGTGTTCACATCAGCACCGCCTTTCTTGGTGACTAAAAGCTTAATTTCAAAATGCTTTATTCAGTCAATCCATAAATACAAACCAAAATTTACATACATATTTAACAATAAAAAATAAATCAAATCACTGCTAATACATATCAGCACTTTAATCCACGGGAGCTTTTCAAACATGCTCTGAACCAACAGGGACTTTTCACATCCTTCCCTCTCACAGTCATTAGTGTGTTTGTGTGTTTTAAGTCTGCCATCAGTCAGAGCATCAGGTTCATACTGTGGCAGAGCTGGGGCTCAGTTGAAGCATTCGACGCATCAATAAGGTGACTTTGGATACATGGTTTGACCCCACAGGCTCAGAATGAGCTTCAATGGAACTAGATTAAAATAAAAGTAAAGATTTGAAAAGGTGCGTCTAATAAAGGACATTTGATTATACAATTTAATGCAGTTTAAGGCAGCTTCATGAACTTTGATCCATGTTGGAGTTGTTCATTTTACTGCCAAGGTTTTGTCTCTTGCTTAGAGAATATAATAGCGTAATATGCAAGTGGAGGGATCCATTTCAACCTTATCTAAAACCTGCTTGATCCTGTCTCATCTCTCAAACTTAAAATACATAAGACCAAAAAACATAGTTAAACAGCTCTTTCCTTGTACAACTAAGCTGAAGTCATTTTACACAAATAAGTCACTTTTAATTAACTATATTATGTGACATGTGTGATATATATACTAAGTGTATGGTATTTAAATAATGAAATCAAACCAAAAAATCGATTGCTGGTAGTTGCCATTAATCAATAAATAAGTCATCTTCTTGATGCAGTATTGTTGTCAGCTCAAAGTAAAAATTAAGAAGAAAGAAAATAAATCGTCACGTCATCTGCCGAGACATTGTCCAGCAATATTTGGCGATCAACGAATCTATCGGTGTTAACAATCATATTATTAACAACATCCTGATGAGATTTCACTTTCTTGATCAAAGGCTCCTTTAAGTCCCTTCTGCTTTTTTGAAATTTCACCTACCACAGGAGATGTTTCATGTACACATCACATGTATAAACAGACATTGTTAAGAGAATCCACCTAGAATGTTGCTAGTTCAAATCCATGAACTAGGAGGAGGTAAGTTAACCTGAGAGAGTTTCAATTTGTGTGTCGACTGAAAAAGAGCATGGACTACTCTGCAGAGCCTCCTTAAATAAACAGGCATTAAGAGAAGACTTGCGTAGTTCATGAACCTAAGTATGGAAATTATCAGAAAAACTAAACATTTTTCTCTTTTGCTAGCACTTTTCTTTTTTCCTGATAAGGCTGCACATCCTGTGTCTCTGTCTTCATTGGATTCTGCTGTGTCCTAATGGTCAGGCTTGTCCTCATTGAAGTTGCACAGGAGGCTTTTCGCTCCGTTCTGCCACGAATAGAGAGTCTCCATTGGAGTTTTTCCATCCTGCACGGGAAAATGAAAAAAGCAACACCGTCAGTCAAAACGCCACCTTTTGTTATCTGTAGATAAGTGTAGTTCAGTGAGGCATTTCATAAAAGATAAGTCATTGAAACTAAGGACATTTTCTCAAATACTGGCTGTATACAATATGATCTCTGCTCTACCTTTCGAAGGGAAGTGATGTAGTTTCCATTTATTTAAGTTCTTATTTTTTAGATCAATATTTTATATGTTGAACATATAATCTGTTATAAAATACTTTTGAACTTGATTTCACGTAACATGTTGAAATGAATTTTACCTGGGCAGCCAAGAGACATGCACATGTCAATGAATCAAATGTAATGATATTAATAAAACATAGAAGATGAAACTGGACCAGTATTTACCTTGATTCTACATCCCAAGTCTAGCCAATATATTTAAAAATATATTTTCAAGCATAGCCCAGATGTATCTTGCTATCAGGCTTATGTAATAAAGAAATGCTCTGACAGGAGGAGTTGTGCAGAGTGAATACTTTTACTTTTTATATTTGATGTCTTTTTTGGTGAAATAAAATGAAATTACATGACTTTTACTTGTAGTGGATTTCCATTATCTCCATTACTATTACTTTTACCACTGATTACTGAATACTTTGATAAGATCTGAAGTCTAAAGTCAGGAGGTAAGTAAGTAAAGCCATTACAATTCATCCTCAGGGAAATTCGATCATCCACTTGTCAAACACTGACTCAGTCTTTGACAGGGACTGACACAAACTAGAGTGAATCCCCCCCGCCCTTGGCTATTTGTATCAGTCACAGGATTAGTGAAGCTTTTTACTTACAGAGTTCTTGGTGTCGAGACTTGCTCCATACATCATCAACAATTTGATCATCTTGAATCTGTTTATTCTCACAGCATCATGCATGGGTGTGTCCCCGTCCTTTAGTGCAAGGAGGAGGAAATAGATCATTAGTACAGGTCTGGTTTCCCAAGTCTGAGTGACAAAAACTCTTCATTTGGATTTTCGATTAAATGAATTCTATATCGATTTGCTTTGTCTGAAAAAAATGTCTTTCAGGCAAAAACGTTTTCTATTTGCTGTTGATTCATTAATGTTTATTTTATGTGTAGATAATCAGGGACTTCCAACAGTTTGTGTCCTACTGCAAAAGATTGAATGTGTCTGAGACTGAGTCCTTACTCTGTCTTTGGCGTTGACGTCTGCTCCGCAGTGAATGAGGTGCTCGGCACACTCACAGTGTCCTGTCCTCACAGCAACATGGAGAGGAGTGCTCTGCAACTGAGGAGAAGAGGACAAGAGGAGAGGACAGGAGAGGAGAGGAGAGGAAACAAGGATAAATTCCAGTTTGGTTTTTTTTGATGAACACAAATCCCTGATCACCACTAGATTGTGCTGAAATAAGGACTTTTCTAAACATGCTTATATTGTTTGAGTTAAAGGAACCCAGGAGGAAAGAACTCTTTATAAGATGATGACTTCCTCTCTGACAGTAGCCAAGACCTGCAGTAAACCTCTTTTCTAAGTTCAGTGTGTGGACCAACCTTGTCTCTAGAGGTGAACTTGGCCCCTTGGTTGAGGAGGAGCTGCAGGGCTGAGAGGCTACCCCCTCTGCAGGCCCAGTGGACCGCTGTGGCCTCCAGCTGAAACAGACACACACATATACATTGAGCTGGAACTCTGATACTGTAAGGGTTGTGACATAATGGAAAGAAGAAGTGTGTGTTTGTATGACACTTCACAACACTCACTTTGTCCTTCTTCTCAATGGCTGCTCCAGCCTCGAGGAGTCTTTTCATGACCTCCATGTTTCCTTTGAATGAGGCTTTGTGCAGAGCTGTTCTCTGGAACTGGATAAGATGCCGTATGTTAGATTTTTGATCAAGCAAGAGCTTTTACTTTTAGTGAAACAGATAAGGATTTAAAAGAAAGTTCATGAAAAAATTATATGGCACAGATGTAAATACATTTTAATGAGACATGCTGGCATTTCTGCCTGACAAGGGACACTCACATGGTCGGCTACGTCTGGGTTTCCTCCATTAGCCAGGTACTTCTCCACCACAGGCAGTTTATTCTCCATGGCTGCTGTCAGAAACAACTGCTCATCCACTGTCTCGGGCTGGAAGGAGCAAACAGACAATTATGTAGATAAAAAGAACAGCTTATCTTTGCTTTAAAAGAAAGATAAAAGCAAGAAATTATCAGGAATTCTTGCAGCATAATTCCAATATTTTTATGTATTTTACCCTAAAAAGCTATCATGTTTGTTACACGAACCATAGCGGTGGCCGAGAGTTTGTCTCAAATGTATTGAAGTCTATGTGAAAATGTTCCTACTTCTCCCTCGATTTATTAGCTCAGTAAATATTTTCCTAATGTTTATGGTTAAAGTCTCTAGTTTTGTCTATTAATTTGTCTCAAGCTTTGTAAAAGTGTTTCAGATTTTGTAATGTTGGTTTGCACCTCTCGGCCTCCGTACATAGCACCTAAACTCTCCTGCAACTCTCAGCATTCTCCTGTTTCACTCCAGATCGATATTAGATAAGATCAATAATTATGTTATGCCTCTGAAGTCTGCTGAAACATTTCTAAAACTAGGTAACCCTGGCTGAATATCAATTTAGTCTCACACAGTTTCAAAGTTCAACATAACAGCTGGTGACACACTGGTCTGGTATATCATGAGAATCTGTAGCATCATTTGTGGAGTCAAACATGACAACATGAAGAAATTAAGATATACATCCCACACACAACACAATAAATAACACAACAACCTGTATTGCAAGTTAGACGTATTTACATGGACTTAAGAATCTCACCACAAGCTCGGGCTCTGACTGTTGTTTCTTGTGGACAGGAGTCTTCCTCTCTCTCCTCCTCTTCCTCAGCTGCAGGATGTTGAACAGGTCGTCCACCGTCTCCAGCTTCAGCCTGCCGCTTCTGTCCGTCTGAGGGGGCAGAGGCAAGATAGAAGGACTGAACACATAGGAACAAAAACCACAAAAAAAAAAGTCTATATTTGGAAATCTGAAAATAATTTGATGCTCTCATCTCAATAAACATCCAACACAGTAACTCATTTATGTTGCATCATAATGGCGATTAAAGTATATTTAGAAAGAGCCGTTATACTCCCTAATGCCTCTGGGTGACAGTGTGGACCAAGAGACAAGCTCATCACAGGCAAACAAGGCTAATGTCAAGCTCATTTCAGTGCAACAGCACATTTGATCATCTTTTAAAGTGCAGCTGTACTGATTAATCAAACAACATTAAATTACAGCCTGAGGCCCTCGTAGTTTTACATAAAAAAAATTGCCTAGATGTTAAATTCCTTTTTCAAAAACACCAGAACTGCTGCTTCAACTAACACACTCACTGTTCATCCTATTCAGGGATTATTATGCATATATCACTACCAGCAGTAGGACAAGGCTTCTGTAATTATAAATACAACTACATCTTGTACTAGTACAACCACTGGTAACATTAATAATACTAAACCCATTTTTTAATACCTGGCACCACCACCACAGTCTAAGGCCAGAGTTTAACCAAGACCTCTCAGATACCATCAGCTACAATAACAGGAGACTACAAAACTAGAAGATTAAAAAACTGATGTGGCTGAAGACAAATGGCATTAATTGATACAATCAAGTACCAGCGGTAGAATTGTACTATTTGAGTATTTTCATTGTATCCTTTGTTTTACCTCTCAGATTAAGATATTTAACTTTTTACTTGACTTAATTTATCTGACTACATTTTTCCAGGCTCTTACTTGTTACTTTAGATTTCACTAAAGTGACCACTTTATAAAATATGATACACAGATTCAATTAATAATAAACTATATTCAGCAGTGAAAATGTGTTTAAACTGCACTATTGAAGCATTTTTTCTTCATTGTGATGTAATGTAATGTATGTAAAACATAATAATGTAACAAAAATATAATCCATTGTGCATATCAAATACACAAAAATAATGGTCATTCTACTTTTAGCCCTGTCAATGAACTGATCTTCCACCACCATGACCCACTATTCTTACTATTTTGCTTTTAGTACCAGTTCCACTAATACAGTGAAAGTATCAAAGGACTCCACAGATAAATGCTCACAGTTTGTTTCAGAGACTGAGCCTTAAAACAAGCTGACAGGACTTCAGGGACTTTGTGATGTCACAATAAAACAGTTACCACCACCCAATGCCCTGCCCAGCTGACCCACCATCCAAACCTTTCAGGATTTGATTTCTCTGAGTGTTTATCTGAAATATACTTAATCTATATTAAATGTCTGAGAAAACAGTCAGACAGTTACAAGAGAGATGAAAAACTGTGTCACATCTGTTTTGAAATGTGCTGTAAATGAATCTCAGTTTCAGGTGTGCTTACATTGAGAGCGGCCACGCTGACCTCCTCCTGCTCACTGCCACTGTCATTCTCCTCTGACAGAGCCCCACCCACTCCCAGCTCGCTGTGGGACCTGCGGTCATCGCTCTTCTCTTGACTGACAGCTGCCTCGTACACACCCTCTTGTAAATTGTCCACCTCTTTGCACTCTGACCTCTTGCCGGTCACCTGGAGGAGAGAAGAGGTTGTACACTCTTAGCCTGAATCACCACATTGGCAGAGATGGCAAGTGCATAACACCAGATTTAAACGTTTCAACTAGATGAGAGAATTTTTTAGTTTGTAGCATCTTAATGTTTTCAATAGGAAAAACTCAACAATACACAAAAACTGTGAGATTAGTTTTGTTTTCTCCAAAATTTTACATACAAACTAGCGTCAATTTAATTTGCTGCAGAACCACGAACTACTGCTGATGGAGAAATCTAAACACACACACATCAGGTCTATAATGAGTCACAGCTGTTTAAATGTCTAATTATTGAACCATTCATTACTTACAGTTACCACCATCGCTTAGTATGTATGTCTATGAATCATTCAAAGATTTAATCACAAAGGAAGAGAGCACTTCAATAACAATACTGAATAAAAAACGAGAATAAAAATGGGTCGTTAAAATGCTGATCGGTAAAACAACCTCATTAGACCCATAGCATACTGTCTTGTACTTAATTTTCTTAATGCCTTTAATTACCTTTTGCTTGCATTAAGAGCATCATTGCAGCTGACAAATGCAAAAACACCTTAAAGGACCAGAATGTCTGATTTAGTTCCTTCTATTGGGGAGCTAAAGTACTTTGCCACACACTGATACATTGCTAAGCATGTGTGAGGGTCCAGAATGCCCTTCAGGTATTGTAGAAATATTGTAGAAACATGACTTCACCAGAGCCAGTTTGCATGTTCTGAGCTGTAGGAAACATGGCGGGTTCACTAGGAGGTAGGCTGATATTAATATTATAAAATCATTTCATTGATGAAACTAGGAAAAATGAACTTTTTTTTTTTTTACAAGAAAAAAATTCCCCAGTAAATTGAATGAGAATTCCTGTGTTCGATTGTTTTCCTCATAAAATTCATTCTCCCACTTCTACAATTCACATGTCTCTCAGATGGTAACAAGTCAAAACCCTTTGCTATCATTTGCATTGACAAATATTAGCAGATCTTACCAGTTCCTCAACACTGTGCAGTCCCATTCTTGTCTTTGATGTGAAGTAGTATAATAACACTGTAAAATGGGAAGTGGCTTTAAATCCACTGGTCTTCCTCTGTGATGGTCAGTGTCTCTCTGTCCGTCTCTCCTGTCTTCAGCCGGACCCCTCGGACTCATATATATCCTGTCAAACCACTGTTAAAAAAAATCGGGGTCCTGTCAGTCAACTCATATGACATTATTATCCTCATGTGCTCATGTGCCACACTCAGGGCTAACATCACCGCCCCCACCCTCCACAGCCGGCCTCTCCCACCGCTGCTGCTGCTGCTGCTGCCCAGTTTGGCCTTCTGCGCTGTGTGTCACCACACACAGATTGATGTGGGATACGAAGAGTCACAACTATTTTATTTTCATGCAGTTACATTTTCAGGCTGGAAAAGGAGAAGGCAACTGGATTGAATTTTACAAACGAAGGCATTAAATAACAAAACCACATATATTTGTATAGTTTCAGTTTTATAGCTTGTCCCATAGTTACTTTTGGATGTTGATATTCTCTATCAATCACCCTCTTCATTACTGCTCAAAACCCAAAACATTCAGGGTTAGTTACCATATCTTCAGTCATCTAGCTCGGTCTTAATTTCTCATAACCACTTGAGAAAAATGTGATTTATGAAAAGCTGGTTTAATTACAAAATTCTTCTTTTTTTGGGAGAAGACACAAACTAGATTTGCTTTCCTATGAACTACGGAGTGACCCATCTCCTCAGTCACTGACAATCTTTGGCAGCGTCTCATCATGTCTGGCATGTGGCCACAGAAATGCAGTAATATCACTGAGAGGAGACAGGTTCATGGTGGCTGAGCAATAAATAGTCACACTTCTAAATATCCCCCCATTGCGCTGCAGCCGGTTACAGATCAAGGTCATAGGTCAGCGACATTCCTGTCCGTGTGACTGATGGCCGGTGGCGGGCAGTGCGATGTCAGTAAGTGCATGTTACACATCGTCAGAGTGACGCACTGTCCCTTCTCTGATGGTGACGACAACTGACGGTAAGTGACGTCACAAGGAGCATGAGTGCACTGTGGACCAATCAGAAACCGGAAGATGGGGCACGAAAAGAAAATGCTAATTAAACCCTACTTGTTGTCATAATGCTAGCTGCAAATCGATTTAAAACACACTTAAAGTTATTTGGGTTTTTGAATAAAAACGCAAACAAACAATAAAGTCTCCAAGAGCTTGTGAATCGTGCTTTTAGCTAAATGCTAATGATAGTGCGATAACACTCACATGCTGATTTTAAGCTGTTCAAATAGCTCAGTGTGTCAGCATGTTAACATTTGGAATTAGCAGCCTTGCAGGGAATATACATATGCAGCTACAGTCTAAATATTGCATGTATGTCCGCTAAGCGCATTAATAGAATGGTAAACATGCTAAACTTGAGCAAATGTGTTAGCATGGGTGATGCTTCAGGTCTTTAAACTTCACAGTTTCCCCCAGATGCTTTTAGTTTTCATATTTAGTTAAATATTGAATAAATCATCAAAAAGTATCATTCAAGTCTATAAAAACACATTGTTGCTGATTGAAGGCCAGAATGATTAATCATTTGACTGTATTCATTGATTAGTAGTACTAGTAACCTGCTGGAGAAGGGGTATAATGTCATACAGTAGAAGAAGCATAATATGACCACATTAAAATGACCAGTCAAGAACAATCAAGGTTAATGCAATGTTAGAGAAAAATACACATAGGATTTTAATCAGTGTATAGCAAAAAAGGTTACGGACATGGAAATGAAAAGAAAAGGTAACAGTGGTCAGTTTCCACCTTTCACATTAAAACCAAGTTGCTTCCCGCCGTAACACCCACTTCTGACCCGTCCTTTCCTCTGAAAGTGAATTCATAGCTGTAAGCTATTTTTGAAACCGACCTTGTGACTGAAATAGACACTAAAAGGGAGAAAATGCTTTGAATGGACACCTCCAAAGTTACTGCACCCCTACCATGCTTTTGGCACAGCGGAATGAAGTTTAGTATCCTGTACTACAGCAGGAAGGGCACCACGTGTTGGACTGAGCCTGCAACTGTGACGCAGTCAAAGGCTTTATGAATGCCAACATGACAGTGACCTTGTAGATTTGTGGATGCTGCTCGGTTCACATCGAGAACATCCTGGGGTATACCTGAGGGACACGTTGCCTTGGAACTGTCCCAACACCACTGGACTACCAATAGAGCCTCCCAAAACATCCGACCCTAATGATGCCTCACACTGGAATTGGATCGAAGCTCAACCCAGAACATCAACTCTAGCCAAGACTTGGACTGATGTTGTTTGCAAAAGAGGTAGATCCTGTAGGTTGTCCAAAAAGAGAGCTCTAACACTCTCCTTTACCTGAGGGCTGTATTACGAAGCGAGATTAGTGCGTTAGCGAGGTATGTTGAGCCTAAAGCCAGACTTTTCCGTGTCACGAAGGTCGCTCTCTTTAAAGCTGGCTATATCACCGTGGTAACTTATGCTGCGAACATAACCTGGTCCGGACCAGTTTTTGTTCTGACTTTCATCTTAAAGTCGGCTATAAAAAGCGCAGCCCTTTCACTGATTATCCTCCTTGAACGTGGCCACACCATTTTTGGAAAATCCAGTGGATTTAGGTACCCGAATTATTAGAGGTGCTTTTCGGAGGGAGAGAGTTTTTCCAGATCGGAGTGATCTGTTGGCGTTTTCTGACGATATTCTCTGAGTGATACTGATTCTCAGCTGAGGGAATACGTTACATATGCAATTTTGTTGAACCATATAAGTAATGCGACCAAACGAATCCATGCCCTTACAGTAACGCAGCCATCAGCAGCACCTTTTCACCCAATAAAAAAAACAAAGCAAAACACCAATCACAGGGTGTGTTTTATTATTTATTAAAGTTCTGCTTTTTCTGGGAAAAGAAAAATTCATAAGTATACAATGTCAATCATGCTTAACAAAAAAATTTAAAGTACCATTTACTGCAGTACCTTTTTCTCATACTCCAGTTTTAGTTTCTTGATTTCCAGCTCAAGAAACTAAAACATAGGACTGCTAGAAATTATGAAACCCTTACCCCTTGTTTTTTTGTGGGCCTAGAGGTGGAGGTCACAGGCTGAGGGGAGGGCTGCACAATGTCCTCTCCCTGTGACATTAATGAGCAAGAAACTTAATTATTTCTGATTTAAAAAGATGAATTTAAATTTTAAATTAAATTCTTATTTATATTATTAAGATATCTACCCCCAAAGGTACATCTGAATACACTGAAAGTGTCTCCTCATGATTGATCTCCACCTGTGGAATAGTTTAAGAGAAATGAATAAAGTGGATTCAACACAGCAAACAAAGATAAGAGTACATGACAACTTTGACAGTTACCTCTGTGTGGGGACCAGCAAGGGTGTGTGTTGGCAGCTTGAGCAACACTACAGTGTCTCCTTCAACTGTAAATTAGATTAAATCTTTCTCCTCTCATTTTTCTTCTTGTTTCCTTCTGATAATTTTAACACTTAATATGTTACGCAGTGTATCATCCACATTACACTAAAAGAGTGATGAATGCACAGCAAATACTACTTTGGATTATATTTTTGTGCTTGGTCCGGATTTGCTGCCAAGACCGTTTTGCACTGCTGGCACTACAACTAATAGAACACCAATTAGAAAATTGGACAAATCAAACGAATTTCACTTTGATTTGGCCCTAATCTGAGTGATTTCCATGTATCTTTCATTGTGAGACAATGTCAGGAAGGGAATTAAAGTTATATAGTGATATATAATATTATATGATATTACATAGGCTATATTAATTTACGCATTTACATGATCTGCATTTTTTTCCCAGACTTCTTCTCTTGTCTTGTTAGGAGCAACAGTGTTGCTTTTAGCTGTTATTATTGGTCTGAACTCTTCATAGCCCTCCATTATCATAATCTGCTCCTATGGCTGAAATATGCGGCATGTAATCGGTCCAATTTTCTGTGGAAATAGCGTCAAATGACGCCTAAGCGCCCCTTTTTATGTGAACGCGCACAGAGACTGATGAGGCAAGCCTGGGTAGACAAATCAAGTTGATAACCACCGTCGTGATACTCGTTATCTGTGGTTGGAGCTTTCGGCTTTGTCGAGCCAGCTCACCCAAAGAAAGCCCGGCTCTGTTGAGTTTCCTTCGTAGCACACCCCTCTGAACTGCCACTACAGAACAGGTATGAACCACTGACTCTGATTCTGCCTGGTCTTCAAGGCTGATGTGTAGCCGACGACGGCGCCTATCGTCTTACTGCCTGTATCCACTTGTTTCATATTAAAGGCAATTTATTTCTGTTCTGCAGCTTATAAAAACTTAGATCAGAGTTCTTTATTCTGTTAGTAGTGCATCCTACCTTACAACAGCTTTTGGGCATTTGTTTGTGTTTGCTGGCACACGGAGAGTAACAAGAGTCACCTTCACACAATACAAAGTCAATGGAAAGCTCTTGATTGTTTTCCTGTCCGGTGTGGGCGGGGCTTAAATGCGCTCTGTTTCTATGGAGGAAAGGCGTGATGACGACGAATGCGATGATAAAGATAAATGTTGATTGTCTAAAAAAGGTAAGCAATTGTTCATTATTAAGTGAAATGTCTTATTTTCTCATGTATATTTATAATTGCTCTAAACAAAAATATGTTTTATCCAATTACTCGAATAATCGATGGAATTTTCAGTAGAATACTCGATTACTAAAATATTCGATAGCAACAGTCCTAAACGAATCCAACAGTTCACAAACCAGTGCTATGCCAACGACCATAAGGTACTGATGCTATAACAAAGCATGTGGAAATGGCCAGGACTGAAAATGTAATTGTGGATAACACAACTGTTAGAGAGATAGCAGAAATGCTGCCAGTCATCCTGTCTACACGGCGAAATAATTCTTCACCTAAACTTATTCATGTACTGAATAAGGATTCTTATTCATTCTGGCTCCTGTGTACAAAACTGTGGTGAGACCAGCGATGTTGTTTGGTCTAGAGACAGTGTCACTGAGGAAAAGACAGGAGGCAGAGCTGGAGGTAGCAGAGATGAAGATGCTGAGGTTCTCTTTGGGAGTGACCAGGTTGGATAGGGTCAGGAATGAGTACATCAGAGGGACAGCACATGTTAGAGGTTTTGGAGATAAAAGTCAGAGAGGCCAGACTGAGATGGTTCGGACATGTCCAGAGGAGAGATAGTGAATATATTGGTAGAAGGATGCTGAGTTTTGAACTGCCAGGCAGGAGGCCTAGAGGAAGACCTAAGAGGAGGTTTATAGATGTAGTGAAAGAGGACATGAAGGTGGTTGGCGTGAGAGAAGAGGATGCAGAAGACAGGCTTAGATGGAGGCAACTGATTCGCTGTGGCGACCCCTGAAGGGAAAAGCTGAAAGGAGAAGAAGAAGATTCATTCTGGCTCCTATGACATCCTCAGGAAGAAAACAGACTCTGAGATTCTAAAGAAAGCCTTTTGAAGTTTCTGTCTTCAGCTTCTGTCAATAACTTTTTGGCTCTTTCAGTTTCAGAGTTAAGAGTGTTATCGATAACATCGCCCCCATGAAATCTAAAGTTGTGTCTGGTAAAAAAAAAAAAAAGGCACCCTAGAGGAAGGCCACGCTTGTTACATCTCAGAAGTGACCGTGTAGACAAGCGGAGCGCAGGTGGCATAAAACAAAACTGAACGTTCACTACGAGATTTATAAAGAGAGCTGTTATCAACTAAATCATGTACTGACTTTGCTTCTTTTTTCAATGAGAAAATCCTAATCTTAAAATGGTCTTTAACCCCATTTTAAGGGAAACTGCTATGTTACCTGTGCCCCCTTATAGTCTGGTTAAGTTAGAACAGTTTCGCCACCTAGATTAAGCTTCTCTAACGGAGACTGTACACAACTTTAGGCCAACTACCTGCGGCCTCGACATTTTGCCTGCTACATTTTTTAAAAATATTTTTACCAGTTTAGCACCAGATCAATTACAGATTGTGAACAGCTCTCTTCAGTTAAGTGTTTTTCCACCAGCTCTGACGACTGCTGTTATCAAACCACTCCCGAAGAAGTCCAATCTGGATGCCTCAGTAATAAACAACAACAACAATAGAACAATATCAGACTTAGCTCTGCTAGGAAAGATCATTGAAAAAGCTGTCTATCAGCAGCTATACACTTTCCTGTGCCAAAACAGTTTTCGTAACACTTTTCAGTCTGGATTTCGACCGCACCACAGTACTGAAACTGCACTTCTTCAATTCCTAAATGACATTCACCTGAGCAGTGATGCATCAAAAGTCACTGTTTTAGTTTTACTTGATCTCAGTGCTGCTTTCGACACCACCGTGCTGACCACAGCATACTGCTCAACAGACAGGAACAGCGGGTGGGACTGTCTGGTGCTGTACTGAACTGGTTCAATACATACTTACAAAACAGGGACTACTTTGTGTCTATTTTGTGTATATAATTTTGAATCTGGGTGTAAAAAGATGACGTGGCATTCCCCAAGGATCAATTCTCAGACCTATTCTTTTTAATATCTACATGTTGCCACTTGCTCAGATTGTGGAACATCATAATATCTCACCAGATGACTACAGTCCCTTATGCTCTATGAATAGGTGCGTTGAAGAAATCAATAGGTGGATGTGCCAGAACTTCCTACAGCTAAATACAGAGAAGACAGAAATACTAGTATTTGACCTTAAAAATGAAAGGTTAAAGGTCAACGCTTGCCTTTATTCCATGAAACTAAAACCTACAAATCAAGCCAGAAATCTTGGTGTAATTATGGACTCAGGCCTGAATTTTAACAGCCACATAAAGATAATTACAAAATCAACCTATTACTATCTCAAAAATATATCAATAATTAAAGGACTTTTGTCAAAAGAAGACACAGAGAAACTTGTTCATGCTTTTATTTTTAGTAGGCTAGATAATTCTAACAGTGTCTTCACATGTCTGACTAAAAAATCCACCAAACAGCTGCAGCTTATTAAGAATGCTGCGGCCAGAGTCCTCACTAACACCAAGAAGGTCGAACATCTTAGACCTGTTCTTAAATCACTACAGTGGCTTCCTGTGAGTCAAAGGATCGATTTTAAAATCCAACTGCTGTCCTTTAAAGCACTTCATGTTCTTGGGTCTAAATACGTAAGAGACCTCCTAGTCCCTTATGATGCATCCAGACTCCTTAGGTCCTCTGGGACAAGTTTACTCACTGTTCCTAGAACCAAGCAGGTTGAAGCGGCTTTTAGTGTTTATGCCCCTAACATTTGGAACAAACTGCCAGGTCTGTAACCTCCTTCAAGACAAGTCTAAAAACATTCTTAACCAACCAATTTTAGGGATGTCCTGTGTGTCTGATAAAACATATTAGTAAAATATTAAATTGTTTGTTTGTTGTTTTTTTTTCATGTAAAAACACATAGGCTTCCCTAAACAGTCTCCAAACTGGATGTACTTGAAAGAAAACTGAAATTCTGGAAAACTGCAACATGTCCAGATGCGTTGGACTAGCTGTGTCTGAATGGGACTGAGGTTTCAACTGAGCGGCCAAAACTGGCTATCTTATACACTTTAATGCTTTTTTTAACTGGAAAAGGAGAAACAGGAAGTGATTTAGGCATTTTTCTTGTGAGTAGGGACAAAGATTTCGACAAACTAAGGCGATACATGTTCACTCATGATTTCACCTGTGTGTCCATAGGATCCTGTTGTGTTGCATTTCAATTGCACTTTCAGATTCTATTTTGCTTCACTTTGATTTGGAAATAGTTTTGTGTGTTTTTTTTTTTTTTCTTTTCAGTTGAACTTATTAAGTCAATGTTTATTGCATGGCTATGTAATGATAAACCCATCTGCAGTTAGGCATGTTAGACTCTGCTCTTTATTTCATGATCCATGGAAATTCACAGAAAAATAAACATCATAACCAAAACAAAAAGAGGACAGTCTTTTTTTTCCCCATGCAGCCGACATTGTAGATGCTGGATCAACCAGGGCAAATGTGGAAACCTGAAAAAATAAGAAAAAAAGGTCTCAGAGGAGGCAAAGAAGGCAAAGTTGGAGAGTGGTGAAAATGAAGATAAACGTGAAACGTGAAAGTGAACAGGAAGAGATCTAGCCCTGGACATTTCCTCTGGGACCACAGACAGGATTTGTCGGGGTAAAACAAATCTCCAGTCCACCTATAAACACACAAACATTCAGTTGACATTACCTTAACTACCTTTGACATTACCTTGACTAGATCCATAAGTAACAAACCCATCCACTCAGTAATACAACCAGGTATTTTTCTCAGTTTTATTTTTATTCCATTACTGAGATCAGTTACAGCTTTGTCTTGTGATGCACTGTTACCAGGCTGATAACAGTTGCCATGTTGCTTATGCTATCACCTGCTGCCAGAAACAAATGTAGACATATAAGTTGTTGCTTGCTATATTCTGTTGTATTGGTTAGGGTTACATTAATACCACTTGGTAATGCGAAGGGTAAGGTGTGCTAAGGTGTGTGGGCTGGGCAGGGAACATCAAAGCTGGGAGTAAGCTGTTCACCTCCAGCTGTGCAAAAGAGGCCAGATCCAATGGACATCAGTGGACTGTATATATTCTAACCTGGTAGTTCACAGTTATGTACATATGGATTATGGATTTTAAACGACTCAGTTTCTCTAGATTTAAATACGGCATTGCAGCAACTCTATGTTTACTGAGCATCCTGTCCCAGGGGCAGCAGCACCGACCAGAAGAGACATGAAAAGAAACAACTTTTTATGTTCAGTTATTTTTGTGCTGTGATGAAGTTTGTGGTTGCCTTCCTGGCAGCTCGACACCTCAGTATGGAAAAGCAATATCATGTTTGCAAGAAGAAGTTTACACCAAGAGAGAGACGAAATAAAAAGAGGTCCAGTTCACCAAAATAAAAGTCCCCTGTGCCTACTTTCAGCTGCAACTGCCTTATGGTGATAACACCCCTCGCATTACTTCTCTGATATTTGTCATCAGTCTAGTAGAGTGTGAGGATGGCACTATCTCTATGTGTGTGTGCTAAGTTCCTGTGTTCAGCAGTGTGCCGGTAGTCTAATGTTGGTTTGGCAATAAAGCCTGTGGGATACATCATAGGATTCTGTAATTATTAATAGGCCCCGTGCAGAATTCCTTCTCTGGAAATATATATAGTGTACTCTATTATTAGCTGTGTAAATCTGCCTCTCAACTGGTATCCTCATTTAAGAAGGGGGTGGGGGGGGTGTTGCTGCATCTGTGAGATCGATTGCAGCCTCCTCGACACTGTTTATGAGTGTGTCATCGTATGAAGATAATCCTTCACTCAGAGAGACAAACCGTCCGGTTGTAATTCACAATGCAGTTTGTTCCCTGACAAGCGCCTGCAGGCTCCACAGCCTCCCAGTTGTCCACTGTTCCTCTGTCTGAGCGAGCTGAAAACCCTGACAGGGATGAAACTCAAAGGTGATTTGTCACACTCCTGCCAAGTTTTTCACAAAGAGACACAAAGGCAAATGACAGCTGAGAAGGGAGGAAACTTAATGTGGCATGAAACTGATGTTGGTGAAAAGACAGTGCTCTGTCATGTTCGTGTAAGGTGTGTTGGCCATGGGGCAGAGCATATGTGCTCAAGGCAGGATTTCTTATTCAATAACCCAGTGGCCAAAGGAGTCATGTTCATATTGGACAAGACCACCACTTGCAATATACATCCAATGCCACTGTTGCAAAAAGCTACGTGTTATTTACCTGGCAAGGTCGAACACAAATGTGTAGACTGGGAACAACAGTGAAGCCAGAAAGTCTGTGATGATGCAAATTTATGCACATCCAAACTTTGACCATAACCTGCTGGTATTTAAACTATAATAATAATGTATGCCCTGACAGATATGACAATTGGAAAAACCGGGATACTCACTTAATTCCAAAAAGAAATCATTTTACACAAATGGGTTAGCGCTGTCGCCCCACAATAAGAAGGTCACGGGTTTGGTTCCCGGCCTGGGTCCTTTCTGTGTGGAGTCAGCATGTTCTCCCCGTGTTTGCGTGGGTTTCCTCCCATCATCCAAAGACATCATGTTTAGGTTAACTGGTGACTCTAAATTGTCCGTAGGTCTGAATGCAAGTGTGAGTGGTTCTTTGTCTCTGTTTGTCTCTGTGTGTTGGCCCTGTGATGGACTGGCGACCTGTCCAGGGTGTACCCTGCCTCTCGCCCATAACATTGGCTGGGATTGGCTCTGGCAGCCCCGCAACCCGGAAACAGAAAAGCGGTAGAAGATGGATGGGTTGACAATGACAGGTTAGATGTAATGCACAGAGTTTATGTGGTTATGGTTAATTCATTCATTTATTCAGTCATTCATCTTTTACCACTTATCCATTTCTGGGTCTCGGGGGTGTTGGAGCCAATCCCAGCTCACGCTTGGCAAGGGCGGGGTACACCCTGGACAGGTCACCAGTCCATCACAGGGCCAACACACAGAGACAGACAGAAACAAACAAACATTCACACTCACACTCAGACCCAATTTAGTCACCAATTAACCCAAACATGATGTCTTTGGACAGTGGAGGAAACCCACACAGGCACGGGGAGAGCATGCAGACTCCGCACAGAAAGATACAAGGCCTGGGAATCAAACAGGTGACCTTCTTGTGGCGGGATAACTGCACTAACCACTATGTCCATTGGTTAATTAATTTACTGAAAAAATGTAGGCAAAATATTGCCTCTCTTTTTTCCTACTGTCACAATATTATGCTTTGGACCATTTGACCTGACAATCTTCTGAATGATTCAACATAAACATAACAGTTGAACAAAAAGAGTGGGTGGGCTGGGCTTGGGCATGGCTAAGGGTTGTAACTGTTTTGTTGTGACATCACAAAATCCCAGAAGTCCTGACCGCTGGTTTTAAGGCTCAGTTTTCTGAATACACACTTTTCTTTGGACTAAGAGCTTTTATACTTTCACAGTATTAATATAAAACTTAGAACTGATTTATAATAAAAGACAGCATGGGGGTCTGGCTTTACACTATAAGGATTATTAAATATTGGATGCTTTACTAAAATGTAATTTTGAATTGATTCCTTTTGGAATTTTTAGATTAAATGTTTATTTATTTCATATATCCGCACAGCGGATAGTAGATAGCGCTGTGGCCCCACAATAAGAAGGTCGCGGGTTCAATTCCTGGGCCTGGGGCCTTTCTGTGTGGAGTGCCTGTGTGGGTTTCCTCCAGGTACTCCGGTTTCCTCCCACCGTCCAAAGACATCATGTTTGGGTTAATCACTGACTCTAAATTGTCCGTAGGTCTGAGTGTGAGTGGTTGTTTGTCTCTGTCTGTCTTTGTGTGTTGGCCCTGCAATGGAATGGTGACCTGTCCAGGGTGTACCCCGCCCTCACCCAATATAAACTGGGATTGGCTCCAGCACCTGCGCGACCCGGAAATGGATAAACGGTTGAAAATGAATGAAATGAATATTATATTCCCCAGAAAAAAGAGACATGCTTTCTCTCTGACATACTGAGGTCTGAGAACACAAACCACAACTTCAGTACTATTCGATGTGAAATTACTCACAGTTTTAGTGAATATTCCAGTTTCACTATTTTACATGGCAAACTAATGAGAAGCCTCAGAAGTCTGCCAGCTCCAGGACTCAGGTGTTCCCTACCGGAAATGAGTCATGGAAATCAAGTTTGTTGCTAAGCAGCACCAGCTAAAATGTGGTTTACTGGAAAATAACTTATTTGTTGCCAAGCAACATTATCTCATTGCCTGTGTTGGGAACCGCTGGGAAATACTCAGCTCTTCACTGTGAAGAATGAAATCAACTGTACAACTGTTTCATTGAATGGCTCCTGCTTATTAACATGTTCATCATGGCTTGATTATGACAAAGAAGAAATACAGAAACTCATAAGTAGAAAAAAAGACTCATAAAACATTAATGGCTGAACCTTAATTCTCTCATCAATCATCGTGAAGTAATATTAAATGTATTTTTAATGTTATCCATTCAAGAGAAATTCACAAATTCTCTAGTAGCCTGCTGGGAGAAATGGAGTAACACATGATGTTAAATACAGTTAACACGCCAAGGAGACACACTATAATATCAGCTATGGCATTAAAAACATCCTCTATCAAAGTCACATTGCACTTTTGATGTCAGGATATTTCCTCACCTTCACCTTGTCCTCCAAATATGGTTTTGTCTGGTTTCCAAAAACAATATAAGTAAAAATTAGCAACTGCAGTCACTATAACAAAAAAGAAATGAAACCACTCGTGCAAAAGGATGTATTTTAAAATTTCACACAAATTTTGACTTAACACAAGTTTCCATACTACAAGGGTAAGGAACTTCAGTTTAGAAAACATAAGCATGATGCAGATTGTTTTCATGCTGCACTTCATGATACCATGAGAATGAGGTCAGCTTGGATGTTGTGACACGAGTGAGATGCGATACAAGCTACTGCCCCCCAACCCATGCAGGCACACATAAACACATAAACCAATGGGCCCTAATAGAGCTTAAGAGTCCAACATCCTGGTGTGTATTAATAGATGCAAAGAGCCTAATATCAATGATGAGGGTATTTAAGACAGTGGGGATGTGTCAAGATTAACCACATATGTAAACCTCCCCCCCCAACACACACACAATGGCATGCATATAAACATTTGCTGAAGTGCACACATGCACACATCAACATATATGGACATGGGTAAAGATGCATAACAGAGACAGTCACTCCTCAAGGTCACAGGGTAATTCTGTGTGGTTGCACGTGTGCACATGTGATCATCCTCATAAAAGTGGGGGCAAAGGTCAAGTGCAGCACCTGCTGTAACCAGACACACATGCACAGACACATATACATAATACCCTATACAAGTTCTTCCTATCACCTGACACCTCTGATGATGAACAATCCATGATCCTTCTCTAATCTCCGCCACACCTTAGGCAAAGTTAAACTCTGTGGCAACACAATGCAGCTTAACAAAGGGAAGGAAGCTACAGTACGACACAGACTGATCATGTGTTAACTTCTGATATTGACTTGAAAAAAATAATATCGAGTTATAAGTCGCATAAATGTGCATAGCGAAAATAAAATCCAAGGTTTGGATGCCTGGTCCAGATGGACGCAGTTTCTGAATACACACTGTGAGCATTTCTCTTTGAACTGAAACCTTTGATACTTTCACTGTAATAATGTAGAACCTGATTTATAATCAAAGACCACATGGCGGTCCACCTTTATATTATATGACACATTGCATGTACATGCGCAAAAATGCCATTCATTTTATTTTTCCTTTGTCTTCATTGAAACTGATGGCGGGGGGGGAGGGGGGGGGTCTAAATATAGTTGAAACAATGAACATGTGACAGGTAAGCGACTGGTTAAAAGATAGCTGACCCTCTGTTGGAAACTGGAAACCAGCAGCAGCCTCCTATATGGTGACCTAGAGGGTGATTTTTTTATGGAGGGATGACCTACATTTTTCACAGCCATTTTTGAGAGAAGATATTTCAACAACCGGCCACTTTATGCACGGACATTTGAAAAGTGTCTTCAGATAGACATTAAAGAATGTGAACCTCTCCTTTTAAAACTTGAATCATTTTTAGTTGCCAGGAAAGGATACTGTAGCAACACACAGGTTGCTGCTCCTTGTCGTTTGCATGACACAGAGGCTAAAGCAGAAACAGAGGCAACAACCCTTTGGCATGCATAATGTATGTAGTGTATGTGTGTGTTTTCTTGAATATGCGTCTACAGGAATGCCAACCACTCTCCACTGACAGGTGGAGTGGGCTTGGTCACATGGCACCAGAGGTCATGTGGTTGGGGGAGACTTGTCAACAACAAAAAGCAGCTCCAATGGGATCGTTGATGATCCTCAAGTTCAAGGTTAAAGACAAGTGTGAGGGAGGGAAGAGCTAGTGACCAGGATAATAAAGCAATCCACTGCCAGAGAAAATCATGTCATGTGACACATCTTCAAGAGAGCTGGTGTTATTATAAGTTATAAGTTAAATGATAATTAGATTTTCAGTTTTCTATGAATAATTACATGAAGAAACAAGACAACCTAAAGATGATATTATTTATGCTATACTGTGACAAATCACTCAACGTTTTAACTTGTTGGATTTAGCTACTGAGCTCCTGTGGCCACAAGTAGCAGCACCATTGTGTTTTCTCAAGGTTTACTGTGGGAGTCATGAGCACAAGGACTTCATGCCACACGTTTATTTGACTCAGTTCCTCTAGTCAACTGGAGATGGTAAATAAGTGACAACCACATGTTAGAAAACATGGACGTTAATATATACATAATGAGTTTTGGATGAATGAAAACAAGAATTTTGCCACACATCTTTCAGTCAGTTGCAGTTGAATCTGGTGCCTGTCAGGTCGAGGGCAGCAAACTTCAAGAGGAAGAAAAAACAAGAAAACACTGTTATAGACAACGTATACCAGAGCTTTGTCTCAATTCAGGGGCTGCAAATGAAGACTGACATGTCTTGATGGCTCCTTCAGAAACATACTTCTTTCTTGGACATCAAGGGCTCCAACAGGGGGATGCTTCATGGCCCGACCCCCAACCCAAGATTTAATTCTCACCAGTACTTAAGGCCAATAAGCAAACTGAGTGAAGTATTACTAGAACTATGCAATTCTATTGTAAGGAAGGACATGGAAGGAAAAATTCTCCTTGGCCCAGACTGTCTTGTTTTGGTTTGGCCTTCCTATGACACTCAATGTCCTCAGATGGATGCAGCCCCTGAAATGGGACAGAACTCAGATGTGCAGTTATCATTTACTGATTGGTTGATCAGGGTTTTAAAGTGATTAGATAATGAACCCAGTGGCGGAAGTAGTCTTTGTCATACCCCTAACACTATCCATCCTACACAGCAAATTTTGGAATTTTGGAATTAACAACTCAATTTTAGTGCACATGTGTGACCATGGCATAGACTCCAGAGCTGAGTAAAAATGACAATTTTTTTATAATTGATCAGGAACCTCTTTCTCTGAGTTAAAATTTGACTCCTCAGGTATAAAAGTTCTTATCTAATATAGAGTGGATGTAACACTAAAACTGAGTTAATTTGAATATTAACTCATTACCAGTGTTATGAAGAACAACTAAAATATATAAATTCAACCCCTTTTTAGAGTTAACAATTCTGTACTGTACATATATTTTATGTAAAAATGAGTGCTGCGCAATGTACTGTTTACAACAGATATTTAATTTAAAACGATATTCATCATTCATTCATTCATATTCAACCACTTATCCGTTTCTGGGTCGCGAGTTAGGGGTACACCCTGGATGGGTCGCCAGTCCATCACAGAACCAACACACAGAGACAGACAGAGACAAACAAACACTCACACTCACACTCAGACTTACGGGAAATTTAGAGTCACCAATTAATCCAAACATGATGTCTTTGGATGGTGGGAGGAAACCCACGCAGCACAGGGAGAACATGCAAACTCCTCACAGAAAGGCCCCAGACCTGGGAACTGAACCTGTGACCTTCTTATTGTGGGAGAACAGTCAATAACATACACACTGCATTAGATTTAGCTGTCAGAACAATAAAAACATAACAGCAGTGTCTGTTTAGTGCAACGATGTGTAAAATGAGATAAACCAATGAACTTAGCTCTGATTAAAGTAAATAAAAACCGGGAAGATGAACTTTGTATGGATCCCTTTCAGATAAATCAGATTATGCAATTTTCTGATGCAACATAAAATTCTTCACTGTTCCTTTCTATAACCAATATCTTCCTAGGTATGTGCTCACTCACCTGAAAAACATGAAAATGGTCATCAAAACAAAAAAAACTTGACAATTCATCATCCATCCATCCATCCTCATCGGCTCATCCGGGGTCAGGTAGCGGGGATTGTGCAACATGATAGACCATTTTGCTGAAAAGTGGTGAGTTTTCCTCAGTGTCTGTGCAAAGAAAGAGCCCACACAATACTCAACTCCACAACATTTTGTGAGGCTGACAGTGGCTTGTGGATCAACACGAAGCTATCCTTTTACATCTTCTGTAAATTCTAGTGTTATAAAATCATTCTGCATCCTGGAGATTATATTTGATTTTGATGATGTACCTGGATTATCAGTGGTGTCAGATCCTTCATTCAGAGCAGATGTCAGATGTCCTTTTAGAAGTGAGGTCTCCTTTAGGTTCTTGGCCTCCTGGGTGTCTTTGTCTTTAAAACTAGTGCTCCATTTTTGCAGGAACCTTGATGCGACCTCTGCTCCAAACATCGAGAAGTCTTGCAAAATCTAATTAAAAAGGAAGTTACAACTATTTCAGCCACCTCATCTAAACTTAATATTTTAACACAACTTTTTCCAAATTCATTTTTAATACCTACTAATCCTTTAGCATCCAAGAAGCAAGGAAACATTTGTAGTACATCCGCTGAGTGCTGTGGATCATGCAGAATTTGCTGACGTTGCAGGAAGGTTTCTCTCATTTTTTGGAAGACGAAGTCACAGTTTGTTGTGTGGTGGAGAAGAGATATGGCTTCCATACAGTCATCTCCTGTTTGCTGGTCGCCTGTGGTAACTATGGTGGTTCCTGAGGATGTGGGACTTCCTTTACAGTTTTTTCAATTGTTTACACACAATTTTGAAAACAGGGCTCCTTTTTTCTAAACACCTGACACAGTTAACGAAACACCACACCCAAACAGAACACCAAAGTTTGTTTGTAAAATGAAACATATCAGCCAAAAGCATAAACAAATTGATAAAAAATCTCATTTTGTTTTCATGTCACTATTCATTATTCATGATTACTTTGAAGTATACAGAGAAAGTACACAAATACTATAAACGTACCAAGCACTGCACAACACCAATGCTGCAGACTGAATATATTTATTTCTTACCATATACTCAGTTATAGTAACTTGTCAATCAACAAGGAAAATTAGAACAAAATAGTAGTTTCTTATCTGTAGACAAATAAAAATTACTGTATGAAGTACATACACTTACAGTAACTGTATAAACGATAACATGACAACACAAGACTTCAAAATAAAACAGGAAGTGGCAAACAAAACAAAACCCCTAGGACCTGATATAGAGTTTTTCAAGTCACTGTGTGTGAAGCTGAGTCTGTGCTTATTATTGTGCAACTCTGGACAGGTGTGTTGCTTCTTGCGTGTAAAGATTTGTTAATTGTGTGAAATTATTCATTTTAGTGTGTAAACAACTGTAAAAAACTGTAAGCGCCACTTTCTTCAGCGATGGAGATGCTGTTCTGGACTGACGCTGCACAGTCTTTACACGCCATTCAAGAAAGCCTTTGATGCTCTGACTATCATAAAAGTGTTCCTAGGTAAGAAAGAAAAAAAATCCTGTTTGTTGGAAACAATGTTATACACATTAATGATGTGTTTAGTGCTTGTACCCAAAAGGAATCAGCAGCTGTCATTATATTACACATACTCTGCAGTAACACGAGTCCTGCAACAGGAGAAACATCAGTCCTAAAGATTGTTGTGTTCATTAAAAAATTTCATATGTCATATTTTATTTTCTTACCCTAGTTGACTCAACTTAACTATGTGAAGTCATCTTGTTGCTTTGACTGAGTTAATTTGAGTCAACTTATAGTGTCAAGTTTATTACACATCAAAACACGAGTTGATGTTGGTTGAATTTATTTTATCAAGTTCCTACAACTGTGAATCAAGTTGGCTCAACAATGAATACATAATTGATAAAACTCGCGATTTGTTGACTCAACTTTCTGTATCAAGTAATGTAGACTGTAACATTACTTAAGAGAACTTAAAAAGATGTTGGTTGAACTTATTTTTTATCAAGTTATGGCAACATTATTTTTTCCCATGCTTTATTGCCAAGTTCACAGAAATTGCTAGATTTCAAAAATTTAGGCAGACTAATATCTACAAAGAATCTACATGAGAGTTAGCCAGTCAAACTTAAATATTAACACATGAAAAAATAGCTGAAAAGACAATTCAATAAGGACCTTTATTAAAACCCCAACAAATCCAACTTCAGCCAGCCTTGCTTCAAAATAAGTGTCCATGGATGACGAGACGAGGTCAAAAAAGACCTTCCTTGGGACATGTAAAAAAAAAAAAAAAAGCCTTTACACCCTCTAACACACTTTTGCTTGGGGCTGCTCACAAACTGAAATTACACTGTCCCACACATAAATAATAATATAATAAAAAAAAGAAGAGCACCCTTCCTTTAGGGAAAAACAATAACTCTCCGAGTTCAGAGTCCATTCCGAGTGAATGTTCAGAGTTGCTGCAGTAAATTGCAGAAAGAGATTCATAAAAACAAACAAAAAAACGTATCTGAGAAACTTGCTCAAAATGTTGAAAATGAGAACATTCAAACATTACTGAAATGTCCACTCTCTTGACAAATGCTCTGTAACATCACATGGGATTAGTGTTCTTCCAAACAGAGCAATAGAAATAAGTCAGAAAATGAAAACAAGGTGGTGTGACCCACAGAAGGGCGATACATTTCTTCTTTTCTTACTAAATAGTGTAAAAAATGAGAATTCTTCCTCTGGGACATGGAGACAAAAAAAGCTTTCACACCCTCTTAAACATCCATGTTCTTCCAACTCTTTCAGGTCAAAAACTGAAATTACATTGTGTCCTGCTTGTAAGAAAAAAGAAGAAGAAGAAGAAAAAAAAAAGAGCATCCTTCCTTTGAGCAAAAAAAAAAAAAAAAACCTCTCTAAGTGACTTGATCAACATCTACATCTTGATCCATTCTAAGTGAGTGTTAAGCATTGTTGCAGTAAAATGCAGCAAGATATACACTGAACAAAAATATAAACGCAACACTTTTGTTTTTGCTCTCATTTTTCATGAGCTGAATTCAAAGATCTAAAACATTTTCTATATACACAATATATACATTTCTCTCAAATATTGTTCACAAATTTGTCTAAATCTGTGTTAGTGAGCACTTCTCCTTTGCTGAGATAATCCATCCCACCTCACAGGTGTGGCATATCAAGATGCTGATTAGACAGCATGATTATTGCACAGGTGTGCCTTAGGCTGGCCACAATAAAAGGCCACTCTAAAATGTTCAGTTTTATCACACAGCACAATGCCACAGATGTCGCAAGTTTTGAGGGCGCGTGCAATTGGCAGTCTGACTGCAGGAATGTCCACCAGAGCTGTTGCCCGTGAATTGAATGTTCATTTCTCTACCATAAGCCGTCTCCAAAGGCGTTTCAGACAATTTGGCAGTACATCCAACCAGCCTCACAACTGTAGACCATGTGTAACCACACCAGACCAGGACCTCCATATCCAGCATGTTCACCTCCAAGATCGTCTGAGACCAGCCACCCAGACAGCTGCTGCAACAATCGGTTCGCATAACCAAAGAATTCCTGCACAAACTGTCAGAAACCGTCTCAGGGAAGCTCATCTGCATGCTCGTCGTCCTCATCGGGGTCTCGACCTGACTGCAGTTCGTTGTCGTAACCGACTTGAGTGGGCAAATGCTCACATTCGATTGTGTCTGGCACGTTAAAGAGGTGTTCTCTTCACGGATGAATCCCGGTTTTCACTGTTTAGGGCAGATGGCAGACAGCGTGTGTGGCGTTGTGCGGGTCAGCGGTTTGCTGATGTCAACGTTGTGGATCGAGTAGCCCATGGTGGCGGTGGGGTTATGGTATGGGCAGGTGTATGTTATGGACAACGAACACAGGTGCATTTTATTATGTAGTTAGCGCATAGTTCGCTTTTTTTTTTTTTTTTTTAAACGCGGGCCGACCCACTTTCAAACGGCATAGGACTCCTTTCCCACTGGCCAAAAAAACCCACGTCTGACCTCCAGTTGGCGGGCTGCTTGGCCGTTCACCTCCACTGCTACGCGTTGCCATGGATACAGACAGTAACGGCACACACATATCACTACGCACAAGAAAACAATCACCTATCACTACGTTTATACAGCATTTAACTGTACATAAAAAATATAGTCCATACACTACGGCGGTGGTCAGTGTTTTTCCCACTCCTCTTCCCCACGGACCATGAGTTGCTCTGTTATCTCACTGTCTTGTCAATGCTGTGCCAGGTTGTTTGAGTGCGAGCAAAGCTTCTTGTAAGGAGTTGCGAGGTCTGCAACCAGACTCTCTTGTAATATTCCCACTGTTCACACATTTTTCCCTAATAATGAGGACGGGTCTCGCACTGTTTCACTCGTATAAGAGTATATTATCGGTGGTGAATACTTGTTACAGTCGAATATGAGGCTCAACCCTACATTGAATACTCGCTGTTTCACTCCGGCGTCACTAGCCAGCTAGCGCTACATGCTAACGTATTTCCGAAAACGAACGAACATGAAATATTCATCCCAGGTTTAATATGTTGACGGATCATTTGAGATGGAGAGACATTAGACGACATATGCACATTACCAACAGATGAACTAACTTAGCTAAAATAATTTTACATGTACTTACTTGGACACGGCTACGAGGAAAAAAGATGGCGGTCGGCTCTGATTTTCAGAATTCACCACTGCGCCTTACTTGCGGGCGCATGCGTGTCGGTTGAAATGCCCTCGAAGTATTTTCTGAAGTTACCTGAACGGATTATGATGGGTTAAGTTGTTGTAACTGTTCTTACTTACAACAATAGTCCTTATGACTAAAAGCCCAAATCCCTTTTAACAGTGTGTGTGTGCTACAATGACGTTCACCATTAATCGCCTGCTGGAATCTCCCAGTTTCTTCATACTCTCTAATCACAGTCAATCTTGCTGACTTTGAGGTCAAAATTTGCTCCACAGTCTAAAAAAATCAATTATGAAGGAAAAAAATTACAACTACAGTTTAATAGTTTTATATTAACAACTATAAGCATTATTATTTGCAAAAGGCATTTGTTTTTCAGGTTTCATGCAAACATTTTATGTATGTACTGCAAGTTCTAATTACATTTCTTGTATGGTTTCTGTCAAAGGGTTGACTCCCTGTACAACCTGAATCACTTCTGTCACTACTTCGTTTCATTTTATAAAGACTTTGGTCTTGACCTGCTCTATATGTAAAGTGCCTTGGTGTAACTTTGTTATGATTTGGCGTTATACAAATAAATCTGATTTGATTTGATTTGACTACTAAGACTGCTTGAAACAGACAATGTATCTGTCAGATTTGCAGAAGATGGTACTCCCCCCCCCTTGATGCAGAACAGACAGCTCTGAAGATAACAAAACTGAGTAATGCTTATAAAGGCTAAAATACTATATAATAATACTACATTACTTACCAAGAGTCATACACTGTATTCTGTCACATATTCTGTCTTGTCTGAGCAGTCACCAGAGTTCCTGGAGGGTTCAGCCAATGGCAGTTCTGAAATGCAACCCACACTTCATTAATGAGGGAAAATGCTATAATTATTAAAACTGTTGTTATCAGTTAGCAGATAAGTAGACATTCAGCAGACATCTGTCTCTGAGCTAAGATGCAAATCCCATCATTTTTCTCTGCAAACAGAAATGATTTAATGCCCTACCGTCATCAGTGTAGATGACAAAACAGATTTCTTTGGCTGCAAGTTCTGGAAGACATCCTCATCCACTTCTACACCATGGTCATCTGTGATTTTAAGTATTGTGTCCTCTTATTGTGCACCCTGATAGGAGAAACTTTTCTTGGACTGTAGCAAGGCAACCAGCACTTCATTTGCAAAACACTGTTTCTTGCTCTTCTATAGCTTTATACAAAACAGATAAGTTACCAGCACTAAGAAAATCAGAGAAGCAAACCTCTTCTAATTTCACATATATATATATTTTTGTCCCTCCTTGTACCCTTATCAATGTCTTGGCCATCTAACATTAAAAGGATTGAGAATAATAATGTTTAGCTGTTAAAGTTTACCAGTTTCAGCTGGTTGCGTCTGGTGTGGAGTCACGGAGGAACAGTTAAATATGAACTCCAGTAGGAGGGTTAAATCATGCCCCTGAACACCCACTGAATTAATTCCAAAATATTACTATGACAATTAATATCTCTTAACACAAACCAGAGTTAAAGAACAAACTCCACAAATTTATCACTTTCACACTTTTTTGCCTAACTACCAGATTTTTCACTCCAGAAATTTGCTGTGTATACTTATCAAGGTCACAGAGAGGCTTGAGTCAATCCCAGATGATGGGGGTTGAGGGCAGTATACATCCTGGACAGGTCCCCAGTCTATCATATGGAGACAAGCAACCAATCACACACACACCCATACCATGGGAAATTTACCCAAATGTGCAGGTCTTTGGACTGAGGGAGCCAGAGACCTCAGAGAGAACAGAAAGGCCCCAGGACCAGTGTTTTAGCCCCTCATTATTGTGAGGTGACAGCTCTAACCATTGCACCACCAACCCCAACAGCATAGGTTACGTACAAAAGAATGCAAACTCCGTTTGAAGTTACAAAGAAAAAAGTGCAATTTTTTTTTTTTATTCGTTTACAAGAAAACTCCAGAGATGACCTTTAATTTCTTGGGGGATGCTCTTGAGTCATTTGCTTTGACGACATTGTAATTAGATGAGTAATTTGAGAGTTTGAAAGGGGCATATTCTCCTTTTCCTTCTGATGAGTGAGTATTTTTTCTCGTATCAGCGCTGTGATGTGAAAATGTAACCTTAATACAAAAGCCTGAAGTGAGAAAACTGGTGATGTCTGTCCTTTATAGATTAGAATACATTAGCCATCATTAGCATCCGGTAGCGCCAGGTCATGTCCGACTGTAGCTGCAAAAACACTGAGAATATTTAAGTGGGCCAGGTAATCAATTCACCAAATATTGGGCTGAGTTATTTTCAGGGGTAAGATTTTATGAGTACTAAATAACATTGGTCCAATTGCTCAGAAACAGTTTTTAGTCCTTCCTCTGTTACAGTGCCTCGCCCTGTAGGCTGCATGCCCTGCTGCCCAGGAGCATATCTGTGGTTGAGCCTGCAGTGTTAGGGAACTCCATGCACTGATGCCCATCACACCCTGTAAACAATACTGGTTTGGTATTTTTTGACTCAGCTGCTGTTCAGCTGCCGTATGATTCATGTCGAGGGTTGGGCACTTCTAACATTTGGCCATATTCAACACAAAGTAATTATAAAGTTAAAGGGGCCTGGCATAAAATGGGACAACAGGAGTGTCTTAAAAGTGACGAGTCAGGTAGTTTGATAAATTCACTCCAAGAATATTCTAAAAATAAATAATAATAAAAAACATGTGAACTTATTAGCAACAATTTCAAAAAGAAACTATCTACTACCTGCAGAGGGTATTTCTCCGAATAAATTCAAGTGAATTGTTTGTGTTATTAATATGAGCAACATATATCACTGCTGTTTTTCATGGTTTATATTGCAAAGTGGTGAGCCTGAAAGTGTTTTGCAGTACACACTCCCACTGTTGAGCCTGGGAAAACTCTATATTTCTCCTATTGTAAGAATGATAATGAGCATTTATTCATACTACCAGTTTGACTGGAATCTTTTTATTAAATATCAGCCAATGGTATTGAGTAATAAAATGTGCATTCACAATGACAATTGTAACATGATGATTTTATACAGATATATAGCTTAATATGTCAGGATGTTGCTTGCTATTGCTGATTAACACAAAAGTACATTAGAGGTTGATGGAGAGTGTGTAGGTGTTTGACTATGAATAAAAGTATTCAACAAATTGAAATTCTGTCCAGATGGTGACTGAAATATCAAGGAATCACCAAAGTGATTCCAGCTCATCCTTAGGAGAACACAATATCTGTTGACCAAATTTCATGGGTTTATGAGAAATTTGATCAAGGAGCACAAATATCAACACCACAGTGCCATTAAAAAAAAATCTGAGGATAATCAAAGTTAGTGGGGTTCATCTGGGAACCACAACTATATCTACAGAATTCCATCATAGTATGTTCAACAGCAGCCGTGACTTTTAATGGGATTAGTGAAGACTTTAGCCTGCTGATGGTGCTAGAATTAAAAAAAGAGGGGATAACTACAGTTGGTAAGATCTTTTGGGAACCATGAACTTCTGTAGAGTTGTTCATGGCAATTCATCTTGTAGTTGCTAGGTCTGGACCAAAGTATCAGGCCGACATTACCATCTTGAGAGTCATGCTACTAATGCTTGTACCATGGGCTGATTCATGACATCCTGAAATCTTGGTGCCAAAGCTCAGCTAGACTGATTTAAAATAAAAATCAGAAATACGGTAAATCAAAGCTATCAAAGTCTCATCTTGTAAGTCTGATGGTCAACCACAGAAACCTCAGAATTTAGTATGCCCAATTTGGCTTGCTGGGCATACAGACACCTTGGTCACTTTCATGAAGTGTGGTTGAAATTGCATGTGACTGGAGATCACAGGCTCAGTCAGGTTTCTCTTTAGTAAAATTTGCATGTGCTTATCACTCCCTTAACCCATGAAACCACTTGTTTGTGGCATCCCCATTTTATGAAAAAATCTCTCTAAATGAGTACACTGTAAATCACATGAAGAGAACGATGAATCATTTGAAGTGAAATGATGATCGAGTATGAGTCAGTCAGTCACTTGAGAACCTGCTGAAGAAGCCTTTGAAAGACAGGAAACACAGATGAGAGGCAGGGGAGTGGAGGATGACATTAGACTGGAAGGAAGAGAGCAGTGGAGAAATTGGCAAAATTAGAGGTTTAGTGTTAAAAAGTAGAGAAAAAAATCCCTGAAAGGACTGACAGAAGAGTGATGGGGAAAAAAGAGTAAGAAGAAAAATAAGAAGAATGGGGGATGAGAAAGGAAGGGGAAGGGAATTCATGAAGCAGTGGTCAGTAATTGGGCGGTGCAGAAGTTGACATGCATTCCTGCAGAGTGAGGATATAAAGCAATGGCTGCCAGCAGTGTATGTAGGGCACAGAAACACTCTGAGATCCTTTTCAAGGAGAGATGAGGACAGATGGTCCTCTCAACTACAGGTTTCCATGATGTACATTTAAAGACTGTTATTCCAAAGTATGAACATGTTTTCTTCAGTCAATCAGTACTTGGTCATCTTTCATCTTAACTCATTCCTAACTAGTGTTATAGCTCTAAGGATAGAATATGAGAATATTGATGGATTCCCATGAATAGTTTTACCGACACTTGTTGTCCATTGAGGATGAATTCCATTGATTTCTTCTTATGTGCCATTCTAAGGTAGACAGTTTAGGTTTTTAGTGAACTCTCTCACCAGCTTGAAGTTAGCTACTAATTCATTAGGTAATAAAGAAGGAGTTAAGTGATGTAGCAAATAGAGCAATAAAATCTGTGTCAGGAGGACAGTGAGGTGATCGGATGGCTCAAGAAAATATAGAAAGTTCATTTCCTGCTTGAAAACACAAGTCATCATCGCTCGTCTTACCCATGACTATTCCCCTAGCATGATTTTTATTGTAACCACGATGACCAAGCTTTTTTAATATGAAGGAAGCGCTACTTTTAAGACAAACAAAACCTAATTAGCTTTAGTGCCCAAACTATTTCGCTAAGTTAAACTTTACTATCCCACTGGGAAATTCAGCTGGTCAAGGTGCAGGCAATACATACAATAACATAAAACACATAATTAATACAGTTGTATCTTGTACAACCCCTCCACAGGGCACTGTTGTACATACAGTCAGCTCAGTTGCTCTATTCTGTCCCTTCCATTTACATCTACTTGATAAGAGGACAAAAGACTTACTGAACCTGGCTGTTCTGTTCTTATTTTTCTCTGCAGAAGTCTCCCTTACCCTAAGAGCTTAGGGTGAGTCTGTTGTATAGAGGATGAATGGAGTCACTCAGGATGTGGGCCACCTTACTCAGAATAAGATATCTACAGAGCTGAGCAACCAATATCTGATCATGAATTCACACGTCCCTGAATTAGTGGCTGTGGGGGCCTGACTTGTATGGCACAGTTTCTCAAAGCGGGGTTGCAGGTTTGAAACTGCCACTCTCAAATCGTTGCTCTTGGTACAAATCTGTCCACAACCATTTATTTACCCATCCATCCTAAAAGTCAAATCAATGCCCACTGTCCCACATTGCCTTTGCTCAGAGGAAGTTATTTTTATTGTTCCACCGCAATTAAAATGCCGACGTCAGTCATACTTTTCACACTATCGTTCCAGGTCACATCTCATCTCCCCTATTCTAATGCTGAAACTAACCAGGTATAACATACAAAATGAATAGAATTATTAGGCTAAGTTGTTTGATTTGTGTGAGTGGGAGTTTGATTTTATCTAGTGAGAGAGAATAAATGTACCCGTGGCTTTTTTCCTCCCTCCCATTCATCGTGACCCACCTGTAATACCCACTAGTGGGGTGCACCCCACAGTTTGAGAAACGCTGGCTTAATGATAAGTTAGCCTAATGTAATGTGTGTTTGCACACATGCTTATGGCTAATGGTCGCAAATGTCTGAGGATTCAAAATGGTTGTAACTTGGCGAACTTTTAAAATGACTTTATCATTAGTAATTATTAGTACAGCAGCAAATGAGACATTGAACTAAAAGGTTTCTTATTTTTTTCCAGGTTCTTGTGAAGATGCAGTGGAAGTGGAAGTATTGCGAGTTTATATCTGATAAAAGGGGATACCTCTTAAAACATTGCAGGTTAAAACATAGGAGCTACTGTAGAGCTGTACCCTTTCTTTGCTTACACCAAGAGTGTATATGCACATTTAACTCCTTTAATGCACTGAAAGTCAACTTATCTAAGATCCACCAAAAAACCCAGGATGCACAACTTTCAGTTATATTTCACTGTCAGTTATGTGATTTTTCTGCCCCCTGGACAGAAGAAGATATTTTCAGTCACCTGCGCAGTTGTCTCTTATTTTTTTTCAAAAAGTATCTAAAGCAGGAGTGTCACATTCATTGCATTTAATGGCCACATAAAGCCTAATTTGATCTCATGGGGGCCAGACCAGTAAAAAGATGGAAGGAAAGAAAGAGGGAAATGAAGACAGGAAGTAAGGGAAGAAAGGGAGGGAGGGAGGAAGGAAGGAAGGACAGATGGAAAGAGGGGAGGAAAAGAAGAGAGGAAGGAAGAAGGCAACCAGGGAAAGAAGGAAGGAAGAAAGAGAGGAAAGACAAATGAAAGGAAGGAAGGCAGAAAAGAATGAGGGAAGGAAGGAAAGTGGGCCGGATTGGATCCCTTGGCAGGCCGGTTCTGGTTGACAACCTAGATCTCAACCTTTAATTTTCATCAGTATTTGTTAGTTTATTTTTGATAAACCCTGCGAGCTTAGGTTTATACAAAATTATAACGTACTGTTCCACTTATCAATAGTGCAACTTGTCCATCCAGTTTCTATGTGATAACCAATCAACACCTTTCCTGTTGTGTCTGCCTCTCTGACTAGGCAACAATAATTCAAATTATATAAAATGTACTTATTGTGCTCTTATGTTTATTTTCTTAGGGACTCGGATGATGATGACTCATTCCGCAACATGGGCTTGGGGATCCTCCTCATTGAGAGGGAAGGTGATGCGACGTCATCTGTGTGCATCAAAGTCCAGCCTAAATGAAAATCATCATTTAGGTAGAAGTTGTCATAGGTGACATCAAAGACCTGCCAAAAGCTATGTGTATTCTATTTGGGCTCACAAAAGCACTGCACCTCAACTACCCCAAGTCTATGAAGCTCACATTCCAATTCATCCAGGAGGTAATTTTCGAGTTGGGCCACAGTGAACTTAAACCAAAGTTACAAACATTGAAAAACCAGCTTGCAATATAAAGGTCATAGGTCACAGGTCATATATGGAATTGTCTCAAAGGAGACTGCACACACACAAGCAAAATCTGCGTAGTGCTTCCATGTAAAAAAAAAAACAAACAAACCCTTTTTGTTTTAGCAAGCCTGTTTTGTGTTTGCCTGCATCTCCAACTATTTGTAGTGATATGTTAGCACTGTATGTTCGGTATGTGGTTGGTGTCCAATCCAGCTCCCGGAGAGCTACTGCCCTGCATGTTTTAAATAGTTCCTGACTCTAACACACCTGATTCTAATTATTAACTTGTTATCAAGGGCCTTAACGAGCTTCAGCAGCTTGGTAAGGAGTTAATACTTTGAATCAGGTGTGTTGGAGTGGGGAGATACCTAAAACATGCAGGGCAGTAGCTCTCCGGGAGCAGGACTGGACATCACTTGGAGCAGATGTTAAAATACAAACAAATACACTAGCATTTGTGACTGTGCTTTTTGTTTAACAGTACTTATTGTCTTGTACTTACTTGTCTTTTGGTCAGAATGTTTTTTGTGTTGTTGTCATTTTTATTTTACTGACATTTGTGACAAGTATTTAATTTCAGTGTTTTCTGAAATAAAATAACTTGAGCAATTTAAATGTATTGTTTAATTTCTTCTTTCCATACAATTTTCTTGAAACAATGTATTTAATACAATGTCTGATTCAAAACAGTATAATTCATTCAAGAAAATGCAGAATACTTGATTAACAAATGATTTTAAGCAGTGCTAAATAATGTTACATGGGTTATTTTTTTCTTATTTGTTTATGTGCATTTGACCTAAAATGGTTGGTTAGACCTCAGAAAAGAGATAAATTATGTGAACTAATGATTTTGAGTAAAGACTACTAATGTAAACTTGAATATGTCCAAGTTATCTATGACAAAATAACTTGCAGTAAACAGTTTAGTTCCATGTTTTGTAAAAACTAAAACGGTATAAGGCAACAGGTTTCCAAGCGATTTTCTAGTAAACTCGACTAGTTTGGGTTAAGAGTGTTCTTCTTCCTCAAAATCAAGCAGGGAACTTAAGCTGATACTGTCTCGTGTACAAAGTAAGCAGTATTGGAGATATTCTACAAGTGTAACTTGATGCTAATACGTGTAGCCATACCAATTGAGGCACTGGTACACACCTTGTGTGTATTTCTGTAACCCTGACAAAGATCTGGTTTGCCTGCCTTGACACTTTTGATCACCAATCATAATTACAAATAGTTAGCAACTTTTTGCATGCTAACACAACGGGATTGAAACCATGGGAGCCACTGTATGTGTTTCACATAAGCAGTTTAGCGTTTGGTCAAACCAGTGCATTGTCTACGTACAGCAGCTTCAGACTCTTTGTATTGTTAGCAAGTTCTTACCATCTCTGCAGTGGGTGCATCAATGAAACAGTCAAAATAATCCCAACAGTGTGTCATAAATAACACACAATGTCTCTCACACACAACACAATTGTATCTATTGGCTAATGTATCCATGTAGACTCATACACAAGATTAAGGATGACACTTGTGTGATGAACAGATAAACATCAAATGAAATGGAAGTGGTGGAACTTGGTAAAAAGTATGAAGCTGAGTCTCCCGCTCTGTCACACACATTCACACACTCTCCTTTGTTCTCTCTTATCTATTACTCATTGTCTTTGTTTTTCTATATATGCAGCTGTCTTTATCTTTCTGTTCTACTTTGATACTCATGTACTGTATCATGTGACTTGTATCCTGTCTTTTTATCTCTTTCTCTCTGTCTATGCGCCTCTCTTCCTCTATATTTTTCTCGCTTCATCTTAGTTCTCTCCCCCAGGTTTCGTCCATTGCTTCTATCTTCTCCATCTGCTATTTCTCATCTTTTTTGCCTCAGTAGCACGAAAGTGTTGGAACATCCAAATTTTCTGAGTTTTTAGATATTAGTTAGATCTAAGTTTTTAGATATTAGATATTTTTAGAGTTTTTAGATATTTCAGTCTCAAAATTTCAGTAAAAAACCCTGGTTTGGTACAAGGGTCAGAGGGTCAAAAAACTGAAAGATGGAAATGTCACAGAAAAAGCCAGCATTTTTCAGGGATCAAGAAATTGGTTAACCTCCATCTTTTCTGCAGAGATGGAAGTAAACAAAATCTTGAAGGTTAATGCAAACAATGCCAGAAGGCAACAGAGGAAGACAAACGAGCACAACATTAGAGGAACAGAACCAGACAGTCACGATGAAGACTAGCAAAGTTTTCTGAACCCTGAACCTGAACCCAGTGAGCTGGTTTGGGAATAGACAGAAGGTTTAAGCAAAGTAGCCTGCAAGTGCAACTCGTGTGACTTCACAACAGTCTGGGCAATATTTAATTTCCATTACATGAATGAGTTTTTGGCTGACTTTGCTCTTGCCTTCCATCTTTTCCCTTGTCTTCCTCCTTCTCCTGACCAATCAGCTCCCTCTTCTCTTGCTTGTCCTCTTGTTGCTCTCTCTCTGTTTTCCTCCCACTTCTGTTCTAGACTTTACCATAATTAAGACTGACATGAACACTGCTTCACTAATCTTCATGGTTGGCTCTAATTGGTCTAATGAGAGCACTAAAATTACAGCCCAATTATCTATTGCTAATATCTAAAGGACTCTGCAGCATTATTTTATAGCTTTATTTTTTTGTTATTTTATTAACATTTTTATTGTTTATACTTCTGATTATCTTTTGATCTAGTGATTGTATTTGGGGTTGGGGTTTTTTTTATTTTATTTTTGGATAGATCTAAACTTTCAAATTTGTGATTTAAAAGGAATGATGTCCTTGTGTTTTAGCCTTTGGCAATTCCACCTTTATGACACCGCTGATGATGTTTGAATTGTTATTTCACATGAGAAAAATCTTTAAATTATATTAATTATGTCGTATAATCTGGAAGCAATACAGTCATCATTCGATATTTCAAATTTTAAACACCCATAAGTGTCAGACCTCCCAGTCTCATTTTCAGCATCTGTCTTTTTAAAGATTGGCCCAGTGGAACAATCTAGGAAACACCCAGTATGTTGTTGTCTCATTATGGTAACTACAGGGAAAGAAATTTTTTTCACTTTCCTTGATGAGCACAGGCAATATTTTTATTCTGTCAAGTCAGGAAATAATGCTGGGTCAACATTAATTACTAAATAGTGCAATAAGCGCCTTCACCTTTGGAGACTGAGGCAACAGATTAATTCAGCAGTCTTTTTAATTGTTGCTCAAGAGATTGTGAAATTTTCTGCTCAAACTGTTGCAGAGCAAAAATCTTTATATTTGGAATTGACAGTCTCAAGGACCATCTCAGCTAATGTGTGTGACTGAGAATGCTGTTGCCACGGTAATGCATTCCACATCCCAAAACAAGAGGTCATATCCCACAGGGTGAGGTCACTAAAGACTTTGTTTCAGTGGCCCTATACAGGAGTTAGAGTGAGGCCAGTCTGTTAGTATGAAAAGAAAAATAAAACAGGCATTAGTAAAATTATTTAGATTTTTCAATACTTAATTTAAAAATCCCTGAGTGACAACCATAGTGAAAATGAAGGTGGAAAGTTTGTATTCTGTCTTCCAGGTACTCAAGGAGGGAGATCAGATACATGTAATTGGGATAAACAGTTGTGATACAGAGATAAAAGACCCACTAATGGACCACACACTGGAAGATGCTCCTCAAAGCCAAAACAATAAGGTTTGCTTTATGGTCCTTTACTTCTTTAGGCATTCTGCTAGAAATTGAGTGTGTTAAAAATCATTCTGAACAGCCAGACTTAAAGTATAATGCTACAATTGCATTGATGTAACTGTCAGATTCATTAAGTTAATGAAAAAGTGGAGACAGAGACGCCCTGTCTGACATCAGAGAGGTTGAGGCTCAGTCTATATGCGTTTACAGCAGCCTTTCTCAAAGTGTGGTCCAAGAGAAAATCAATTAGTTCATTTTTAAAATCTTTTGTGGTATGTGTCAAATTGTCTCAGAGTGACCATAGAGCCACTGGCTAAACACACTGCACACACTGTACTGGAATATCATTATTCATTGATTAGTTCATCTTCTACCGCTTATCCATTTCCGGGTTGCGGGGGGCTGCTGGGGCCAATCTCAGCTCACATTGGGCGGAAGCGGGGTACACCCCAGACAGGTCAGCAGTTCATTGGAGGGGCGGAATAACATTATTTTGTTGGAAAGAAACAAACTACCATTCACGGTCACACTTACAGACCTAACCCCAAACGTACAAGTCCTTGGACTGTGGGAAGAAGCTGAAAAACTGCATAATCCACACAGAAAGAGCTCAGGCATGGGAATCGAACCAAGAACCTTCTTGTTGTTACTCAGTTGTACATATGCATTGTTTAGTAGGAAAGCTAAGATGATGAACGGAATAAACATTATACCAGCATAGCATTACCATTTTAGCATGGCCATCGTGACCATATTAGCATGCCAAGACATTAGCATTCTGCTCAGAGCCCTGCTGGGCCTGAGCAGATTGCCGCAGAGCTGTTAGAATGGCTACAGAGCCTCTGAGCATTTTTAAGTGAAATTTACAAATCAGAAAATGTTGTTTTCCTGTGGGTATAAATGACTTAAACAAAAATGAGCGCAGAAGTAGAGGTGAAAGAAAAGAAATATCCCTGCTTCTCTAACCTACCATTATAAAGGCATAAACATTAATTTGCAGAGCATGACGAGTGAAAAATAAATTCAACTTGATACTGTATCTCTTCCATAGGCTGTGTCTCAGCTTCCTGCTTCATCAACAACTGTCTGTCTTTCTTATTTTCTGATGATAATAATAATCAAAGAGAGAAAGACTACCTACACTCATACATATCTCTCAGCCAAATCATATCCATAGTTTGTGGTTGATTCATATTATTAATAAGTATTATCTTTATATATTATCTTATATATATATATATATATATATATATATGGGCAGCACGGCAGCATAGTAGTTAGCGCTGTGGCCCCACAATAAAAAGGTCGCGGGTTTGGTTCCCGGGCCTGGGGCCTTTCTGTGCAGAGTTTGCATGTTCTGCCCATGCCTGTGTGGGTTTCCTCCGAGTACTCCGGTTTCCTCCCACTGTCCTGTAGAACTGAACAGCTATCTGGACTTATTTCTCAAGAAATAGCCATCTCTGAATATGAATCTTTAGTAATTTATTATAATGGGGGACAGAAAAACTGTTATTTCATATTAGACTTCATGTTGAAAAACGTAGGAGCAAATATACAGTTATGAATTCTCAGTAAAAAGCATAAGCTTTTAAAATGAAAACAACTCAAGATGTTGAAGTGCTGAGCAGAAAGTGCAGCTTGTATGGGATGAACTGGACAGATGGTAGGAGAAAAGCAATCTCTGCTCACACCTGTGGGAACTTCTGCAACAGTGTTTGACCAAGTTTCTGAACAAACAACGGTTTAATTTCCATTGTGGGAGGAATGTCAGGAGCGGGTTCAAATGCTGGATAATCAAAATTTTTGTGAAAAAACTGAAAAAATGAGACACAAAATTATGTAAAGTGGTGGAAAAATTGAGGTGATCAAAATTCATTTGATTCATGCAACATTTCACCTCTGTAGGGAGAATTATATTTATTGCAGCCTTTTATCATGTTGCTTGAGTTCAGTGTTGGCTTGATCAAGTTTTTTCTTATCATATGATATGTATTAAAGCAAACTTTGCATGAACATCAATCATGCAGACTGACTGAGCTGAGCTGGTATCAGTGCTTCCATCCAGTTCAACTCAGGGGGAATCTTTATTTATTCGACCTGTACTTCAATATCACACATCAGGGAAGGTCTTTAGTATATAAAATATGTCCAGCACAAATACATACTCTGTCATTAGACGCTGGAACTGGACATGGAAACAGTCCCCCCCCCCCCCTAAAAAAAAACCCTTTCAAAGGAACAGGAAAAAATGTTGGAAAGCTTAGGCAGACAATCGGATGGAGCCCTCCCCCACCACACACACATGCAATACATGTCATGTGTAGATGCCTACTGTGTCATCACTACACTCACACATGGGCGTCTGTGTGTGTGTGTGCATACGTGTGTTATAGGCCAATAGTCACTCAGTTACACAACTGCTTTCAGTTTCCGAGCCCTGCCTGCCTGCCTGGTGGCTCCCCGCCCACCGCTGCTCTGTGCTGCTTGCCTGCCTGCCTGGCTGCCTGGCTGCTGGGCGGACTGGGGCAGATCCGAGCCGACCAGTTCCGTGTTCTCTCCTCATCCAGTGCACAGAGCAGACTGAACGGGAGGACCTGGCACTGTCATGGTGGACATTCCTGCCCAGCCACCGCATCCGTAAGTCCGGCGGCAGCGGGAAAGTGAGGAAGGAGGTGAGGAATGTGTTTGTGTTTCTTATTATCTCTGCGCGGATGGTAAATTCATCAGCCGACGTCGGCTGCGTTACGTTCTAGTCAAACTTTGACGCTGCTGGCTGGACCTCCTCTCCCCCCCCCCCCTCTCTCCCTACACCCTCCCTCTCCCCTCTGAAACGCAAAGTGCGTCGCCGTGCACACTCACGTGCGGGATTACGGTATATTAACGCAAACGGTATATAGCCCGCGTGCGTTGCGGTGTGTGTCTATGTCGTTCCGAGGCCGTGACAAGAAGCTCCGCAACTTTTGCTGTCGATACGTGCCGCTTGCGCGTGTCTGTGCGTGTGCCTGGGTGCGTGCACGTGCGCCTAGATGGTATACAGAAGCCTAGCTGCTACGTGCGCGTATATTCGCGAGCGCAGCTCCATGTACAGGAGCGTTTGAGCACGTATTATATATCTGTGCTGGCACTGTAATGGTGCGTGTCGTCCATTGATGTTGTTTTGACACTGGTGACGTAGACCATGACGCGCCTTAACGATGAGATAAGCAGATCGGCTGTGTGAATAAATAATACGCTCGCTTGAGCACGCGCGCGCGCACGCCAGCGTCAACCAGCCTCATTGACGGACACTGAGGGGTATTTCTCAGCTGCGCACTTCAGATTTTTGCAGCACAAAGCAGCCCACGCTGAATGGAGCAGGAGTCTGGAGCGAAGCGCTCAGCCTCCTCTATGTCTAGTTTGTTTGTGCAGTGAGTAAAGCTGCCTGAATCCAGCTCAGTGTTCAACACACACCTGAGGTCCACGCAGCATGACAGCAGGCAGACTTTGTGACGTCATTTCAAAATGACGGAAGCTGCCCTGTGAATAAAGTGCATCCCCAGATAAGAGCGCCCTGATCGGCCTGCCCTTACAGTGGCCTGTTTCTTCTAGAAGCTGCATTAAGTTTGTAGAGACAGAGGATGAAAACAAAGACTCTACAACTACTGTAACTGTTACATTGGCCCTTTTGGCAGGTACCACATTCTGCACGAAGGCTATAAACTGATCAATAATCAATAAAAGCTGAGAAATGGCTTAAAAAAATTCTCCCTGGCTGAAAAATGCGAAAAGTAAATCTGTATGAGTTACGTTATATGCTCTGTTCATAAATGTTACACAGCATGTCATAATTAGCCTGTTGTTAATACAATGAATACATGGGAGGCATGAGTAACTTGGTTACTGTAGCTATAGTTACTCACTATGTGACTGTGCAGCTCTATTGTAGCGACCTCATCACTATACTGAGCTGCAACAAATGTCAAAGAAGTTCAAAGGATTGATGTTGGAGGTTTAATTTTTTACAAATCATAGCACTGTGTTTGGGTTGCATATATCTTAAACATAAACCTGATCCAACATCTTAAACATATGAGAGATTTTTTTACTTTGCACTGCAGGCTATTGTTGTGTTGCAGCAGAAACTATCTGTTATTTTCAAGGTCCCATATTTTTCACATTTTCACAGTTTTATCTCTCTCGGGCTTCTCTCTGTAGCTCTAGTAACACCACGTCAGTCATTCAATCAGAAGAGAGTATCAGATCCAACCAAAGTGTTGCAGATTGAAGGTAAACATTTACAGAAACCAAATCCTGCAAGGCTGAATGGTGAATCCATATGGGTGGGGCTTGGGGCTGTGGCTGAGGGCTTTCTTGTGACATTGCAAAGTTCCATAAGTCCTGCCAGATGGTTTTAAGGCTCAGTTTCTGAATTCAGGTTGTGGACTCTCTGTGGACTGAGATCTTTCAGTTTATTAATATAAAACCTAGACCTGATTAATAAACAAAAAGAGATCTAAAAGCACATATACCTTATACTCTATGGGACCTTTAAACCCTGCCAGAAGCATTATTTTAATCAGATATTTTTCAACTATACAAAAGAATATTTATGCATTTAGGGGTGCGGTGCCACAAACCTCTAGTGTTCCCATAGTTATAGTTGTGTGCTTGTGATATGCAGTACATTTGCATGGAGATATTGACGTGATATTGGTGTGTATGGTGTGTGTGTATCTGGTTTACTTATGTTTTTGTAAATTATGTTCTTATATAATGAAGCTGCGGGACAATAACTATCCAAAATTCAGTGTTAGTCATTTTGACGTTAAGTGCATATCAAGTAAATTAACGTCATAACATAACAAATTGATGTGATATTGGTTATAGTTGTGTGCTTGTGATATGCTGTACATTTGCACAGAGATATTGATGTGATATTGGTGCGTATGGGGTGTGTGTATCTGGTTTACTTATGTTTTTGTAAATTATGTTCTTATATAATGAAGCTGTGGGACAATAACTATCCAAAATTCAGTGTTAGTCATTTTGACGTTTAGTGCATTTCAAGTATATTTATAGCAAACATCTTAGTCAGAAGAGTCTGACAGATATGAAATGTTGGATAAGGTAAATAAATTCAGTGACTGTTATTGTACTCATTTGTATGGTGATTAGTATTTGATGGCAGCTGTTATGATGTCATGAAGGGGCTGTCCTGTGTTTACAAAGGGAATGAATTAGACCTGAGAACACTGCACTGTAAGAAATTTTGCTGTAAAAAAACAGTAAACAACTGGCAGCAGGGTTGCCATTATGTTACTGTTAAATTAACGTCTTTTTACTGTTACTGATATTTACGGTTTTGTACTATAAATGAAAAATACGGTATGAACTGGTTTTTAAAATTACTTGCACAGTATTTTACAGTTTTACTATTTAGTTTGTATTATTTAGATACATTTTAATAAACCATTTTAAAAACCCAAATTAGTACTGACAGGTTGTAAACATAGGAATAGTCAAACGATTGCATACGATTAAAGGCACCTATGTTAAGAAAAACATGTTAATAGACCTCACTGATAGTAGGCTTCACAAAATCTCTTTGAACCTGGCTACAAGCACAGAAGGCAACCACAACAAAATGTCCTTTGTGAATGAAGTACATAATCACAGATTTTTCAATGCTGTGATTACAATGTAAGAAAAAAAATCTCAGCTTCTTATTGTACTTTACTTTTTATTTGAATGTAAAGTTGAAAACTATTACATGTTAAATGAGTGCTGACAAAAACCCGAGACAGAGCCTTCTCTCTCAAAATGCCTTTACCTTTTAGTTGAAAATAGTGCAATAAAAGACACTTAGACTCAGAAATTTTGACATGATCAATTTGATGAACTTTTTAAACTAACAATATATCAAAAAAATATGAAACAGTCTTAAGAAAATTAAACCAGGTAACCAGAACAGAACAAACAGTTCACTTGAAGAAACTGCATCATATTAAGCAGCTTTTAACCAGAGGACTGTTCCACAAAGCAGGATTAGAAAGTTAGCCAGCTACAATAAGTATGAAAATATTACATTATTGTGATAGTGTTTTGGGAATGTAAGGCAACATTTGAACTGGCTATTTGAATATGATTCAATAATGATTCACAATTCAAGTCATGATAAATCGAATTTCAGAAGTTATAGCATTTTCAAAGTCATCTGGTAAACATACTAACCTTGTTTTGTGGAGTAGGCTACTACTCCTACTGTACAGTAACAGATAGTTGAGCTACATCATAGATCAAACATACATACATCGTATATCAAATATAATGTGTGTGTGTGTGAGAGAGAGAGAGATCAGCTTCAAAATAATTTATATTGCAACTTCTCACATATGAAATTAACATTTGTGCCCCTCATTCCCTCTTATCATGATGAAAAAATGTCACAAGCTATGAAGTAACACTTCAGCCAACCATAACATTCCAACCCGAAATTTTCAAACAGTTTATGTCTAGTTTCAGAAACAGAACGCAATAACACAGAGGGAATGACAGAACAAATACAAGGTGTAAGAAAAAGAGATGCCATGAGTAAAAGAATGACTGATAATAAAAAATATCAGAGAGGGAGAGGAAAAGAGGGATTCAGACTACTGTAAGGGTGAGAGATAAGGGAAAAAAGTGGGTGACATTTAGAGGGAGAGGTAGAGAGAATTTGAAGATTGAGACAAACTGGTGTTTTGACAAATATATGTCAGTAATGGGATTGAGTAATCTCACCATCTCAAATGAAGTCCAACTCAAAGTCCATCAGCTGAGTGGACACGTGGGTTGACTGTTGTAGTCTTTTTGTTCATGACTTTGCCCGTTTTCTTGGATATGACTTTGCCTTGCCCAGTCTTGGTACCTCTCTCTGGGTTTATTCCAACGAAGCGGCTGAAAAATGATAGAGTTCCTTCAATGTGGAGAAATCAAGTTGTTGAACTCAGATGAGTCAGATTAACATCACAACTTAGTAGAAATTAAAATGTGCTCCTTGTGTTGTTTGATTAATTGGCAATCATCTTTGAAATTTTAGCTAGCTGCTAAATCCTTCTAGCATGATGTGCACATGCTGTAATCATCAATGCAACCAAAACAAAACAAAACATCACTTACAGTACCAAAAAACTTTGCACCAATTTATAAATCAAATAAAATTGCTACTTTCCAAATAAATAGTAAGGTGGGGATTGATGAATGGAAAGGCGAGGATCTAGCTTCACATGTGCAGCTGAGGTGATCTTCCCAGAATACAAAAAATACTGCATGATACTGTTAGTTAAGATACTTTAACGATAAAGTGCTGTATTTTAGGAAGTGTGTGTAAACGCACATCAACAAACATTTATTAGCTCCCTCACTTCATTTACTGTAACAGCAGAACTGATTTCATCACATAAAAAAAAACAAAACTCTGTGTAAAGAACAATAAATGTGATACCTGTACCCCTGTTGTGGGGCTTCATGTTCATGCCAGTGCCATATGAAAAGCAGGGTAACCAAAATTCATCCAGATCCATCAAAGTGGGGATGGAATGGGGACAGTTCTGGGAGTTTTAGCTATTCATAGTCATAGTAATCCAGAGATGGGTACATGTAGGTCAGGACTACTACATTCCTGCTGGACCAGTGTTTGTGTCACTTCTGGTTAATATTAACCATAGAAATTACTGGATGTGATAAATGCTTCACAACTGGCTTGGACTGAGCAAAAACCAAAATTCAAAAGTTACTGAACAAGAAAAAGAAAACAGGAAAGCAGCTGTATCTTTTGTGTGCAAACCGAATCTGTGTATTGTGTTTGACACTTAACTTGTCACTTGTTGTGGTTGTACAAACACTGACTTTTATTTCTCACGGGAAGATAAAAGTAACATATTAGTGAGTGCAACCAATGAAACCAGACTGGGAAGAGATATGGCTACAAATTTCACCCCACACATTGCATCACATCAGCACTGCTTAGCTTTTGATAAAGATCTTAACAAGGACTTAAAGTTATTTTAGTTGTAAAAACATAGTAAAGGCAAGAGATAAAAAACAATTGAAATATTTTATTCTTTAATAGCAATGGCAAACAATGCCTTTTTCTCAATAGGTGCACTAAAAAGAAACCCAATAAATGCATTTTTGGCTGTTTCTGGAGGTTGGACTTCAAATCAGACCAAAGATATAAAAGCTATATTGATAAAGAGCTGTAAAAGTAGAACAAATTAGATTTGGCACATGGTGATGGTTATTCTAACGAGGTTCTGGGTTTTAACTATCAAGTGTCCCCCATTAACTAGTTGCAGAAAACATTGTGTCCCTTTCCTGGGTCACAGTTTTGTATCATTTTTTGCAGCATTCTTAATAGTGATGTCACATCTAAGTTGACCTATTCCCTTTTGGCTATAAAATGTCTTCATTTGATTTCATGATTTCATAGTACGAGACAATTGAGTTTAATTGTTTCATAATCATCATATAAATGAGTGGGTTATGGATAAAAGCTTGTTTTGTGAGTTCGCTTTGACATTTAACCCTTGTCCAAATTCCAATCAGTCCATCTCATAGACTATAATATTCGTGACATTGACTCTGGATATGAAAAGCAAGACCAAAGCTATTTATCAGACACCACTGATTCCAATAAGAAGTCAGACTGCATTGAAAGCTATAGGAAAATGTCCTTACTTCTCACTTGATTTATCAGCTCAGTAAATGATTTCCTAATAAGTTTATGGTCCCAGTCTCTAGTTTCCTTCTTCAATACAACATGATGTAAATTTTTTAAATGATGGTCCCATTTAGAGGACTATAGCCCTGGGTATGAATTGGGGCGTGGCTACAGTGTGACTGACAGACTACCACACAAACAGGTAAAGCAAAGAGCTTGTAAGATCCACCCCTCACTCCTCCTCAGCTCCAATTTCTTCTCCAAAGTGTTTCTACTGTTTTTTTTAAAAAAACAATAATATGGCAAAAAATGGATGATAAAAACAACAGTTTACAAACCAATGGGTGATGACGGAAGTTCAACACTTTAAGGTCTATCCTTGAGTCTTTATTAGAGGTATTCCCTTTAGCAGTTTCAGAAATATTGCATTCCATAATAATACCAATACTGGCAAAACCTGGCTTTAACTGAAATTTTGAGCCTAATTTGAAGAAATGTTCTGTTGGGATTTCACATTAATGAGATGAGATGGATGTATGTATGTGCATATGCACGGCCCCAGCTATGATCAGTGCTGAGGCATAACATATCAGTGCTCCTGGAGAGATTTTGACCCATGTCCTGGGTCTGAGGAAAGTTCAAGAGGTATTTCTTTATTATTTCTTAACCAAATTCCTTACCCTGCACAGTTACAATATATTATTAAGCTGTACTCTCAGCCTTCCATTTTAGTCTTTCACTACTCTGAAAATGGGAATTGAATATTTGTTTGATAATAATATAAACAGATAAAACAGCGGAATGTGGCTGTCTAGTGACAACTTCAATTGGCAGTGACAGATTATTAAAACATATTATTTAAAACAATATACCCCTCAGGTTTAGAAAACAATAGGGTGGCATTAATGAATGGCTGGGTTTCTTCCAAGTTTTATTATTAAACTTCAAAGTAACTGAGCCAGTTTACAGCCCAAGATCTTCACATGGCGCCTGTTGGGTTTTTTAGGGATGTTTTACATTCAAAGTGACAAAAATTTCTGACTATCTTTGTTGATAAACCATGTTTTTCTCAGAAACACAGAAAACGTTTTTTTTTAGTATTGATAGATGTACTCAGTAAGACATTTTATATGTGTCTTTTGACATGTTATTGTGCTTTAATTTATACAAATTGTGTTTTCTTCTGTCTAATCTGGATTTTACATGTATACTTTTGGAATTTTAAAAGTTCTTCTTCCATTCTTTTTTTTTGTCTTTACCCTCCTGTTCAACTCTGACTTTTGTCTTTACTCTCTCCAGGTTCTTTTATTCTGTGTTAAATAGCCATCAGACAAACCTGTGTCACCATGGGCCAGTAAAGGAATGAAGACATTACCAGCAGCAGGAGTGGACCGATGAATGAAAACAAGCAGAAGACCTTTGACTCCTCATGGATTAAAAATGGCAGTTGGGCAGAAACGGGAAAGGAGTTGTTTTTGCTCTCTGGGAATTCTGGGAATTTAAAAACCATTTTTGAGTGAAGGAGGACTGCATAGACTGGACAAGCAGGGTGTCTTATTTCAAGCCAATTAACATGGGGCAGTGAAAATGGAATAAAGTGTGAATGGGAGATGTTCCTGAAGAAAAAAGAAAAAGTGATTATTGAATAAAATTTGATTCAAGGATGGAGCAAGATTTTACACAATAGGACCAAGTAGGATTTCTCTGAAATAGTAGAAAATAGACCCTGGACTAACATTAGCCAGTTCTGGCCAACTCCTAACACCCTGTTCAACTTCAACATTAAATCACAAGTAAACTTTAGCAGCCCGTTACTGTAAACTTCCTCATAACTCATTGTCTTGAATGGACATCTGACTCATCCCAAGCTAGAAGCTGGCGTTTCCCTTCAGCTTCAAACTGTAACCTCATCTCTAGGTCTGTATCCTGCTGTAGCATCACAAAAAAAAAAAACTTAAAACATGGCTGCTACAGGAAGGAAGCACTTGGTGAGAGACTTTAACCATTTCATCACATGTTACCTGTGTCGAGGTTACCTGATTAAACCGACCACGGTCACCGAGTGCCTGCACACCTGTGAGTGATACAACAGACACACACACATCATATATTTATTTGTTGCTTAAGGTGACAGAGATAGTTTGTTGTCATCTGGTTTGCCAGAGTGATTTTTGTGAATACATCATGTCCTTGATTCAATCGACTAACCCAGAAGAAATATTAAATAGTAATCTCATGGGTCAGACCAAGATCTTTTACCATCAGCACATAGTGAGTTAAACGTGTGGTCTTCATGTCATGTTTTATTTGACCACTTGTCAAAAATCATAAGCCCACAAATATTCACTTTCCAATAATATTTCACAAAAAGCGGCAGGTACATTTTAGGCATTTTTCACAACGCAATTTTTACTCATGAAATGACTGAAGATCAGTATATTATCAACATAATTTACATTTTCAGTTTTTTTGAATGATTGTTTTGTTTCTGCTCTAAGGCTAATTCACATCATATTCTTCTGAGCATTTAATTTTTATAATTGAAACGCTCAGATGCCCAAAAATAATGGTGTAAAAAAGCTTTACTACTTAGCCTTTTTTAAGACAAAAAAAAAAAAAAAAAAAATGCAGTTATCCATCTTGTGTTACCAAATTTCTGAGATTTCATGCATGTGGAGACTGGAACTATGCTAACTAGTTTCTGGGTGATGTATTTAGCACTTTAGAAAGTAAGCTAGCCAGATAATCCGCTAATATTGGAGGTAAATGCCTTAGGCCTACTGTAGCAAGCTAACCTAGCACCATGTGAGTCATTCATTTTTTTGTTTAGGGCTAGAATGGGAAGTGGTCACAGTTTTTTGAAAAACATCTGCCTCTGGAGTTACTAATATAAGCCCAATAGAAAATGTTGTTGTTTTTTCTGCAGTCTGTAAGAGCTGTATTGTGCAGCACTTTGAGGAGAGTAATGACTGTCCTAAATGTGGCATTCAGGTCCATGAGACCAATCCACTGGAGATGCTCAGGTAGGACACACTTCCTCTTCTTGTTTGTTTTCACTTTTATTTGTCTGAGCTTCTTTTTTTTCTGCTTTGGCTTCTCGCAATTTCTTACTCACCTCTTATATAGAAACTGTTTTGTTTTTGAGGTTTTAAGGAGGACATTTTCCAGGATGTTGAATGCCACAAAATCAATTCCATTCACCCCAACCACCACCTCCTCCTCTTAACCTGCCACCAACTTTAATTGTTTTTCCATCTCCTCCCTCTTCCGCCCTTTGTCATCTTTCTCTCTTCTCGCCTCCATCTCGCCGTCTCCTCTCTCCTTTTTCTCAGGTTGGACAACACCCTGGAGGAGATCATATTCAAGCTTGTGCCTGGACTCAGAGAAAGTGAGTCCCCCTAATGGAGTCATCCAAATGTCTTCTCAGTATTTATTAAAACTTTCAAACAATCGATTGACACATACACCTATGATGAATTTAGAAATGTGGCTTGCTGAGGAGAGTTTTTTTGAAGCTGTGGTTTTATAGAAAAACCGTCATAGTATGTTGTTGCTCACCAGTGAACAATACCTTATGAGTAAGCAAGAACATCATCACAACTCATTGGTAACATCCTCAGTGTCAAACACCATTGTCACGAATGTTTTAGTAATAATTTAGCAGAACCCTAGTAACCATCTGCTAATATCATAACAACAAACCAGAATATATGATAAACCACCTCGTAATGTAAGGGGCAACAAGTTATTCAGCTACCATCTCTTAGCAGCTACCTGGTAATAACTCAGCAGTCACATGTAAATTATTGAAATACATGGTCTTTGTTTTCATGACTCTAGTTCCTAATCCTTTATATTTTTATAGCTATTGCAACTTTCATAAATAATAACAGTAACACACATTTAGACCTATATGAATGAAGAGCATCCATGTAACCAAGTCAGTGCCAACCTCTCCAGCAGAATCAGAATCAGTTTAACCAGTCATCTCATAAAATGGGAGGGACTTCCTTTTGACATGATCAAGGTATTTGTTCGTCAGAGTCACATTATTTTTGGAGAGGTTGATGGTCAAGACTTTAAAATAAGATGAAGATGTACAGCCTGCTCTTGGCAGCAGGTGCCAAGAGCCCCTGCCACTTTCAACGAATGCTCTGATGGCACTATAATTTTATGACTCTATAACTTCACCTCCACTGATGCGACCCTCTGGCAGCTGAGAGATGGAACAAACATCATATATTATTTTGTTGGTTACACAACTGAACCAAGTGGTGTAAAACTCAGCCTCGTATGAGTTCTGCTTTATAGTTTTTTTATAATATATATTTATAATTTTTTTTTTCTTTTAACTTTGCAGACATGCATTACATCCAGAGTGTTTCTTTGCGCTTAAAGTCTAGCTTTCTTTGCATTTGATTGCCCATCGTTTAGCATAAATTGTATTCAGTATGAAAACAATACTTCAGCTTGAACTAACATGATATCTTGTCTGAGTGCTTTTTGGTATAAAATGAACATTGAGACAAAAACAACATGCTTTTAAAGACAATATTGTATAATTTGTATCTGTGGTAGAATTAGTGCAGGCGGATTATATTAGCAAACAGATCAGATGAATCAGTTATGGCAGGGCAGCCTTTTACCTGAAGACAGGCGTAACTGTAGCCTGTTTGATAAGTGTAGGTCTCCTTTTTATGACCATGTAAAGAAGTAAAGGAGACCATGTAAATGTAAAGGAGCCTGTATTTACCAACATAAAATTATTCAATGACACCCCAAAGAACTTCACACACACACAAATTTCACAGTAAATTAAATGACAATCACTTAATTATCTAAAGCAGAATCACTTCGCCCTTTCTTCTTTATAGAAATTGAATCTACATGAATACTTTTTAAAACTCTATTTTACTTTCATCTGTTGTTCATGTGGATTAGAAGAGGAACAGCAAGAGCTTGAGTTCTGGAGGAAGAACCAGCCCAAAGAAAATGGCCAAGGTAAGCTATTAGTTGCCAGCCTGTGAATACAGTATGAGCTGCATTTTTATGAACCTGTGGAAATTAAACAACTTCACCTTTTCTCCCCATAAATATCTTATTTTTTTTCCCTTCTGATTCTCATAAAGAAAAAAAAATCAATAGATAAGCTGAGTTTTTCCATTAACATTTCTTTCATCAGCATGCGATTATTCATCACATTTTGAGGTTGTTCATGTGAAACTGGGGCAGAGCTGATTGTAGGGAATTTCCTGTTCATACATTCATGCTCTGGTGCAAACAGGGCTTGTACTCTTCCTCATAGGGGTCAATAATTCAGTCTAATTAACACTAGTAACCTTTTTTTTTTTAGGTTCGGAAAGGCTGTAATTGATATTTTGTAATTGAGCTTGCTGAAATTGTTTCAAACAGCAGAAAACCTGAGGTGCCAGAGGTTTGGGCTGCCTGACGTTGGAGGTGATGGTGGTAATGGTGGTGGCAATGATGGTGATGGAGGCACCAATGACGATTACCACAGGAGTGATCCTCAGATAGCCATCTGTCTGGACTGCCTACGTAACACAGGACAGTCAGGGGAGAGCACTGTCACGGTGTGTGTCTTGAATTAATAACAATAATAATAATAATGATGTCTTTATCATCAAGAAGGGGAAGTACTGATGAAAATGAAAAATGGCCTCATAGGTTTCTGTTCTTTTTAGGAAAAGTGACATTGGGCCACAGTTGAGTTTGTTAACAGTTAGTTAACCCTAGAGACAAAGAAACATTTACACTTACATTCATGCCCATATACAATTTAGACTCACCAGTAACCGTAGTGTCTTAAAGTGTCTTGAAATACTCAATATCATATCCTCTACATATTATAATTTTTTGGATCAATATTTGTCTTTTAGCTGCTCCTCTCTTTAAATCAGGATGTAATAGAATTTGTCTCTCACCCAATTAGGATTTAATGAAGAGGTTCATCCGCTGCTCCAGTCGCGTCACCGTGGGAACAATTAAGAAGTTTCTCAGTCTTAAACTAAAGCTGCCCAGTTCTTATGAGGTAAGAAGCAATTACCTTTTAAAGGAGCTTTTTGCAGGTTTTGCCTCAGCTACAAAGCCACTGTTTGTTAGCTTAACATAACAACAAAAGATAGATAGATAGATGTACTTTATTGATCCCAAACTGGGAAATTCTCAGTAACAATGACAACAGTAATAATAACAACAGCAACAATACTACTGCTACTATTACTACTACTACTACTACTACTAATAGTAATAATAATAATTATTATTATTATTATAATTATTATCATTATGTGTAACTTGCATATAGCACAGCAATGCAACTTTCCATTAACTGACTATAGGGTACAACATGTTAATCAGTCAGTTGAATGAGATAGAGTTTCAAGAAAACTTGGAAAAAGTAGAACTTCTACAAAGATTTAAACCAATGAGACTCACCTGTTCAAGGTTGAAATATAGACTATGACTTTATTACAGATTGGAAACTTCTGTTCTGGCCTCACAGGGCTTACAGTGACTTACTGATAATGCTACGATATATGGATAAAATTGTATTATATATGATAATATTTAGAATAATTTAGCTATTTTAACAGCTTTTACAGTTTCAAGAAAAGAAATTAATCAAATTTATAAAAGAACAACAGAATTTCCTGTAAATTTCTGGTAAATGTATTGCAAAAATGAAAGACATCAGACAGACAAAAAGAAAGACATCTGTGTGAAGTTAGAGCTTGATCTCTCAAAGAGGAAGTCAAACTGTGGTCAGCTCTGAAAGCAGTGTGTGTGGGGCCAGATGCTCATTAATAATCTATTACCATTATCAGCAGTTAGGCTTTATCAGAGCATAAAGCTACTTGCTTCTACAGTACATTGGCTGTAGACTGAGCTGAAAGTAGTGCTAACACACTGACACGGTGCAGCCTCCCACTCACTGTAGCAATGAACTTCTCGTCTTACTTCATGTTGCGCATCTGGACTTGGACCCTCTTTATTTTTTGTTTCCTCTGACAGCAGCACACTGACATTATTGTGAAACATTATTTACATTTAACTTATTTCTGATTATGTTTTTGTTTTGGCTGTGCCCAGCTGGATGTGCTGTGTAATGGAGAAATCATGGGCAGAGACCACACTCTGGAGTTCATCTACATGACCCGATGGAGACTACATGGAGAGAATGTAAGGCTGTCTCCCTCACTTCCTGTTTGTGTGTGCATGTTTGCGTGCTAATGTGTCAATGCACTGGTGCAGAAAATTATCGTCATTTGTTGCTACATGCTGCAACCCCTTGTACTATTGGGGCATCACATCCTCAAAGAGAGACTTTTATTTTATGCTTTTAATTTAAGGGTTAATGTGAGGCTCCAGTAAACATGGGGCTTGGGCTAGACCGGGGGAAGTTTCAGGATGATTGGTTTGGGTAAGAATGAAAGTAAATAAACAGAACGTTCTCAGAATTAGTTTAGCTCTGTGTGTGTGTGAATGTGAAAACTAGTCCTGGTTGAATGGCTTCTCTATTCAGCATTCAGCAAAAAGTTTTTATTCAACAAAAGTTTCTGTTCCAAGAATCTTTCGTGACTCAAACTCGATGAAAAAAGGAATTCTGACGTCAAACTAGTTGAAAAGAAACTTTCCACCATATAGTTTTGTGTCATTGTCAATTTATACTTATAACATAATCAGTAAGTCTAGAGCCAGTAAGATTTTTCTTTTACTGTAGCTTCACCTACACCAGTTAATATGTAAATCACTTATGTAAAAACTTAATTTTACTTTCACATAGTACAAAGCCTTAAGCTTCCATTGTGATTGATTTTTTATGCCACTGTTAACACTGTACAATCAGAAGGTCACAAAGAAAGAACCAAAGTAAATGTGAACAGATTTTTGTGTCAATGTCCCTGAGGGATTTTTTTTTTTTTTATATATATATGTTTATTAAATTTATAAAACAGGAACACATGACAAAAACAAACAAACAGACGTTTGGCTCACACACAAATTTAAATTTAAATTTATACAGGTGAGAGATTCAGGAGTTATCCTATATAAATAAAATAAGCAAGTAGAATAAACCAAGTGTACACTGCCATGCATGATACATTCACGTAATCAAAGAAAGGTACACAGAAACAAAAACATGTCAATTAAACGGTCATTTATGAGGCAGAGCATTCTCAGCAATGATATAAACCCTCTTGCAAGAATGGTAAAAATATTTAAACCAATATATGACAGAAAGAGTTCCTATGTTTTATGAAAAACATCATCTTTGCTGTGTAGTTTACATGTCAGATAGTCCAAAGCAAAATATTCGAGTGTCACCCTTTGCCATTGAACTTTGGATGGAACTTTACCCATTATCCAATTTAAGAGAATACACTTTCTAGCAAAAAAAGTAAGTGGTGAGGTAAGTTGGTGAAGTTTTCTTTTAAATTTGCCAGTGATGGACAAATCAGATATGCCAAGTAGTAGATATAAGGGATCATTATTTCTATTAGTATAGAATCTTATTAATTTCCTGCCCAGTGACCTGCCAAAACTGCTGTACTTTTCTAAACTACCACAAACAATATGTAAGACTACCAGTTTCTATTTTGCACTTGGGGCACAGTGGAGATGAATTAGGGTTGAATTCATGATGGTGAGAGGGAGATATATGGGCCCTGTGTGGGAGCTTCAGTTGCCTGGCTCTCACACGGTTACAAACACCCTGGGGGAATTTTAGAAACTTGAACAAGGCTCCCATTTATTTATATGCCTCATAACATAACTAAGATTCTATTTAATGAGAGAACAGAGCACATGTGAAACAACGGAACAGATTCTAACAGATTTTTTTCACTTTAAACATATTCAGGCAAATATATAATATAATATCATATCATATATAAAGTCAGCATGGCGGCATAGTGGTTAGCGCTGTTGCCCCACAGAAGAAGGTCGCGGTCCCGGCCTGGGGCCTTCCTGTGTGGTGTTTGCATTTTCTCCCCGTGCCTGCGTAGGTTTCCTCCAGGTACTCCAGTTTCCTGCCACCGTCCAAAGACATCATATTTAGGTTAATTGGTGACTCTAAATTGTCCGTAGGTCTGAGTGTGAGTGTGAGTGGTTGTTTGTCTCTCTCTGACTCTGTATGTTGGCCCTGCGATGGACTGGTGACCTGTCCAGGGTGTAAACCCGCCCTTACCCAGTGTGAGCTCGGATTGGCTCCACCTTCCCCAGTCACCATGAAAATTGATAAGCGGTAGAAGATGAATGAATGAATATTTGACAGCATTTACTCCTAATCCCAAACTGGCCTATATGCCCTCACTTTATGCAAATGTCTAAAAAAAGTGATGAAAATACAAGAAATCACACACACACAGCAGTTTAGTCCTATTTAATCTGAAATGTGCTGACACTGTCAACCTCAGGCTTCAGGGTCATCGCCCTGTGGTTCAGTGGGCCAGTGTGTGTTTGTGTGTGAATGAGTTCATGATCTTGAGCTATAGTGGTATTGCCTACTTGTTTGTGCCAACATATGCCTTCCTGAACTAGGTGCCTGAATGTTGATCTGTATATCTGCGCGTGGATATTCACGTGAATGATTAGCCAGTGAAAGGTCCAGTCCTCAAGTGGCCATAACTGAGGAGCGCAGACAGCTGGCACCGCAGGACAGGGCATCACATACCAGGGCAGTAGGAGGAGAGGATGGGAGAAGGAGGGAAGAAAGACGAGTAGTTTGTAGCTTCTCAGTTGCAGCTGTGCTCTCATGTCATAATATATTTTCAACAGAGTAACCTTCCTCCACAAAAAAAAGAAAATAGAGTTTCTTTTTTTTCCCTTTGGCTTTTTGCAATGTACTTCATTGTGCGTGAAAAAAAAAACATAACTGCATTTATAATTCATTCATCTTATACCACTTTTCCGTTCCCGGGTCCCAGGAGATGCTGGAGGCAATTCCAGCTCACATTGGGCGAAGGCAGGATAAACCCTGGACAGGTCGCCAGTCCATACAGGGACAGACAAAGATGAACAACCACTTACACTCAGACCTACGGGCAATTTGGGGCACCAATTTACCTGAACCTGGATGTCTTTGGAAGGTGGGTGGAAACCCACACAGGCATGGGGAGAATGTGCAAATTTCACAAAGAAAGGCCCCAGGCCCAGGAACCAAACCCACAACCTTCTTGTTGTGGGGCAACAGCGCTAACCACTATGCCACCATGCTACCTGCATTTAGAATTATCATTCCCAATTATAATTCAAGCATACCTCAAAAAACTAAACAAAAACTACACAACTTTAGAACAAAAGTCAGCATTTATTTAAATTTTTAGTTAAATGATGCCCCAGTGTGACATTAAAAAGAAAGGAGGTGAATGGGCAGGAAAACAATGAGCAAATGGATGCCTGTTTTCTGACATTGTTTGACTTTATTCATCAGGTTTGACTTGACATCTTTCTTATGTATTAATGAGCTGCAGATTATATGTGTAGATCAGACAGACTGTCAAAATTGTAGTCTCATGTAATTTTCAATCTGGGCACTTTATATCATTGTATAAATTGTGGACACAAATTATGTAAATGTTAAATCATAGAAGGGCAGTGCGGCAGCATAGTGGTTAGCACTGTTGCCCCACAATAAGACGGTTGCAAGTTCAGTTCCCGGGCCCTTTCTGTGTGGAGTTTGTATGTTCTCCCTGTGCATGCCTGGGTTTCCTCCCACCATCCAAAGACATCATGTTTGGCTTAATTGGTGACTCTAAATTTCCTGTAGGTTTGAGTGTGAGTGGTTGTTTGTCCCCATCTGACTCTGTATGTTGGCCCTGTGATGGACTGGCAACCTGTCCAGGGTGTAACCCAAAGTGAGCTGGGATTGGCTCCAGCTTCCCCATGACCATGAAACAGATAAGCGGTTGAAGATGAATGAATGAATAAACTGCAGAACAATAAAACAAAGTGCATAAAGTGCCACATTGAATTTAAATGAAAACTGAATTTAAATCCTTTCAATCTAAAATTGAATGGGTGAGGAGAAATGCTCTTAGTTTAATGTATATTTATGTTACCTACTACTCCACTCCAAACACCACTGAGATGATCCACAGCAACAAAAACAAGCAGTCAGAATTATTTGTATCCAGGCTGGTCAGTCAGAAGTTTAAACACCCAGAAATAAGTTTTGAATCCTATTTGAACCCAGTCTAGACAAGGACAAAGTAAGAGGAGAAGTAACAGACAGGGTGAGAGAGGTGTGAGGCACGAGATCCAGGAATGGAGATGGAAGAGTGAGAGAAAAAGATACAAGTCAGTTTTTTCCTTTTTAAAATGATCATTACTTTTACAAATTAACATCATAGATGTTACGTAATGAACATAGTCTGGACCCAAGAGCGGACACAGGAGGCTCAGAGAACGGTAAACCAAAACTTTACTAACAAAGTAGCAAACAAACCGGAGGGTTGGATGGGGCGGTTGCTGAGCCTTTAGGAAAGTAAACAACAGAAGAAAAAGGAGAACCAAAAAGCACTGGAATCTCCAGGGGCAAAATACTATACGAAAGTTTCAACAGAAAATAACTAGCAACGTTAGGATGAGTACAGAAAGTCATAAACAGAAAATCATTAACCACGTAAGGATGACTACTGAAAGTAAACAACAGAAAATCACTATAAATACTAGGAAATGCAGGAACAAAGTAACAACGAAAAGTCACTAGTTCAAAACTAGGAACGCAAATGGAAAGAGAAACTCTGGAGGTCATGCAATACAATCCGAGGAGCTGACAACGAGAAGCAGGACTTGGAACAAGACGTTTTGGCAATGAGTAGAGTAGAGACTGAGACTTAAATACTGGCGTAATTAGGCTCAGCTCGCCTGCACCGCTTCCAGCCCTGAAACAGAAACGAAAAGATGAAAACACAGGAAACAGAATATAACTGAATTTCAAAATAAGAGCAAAAACCGGAACCATGACAATAGACACCACAAAAGTCCAAAAAAGCTGCATTAAACCATATAAGATTGTGCACGTTTACTTAATACAATAACAGCTGTGTAAATGTTAGAACACAAGACCAACATATCAAGCACAACATAAATAAATGTTGTTTGTTATTAAATTACATGAATTATAGAAACACAATGCACCAAATAACATAATAGTGAAATACATTTTTAAACACAATATTCAGGTAAAAGAGGAACAAAATGCTATGAGATGGCTGGTCCAGATGTAATTGACTTGGGGTAGTGATTGCTTTGTTGTGACATTACAAAGTTCCAGTAGTTCTCACAGCAGGTTTTAAGGTTAAGTTTCTGAATACCGACAGTAAGCATTTCTCTGTGGACCTCTGATACTTTGACTGGATTAATATACAGCCTAGACCTGATTTATAATCAAAGGCTACATGGAGGTCTACCTTTATTGACTATGGGATCTTTAACCATAGTGGTAGATAAATAGAGGCAGGTGATGATAAAGATGATATAAATTTCTGATGTGAATTGTATCCAGAGATAAAGTGTCAAACCCTTATTATGTAAAGCCTCATGGTCACTGAGAGTCTATTTGGACAGAGCTCAGCTCAGATCTGACAGTCCCACTGCCTTTATTCTGCTCAGACCAAGGTCTGACCTCACAGATTACTTTACAAGGACTAGTCAAATCATTTTAAATTCTATAAATCATAAAATGTATTCCTGAGATCAGCCAAAGCCATAAATTGCAGTCGTTCCATCAATGGATACATCTCATTAACTCGAATCAGCTTCAGGCATTTGGCACCATTAATTCACAAGCAGCAAAGCTCCTGGCTCCAGTGGTGGAACACAACTTAAGACTGAAACCCAAAACTTTTTCCTAAACACCTTCAAGCAAGTGCTCCATTCAGAGAAAGAAGAACTTTTGTTTTTCCATTTTTAGAGAGTCCTTGCTTGTCTGATTCAAGGATCTAAGAGCAGAAGGTGTCTTAATGCTGCACAGATTGTTGAATCCCTTGAGGGTTTCAATTTTTGATTTGTGTTATTAGGCTGTTTAAATTACATTTGCGTTCTCAAGAGGATTTAGCAGAGTCTGTCCAACACAAAAACTCTCAAGGGTAAGCACTGGTACATCTTTTAGAAGAAAGATATTAATTGGAGAGTGGGGGTTTCATACATTTTAACTTGCTCAGGAAACATTGTTTGGCCTTAAAAAAGTCACCACGTCCCCATTATAGAGTAGAAAGGTTTCCCAAAAGTTTCCACACTGGACTGCTGTGTTACTTGTATAAAGTTTTTGTACTTTGTACTGTTGAGATAATGAATTATTTAAAAGGTTTGTGTGTTAGATCAGATATTATAAACCGACAAAACACTCAAACTCTATACAGTCATCACCTATCAAATCATGTTGTGCTAGACAACAGCCTCCAAACCACACAATAAAAGACAGACAGATTTTCTCATTAAGATTTTCAGTTTCCAATATTCTGATCTTCTGCAACTGTGGAAAAAGTTTGATTAGATTTTGCCACAAAAACAACTAACTTAGGGTCTATAAAAATGGTTGTTGATTAACAGCAGTGTTTCCTCTCAAAGTTATAAACTTTGTCAACATCCAGGAATGACAAGTTATGTAAGCTGTAGTTTCTTAAATGATCACAGGAAACTTGCACCCAAAGTGAGTCAGTCCCCTCTTTTTGGAGAAAAAAAGAAATAATATTTGCCTTCCCAGTCAGTAGATCAAGTTCATCTTTTGAGCATGTCATCCAGATGAATGTGGCTGATAAGCCTAAAATGTATCTCCCAACTGAATTTGACAGAAGTTCATAAAGGCATGATTGCAGGGCTTTTTAAGTGCAGTAGTGTGTGTGTTTGCATCTGAGGACGTAAGTGCTGTACTGTCCACATCGCTGTGAAATCTGGTTTTGAAAGTCAGTCCCCCATCCTCCCACGAGTTTTCCATCAGGGTCACTACTAAGCCAAACTTTCTACTTAACCAGCACTGTGGCTCGGTGGTTTCAAACACAGCTCCAAGTTTTCATGAAATTCAAATATTCAGTATCCCCTGAGGTTGAATCTATTGATTCATGTCTTCATTCAAATCAACTATTAGCTTTATACCACAGATCCCATAGACACTGGACATGTGAAACCACCTACATTGTGACTTTAAGCTGTACCAAATAGCATCTGACAACAAATTCAGTCTTCTCTTTATTTTCCTTGAAGAGTTCTGCTTATGCTGCACGTTAAAGCGATTCTACATTTCAGTTTATTTTACACCAGCATAAAATACATTTAAACAAGCTGACAGCTGCACTGAGCGTATGTTGGCCCAATATAATTAAAGTCTGTGAAGACAGAAATGCTGAGTGAATGAGTGTCAGAAATGCAGATAGAGAGGCACAGTGACAGACTGGTTAGATTGGGTTCACTGTTCTTTTTTTTCTCTCTCTCTCTTTTTTTCTTTTTCACTGAGACATGATGCAGCAAAATGCAGAAAGGCGGAGTAGATGACAGCAGCTGTACTTTGCTGCACCAGCAACCTCAAGCTGCCAGAAACAGGAGACAGATTCCAAAAACAGGAGACACACTTTTCACTTTACTGTTTCTCTGATAAAAACACTTGCCTTTTTCTTTTTTGAATTTTTTATGAAAAGGGCAGCTTTGACCGATTCAAACAGGTTCTACAGACAAAAGGGGGAAAGAATGTACCAAACCAAACACTTGCCATGAAGCTGATACAGATGATGTCATCAGATGATGACTTCAACATCACATGAATTGTTTGTTTCATTGATCCTGACATCATGCAAAACATACCTAGACTGTTGGTGTAAACAAATTGATGAAAAACTCTAAAAGTCCAAAATTTTCATGATTAGAGTTGCCGAGTTTTCTATTTGTTTTATACTGTGCTGAACATAGACGATTTATTATTAATTTGAATTAGAAATAATTATTCCCTTGTTTGCAACATGCAATACCTTTTGTTTCCCATGTATTTCAGTGGCAAAGGAAAGCATTCTGGTGGAGCAGTGCTACAACGTGTGTATTGTTGTGCAGGCTAATGTCAAAAGATTTGAGGCATTGTGTAGATAAAACTTCACTGGGCACCTGTAAAAAAAAAAAAAAGTACAACAAATATGGAATCAGTGAACATGTAGTTGATATTATGCATTTGATTTAATACTAATATTTAATGTCCTGTCCAGTTCGTATTATGTTCCCACTAGAATCTTTCAGTTGTCTATGAGCCTGGCAGGCAGGTGTGTCTCTAATGAGTGGTGCGTCTGTTGATCTGCTGCTGCAAGCTCTGTTTCTCTGTTCATTTTCTCCACAATTTAAATTGATTTAAGATTTATTTTGACCCCATGAGTAGCTGCTAAAATGGCCAAAACAGATACTTATATTTTTCATGTATGTCACATATATCAGATTCAGCTTGTAAACTTAGCCTGTAGTGGAAAGTGCTGCCTTTATGTATTTGTGCTTGTAAGATTTCAAAATAACAATCAGCAGTGTCTTTGTATAAAGCGCCGTTTTGCAGCTGCGCTTTACGCAAAGCTTTATACACACTTGTCCATGGCGTTATCTTTGTCCACACATCAGCTTTACATGGTTTGCGTCTGACAGATGACACATTGGCTCCACTTCACACTGATAAAGTGGAGCCAATAATTTAACTTTTATCTCAACACTGGATTTTTTTTTTTTTTTTTTTTTTTTTTCATTTTCTTTCAGTTTAGATCATTTCTGTTGTGAAGTTTTGCTCAGTAGAAATAAAAATTGACAACTTGACACTGAGGCTTGGGTAGCTTAATTATTTGTCCTTTGGGTTAATTGAAACCTGTTGCCAGGACTGCTCGCACATCTGTACTGATCTAATTCACACATTTCACTATTTCTCTACTTCTGTGGCGCATTTCTTCTTTGCTCTGCCACAGAAGAAGGAACCTAACTTTTTTCAAATCATTAAGACACTCCAAACCATCGGTTGGTCAGTATCCAGGATGTATAAAGTCAACTCATTTTTCATTTTCACGGGTTTCTCATTTTTGTTCAGAAGGAATTGTCATCGCAATAATCACAATCAAGAGAGCAACAAGTAACTTCTATTAAAAAGTTTCCAAAAGAAGGCATCTGGTTTCATATTTGATAAGTTTGCTTTAAAGGACCTATGTGTGTTTCAGTTTAGCTGCATAGCCAGCTTTAGCATTAACAGATGTTAAATTAGCATTTAGAGGAACATTGCAAGTTCAGCATCAAATTAGCAGTTAGCATGTTATGCTATGTCGATATTATCACTTTTTTACTTTCAAATTTTGGGGGCTTTTTCAGCCTTTATTTAATTTAGTAAGTGGCACAGAGGCTGACAGGAAACAATGAGAGAGTGAACGGCATGACTTGCGGTATAGGTCCCAGCCTGGAATCAAACGTGGGACGCTGCGATAACCTGCCATGAGTGCTAACCACTCAACCATCCGAGGCGTCCATCTCTCTGTTCGTGACTAATTGTGTCCTCCAGTCTGCCCTGAAGATGTAGCTGCTCAGAGGATTCATTATAACAATTTGCATCATAAAGACAGTTACAGCCAAAGCTCTCGTCATCTGCACCTGCTCTCGACAAGAAACCACATTTGACCTCAGAGAAAAATGACAACTAGCCCCTTTGAGTGCAACACTTCCACACACTCGATGCTTTGTATTTTCATTGATATGCTGAAATTCAGGCCAGCTGAGTTTTTCCAAACAGGGCATTTATAGCGATTTGGAAATGAGCTTTTCACTGGAGTTTCCGCAGAGTGGGCAGCAGCAGCCAGTCCTCTACTGTTTTTGTTCTCTTATGGTCCTTCTGTATTAGACACTTGGACCCCATCCCAGCAGAACAGAGCCAGGTGGATCCTAAACAGTTTAATGGAAACAGGTTTACACTCTTTTTTACCTCTGATCCAGGAAACCTGCAGTCTGAAGTCGGAGTAATGGGAGCTGCCTCAGTCCTTCTTTCTGTTTCTGCAAGAAAAACCAGGGTCACCTGAGAGTCAGGAGTTAAAAATATGTGTCTGGCTTAGTATGACCGCAAATCTAACTACTAATTTATCCTCCACACTTTCATAGCCTCACAAACGTTTCTCAGTTTCATTAAATGTATTTGACCAGCATTTGGCCTAAAAGACTCTGAAGAGGCAAGTGAGTGGGAGAAAAATCCAATATTCATCTCTTTTGAGGCTTTATCTCTCAGTTGCTCCTGCACAGTGTGATTCAATATGTTCACAGGTTCATTATATGAAGATTTAGGTCTAAACTGGGCTTGATATGACCAAATATGACATTATAGAGGACTGAGTCCCAGAGATGTATAGTTTAATCATCAGAATTTTATTCATTCATCAGCAATCAGCCAACAAATGTCATTTATTTTTCTGCCCCATCTACATTACTGAAATGTAGACTTGATTGATGTGTGAAAGTGTGTATCTGTTGTTGTACTTGAAAATACATGTCGATGATGTTGGAACAGCTGTCTCAAAGCCTGTTCAGTCCAGTTCAGTTGTAGTGGCTTTTGTCATGTTGTAAAGATTATTTATGTCTCTTATTTCTCTCTTTTCTCTGTCACTCCCACAGACGTATCCCATGGTTCTTGAGTACCGGCCACGTATCGACTTTGGCTGAAAAGGCTGCAAGAAGAGAACCACACACACACACACACACACACACACACACACACACCAGGGTACACTTACACATACATATGTTTGCACGTGCACACCAATACAAATAATCCCATACACAGACACTCACAATGTGCAGAGACAGAGATATTTAAATGTATTTTTGTACAGCCAATGGTGAAGTGAATACGTTGTTATGGTAAAGAGGTTTTATGCTACATAGAATAATATATACTATAATATATGATATTTTTAAATGTATGTCCCTGTGCCTAAAAACCTGTTGAGATCAGCAATGAATTAAGACCATATCTTCACTTTGCCTGTCTAACTGTAGATTAAATGTTGATTTTCTACTGTTGATGGAAGTTTTATATCTTTTATCACATTCGCTCTGACAGTCCGAAGGCACGGCTCACAGAGCTAAACCTGTCCCTGTGTGTTCGCATTTATATCCGGTAGGCCTTTTAACTTCAGGAGAAATTATTCTAAACAGCAGATGCACAATGTTTTCATCCATTTTACTTGTAATGGAATGCACTAGCTCAATGAATAAATGAATAAGTAAATGATTACTTATTGATAAGTACAGATTGATACATTATTAATTCACTTAGCTGCCTCAATGTCCAAAAGACAACAAGCATCTGTGGCATCAATAATGATTATTCCATGTTGAAAAAAATTACTCTTTCAAAAACTACGTTTATTAACGTTTTACTTTTTATTAATTCTTGATATCTGCTGTTTGCAGCCAGGTCACAAGGTCAAACTGAAATTGTTATAAATGGTCAAAATTATGGGTTGGCTGTCCTGAGCCTGAAAAGAGGAGACAAAGAGTCTCAACTCAGGGCAAAGGCATGTAGTTAAAATTACAATGTTACATTCAACCCTTTATTTTTTAAGCATATAAAATTTAGGGTGAGTTATTGGCCTCTGAGTCTGCAGTACTTTAGTTGTTAATCAAATGTTCAATTCTTCATGGACTTCCTTGACTTAATAACCAGAGTCTGAACAAATGATTTAAGATTCTTACGAGTTCTTTTCTTTTCATCATTTTAATGTAGATCATGAACCAAAAGTAAAACCAGACATTTATTATGCAGTTAATGTTCCTCCACAGTTTCTAACATCCTTTATGGCCTTAATCCTGTGGCCATGATCCTGTACCACGTCAGGGTGGCCACACAGGTTAAAATGCCAAAACTCCAATGAGTTTTGTATATGCAGAAAAAGCTCCATGACAAGAAGTTCAGTAGCAACTGTGAGCGTCTCCTGAACACTATTCAGCCGTTGGATGGGTACTGTCTTTGGTCGAAGGAAACTTCTCACCAGCAGTGGGAGCTACTAAAGCAGCAGAGATGACTTCATGTTAGTGAACAGTTTTTACGTTCATTGTTGACTGTAGAGATTATGCCGACCTGCTAACTGCCTTGAACGTTTTCCTGGTGAACCTCAGCAGGCAGTTGATTGATACAGGGGCATCATTGACTGATTCACTTCATCTGGGTATTTTGTGCTGTAGAAGCTGGTCCATCTGTTCATTTTGCTCTCTCTCTTCCACCTGCGGACATCCAATTATTTTGACCAACCTTTTATTTTGGCACACATATCACACCACTTAGAATCCATCCACTGCTTGCATGGATAGATTCACATCCCATTCATTATTTTTTTTATTTCTTTGTTCACAATATATATTTGTATTTGAGTTCTCTCCTCTCCTGTCACTTTAACTGAGCAAGTTTTTGACTAAATATTAGTATGACAAGAGAGTAGTTCAGCTAGATGTGGTTTGAAGACCCTTACTATAAGATATCACAGTGGGACAACAAAAGCTAGAGAAGTGAGAACTGATGGCAAGAGCCACTAAACTAAAACCCAAGTTGAGGTGAAAAAGCACTCGTTGTTTAAGGTCTGGTGGGTTTGCCAAACTATTGGATAAAGTTATGGAAAAATCATGGCCATATTTCACATAACCCAGGAATCACAGCGGCACATGAATGTCCTGGACTTTCTCCAACTGTATAACTCAACAATGTCCTGCTTCATTCATTTGGGTCAGAGAAAAACATCAGGTCATTTTTCTTGCAAGAACAAGAGGTGTCTTGTTATATGGAAACAAATGATCCTCAAGGGTCCCATAATTTACAATTCTATTTTTTATTTTAACGTGTTGAGATCCATTAGAAGATATATTTGTGTTTTTAAGAAGCAAAAAGCCACCTCAGTGTAATTTTACATCTACTCTCTCACTGGATTACTAGGGACAACAGGTCAGTCAACCAATTAGGAGAGAGGAGTCATTCTTCTTGGCTGGCTGGTTTTTGAGTAATAAAAATATAGCTGAATTTGATTTTTGATCAAAGATCATATGGACATCCATTAGATTAGATGGGACCTTTAACCTATGAAAAATTTATTGCCTTTTCTCCTCATTAAGCATTAGAGTTGGAAACTATTGAAAAAAATCATGTTCCAAACTTTTGTGCAACATTCTTTATCGGTTTGTTCCAGCTCATCATTAAAATTGTATTACGTCTTGATTGAATGAAATATTGTAAAATCCAAGCTGCGATGTTTTTCATGGCTGCACCACATCCAACGCATTGTTGTCAACATTTAACTAAAATGCTGTCTGGCAGCATTTTATATCAACTATTTATATCATTACTAATATTTTAAATAAAGCTTCATTCAGTGGGACTCTAGGTATGTCTGTTATGCTCTCCTGCATTGTTCATCTGCTCATATAAAGTGTTTCAGTGTTGATAGGTCAGCAGCAGCATCACTGTGAGTCATGTGAAGAACCACAGGGACCTGTGACCTACATAACTCAGACCTGAAAAAACAACAAGCACAAGATGAACAGCTGGAAGAACGAGCCTGTGTGTGCCTCTGCATTAGGAAACGTGTTATTGTGAGCACGTGTATAAAAAAGGCACATAGGACAGGTTGTGTGTAAGAGTTAGTGAGGAATGGAAGCTATTGTGCCAATTGATGCCCCTGCTTTATTGATCCTGTCATCAGGCGTGTGTTGCGTGTGTTGGGAGTGAGAGAGGTATCACCAGTGTGTAATAAGGCACTTGAGTCATTTAAAGCTAATATTAGAATTACATTCTAAATAATTTTAATGAATAAGTGTGTGTCTGTAATTGTAGCTGATGATGATTAACACTGTTCACTCAGCTCTCTGGCTCAGTTTTGGTTGTCAGTGTTCACCGTGACAGCCCTGTCTTCTATAAATGATATTCATATGGTAATATGTGGCCTAGTTAGGGAGGAATACGATATAACTTTCAGTCCAATACATTTTTACTTATCAAATCAACTAGAAGTCTTTATAATAATCTATTGATTTATCAATCCCAATAAAAACATCTCCCACTCATCATTAAATCGTGTCACACGAAGAGGCAAAGACAGGTGTTGCCTTTAACTTTACCATTTTATTTCTCACAGCTATTTTTACTTTCACTTGGTCTCACATTGAAACATTGAAAACAAAACCAAATTTATGGTTAAAAAATGTTTAATGAGCCAGTACTCAGAGATGCCAAAAAAGCTGCTCAAAACTTTTGTTTCCATCAAATATTTGTCAAATTTCTGAAATTAAATATATTTATTTCAAATGTGGCTTTTACATCTAAATGAAGACAGTCATTGCCACGGACTGACCCCCTCCAGAAGTGGGTGTGTTGACGTGTGTGAGTTTGTTATCTGTGTCGGCAGAAAAGGTGTTAATAAGTGCTCTGAATGTTGAAATTTACGAGAAGAGATCAATGAATAATTCAGCTGAGAAAAAGTGAGAGCATCCGTCAGAATGAGTTTCAGTTCCTGTGGTTTCATTTTGTCAAACGGAAAACAATAGTATGTGGGGGGGGGGGGCTGACACACAAATTTAACATGTGCATACTATGTATTGAATGTGTGTTGGTTATGAAATGTACAAATAAAATAAAATATTAAATAAAGTAAAATAATAATTTATTGGGATTTAAAAAATAATCATGATAAAAATTATACACAGAAATTGAAACAATTTTATGCCCTATAAATGCTTTGTATACAGTAATAGGAGCATGACAAGTAAGTAATATGATATGCGCAGCCATTATCACATCATGACATTATGTCATTTTATTTCATATTATAATTTATATAAGACAATTACATACTCAGTAATTAATTAAATAAATTAATAAATTGCTAACGAGCCACCTTTCACTTCAACAAGAACAGGGGAAATACTGCGGATTGAAAACAATTTTTCTTTAAGTGTAACTATTTATATGTCTATAAAAATATGGAAAAAAAGTGAAATTGTGAAACCGTGACGTAAAGACTCAAAACTGAAAACTGAATAACCACACAATCTAATGCTTCAGTCCTGTTTGTACAGACAACCCTTTGTAACATTGAACTGAATCCTGAATCCTCCTCTGAGTCCTCCAGATCTGGACTCCTGCCAGTCTGCTGGACAGACTTACAATGTGACATCAGAGATATTGAAGGCAAGCAGGATCTGACACGAGACATAAATCTGTCTCATGCGGCTCAGGTGGGCTCACTGACAGCAGCAACAGCCTTTTATTATAAATACCCTCTCTTATAAGGACACTCCAGACTGTGACACAGCTGACTGAGAATGAAAGTTGACATCAGAGAAGTAGTTTCTATTTGTATGTTTTTGGTTCAGCATTATTTTACTGTAGTACCAGCACAGGCCTAATGTCAATGACAGTTTTCAAGTTGTCACTCTGTGTGATGCTATACATTGCCTGTGGACATCTAGAATGATGATTGCTAATGTTTGGTGACCCCCTACCTTCCTGTTAGGTGGAACTATCAGTTCAGCTATGCCTTCTGATTAGCGCTATAGTTGCTAATAAAGTACCAGCCAGATTTTATTTGTGGGTGTTCTTTGTCCTATAGAGATCTTATAGAGTTATAGAGAACCTCCTGAACTTCTCTCTGGAGATATTAGGTCTCATTTTTTATCCCTACAGTAGGAATCCAACATGCATATATATATATATATATATATATATATATATGTCAGTGTCAAATTTTTGGTAATTCCAATATCGGAATTGCCATAAATTTGACACTGATATCAGTCGTAGTGTGTATCAGTATGTATGACAGCTTCGTGGCACTACCTCATCTTGAAGCTGTCCCACCAATTGGTATCTTCACTGGATGCATATATCAGCATGTCAAAGGTCGGGCCAAGTTAAACAGCAGATGGCACGGGACGTCCTGCAGTCGGGGGGGGGGGGCTGACACTGACTCTGCTTAGACAAACAGCAGTCGACAGGATCCTGCTGCGGGGGTCTGCATGTGTGCCATAGGGCATCACAAGTGCATGTTCACACTGTGTCTGGTGGTTCACTGTACAGTGGCCAACATTGAAAGCACAATGACTACATACTGGTTGTCCCATAATCTCTGAAACTGGAGTTAAGATTTCACATCAGCAAAGAGTGTGTTTGGATTTGAACAGGTAAAAAACTTACAGCTTACATCTTCATCCTCCTCCACATGCCAGCATCTTTTGACCACTCCTGCTTCACATCTGCAGCGTTTTAATCAGTCATTTAAAAAATGGACCTGAAATTCATCATTATTCACTTCCTCATTAAAAAACCTGGATTGTCTTAAATCCTGGCCACCATCTGATTACTCTTAGTTGACAGGAAACAGCAGAGAGCATCAAGCCGGTCAGAGAAGGAAACATCAGAGAGACTCAGCCACATGTTTGAGCCTGAGTGAGACCCAGACTTAGATGAGGACTCTGTTGAGACCAGAACCAGAGACCAGGTGACGTATCAGAACAGTTAGAGCAAGTAACATTCTTTATTTGTTTATTTTGTTTGTTGCTTGTAGCCAGGAGTGGCTGACAGAGTTATAGTGATTGTGCCAATGCTAACCTTTCCCTGTGCTCACAAGATTTTAGGCTCATTTAGCCCCGCCCACTCTTCTCTCAAATTGACAGGACTGGTTTCTTAGGACATATGAATCCCTATCTGAATCAGTTCTTATGAGAGTATCATTGGTTCAGTTCAAACACTGTCATTTTATATCACTCTCTATACAAAAAACATGATATGGCTGTTAACACTTTGATTTTTATTAGAGGCATACTTTAAATTCATCCTGTAATGAAACAACATATTCTGTTTTACTTGGATAATGTCACACTTAGAACATAAGAATGACAACAGCAGTGAACTTGAACTGTAAAAACAGCTGTCATAGTCCACTCCTGGTTTTCCCCTCCACCACCCACTTTACCTGCCTGCTTACCTCTCCTAATCTGGATCATCAGACTCACCTGTTCCTCCCAGTCTCCTATTAACTAGCTCCTCCACATTCACTCTCTTCCAGATTGTCATTGCCTCATGCATTACTCTCCAGCACTCTTTTCCAGACAGACCTCCTGGTACGTGACCTGCCTTCTGCCCCTGACCATGTCTCCTCATCTCTGCCCCAGTAACCTGACCTGCCTTCTGCCCCTGACCGTGTCTCCTCATCTCTGCCCCAGTAACCTGACCTGTCTTCTGTCTCTGGACTTTGTATCTGCTTGCTCCCTGTCTGCCTGCCGCCTGCCTCTCCGGAGACTCCTGCCCCATTCAGATCTTGGACTGTGCTCGCCGAGCAGGCATCCTGATTGTTGTCTGTTTGGACTCTGGCACTTAAACTGGCACTTAAACTGGTACAGTTCAGAACTTAAAGTTCTGAACTGTACCAGTCTAGATTTGTGCTGTTCTTTGGTCCACTCTCACACCCTATACAACAGCCAAAATAGGACAAAACAAAGTGGATTAGCGATCATATACTCAATGTATAGCTCCCTTGGAGATCATGAATACAAACATTTGTGCACTGCCTGACTCTAATTCTAAAATGTTTTTGCTTTTAGTTTTTTGTCTGTTTTGCTGACCTGGTGCGTTTCCTCCTACTGGAGCTGACACTCTGCGTCTGGCAAAGTGCAGTGACGGCTGATGTTGACTCAGGGGGTCACAGAATCATAAATATTTATCTGCTTTTATTTCAATTCATTTCTATTTAATATTTGTGGATTGTGGTGGAAAGCCAAACAAAGAGAAGATGACTACATCAAACTGGTGAGGTTATATGTGTGTGTTATTTTGAGATGAGCATGTAAGTTATTTTTATAAGTGACATGACAGGAGATGATGTGTGTGTGTGTGTGTGTGTGTGTGTGTGTGTGTGTGTGTGTGTGTGTGTGTGTGTGTGTGTGTGTGTGTGTCTTTTTGAGAGAGAAATTGAGAGTGCGAGAGTGAGAACATCTTGTTGTGCGGACTCTTAGAGAGAACAAGGACACTTTGTTGGTCCTCTAGACTGATGATTTATGGTTGTGTGTTTGTGAGAGAGAGGGATAGCGAGACAGAGTGTTGGTGTGTGTGAAGATGTTTGGTCACATATGGTTCTGTGAGACAGTGTTACTGTATATGTGATGAATGTGTGTTAGCAGACCTGTGTGTGTGTGTAATACCATCTGCTTGACTTTGCACCCTTCCAGTGTATGTGTGACTTTATCTGAGACATATACGTGTGTGTGTGTGTGTGTGTGTGTGTGTGCATGTTTAAGAAAGTGTGTGAGTGAGGTGATATGTGCAGCAGCAACTCCACCAGCAGATTTCATCACTTCCTCTGTCATCACATGTTGCTCTCTCCAGCCCTTTGAAGGCAAATAGCAGCAACCACTAGACAATGAGGCTGTGATTCAATCAACCAGATGAAAACAATTTTAAAATATTGTCACCTCATAGTTTCTTAGTAGACCTCCATGTGGTCTTTGATTATAGATCAGGTCTAGGTTCTATATTAATCCAGTGAAAGTATCAACGGTCAGAAATGCTCACACCCTTTTGAGAGACTGAAGTTTAAAACCAGCTGTCAGGACTTCTGGGACTTGGTGATGTCACAACAAAGAGAACATTGCGCTCAGCCACGACATGTCCCACCCACCTGAACCTACCAGTCAATCTTGCAGGATTTGGTTGCCCTGTGTTTTTAACTGTAATCTCTATATTTATTACTGAGTGTTTTTGAGTGAGTCCATCAGAGGAAATACTCAGATCCTCTCCTCTGACTGACTGACTGACCTTATTTTTGGTTCTTTAAACCACAATGGAAACCAACAGTTCAGATACACACAGCTTGTATTCAGAAACTGAGCTGTAAGGACTTTGCGCTATATTGCACATATGGGCCATGTGGACCCACAGTTCAATCTTGCAGGATTTGGTTTCTCTGAGTGTTTACCCGAAATCTGTAATCTTTTCTATTTTATGTATTTCCTATTTTATTTTCACCCACCTGAAAATTCATATCTCTACTGGATCCTTAGTGCTGACTCTTGACATCTCACTGCCCGCTAACAAAAAAATAAATAAATAAAAGACCAACAACACATTAAATGGGAACATATGATTAGGTCAGAAATGCATGCCCCCCCTTTTTTTTTTAGTTTCTTAAAATCAAATATTTCTTTTAATGATTATAAATAAAACACTTGGGAAGTACAAAGACTAAATTTGCACTATAATATGGATGTGATGAAGTGGTTCAGCGGTGGATGAATGGAAGGCAGGCAAGACCATGTCTGACCACAAGAACCAATTTTGAAACAGCGTGTTTACTATTTTGGCAACAAATAAACAGAGTTGGATGTTTTGAGTTTGATTGCTTAGTAGCCTGTTGCAGTTTTTCTATCTTCCTAAGCCACTTCATCTCCATCAGCTTTTCATCCAAATATGTCCTCGTCAGCAGCGGCTGACAGTGATGGTAAATACTGGTTAACATCTGATGAACAGGTGGAAGAAATAAAAGAACACCTAACAATCTTGTTCAGTGCATTACGGCAGTGCTGTAATTAATCCTTGCTTGTCAAAATGGCTGAATGTAAGCATGACTAAATCTGGCTCTCCATGGTTGCCAAAAACGAGTCACACTTGATGATGGATGATGCACCAGAATCGGTTGCAGCATACTTGGCTAACTGGAGCTAGTTTCTCTGGCCAAATCGGACTTCAAAAGAGGACCCACATGAAGTTTTCTGACATCACAATAACTGAGCTATGTGTACTTCCATATTTTGCTAGATATGTGTTTATATTTCTGCTCCATTGCTTTTCAGACATTTAAAGTGGGCCACAACCACTTTATTTCATCTCCTCTTGTGCTTGCGGCTCGTTGGACATATTTTGAGCATCTTAGTGATGATCACAACACTGTGCCACCGACTCAGCACATGGTGCAGCAGGGAAGGCCATTTTGGGATACTTGAAGTTGGTGACAAATGAGAATGCCATAGGAGTGACAGCAGGGCTGCATGACTCCTGGCAAGCCTCAAGTCAGAGGTCATTCAGATTTAACGGGGTTTGAGGCTGCAGGAGGTGAAGCATACAGTATATTAGAGAGCCTGTCGTGTGTGTGATTTTTGATACTGTCAAATGCATGTGTAGCAGATGGAGGGTGTGCTTACCATTACCATCTAATCTAACAGGGAGAGACTGGATAGGGAGCAGTCTTTTTTTCACGACTCTTGTCTCAGCTCTGACCATCATAATCAATGTTAGTGACGTTTGTTTTTTTTTTCCTACAGTGAACTTACATGAAAGTGTAACGCGTCAGATCAGAGGTAGATATGGTTCCATTAGCCCAACTAATGGATCAGAGATGAGAGGACATGCATGCACCTGTTCCTCATCACCACACACATGCACACGCACACACACACACACACACACACACACACACATACACACACACACACACAGAGCTACATACTCTCTGTCAGTCTGGAGGATAAATGGCATCTGGGTGTGTTGGTGATGGCTCATTCCAGACATTATGGTGGAGACTCTTTTGTAAGACAATCTGACCATTTCTTCCCTGTTGTTGAGTCACGTCACACTAATGGATTGCCGATCCTCAGGTCATGTAGTCATCACTGACAAATAGAGTCTTATTTACCCAGGTCTGGTTTGATGAGTGTATTTTCTCAGCAACTGTAGATGATTAAAATTCCCTTTGAAGCCGTTCATAAAACCTCATCCCATGAGGTATCATTGAATTACAGATTATAGTATATTTTTTTATTGTGAATGTGATGTCACCACTGGTCAGATTGTAGCGAAAATTGCGCTGGATGTTTATGGTCCCCAGAGGAGGAGAGTCAAATTTCTTTTGGCTCCAGTGGATGATGTCACTGCCGACAGTCTCATTCCGAGACTTAGCTGTCAGTTTCCTATTTAATTAAAGTAAATGGGATCGATCCTGTATTTTTCAGATCTCAGAATTAGGGGAAGTTGGTCTGAGTTTATTGTAAGCACTTTATTTATATAGCACATTTCATTCCGAGTGGAAGCACAATGTGCTTCACAGAGCAAAAACACCACAGAAGTTGCAGCCAAGAACCCGCAGCATTTGTCCCATGTCGGAACCAAACCCAAAGCAATTACATGCACAGCAAATGCCAATGTTAAAATCCCAGAGTTTTGATGACGAAAATAGATTTTACACTTTGGTGTCAAATGGGCACAAAGTAAACTTCTCAGGTTGCACCATAATCTCTCTGTGGTGTTCTTTCTATGTATTGTGTTAGTGTAGAGTTATTGTAGTGTTTATTTTATGATGATTTATAATGATGGACTCCATGAGCAATGGCGGAGGTGGGGGGTGGCTGGGGGTGGCCGCGGCCACCTCACACAGAGTCTTGGCCACCCCTGGCAAAACGTCACAGCTGTCAATGGTGTCCCACGTGCGGAACGGAAACCTCCGGCACTGACGCAGCATTTCCGGCCGCACACTGCACGCCGCGCAGCTTAAATGTAGCATAAGTGTCGGTTAAGTGTCGCGCACAGTTCACCAAGAAGATTTGAGTGGCTGTTTCAAGCACACACACTGACTTTTCTAATGTGAACCAACTAGTGGCTACAGGTAAGCTATTATATCAAAGGGGAGATTGCATTTCAACACTTTTGAACTTCGATGATTTTGTAAATCGTTTTGCTGGAAACCATGATAATCGCAAAATACAGTTCTTGTGAGATGAATGTGTGACAAATGAAATGAGTACAATGTTCTCATAATAGTTTTTGCCATGTTTATTCATGTCTATATTGAAATTGAAACTAAATCAGACGTTGATTTAAATGAACCAGTATTTTTTTTATTATGTATCTGTCTCTGTATTTTGATTATACACTGATAGGCTGAGCTGAACATCTGCTACTAGTAGTAGTAATAATCAGTAGTTTGGGACACTTGTATTATAGAGTGGAACAGAATGCCTTATCGTCACAGCTGATATTGTGTGTAACTTCCCAGTAGAAGGCCCTACATACAACATATATACAACAGTCAGCAACAATCAATCAATCAACTCAACTCTGCACAGAGTTTAAAAACAAGTATGAATGTAAAAATAGAATAATACATAATCTGTTAATTAAAAGAGTCTTTATTGCAGTGCATTTGTAAATTTGTATTGTGTAAGCATATAGCGCCGTATTTTTAACTTTTTTATGTTCGTGCAATAGTTATTTCTATGCCACCCTCAAATTATTTCAGGCTCCATCCTGGCCACCCCACTGAAAATTTTCTGGCTCCGCCACTTTCCCTGAGAGTCATTCCCTCCACACTGAGAATTAGGTCTCGATTTCATCATCAGCTCTGCACGCGCTCTCATTGGTTGAATCCAGTCGGACGGTCTGACCTCCCATCTTGCAGGAGTGTAGCCACGACACTAACCGACGTCTGCCTTGACAGCTCCGCGCGAATGCAGGTAAGAAACTTTCATGTGAATAAATAATGCGGAATATCAAGTATTTTTTTCACGTTTCAATCCTCATAAGTACCGTAAATAACTAAAAACGCTAACGTCAATACATTAAGGAGGCAAACACGTTTTCAATTTAGTTTAGCTAACTTGCTATATCAGTCGCAAAGTCACTGCAAATATTTTAATTTATCAGAATTAATATTGAGTTTGTAATGTTATCCACAGTAAAGCAGGTTATTCGACAAAGAAAAGCACAGAATTCGTTTGTTGGCAATCTTAAAGTTAGCTAATCTCTCCCGGTGGCTAGCGTTACCGAAGCTACTTCAAAGTTTCCGACTTCCGCCCTAAATTACGCTGCTAGTGGTCAACGGTGCACGATACACACTTGCTAGCAGAGAAATTGGTATTGGTCCGACGATTCAGCACGTCGTTCAGACTGTATTTCCTTTTCTTCGCTGATAGGTGTGTGCCCACCATTTCTCCCGGCTTAATGGCGTCCAGTTGCGTAAAAGAAGTAAATCGTGGACAAAGCCTGTCTTTGCACTGCCTTAACTACTGTGAGTCTATTACCATTACACTAATTATGTGTTGTAGTTGTGGAAGGTCTACAGCAGTGCTGTTCAAAGTACGGTATAAAGGAAAGAATAAGTACATCAAACTAAACGGAGCCTCACACTCGAAATTTCTCAAGGAGGGTAAGTTAATGTCTCTGCTTCTTGTAGCCTAAATGTTAGGTAGATTGTGTCCTTGGGCAATGGACAGCCATTGTTAACTCAGAGATATACTTGCTGCCGGCCACAGTGAGGGTTTAATATTTTTTCTCAGTACCTGAATCAACTCTAGAAGCTGCTTTCTTTTCTTTTTGGCACCATTCTAGTCTACAGTGCCGTGGCCGATTAAGATAGAAAAGCTAAAAACATGTTTTCCTACTTTGTCCTGTGTCTGTGTTAGTAAGATAATGCAACGCACCCCAAGCTTCATAAATTTTTAAATGTAGTTCAGTATACCGACTGTATACCCAGTATACCCTCTGAAAAAGATATATATGTGCTGGATGACACTGGAACAGAGGTCCATGAAGAGGTCTTCAGTGACATTCTGAAGGAAAAAACAGACATCCTGTGGACGATTGTTGACACTCTTTCAGTCACTGGTAAGTCACTGGTCATTTGATTAAATTGTACTTTGCAAGGTTACAGTATCGTGTGACCATTGAAACTGACTATACAACACGAACATGATTAGGTTCTCACCAATATCCTGTTTTAAATTTAATTTTTCAGTGCAGAATTTGATTGTCATTGTTTTAAGGTCCGATCCATTTACCTATGAAACATGTCGACTGATAAGAATACTGACCTGAGCACTCAGTTACCAACTATTAGACTATCTGTCATGGCCTAAATTGCATAAAATGTGGCCATATCAACCACTAAAACTGATTGTAGTCTATTACTGGTATTAAAAAAAAAAACCAGATGCACAGTTTTACCATCTCTTCCCATGCTCTCCCCTACTCTCAATTGAAACTGTAGGTCAATTAATGAAATCACTTGTAAAAAATGTTTTTGAAAATGATGTGTTCCCTCTTTTCAGATTCTCCTGCATCTTTATGCACAGACACCTTGTCACTTTCATCACGCTCATCAGAGAGTGATACTTTTCTGATGTCTCCAAGAAGACCATGCATTGATGATGACATTCCGAAGTCCCAAAAAATTCAGCATATTGATTACAGTTCTTCACAGGCCAAAGAGGTGAGTTTTTTTGTACATTCTTTTGCCAAGTTCTAAATAATGTGTTTTTGACATCAAATTTTTTGGTTTGTCTTATTTTTTTTTCTTGTCAAGCTTGTCAAGAGAGTTCTGGAACAAAAGCCTGGAGGGGGAAAAATACTTAAAGAATATGCAACTAAAGGAGAGATGAAAGATAGAACATACTGTGAACTTGTCAACATTGTTGTCGCTGATTTGTTGGAAAAGTATGGGTACGTCAAATGCATCATGGTGCGCAATTCAGTCAAGAGCATCTTAAGAGTATTTGATTGAAGACATGTTGTTCATAAAAAACGGGATTGTAATCAATTGAGATTATTAGTAAAGGACAACCATGGCCAGTAAACTGCGGCCTTTCACCATATGGCTAAGTAATGTCATGAAAATACCAATATTCAAATCTAAACTAATCATCACCCATCTGCAAGACACACACAGTCTTATAGATTTAGTCAGTCCATGCAACTTGTATATTGTTTAGTAGTTAATTAGAGTTGACATGTCTAGGGTCCCCATTGTAAGTTGTCATACAGCCTTTTCTCTGTCAATGCAATCTATTGTTTACTCCCACAGAAGTGCTCCACCAAAGGACAAAAGATCACAATATGCATTGGGGATTGTAACACTGTTCCTTCTTTAAAAGATCCCTATTCGAAAGAGGGCTATGTGGGTGTGTATATATATGTGTGTGTGTGTGTGTGTGTGTGTGTGTGTGTGTATATGTGTGTAAGTTAACCAACTTTTCAAATTATAGTGATTAAAAATATTGTTTCATAGGAGCAATAGACACAGGTTTTTCTTGGGGGCAATTAACATTCTCGAAAATGACAGCCAATTCAGGACCTTGTTAAGCGCAATATTTTGTTTGTAAATTAGGTTGATAAATCAATAATGTTTTGATGCATTTTCCATCTTATAGTTCCTTTCACTAGGTGTCTAATCATCCTTAAATTGATTTATTTTCAACTTTGTTTTTAGGAGCATTTCTTTGACGCAGATGGCAATGAGGGCTACATTGCCTGGAAGCTTAAAAACACACAGCGAAAACTCAGCCGTGGCAGCAACAGTGGAGTTCGGAGAAGGAGCTCTCAAACATCAGACAGCAGCGGACCAGAGTTGGAGAGGGAAGTGACTTAAGAGCAACAGCTGGAGGGAGTCTAGTGCTGCAAGGCCTGGTGGATGGAGCTGAGGGTAGAGAGAGGAGAGAGTTCAACATCCTCACAGCCTGGTGGATGAGGCTGTTTGTGAGTCTGGAGGTACGGGAACGGAGGCTCCTGTACCTCCTCCCAGAGGGCAGGAGACTGAACAGATTGTGTGCGGGGTGGCTTGCATCTCTCACGATTGAGATCGCTTTGTGGGTGAGGCGGGTGGTGTAAATGTCCTGCAGGGAGGGGAGTGGAGCACCAAAGATCTTTTCAGCTGTGTTCACTATGCGCTGCAGGGCTTTCTTGTTGTAGTCCGTGTAGCTCCCGCCCCACACAGTGACACAACTGGAAAGGATGCTCTCAATGGTGCCTCGGTAGAATGTGCTCATGATGGGTGGTGGAGCACTTGCCCGCTTGAGTTTGCGCAGGAAGTAGAGGCGCCGCTGGGCTTTCTTTGCCAGTGATGTGGTGTTGTTTGTCCAGGAGAGGTCCTCACTGATGTGCACCCCCAGGAATTTGGTGCTGCTCACTCTCTCCACAGCAGCACCATCGAGGGTCAGTGGTGGGTGTTGGGTGTGGCCTCTTTGGAAGTCAACAACAACCTCCTTGGTCTTGCTGACATTCAGCAGGAGGTTGTTGCTTCTGCACCACGTGGTCAGAAGGTTGACCTCCATCCTGTAGTGAGTCTCATCGCCCTTGGTGATGAGGCCCACCAGGGTTGTGTCGTCTGCAAAATTCACTATGTCATTGGTGCTGTAGGTTGTTGTGCAGTCATGTGTCAGCAGGGTGAAGAGCAGGGGACTGAGCACACAGCCTTGGGGGGCCCCTGTGCTCAGTGTGATGCTGCTTGAGGTGTTGTTGCCGACATGTACTGTTTGTGGCCTCTGACTGAGGAAGTCCAGCAGCCAGTTGCAGAGGGAGGTGCTGAGCCCCAGTTTGTCCAGTTTGCAGATAAGTTGCTGTGGTATAATGGTGTTGAATGCTGAGCTGAAGTCTATGAACAGCATTCTCACATATGAGTCTTTTTTGTCTAGGTGTGTGAGGGCTGGGTGGAGGGCAGAGCAGATTGCATCCTCTGTGGATCGTTTGGTTCTGTATGCGAACTGGAAGGGGTCTACGGTGGGGGGGAGTATGGATTTTATGTGTGACATGACTAGCCGTTCAAAGCCCTTCATAATGATGGGTGTCAGTGCCACAGGGCGGTAGTCGTTGAAGCAGGATGGGGCAGGTTTCTTCGGCACAGGTATGATGGTAGCAGCCTTGAAGCATGATGGAACAACAGCTTGCCTCAGAGAAGTGTTGAAGATGTCCGTGAAGACATCTTTGAGCTCCTCTGCCTAGTCCCTCAGTACACGACCAGGGGTGTTGTCTGGACCTGTTGCCTTGCGGGTGTTAATAGTGGAGAGTGTCCTCTTCATGCTGGCGGCAGACAGGCACAGAGTCTGTTCGTGAGGATGGGGTGGAGTCTTCTGTGGGCGTGTGTTGTTCTGTGCTTCAAACCATGCAAAGAAGCTGTTCAGGTCATTTAGCAGAGAGGTGTTGCTCTCGCAGCTCTGTGGCTTGGGCTTGTAGTCCATGATGGCCTGAATGCCCTGCCATAGGCTCTGTGAGTCTCTGCTGTCTTTGAAGTGGGAGGTTATCTTGTGTGTGTAGTCCTGTTTTGCTTTCCTGATACCGCGGGACAGGTTGGCTCTCGCTGTTCTCAGGCCAGATTCATCCTTGGCTCTGAAGGCGTTGTCTCTGGCCCTCAGCAGCCTGTGAACGTCCCCTGTCAGCCATGGCTTCTGGTTAGCCCGGGTGATGATGCTTTTTGTGTGGGTCACATCATCGATGCACTTTGTGATGTAGGAGGACACAGTATCTGTCTACTCCTTAATGTCTGTGTGGTTGCTGTAAGTGGCTGCCTGCTTAAACATCTTCCAGTCTGTTGTGTCAAAGCAGTCTTGAAGAGCAGAGGAGGCCCCCTCTGGCCACACTCTTACCTGCTTCTGAACAGGTTTGGTGACTTTCACTCTCTGTCTGTATGCTGGCATTAGCATAGCAGTGATGTGGTCAGAGAGTCCAATGTGGGGGAGGGGGATGGCTTTGTATGCTCCTTTGTGAGTAGTTTAGACCAAGTCCAAAGTGTTATCCACCTTTGTTGGGAAATCAACATGCTGGTGAAATTTTGGGAGGACAGTTTTGAGATCAGCATGATTAAAATCTCCGGCGAGGATGGTGAAACCGTCTGGATGTGCTGTCTGTTGTTCACTGATGGCCTGATACAGTTCATTAAGTGCCGCATTTCTGTCACTGTTGTTGTTGGTGGGGGGGATGTAGACCGCCACTAGCAAAATCGCAGTAAACTCCCTGGGCAGGTAGAAAGGACGGCACCTTATGATCATAAACTCTGCCAGTGGTGAACAGTGTTTACATACCACCACAGCGTCCCGGCACCCCGCATCGCGGATGTAAACACAGACCGCCACCATGAGTCTTTCCTCTGTTTACAAGGGCCCTGTCCGCTCGGTAGCATGCTAGCTGCTCCAGTTGTACGGCAGAGTCAGGAATGTTGTCATTTAGCCATGTTTCAGTGAAAACAGCCACACAGCAGTTATTCACTGTCTGATTAGCTGACCTCAGCAGTCGTACACGATCCATTTTATTGTCCAGTGATCGTACATTTGTCAGGAGTATGGATGGTATGGCTGGGCGTGTTGGACTAGCCGCTAGCCTAGCCCGGATACCTCCGCGCTTGCCCCTCTTCTGCTTCCTCGCACACCGCTTCCGACATCTCCTTTCCAGGGGAGGAGTAGCAGGCGAGTCCGGTGTGATTGCAGGCCGGTGGAGTAGTCCGAGCTCCCTTAGCGTATCTGTTTCGTAGTCCAAAACGTTGCAAATCACGCTCTTGCAGATGTCTAGTAGAGCCTGTCAACTGTACTTGTATTCCGACGTAGGCGGATGAGACGAATACGAAAAACTTTCAGACAAACACTTATTTAACAAACAAAACACCGCACGGTTGGGAGAGAGTGGGGTCGCTGCGTCTACGCGCGCCGCCAGTTAACATTAATTATGTAAATAATGTTTTTTCCATCAATAACAGCTTTGTAAAGATGGAAATGGTAACTTCCTTCCATTGCCAGCATCATCAAGTACACCTGCACTTGCTTCCTCCCCTTTAGGTTCTACAAGATTTTGAGCTGTTGTTTAGAGCAGAGACTTCATCAAAATTCTTGGAGAAATGGGGAGCACTCTTGAAGGTGAAAGTAACTGAGCAAGCCAAAAACCTCAGCAAGACACCGCTGCTTGACTATCTCATTCAGTCGGCAGACGAGAACCCTGATGAGGATGACGAGGTCCCAGGTAAGTGACATAAATGAATTCCCTGTGTATATCTGCCCACCATTTGAAATGTTGTCTTATTGTATTGACTGTGGTGGTTGTGCTGATAGCTTTTTTTTGTCTTATTGACAAGAGCCTTATTAATGTTTATGTCAGGTGCATCTCATACTGAAATCAGAGTTTCTCCTCTTCTCAGGTTGGGATAGTGACATGGCCTTAATTTTCCTGCTGGTCTACCTCCTTCCACCAAGTGGAAAGAAGGGAGCCGTGAAGATCAGTATCCGGGAAGCTGTGGCTCACGTAGTGAAATTTCACAAGGTCAGTGTATCCTGATTTCCGTTTTGAAACCATCCAATAAACAAACAAATGTTTTGACCAATTATCATTTTTCTGGATACAAAGGAACTTACCCAAGTGGATTTTCTCACAGAGAGAGAGAGGGTCACAAGATGGGGTAGAATGACAACATACTGGATAAAGTAAATTCCAGTCGGGAATATCTGGATCTGAGAATATAGTTAAGAGGGTTTACTTAATCTGCTTCCTCTATTTAGACAAGTAATGTTCCACAAATAACGTATAAATATAAATGTCACTAAATATAAACACATTTTTATAATAACTTTATAAATAGCAATACAAAAAAACCCCACAATTTTTATATTTATTTATTTTTGGAAGTGATCCTCCAACTGTGCTGTCAGGTTTCTGTCTAACTTTTCCATAAAAAAAGATGTATAGCGTAGTTATGCTTTTGATTGTTAACCTGCAGTCGTCGCAGCCTTCAGGGGCACTCTGGTCCAGCCCTGCGGAGGCAGCCCTACATCCTGGAAGTTGGCATGGCAAGTAACAACATCCAGGAATACTACCTTGTAATGGATGGTGAGCTCGTTCCCTGCACGGCCAAGTCTTCCCTGTCAGCCTTTGAACTTTTCAAAACACATTATGTGTTTGGCATCTCCTATGACCAGGCCTTGAACAGCATGTACACATTTGTGCAAACCACCATCTACGATATTGATGTAAGGCTTTCTCATGAAACTCCCAGAGTCAAGGACCTTAGGGCAAAGCTCATCAACTTAAGTTGTGATGTATAAATAATTTGTTTGCCAGTCCACTTTTGTCACCATCCAGCAGTTGCTCCGTCATCTCAAACGTGCGCATGCTTTTTTTTCTTGGCAAGAAGTTTCATTTGGTGTGTGACCAGAATGGATGCCCTCACAGATTTGCACTTTTTCAGGCTTCAGGAAACATCTCCATTCTAGGCATAGTGCTGAAAGTCTAGTTGAAATTGATAATGAATCTGTCACTCCTTCAGTTGTTGTATCTGATCAGCAAATGATGTCAGCTTTAGTTTCAGAGCAACCAGTGAATTCTCAAAGCTGTAATGAGACTAGACAACATACCCAAGAAATGTGTGCATCCCTTATTGCAAAACTCCAAAGCTGTGGTATGGCTACTAATGTCATAAAGACTGGTGTTGAAAATATGGAGGAGTTTTCAAATTAATCCCCAATGTTGCGGACATTAGAACAAAATTTGATGATTATTTTGAGAGCCAAACACGGGTTTTTCAAGAACACAATCAAAAATTTCAAAAATATAACAAATTCATTAGCTAAAAAACATCATATGGCTGTGGCATACCACTGGGAATCAATGCCATTTAAAAGTATTGTGGTCCAGTAAAAACTGTTCAGCTCAATGCCTTGGCAAATGGTGAAATAGTTGCTGAAGAACACCAGGTTGACTTGGACTGTAAAGTTGATGTGACTTCTTGGATCACTTGTTTTGGGACAGAGTATCGCCCAGGCCTTGGGCCTGGTTTGTTCAAACATAGAGGAGGATTTCCCGTATTCATTCAGATAAAACATTGTTGCATTTAATGGTGACTATTTTCCTCTAGCAGAAGATTTTGAGATTTGGCTTTGCAGAGCATTTTCATTCCTTTAATGTCAGACAGGGAAATTCTGAAAATGTTACCATGCTGAAAGTTGATGAGTTGCACTTGTTTAAGCCATTTGATCTGCAGACAACGTATGGTTTTGACAGAGATGATCAGTATGTGGTGCCTGTGCATATTTTTGTATAAGAAATGTGTTACTTAAGTGGTAGATTTTTCTAGTTTATTTTGCACCATGGTTCCATAACTTAAGACACATTTTATGTCCTTGTAACAAGAGTTGACTGTTCACTTCCACAACATTAAGACAAGATACTTGTTAGAATATATGGGAATAATTATTATAATAATAAAGATGTTATATTTTCAAGAGACTTTTGTGTGACCAATAAATTCCTGATGTGATAATAATTCACCTCAAAAGCGTTGGGTGTACACCAGTCATAGAGTACATTCTCACACTCAGAGTGTTAAATAATCAGCTCTACCCAGTGCTACAAATTACTTAAGACTATATCTTTTACTCTGGGAGTTCTAGGTTTACACTGCAAGTGCCAAAAAGCACTGAAGTAGTGTCTAAAAGTACCAGTTACAGAGTACAATTGTACACTCAGAGGGTTCAAATGTAACTCTTTATTTGGAATATATATTTTGCACTTTAGAGAGTGTTTAGTGAACACCAAACTCTTGGACCTATACATACACTGAAACCGGAGTTAAATGTACACTTAAAGAGTACAATATACACTGGGATTTTTGCTGTGTGGCACACACAGAACCACTCAACCACCAGGGCTGCCTTCTCCTTGATTAACTGTTTAGAAAAAAAAAAAAAAGAAGACTGGGCATCCATTTATCAATATCCTTGATAGACTGATTAAATTTATCAATCGGGCTGTGGTTATCAGGGGACAGGGAGATGTACAGTTGTGTGTCATTAGCATAATGTCAATATACATTGTGTTTCCTGATAAGTTGACCCAGACATCCAACATGTCCCAAACAGTAACGGACCCAAATTTGATCCCTGGAAAACAACACACGAGATCCAATAATACTAAAATAGAAGCTCAACCATTATCTATACTTATTTTTAAATCATTAATAACTTTGAACAAGGCCTTTTCTGTGCTGTGGTTAGGGCGAAAATCGGATTGGTAGAGACCCCGGATTATGTACAGCTTTTTCAATGATTTTGCTTAAAAACGAGAGGTTTAAGATAGATCTGTAGTTCTTAATACTACAGGGTTTGAAAAAAGACTTTTTAAATATTTGGTTTAAGTACTGATTAGAATGTAGCCGCAAGGGGGAATGTAGCCGCAAGGGGGTACAAGCCAGTGCCTTATTGTGCCGGTCCCAAGCCCGGATAAATACAGAGGGTTGTGTCAGGAAGGGCATCCGACGTAAAACTTTTGCCAAATCAAACATGCGAATCGAATCAATGACTTCCATACCGGATCGGTCGGGGCCCGGGTTAACAACGACCGCCATCGGTGCTGTTCACGTACAGGGTACCGGGGGAAATTGGACTACTGTTCGTCGAAGAAGTCGAAGAAGGAGAGGAGGAAGGTGTGTTCGTAGGAAGAGAGAGAAAAGGAACGGCAAGAGTGTAGGACTGAGAGTAGGGACTTTGAATGTTGGAACTATGACAGGGAAAGGTAGAGAGTTGGTTGACATGATGCAGAGGAGGAAGGTAGACATACTGTGTGTCCAGGAGACCAGGTGGAAAGGTAGCAAGGCTAGAAGTTTAGGAGCAGGGTTCAAGTTGTTCTATCATGGTGTAGATAGGAAGAGAAATGGAGTAGGAGTTATCTTGAAGGAGGAGTTTGTTAGGAATGTTCTGGAGGTTAAAAGAGTATCAGATAGAGTAATGAGTCTGAAGCTAGAAATCGAAGGTGTAATGTTCAATGTTGTTAGTGGGTATGCTCCACAGGTAGGATGTGAGCTGGAGGAGAAGGAGAAATTCTGGTTGGACCTTGATGAAGTGATGCAGAGCATCCCTAGAAGTGAGAGAGTTGTCATTGGTGCAGACTTCAATGGACACGTTGGTGCAGGAAACAGAGATGATGAGGAGGTGATGGGCAGGTTTGGTATCCAGGAGAGGAACGCAGAAGGACAGATGGTGGTTGACTTTGCAAAAAGGATGGAAATGGCTGTAGTGAATACTTTCTTCCAGAAGAGGCAGGAACATAGGGTGAGGTAGGAGTACACAGGTAGACTACATCTTGTGTAGACGGTGTAATCTGAAGGAGATCAGTGACTGCAAAGTAGTGGTAGGTGAGAGTGTAGCCAGACAGCATAGGATGGTGGTGTGTAGGATGACTCTGGTGGTGAGGAAGATGAAGAGGGCAAAGACAGAGCAGAGGACTAAATGGTGGAAGCTGAAAAAGGAAGAGTGTTGTATGATTTTTAGGAAGGAGTTGAGACAGGCTCTGGATGGCCAGGAGGTGCTTCCAGTTGACTGGACAACTACAGCTAATGTGATCAGGGAGACAGGTAGGAGAGTATTTGGTGTGTCATCTGGAAGGAAAGTGGATAAGGAGACTTGGTGGTGGAATGAGGAGGTGCAGGAGTGTATACAGAGAAAGAGGTAACTAAGAAGAAGTGGGACACTGAGAGGACTGAAGAGAGTAGACAGGAGTACAGGGAGATGCAGCGTAAGGTGAAAGTAGAGGTGGCAAAGGCCAAACAAAGGGCTTACTATGACTTGTATGCTCGGTTGGACAGTAAGGAGGGAGAGACTGATCTATACAGGTTGGCAAGGCAGAGAGACAGAGATGGGAAGGACGTGCAGGCGGTTAGGGTGATTAAGGATAGAGATGAAAGTGTATTGACAGATGCCAATAGTGTGATGGGAAGATGGAAAGAGTACTTTGAAGAACTAATGAATGAGGAAAATGAGAGAGAACAAAGAGTAGAAGAGGTGACTGTTGTGGACCAGGAAGTAGCAAAGATTAGTAAGGATGAAGTGAGGAGGGCACTGAAGAGGATGAAGAGTGGAAAAGCACTCGGTCCTGATGATATACCTGTGGAGGTCTGGAAGTGTCTAGGAGAGGTAGCAGTAGAGTTTCTGACTGGGTTGTTCAACAGGATCTTAGATAGTGAGAAGATGCCTGAGGAATGGAGGAGAAGTGTGCTGGTGCCCATTTTTAAGAACAAGGGAGATGTACAGAGTTGTAGCAACTACAGAGGAATAAAGCTGATGAGCCATACAATGAAGTTATGGGAAAGAGTAGTTGAAGCTAGAGTAAGGGCAGAAGTGAGCATTTGTGAGCAGCAGTATGGTTTCATGCCAAAAAAGAGTACTACAGATGCAGTATTTGCTTTGAGGATGTTGATAGAGAAGTACAGAGAAGGTCAGAGGGAGCTGCATTGTATCTTTGTAGATCTGGAGAAAGCTTATGACAGGGTGCCCAGAGAGGAACTGTGGTATTGTATGAGGAAGTCTGGAGTGGCAGAGAAGTATGTTAGAGCGGTGCAGGACATGTATGAGGACTGTAAGACAGTGGTGAGGTGTGCTGTAGGTGTGACAGAGGAGTTCAAGGTGGAGGTGGGACTGCATCAGGGATCAGCTCTGAGCCCCTTCTTGTTTGCTATGGTGATGGACAGGCTGACAGACGAGGTTAGACAGGAATCTCCATGGACTATGATGTTTGCAGATGACATGGTGATCTGTAGTGAGAGCAGGGAACAGGTGGAGGAGAAGCTAGAGTGGTGGAGGTTTGCCCTGGAAAGGAGAGGAATGAAGGTTAGCCGCAGCAAGACAGAGTATATGTGTGTGAATGAGAGGGACCCAAGTGGAAGAGTGAGGTTACAGGGAGAAGAGATAAAGAAGGTGCAAGATTTTAAGTACTTAGGGTCAACAGTCCAGAGCAATGGAGAGTGTGGAAAAGAGGTGAAGAAGCGTGTGCAGGCAGGCTGGAACGGGTGGAGAAAAGTGTCAGGTATGATGTGTGATAGGAGAGTTTCAGCTAAGATGAAAGGAAAGGTGTACAAAACTGTGGTGAGACCAGCGATGTTGTTTGGTCTAGAGACAGTGTCACTGAGGAAAAGACAGGAGGCAGAGCTGGAGGTAGCAGAGATGAAGATGCTGAGGTTCTCTTTGGGAGTGACCAGGTTGGATAGGGTCAGGAATGAGTACATCAGAGGGACAGCACATGTTAGAGGTTTTGGAGATAAAGTCAGAGAGGCCAGACTGAGATGGTTCGGACATGTCCAGAGGAGAGATAGTGAATATATTGGTAGAAGGATGCTGAGTTTTGAACTGCCAGGCAGGAGGCCTAGAGGAAGACCAAAGAGGAGGTTTATAGATGTAGTGAAAGAGGACATGAAGGTGGTTGGCGTGAGAGAAGAGGATGCAGAAGACAGGCTTAGATGGAGGCAACTGATTCGCTGTGGCGACCCCTGAAGGGAAAAGCCGAAAGGAGAAGAAGGTTTAAGTACTGATTAGAGTGAACTAGGAAATATGCCAGATTGTAAAAAAAAAAAAAAAAGCATTTACAATAGTTAAAAATATCTTTAAATAAACAGTTAAACACACTTTCAAAAAACAAGTTGGGGATGCGATCAAGGGAAGACCTTGAGCGGACAGGATTCTGAAACATTTTCCCAAGATCGTTAGTACTGACTGGTGTGAAAAGGGTTAAAAGAGATTTGAACTGAAAAGGAAGCAAGGTAGGAGGAGCAGAAGTTATTTTGGGATAATTTGTCCTAATATTCATTATTTTGCTGTGAAAGTAGGCTGCAATCTCCTCCCACTTATTAATGTAAATGAAATCCCCTGGAATAGAATCTTTGGACTTCTTTAAAAATGTTTATACTAGAAAGTAGAACCCTTAAATTGTGCGTATTTTAAATTATTATAAAAATATGCCTGCCCTGTTTTTTGTACTTTCTGAGTTATAACTAAAGAGTAGCGTTTTGCATATGTTAACATTTTGTGGAAGCTGAGTTCTATGCTGTTTACACTCTGTGCTTCTGTAGTTCCTTTTCTTCCTCCTCGGCACATCATCTCTTAATCAGGGACCTTAAGCATTGTCAGAGAATGCTTAGATTTTTAAAGGGGCAATGCTATCTAAAACCACTTTAGTGCCTTGAGCAAAAGCAATCACCATGTCAGGATTACATATCGAACGTTACAACATTGCTTAACTCTGTAGTAAAGATATCAATTGAGTGTGCAGGCAAATTCCATTTCTGGACAGTTTTGAGAGACCTTACAGGATCAAGATTCACTTATTGTAATATCCAAGAAATTACAATAGTGATGTCATATAGGAATGTCAAGTGCTGACATAGAAAAGACACAAACTCCTTTGGACTTACTTAGATCCACAGTATGGCCCCGAGTAAGAGCGGATCCAGTTACATGTTGAGAAAGACAAAAGGTTTCCAGCAGGTTGTTTGGTTCTTGTATTCACCAGTGTTATCCATATGAATATTAAACTCACCTGAAATTAAAATAAAATTAAAGTCTAAAGAAGTTTGGGACAATCACTCACTAAATTTATCAATAAAAGTGTTTGTTTTTGATATTTCTGATTTAATAAAACAGGATTTGTGCATTTCAGTGTCAGTGCAAGATATTTAAATGAAGCTTTATCTCCAAAAGTGAGTTGGCTGCATAAAAACAAATTGAATAAATGGGCTGCTACACCTCCCCCTTTCCAATCGGACCTTAAAAAATCCAAAAAAGTTAAAGCTAGAGGTTTGCTTCTCTAAGTGCAAAACTACTACTAGAGTCTAGCCATGTTTCAGTTAAAAGAAATATATCTAGCCTATTATCGGTGGTTTGGTCACCAACCAATACAGACGTTCCTGTTAGAGATCTTACTTTTAGTAAAGCTAGTTTTGATATTAGTTTGTCCAGGTCAGCAGCTGAGGCTGCAGCTTGTAAGAGAAATCTGTTGATCTGAACCAGATTTTGATGATTCACTGATGTGTGCAATTTGCCTAGAGTTAGATTGCCTACCTTTTAATAGCTTGAATAGGCATGATGGGATATCACTGGTGCTACCTACACTCACCAACACATCATAGAGACTTTGAGTTGAGGATGATTTTTTTGGTGAGGATGGGAACAGAATAGAATGATTAGCATTGTAGTGACACAATAAAGACAGAAAATGGACAGTAAGATATCTTCTAGAGCATGATAAATTCTGAGCTGATTTTATTTGCTGTATGGAAATTATTTCATAATCTACAATTGGCTGATTACAAGGTACGTTTGACATTTACACATGAGTATGAATGTATTTTTGTACAGTTTTTTCTTTTCTTTTTAATCGCTGTATTTGTTAATTTTTGCTACCCTGGTACCCTGATTGGAATGTTTTCTGTCTGGCAGCAAGTTATGCGGTGACCGGTGTGGTGGGATTACTCTAACATATATCATATAACATACAGAAAACTGACTGGTTTAATACAGTCAGAAAAAGCCCATCAATTTGCTGCTGGCTAACTGAAATGGCACCAAATTACAAGCTAAACTTTCCAACAACGGCAGGGAAACAGACCAAGCTGATTTTACATTTTTGATACAAGGCCGGAGCACTGCTATGGCACCAAATCAGCCAGTAGTGGGAACAGTGTAATGCCTGATGGATTGGAAAAACAAAAAAGAAGCAGTGATAGTTCTTTTGGCTGATATCTGTTTGTCTGCACAGAGAAATGGCTGCATCAGGAGCGTTTAGATACATTATGGCGACCCTTTGGATATACTTCCAGCTGTTCATCCTCTTACAGCAACTGGATTAAAAAAAAAATGTTGTTGGTGTGTAGTGGCTCTAATGGGAAGCTATCTACCCCAACAGTCCTGAATGAATTATGCAAAATATATTGTGCTTGGACCTAATGGGAGTGGCTGCAGGGTGATTTAGAGTTGACAGAGCTGCTCTCACTTGTGGAGTTTAAAAGCTGAATGAAGGACCTTGTGGCAGATTCAATAAGGAGCTGTCCTTGCAAAATGTAAATGAGTCTGGCCTGGCATCTCACAGTTTGTTTTGCTCTAATTATGATTCTCTTAATTTTACTATTTGTCAGGTTTTTCTGATGTGATGCCATGGACAGACGGAGAGGATTAGAGCTAGAGCAAAGATAGAAAACCTCTCAGCACTTCAACGGTTTTAGATATTTGTGTATGTGACAGCTCTGTCAGATATTTCGATTTACTAAGCTGTGGATACCACAAGATACAGCGGGTAAAATAAGTATTGAACACGTCACCATTTTTCTCAGTAAATATATTTCTAAAGGTGCTACTGACATGAAATTTTCATCAGATGTTGGTAACAACCCATGGAACACACACATGCAAAGAAATTAAACCTTAGATGTCCATAAGTTATGTGTGATATAATGGAATGACACAGGGAAAAAGTATTGAACACATGAAGAAATGGAGGTGCAAAAAGGCACCAAAAGCCAAGACACCAGCTAAAATCTACCAGTAATCAGAAAGCAATCCTGCCCCTTGTCAGTGCAAAACAATATCAGCTGGTTCAGTCCCAACTGATGGCCTATAAAAAGGTGTCTCATTGCCAAGGTGTCGCACAAGAAACATCTCATGATAGGTAAAATCAAAGAACTCTCTCAAGACCTTTGCAACCTTATTGTTGCAAAACATACTGATGGCATTGGTTACAGAAGGATTTCTAAACTTCTGAATGTTCCAGTGAGCACTGTTGGGGCCGTAATCCGGAAGTGGAAACATCTTTTCACCATAAACCAGCTACGACCAGGTGCTCCTCACAAGATTACTGACAGAGGAGTCAAAAGAATTATCAGAAGAGTTGTCCAAGAGCCAAGGACCACTTGTGGAGAGCTTCAGAAAGACCTGGAATTAGCAGGTACAAGTGTTTCAAAGAAAACAATAAGTAACGCACTCAACAGCCATGGCCTGTATGCACGCTCACCACGCAAGACTCCATTGCTGAAGAAAAAACATGTTGAAGCTCATTTAAAGTTTGCTGCACAACATTTAGACAAGCCTGTGAAATACTGGGAGAATATAGTCTGGTCAGATGAGACCAAACTTGAACTCTTTGGAATTCCATAATACACACACATGTTTGGAGGTCAAATGGCACAGCACATAACCCCAAAAACACCATACCAACAGTGAAGTTTGGAGGTGTTTTTCAGCATACGGCACTGGCAAACTTCATGTAACTGAAGGACGGATGAATGGAAAAATGTACCAAGACATTCTTGATAAAAATCTGCTGCCATCTACCGGGATGATGAAGATGAAATGATGGTGGACATTTCAGCAAAACAATGATCCCAAACACACAGCCAAGGAAACTCTCACTTGGTTTCAGAGAAAGGAAATAAAGCTGCTAGAATGGCCCAGCCAATCACCTGACTTGAATCCAATCTATGGAAAGAACTAAAGATTAGAGTTCATAGAAGAGGCCCACAAAACCTTCAAGATTTGAAGACTGTGTAGAAGAATGGGCCAAAATCACACCTGAGCAATGCATGCAACTAGTTTCTTCATACAGGAGGCGTCTTGAAGCTGTTATTACCAACAAAGGCTTTTGTACGAAGTATTAAACAAATTTAAGTGCGTTCAATACTATTTCCCTATGTCATTCCGTTTTATTACACATAATTTATGGACATCTAAGGTTTGATTTCCTTGCATGTGTGGGTTGCATGAGTTGTTACCGACATCTGGTGAAAATTTCATGTCAGTAGCACCTTTAGAAATATATTTACTGAGAAAAATGGTGACATGTTAAATACTTATTTTATCCGCTGTTTGTGTGTATGTGTGTGTATGTATATGTGTATTTATATATGTATGTAGCGACTATCAACAACAAAGCAGTCGCTGAGAGGTGTGCTAATTGTCTGACACTGTACTAACAAAATAATTGCTGAGCTCAAAAAATGTGTTTACGGGTTTTATTAAATAAGTAGAACAACTTATTATAACGTGCACAAAGTATGAGAAAAAATCTATCACAGCGATCAAAAGCAAAAAAAGCGGTCAACAAAAAATACGGCTTCCTGCTGTGCCAGTGCACAGGTGATTATATTAACTAGAGTTTACCGCCCATATCCCCATGACCCACTTACTGTGATATCTAAATAAACAGCAAAAAAAACAAAAATATATACATATAAATACATATATATATATATATATATATATATATATATATATATATATATATATATGTGTGTGTGTGTGTGCAATAAATTAAATTTAAAAATAAATGTGTATAGCAGGCTGCAACCTCAACCATTCACTGGTATCTGCATTAGCATCTGGTGTGTGTGTTTGTATATGTCACTGAGCCACAGGTGTTTCTCTGAAATAGAAAGATGACATAATGCTCTGACAGGCAGCCTGGTGACAGACGTGTGTGTGTGTGCGTGTGAAAATAACTGATGTATTTTATGCCTGAGAAAGGGGAAGGAATTATGTGAAAGTGTGAAAGGAGGGCAGGCAAACACAGCCTGTATGTGTCTATAGGATGCTTTAAGTCCGTGTTTGCACAATGTGTGTGTGTGTGTGTGTGTGTGTGAGAGAGAGAGAGAGAGACAGACTGTGTTTTATGGCAGCAGGTGTGTGACAGCATGTAGTACATATGTGAAATATGCTGTCACTTCAGCACTCATGTAACTTTGTCAGAACATGTTATTGTGTATGTGTAGTTACTATATTACCACATTGATCTTTATTCCAGTTTGTGTAATTGAGGTTGTGTTTGTGTGTTTGTTCGCATTAAACACTGTGGGATGAGAGCAGGATCTTACTTCTGCTACTACTAATTAGAGACAGACAGTTTTTATTTTTTTCACATTCACAATTACAAGAAAATTATGATGAGGCTGTCACAGTGGGCCTTTACAGGTCCCATATTTCACACATTTGCAGTATTTTATTTGGAGTGATAATATAACTGCCCTGCGATGGACTACCGACCTGTCCAGGGTGTTACTGTGTTACCCTCACCCAATGTGAACTGGGATTGGCTCCAGCAACCCCTGCTACCTGGAAACGGATAAGCAGTGCATAACATTGTGGCCCCAGAAGAATCAAAGAGGACTCAGGACACCAAAAAATAAGTTGCTTGGCTTTTTTGTGGCACATGGTATGTAGCACACACACACACACACACACACACACACACACAGAATCACATGACATGCTTCTTGTGTATATAGACTTCCTGCCAGGTAACTCACACCTGGAGCCTAGAGCTCCCCCTAGATACTACAAGAAGTCTCAGGATACTACACAGTGATTGAATGATAATATGATAACTGATTCAGTAAACACACGGGAACCAAATCCTGGTGGATGGTGGGTGAAGGTGGGCAGGGCTGAGTGCAGTACCTGCTTTACTGTATCACAAAGTCCCAGAAGTCCGGACAGCTGGTTTTAAGGCTTCAAGGTTTCTGAGTAGACTGTGCGAATTTCACCATCTGATTTATAGTCAAAGTGTCACAATCCATTCTGGTCTCCTGCCTGTTTTTTCCACTCACCTGTCGGCGCCACCTCCTCATCAGTCACCATGGTTTCTCCCACTTTCCACATCAATAATCTACCTGGATATAAGCACCCAGCTCCAGACACTCTTTGCCAGATTGTTCTTTGCTTCATGCAAGTCTTTCCAGCACTTTTGTCCGGACTGATCTCCCGTTGCCGACCCTGCCTGGTTTTGACCTGCTCGTCTGTCTCTGCCCCAGTAATCACCTCTGCCTTTCGTTCCCGGCCACGAGTTCTGCCTGAGCGTCTCTGGTGTCTGTCTGCCTGTTCCCCTGACTGTTCGGTGATTCTCCCCGGTGATCTGTTCCCCTGCCCCCGTTCACCTGCCTCCGGATCTGCTCAACGCTCCGCCATGCGTCCTGCCGGCATCCGCCCGCTTACCATCCTGAGCGTCATCAGAGCTGCTCTCCCCCTGAACTCCGGACTCACTCACTCCTTTCCATCTGCCGGACTTCTTGCTGTAAACTCCTCAATAAAGACCAGTACAAGTTATCCCTTGCCGTTGTGCTGCATTTGTGTCCTACCCGAGCCCGTTACAGTACAATCTGGCCCCAACATGGATCCAGCACACACCGCGTCGCCACGGCAACGTCTGGAGAGGGTGGAGAACATTCTCCAGCAACACGAGGCTTTGCTCGCCTCCACCGCAGCAGAAGTACACCAGGCTGCCGCCGCCCAACAACAGGCTACCGCTAACCAGGAGCAGACGCTAGATCCAGCAGCTCACCGCCGTGCTATCACAGGCTGCGACCCAGAATCCACCTGTAGCACCTCCTGCTGCTGTACCCCCGCCAACGCTACCTGGTCCAGTTTCTGAACCCCGGGTCGGGGCCCGGGAACGTTATGTGGGGGACCCAGAGAGCTGCAATCCGTTCATCATGAACTGCTCAATTCTTTTCGCCCTGCAGCCACACACGTTCGCCTCTGAGGAAGCCAGAGTGGCGTTCACAATCAACCACCTCACAAGGAGGGCCCGTCTCTGGGGGACTGCTGAATGGGAACGCCAAACTGCTGCCTTCTGCTCTTTCAAAGACTTTGCTGCTGAGCTTCGGAAGGTCTTCGGCCCCCCTGGCCAGGGCCCAGGTGCCAAGGGTGGTCTCCTGAACCTCCACCAGGGGGACCGCTCCGTGGCCGACTACTCTGTTGACTTTCGCACCAGGGCTCGCCAGAGTAAATGGAACACCGAGGCCCAGTGCGACGCCTACGTACAGGGGCTGGAGGAGTATGTTAAGGACGAGCTGGTGTCATATAATCTTCCTGCCACATTGGACAAGCTCATTGAACTTACAAGGCGGGTGGACCGACGCATCCAGGCCAGACGGGAGGAGAGACGGCGAGGACGGTTTGGGCGCCCCCTTCCGAACCAGCTTCGCCCACTACTGGAGGCATCTACTTCCCGGGCCGAACCTCAGAGGGGAGATTCTGAACCCATGCAGGTCGGCAGAACCACTCTGTCACCAGAGGAACGCCAGCGCCGTCGCAGACTCAACCTGTGTCTGTACTGTGGACAAGAAGGACACTTTGTCTCCAAGTGTCCAGCAAAAGCCAGGACTCACCAGTAGCGAGGGACGTACTGGTGAGACCGAACTCTGAACTGTCCCTCAAGAAACGCCCCCTTTGCCACGGTCGCTTGCTGCTACCGGGGGGCTCCCACACCCTTGCTGCCTTCATTGACTCTGGCGCCGATGTCTCCATTATAAATGAAGAGCTGGTCCGGCAGTTGGAGATAGAAAGGATTCCGCTGCCTCAGCCCATCCCGGCCAATCCCCTGGACGGTCACCTGCTGGGGACCGTCACCCATCAGACTATACCAGTGCAGGTGCTTCTCTCCGGCAACCACCACGAGACCATCACTTTTCACATCTTGGACTCTCCCCGTATCCCGCTCATTCTGGGATATCCCTGGCTCCAGCGCCACAACCCCTACATAGACAGGGTAACTGGAACCATTTTGGGCTGGAGCTCTGCCTGTCACCAGGTCTGTCTCAAGCAGGCCCTCGCTACTCAATCCATGCCCTGCACCACTTCAGCTCCTGATCTGACGGGGGTTCCGCCAGAGTACTACGACTTCAGGGAGGTCTTCAGCAAGGCTAAGGCTACCTCTTTGCCTCCTCCCCGTCCATATGACTGTGCCATTGACCTTCTACCCGGCACCAGTCCTCCCCGAGGCCGTCTATACTCCCTGTCCGCACCAGAGAGAAAGGCCATGGAGGACTATATAAACGACTCCCTGGCGGCAGGCATCATCCGCCCATCGTCATCCCCTGCTGGAGCAGGGTTCTTTTTTGTCCAGAAAAAGGACAAATCGTTGAGGCCCTGCATCGACTACCGAGGCCTCAACGACATAACAGTGAAGAATCGGTACCCCCTTCCCCTCATCTCATCTGCCTTCAAGCTCCTGGAGGGGGCTACCATCTTCACCAAACTGGACCTTCGCAATGCCTACCACTTGGTGCGCATCCGGGAGGGCGACGAGTGGAAGACGGCATTCAACACACCTACGGGACACTACGAGTATCTGGTGATGCCCTTCGGCCTCACCAATGCCCCTGCCGTCTTCCAGGCTCTGGTCAATGACGTGCTCCGGGACATGCTCAACAAGCATGTCTTCGTCTACCTAGATAACATTCTGATTTTCTCCAGGACCAAGGAGGACCACATCCACCACGTTCAGGCGGTCCTTCAACCTTCAACGACTCCTGGAGAACTCGCTGTTTGTAAAGGCAGAGAAATGCGAGTTTCATGTTCCCTCAACCTCTTTCCTTGGATACACCATCAGCCAGGGGAGCATCCAGATGGATCCAGCCAAGGTCTCAGCCGTTGCCGCCTGGCCCGTCCCTGACTCCCGGAAGCAGTTACAGAGATTTCTGGGGTTCGCCAACTTTTACCGTCACTTTATTCGGGGATACAGCACGGTGGCAGCACCTCTCACCGCTCTCACCTCTTCGAAAGTCCCCTTCAGCTGGTCCTCCGCCGCCACTGACGCCTTCCAGACTCTGAAGAACCGCTTCACCTCCGCTCCCATCCTGCTTATGCCCGACCCCGAGAGACAGTTCGTGGTGGAGGTGGATGCCTCTGGTGTCGGGGTGGGGGCTGTCCTGTCTCAGCGGGCTACCGACGACCAGAAACTCCACCCCTGCGCCTTTTTCTCTCGGCGCCTGAACCCTGCAGAAATGAACTATGACATTGGCAATCGGGAGCTTCTGGTGGTCAAACTGGCACTGGAGGAGTGGCGTCACTGGTTGGAGGGGGCCAAACAACCATTCCTAGTGTGGACGGATCACAAGAACCTGGAGTACATCAGGTCAGCCAGAAGACTGAACTCCAGGCAGGCCCGCTGGTCCCTCTCTCTCACCAGGTTCAATTTCACTCTCTCCTATCGCCCAGGGACCTGCAACGTAAAGCCTGACGCCCTCTCCCGTCAGTTCCTTAAGGGAGAGGAGGAGGTTTCCCGGGCAGCAGACACCATCCTTCCCTCTGCTCGCCTGGCCACCGCCATTACATGGGGAATTGAGGAGAGAGTTAGGATGGCGCTGGAGGAGCAACCAGGTCCCAGCGCTTGTCCCCCCAACCGGCTCTTCGTCCCTGCCCACCTCCGTTCTGAGGTGCTCCAGTGGGCCCACAGCACGCACCTCACCTGCCATCCAGGGATCCAGAGGACCAAGGAGGTTCTTCAGTGCCAGTTTTGGTGGGACTGCCTGGACCAGGACACCAAGGAGTTTGTCAAGGCCTGCCCCGTTTGCAACCAGAACAAATCCTCCCACCAGGCTCCTGCTGGCCTCCTGCACCCGCTTCCAGTTCCCCATCGTCCCTGGTCCCACATATCACTGGACTTTGTAACTGGCCTACCACCATCTCAAGGACACACCACCATCCTTACCGTGGTAGACCGGTTCAGCAAGATGACCCACTTCATCCCCCTGCCCAAGCTCCCTTCGGCTAAGGAGACTGCCGAACTGGTCCTCCAGCACGTATTCCGGCTCCATGGTCTCCCAGTCGACGTAGTCTCCGACCGAGGGCCGCAGTTCTCCTCGGCCTTTTGGAGAGAGTTCTGCTCCGTCATCGGGGCCACGGCCAGCCTGTCATCTGGTTTCCATCCGCAGTCTAATGGCCAAATGGAGCGGAAGAACCAGGAGATTGAGGTGGCTCTCCGGTGCATGGTCTCCAGTCACCCCACGTCCTGGTCGCAGCAGTTGTTGTGGGTTGAATACGCCCACAACACACTCATCAGCTCCTCTACTGGCCTCTCCCCATTCCAGTGCGCTTATGGATACCAGCCACCCCTGTTCCCGGCCCAGTTTCTTGCCCTTCTGCACAGGCTTTCATCCACCGATGTCGCCGCACCTGGTCCTGGGCCAGATCCACCCTCCGGCGGACAAGGGATCGTTACACTGCTTCGGCCAACCGCCGACGCACCACGGCACCCACCTACCAAGTGGGAGAGAAGGTGTGGTTGTCGACCCAGGACCTACCGCTCCGGGACCTACCACTCCGGGTCGACTCAAAGAAACTGGCACCTAAGTTCATCAGCCCCTTCGAAATTCAGAAGGTCATCAACCCTGCTGCAGTCCACCTCAAGCTTCCCCGGTCTATGCGAGTCCACCCCACATTCCATATCTCTAAAATCAAGCCAGCTGTGGAGAGTCCCTTGATTCCTGCTACCCCCATTCCTCCGCCACCTCGCCTCATCGATGGAGATCCAGCCTACTCTGTACAACGGCTCATTCGCTCTCGTCGCCGTGGAAGGGGCATCCAGTACCTGGTCGACTGGGAGGGTTATGGTCCTGAGGAGAGATCCTGGGTCCGCGCCTGTTACATCCTCGACCCTCGGCTCATTACGGACTTCCACCAGCAGCACCCGGACCAGCCCTCCAGGACCCTCCTGTCGACCAGGAAACCCTGCTCGAGCAACTCTGCTGCTCCTCCTATCCCCGGCCCAGATGAGGAGCCCCTACCACCATCATCTGAGGACTCCTCGTCCGAGGACGAGGGGACCCTCCGCCAGACCCCCTCCACCCACCCGGTGGACAACATGGACATTACCGAGTCTGAGGAGTATTGAGGAGGCTCCTCTGGTGTCCTCCCTTCCCTGCGCTTGGGACCTTGTTTGGGACATCAAGGGACGTCCCTTGAGGGGAGGGTTCTGTCACAATCCATTCTGGTCTCCTGCGTGTTTTTTCCACTCACCTGTCGGCACCACCGCCTCATCAGTCACCATGGTTTCTCCCACTTTCCACACCTGCTCCACATCAATAATCTACCTGGATATAAGCACCCAGCTCCAGAAACTCTTTGCCAGATTGTTCTTCGCTTCATGCAAGTCTTTCCAGCACTTTTGTCCGGACTGATCTCCCGTTGCCGACCCTGCCTGGTTTTGACCTGCTCGTCTGTCTCTGCCCCGGTAATCACCTCTGCCTTTCGTTCCCGACCACGAGTTCTGCCTGAGCGTCTCTGGTGTCTGTCTGCCTGTTCCCCTGACTGGTCGGTGATTCTCCCCGGTGATCTGTTCCCCTGCCCCGTTCACCTGCCTCTGGATCTGCTCAACGCTCCACCACGTGTCCTGCCGGCATCCGCCCGCTTACCATCCTGAGCGTCGTCACAGCTGCTCTCCCCCTGAACTCCAGACTCACTCACTCCTTTCCATCTGCCGGACTTCTTGCTGTAAACTCCTCAATAAAGACCAGTACAAGTTATCCCTTGCCGTTGTGCTGCATTTGGGTCCTACCCGAGCCCGTTACACAAAGACCACATGGAGGTCTGCCTTTAGGTTTCATGTGATGTTAAGCACAGGATGTAAGGACAGAGATGAAACATAAAACTCTATGCAGAGCTGTTTTGACTTTGTTTTCTGTTATGTCAGCAAGGTGTGTGTGTGTGTGTGTGTATTTGTGGTCGACGCTGTGTAGGAGGAAAAGTGTGAGTACCTTCAAGTTAGGGTCAAATCATTTGTTTTTAAATCATATAGGGTAACTATATGATTAGATTAGTATCTATAATTTCAAATTATTTTACAGAAAGTTTCTTTTTCTTTCTCATTTCTTGTTCTTTTTCTTTCCTTTTTACTTCTACCAGGAATATGTTTTTTTTTTTAAACTGAGGGATCCCCCTATTTGTAATCCAAACTCAGCTTTCCAGACATTTAAATATTTCAAACTTTTATCCCCATATTTCCTTCTCATGATATCCACAATCGGACTCTCTGAAGGTCCTGCCTCAACAGAGCTTTTACTCCCCATTCCAGCTGTGGAGGTGCAAGACAATTACAATAGACGTCTCTGTAAGGACTGCTTCATTCTATGCTACAAGCAATAAAAAGCCATTTATTGGTTTGAACCCTGAGTCAGCCCTTGACTCAGACTCAATTGTGGATAAAATGAAAATGAAAATATTTTGCCAAATTAAAATGTAAATATTGCAATGCTCACCAGATGAATTTAGCTGAATTATGTTCGTTGCATCCCAGTGGTAACGATCTGGGCCATCTACAGACAGTCCTCCCTTCTCAGAGGAGGATTTGAGGTTGGAGGCGTGCGTTTGAATCCCACTTCTGACACCAAAATTGTTGTGGAAACTCTCTGCTGCTGGTGAAGAATGAAATAGAGACTTCTGCCAGCCGACAAGGTTTTAATTTTCCTTGCAACTCCCTGGGGTGTGGTCCACACCGGAGGCATCCTGCAGGGTTTTGTATGTAGGTATTAAGACACCTAGACATCACAATTTAAAACACAAAAGGACCTGATATCCTGGTGAGGAAAAGGGAGGAAAGGTGGGGTATCTCAAGTAGATGAAGTACAAAGAACTGAAATTACAATTACACATATTAATACCAATTTTTCTTGAGGAAATGCAACACTGATCCTGAAAGATGACTCTGTGTCTGAATAACTGTGTTTGCTGTGATATTGTTCCCCGTGAGCAGACATCATCCACTCAGGACGAAAATGAGGTTTGGTCATAAGCTCTGGAAAAAGCCACCTGAAAAAAATCTTCCCACCCATAAAGCATATTTTACTAGCTCAAAAATGTGTCAACTCACAGTAACCAATATACGATAGCATTATTGTGTAGACGTGTAACCTTCAACTAACTTTATAAATACAATTTTGTCTTTCATCACAAAAAGAAGCAACATAGTTGGAAAAAAAACTATGTTACACGTTTTACACATTTTGTTTCAAATATTATCCAAACTTTTTATTTTACTTTGCATGACCTTGGCACGACTTATAGCACAGTGGGGATGGGAATAATGGAGAGGAGCAAAGTAATGTAACCTGATGACTTTTGATTTTACACTCCAATCACGTAAGAGGACACAGCAATTTATTAGGACACAGCAAACTTATGAGGACACAGAAACAGATACGGACCCTGAGTCACATTGTATTCACTGATTAACATTAACCAGTTTGTTGAACTAAACCATAATGACATCTAATACTAGTTTCAATCAAACAAGGGTCAGCATTTGAAGCACAGTATTGCAGATGGCCAAGCAGATGTATCACACACGCACACACACACTGGATTCCAACATTAGAGCAGTTTGATGTGTAATTAATTAGATCATATTTCTCCAGAAGCAGAGGCGGACAGCTGTAAATAGGTGGTAATGTGAGGCAGTAAATGTCTCTGGGACAAACAAGGACACTGACAACCCCTTGGTCTTTTTGAAGTTGTGAAAAAAAAAACAAACAAACCCTGCAACCCTGATCTGAACCATCACAATGAATTACCCAAATCCCAAAATTACCATTAACTTCAATTCCTTTTATAAATTGTGGTACTTGAAACCCTCGGTGATAAGTAATGCAATGTAATGTTGCACCAGAGTGACCAAGAACAGCCGCCAAGAAAAACTATGAAAGCGCTTCATTTATAATGTGTGTGCAGTGTATTATTGCAGTTATTAATGTAGTAGCCTAATATGGCAGTGAAACCTCAGCCTGTCAGGGATCTCTCTCCCTTAATTCACTGCTGTTATCTCTGTGGAGACACTTTTGCTGTATTCCTGTTCAGGAGCTTCATCATGTGACGGTGTGCCCTTCTGGCCATGAAGGCCAAATCAAGATGATCGAGTATGGATTTTTGTTATGTTCATGAACTTTTACAAAAGTGGATGAAAACTCTGGGTCTGTTAAGTGAAGTCAATGCTGAAGAGCCTTCTATCCAATGACAACTTCATTAGTTGTAAAAAGAAGTCAGATTGTATTGAAGTCTATGTGAAAATGATTTAGTAGCTCAGTAAATATTCCCTAATGAGTTTATGGTCTCTAGTTTCAAGTCTTCAATACAACATGATGTTATTTTTTTTAAAACAATGATCCCATTTACAGAAAAATAGGCCATAAAGTAGGGGATGGATTAAGGGGCATGGCTACGGTTTGGATAGAGTGCGGAGCAGGTTCAACAAACTCTGAGTCTAACCCTAAACTCTGAGTTGATCTCCTCTTAGATAGGAAACTCTGAGTTTTCGGTTCCAGAACAGCAGATTTGAGTTAGTTTGATCAACTCAGAGTAGTTTCACCTGGAATTAAGCATGTGCACCACAACTATAAAAAGACAGCATCAATGGAGCCCCGATTTGACGAGTCACCATGGCAACGGGGAAGAGGAGGGCCGCATTTTTCACCCCGAAAGAATTAGACATTTTAATGCGCTCCTACGGCGAGTTTGAACATGTTTTTAGAAAGAAGTGCAACACCGCTGCAGCTGCAAAAGAGAGGGAGACGGCGTGGGAGAACATTGCTGCTGGGGTTAATGCGTAAGTTTAAATGTAGTCCTTTGCAAACACAATAATATTACCAGAGTACTCTCACGCTTTCGCCATGTGACACACGATTTTGACTGTTTTCACATGCACTCACGCCACACATCCAATTTCTCACGCAAGAAAAAAATCTGATCTTGGGCCGAGACTCTTTAGTTCTTTTCAAACTCCCCGGCGGAAGATGGCACAGAGGAGCGCCACTGCTGCATATACATCCTATTTACGTAGTTAAGTACTGGCTCTCTTAAACTTTAAATCTCGAAAGAGATTATTCGTTTGTGTTTGTGCATGTGAACTTGATTTAGTGTGGTGAATGTAAACTCACAGAGCTGCCAACTCTCACGCTTTCGCCGTGTGACACACGATTTTGACAAAATCTCACTCCAGGGTTTTTTGAGAAGTTGGCAGCTCTGTATTACAGGGGAAAACTGCTTGAATGGTAGACTATTAATTTCATTTAGGTGCAATCCCCCGGAGAGGCGCACTTAGCAGCAGCTTAAGATGAAATATAAAAACTTTGTTCAAAAAGGTAAGACCTCGGCATAATCTCATGGGGGTACCTCATTTTGATTCTCTTTCTATCTGCCTGGTGGAGCCCCCTCACGCCACAACAGACCTTGTAACTGTAAGTAGGCAATACTCCAAAGATTTTGCCAAATGGTAGTTTAAGTATAGTGAAACATATCACTCATCTAGGATGAAGAGTACGAGGAAACTGTGTCTGCTGCCTTTAGAGAGGGGGATCCAGAAAGGCCTATAGAGGTAACATCTTGATATGTTACTGATAGTTCACTTCTCATTCACATTGTGTGACATTTAGCCTACACTGAAGTATGAACACATTCTCATCCTTTTTAACAGGGCATGGCTGGGCAGCAGCAGGAGGGTCCCTCAACTTCCACTGCACAGATTGACACAGTGAGATGGATGTTCAGTAAACATCAGAGGTTCATTCTGTTCATGTGCAACTGTATCATTTAATGTCTCCCTTATGTATTCCCAGTTACCAGTAAAAGAGATTTACAAAATTCACCTGCTGAAAAAAATCCAAAAAACTGACAAAGAAATGCAATACTTGGACGGCCAGATTAGGAGGGCAGATCTAGCAATTGAAATACAGGAGCACAAGTTAGAAGTGGGTGCATGGTCACAGGTGTATTGTGACCAATTCACCTGTGACCATGACTGCCATTGTCGTCTATAGATGTAAAATTAAATCCAACCGTTCACTGCCATTGACGTCTATAGACGTCAATTGCTTTTTTAACGCAAAACGCACGGGAAGAGTCTGGCAGAGCTTGTCAGTAAATATCATGCTTGTAAACTGAAGTGTTAAACAGTAGATCACCACTAGATGGCAGGAAGCGGTGCGATCTTTGGAGTATAAACATGGAGAAGAAGATGCGAAGTTTGTGGGGAGAAAATGACGAGTAGAAAGTCGGACGGAGGTGTGTACAAGCAACTAACAATCGGAGAGAGTTTCAGTTGTGGTGGTGCTTTAGGCACAGGCGGTGTTGCAAACGTGAGGGAGGATGATGGTGATCCTGGAGAAGATAAATCTATGGAGCCACGTAGCTCCTCTTCCATGGTAGGAGGAAGAATTGTATCCAATCAACTCGGTGAGAGTCAGCGTGGCTCGAAGCCGGCTGGCAACATCCCCATCACAGCATCCCCTTCACGGCAACCTCTGGTCCCCAGAGCGCTGCCGCGGAGCTGGATTCAGACCTGCCAGTGGACTTCCTGGAGCTGTTCCTCACTGACGAGCTGCTGGGGCACATTGTGGATCAGACCAACCTCTATGCTCCACACTTTTTTGAGGCACAACCTGCCAGACTGCCACACAGTAGATGTAACGCATGGAGACCGGTGTCAGTCCGAGAAATTAAAACTTTCTTTGGACTAACATTTCTCACAGGCTATGTGAAAAAGCCGAACCTGGAACTCTACTGGAGTGTGGATGAGATGGATGCCACCCGTATTTCTCCCAGACCATGCTGAGGAACCGGTTTCAGATCATATGGAGGTTCCTCCATTACAATGACAATAGAGCGTAGGATGCCACTGACCGCATGTATAAAGTCTGGCCAGTGTTGGATTACATTGTGGGCAAGTTCAAGGAGCTGTACCAACCTGTCATTTGTTTTGTCAAACATAAAAAGCTGAATTATTATGTGTAAGGATGAAAACACACACACACACACACCTGTATGTATTTCAAATGGATGGTAAATAGTTTGTCTTTTTTTTTTTTTTCAAACATAAAATGCTGTGAAAATGCACACACACATATTTAGTTTAAATTTTTTGTCAAATGTGAAATGTTTGTTGCTGGGTATTTGTATATAAATAATTGTTTTGCCATCAAAAGTTGTTGTTTCAGTGTTGTTTTTGTTGTTCCAAAGAAGTAAACAACTGTTCAGATGTTTGAGGGGCCACTAAAACAGAAAATATTGACGTCAGTCTCTGTTCTGCCCCTCTGCAGAAAAAGCACCTTTTCTCTGTTTTTTGGTCAAAATCTGGTGTTTTTGCTGAAACCGCCTTATGTTCTACTGCTGACTTCTAAAGAACCGAAAAGGCTAGAAACAAAATTTTTTTTTCTGATGAAAGAAGAGTCTGCTGTTCCTTTATGTAGTTTCAATGTTTATGTAGTCATAAAACTCAATGTTCTGTGGGTCTTGAAAGATCAGTCAAAATGCCCAAATACGCTGGCAGTCAGGGACTATCTGCTCTGAAAATGGCTGGCAGCCAATGGTCACAGTGTCTTTGGGGTCATTTGGTTTATGTGTGGCACACCCTCTCACACACAGGTTATCATATCTGAACTGAATGCAGACATTTGGAATCATGGGTAAGCTACGCCCCCTTGTGCTGACATAGGGAACACCAGGATTTTCACAGTAAAGGCTGTTTGGCCACATGATAAGCTGTAAAGACTCAGGCAGGGAAAACGTGGCACATTCACAAAGACTTACATTCTAGTTTTTTCTGGTCTAGTTAGTTCGCTGTCAGAATCTCCTCCCTCACGTTCTATGTGTTTGTTCATTTTCTTTTCTTTAATGTTTTGCTTTCCTGCTATTTCTTTTCTCCTTTAGCTTGTCCTGTCTGTATACACTTGTCTTCCTTATTCTTGTTCCATTTTCTTTTCATATTTCATATTTTATATTTAATGTATACTAGTCCATCTTTTTCAGTTACTATGTCTTCTCCTACTTTCCCATCTTTCCATCTTTTCTTTCTTCATCCTCCCATTCTTTCAGTGCTGCTAAGAGACACTCTTGTGTACCAAAATATTCAAGACCGGATACAGAAACACACCCTCATGTGCAGGAAATGTGTGCACCATTCACCCTCCTCCTCATCCACCTCTCTTTCTCTCTCTCTCTCTCTCTCTCTCACTCACACACACACACACACACACACACACACACATACTGCCCCTCCTCACACCGACCCTCTGAATCTGTTTTGAACTACAGTAACCTCTGTCTCCCTCTTCTCTCTGGTTTTTGAGGAGAGGCGAGTGTGTGTGTTGCTGCCAAAACATCTTAAAAAGAGGACTCTGCTTCTCTCTCTCTCTCCCACAGTTTGAGGCGTTGCTATGAGTCAAACCAATAATTCCTCATGACAACAGATGCCTCTCCTCCCTCTCAGCTCCTCTCTGCTGTCACATCAGCACAAACTGACAGGGATCACACTGGATAAACAGATTAATCCTATCATCCTTTCACACACATTCAAACACACGTACACGTGCACATTAGGCAAGTGAATGTGGCACACAGCTACTGCACAGATCACCTGCTCATCCATCCCATATTTGTTAAGATGGAATAATGAGATGCTAGTAAAATTACTGTGGGTTTCTCCAAAGAAAAATCTAAAGTTTTGCAACAAAAAGCAATGTAACTCATGTAGTAACCCTGTCAGTCGAGACTGTAGGTACATACATTTTCTCCAGGAGTGCCCAGACTTGAAAAAGTTGTATGGGTCAGCAGCTTTGATGCTTATGTGGTTTAAAAATGCTACTGGAGTTTCCTCTCTGCCAACCAGTCCAACAGCTCAATTTGTGTCTAAGAGCTCTCTCAGGAATCACTACAGCAGACAAATTCAGAGTCAGTGGACAACCACATTTCAAATTAATGCATCAGTCAGTGGATAGTGTCTCTCTCATTCTCCATTTGTGATCCACAAATTTGAACCCATTCATTCTTTTCCAGCTTGGCCACTGTCAAACTATTTCATCTGTACATCGATACAAAATAATATCAAGTATTGTTAACTGTTGATTCTCAGAGTCTCTAGTTTTGATGTGAAAAGAAATGGTTAAAAAGGCATTTACCTGCCAGTGCCGTCAAGAGAAAAAGCAAATGGCCACATGGTTGTGAGGAAAAATTGAAAAAAATTATACCATCATGATGATAAAGTGAATTTTGCAAATTTTTTGTTCATGTTCTGCCTCTAGTGTCTTACATTTTCTTGGTTGACTTTGAGTTAAGTGTCACCTGATGCATTTCTCGGATCTGCAGACAGCATAAAAGAGAATTCTGGGTGCAAACAAAATAGTGTGAAAAGAAATATTTTTCAAAAGTAACACCACCTCAGCTTCACGTGCACACAGGGAGTAAGGGCAGCTTTAGAAACTGTTGATGTGACTGACTGATGTGACGTGAATGGACTTTCAGTATCCTCTCTTGGCATGTGCTTCCTCCAGGCCCAGATCAGTTTCTCAAACACTGCTCACATTTGTCCTCCATGTTTAAATGCAGCTTTGTCCTAGGACAGAGGGAAGACACCTAAAACTGTGCTATTATCAGTGACAGATTCCTTCATACAACCAGCGGGAGCTAAACTGCCCTTGGTTTTTGGAACACATGACACCGGAGGGATAATGTATGCTCCTGAAAGTCATATAGCATAATTTATATAAGTTGACAGTTGATGTTTTCTTGACTGCACTAATATAATATCAATTAGTTTGCTGTATGTCTGAGTATTAGTTGATCTCCTTGGTGCCTACTTTTATTAATCTTTAAGGATAATATATAAGACATGTATTTTCACGTATATAGAGCTTTTAAAGTCTTATTAACCACCCAAAACACTTGACAACGGAAGGCACATTCACATACATTCTCACATACATTCATACATGAGTATCAACTACTATTACTTATGTAGCACACTGGATGGATATGACACACTCTACCTCCTGATCCACCGCCCCCCTAAACACTGCTGTTCTATCACTTTTGTCTGATATCACTTTTAAATTGAGTGTCCAGTCACTCCTCCCTCTTATTCTGCTGCGGTTTAATCCAGGCTTTCATCCTTCACTTGCTCCATTTGAAGACTGACAGTCATCAGGACTCAAGGCTCTTTTGAAGCGGCTGAAACATGTCCTCCGTCCTTGTGTAAAGCTAGCTCCAACAGGTGGATCCTTTGCAAAATTCATGAATGAACCAATAAAAACCACCAACCATGCACCTGAAGATGACACTTTTAAATCTAAGTGTTGGGTTTCAGGTAACGGTACTACTAAGGGCCTTAAAGCCACATATTTCTATGAGGAAAAAGTTACTTGTTTTAAGGTTGCCAGACAACAGGAGCGAGGCTTTGCCATGCAAAGGTAAAGGCGATAACAGCTGATGATGCAAAGTGAAAATCAGACAGTGTCATCTCAGCATGGTCTTTCTAAGTCTACACTGGCTACAAAGTACCAGGCCTTTGTAGACCTTCTCCTCTTAAGGATGGAGCCACTGAATCACCGTCCCCTTGTCCACTGTTCTGACACAGTGATAGTATACCAAATAGTACTCTAACCCTGAATAGACAAACATCTCCAAACAAAGGATATAATCAACCGAAGGAGCAATATAGCTGAACTCAGATGGTCTGTGTTGATTACATAGCAACCTTTTTCTCTCCTATGGTTCAATTCTCAGATCAGAGTCTTCGGTCTTGGGTTATTTCTTTGCCCTAAAATGACCCTAAATCACTTCCCTGATACCCCTGATAAGACCATTGGAGATCATCCGTTTGATATAAATACAATATAGTCTGATTCTCAAACACATGACTGAAGTAACTGAAATGTTTTTCCTTCATTCTCCTTTGACCCAGAGACGATTATCACGTCTCTGGGTCAACAGGAGCTTTCTCACAATTACACGAGTTCCCTTCACACTTTACCTGTAGGGTGTGTGTGTGTGTGTGTGCGTTATCATATATTTTAACAATAAAACAAAGGTAATAATTATATGGCTCTGTACTACTGTATTTCTAAATGACTCTTTGGGTAGTGAGTAATAAAATGATTGTTTACGTTGTGAATATTTCATTTGATTTGTTTATGAGTAGTTGCAAAATGGATGGGTGGAGGGGATAAACAGAAGGTTTTTGAAAACCAAGTGTTTATTTAACTACATTTTTGGTTTTGTACCTATTGTCATTGTGCCACTTTTAGTGTAAATAAACAGCCACTTGTGCTTGATTCTGGACTTTGTCTCCTACGTTACATCTAAGCCCCGTATACAGTGGTCAGAAAACCTGTTAAAAGATCCAGAATTCTTCAGCAATGTCAAAGACTACAATCAGCATTCGCATGCAGGTCACATGACCCTGCGGGAGATGCAAGTATTTAAAGACTTCAGCTCTGATCAGCATCGATGCAAAACGCAAGCCCTTGGTGAACAGGCTAATTTTGGTCTCTTTTCTTGCTGTCCTCGTCTCTTGGAGCACAAACAACAACTGAAGGATAAGACAAGACAGATCCAATTCATCAGTTTGTGCAAGCAGCTAGCAGCTCAGGCTGCACTGTGTTTGTCTGTGCCCTCAGTTCAAACAGAAAGACACACGCGACTTGCAGTGGTAAAGGGGTTCATCAGCTTTCATTAGCAGGTTCACCCACTTCTATTTATACCCACAAATTTTTGAAAACCGTAATTACGCACTTTGCTGGGGTGTCAAACACGTTTACACTAAGTTAGTGAACACAGAGGTTAAGAAGAAATGAATTTATTAATTTGTTTGCCCTTCATGCATTTGTAAAACTGAATTTTTGATAACTGTGCAGTTTTTATACTTTGGTACTTCTACAAATAAGCTTGGTTTCTTCAGATGACATGTCTAAGTGCCCTTGAACCACATCTTAAATTTTAAATCCTGATTCCTAAATCCTCCCCGATGGCTTTTCCATCTGTGCATGAAAGTGTCAATAAATGGGTAAATGGTACAAATGGTAAAAAGTACAGCTTGGAACTTAAATGTCAGTTATATTGCAACATTAAGACCATGGCAAACTCCCAAAACAACATGAACCTTACTGCATTTATGCTCTCCCATCACTCGCTCTTAAGGGATTGAATGATGAACACTAACATTTTTAATGATTCCTTTCATTGACTGAGCCACATGGTTGAGAAATTGGTCTCTTTGGATTTTAATAGATGTTTTCCCTCCAATTTTGACGTAAGGATGTTCTTCTATACACGAACAACCTGATTTTATAAGCTCTGGTGACAATTTTTTCAGAATTTTTATAATTTTTTTCAAATTATATTGAATTATTGCCTGATGTATTGATCTTTAGCAAATTTAAAATTTTACGTTTTTTTTCCCCACAAATACTTAAATAAATTTCACTGTGTGAAGTCTTTTGTATCGAACCACTGTAAATTGTGAGCAGTTATTCAATGAAATCATTAGGATTTATTCTTATCTGTCAGTTGGCTTCCTACAGCCACTCCCATTAAAGATGGATCTTTTGCTGATTAATGTCTAGCATCAAAATGCTGCAAAGAAATGGTTGAATTTGTGCATGCCATGGGATTTAGGGAGGAGCTTCTTCATCTTTCAATGGAGCTAGGAGCGGACAGCTTTTAAGTTAACACCACCAACCGTACGCTCTCTGAACAGTTGCTGGGATGTTTTCAGAAGGTTTACATGAACACGGTGGAGCCAGAAATTAAATTAACAATGCTGCCGTTGAGCTCTCGGCCTCTCATTCATCCATTCATTCAACCTATTATTCATTCGTCTCCGGGCTCATGCGTTCGCTCCTTAGCTCTTGTGCTGTATCCTGGATGTGTTTGTAGAAGAAGCCCACAGCCCATAAATCCATGAGTCACCCACAGCCCATCTGCTCTTACATAACACTCCCATAATGCAATAGCGCCTGGTGCCTCAATCCACAGCCTCGGCCCTCCAGACGTAGACGATGAACACCCAGTTTGAGTCCAACTCTTGTCACAGCCTGAAAAGAGGACTTGGACTGAGGCAAACTCCTCAGGGCTCAATATAATACAATATTTTATTCACAGCAAAATAACATAACCAAAATCTGAGCAGTAAAAGCAGAGAACAATGTGTCCGTTTGCCGCGCAGTCCATTCTGTCCTGTCATAAAGGATCCTTCCATGGCGGCGCTGTTCTCTAAATCATTTGTAAAAACGTCTATCAGGTGCACACGACTGCAGTGAAAGTGAGCAAGTGAGGCCTGGGAGCCATAAAAGTTCAGAAGTATAACACATTTGCTGCTTGACTACACACAGAGACTGAGCTCCAACGACACGGAGTTCAACCTGCTGGCTCGACTGAACCACTTGTTAAAAAGCTAATGATCAAAAAATTCTAAGTGGATTCAGTTAAAATTTTTTTCGATTTTGGAAACAGCAAAGTTAAAGGTCCATCCAGTCTTTGATTATACTGTAGATCAGGTCTAGATTCTATATTAATACAGTAAAAGTAGGTTTTAGCTGAACTGAGCTGAGCTCAACTGTGAAAAGCTCACACGCTGTATGCAGAAACTGAGCCTGAAAACCAGCTGTCATGACTTCTGGGACTTTTTGATGTCACAACAAATCATTTACTGACCTCAACCATGCACCCAAGCAAAAATTGGTTTCTCTGAGGCTTTACCTGAAAACTTGTAAATTTTTATAGGATCACTCAGAGAACGAACAGCCAGTCAAAAGAGACACTCAGATCCTCTCCTCTGATTTGCTGACTGACTTGCTGTTACTGGAGCGCCAGAGAGCTTTAGAGAGGAGATGCAAAGTTACACTGAAATGGATTTGGGGTCTTCAAACCACAAATATGCCTTTTTTTTTATGGTGATTAGGGCTCCAGTGTAAAATATAGATCTTCATTTATAAAGCCTGTTATGACAAATTCATCTAACAGTTGCTCTAATGAATTCTGAATAGGCCTTTTCACTTTTTCCCAGCACTGAAGTGAATCTGAACTGATGATGTGAAGAATGTGATGAATCTGAAGATGTCATTACCAGAATATAAGAGCTAAAACTGTCTTCAAGGCTTTTTCCACGACCTGCAGACACACTGAAGCTGTTTTTAGGAAACCGAACGGAGAGTGCAGATGATCTCAGCTCTACCGAGAAACCACACACACACATAGAGGGAGAGAGAGAGAGAGAGAGAGAGACAGATCTGTGCCTTCTCCTCTTTTCTTTATGTTCTTTATGTTCAGTGAGCATTGGCCTCCAGCCTGGATCCCGTTTCTCACTAATTATGGACAGAAGTTAAATTGTAGCAGTGACGCTGAGTCTGCAGAAGCTTAGTCAAGGTCGAAAGTCATGGCACATCACTTCCTGTTACATATGCCAAAACAAAAGCCCTCCTGTCAGTTTCAGCATTTAAAATTGGTGTTCAAAGTGATCAGCCTCTTGCGGGGATGAGAAATGTAATTTTCTTCCATTCATTAGAGAAATCTTATATCTTTGCAAACATACCTGTCATCAAACTGTTTCTATCTGAGATAGCTGCTCTGTCATCTCCGGTCCACTGAGTGTTTTTAGTAGATGTGAAACTTCTGAAATAAGATAGCAGGTCAAATGTCTGCCGCTTTTTAACTTTTGCCACGAAAACTCACAAATTTGAAAGTCAAAATATGGCACAGTATAGCAGTTATTTACATCCGGTCCATACATGCAGGCTGCTTAAGATATTCAAACGATTTAAAGTTATCCCGTTATTTACAGCAGGATTAATCACTTCATTTTTTTTATTTAGTTCGTAGTGAAATTTTATTCATTCCTCTAATTGATTCATTGTTAGTCTTCCTCCTTTTCTTGAATTATCTTAGTTGAAAGTACATTATTGTTTGTTCAGTCCTTCTCTCTTTCTTAGGGCCCATTTTAGCCTTTTATTATGAATCTAAAGCTCCTGTTTCCCCCGTATTCTCTTTCTAAGCATCTGACTTTTTTCCTGCGTGAGTGTGTGTGTGTGTGTGTGTGTGACGCTGCCGTCCCCCGCCTCTCTTCTCCAGGCGGCCCCTCCTCCTCCCCCTCCAAACATGGCGCCGGCCCGCAGCTGTGCTGCTTCCCCGACAGACGACGCAAAGAGAGACAGAAAGAGAGGAGGAGAAGACTCGGGCCGAAACTTCTCCTGAACGTGTTTTAAAAACTCCTTTAAAACCAATACAACCTAACGCTCTCTGACGTGGCCGCCGGAGACTCTGCGCGCAGCGTTTGGAGACGTTTACGCGTCAGACCGTGCGCGTAAGAGAGAGGAGCCACCTGTCCGACGAAGGCAGACTTCGCTCCGGTTCTTCTAGGATGTGAATCTCCCTGATTTTTGTCTAAAAAAGCGCAGAGAAGACGGAGCAGGCAGACGGGCAAGTCGGGGTCAGAGCTGGCTCTGGTGAACAAAAATGTACAGCGCTGTGAGGAGCAGAAACACGGCGGCTGCAGAGGATTGAGTTTTTCCAGGAGGAAAAAAGCAACTTTTTCCACACTCTCTTCCACACCGAGAGGATGGATGGAGAACATTTCGCGCTGTCAGGAATGGAGAGGGAGAGAGACAAGCTTCCACCTATTTACAACAGCTCCCCTCCAGCTGTAAGGAATCTGCCCTTTCTATTCCTAAAGCTCACAACTTTCTCTCCATGCTCTGTCACTTAATCCAAAAGTATATAAGTATTATTAAGTATCACTTAATAATCAATTTGGAAAAGGAAGCACAACTTTTGCACTCACACAACACAATACACACAAGCAATTTTAGTCTGGATATTGGGAAATAACACCATTCAGTGCAACACAACATCAATCTTATACATGCAAAAACAAAACAAGATATGTAAAATACTGAAATGAATTATTTTTTAAGTACAAATTGTTTTTAGAATATTTATTCTGGAAACTACGAAAACATTTTATATGACCAGGGAATGTTAATGTGCTGAATGTGATACTATAAAGTTAATGTCTGCATCTTGCCTGTGTTTTATCTTCTCTTTTACTTTTCCCTGTTAGATCTTAGGCAAAGGTTTCTGCATCTACAATTCTTTATTTTGATCAGTTTATTTACAAGTTTGCGGTCATTAAGTTGTAAAAAGCATTATATGATACAACACAACACGCACACACACAGTGTAGTACCATCTGATGGGCTGCATGTGTATCTTATTTTAATACAAAGCTCAAAGCCTATTGCTGTTTGATCGCTCAATATCAATGTCTGATATTAAACAGGTTCTGCTGCTCTCCGTCTAGCAGGCAGATGAACAGAGATAGATTCGAACAACAGATGAACACAGCTACAAGGGCCGACAACTAAACAATGTGTTAATATTTAAATCATATGAGAAAACCTGCCAAATCAGCTTTAAGTGACAGCAAATATTAAAAAGAAATGTTATTTTCTCGTAATGCTGAAAATGTGATGCCCCTTTATTACGCATTACTGATATCAGCTCTCGCAGTCTCCCATGATGTAATTGTGGTGTTTTTAAATGTGAAGCAGGCAGGGAGCTGAGGGTCTGGCTGTCACTCTTTCTGTTGTTGTGTTTTTGGTTTTGGCCTTCTATCTGTGTCACTTCAGAGCAGACGTTCTCTGATTTTAGGCTGCTCAGTTGATGTCATCTCCATTGTGTCAGGGAGCAGGAATGTGCAGATCAGATGGTTTTGACCAATAAACAGTCTGTCATTGCTCAGACCGACTCGGCTTGCGTCTGGAAATGCTATAAAGTGGCTGCATGCGTTCTCCCTGCAGCTCGGAGCCCTCCTCAGAAGTCTCCTGACTCCTCCAGCTGAGGAAATTCAGGCTCAACGGTCAGATGGGAAAGGTTTTAGAGACCCCAGGCTGTCATTGTGTTGCAGTAGATGACTTTAAGACAGCTGGTGAGCACTGCAGAGGGACATTTGTTTTCTACATGCAGAGAAATAGAACCGCTCGAGGTCGCCTGCCTCCAGATCTCCAAAAAAATCTCATTAAAGCAAGAGTCTGTTGAGATTGTGATCCAATTAGATTTATTGGCTCAACACAAAGTTAATTTAAAAAGTAAAATTATCAAAGCAAAAAAACCAAACTGTCCAGATTTGCTGCTTATTTCTGTTTTATATTGCTGTGAACGTGAATTCATTTCCTGTTTTTGGCAAAAACACTTAGCATCCTAAATGATTAACCACTTCACTGACAAATCAAGTCCTTTAGTGCTACAGTAGAGGTATGAATGAAATTATACGTTCAGGTTCATCTCAGTGCTCTCAGTCAGGGATCATCTGAACCTGTGATCCAGAGCTGGACACCTTCTTTCCTGCTTTGGTGTGTGTATATTGTGGTGGACAGAGCTTGGAGCAACATTCAGTAGGTGCTCAGTAGGTGACTGTGGGATGTGGCTGTAAGGTCACTTGTTACTTTGCTTCATTGTGCTTCTCTAAAGGGACCTGTTACTCAGCGTTCAGGCTGAAAAGGGTCACTTTGGGGCCTGGGCTAGTTCCAGCTGACATTGGGTGAGGGCCATTGAATGGGTCGTGAGCCTGCAGCAGGGCTGACAAATAAGCACGCCAATTTAAATTCACCAGCCTAATGCACATGTTGTTGGGAAGCTGGGAAACCCAGAGAGAACCCACAGAGGCTCAGAACATTCAGACCCAAGACCTGGAGCTTGAACCAACAGAACCGAAAAAAAACCAAAAAAAAAAACCCTCTTCAATCTCAATTTAACACCTTTTGATTTGCCTTCACTTCAGTTTTGTTCTTTTGTTCCACCTGATTCTGTGATTTCTTCTCTATGATGTTTTTTTTGTCTGCACTCTGGACACACTGGATGGCTTGTGTGTGTGTCCATATTAATGCATCAGATCAGACACACTGCCTGTGTGTTCATGCATTGTATGATCGAGTGATTTGGTGTCGCATTTTGACATCAAACCAGTAATGTGATAGAAAATGGACACTTTCCACCACAGGATCTGTGCCCAGGCGGAATCTGATGTATGTGACAGATGTGAAAAAAAAATCAATATATATTCATTTGCCAGCTGCATGTGGAGACGGTGACATTGAGACATTTTCTGCCAAAAAAATTTATGTAAAATGAAAAGAACTTGGACATTGCGGTATCCTCCGTAGAACAGCAACAGCGGCCATGACGCATAACACCAGACAACAAGTGTGTGTCTGGCATTATGAGCAGGCGTGACATTGCCGGCTAGAGCTGTTAGCCTTGTCAGAGCAAATCTACCAGCACAAACCAAAGTCAAGTTGGGCAGCCTTTGTGTGCTCAAGGGTCAGGTCTCATCTGGTCTGCCTGTGCCAGATCTCAACCACCTGACTCTGAGTTCATAACAAATACTTGAATTCAGTGTTATTTCATTTTTGTGTGTATTAATTGGAGCTGCTCTCTAGGATTTGAAGGTTTCAGTAAAGACCTGGCTGCCTGCTCCTTAGTTGTCTCTCCGATGATTTAATAAACAAACAGCTCGGGATAAGAACTTTGACTCTTTAGAACATGAAAAATTAAAAACATCTAGGAAAATTCTCCTCACCCATGACTGACAGTCTACAAAAACCTCCACCATGCGATTGGAAATTAACAAGTGAGACCAAGGCATGGTGGCAAAGTGAGGTGTGTGTGTCTGACTTTCTGTGTGAAAAAGAGGAAGTCAGACATGAGCTCTTGGTGTGGTTTCTCTCGGGATGACAGCATTTCCTCTCAGACTTAATGACTGAGCAGAGTTGGACATAACTGAAATCACACAACACCCAGAGATAAAAGCTGTTGCTAAAATTGTTGTCAGATGTGAACTGGGGTAAAGTTACTGTCCTTTTCTCCAAGATGAACTACAATGAAATATTGGTTAATGACTGTTCTTACAGCTGGGTTATGATTGATTTTGATCTTTGTGATTGTTGCTGTGGTGTCTCAGCTCCACGCTTCCCCAGAGATCACCTGTTGGTCAGTGGGTGGGCGGAGCTGTGGTGTTGATAATGAAAGAGTTGAGGAGAGAGGGAGAAGAGGCCCTTGTGGCATATTCAGAAAGCAGTGCAATTCTCTTCATTGATGCGGGAGCAGCGAGAATGGAGTCAGAGCAGCCATGTTAATTGCTCTACTAGAGCTGGGCGGTATGACCAAAATTCTATATCGCGGTATCTTTCAGAATTACTCCGGTTTCATGGTATTTTTTTTTTTTTTTTATGCATGATTCAGTGTTGACCACATTTTCCACTGATTGAGAGAAGATTTACTGCATATTGGCTAAGAATAGCCTATTCCAATCTATGGTCATAACTATTGTGCGTTGTGCACAAGTATTAATAGCCTACAGGTTTGCATGGCCCCACAAAGTGCTGTCCGTTCGTCTGTCCTTTAGCTTTATCTGTTTTACCTGATGGTGTGGAAGGTGCAGATTTTAGTTTCATAGCTACATGTATGACGTTTGCAGCAAAAAAAGCCCCGCCCCAAAAAAACCAACAACAACAAAAAAAAAGTGTAAAAATCAGTTTAGTATTCAGAGAGTTATGATTGATTAAATGGGCTGACAGTTCATGGCGCCTGCCAAACAGATTACACTGAGTGGAGCGGGTGACCAGTCCAAGATGGCGGCCCCACGGCTCGTCAGCACAAATAGAGTCTGCCCTTAATGTCCATGTCCACCACGCTCAGCAACTCCACTATTATTTCCGCTCTGTTCAATGTGTGTTTAGCGGCGCAGCAATGAAAAGGGTCCCCTGTGAAACAATTTACCAACGCGCTGCGTTCCGGACATTTTAGGCTATTTAAACCGGTGTTCCCGGTATATGAAAAATTCATATAATAAAAAATATAAAATAAGGTTTTCGGTACGAACCGGTATACCGCCCGGCACTATGCTCTACTAGCAGAACGGCGAACACGCCACAGACAGAAGCAAATAGTTGTCATTAACCCTGTGAAATAGTCTGAAAAATTCTTCCCATGGACAGTGCAACAAAAAGACATGTTTAACACAACCAAACAGCATTTGGATAAATTAGTTCATTTTAACTCAGATATATGCACTTTTATATTATCAAGTCAAAGTACACTTTAAATTTCTTTAACTCTAAACTGAAATGCATTCAGTTGATTTTACTTACACAGAGTACATGATTAACTTTCATCACCTGGTAACACTTATTTTTCTCAAAGTGATGAAGTGATGATGAAATTATATTCTAATGTTAATATATATATATATATATATATATATATTGATTTTCACTGGGAATCCACAGTAATTCTTATTGAGGGGAAAAAATATAAATACCAATTCCAGAAATGTAAAGTCCAATAGAAATTATTTTCTCAACACTACTGTGAAACCTTAGATTAAACAGAAAAAGTTGGAAGTTGTGCAGAAATATACGGGAATCCTGATTGCTACAGATCTGAGACTCTGCATTGGCAGGTTGTTCCTACAGCTCAAGGAACGTGCCACAGTTTTCCTGTGAAGCAGGTATTTTCTCTGTAGCCAGGACTCTGTAGGGCCAGACCACCTGTTGCAGGTCTCCTTGTTGTTTTTGACTCTGAAGATAGTTCTCTACAATGCCGACTCTATAGAATCATACTTTCTACGACTGTGTTTGGACGCATTGTTCAACTGACGAAATGAACTGTCTCGTTGATGGGACTGCTTGATGATCAAAACTCTTTGTATACTATTTACTTATCTGCACAGATTTCAGAAATGTGATGGTTGGAGGTCAGGGGAAAAGGTTCAACAGGATTCACTGCAGACATCACCATCACTAGAAAAAGGGTATTTAACAATATGATAACAAAGTAATAGCTCTAATAAATGGCATCTTAACTTGTCTTTGTTTGAAGTTGTGGCATCTAGGTGAACTTAAAATAATTTTGATTTTGTTTTGAGTTTAATTCCTGTGTTGTTTATTTTACATGGTCGGTTAAGCTGGTTTCTGAAGCCTGTGTTTGTATTTATTTATTCCCTCTGATCAAAAGTTTGATGTGATCTGAACGGGGTACCTGCTGAACCTCATTGGTACTCTGGGAGCAGGAGCTTCAGTTCAAAGATACAGTGTTCGTGTGTCTGTTCGTGTGCATGTTGTGTCATATCATATCTGAAAATGTGACTTGTTACTGACTGAGGAGATTTCCTCTAAGACAAACTGCCCTTTGCTTTTCTGTCTGCTGCTTTTCCCAAAGTGATATAATGGCATGGAAACAGTACAATAATGTGTATGTGTGTGCGTGTGTGTGTGGAGGGACGTTGATGCCAAGACTAAAATATTTTCTTTTTCAGATTTTTCCTCTGGGTCTTATTTCTTTTTTAACGGGAGATTAACCATCGTCCTGTTCCCCCTGTTCTGCTACCTCTGAACACATTGTGTGTGTCTGTGTGTGTGTGTGTGTGTGTGTGTGTGAGTTATGTTGCTGCCGTCAGAAGCGGCTGCTGTGCATCTGTTGATCTCTCTCCTCTTCTCCTCCTCCTGTACTGCCTCTCTCTTCTCACCATCTTTTCTTCTTTACTTCCCCCTCTTCCTGTCTTCTTTCTCATATCTTCCCCCCTTCCTTCCTTCATATTTTCATTTAATTAATTTCACATTTTTATTCATCTCTATTTTTTTCAACCCCATCTTTGCATACATTTCCTTCCACCTCTTATCCATCCTTTCCTGATTTCATTCCTCTTTTCCTCCATGTTCCCTCCAAATTCCAACCCTTGTTTTCATCTTCATATCCTCTTTTTGTGCCTCTCTCCCTCTTTTTTTTGTCCTGTAATTTCTACTTTCCTCCTTCAACCTCCCTTCCTCTCTTCTCATCTCTCTCCCTGCTTGCAGCTTTGGCTGCTCTATAGTGTGATGAAATGCACAGAACATTTAGCAAATGTTATATAAGTGCAGCAAAGTTATGTCTCAGCCACTGACAATATAAAGAGTCACTTAAGTCAGAGTAGTTAACTACTTGACCAGCTTTGTCATCCACTGGGAAACAGTAGCTGCTGTGTATTCAGTTCAAGATGTTTTTCATAAATAAAGAAGAAAATAGAACTAAAATCAAATAATTTGAATTCAAATTTTCTCCATTCTCACCTCTTTTTTTTTTTTTTGTCAGTAATAAACTTCAAAATGTATATTCAGAGCGACAGTTTCTGAACTTTGGTTATTTTAAACTGCAAACTTGATAAATGAATATTACTGATGTTATTATCTATAACGTGTTAGTAAAACATAATTGCAGTGCAGAAAATGTTACATTGTAAAATGACATTTAAAAAACTGCATTTGATGAGATACAATTTTTCCGCATTCAAATGTAATGTGTCTGTCCTATCTGTATTTGTAGTTGTTTACATTTGACACATTTTCTAAGTCACTGTCTAATTGAAAAATAATCCAAATAACTAAATTGCAAGAATATATATATATATATATATAATGTATTTATACAAAAAGGTCCTGTACAGCTTAATTTGAGCTAAAAGAATAACATTACATTTCAAAACATGAACTTTGGTCTTCACAGGTTTGATTCCTAGCAAAATCACTTGCTGGAATCATATAAATATTGAATTTGAACTTCACTCATAGCCTCAGATTTGATTTATCCACATTACAGATATAATTTCCTTATCTTAATATGTTATTTGGTCACTGAAGAATATGTTGGCAGAAATTAGACATTAGTTTAAATAACATGTCATTTTACAAGTATTTTTTTAATACTTCATCTGAATCTTTTCTTTATTAAAATTTGATCTATTTGTCTTTTTTTGTGTTTGTAGATATTATGTTTACTATTCACATAAATCTTTTTATTAATTTTACCACACAAAAAAATTATATTCTGCTCCAAAAATCCACATCTGTATAAAAAGGTCCTTGTAAAGATGAAGTTGAACTTTAATTAAGCAAAAAGAAGAAAAAAAATGTTGGAGGGAATTCAGCTTCGCTGTCCCAAGCGTTCACCTGTTCATATTTTTTCAACTTTTTTATTTGTGTCTCCAACATTTGAAACGGATGAGCAGAAATTATTCCTCCCTGCTTCCTTTTGGTGTTAATGTCATCTTTTTGTGCCAGGGTTTTGGACGAGGAGCCAAACAACCATTTCCATCTCTGGGCACCTTCATCTCCACACTGAGCCAGAGGAGGGACGCTGGTGGGCGGGGCTTAGCTGGTAGCATGACCGGCACCTTCGGGCTCAGACACGGTGAGTTTGTGCGCAGTATTTTCTATTTGTCTTCTTTACATTGGGAAAACGTAGTTTAACTACCACAAGTCTAAATTTTAAATTTAGACAGACTGTAAAAAATCTCTTAATAATTTGAGATAGTTCTGCTCCATGAATCCTCCACCAAAATGACAGCAGTCGATAGAATTCCTGGAAGAAACTAACTTGTGAAAAACTAATGCAGAGGCCAAATGTTGCTGGAATGTTACCTTATTTCAAAGAAAATTACATTTCAGGATATTGTATTATTATTATTATATTATTATTTTGTACAGATTTCTTTCTGGATTTTGGTGGCTCGATTAGACAATGTGCACACAGAATATTGTGGCATTGAATGAAAGAGAAGAAAGTAGAATTTTTGTTGGGTGTTTTTCCTCCAAAATGAAGCCCAATGTTTTCTTTATCTAAAGCCAAATTCAGGAAAAATGTGGCATGAAATTGTCGTAGAAAAACAGTGAATCAGGTTTTAATCTTATTTGCAGAAGCAAATTCTTTTGCCTTTGCAAATAAGAATCTTCTTTTATTCTTTTATTTCCTTTAGCTTTTGATTTCAGTGTTCAGGTGTTCCGATGCAAATCTTCTGACTTGTGACTGAAAACTCACTGCTTTCATACAAACTATGTTAGAGGAAGAAGCACAGAAACATTGTATTTGATGTATTATGTGCATCCTTTAAATTAATAATAAATGTTGATATAAAGATGTATTTGTGGTTTAGAACCCATAAATCATCTTAGTGTAGTTTTGCATCTCCTCTCTCAGCCTATCTGGAGCTTTAGTACAAACAGGTCAGTCAGCCATTCAGAAAGCGGATCTGGTGTTCTATTCTGATTGTTTTTTTTTTATGGAGTGATCCAATAAAACTATATAGCAGATTTCAGGTAAACACTTGGAGAAACCACATCGTACATCGTAAGTTTGGCGGTTGGGAATTTGGACCGTGGTTGTGAGCATATGTCTTTCTCGACTGAGCCTTTTGATGGTTTCACTTTATGTAGAACCTAGACCTAATTTATATTCAAAGACGAGATGAGGTCGACATTGATTATATCCGGGACCTTTAAGTTAACTACAAACCCTTCAATTCACCATGTTGTTTTTTTCTACGAGTCAACTTCAAAGTAAATTTTTTCTCAGTTTTAATGGCTGTGTTGTGTGTTCACTGTCTGATTGCCTTTGTTCTGGAACTGAAACCCTGGTCTCCATCTTGTCTGGGATGTAATGATGTGTTACTTCCTCTGTTTACAGTACACTAGATGTATGTGTTCAGACTTTGTTTATGTTGAGCAGCTAGCAATGAAGTCGAAGCAGTAAACTTGTGCTTCAAATATGGAAGTGTGTCAGGAGAAAAAAAGGTGTTCATGTTTTCCAGCTGGTGATTCTGCATTTTAAACAATTTCTCACCGTGTGCAGAAACTCTTAGGATCGCACTTCTCATCAGAGGGTTTGCAGGGGTGAGTCAGCTCCACTTCAGCCTTTGTGGTTCAAGTAGATTTAAATTGTGAAATCAGCTGGCGATCAATAATTTCAGATTCTACGTTGAAAGATGTTTAAATGCTCATGGAGAAATTCACTTCAGGAGTCTCACTTAGAAATGACACATTATAGCAAAAGAAAAATGAGTGAAACCAAGATTAGGGGAACAAAAAAAAGAGACAACTATCTCATTTAGCTGGTGATATTGTGTATTTGTTTTGTGAGACATTAAAGTGAGTGTTGCTTCCTGTTAAAGGCGAGGTTATTCCTGCCTGCCGTGAGAACAGAGACCCAGCAGAGCACTCACCAGCCTGCTTTGTCACCACGGCTACTGATGCCAGAATAATTATGCAAACCTCCGGCCCAAATGAAAACCATATGAAAGAAAAAATACTCAAACACACAAAAGATAGTGGAGTATTCCTCTGGGCAGTTGGTTGTCCAGTCTCCTGAACAATAAACAATTTGATATTTCACGTCTGAAACGTTACAGGAAGTTTGTATTTCCTTCTTAAAATCCAATATTGTCAAATGTGGATTTATGGGTCGATAAGTTTGATGTAAACAGAAATCTGAATGTTATTTCAGCATCTGAAAACTCTGACACCTTTTTGGCCTTAAAAATATTTGGTTCTCCTTAAAATAGCTTTAGCTTCCCTCCTGCTAAAACAAAATCACTTAAGGTCCCGGGTTAGGGTTAATATTGATTTCCACAAGAAGCCAAAAATCATCTCAGTGAAGTGTCTCCTCTCTCGGGCATTTCTCTGGAGTCTTAGTAAAAACAGATCAGTCAGCCAATTAGAATACAGTATCTGATCCTCTTTTCTGATTGGCTGACTATTTTCAGAGGTATTTGAAAAATATAGAAGGTTTCAGAGAAACCAAATCCACCTCTGGCTTCTTGGTCACATTCAACAATTGTTATCTGCTCTTTAATGAAACGAGTTTGTTATAATGAGGTTGCTGAGTTTAGAAAACCTCCGCCTTTGGTGTTCTCCCCCTCTGGAGACCATACATGGTTCAAAACCCAGCAGGCCATTTTCACTCCAATGTTTCTGGCCTGTCCCGTTCATCAGCTGTTATGAGGAACAGCTACATTAAATAATGGTAAGCACTTAATGACAAGGACAACAAGGTTGTCCACTTCAACCTCTTTAAAAGACTTCAAAGGCTGTGTTGAAATAAAGTTTGATGAAAGGCAGAAGAGAAGAAAAGGGAGGTCCTCGGAGATCTTCAGGATGACTGATTAAAGGGTGTCATGACGACCAAGGCTTGTTGTTGTCAGGGTGAAATTGGGTGACATGCAAACTGATGAAGCAGGGCTAATTAGAGAGCAGTGAATGACAAACAGAGACGGCAAGGATGAGGGTTTAGAGTGTCTTCTCCTCATTTCCTACTTCCTGCTTTGATCAGTTCTTTTATTCTATTGATGTCTATGGAAATATCCATTTTCAGTGTAACACAGAACTCAAATCAGTAAACAACTTGAAAATGAAACTCCCCCACCACCACCACCACCACCACCCAACCTCTTCTCCAGCACCACCCTCAGGTTGAACATGACTGAGACTTACGTTTGGATTCCTGTGATATAAAGCAACATTGCAGTATCATTTCTCTCCATCTGTCTAGCTTCTGCTCGAACAATCTGTCCATGCCTACAGAATGAGCACCCACAATGCACCTGGACAGGCCCGCTGGTGCCTGTTGTTACTGTGGAGATGGGGAACAATATGAGGCTAATTATAAACAGAATAAATGGATGCTCAGAAGTGTGGGAGGATGGGTGAGCATGCAAATGTGTGTGTCTTTCTGTGGTGCCTGGCCAATGTGATTACACACTGATTGGGGTTAATAACTATTGTTTGTGTGTGCGTGTGTGCACCTGTCTCTTCCTCAGTCCATTTGTCCTGCTGTCCGTCCCCCTTTCTCTCTTTGTTGTGCTGCTTCATTCTCTACACCATCACATGTTCGCAGACAGGATCAATGAAAAACATCTGCCATCTTTGTTTTGAACTCCAGTTCTGGATTACACACCATCAATAATTGCTGGATAAATTTATATATTTGTTTTTCATCAGTTTCACTGCCAGCAGACTGAAGTAACATTCAGATATTTTAAGAGTGGCCATGATTAATGATTGTCATGCTCTGATTAACTTTTTAATCCTGCTCAAGTTTTCATTGGGGCTGCACTAACTGTTTGTACTGAAAAAACACGATCATATAACAATTATATGACTTACAGGCCAGGACGTCTCCAGCACTACAAGACCTATGGCAGTAAGAATATACCACCATGGGACATTATGTACCTTTATCAAAGCACTTGCTGCTCCTGATTTGGATATTGGACTTGGGCTGTGATTTCAGCTCTAGTGGGCATATGCCAACCATGTATTTGGTTTATTTGTATTTAGGGTAGAGTTACTGAATGAAGTTTGTTGCTTGAATTTGTGCCATGCATCAATGTTTATATCATATAATATTATAGTAGTCTGTATTAGATTTGTGCTCTTATACTCTGATCACTAAGGGAGCAATGAAATGCAGGCAGCCAGAGACACTTTAAAAGTGTCAGGTACTGGGAGCAAAGGTGTTGTTCAATGGGGAAATAGAAGAACAGTTTCTGGCTGTGCAAGGGCAATTTTGTGCATTGTTTTGTTTACTTTACTCCATAGAGGTTTAAATATGAGAAGGTAACATCAAGTCCTTCAGACCCGAAGAATAAGATCAAATGAAATGTTGATGTGGATTTAGTAAATTTAGTTTGAGAACAAGTCTGACTGGCACATTTCTCATGAACAACCAGTGGTGACCACATAAAGGCCGTAAACTGCACATATGCAGATATGCTCCATATCTTTGGGAGAGCTAAACTAAAACAGTGTGCTATTGATATTACCAAGCCTCTTGCTGTATGATCTTTTAGACACAACATCTTCCAATTCAGCAGTTGTGTCCTCCTGAAGCTGCATTTAATAAACCAAATGCAACTAGGCTGTTTTGCTAGAGATTTACAACTTAAATATAGTTTTGAATCTATTATTGCATGAATGAGTTGGAAAACATTTTTCCAGTCCAGCTGGGTCCAATTGTAGTGCAAATTAGGTCCCATATGGGAGAGGATTGTCTGCTCATTTTCTCTGCTGTGATGACTCTAATGTCAACTGAAACCAACCAGTTGTAGTCTACAAGTGGATCTGAGGAGTTTGTCAATGAGCAACAGACAGATGAGCTCTGTGTGCTCTGAGAAAATGTGTTACACATGTAAATAATCTGAAGGACATCTGTGTCAATGGATGCAATATTGGATTTTACCTGTGCTTTTGATTTCCTCTCTCTATGTGGAGATATAGTGCTGCATGGGAGACTTAGCTCAGCCCCTGGAGACACAGTTGTGTGTGTGTGTGTGTGTGTGTGTGTGTGTGAGAATGACACATTCATTTGCATTCATATCTTCATAGAAAAAGTAAAAAGAATGTCTTTTAGTTGTTGCAAAATTTTTGTGTACAGTATGAATATAGAAGAAAACTGTGGTTCATTTTAATTTCAGCTTTATTTTTGGAACTGCACCCTCCACTTTTTCAAAACTGGCTATACTAAATATTGTATACTAAATATAGGTCCAGTGGAGTAATTGGATTTGTGTAATTATAACCTATAACAAAGAACTGGTTGTCTATATGATATATTGTAAACAAACACACCCTGCCAGCAATTTCTATTCCCATCATTTATCCTTCACCAACAAGTGAAACTAACCTCTGTTGTTTTCAGAGTGTGCTCTTGCACAACGCTCTTGCCAGATTTAAACAAAACCAATAAAATAAAGTCTCACAAACAATAAATGATGTTCATTTTTATTTTCAGTTCTCATCAAGCACAGATCAGTTAACCCTCTTGTTCCCAAGATTGAGAAACCCAACAGTACCTACAAAGAGCAAGCACAAATTACTGGTCTGAGATTTAGCACCGGTCTTTTAACTTGGGAAAAGAGAGACACTGGGTCATGCAGTAGTTCTGAATATGATGGTGGTGGTCTTTGGAGGATGGTTGGTGTGGGAGGGATGTTTTATTATGTCTGTTTATAGTTAAAGATGGACAGCAATCGTTTCTTCATGCGGGTGAAGAATTTCCTTGTCCTTTCTATGACCCTGTTATGTGTGGTTGCTGTGGATGGTCCAGGTGGCATGTTTGGCTCCATATGATCTTCGCCTGTGGGGCATTGGAGCGCTGGGGCTTCATCATGGGTTAGACTAGCGGCTGGCTCCGGGAAGGTCTTTGTGCCAGCAACCGAGCTATTGGTTGAATCATCCCAATTAGATTCACCAGGTTGGTGTCGCTGAAGGCAACATAGCTTGACTAGCTCTTGAAAACTTGGGCATCTGCTCAGTTGCTCCTCACCAGAAGACTCAAATGCAGTATCATCTTCCCAGGGGCGACTGCAACTGTTACTGTTCCAGTAGTTGTCGCTGTAACTCCGACTTTCTTCATTTTCATACTTGGAAAGCTCAGAGTCTCTTCCATGGTACCAAGATGGTTGACTGTGGAAGTCAGTTGAAGGAAAAGGGTTGAAATAGTCACAGTACTCGTAATCCATGAATTCTGGTTTTGAATCTTCAAGAGGGGGAACAGTTGTGAGCTGAAGGGCAGCATCTGTGTAGTAGCCTGCTGCCATTTCACCCTCAAGGTTAACCTTTGTTATAAACGTGTGCTGAAGGGCATCTCTGGGAGTAATTCTCTGTTTGTCATCTGTAGCTAGGCAACGCATCAGGAGATCTGTAAATTGCATCCTGTCTTTATACTCGAGATCAATATGGACTTTTGGATAGCTCTGTATCGCATCCTTCAAATCCCAGGCTGAGTCGAAGAACATTGCATAAACGTCTGGCTCAGTACCAGTTACCTCTTTGTATTCCTCTGGTGTTCTTAGTCTCCAGCCCATGTATGGATCACAGATGAAGTAAAGCCAGCTGAATTTCCCAGCAGTGAGATGGTGGTCTGGTTCACCCAGCAGATGGATCATCGTCTTCATGCAGTGGTACAAACAGTTGTCAGGGAAGATGGCCATAGCAAAATAGAGGAATGCCATTACACAGCCCACTCCCCACATATCAACAGACTCAGACAGGGGGAGTCCTAGCGTTACCTCAGGAGCCCTGTATGAAATGGCCTGCATCTGCATTCCAACCTTTACTTTGCTTGAGGGCAGGGCCAAACCGAAGTCGATGAGCTTTATCTTAAATGGCTGATCTTTGTGATTGACAAGCATCACGTTGTCAGGTTTCAAATCGGTGTGCATGATGCCAATGCTCTTCAGTGCTTGAAAAGCAACCAGCAGCTGGTGAGTCACAGACCGAATTTCATGGAGACTGAGTGGCTCCCAATCCCTCTCATTCATAAGGTCCCAAAGGCTCATGTCCAGCATCTCGAAGGCCAGACAGGACAGGTCATTGAACCTGAAACTGTCGATGAATGTGACGATGTTGCTTTTTTCTGGATCAAGAGCCCTGAGGACCTCTAACATCTCCACTTCATTTTGGATGAATTGGTCTTCACTGTCTTTATGGATTTTTACTGCCACGGTTTTCAACGTGTTCAAGTCCAAACACTTGGCAACTTTGCCAAAGGAGCCCTCTCCACTGAAGTCCAATACCTGGTAGCGAGTGGTGTTGCTCTGGAGGATATCTTGCTTCTTGGTTGGTCTTGATGAAGACATGATTGCAATTTTTTTTTTCCTCAGACACAGAGTGACTTGCTGTTGTTTTGTAATGAAAGCAATACTGAAACTGAACAGGTCACAGGTTCTATTTATAGGTTCTAAAAGGTGGCTTGGATGATGTCATTGATGATGTCATAGATGATGTCACATAGCAGCTCAAGACATCAAAACATCAAAGCCAGACGGAGTTCTAATTGACTAAATAAGTGAATATAATGGCACAGTGTATAAGTTAATTGCCCTGTTGCCTCATAGCAACACATTTTAGGGTTCGATTCCCGAGCCTGTGACCTCTCTGTGAGCAGTTTGCAGTCAGTTTACACAGTGGTGTGGACTGCATGCACTCAGAAAAGTGGTTAGTCTGTTGAACCACATACTATATGTTAAACAGAAACAAGTAGTATTATAGTAACACACCCTGATTATTTCTTATTTTCACACTTTTCTATTCACTATGTCACAAGATGTCTGCTTATGTGCTGTACATACATTGTCCTAACAGTGTATCTTGTAGGGTCTTTCTGTGTCCCATAGTGTTTCATGTAATGCCGTTCAAGGTTTCCAGGGATCCTGATCCTACAGGTCAGTCAGGATGTCCTTAGTTTTAGATAAAATTACCATATAATACAATATACACGATACATGCAGCAATAACAGAATGTGGAAGTTGAATGTCCTCCCTGTGTCTCTGCATGTCTCTACATGTTGATCCTGTGTTTCGCATTGGCTCCAGCCCCTCCAGATAATGGATAATGAAACAAACAAAATAAATAATCCCAAATACATAGAAGTGATCTGACCGCCAATGTTTAAATGATGTACTTATTTTTATTTTTGCAGTTGGGTGGCTCAGGGACAGTGTGTATTAACCAGTCTGATGTCAAAGCGCACAGTAAATGAAATTGAAAAAAATGGTTAGAATGATGATTTAATCTGTTGCTTAGCTCCCAGTTTACCACATTTTAGGACCTGTCTGAGTCACTGTCTACTTTGTGTTTGAATAGGCCACGCAGTGATCTTGTTTTATTAGAATAAGACTTGTAAGTAGTTGAAGACCAACATGTCTACGTGCAGACAGTGCACCTGCTTGTGGTTGACCTTGCTGCCAAAACATTTAAACGTTTTAGTGAAAGAGAAACCTCACTGTATGTCAGGGGTCTTCAAACCTTTTTACTCTGAGTTGCTTTGGAGAACAAAAAAGGTGTTGACAGATACTCAAATGTTCTGTTACTTCTGGTTACTTTTTTTTTTTTTTCAGATATCTTATCAAAACATTCCAACCAAACCAATAGATGAATAAAATAATTGAAGAAGTCATGAAGTACCAATTAATTAATTAATTTGGATATTGCATTTGTCCATGTTGCAATTCTGATTATATTTCAATTCATTGTGCAGCTTTTTAATCTATGATTTTGTATATCTGTGTCTAAATGTGTAAAGAAAGTTACAATAGCTATTGTTTGCTGCTTTGGAATGAGGTTTGGTAACATGGAAATTCTTTGTATTTTCTGAATCTTTAGATATCCAAATTTTCAGTTGTAAACAATGAAAGATTTTAGCATCTGGATTGGCTCTGCAAGCAGCATGTTAACTTCTGGACTGTATTAAACCTGGATCATGACCAGGTAGCATATAAATGTTTTCTCATTTGTTACTAAGATTTTGAATAACATCTGGATCCTGTGGATGTTTTCATTTGAAATCCATGTTTATTATAATCTGTGTGGGAGCTGCTGCAGCTCAGAGGTTTAAGGAGAACTTAAAAAGGTATTTTGGACAAGAACTCTTTTCAATAATGCTTGTCTACTGAAATGATTGCAGTTGGTGTGTAAACTATTTAGGACTAGTGCTGTTTGAACAGTTCTCACTTGCATGGCCAGAGTTTAAATGAAAATTACCTCCCTATACACATAGGAGACAGCTGATGAGTGTGTCATTGTCTTTCTCTTGCAGGGAGGGAACTGCCTCCAATCTGCAGTGATGTTCGTCAGAAGCAGCGCCTCTCCATCGACACTCTGCCACCAGAGGTCAAAGCTCCGTTCCCCTCTGACCCCATAATCCCACTGCGTACCAAGACCACCAAGGAGTTTCAGTGAGTCTCTGGTCCTTAAACTGGGACACGATAGTAGACCTGATCAACGTCCACTGACAACTAAATCCAGTTTACTTCTGCTTCTAGAAATTAAATAAAAGTAACTAACTACACTGTGAGCCAAGCGGGGTTTGCATCTTAAGTGTTGTGGTTTGTTTTGCCAGGGAAGACATGGAGCGTGCCGTCCAATCAGGCGACTGGAGGGAGGTCCGAGAGTTTTACCTGACCACCTTTGATTCCTTCATAGAAATCAATGCTGCCTTCAAGGTAGGACAAGTAAACAAACACAATCAGTCTGTCTCTTAGCAGAATGCCTGTTGTGAGAAAACCATTTAAGGTGCCATTAAAATTTCACCAGATGCCATAACTGTTTTACGATGGGAAAGCATTTTTCTGCTCCCTCTCTCACTCTCCTTCCCTTTCTATCCTCATTTACTCCCTCCTTTCCCAGCGGGAGCCAAACGGGTCGTTCAACACCATAGACGACTCAGGAGTCAACGCCAAATTTGTCAACGCTGTTTACGACGCGCTGCTAAGCACAGTAAGCGCACAACAAAAATAGCACACCTACAAACGCCTTCACACCACACACTCTGACAAATCTCAACATTGAATTGCTTCGAACTCTGTTGACCTCCTGGAAATCTCGCCAGGTTTGATGCCTTAACGCACATTTTTGGTTGGAGTTTAGAACCAGCTGCACCAAGCACAGAAGGATAATATACACTGCCCATCCGAAAAAAAAAGTCACCACCTGGATTTAACTAAACAAATAAGTAAGAGCCTCCCATTGGATAATTACTGCATGGATGATTATGTTTCAGCTGGCAACAAGTTACTTAACCTTAACTGCTGCAGTGAGTAGCGTCTCACTTCTTAAACAACCATGTCGGAAGACACATCCTGTGGTCGTGGAAAAGATGTTAATCTGTTTCAGAAAGGTCAAATTATTGGCATGCATCAAGCACAGAAAATATCTAAGGAGATTGCTGAAACTATTACATTTGGGTTAAGAACTGTCCAATGCATTATTAAAAACTGGAAGGATAGTGGGGAACCATCATCTTCGAAGAAGAAACGTGGTTGGAAAAAAATCTTGAATGATCGTAATCGGTGATCACTTAAATGTTTGGTGAAATCTAATCGTAAAAAAACAACAGTAGAACTCACGGCTATGTTTAATAGTGAAAGTAGGAGCATTTCCATGCGCACAAAGCAAAGGGAACTAAAGGGAATGGGACTAAACAGCATGTGGCCTTAAGAAAACCACTTATCAGTAAGGCCAATCAGAAAAGAAGGCTTTAATTTGCTAGCAAGCAAAAAGATTGGACACTCGAGCAATGGAAGAAGGTTATGTGGTCTGATGAGTCCAGATTTACCCTTTTCCAGAGTGATTGGCGCATCAGGGGAAGAAGAGGGGTGGATGAATTGATGCATCCATCATGCCAAGTGCCTACCATACAAGCCTGTGGGGGGCAGTGCTATGATCTGGGGATGCTGCAGTTGGTCAAGTTTAGGTTCAGCAACATTATGTGCAAAAAGAATGATGTGAAAGAGTGTGAAGTGGAGCATGAGGCATCATTTTCACACATGGATTGGCCACCACAGAGTCCAGACCTTAACCCCACTGAGAATTTTTGGGATATGCTGGAGAAGACTTTGCTCAGCGGTCTCACTCTCCCATCATCAATACAAAATCTTGGCGCGAAATCAATGCAACTTTGGACGGAAATAAATGTGACATTGCAGAAGCTTATCGAAACAATGCCACAGCGAACGCATTCCGTAATCAAAGCTAAAATCGGTCGACGAAACGAAATATTAGTGTGACTTTTTTTTTTTTTTTTTTTGGACGGGCAGTGTATTTCATTATGACATCAAGTCTGTGATACGTCTATTAGTTTATATTCATCCTCTTAAACTTAACCCATTGCATTAATATTGAAAACCAAAAACTCACTGTCCCTTGGAGCTTTCCAAGCTTCTAAACATTTTTGCTCTCTTTAGTGACCTTTGTGGTTTAAGTATGGCTCAGATGAACTTGGTGGCCAGTATTTTTGTTTCTCCTTGTGTCTCTCTGACATCCAGGATTGTTGACTTAATCTTCTAATTCATTCTGGTTTGACCTGTAAATGTGTGTGTTTAGCCTCAGGACATCCAGAAGTCAGTGTTGAAAGGGATCATCAACAGCCTCCTGAGGGAGTGGAAAGGGTAAGAAGACCTGTGTTACACATCAACTTTTTTTTTCTTTATTATCCCCTGAATTACTCTATATTGGCATCAGTGTAATTTCCAATTAAAACAATCTGCTGATTGAGAGAGAGTCATTAGCAACATGGATAGGGTTGCTAAGAAGCAGATTGATCCTACAGATGCAACCCTCTGAAGTGATACACCAGTGTCTTCAGGAATAAATCAATGAAAAGATTCCATCTCTGTCTGTTTCTCCACAACCTTTAAAGCTTTTGCATGAAAATAGAGCTAGCCTAACTAGCTCTGCTGTCTGCTTTGCTGCAAGAATTATCTGATTTGCCTGACTGGGTTTTTTTTTTTTTTTCATCTTCTGTTTTCAGGCCTCGGACAAAGGATGACCTGCGAGCTTATTTCATTTTGGTCCAGGTAAGACCGGAAAACGGGTTGTGGACACACTGCTGTGACACTGGCTGCAGCAGGAGTGTCCAATTTTTGAGTTTATGAACACTTCAATCATATTATTGAGATTATGTAAAAATTTGGGGGTTTGAGGGATTGTCTTTTTTTTTTTTTTTTTAGGGTTAGGGTTAGGGTTTTTTTTTTTTTATTTAGTGTACATTCTGTATCATACTCTCTCCTTTAGGGTTTTTAATGCTTTCTTATATCATTTCCTGTGTGCTATAGTGTTTGTGGCAGCTCCTTTTGCAGTTTTTTTTTTTTTTTTTCCCACACGAATTGTGTTTCAGCTGTGGTCACCCAGGTCAGGTCAGCTTAGGACGTCCATTGTTTTAGATAATATTAACTGATTATATAGTAATAAAACCCCTTTTATTCTGGTTCCTTTGTTTTTTCTCTCATATCCTTTTTTTCTTCTTTCTTATATCATCCCTCATTTCTCCCTCTCTGTCTTTTTCTCATTTTGCCCTTGATTTCTTTCTGGTTCTGTTTGAGGGTTTTATCTCTCTTTGATCCCGTTTGATCCTAATTTTGATCGCTCTCTCCCTCTGTCTCTCTCTGTCTCTGTCTCCCCTGTCTGATTCCCATATATGGTTTTGAGAATTAGAATCAAATAAAGGCAGGAATCTACAGTAGTTCCAATGTGGTTCCATGCTCCATCAACACACACCGACACACACACACACACACACACACGCACACGCACACGCACACACACACACACATAGGCTGGACTGGGTGAGGTCATGTTGGAGTTGAGGACTGTTGGTTTCCTGTCTGATGACGACTTTCCCTCCTTTATAGGCTTTACTAGCTGCACATTTAACATCACACTCTTTCTCTCTCTCTCTCTCTCTCTTCACCTCCAAGACCCTGCAGAAACTGAATGGGGCTCTTTGGGATTAGCTCACTTATTTTGTAATTAGTTAGTATTTTACTGTATCCAAACATTGGCCTAATGGACAGAACCTGGTGTTCTCAAAGTCACTGTAAGTCATGAAAAAGTAACTCCAACTCCAGTCAGTAGGCCATCAAACAGATTCCACAACCGATCTGAGGGGACAAGAGTGGGAAAGAGACAAATCCTTCTCTTCCACTTTAAATATTGTTAACCATGATGATGTCATTATTAATTTGACAAGTCCGCATATAGACTCCAACCATGTGTTGAGCCCCCTTGAAATCTTTTACATAATTTTTCCTTCATATGAACTTTGGTCTTTTTTTCTTGCCATTACCCTGCATTCTTGTACTTCTGTCAGTTATGATGTCGCCAGTTATGGAGTAATGTCTTACAGTTTGTGTGTGTGTGTGTGTAGAACCCCCAGTATTCAAGCACCAGCACTTATGTGATCTATGCTCACCTGCTGAGGCAGATCGCAGCTTTGTCCGAGGCCGACCACCACTTCCTGGTTCACTGGCTCAAAAAGTAAGTGTATGTCTGTGATTTTTTTTTTTTTAAATGTGTGCGCACCTACAAGTTGTCCTTCCAAATGTCACAGAACTCAATAAGTCAATAAGACCCTTGCACATCTGGGTGAACACAAAACCGTATTCTCTTAGTATTTGTCTTGTCGTTCACTGTTTTCCCTCTCTCCTTCGGCCTCTGTGTACAGAGGCTGTTGTCGGCTGAACAGATTGTAAAACTGTCAGAACAGACAGTTGTGATTCAAAGCTGTGTAAATGAGCTCTGGTTGTGTAGGTGGATCCTGTCGGCCTCACCCTCACAGCAAGTGATTGATTGTGAGACAGGAACGTAAATCTGAAAAAGTTCCACCTCTGGCAGGAAACGGTTTACCCTGATTCACTTTCTCTGCGTAAATATTGCACACAGCTTGGAGATTTGATGGCTCTCTCTGATGTTTCTTTGTACATTGTTTGCGCTTGTTCAACTTGTCATTCATCTTCATTGTTGCTATGCACCTCTAAACTGATGAAGAACAGTTATGTGGCAGCATTATAAGTGGGCATTTTCATAAATATTCTTCAGTTCTTCCCAGTCAGGAAACAAAATTCTAGAAACTTTTATTGTTTTGGCTCTGCTCTGGCTTCAGGCGCTGTACCAATGTAAGCTAGTGAGAATAGGTGTGTCATAATTTTCCAGATTGTCAGATTTCAATATGTTTTAAGTGCTGATTTAAATGTGATCAGCATTGAGCTCTGAAATCTGTCTCAAACTGATCATGATTGATCATGATTGATTGCTTATTCCCTCTGTGATTATAGGTTCTTTTTTCATGCGATATTATTTTGATCATTTTTAAGGTCCCATAAACTATACGTATAGTATTCTTTGATTATCATTCAGGTCTAGGTTCTATATTAATATAGTGAAAGTGTCAAAAGTCTCAGTCCAGAGAGAAATGTGCACAATGTGTAGTCAGAAACTGAGTCATAAAACCAGCTGTCAGGACTTCTGTGATGTCACAGCAAAGCTGTCACTGCCCTCAGCTACGCCCTCAAGCCCTGCCCAGCTGCAACCCCCACCTAACCTTGGAAGATTTGCCTTCTTTGAATCAGGAATCAAGTATATTTTTATTGGATTGCACAGAAAACAGAAGAAAGACTTGCATCCCCTCTTCTACTTGGCTTACTGACCCATTGTCACTAGAGCTCCAGAGAAAAGCCTGACTAACTACCCTGAGATGGTTTTTGCTTCTTAAAACCACACATATATCTATTTATTGATAACAGCACTTAATATAAAGCAATGGAGAAGTGTAATATATGGGATCTTTATTGTTTTTCATATAATAAGAAACCATTGGAGTTGAGACATATTTAAACAGAAGTAGTGTCTTTACTAAAATTAAATTGGAATTCAATCAATACACAGTCCCACAGTAAAGATGATGATAAATCCTAATGCAACTGTTCTGCTTGACTGCTGCTTTTCATTTCTGCTCTGTCAGTCAGAGGCTAAAAGAAAGAAAGGCTCTTTTGTGTGTTTTAAGTAACAGCAAATGCTCACAACAGAGACTCTGTAACAGAGAGAGAACCCAATAGGTTCATTTTGAAGATGGTGTCCAGCATTTTTCCAGGTTGATGCACTAAGTCTGTATTTTAACTCTGCAGCTATGTCTCCATGTAAATTTATAATGTTGTTCCATTATCAAACAGTATCCACTTCAGGACGGTTTCAGCAAAACCTGTAGCTTTAATAGGAGTACAAATGTAAACCGCCCTCTGAACGTCTCCCTCAGCCCGAATTAGAAAAGCAGAGGAATTCATGCTGTTTGTGGTGATGATTTACAAGTAAGCTGCTTCAAATTACAAGTTGTGTTTAGTTCTGCTCAAACCATTTCTTCATCCAGCTGCTATTTTCTCTGCCCTCCAAGTGTGAGAGTCTATTTTTGTGTATGTGTATATTTCAGGGTATGTTCGGTTTCCACTGCCAACCTTCTAATGTGAACCAATATTAAATTTGTGTTTCTGTGTGTGTTGTCAGGCTGTCGGCAAGGCGTTTCAGGCAGCTGGTAGAGCGCCTCCTGCAGTTCATCTCCACTCGTCTGTTTCCTGCTGAGCCAGATGAACTTCCTCCTCTGACCAAGTGCTCTTGGTGGATTCCCTCAGCCACCAAAGTGCTCAGCCTGTTCAGTGAGTGACACACACAAAAACCACACACACACTCACCTACTCACACATTCACTCACTCACTAACTAATATCACTTAGCACAGCAGCACATATATCACAGATTAGAGAAACTTTCTTTTTTGTTTGGTCCCCTCAGATGCAGCCAATAGTGTCTCCTCTCCTCCCATCATGCCTTTCACCGACTTCTACAACATCACACTTGAGCACATAGACTTCATGGAGGAGTACAGGACCTGGCAGAACTACGGCAACTCAAATAGGTCAGATAACTTTTCCTAAAATGGCTGAATTTGATAAGAACAATTGTTTGAATTTTTGTTGAAATTTCTTTGCCCTTTATGTTTTCTTTTGCTTAACAATTCAGCTTCATAAAAACAGGCTGCATACCTTAGGAGAGACATCTAGAAGTCCCAGAGAGTCTTGCTGTCTGGAATGTCCATTCAAAGAGCATCAGAAGTAGCTGCCAGTAACTGTCCTTTTAGAAAAGAGGGCGTTAGCTGTTCCTCAACTCAGGGGCCACATGTTTCAGAGGCTACGTGTGGAGACCACTTGCATCACACAGTGTAACTGGGTCATCTCATGTTGGGGGCTCTGCTGTACCTGACCTCTTCAACTGGCCTTTAAACCATGAGTGTTTTCTTCAATACAACCTGAAGTCCAAACAAAGATTCATTGCATGCCAGTAATGAAAATAACAGGGCAGCAAACAACACCAAGAGAAAGCCTGAGGTTTACACTTTTCAAATGTAATTAATGTGTTTCAGCCTAGTTCAACAGCTGATGGTACAATGTTAAAACTAAGGGCTATAAAATCTCAAACTTTTGTGGAAAAAATAAAGTGCTGTCAGGGTTGCTAGGGGACAGACGCCAGCGCTTTGCAACACAATGGTGAGGCTTCATCCCATGAAGGATACGGCCTCTAAATTGGGACACAGCTGTTAATGTTCCTAACAGCCTCCTTTAAAATACACACGCACACACACACACACACACACACACAAAAAACCCAAGAAAAATTCCCTACTGTCAAACCTCACAATCTCCAATTATTTTTTTTTCAGGCTCTGTACACATCATGTCAAATGTTGCATGACTGTCAAAAGTCATTGCACATATATTAAATTACACTTCATCATTACTATATGAATAAATGATCAAACTTTTGTAGAAGTTATTTGAATATGAAAATGATTTGTGGATCTCTTCAGTACCTTGAAGCAGTAATGTGCTCTGAATATTCTCCTCCAGCCGCAGGGACTCATGAGTAGTGTAGTACATAGTTTAGCCTTTGCCAAACTAAAGAGAAATCCCAGAAATTGTAATTGATGCAATATAACCCATACCAGACCATAATATCTTTTTATCATTTGGTTCAGGCGTCTTGTTCTAGTCAACCAATAACAGGGAAAAGAAACATTTCACATTCATATCTTGTTCTGTCGACTAAAATGAATCGACTAATCATTTTGCACTGATAAATGAGAACAAGAAGTTAGTTTGTAGTCATTAGAGCCATCATGATCCTGATGACTGTACCTTATTCAGAGAGAGCGGCTTTGCTCTTGCCTTCTAATAAGGAGCAGAAATGCCAACAGATGTTACAACATATTAGCTTGACGAAGCTAAACCCATGACTTGGAGTGAGGCTGATGCTGTCTAAAACTGAGCTTAGTTTTTCCTCCTGAGTTGGGACAAGTTGACGTTCCCGCCGCTGCAGCTCATCCAGAGCCATGGAAACGCTCTCAGAAGCTGTGAAGTCTGTTTCACGCCACGTCACAACTCGTTATTGTCTGATAAAAGAAATGGACCCAGAGTTTACAGTTCACAGAACCAGCCTAAAAAGTTCTTGGTCACTGCGGTCTGGGGTTCTGCTCATTCTGGGTTTGGAAGGTGTCGATTTCAGAACCTGCTCATTTTTGTAAAGCATATAATTTTGAAAAACACTTGCGAGTTGGTCGGGACTGAAGTCTTTTTTTGTTCTGCTGACTTTAAAGAAAATATATTTTTACAACTGATGGCTGCAAAACAAATAAAAATTAAAAATAGCTTTTGTCAAATTTCTTCTCTTTCATCTCAAGATTTTCCTTCTGTCAGTTTCCCTTCATCCTTTCGACGGTGGTGAAGAAAGCCATCATCCAGAAAGACTCTGAGCAGCAGATGATCAGCCAGGCCAGGGTGAGCACTCATACTGCCTTTAAAACTGTACCCCTACCATAACCTAACCCTACTTCAAACAATGCACAGGGTGCATTGTCTGATTTAAATAAAAAAAAAATAATGAAATGCTTTTCTTTTGACTTGAATTGAAATGTTGAAATGAGTGCATATTTGTGTTTTCCAGCAAAGCTTGGTCAGTAAGGTTTCTCGCAGGCAGAGAGTGGACATGAACCTTCTGTTCCTCAACATTAAAGTACGACGAGCACAGCTCCTCAGTGACTCACTGGATGAGGTCAGTGCACAAACATGACCCCCTTCTCACTGCATCTGGGGTCCAGCCAAAGAACTCCATCAGAGACCCCTGAATGTCGCCTTGGCAGCTCGCAGAAAGAATACAATGCATGGCGCGCTATTAGTAGATGCTACAATTCACTAATGTTCCATGAATGCTTCCACGAATGCTTCAACTGAAGTATATCGGTAGATGTCCCCTAAACCTCTGAGATAAAGGCTGTTAACACTACAACGTGCTTGTGTTCTCTAAATGCCTCATCTGCAGAACATCAGAAAATACTAAGTTGAGCACACTTTATCAGGGGAGCCACTTTTCTGGAGCAGCCAGCGGCTCACTGTATAGAGCTTTTACTAGAGGTTTAAGGAGTTTCATAGTTGTTTAAAAATTGATATGAGAGGCCACAGGTGGCCCCTTTTCCCCTTGTAGAGGCCAAAGCATTTGCCTGGTTCACTTATACTGATACATACCTTAAAGAAACAGAGAGGAAGAGTTATTTTTTCCTGTACTGAGAAATATTTCAATAGACCAGGAACATAATTCTATATGTCTAAGTAAAGAGAATGAAAATGTCATCTCACAGATACAGACAGATGTTATTTTTTTTAATTGAGGGTGTGATGACAGGGGAAATAAAAAAAAGTGTTTTCTGCTTAAGCTCATCTTCTCTCCTGCAATCTAACTGGGAATCAGATTTCAACACGGAAACTGAGCTTTGGTAAATGTTAGTTTCTGCAGTAGTGTGTCCAATGAAGCTGGGCACTAATGTCGTACAATGTCTCAGGCATCCAGGTCATGTTTCACTTTGGAAAAAAAATTCCACCCGTTTCCCTTTGAATGTGTCGCAAACAAGGACATAACAGTGTAGCAAATAGCAATATCACAAGAAGTGGTTATATATATGTTTTTAAATCTCCTCCTACTCCTCCTCTACAGCTGACGAGGAAGCGGTGCGACTTGAAGAAAAAGATGCGGGTGACATTTGTCGGGGAGGCGGGGCTTGACATGGGCGGCCTGACGAAGGAGTGGTTTCTGCTGCTGGTCCGACAGATCTTCCACACAGACTACGGTGAGACGTCTGCTCCCTGTGGTTGTCTGACTGGGAGCAGTTTGTCCATGAAACAGCCTCTGTGAACTTTGGGAACATTAGGGCATGTTTTGTTGAAAACAAGTGGAAAGAAAATCTGAGTTGCATTAAAAAAAATATATATATATATTACATGGGGTCTCATTGGACAAACTTCTCATGCCAGTGAAAGTGCAGCAGGGATGATTATCAGATGTCTGAGAAAAGTGGTCACTGTTAGTTTTTTAAACTCGCTTCACACAAGAGCATTCCTCCCCATAGGTGCCTCCTTTCACTCACTTCTCTTTCTTTTTTCTCTCCTTCAAAAAGTTGATTTGAGTGATGCTCCTCCTGCAGTGGCTCTGGAAAAGTTTGTATCTTGCATTGGAGTACCCATAGACTATAAATACAGACAGTCATCTCACCCTCAGGTTTCAGAAGAGTGGTTTTGAAGCTCAAAATGAGCCGCTCTGCCATTGCCATCTTGGCAGTATCTGACTCCAGCAAACTCCCAGCTAATCCAAAAATGGGTAGGAGAGTCAAATTTGGTGTGTGCTGTTTTGTGCCTGAGGCACAAGGGTAGGTTTGAGGGAAGCTTTCTCTATTTTGACATAGATATCCTCCTTTATTCCTCTTTGAACCGCCCTTCCTCCCTGTTCAAAAGGCATGACCTGGATGCCTGAGAGCCTTAATGGACGATGCAGAAGTATCATCAAACTCTTGTGGTCTGGAGAGGAACTGCAGGTCTCGGCACCTCTGCTGGTTTCATTTGTTGCACTGCTGATCGGTGCTTTGAAGTCGCTGACCTCTGATATGTTGGTGTGATTATGAGCTGACAGATACAGGACCAACAAATTTCAGCATCATACATTTTCCACCATTGTTGCCCGTTGTCCACGCTACTCCAAGGGTATCTAGCCACTCAAACAGAGACTCACGAACCTGTTTTGACCTAAACGCACATGGGCTCTTCCTGATTGGCTGTGATCAGCCTGGACTACCAGCAGAGAAACAGCATGGTGGATGAATTACAGTGTTATTGACCTTCTTGTCTCTGTAGCAGCTGTTCAGTTAACTTATGTATTTAAATACCACAACCATCTTTACTGCTCCTCATGTGACCAATTAATTGAAGTGTAGAGAAACACTGATCATTTTAAAAAGGCATCTTTAAAATGATAAAGTATTAGCGTGGAAGTCGCCATGGGTAAAGATAAGTTCACAGCCCACATGAAAAAGGCGCCCCCGAAACATCCGCAGATCCAGCTCATGAGCCGAATTATGTCTGAGTTAGCAGGATCAGTCTCATCATGAGAATGGTGCAATAGGTGACAAAAGTCGACCCATGCTATAGGTGTCATTGTTAGCTCATTAGTCAATATTGAAGACACAACCTCAGCATGCTGATGTAATGCTAAAGTATTAGCTAAACAGGAGGAAAAGGTGCATCTGCTGGGAACTTTTTTCAGCAGCGGATTAATCCACATTTGGTGCTGCAGCGATTTGAGACCGTGTCAAGATAAACTAAAGTGAATGTTTTTTGTGGTGATGAAGGAACAGTGCAACAGTGTAACTGTAATGTGTTTGTAGTCACTTCGGCAACAGTGGAGTTCTATGGCTCTCAGTATTGAGATAAATCACACACAATCCTTCCTTCTTTACAGCCATTTGATTGTTGGCTTGGAGTTTTTTATTGTTTTTTTGACAATAAGAAAAATATATATAAATGCTGGGTCTTTGCAGACTTTAAGTGTTTTCTTCTTAGCTGTTGTTTTTCATATTTGGCTGACCAAACCAAAGAAAGTAGTTCACAACAGAAATTATTTTTGTTCCAAATCCAAATTTAATTCATGTGAATGTGAGTAAAGCACGCCTCAAGATGATTTTTTTCTCTTTTTTCAGTTTTTTTTTTTTTTAGCAAGTGTGTTTATATTACTGTTGCTCAAATACTTCTTTAAACCACAAGGATCATTCATGTGAGGATTAAAATATTGATATAGAAATTCCTCCAAGATTTTGCTGCTGCTGTTTCAATTCAGCTCAGTTCGCTGGAATTTGCATTAGACAAATCCTCCAATTGAAACGAAGCTAAAGTCTGCCTGTGCATCTCTCTCTTTCTCTCTCTCTCTCTCTCTTGCTTTCTCACTCTCGCTCTCCCTCTCACTTGCTCTCCCTCTCTCTTTCTCTCTCTCTCTCTTGCTTTCTCACTCTCTCTCTCCCTCTCACTCACTCTCCCTCTCTCTTTCTCTCTCTCTCTCTCTCTCTCTTTCTCTCTCTCTCTCTCTCTCTCTCTTTCTCTCTCTCTGTCCCACTATCCTCTGGTTGGGTTGTTGGGTTGATCTTTCCATCATCTTTCCGCGGTTGTCTGTGTTTTCAGTGCCAGGGGACGTCGGCCCAGAGCAACATACTCAACGAAAGCTGTATTCCCCTCATTAACACAGGGAAAGCCCCGGCTCTCCTTCAAACGCACACACACACGTACAGATGGAAACACACACATAGACAACGCACAGGCAGGTGTACGTACACACACATACACACACACACAGGCTCTTTTATGCATGCAGTGGTGTCAGTTTCTGGTGTTGGGAGATGTGAGCGATCCAGATGTGTGTCTGCGCTCAGAACAGACCACTGCTGTTTCTCTCAGTCTGCTGGAGCTGAAAACACTTCAGTGCTCCTCTATTCTGTTCAGTTTATTCTACTTAACAACCTGCTCATTATCCAGTTTGTTAAATGAATGGCTGACACTCAACTACGTCGCCTCTGGGCAGGTGGTGTTATGAAGCATCAGCCTCCGGCAGAGACACCGTGGCTGACCATACTTTGATAATGATATGCATTGAAACCTATTTCTCAACTCACACAAATTTAGTTTGATTCAAGATTGATTGAGATTGAGCTTTTTCCAGTCACAGTAACTATGTTGCTCAGATATGAATGAGATAAGATTTGACTCTTCTCCAGTGTTTTATCTGAAGTGCTCGTATCCATAAAAATATATTTTTATGTTTTAAAGAACCAAAAGCCATCTCAGTGTAGTTTTTACACTTGTGATCCAATAAAAATATTGCAGATTTCAAGTAACACACAGAGAAACCAAATCCTGCAAGATTGGGTGATGGGTCCAGATGGGAGGATTTCTAAATACAGGCTTTGAGCATTTCTCAATGGGCTGAACTTTTTGACAGTATTAATATAGAACCTCAATATATAACATAGACCTGATTTATCATCAGAGAAGACACCAACATCTGGCCCTATTTTATGTGGGACATCTAAATTCAAAATGATGCTTCACATCTGCTGTCACACCTGTTCCTGCAGTGGAACTACATGTTTTTGATCAGATCTCAGGTGCCCACGTGTGACTAATGGGGTTGAGCTTTCACACATCAAAAGGAGACTCGATATTAAAACAGAGTGATCTCAGGAAATGAATGAATGAATATCTGATTATTCAAATGAAAATTGATTTAAATCAGAGAATTTTCTTTTTCATTCAAGCCCAAATGATGATTTTAAATGATTTTCTTTTTCTATTTTTTCAATTTTGATACAATATGATATTATGTGTCCTCAATTTATTTATTCAGCTATTCTTCTTCTCGTTGTTGCTTTCCTATTGTCTTTTTTCCTCCTTCCCTCTTCTCTCTGTTTGTTTTATTTCCCACCCTTTCTTCTTATTTTATTTCCACCCATAGTTGCGTTTGCATTTTTTTTCATTCCTCAGTGTTGTCCATTTATCTGTACTTCCAGCCTACCTTCTGTAGTTTCTGAATTTCCTCTTTTTCCCACTTTCTTCCTTCCCTCCCTCCTTCCCTCCCACTCCTTGTCTCTGTCATTCATTCATCCATTAGAAACGCTGACTAATATTTCTGTTCATGTTTCAGGAATGTTCACCTACATGAAGGACTCGCGCTGCCATTGGTTCAGCAGTTGGAAGTGTGACAACTATTCTGAATTCCAGTTGGTTGGGACTGTATCCTTCATTAAAACCAAGAGCAGTAAGAAAAAAAAAGCTTAAATGTATTTCGTGCAAATTTTAAACCATTTCATGTCGCCGTGTGATTATTGGGCCGAATGTAATTTTTTTGTTTGTTGATAGTTCTTCAGTTTATGGCTTTAATTTGAATCAGAGTTGGCCGTTGCTGGATTCATGGGGAAAACAATTATGTATCCTTTAAAGACTTTAATGGGCAGCTCCGTGGAGATTTAGCTGCTTATAGACTGTAGTTCTACAGAGGACATTACAGATCACTTGAACACTTTACTCTGCTCAGTGTGGTGGAGTTGGATTCTGTCTTAAATAGGATGAGATCTTTTAACCAAGGTTTTACATTTAGTTTATTTTTAATTGAAGTTTTTTCCATGAGGAATACCTCGTTCAGCACAAACAGCAAATTAGCATTTTAATGCTCTTTCATTAAAGTCATTATATTCATAGTTCTTCAGTGGCTTGTTTCCTGTGGTGTTTTGTGGGTCACTCTGTAGTGTGTGGTTAATGTGCAGACAGACACACATGCACTTTTCTCTTTTATTCCTCCTCCCTCTCACATACTATGACTCCTTTATTTTAAAACATTGAAGAGAAAGAGACACTGTAATGTGTGTTTTCAGGCTTTAAGCCCACAATCTCTGCCCATGGCTGCTCAAGCTCATTCAAGTCACTAATGCTGCCTTCAGACTAACCTCCAGGTCTGTACCAGATACTTGACCTCACACAGTCTCTTTCCCGGCAGACAAGGTAACCAGAGTCCAGACTGTTCTGGTCTGTTGTTCCCTGATGGTGGAACAAGCTGCTAAATGCTATCAGAGCTATCTCAGACTTTTTCTTCTGGTCCTATCTATTCTGAGGGTAACTACATCGTTTACCAGCCTAACATTCCCTGGCTAGCACTTTCTGTGCTGTTCTAAATCTGATCTGCTTGCACTTATTAACCAGGTGAACTACTTAGCACTTCCACTAATGCTTCCTACTACACTGAAGCTTTAGTGATCTCCCTCATTCGTAGGCATCTTCTGAATATATTCTTCTTAGATATGGTGAATGCCAGCAGCTACAGCTGCTGCTCTGCTTGAATGTGGATTTTTACAGTCAGGACTGTTAACGGCCAACGCTGTGACAGAATACAGATGTTTGGTTGAAGAAGTGAACATTGATCACCGACTCTGTGTTCATGTTCGTCAGATTGGAGTCAGGCTGATCTCAAATCGGCTTCAGCTGTTAGAATTTCAATGGAATTTCTCCCTCTCTACTCATGACTCCTCCATTTTTGGCAGAGTCTGTAATAGGATATGAAGTGTAGATTAAACCATTCAGCATCTCAGGTGGTCACTCATGTAAAGGTACAATCATTTCTTGCAACACAGCATATTTCTAATACAATACTACAAATTTACCTTGCTAATTTACTTTGCCAGTGATGATAATTAATATAATTCCATCTTAAATGATACAATTATTATTATTATTATTATTATTAGTAGTAGTAGTAGTAGTAGTAGTAGTAGTAGTAGTAGTATCATTAGTAATACACATTAATTACAATGAACTATTTGTGTTAAACCTATCATACAAGAAATGCAGCATAAAATTCTTGACATTGACTTCACATCCATTAAATTATAATACAATACATTTATAGAATGTGAATGAAATGAAATGATAATAATATAGCTTCAAAAATAACTGAAATAAATAGGTAAAATAAGCTAAAATATATTACATCGAAACTATCAATTGGTAGGACACCATTTCTTAGAGCAGCATATAATAGCAGTGCTGCAAAAAGTCTAAAAAAAAAAAAAAAATTAAAAAATACTCAGTGAGCTGCTTGTCTGTTATGTTCCATAGTTTTGGGCCATAAATGACAAGGGCTGCTGCCACAGTTTCCCTGCTTCTGGGAAGCTTCAGTGAACCAGCAGTAAATGATCTCAGTGTTCTTGGAGCGCTGTAGTCAACAAGGGAGTTAGTTTGAGCTTGGTCCTCACCCACTGAGGTGTTTGTAAATAAAGACCTAGGATATATGGAACTTAAACTCTATTGTAAATGTAACAGGAAGTCAAAACTGGAGTAAAGTGCTATGTGTTTCTCTGGTTTCTCTGGTTAATAGCTGAACTTCTGAGTTTCCAATTATAATCTATTTAAGTAAGTGTTTTAATGCTGCACAGTGGGCTTGCAGGGTGCAGGACTGAGACTGCAGGGACTCGGATCATGTCCTGAGTCCTACAGCTGGCTTGCTTTAGGCACAGAAGCACTTTGGCTTTTTACAAGAATTAAACCCAGACTATGGTCTACCCGTTACCTTAACCCAGAGCTATGAGTACCTTAGCAGTGCAGAAGAAAGTTAATTAATGTAAGTTCCTACCAAATGTTGAAAAACATAATGACTGGGTAGCTTTTTTTTTTTTTTTTCCCCCACACCATCATTGGCCTCTCAGACTAGATGCGTTCATGTGTCATTTCTCAGGAGCATTGTTGTTTCCAGCAGCCCTAAAACCAGAGACCACATCATACCTCAAACAGCTGCTGCAGATTTTGTCCTCTTGCAGCTTGTTGGAGCAGGAAGTGAGTCCACTTTGCTCGACATTTACAATAGCTACATCGTGTGTACCTATGTTCATTAGGAAGTTGCTGTACTAGGTAATGACGAGTGGTCGGATGGAGGGAAACTTAACGTACTGATATTCACACAGAGGCCTTTGGTTAGTGCTGAAGTTCATTTTTGTGATCCTCATGACTAGTTATCCACACGAAGAATTCGTACACCTTTCCTGAGCTGTGACATCTTTTAGAGTGCAGACGCTGCTAACACATTACAGCAGCAGCACCACACTTGGAGTCAGGAGTCAGTCACTCTCTTAGCAGGTTTACCCGTGTTTAAAAACATACTTAAAGCCTCTAATTCGGTAAAAAAAGATTAAACTGTCAAGTGGCCGTGAGCTGTTGTCCAGCTGTCACTGCTTCCAGTTCCCACCCGTGTCTGTTTGTTTGTTGGGTTGTGTGCTTACTTGTCAGCAGGTTTAACCAACAAATGCTGGACCAAATTGCACTGAACTTGATGGGGCAGATGTGGATCAGTAATGATTTTGAAGTTTGGTGCATGTTGGCATTGGCGGAGTTCTGGCGGAGTTCTGCACCCTCTGAGTGCCTCTCTAGGGCAGTGATTCCCAACCGCTGTACTCAAAGTCTTAGAGTACCACTCAAGTGAAATTGGATAATCTTCCACGGCACACCTATGTGCCGCGGCACAGTGGTTGGGAATCACTGCTAGGGGATGTTAATGATTTATTGTTACTCTAATGTAGCACACAATGATAACGTTACTGTGAAATTAGTGTATACGACGTTCACATTTTCAGTCTCTGCTGTTTGTAAAGTGCGCTTCCAAAAGCATGCGCATGTGTGTATATGTCTGCCCCTATGTGTGTGTGTGTGTGTGTGTGTGTGTGTACGCTGAGTGTGTGACTACAGAACAATCCAGTAATTTAGCCTTAGTTACTAGCCAGCTGGGAACTGTCAAAAGGTTATATAACCTAATAGCTGCCTGATTTTTGCCAAGTTATTTTGTGTGCATGTATATGTGCGTGTGTGTGTGTGTGTGTGTGTGTGTGTGTGTGCGTGTGTGTGTGTGTTTGTGTGTGTGTGTGTGCATGTGTGTGTGCGTGTGTGTATAAGTGTATGTGTTTGATTTAGGGTAGAAACAGTGAAAAAAGGTAAGATGTAGAGAGCATTAGAGGAAAGGACAGAAGGGATAAGTGGGAAACGTATGTGTGCTCCTGGGTGTTTCATGCATGTTCCACATGTGTGCTTGGACTAAGAGATAATTTATCAATCCCCCTTGTTCCTGTTTGGTTCTCATGGCAGCGTTGCGTCACTATGGAGATGGAGTGGAGGTGAGGTGGAGGAAGCCGGAGAGGAGATGTGTAAGAAGAGTGATAGCAGCAGAGCGAGACAGATAAATGGAAAGAAGAGCAAAGGTTGTGCATTGGGAGATCTAAAACAGAAGGACGAATAAACAGATGTAAGCACAAAGGAACAAACCAAAGAGAGAGGAGATGGAGGCATGATCACGTTTACCTGCTGGAAGCACCAAGGGCAAAAATGACCTACTCCCTTCCAAGATTAGCGATTAAACACAAGCCAGTGTGGCAACATGTAGCGTGAGCACAGTATAGACCAGGGATCGGCAATCTGTGGCTCTTTCTTCCCTCTGCCGTGGCTCCCTGTGGCTTTGAGAAAATAATGTGAATAAATATGGCTATTTAACACATTGAACCCTGATTTAAATTAGCTGAGTGGTCTGGATGCTTCATATTGTGCACATTGATAAACATTAAAAATTCCAAACTAATGTAATGTAATTCATACAAATCAACTGCCACACAGCACCCTGGGGGGGTTTTATGGTCCACTTCATCTGCCTGCTTTGCCAGTTTGGTAACACAGCTTTGGACTACAGACATAGGAGGAGCAAATGATCCAAAGTGTGGTAGAGAAATCTTTTTTTATTACGGCTTAAATCATAAAACAAAAATTGATGATTGCAAAGTAACCACCTGAAACCAGAAATACACAAACAAGTAAGCTTGTACAAATATCCACATGTGCTAAAAGTTCTCCAATGTCATAATGGCTCAACCTTTCTGAATGCTGCACAAGCCAAGTATAATTACATGCATACAGTGACACAGTATGAGTGGTTATCATAAGGCTTTTGGAGCATCTTGTGTTTGTGCTGTAAACAACTTGTTTGGTTCAAACAAACCTAGATGAGGATGGACTACTCAACAGAAACCAGCAAAATTAGAGGTCAGAAATCTGGACTGACAAATCGGAACAAAATGAAACTGAATACCATCAAAGCAGGAAAAGAGTCAAAACCAGAATATTTGTGTACATGCACACACATTAGAGTTTAATAGGCCAATAGAGCAGTTTTACCTGAGGCCACTCGTACTTGTTAATTTTTTTCACTTGAAAAGTGTTTGGTTTTGAACCGTTGATGTTTATAAGAAGATATATTTGTGGCTTTAAGAACCAAAAATGAAGCAGTAACAGTAACTAAGAGTGAGAGTGAGGGAGATAATGCGAAACAGAATGAGTATGAATAAATAGAGATGTGAAGCGAAATACAGAGAAAAAGAGGGACAGAGCTTTATTCAGGCCTGTCACATGAAATGAAGATGTATAAATGAGGGGCCTTCAAATGTTTTCTGTTGTACTCTATTTGATTTGTGTGTGTGTGTGTGTGTGTGTGTGTGTGTGTGTGTGTGTGAGAGAGAGAGAGAGACTCCCTAATGACCATAATGGTTGTGGTAATTGTACAGTTAATGTTTATTTTTATGTCAGCGCTTGTGAGCCAGTCTATGTGTGTGTTTTTTGTCTTCTTTTTTGTCTTTTTTTTCTGTCTATGTGTGTGTGTAGTAGGGGATTTATTTATTTGTGTGTGTGTCACCTACGCAGAAACCTACACTCAAACTACACATACAATTACACCACATATGGTCGCCACATGTGGCAGCTGAAAACACTTCACTGTGTGTGTGAGTGTGTGTATCTTTGTGTTTTTGGCCAACACCCCTTGGACATAAATGGAAAAAAAAATTGCAGGTGGATGGGACATTCAGTACATGACCATTGCTCAACCACACACACATACTGGAATTAGACAATGAAGTCATTCATCTACAGTACATTCCACCCATTGCCAAAAAAGACTGGCTGGTCTTTTTGAGTTCATACATAAACATGCACAAGCACACACACACCCACACAGAGTGGCTCAGCACTCTGTCAAATAAAACACAAGGTAAGAAGGCTATGAGATGAGACATGTCTTCACTGCAGCCATTCCTCTGTCCTCTGTTAGCAGAGATCTCGTCAAAACTTTCCGCCCGTGTTGGTTCTTTGCATAGTTTGTGTGCATAGGACCTGTGTTAAATTCTGATTGAGTAAATACTTGATGTTTCCCTTGAGTCTTAAGCAGATCTGTACTCATCAAACATCTTCTAACCTGTCAGGATGTGGGTTCTTTGCAACTAACCATGTCATGGCAGTGGGATCAATTTGTTTTTGTTTTTTTGTTTTTTCTATCCACTAGCTTTTAAACATTTTAAATCTCTGGTAAAATTATTAATTAGCTATAGGTCAACATTTTACATTATGGTTGTCTTGTTGCTGCCTGTCTTACCCTTTGTTCCTGATTGTTTTCTGTACTTATGGTGCAGCTGCAGGT